>CM075281.1:0-1276156 GCA_037678475.1 x Bolboschoenoplectus mariqueter
AAATAACAACAATTTAAGTGCAACTTGCTCAGACACGGGAAGTATGTTAATGGATTTTTGCAAATAACAACCTATAAGATAAAAGTGCAAAAAGATCATTTGCCAACTAAAACCCAATGACTTTCTTAATAAATTAGTTTTTTCACCAAATTGCTATCTTATGAAAGTAATATACAATTATAATTTTTCTTAATTTTGACGCTAGTAGTGCAAACCGTTTCCTTCCCTAGGTGTAACTTGAACTAAGACAAGTAAATTCATTTGTTTGAAAACATCTGGTCAAATTAATGAAAGTTGGGGGCAATTTCATCAAGTTCTTATGATCGGGAACTAGTTTTGGAAAAACCAAAATGATGACTACTAACTAGAAATGTGATAAAGGTAGGGAGTTATTTGCAAGTACAGAAAAATATCTTTGGCGCAACTTGCACAAAGACTCTTTCTGCAAGTTTGAGCCACACTGTTTAATTTCTGCTACTATTACTCTTACCCGAGCTAATCTGGCCTCCTTTGATTGCCCTGTTTTCACAGCAGTCTTGAGCAATCCCTGAGCCTATAAAACAAATATTAAGAGAACCTAACTAATAAGAAAATTGAAGATTAATTAGAAAATAACGTAATGAAGCTACTCCTCACAGGAGAGGGCCAAAGGTTTAGACTTTGGTCAGAAAAGGTTTGACATCCAATAGATCTTGGTTAACTAGATCCTCACAGTATGTTATGTATACATCAGCTGAAAATAAGTTCTCATACTAGTAGTCTCAAACGATCTCTGGTAGAAATCAAATAATCTAGATTGAAATTCTAACTGCTACAAACGTGTATCAGACTTGAGCCTAAGCCACACTAAAAACCATGCCAAAACTTCTAACCTCATCAAGCTGGTCCTGAACTTTCGTGAAAGTAGACTCTGATTTATTCTCTTGTTGATCAGACAATTCAGGAGGATCTCTCCCCTTCTCAGACAATTTTTCTCTCTCCATCTCCTTAGAATCAACACCTGATTTAGCTTCAACAATTTCAGGTTCCTTTTTCTCTTGACTAACCTCCGAAGCAGCTTCTTTATCAACCTCAGCAATCTGAATTGCTGCATGAATCTCAGCTGCAACATCAGCCTTAGAAGGTTCATCTTTTGGGCCATCAGTCACACTTGTTGTATTCTCACTGGTAACGGGGATGTCAGGAAATGGAGTTAGAGCAGCATTATTTCCAGAATCAACAGTTTCAGTATCTTTTAGATCAGGTACAGGTACAGAATCACTGGTCGAAGTAGCATCTTTCTTTAGGGACTGGTCTGGTGGTGAAGGTCTAAGTCTTTCAATCCTTTTAATTTTACGATCTGGTGCAGGTTTCGATGTCTCGCTCCCAGAGATCTTCAATGGAGTCTGAAAATTTGCAAAAAGATTGCTATAATTGCTAATTAGACATGAAAATTATCCACTGTTTCTACATCCTTAAAAATGGGAAAGTAACCCTAATAGACACACACATCAAGTCAAATTAAAAATTAAAACAAAGTTTTTGAGATAATTTTCACTGATTAAAATAGAAAAAAGCACACATTTTCTAGCTAAATAATGACCTTTTCCTTCGATCTTGTCCTTCTGGTTTGGCCTTCTTGAGAACCTGATGTTGTACCTAAACAACAAGTAAAAGAAGATAGACATTTCCATCAAAAATAGTTGCAAGATGCTATTTTTCGTTTTTGAATAAGACTAAAATGTGGTTTTATGTTAATGAAAAAAATTGTAATCAAAATTGGCAATTACCAGAAGATTGTGAATCAATCTGCTCATTGGACAGCTCACTGACAACAACTTTTGCTCTCCTGTCAACCACCTCGAACAAGTCTGTTTAAATTATCTCAAAAAAGAAAAACATTTCAGCACTGGATTCAGCAAATTGAACCCTGACACTACGTGCCAGCTTTCAGTCCCATTGTAAAATACTCAGCCATACCTAGCATCTTCAATTCTGTTCTAATGCAATAAAATATGGTAGGGAAAAATAACACACTTGGAGCAAATTGAACAGTGATCACACAACATGGGCTCGAATTACATACCAATACAGAAGGGGTCTCTAACACTGGATCAAACGTTAGAGATGCTTGGTAGTGAGCTGGCATTATTACACCCAGATCTCGTACTCTCACAGATTACTTAACTACTGAGATCCAAATAAATGAACGAAACCCGAAAGGGAGGAGAGCGAGAAAGAAGGTACCTTCGGCGGCTTTAAGCCAGGAGGCCATGATGAAAGGAGGTAGCGGATCGGAGTAGGCAGCAAGACAAGAAGAAAGCTTTGTGGAGAAGGAAAGAGAGAGAGCTACAGTGTGAGTGCTACGCGAGAGAGGGGAAATGAAGATCGGATGCGAGACGAGGAAAAACTGAAGAGAGATCAGAGAAGAGAAAGGCTCAGTTGGTTGCTGGTCGGTGGCGGGGGTTTGTCAAACAACAGACATCTATAAATATTTTTTTGTACTCATCTGGAAACAAAAGCCCGTCTAGCTCAGTCGGTAGAGCGCAAGGCTCTTAACCTTGTGGTCGTGGGTTCGAGCCCCACGGTGGGCGTTTTCCTGAAGGCTTTTTATTCCTTTTTCACTTTTTATATCCGGGGAAAAAAAAATTTATTTTCAGGTTATCTCGTAGAATTAATTTTTTGAATATTACTCCAATGATCATATCTAAAATTACGTTGTTTTTAATCCGTCCATTTTTATTTTCAGGTTATCTTGTAGAATTAATTTTTTGAATATTACTCCAATGATCATATCTAAAATTACGTTGTTTTTTAATCCGTCCATTTTTCTGATCGAAGGGTTTTAAATACAAAACTAATCCGTACACAGCCTGTTGGCTTTCGTCATAACCGGATCACCGACTGGTAAACTACGAAAGGATATTTTTGTCAAGTTAAAAATTCATCGTTTGTGTCGTGTCATCTGATTTATTTTCCACCTCTTCTATTGATATTGTCGCTCCCGCCGTCCGCCTTTCTTGGCTTCTCTCGGTGGCCACAAGTCAATACGTCACCCCTTTTGATCTCTCTCCTCTTCTGACTGAGCACTGCAGCTCTCTTTGTGTCTGTCATTCTGGCCAAACCACCAACTATGGACACACAATCTCTCTCTTTCTATTAGTCCTTGCTATTGGAAACAACAAATCTAATTAAGGTGGAGCTAAACGGGGTTGACCGGTGAAGGGAGATAAGGTATCATTCTTGCTTGCTTTAGGTTCATGGTATCAAATCCATTTTCTTTCTATTTTTCGTTTTGATTTCATGTAAAAGAGGCATTGTCGCATTGATGTCTTTAGTTGGCATGTGCAACATTAGTTGATATATTTTTCTTTAACAACAAATGATTATAGAAAGAGGAGGGATTACTTGACAAGGTTATTTTGATGAATTTTGTCCATCTACTGTTTGTTGAAATACTTGAACAAGATATCATTTAGTTTTTTTTTATCTATATCTATATCTATGCTATATTAAAAGCAGTTAAGAACTGGATGAATCCAGTCTTTAGACAACTTTATAAGAATTTTTTGAATTTTCGAAATTACTCTGCTCATCAAGCGGTATTATTAATAGTTTAGAGGAATCGACGGATGAAATTTAATGGCGCTTATCTTCTTCTCTTCTCCAGTTAGTTTTAAATTTTCGCTGGTTCTCCTTCTCATCACTAATCAAAAGAGTGGTAGAGTCCACCGAAATTAGTATCCACACTGTCCATCACTAATTTTTTTATTTATAATTTCTTCTACGATCATATAGGGCAGCCCAATAGAAAAGAAAGATGTCCCATCATATTATATAATCTATAGATAAGATAGAGAGTAGGAGATGAATTCGCTCAAATATCATTTAATTTTTTTATTCTCCGTTCTTTCTAGCACTAGAAATTATTTCTTGACAGTCAATGTATATATCATTTATTGAGTCGAATAGATGATGTTATTGTAGTGGATGTTGATAAGTGAAAATTAGATGTTAATTATATATCTATATATATTGACTGTTGTGTTTTGAATGTTATACCATAATACTTGAATATATATTATGATGATGCTTGTATTGTTTGTTATTTTTGTCCTTCTAAACGTTAGTTGTGAATAATATCTGTTATTTGAGAAAAGTTTGCGATCAATATAAAAAGATTATATGAATATATATAACTGATAGTAAATATGTAACTGATATTTATATTATTTATTTTTCCTATCCTTCTAGGTGTTAAGTCCAATATATGTTACTTGAGAAAAATTTAAGACTAATATAAGTGAACTTAAATCAGTGAATCATTATTGGACTGACAATTATTGTGCATTAATTTCCATACGATGTAGCAAGTTCATGTTAGATGAGTATTGTCCATCATGTTGGTTCCATGCATGCGTTAAATAAGTATAATTGAATTACTTTGTGAAAGAATTATGAAATTGTGATTAATAATGCAATATTTTTGTAACCAATAATAAATATGTAACTGATATTTGTATTCTTTGTTATTTTTGTCTTTCTAAATATTAGCCACAGATAATATATGTTACTTGAGAAAAATTTATAATTAATATAAAAAATATTATGATAATATATACAACTGATAGTAAATATTATGATAATATATACAACTGATAGTAAATATGTAATTGATATTTGCATTATTTGTTATTTATGTCATTCTAAACGTTAGTTACTGACAATATCTATTATTTGAGAAAAATTTACGACCAATATAAAAAGCATTATGATATACAACACATTACAGCTATAGTAGAATGATTTACCAGATTTGTCAAATTAGACATTACATAGTTATGTATTTTCAAAGCTAGATATCTTGAGGTGATAGCACTAACCGCGGTGCATACATAACTCTCAATGGGACGTCAACTGTTAAAATTCTTTGAGTGAAGGATTATATTAATTAAAAATAATATCAGGTTCAATAAAAACAATAGGCTAATTTAACAGTTGTGAATCATTTTTCATACCTGGCGATTTTGTAAAGGACTAATAAATAAGTGTGTTAATAGTTACAACTAAAAAATTTATATACATTAACGTAACAGTATTAGACAAATAAATACACTATGTTAACATTTAATAAGAAGTCATTATTTATTACTGTTAGCAACAGGAAGAAATAGAAATAAACGGAGATCAAGCATTTAAAACAGTCAAAATATTTAATAGATCAATTTATCTAAAATTAAAATTTTAACTACTTCAGTTCTTAGAAATAACCAGATTAATAACTTCAAATTAACATATGAACTATATCTAATATTCGATCCTTGTGAAGCATCCAGAGATAGCATTTTTTTTCTTAGAAATCACCAGATTTTTCTACTTGACAGTTGCTTCTATATTCTCTTTCATGGTGATTAGAGACGATGGAGAAAAAAAAATTCAAAATAGCTAGACAACCCAAAAATTAGACAGATTTCATAGTGATAATGGGAGAAAAAAAAAAGAAAAATCGGTCACCTTTTGTTGCTTAGCTCCTCTCTAGACCGTACAACATGATGTGATATGCTTATCTCTTCTATTCAATTGCACCACATGAAGATTGAAAATACGTTAATTAAAAAAATCTGGGTGGATGGGGTGGATTGATATATCGGTGGACGCTTACTGTAACGTGCTAGACAGAGAATTACGCAATTGAGACAGCTATAGAGCTATTCCAATCAAGAATGTAACAAGAAGTCTGAGAATTTGATTTTTCAGAAAAAAAAATGAAGAAGCAGAAGAAGAAAGAAGAATAGATCAAGAAATGAAATGTCTTTTTACTTGAATTTTCTGAATAGTCCCCTTACACATAATGATCTCTATTATTTATAGCATCTGTATTTTAGAATAACAGAAAGTAATTTCTAACATAACTGTCTAACTAATTCTTGTTAACCTAATTGTTCAAAACACTGTGACTCTATGGCTATTCCCACGTTGCACTTCCTGACATTGCCCCCCTCTCAAAATTAAAGCTGTCCTCAGCGATAAATTCAGGAAATTGTTGTTTCATGACCTCATAATCTTCCCATGTGGCATCAGTATCAGGCAACTGAGACCACCTGACCAGGATCTGAGCTACTGATAAATTCTTTCTGGGTATCACCCTTCTGCCCAGAACAACAACTGGTGTCATTGCTAACTGCTTCTTATCACCCAACATTGGTAACTGGGCTTCTACCTCTCTCCCGTCTCCAAACTTTTTCTTCAGTTGTGAAACATGAAATACAGGATGAATTTGTGACCCATCAGGCAGTTTCAATTTATAGGCCAATTTCCCAATCTTTTCTATAATTTCATAAGGCCCATAAAATTTGGAACTCAATTTGTGGTTGCCCCTTCTCTGAACACTAACCTGTCTGTAAGGTTGCAACTTCAAGTAGACCCAATCACCAATGCTAAAACTTCTCTCACTTCTATTCTTGTCAGCTTGCTTTTTCATTCTTTCTACAGCTTTTCTGAGATTCTCTTTCAATTGTATCAAAGTGGCATGTTTTTCTTGCAATAATTCCTCTACTGAATTCACCTTGCATTTAGGAATTGAGCCAAGGGGAAGTTGAGGTGGCTCATATCCATACAAAGCCTGAAAAGGGGTCATTCCAAGGGCTGAATGGTAATTTGTGTTATACCAAAATTCTGCCAAATAAATCCATCTAACCCAAGTCTTAGGTTCCTTAAACACCATGCATCGCAAATACTGCTCTAAACACTGATTAAGCCTTTCTGACTGTCCATCTGTTTGAGGGTGATAGGCAGTGCTGAGATTGATCTGAATCTGTAGCTTTTTCATCAACTCTTTCCAAAACAGGCTGGTGAATAAAGGGTCTCTATCAGTAATTATCTTATTTGGCAAACCATGAAGCCTATAAACCTCCTTTAGAAAAATTTGGGCAACCTCCACTGCCTTGATAGGGTGTGTCAAGGGTATGAAATGCCCAAATTTAGTGAATTTATCTATCACTACCATCACCATCTCCTTTCCTTCTGATTTTGGAAGCCCTGTTATAAAGTCCATGCATATAACCTGCCAGGCTTGATCAGGTATAGGTATTGGATCAAGTAGGCCTGGTGTAGCTATATTTTCATGCTTATTTAACTGGCAAACTTCACAACCCTTCACATGCTGCAGTACTGACTCTTTGAGCTTTGGCCAGTAAAACAACCTCTTCACTCTTTGATAAGTACCCAAAATTCCAGAATGACCTCCCAAACTGGAATCATGCAACCATTGCATCACCTGACATCTCCAATTGCTATTAGTACCCACATAAATTCTTCCCTTTACTCTAATCACACCCTGATGCACTGTAACCTTGTCAGAAGTATTTGAGGTACCTTGTTGAATCAGCACTTCTTGTGCCCATGCATCTCTTGTATAGCTTTGTTTGAGTTCCTCAATCCAAGCTGGCAACAACTCAGTAACTGCCAACAGTGTGCCATCAGTTTTAGCTGTGTTTGCCCTTCTAGAAAGTGCATCAGCCACCACATTCTCGCAGCCCTTCTTATACTGGATGGTATAGTCCAAACCCAACAATTTGCAGAGGCTCTTGTGTTGCAAAGAATGAGTAAGTCTCTGCTCAAGAAGATATTTCAAGCTTAAGTGATCAGTTTTAATAATAAAAGGTTGACCTTGCAAATAATGGCGCCACTTTTGAACAGCCGTTAATAGCGCCAACAACTCTTTTTCGTAAGTAGACAGCGATTGTGATTTGACACCAAGAGCCTTGCTGAGAAATGCAATTGGGCGCCTTCCTTGCATGAGCACTGCACCAATACCGCCATCACAAGCATCGGTTTCTAACACAAATGGTTTACTGAAATCGGGCATCGCCAAAACCGGTGCTGAGCACATCGCCTTCTTCAATCCTTGAAATGCCAATTCAGCATTGGCATCCCATTTAAACGCATTCTTCTTCAACAAATTGGTAAGAGGCCTGCTTAATTGTCCATAATTACGAATAAATTTGCGATAATAACCCGTTAAGCCCAAGAACCCGCGAAGCGATTTCAAATTCTTTGGTACCGGCCACTGTTCCATTGCTGCAACCTTGGAGGGATCGGTTGCCACCCCTTCAGGAGAGATGACATGACCCAAGTATTCGATTTGGGTCAAACCGAATTCACATTTACTTCGTTTTGCATACAATGGATGTTTTCGCAAGATGCCCAGTACAGTACCAATGTGCTGTTGGTGTAATTCCAGGCTAACACTGTAAATGAGGATATCGTCGAAGAAGACTAAGACAAATTTCCTCAATTGATCCTTGAAAATATGATTCATGAGGGCTTGAAACGTTGCTGGTGCATTAGTCAAGCCGAAAGGCATCACCACATATTCAAAGTGACCATGATGAGTACGAAAAGCTGTTTTCATAATATCCTCATCCCGCATGCGGATTTGGTGATATCCAGAACGCAAGTCGATTTTTGAGAAGAACTTAGAACCATGCAGTTCATCAAGTAGGTCATCGATAATAGGTACTGGGTATTTGTTTTTAATCGTGTGTGAGTTTAATTCTCGGTAATCAACACACAAGCGCCAAGTACCGTCTTTCTTTTTTACCATCACCACTGGTGACGCGTAAGGGCTTTTGGAGGGTTGAATTATGAAATTGTGTAGCAATTCTTCAATGATCTTTTCCAACTCCTGTTTCTGGTAATGACTGTAGCGGTATGGTCGCAAATTAACAGGTTTGGAATTTGGTTCCAGCACAATCTGATGATCAAATTGTCGATGAGGAGGAAGGGAAGTTGGTGTTGCAAAGACATCCTCATATTCCCGCAGTATGGATTGCACTGCACTATTTTCAGTATCATTGGCCACCTTGTCAGGAAGCAACATCATAACCTGAGCTACAATCACCTCCCCACAAGATCTCATATCTTTGGTTATTTGCTTGGCTTCACACAATTGCACCTGAGTATGCTCAGGTTTCATTTGAAGTTTGACTGTTTGCCCATCTTTTTCAAAAGAAACCCATTTTTCTAACCAGTCAACTTGCATTGGTCTGAACTGGGTTAACCAATCAATACCCAAAATAAGGTCATAACCCTTTATATCCAGCAATCTGATATCACCAGTAAATTCTTGACCCTGTAAAGAAAATTGCAAGGCCTCACATTTAGTGTCAGTAACTAATTTCTCCCCATTAGCCATCATGACCACCATAGGGGCAGTTTGGGTAAGTGTACACTGAACATCTTGCAGCAAAACTGGGTCGATGAAACTATGGGTGCTCCCACTGTCCAATAGTGCGCAAATGACCTTGTTTCCGATTTTACCCTTGAATTTCATAGTGGAGAGATTGGGGTTGCTAGAAAGGGCAAACATAGAGACAACTGCCTCTTCAGTGCCAGCAGGAAAGTCTGAAGGTTCTGGTACTGCAATGACCTGCTCCTGTGGTAACTCTTCATTACACACCTCCTCTTGACCAATTAACATACTGAGTTTGACCTTACACTGATGACCGGGATAGTATTTGTCACCACATTTGAAGCACAAACCTAAAGCTCGTCTTTGATCCCACAAAGCGTTCTTGTTGCCAGAATTTGTTTTCTCTGGCACCTTTTCTTTTAAGGTCGTAGGTTTGGAGGAGTTGTTGGAGGGAGGTAGTTGTTGGACTCCCCATTTGGGAGTGAGTCTTTGCCTTCTCCACTGATTATCAATGGAGCACTCCATGTGTTTAGCTAATTCAAAGGCCTCTAAATAATCATGTGGCTTCAAAACAGTCACTAACGGTTTGATATCTTCTCTGAGCCCACTAAGAAAAGCTTTAAGGAATTCCACTTCAGGCCAATGAGGGGATTCAATTTCCAATCTAGATTTAACTCGCTCAAATTTCTGCATATAATCCTTAACTGTACCAGTTTGGTACAATTGTCTCAATTCATCAAAAGCACTTTGGGTAGCGACATCTTGGAACCTTTTTCTGATCAAACATATCAACAAATCCCAATCCGGGTGGTCATGCCTTTGCTTGTAACCCCTGTACCATTCATTAGCAAGGCCTTTAAAATTGGTGACAGCTTGAATGGTTTTCTGATCCTCTGGGGTCTGATACATTTCAAAATAGAAGGAACTTCTAGAGATCCATTCTTCAGGATTCTCTCCATCAAAAACAGGGAATTCTTGTTTGTAGCAGTGTAAACGATCAGATCTGGAAGCTGGATTAGAGGACAACACAAAAGGAGAAGATTCACCTTGGTTACCCTTGGTACTGGCATGAGGAGAGTGATCTGGATCAATAGGTGGAGATCCGCTTAGCTCAGCTCTGACAGTTTCAACAATTCTCTTTTCCAACGCAAGAGTATGCTGTTGCATCAACCGAGTAAGATATTCTTGCATCTGTGTTTGCATCTGGACCTGGAATTGGGCTTGCCATTGTTGCTGGTGGAGCTGCTGGTCGGATTGCCATTGTTGTTGTTGATTTTGCAACTGGATCTGCAATTCCGCTCTCTCGCGCACCATCGTGCTCACCTCAAGTTGCATTTGATCCATCGCTGCCTTCAATTCCTCCGTTCCTTGATCGGATTGGCTGTTGCCTGATCGAGTTCCAACTCCCATGGCAAAACGCAGACAAGAGCTCAATTAAAGAAGCAAAAACGCCCAGCACTCGATCGGAGTGCTCTGATACCACTTTGTAACGTGCTAGACAGAGAATTACGCAATTGAGACAGCTATAGAGCTATTCCAATCAAGAATGTAACAAGAAGTCTGAGAATTTGATTTTTCAGAAAAAAAAATGAAGAAGCAGAAGAAGAAAGAAGAATAGATCAAGAAATGAAATGTCTTTTTACTTGAATTTTCTGAATAGTCCCCTTACACATAATGATCTCTATTATTTATAGCATCTGTATTTTAGAATAACAGAAAGTAATTTCTAACATAACTGTCTAACTAATTCTTGTTAACCTAATTGTTCAAAACACTGTGACTCTATGGCTATTCCCACGTTGCACTTCCTGACACTTACCCCTTGATTGAAACGATTTCGTGTCTGCTCAAACGGGAAATGGAATCGGAAATTTTTTTTGTTTTCGTGATCAGAAGAGGAGGAAGAGACTGCGCGATTTGGATTGACGAGACTTTTAGCGGTCGAAAAATCGCGTCTTGAAATCCTCATCAAAACAAAGGTATTTGGCGAGAATTCATTTATCGCTGCCTGAAAGACTCTTCTACCCCCTGCTCGTTGCTATGGCTAAGCAGTTTTATTATTGTCGGTCACACCTCAATACTTTCGACGATGACTCCAATCTCTTCTCCTCTCCTTTCCGATCAAGGTTTTACTTTTTTTTTTTTTCTCAATTTGTTCTTCGGTTTATAGAAACCCTAAATAGCATACAAAGGTAAATTAAATTAAACTCATGAGGTATTATTGGCTATTTTTTTATGATCTGAATTGAATTTTTTTTTTGTCTAAAATCATTTTGATCATGACACTCATGCGTTTTGTGGCATTCTGGTTCATCAAGCTACCTCTGTTGCTGCATTAATAGACAATTTGGTTTTATGCCCTAAACCTTCATAAAATATTTGCAAAACAAATTATTTTCAAGATAATGATGTGGGCATAAGCACAACAACTCTTGGTATCTATCACATGCCTCACTAAGTGATTCCTCATTCCTTTGTTTAAAGTTCGTGATTTGGTTTCACAAAGTGGAGGTCTTTACAAGTGAGAAATATTTCGAGATAAAAGAATTAGACTTTTGGATCCAAGTACCAACGGATTGGGGATCTAGTGATCTTAACTAATTTCTAGTCCTATCACCAAGAGAAAAAGGAAATGTCCTAAACTTGATTGCATCTGATAAGACACCATTCATTTTCAAAGTATTACAAATTTTCTTAAAGGTGATCAAATGTTGGTCAGGGTCCTCATGGGATAAACTAGAAAATTGGTGTTGAGAAACCATAATCAATAGGGCCAGTTTGAGTTCAAAGTCATTGGCTTGAATATTGGGCACTTTGTAGCCCATTCGAATGCCATCCGCTTTAGGTGTGGTATAGTCCTGCAGTGGCCTGTTATCGATATTCTCTGCCATGCTTGGCTCTCCTTCAAAGAATAGCCACTAAGGCCTAACTGGTGTGGTAGTCGTCTTTCTTTTTATTTTTCAAAAAGTTCTTCCTTTAAATACTATACATATAGTCTTACCAGTCAGATTGAGTCCTACAAGAGAAATTTGACCAAGTAAATCTCTAATAAAAACAAAATAAGTAAACAAAAATAAAAGAAAGGAAAATTCTAGTCTTAACTACTTAAGGCTGAACCAATATTCACCGTTGTCCTCAACAATGGTGTCAAAAAGCTTAATGTGTTTCTACTATAGCTAATAAGTACCCTAATTTAGTCTAATTTAAGTTCCAAGCACGTAACCTTATCAAATAGTAAGTTGGACTATCGATTCATAGGGACTAACGCGAAGTACCGGCTCTCTCTAGTTCACTAAGCAAGATAATCAATTTTAGATTTGTTTAACAACTAAAATTAAATCACAATAAATAACAACAATAGCCGAAGGGAATGTGTTTCAAGAGCAAAGTTCTAGGGGCTTTTGGCTTTCCTATCTTCTAATACATTCAATTCACTTAACTTATGCTTTTAAATGATCTTAAGTATGTGCGGGCTATCTAATTTAAAGTGGTATTAACTGATATTTTCATGTGTCAATATCATGCTCTAAACCGTTTTGGACGTCACAATTAAGTACCTCACCCCTATCGAACTAAAATCATAATGATCCAATTGGTCAAGGTTGTACTTAAATACCTATTGTTTCACAGTTAAGTATATTACAAAAAAACTCTAATTCAACCAAGGATGCACGTCTAGCTTATTGATTTCACGTCTAATTACTTGTATCTAACCTAAGTTTACTCTTGTGATCCGAGAGTCAAACAAATATTTTTTGGTTATTTGTCTAATTTCCTAGTTCGTTGATAGGATATTTGTATCGCTAATAAAATCCCTAATTTACACCTAGTTTTGGTTGTAAATGCATAACCTAACGAAGTTGGGTGTTGAACCACAAGGACGAGATTAATTACTAATCCTAATTTGTTCAATTAGCTAAGTAATTTGTAAATTAGATTGGAGAATTAAAGTAAACTAAATAAAATAAAGTAAACAAAATAAATTCTTAAATTATCAAAGAAAGCAAGTATGAGTTGGAATTTCCTAGGGCTTTGGCTTACCATAATACTATATTTAATTAACACTTTTAATTACAATTATTATCTCTCTTATTATTTTGAGGGTTTATAGTCCTAAGGTAGTATCATCCATTCTCATGGCTTGATATCTAATTTGATTTATTCATGTACCCACTCTTATGGTCATATTATCCTAAATCAAATTCGTTTAAATCTATAACTAGCCAAGACCTATCCTAAGCAATTGAATTTTATCTCTTGATCTATCACTTAAAGGTCTAAGTTCAGTCCCTTAGAAATTTATGCTCCATCTCTTAATCCATCACCTAGATTCTAAGTTTATTCTATGAATTTCGATATTTACGTAAGTTTTTTATTAACATTAGCTTAATCTTCCTAAGTCCTAATTACCTAAATGGAGCTCTTCATCTAAATAACTATTACTACTCCGATTAAAGCAACATAAATAGAAAATAACAATCAAGCACACATAGAATAAATCAAAAGAATAATGAGAGAAGATAAAAATTGCAAATAAAAGATAATAATTAAACATAATTATTGGATACATAGCCTAACCCTAGAAGAGAAGAGTCTAACCACTCCTAGACATTAAAAATCGAAAATCAAAATAAAAAAAAGAAATACACTAGTTTTTCGTCTGGATGGCTGAACTTTACTCCACTTCCCTTCTCCTTTGATTCTTCCATATCTTATAAACCTAGCCTAACCTAGCCCTTTTAAAGCCAATTTAAGCCGATTCTAGCAGGGTAGAGGGGGAGTGAAGTAGTGGAGAAATAATTGGAGTCATGTTAGATCGTGTGGTGTCTTCTGTCAAGCTTGGCAATGTTAAAATTAGTGCAAACCGACAACTGTTACAACTTTCTTTTGTGCTGCCTTATGCGCTGCGAGTCGCAGCAGTGCTTTGTGGCTCATAACTTAGTCAGATTTCTTCACTTTTACTTTGTGCGCATATGCTACAATTAGTAGTGCTTCTGCTGCGGATGGCAGATATCGCATTGCAAGTCATAATAGTGTTGTCTGAGGCGCTGCATGTTCGGTTGTGCACTACTCTTGTTAGTTATTCCTCTAAAAATATTCCAACTACTTTTGTATTCTCCTAAAAATAGAAAATAACACACTATGGCAGTACACAACTCTTACATCTAAAATTAAATTAATTGACTAAATTCCAAGTTCTTTGATCCAAATTTATAATCTAAATCCTATCAAAATGTGTAACTATTTTTGGCTCATCATTCGTGTATTGGAGAATTTGATGAATCTATGTAATACTTGAAATCTAACAATTAATACAAGAGCAAATCAAGTGTTGCAAATCCTTTTACCAGAAGCCAGTAGGCTGACAAGTATAACAAATTTTGATCCAATCTCCACCGATGAGGATAATGATTATAATGTAGAGTTGGATAAAAGTAATGGTTTCTTAGATGAGGAGGATGTTGTAGGTGACAAGAACGATGAGAATATTGGTCCCGTAGTGACCAATATGAATCAAGTAGAGCAACACATTTCATTCAGGGGTTGGGGCACAGTCCACTCAGCTTGATTTCATGATTCTTCAAGAAGGATTCCCGCAAATTTTAAGTCTTATGGAACCAAGGTATCGGCTGATGGTCCTTTAGTTGAGAATCAGATCTTTTCAATCAAAGGAACACCTTCAGATTGCCATATCCAGATGGTACATTGAGAAGAACCGAGAGTTTGAAGTAAAAGAGAGCAGTAGAAGAAAATTAAGCTTGAAATACAAAGATCACAATTGTTAAATGCCATTGTTATGTAAAATCCTGAAAGTAAAGCTCGAATTTTATCTGACCCTTTGCCATGCTCAGGTATTCGTCAGTTCAAATTTGCAGCACGGGCCTTTGGTCCTTGCATTGAGGCATTTTGTTATCTTCATCTTGTTATAAGTATAGATGCATCATTTCTCAAAGGTAGATATCAAGGAAGATTCCTTGTTGTTATTGGATATGACGCTGAGAATCAGCTTCTACCACTTGCATTTAGACTCGTTGAGAAAAAAGACATCTCTAATCGGGGATGATTTATGAGATGGTTACGGTGAAAGGTGATTAGAGATAACAAGAGAATATGTATCATATATGATCGGCACGCAGCAATAAACCATATTTTTCATAATCCTGAATATGGCTGACACGAGGAGGCAAATGAAGTGATGCACCGCTTATACCTACAATATATTTTCGAAAACCTATTAAAAAAGTGCCATAATAAATTTACAGTTGAGGAGTTCAAAAAGGTATATAGGAAACATAGTCCATGAAAATTCAGAGCCGATTCAGAACAAATTTGTGGGTGGAGTACAGATAAAGTAGAATACTTAAAAGCTATTGTTAAAAAAGATGAAACAGATCCAAATGAGGATGAGGCTTCTCACAAGTGGTCGTTATGTCATGATTAAGGGCATTAATGGGGCATAATGGTAAGTAATGGTGTCGAGTCCCTTAATAATATTTTTAAAGAAGCTCATGATTTACCAGTATGCGCGATTGTGGAGGCAACATACTACAAGCTTCTAGAGTGGTTCAATAATAGAAGACCGCATGCGCGAGAATTTACACAAATGGACAGTTATTTTCTGAAAGGGTCACCAAAATATTAGAAAAAATGGCAGAACAAACACCTAGACATGAAGTCAAAATAATGGATTTGGATGACGGTGTGTATGAGGTGGTGTCACAAAAATGTAAGTGTCGTAAATC
The DNA here is from genome assembly GCA_037678475.1 of x Bolboschoenoplectus mariqueter. NCBI lineage: Eukaryota > Viridiplantae > Streptophyta > Magnoliopsida > Poales > Cyperaceae > x Bolboschoenoplectus > x Bolboschoenoplectus mariqueter. The sequence continues at coordinate 15,916 of CM075281.1, forward strand.
TCAAAATATAGGTATTGCTTGTAAGCATGTTTTAGTAGTGTGTGCTGCTCGAAACTTCAATTCCAATATATACACATATCGGTACTATAGTGTAGACACATTGGTCCGCACATGGGAAGGTCGATTCATGATTTTTGGCAGAGAAAAAGATTGGTCTGAATATGATGGAGACAGAATCATCGACGGGAGCGAGAGTACCAATCCTATACCCATTTCCACACATACAATAAATCTGAACCCTTGATTATTCCCATCCAATCCCCATTTACCCCATAAAGAAACCTAAGTAAATCTATACGAAATAATAATCAAGTTTCATACAACATAATAATAAATCCATAAAAGATAATAAATCCGTACAAAATAATAAAAGTACCGTAACAATAATACAACAACACAAATAAAGCTACACTAATGATAATCACTCGGAGTAAAAAAACTTCTTTTTTATTCTATGACAGTGTCCTCAGCCTACGAGAGTCGCTTCATTTTTTTCCTCCGCTTCTTCTTGATCTCCTGTTGTCGCATCTGGACTAGACGACCCGTAAGGCACCAATGATGCAGTCGACTGAGACGGTGCCAGGTAATCTGCATATGCAGGTATGAAGTACAATGGCACAGAATCATCCACGGGAGCGGGAGTAACTGAAGGCGTGACATCATCTGGCACTCGCACAAATCCTGTAGAGGTAAGTGTAGCGGTAAACCTCTGAGACATGCCGGTGGTAAAGTAAAAATTTGATATCTACATAATATTCAAATTGAAAATAAATCTAAATTTCATAATATGAATGCGAAATTTGGTACCTGCATAATATTAAAAAATTAGAGATACATACCTCCATGGAAGCCGTGTCGAATAAAATCTGGGAGAACAAAATGTCGTACTCGGTCTGCGATGGATGAAAAAATCCAGCACTGATATCTGACTGTGAGGGCTGCGAAGGACCTGCTCCTAAGTCATCATATGATGATTACGAATAATAGAAGTCTTGCTGTGGCTGGAATTATCCAGCACCAATATCTGACTGAGATGGCTAATAAGGATCTGTGCACAAGTCAGGCGAGACCTCATCAACATCAGCTTTCATACCTACTTATTATTAAAATTGATAATAAATTTAAATTATAAATTACAAAAAATCTAAAGGTAGAAATTAAAAAGTTTGTACCTATGTAGGAGTCGGGCGAGGCATCGTCATCATCAGGAATCGATTCTACATCTGCAGGCTACCCAGCATTAGTTAGCATCCTCTTAAACTCATGTACCTGATCGACATCTGCCGCATCGAGTCGGTGACTTCTTAGTAGAACCTTACAAAGTCGCTTTGTTCCACGCTTGTACAACTACTTGATAACATAGGCGGCACAATGACCGCCGGGAACGTATACGATGAGAAATTTATAATTCAATAACTCAATATTTTATAATTAAAAAGTTAAAAAATGAGAAATTTATACCAATGGCCGAATACGATGACCGCCGGGAACGTACCCTAGCTCCTCCATAGAATCACGTGGGCGTGGTAATGGTCTATCCAAACTAGTCTCTATCTGACCACGGATATACACCGTATACATTCCAAAAAGTCTAAAACCACCGACGATAATGCAAATACCGAGTTATATGATACAGTTGGGTCTCTTGAATGATATCGAGTCTCTCCCACATGTCTACATACACGATGTTTCACGGCCCATTTAGTAGTCGTACGGATTTTGTGACCTATCCGTCGAGTCTGCATAGCTCTATCTAACTATGAGGATCCAGTAGAGATATCAACTGGAAAAAGCCGAACTGTCTCATAACTCTGTTCGGATAGTGCCATGATTGTTAGATTTGTGTTCTAAAAGTTATCATTTGTTGATTATCTTTTATATATGTTATATTTATGAATTGAATGTGATTTACATTTTCTTCCATTAGTTTTATATTTATATTTAGAAGTATTCAAGAAGATGCACTTGGTCTTGAACTGCAGGACTTTAAGTAAATAAATATATAACACTAAAATGTTCACAGGTCTTGCATATTAGCAGGAACACTAATATGACATATAAGACTGTCGTGTTGATTAAAAGTACGTTATAGTTCTGCAAACGTTGATAAAAGATTATCATTTAATAACACGAATATATGAAATGCTTCATATATTGAACAGACCTAATAGATGAAACATTATATGGATTGTGTTAGTGTCATTAATATTTTCATTGTGTCTTTGATTTCAAGATTGAGACATTGTTTTCACATGAGGAATGTACAACGTAATTATTATTAAAAGCTACTTGCAAAAAGTGGTGATAAAAATAATAGTTCTTTATATGTAACTTATGCGTGAAAATGATATATGTCAATAGCATTATTGTCACTCATTAATAATGAGAAATGATATTTTGGACCCCTTGGTAAAGTAGAATTATAAATGGATCCAATATAACTGAAGTGCAGTTATAATTTTATAATTTGCTTAATAGAGATCAAGAAATGGTTATTATACAAAGATGACACAGTCCTATTTTGTATGTTAATCAAAATATCATAAGGCAAGAAATGGACACAAGTAATGACAAATGTTATATTACTGTAAGGATCGCATTTCGTAAAATATCATCAGGCTTTTCTCTCTCTCAAATGAGTCTAGAGTTTTTCTTCCAAAATATTTTGCTAAAATATATATCGATTGATTATACAATCGATTAATTGACGGGTGAAAAGCTAGACGCGGAAGAGAGTTCGCTAGCACGAATTCAACACCGTTCTTGTTTCGGATTCAAGGTGAACTTCAGAGGAATCAAGCTACCTTAAAGATCATAGGTATGATATAAAATTCCCTCTTGTAAGAATATGTATATGATTACGACATGGATAAATTAGTAATAATAGAACGATCTTAGATGTTATCGGATTAAATTTTTTTTATTTTATCCGATTCGCATCATGAAATCCTTCAATGATACCATTCAAAAATGAAGCAATGGCACTCTCAAAAGCCAATATCCCTGATCGGTACAAACTCGTTCGAGGAGTAAATCCAAGTATGCCTTGTACGGCTGTCAGTTGATATATTCATCCAGCAAATTCTCGAACTCATTTCCTATAGAATGTCAGACTGGAATGTGCCGGACTGAACTCGTAAGTCTGATAGTATTTTCACTTGACTGTAAATAGAGGCCGAGACTCTAAGTCAGCTCACCCTAGTATTGAAACTAGACCCATAGGTCTCGGTCGAGCAATCAAAAATCTGGTCCAAGCCCAATGTTGTAGCAATAATAATGGTCCACAAATTGTTTTCTTACGGGCCAAACATGCACTCGATAGATTCCGATACAGACATGCAAGCATCTCAAGTATGTCACTGGAATGCTATCTACGGATGTATCCGAAAAAATCACAAATCCGAAAAAATCTAACAAACATGCCCGTGTGTACCGAGCAACCTTCTCATTTGATGCACTTGCATTCAAGCCTGTAAATTTCTCCTGAAGTCACTTCAACCCAATCTTAAAACCTGACTGTATCACATGAAGGTCGGGATCAATTCCTAGACCCTCCTGGAGAAGTTTGGCAATATGCCAAACGTTGGGCCCAACAATGGAAAGTCCACTGATAGGCAGACCCCACAAACAACTCACATCTTGTAAGATCACTATAACCTCCCCGACTGGTAAGTGAAATATGTGAGTCTCTAGAAGCCAACGCTCTATAAGTGCAGTAATTAATTTGTGATCAGTTTTCATATGTTGCACCTATGAAAGCTAATATAGACCCAACTTCTTCAATGCTTGGTCGCAACTGAAATTGAATGGAATAACGGGTCTGTGTGCCCGACAATCCAATACATCCTCGGGCTGTAATATATAAAAATTATTTCGTAAGTACTGCGATTGAGAAAGAAATACATATATTCTAATTTATCAAACAAATTAAATAAATATGTAGTATGTTTATACTTACTTTCTGCAACAATTCATTTACTCGAAACATGCATTTTGGTATACCGAAGAGGGTGGATATGGGCTCCTGATCAATTGGGTAATTATTATCCTCTTCGTTCGGATCCTCGGTTATGTTATCAGTGTCACTTGGATTTAAATTTGCTATTTTCAAACTATTTAAGACATAAATAAAATACTGTATTAGATGAAATAATTCTCATTCATTTTGGAAAAAAAATGCCTTGATTGTTGATTCGATCACATAAATCAAATCAAATTTTCTAAAATATCACTGCTAAATAAAAATTCCTAACATACATGTACTAGTTTATTTTCACATAAATCAAATGAATATATTTATAACATTCTAGCTAATTTCACAAAATATTATTAAGTTATTTGCAATTTTTAACTAAACATATCACAAATAAATTCAAATCAATTACTAACAAAATTTCTAACATGCTTTCTTCACTTAAACTACAACTTCTAATCTAATATTAACAGTTTTTTCCTAACAATCAATCATTTTGGAAAAAAAAAAATTACCTTCCGGGGGGCTTTCGAACCGGACTTGGCACCTGCGTCGCCACAGCGTGGTCCCTCTCCGCTCTGTCGCGAGGTAGGGTGCGGGGTTGTCGGGTAGAGAGGAGGCGGCGATGGGGCAGTGGGGGGCAATATTTTTTGGCTTGCGGCTGCAGAGGGAGGGAGGGATTTGGGGGAAGGGAAGGTATTTGGGGGATGAGTCTGGGAACGGAGGTGGCAAATCCGCTCCTAGATCCTGAGAGCAGACTTGGGAGGGATAGTTCTAAAACTGATCAAAATAAATTCAAATGCGGTTAAAATCTCTAGTACTGTGGTTGCCAAGTCCGATTTTAGGCTGAGAACGGACCTAGCAAGTAAGGCTCTATTTTTCTAGATACGGACCTCCTAAATCCATTTTATCTATATTCCGTAATTTTTCTCACATTTTCTTATATTTTTAATATATTAAAAAATCTCTAGTAGTGCGGCCACTCGCCTGTTGTGACTAATACTGCTCGGATTTTATAAGTTTTTATTTTTTTTTTTATTTTTGAAGATTTTGTAAATTGTGAGTTAACTGTTTGATTCAATTCACAATCTGGTGCCAGTTGGTAATAATGGATATAGTATTGGTGATCGATTTTCAGGCGATGTATAGGGAAGTGCTCGGACTGGAGGCCTACACCGCCACGAGGTAGGCTGGTGGCGGGAGTATGGACATCTTACACCAAATAGAGGCGTGGGACCCAGAAGAACAGCGGCGTGCGTATGAGGTTATTGCGCTGTTTGAGCAGGAGGGGCTCGATCACCTTCACGTCATGCCTGGTTAGTGCTTTTCTTGATTTCTTGGACCTGATTCTATTCTTTGCGGTGCTGTTTTTGTTCCAGCTTGAACTCCTAATAAGCAGGTTAGAGTTTTACTTGGTTTCTGATGTATGTATGTACCGTTTGCTCTCTCTCTTTCTCTTTTACTCTCTGCCTGAATGGTTTAACAGTGACATAATTTTCGTTGTAGATATTATTGGTGTGGTACCAGTACAGGTAACAATACAATATTTGGTGTTGCTATGTTATTTTATCTTGATGTTTTACAAGGGTTGAAGTGGAACTTTAGAAGTAAAATGGTACTACATATCATCTGCATTTCCAAAAAGTATGGAATCTTGTATAAATATACATCTAGATAACATGCAAAGCAGACACAAAATTTCAGTTCAGGTTTGCTGGCAAGTTTAAAAAGTAAAATCTATTTAACTTGCCAGTACTGGTAATGGTACGTACCAGAACCTGTAAAACTACTCCTAGACAAAAATGGGCTATTTGGTTCTAACAAGTTTCAGCTTTGAAAATTATTTCTATTGTGAATATCTTACTGCTTTGTTTGCATTTGGTGCTTCACATATGCCATAAAATTGAAATACCATATTTAGCTTTACTAAAAGAATGATTGAATAAATAACCAAATAACCCATCCTTGAAATACTTTATTCAGCTTTGCACGCTATTTTTTTAATTGCTTTTCTATATAGACAATTGTTCATTACTATTCAGGGGTACAATTGTCATTGCTGTAAATTCTACATTTCATTTATCCTGTTCTTTCTCGAGCTGTTGAGAGAAAAAAAGGACTTACTAAACTTTCTGAATTTTCATTATTGTGTTCGAATATTTTGATTTGTTTGCCTATAATTTTTGTTCTCATCGACCAAAAAAGAAAATTTTCAATAAACTCTTGAGATACTAATTGGGAAGAGTGGATTAGTCGTATATACGAGAAGAGAACTGGTAGCGCAGGTTGAATTTAGAAATTACAGTAGGACGGACTAAGACATTTAAGAAGGATAAGGCAGTCTTCTCTCTATACGAGAAAGAGAAAGGGTTCTTCCGAAAACAAAAAGCAGTGCTTGAACTTGAGTCTTATATTCCTAGGCTCTAAGTCCCAAGCCACCCCAAGTAAAATAAGTGAGTTGCCCCCTCCTATGGACTTTCCAGAGCCGTAAGCGCGGTGGGGATTATAGAGGACGTGCTCGTACGGTTCAAAGTTGGGTATGATATTCTCGTGGATTGTTGGGAACGCCCTCTATGTTCGAAATATGCCTTTCTAGGAGCATTACGATCTGCAGCTCAAATGGTCTCTTATGAAGTATCTATCGGTCTTATTGTGCGCCTTGTGAGCACGTTTGGATCCGCGAAGGCAATCGCTCGGATCTTCCCCTAACCCAACCCGGGAACGGACCGGAGGGAACCGCAGCATGAGGAATGTCCGCGTCTCGTCGCCTGACCAAAAAGTTCACCGGTTCTTAAGTTTTTCTCTTGTCATGCATATCTAAATGTTAGAATGTCAGAAAAACTGATGCTTTACTGAGGCTTAAGGAATGATATAAGCTAAATTGATAGAGCTTATTGGATGCGATGAATCAGATCAAGCAAGATTTTAATTGCACAATTGCAGAATTGGTACTATACCTATCTACCGCCGTTTCCGCTAGGTCTGATATTATCTTATTAAAATAAAAGAACCAGCCAAAATTGAAACCATAAGTTTGCAAGGTTTAAGACCCTTGTTAATATCCAGCCAATGTACTTTACTCGGTCGGTAGTAGAGCTGTCCTCTTCCCTCAAACCCGAACCGAACCAGCCAAGTGGACTTTACCAAAATCACCCGAAAAGAAGAAAAAGAACTTATCTTTAGTGGATGTGGTGGCATGGGATTCACTCCCAACAAAATCGGGCACTGTAAGCCATGTCAGGGACCCAAGCACGCCACAAACTCATGGAAGGGTCATTAGTTCGAGATGACGGATTTGGATTTGATGAAGTACTTCTTTGGCCGAGAGGCGATACAAGAAAAGACTAGGATTTTGTGTCATAAGAATCATATGTGAAAGAAATTTTGAAAAGAAACAAAATGATGGATTACAATCTAGTATTGACACCGATGGAACCTGGGGCGAAACTTAGTTGGGATTCTCTGCTATCTCATATGCACAAGACCAGACATTTTTTACAGCGTTGGAGTTGTAAGTCGATTCATGGAGCCGGTCTACACGCATTTAAAAACAGTAAAGAGAATTTTGTGATATATTCGAGAAACCAAATCTTTCGGGTTATTCTATACCAAAGCCGAAATTTTTATGCTAGTAGGATATTCCGATAGCGATTGGTGCGGTGACGTAGATGATCGAAAGAGTACATCGGTATACATGTTCTTGGGGGACAGTGTTCACTGGGATGTCAAGGAAACAACCAATCCTGACACTCTCTACGTGTGAAGCAGAGTATGTAGTAGTAGGAGGCTGTGTGAGTCATATGATATGGTTGAGGAGATTGTTGAAGGAGCTAAATTTTGCTCAAGAGAAAGCCACCTAAATTTACTTGGACAATAGATCAACGATCGAATTGACAAAGAATCTTGTTCATCATGAAAGAAGCAAGCATATTGACCTGAAGTTTCATTTCATCCGAGAGCACGTAAAGGAAAAGAAGATAGAACTAGTGTATGTAAAAAGCGAGGACCAAGCAGCTGACATCTTTACAAAGCCATTGTTCACAAGACTATTTGAGAAAATGAGAAATCTATTCGGCATGAAGGACAGAAAAGAATTAAGTTTAAGGAGGGGTGTTGATGAATAAACTTAATTTGCAATTTAATTCGTGACTACACAGTGGACAGATTTTGAAGCTGATTAATGAGCGAATTTGAAAGAGCAATTCTAGATCATTCTGGGCAAATGAGGAGCTTATTTGATGTGTCTTGGAGCCTAATTTCTGATGGTTCAAGTTTCAAAATATTTGGAGATACCTATAATAAGTTATATCAGTTTTAGTAACGAATGATCAAAATTTACTGTGCTGTTTTGTATTCTGATTTAAATTATTTTGAATTCTGTTTTAAGTACGAATTTTAAGAGTTTTTTTAGGTCTATAAATAGAGTTATAATTATATTGTAAGAAGGCAGAAGAAAAAAATAAAAAAATAGATTAAATAATAAAGAGATTTTGAGAATTTTATCTCTCTTCTCTGAAACGATATACTTTTTTTTCTAACAGGCTGTACACACAGCCGAATACTCTATGGGCGTAAGTAGCTATTTAGCTATATTGGACTGGCAGTTATATGAATGGGCCTAATTTCTGGCTGAGGGGGGGATCTTTCTTTTGGCACCAACTTTTGACTATCATGCCATTCTTTAGATGGTCCACAGCATGGGAGATAGGTGACGGATGCTCCATGTCCTTCTGGTTTGACAACTGGGCCTCTCAACCTGTGCACGCACTCTTTGATCATAGCCAGAGAGTTGCAAACCACAAGGTGTCTTTAAGAGATGCACTGCAAGCATTAGACATCTTAATACCGGCCCCAAGGACTGAGCACATGACAAATGTCATCTCCTCAGCCATGGAAATTCAGTTCTCATAGGATGAAGATAAGGTTTTTTGGAGATGGGGCACACCACGGGGACCTACTCAGCAGCCTCTTTTTACAAGCAACTTACCACAGGCGGGAAGATCAGGCCATCATGGCTGTGGATATGGAAGGCAAAGGTGCAACCAAGAGTTACTGACGCACGATGTAATGATACGTAGGAATATGCAATGCAACCCAAGCCACACCCTCTGCAGAGACTGCCCAACATAATCGGCATTACACCTGTTTTTCCTGTGTGGTCATGCCATTGCGGCGTGGCACCACTTGCAGATCATGGCGGGTTTGAGCATGCTAATTTTGCGAGACTCAGTTTGAGAGATGGTGCATGCTTCCTATGCACACGCGCGATCTCAAGGCAAGGAGTTACAAAAATGGAAGTTTCTGTTTCTATTGATGTTATGGGGCACTGTGGAATGTTGCGCAACATACAGGCTAGCAGAAGCATTTTGGAATACTGTCTGGTGATATTTCACTATGATTATTTTCTATCTTTAGGAGATTAGCTATTTTATTTATTTCTTTTTTTGAACACTTAGCTTAATCGTATTTGCTTCTCCCTATATTAAAAGAGACACAAATCATTGTTATAGCTTGTAACAAAAACAAAAAAAGAGAACTTCATGATTAATAAAATTTGGGAGGGAGGGAGCTTTTTGAGAGTCTTGTGTCATTTTTATTTTTTCTACATGGTATCAGAGCCAGGTTGATTAGTTATACTGATTGCTGATGGCTATGCCGAAGGTGATCTAGATAATCCATCTATTCCGTTCTTGCTGGTACATTTGTGGCCTTCGTTTCACTACTTAACGAAGTTATTTTGTCTCTCTTCCTGACGATATATTAGGTTTTGTTGTACCCGACTCGTTAATCTTCTCTGGTACTGTCAGTTTTTTTTTACGCATTCACCCCTTATATTTGTGTTTTTACTAATTGATCCCATGGCTAACGAAAATAAAAGAAAGTCTAATAAATTCCTTGTCAATTTTCTGTTGAATGGTGATAATTACCTAAATTGGGCTCGAGCCATGAAACTGGCACTTGGAGGGCAGTCTAAACTCAAGCACATCCTTGACAGAACTGAGACTGTAGGTAAAACACTAGCAACAAAGGGAGAGAAAGAGAGGAAAGATATTGAGTGGGAAGTGAATGATTAGCGAGTTATGTCACAGATCCTAAATTTCATAGAACTAAAACTCTACGGTATTATTGCCTATACAAACAATTCTATTTTTGAAATGTATGGAAATGCTAACATTTCTTCTCAAGTTTTTGAAATACAGCAAAGTATCTCATCTATAAAACAAGAACAAGATCAGTCCCTTATGGAGCACTTTGGAGCTTTCAAGCAAAAGTGGGAAAAGCTTCGTCAGTACCGACCCATCGCTGCAACGGTGATGGAATACATCAAACGGGAGCAACATGACCATATTTTTTACCTTCTAGCTAGTCTCAGCTCCGATTATGAAGAAGTAAGAAGAGAGATTCTGATGTCACAAGAATTGCCATCACTCAACTCTGTGTGTGCCATCATCCAGAGTGAAGAGACCCGCAAAAGAGTAATGGGAAAAAAGCTAATTGCTCCTTCTCAAAATTCTGAAATTATGTGCATTTTTCTAGCTCTAAAACTAGTGACAGTAACTAATGGACCAAGAGAAAGGATAAGAAAGGTGCTCAATTTTTCTGCGACCACTGTAATCGAAGTGGGCACTCCAAAGAGAGGTGCTGGGTGTTGCATCCTCACCTCAAACCTTAACCCAATCGGTCTAATCAAGCAAATCTTACGGCAAATTCTGAGAACGATGGTATTCAACATAAATTGGAGCGTATCACTAAACAGATCGATTTTCTAATGAAAAAGTACACCACTAACTAATGAATCGGCTCATGCTAGTCCAAGTGGAGAATCTCATGTTGCTCAACATGCTAGTAATGCGTTTGCACTTTTTAATATTTTTCAAAATCATTATAGACTCAGGAGCCACTGACAAATATGTTCAACTCCAGTGAATTGTTGACAAAGTTTCAACCCGAAACAAGTTACCCGCATGTTACTGTAGCAAATGGTCTGGTAATATCTACAAAAGGAATAGGAACAGCTAGTTAGATTTGTGTTCTAAAAGTTATCATTTGTTGATTATCTTTTATATATGTTATATTTATGAATTGAATGTGATTTACATTTTGTTCCATGAGTTTTATAATTACATTTAGAAGTGTTCAAGAAGATGTACTTGGTCTTGAACTGCATGACTCTAAGTAAATAAATATACAACACTAAAATGTTAACAGGTCTTGCATATTAGCAGGAACACTAATATGACATATAAGACTGTCATGTTGATTAAAAGTACGTTGTAGTTCTGCAAACGTTGATAAAAGATTATCATTTAATAACACGAATATATGAAATGCTTCATATATTGAACAGACCTAATAGATGAAACATTATATGGATTGTGTTAGTGTCATTAATGTTTTCATCGTGTCTCTGATTTCAAGATTGAGACATATTGTTTTCACATGAGGAATGTACAACGTAATTATTATTAAAAGCTACTTGCAAAAAGTTGTGATAAAAATAATAGTTCTTTATATGTAACTTGTGCAGAAAAATGATATATGTCAATAGCATTATTGCCACTCATTATTAATGAGAAATGATATTTTGGGCCCCTTGGTAAAGTTGAATTATAAATGGATCCAATATAACTGAAGTACAGTTATAATTTTATAATTTGCTTAATAGAGATCAAGAAATGATTATAATACAAAGATGACACAGTCCTGTTTTATATGTTAATCAAAATATCATAAGGCAAGAAATGGACACAAGTAATGACAAATGTTACATTACTGTAAGGATCACGTTTCGTAAAAGGATTACTAAACGTTTATGTTATTTGGGTAGCTGTAATGTATAGCTAGAATATCGCTTACAGTTTATGAAATTAAGTATTTTATTTCATTGCCAACATAATATAGATTCTCAATATAGGTCACACTAACTGAACGGAAAACAAGAAATAAATATTATGTCACATAATGTGGCTGACTAGCAGGGAAATAAATATATATTGTAATGTGAATATTATGAGAATAATATTCGTTGCACATATCATAATATGTGAATATTATGAAATATAAATTTATTTCAAGCCCAAGCCCAAGCCCAAAACATATTTTAGCAAATTGAGAAGAGAATAAGCCCAAACAAATATTGATTATGACCATTAAATTCGGATTACAAAATGGATAGATTTTAAGAAAACTTTGAATAAGAATTTGAAGGGACAAACATTAACCAATCTGAGCATATGATATATGAATTCTGTAGCCCTTCGAATCTAGAATCCAACGGTGAAAGTTTCAAGTCGTTTGGAATTTTTTACAGAAAGTTATGATAGTTTTAGTAACAAAAGGTCAGAAGTTGATGTGTTGTTTCGAATTTTGTTCATGTTTTAATACGAATTTAAAGAGTCTAATTATATTTCTTAATGGCTGTAAATAACATAATATATACATCAGGCTTTTCTCTCTCTCAAGTTAGTCTAGAGTTTTTCCTCCAAAAATATTTTGCTCAAATATATATCGATTGATTATACAATCGATTAATTGACGGGTAAAAAAGCTAGACGCGGAAGAGAGTTCGCTAGCACGAATTCGACACCGTTCTTGTTTCGGATTTAAGGTGAACCTCAGAGGAATCAAGCTACCTTAAAGATCATAGGTATGATATAAAATTCTCTCTTGTAAGAATATATATATATGATTACGACATGAATAAATTAGGAATAATAGAACGATCTTAGATGTTATCGGATTAATTTTTTTTTTATTTTATCCGATTCGCATCATGAAATCCTTCAATTGGTATCAGAGCAAGGTTTCTATTATGCTAATTAGACTATTTTATTATGTAATTTTTATTACATAAGTGCTTAATTAATTGTTCTTTTGTATTGCGGTTCTGAAAAATTGCGGTATTGAATTTTTTAATCAATTTGTTAAATTGTCATAGGCTCACTTGCTAATTATTTTTGTGTATTCTAAAATTCTTACATCAATGGAAGATGTTTAAAACAGAATAATAATATAGATCAAGGTTTTTGGACAGATCTATAGAGCCAATCAAAAATAAGAAAAATAGTGCGCTGCTGGAATTTCCAGCAACATCGACTGTTTTTAGCTGAAATTCAAATTACGATTTCTCTCAATTGGTTTATCGTATTTGAATGAAACTAGTTTCTAAATTTAGATAAGGAAGTCTAGTTTTTAAATAATATAATTTTCCTGGACAAAAATATTACGGTTTTTAATAAAAAAAAAGGGAGAAACAGTGCGCAGTTTTTTTTATAACGGTTTGTGTTTTTCCTTTAAATGATTAAAGGATTATATTTCAAACTATGGTACAAAATCATTGTTGAATTGTAACAGAGAGTTATAAATTATTTTATGGGATTTAAATGATTTAGAGAACCACAATTACTTGAGAAAAGGAAATTAGTTAAATGGTACAAAATAGTGCATCGGTATGCAATATCTATTCAATTTTGTTTTGTTGGGAACCGAGTTTGTATGTCTCATTTCAATGCCTTGTGTGATGTAAATTTTATGCGATGTGCATGTTTGATTGTAAGCAAGTTTAATAAGCGGTTATTAATTAGACACAAAAGGCAATTTATGTATAGGATGCCTTTTATTTATTTATTTACATCATGTGCATTTGTGAGAATGAGAGGGAATCCTAATACTTGCACTTAGCAAATTTTGAAAGGATTTATAAATAAAGTTTGGGATTGCATATTTATTTTATGCAAATTTTTATCCGATGGTGCAAGAAGACATAGCGATGGATGAAGAAAGGTGTAGAGGCATACAAACTCGCAAATGTTTGTGATTGTGTTATGTTTTGTGCTTTATGAATTTATGTGAATGATATGTTATGATAGGTATTGGTGTATGAATACATGACTTACCAAACTATAGTCACATTTGAATATCCAATGAAAAATTAAGTATTTTTCCTTCTCATTTTATCCACTTTAAGCTAAGGGTTAAAAATATGCATGAGTGTAATTTTTAATCTTTAGAAATTGTGGAATATGTTAGGATATATTATCAAGCCATTGATAAATGGATTAGATGTGAGACATTTGGTACATTTATTTTATGGAGATATTATGACCAATCATATTGACCAAATAAGATGAGTTTGCTTAAAAGAAAGTCAAGATCTAGGCTTGAAGTCTCGGAAAAATCGTTTAGTAAAAGAAATATTTCTTAATAAACAACAAGAGTCATAAAGTTTAGAAATTAAATTGTAAAAGATTTCTAAAGGTTATGATTAGTAAAATATTACTTACCTTAAATTTATAAATCGGATAAGGTCGATTTATTTATGATATGATCTTGAATATACTACATAAAGGACACTTTAAAAATGTAGTATGAGTTTTATTTAAACAAGTTTTACATAAATATTAACATGAAATCCTTTAATTTAAATTTTAATTAGAATAGCAAACAACATGCTTATCCGTTCCATCCTCGAAAAATGCCCGTTGGAGTGTGATGGTTACAATTATCTCGATTGGGAACTCAAACTCCAACTAATCATCAGGTCGGAGGATCTTACAGATGTGCTGGTTGAAAATGCACCAGTACTAGGTACATAACCCACTGATGAAGAGAAGGCTATGTCTGAAAAGTACCGCAAGGATGAATTGAACGTTCAAGGTCTCATGTTGGCGAGTATGGCAACTGAACTTACTCGTAAATTCATAAACAATTCTCCAAAAGAGATAATCGAACGTCTCTCCAAAATGTTCCTGGAGAATGCTCATAAAGAGCGTTCAAAGATCACCCTAGCATTCACTAGGTGCAACATGGCGGAAGGGTCTTCCGTCAACCAACACATGTTAAAAATGCTGGGTTACCTCGAGAAATTGGAGAAGCTCAATGCTCCAATGCATGCTGACTCGGCTGAGGATATAATCCTTGGTTCATTGCCTCCATCTTATAGAGATGTAGTCATGCATCTTCACTTGCGTGAAAAAATAATGACCTTGGATGAGATCCATTAGACATTGAAGCAGGCAGATGCTGATATGAACAGGCACAAGGGAGAGAAGAATGTCCTTGCAATCTCCCAAAATAGCAAAAAGGTCCACAAAGGAAAGGGCAAAAAGAAGATACCCAAAATAAACAAAGGAAAAGGAGGAGCTCAAGTGAGCACCTCCAAAGGCAAAAAGAAAAATTCGCCAACTCAACAAACAGAGTGTTTTTATTGCCACGAGTTAGGACATTTCAAGGCGAATTGTCCTAAATACAAGGCTGACTTGGACAGTGGCAAAATAGAACGCAAGCGCCCTAAGGTTCAGAAAGATATCTATATTATTGAAGTTAATTTAACCACATATATTCATGATTGGGTAATTGATACTGGATCATGTGCTCATATTTGTGCAAATATGCAGGCACTAATGGATAAAAGACATCTCAAGAAAGGAGAAGTCACTTTGAAAGTGGGCAATGGTGTTAGCATCTCAGCAATGGCCATTGGATCGATTTACCTTTATTTATCTAGTGGTTTAATAATTATTCTGAATAATATTTATTATGTTCCGTCTATATGTAAGAACATTATATCCATGTCATGTTTGGACAAGGATGGGTATGTATTTACTATTTCAAACTCGAGTATGAGTATTTCAAAAGATGAAATTTTCTATACAAATGCTACTATTAAGGATGGCTTATATTTGCTTGAAGTGAATGATAAACATACTCTAAATGTCAATAACAAACGACTCAAAGTCTCTCATGAAAATAAGATTCTCTTATGACACTACCGCCTAGGTCATATAAGCGAGAAACGCATAAAGAAATTACAAGAAAGTAATCTTCTTGGTCTCCTTGATTATGATGAAATCGAGACATGCGAACCTTGCTTAGTAGGAAAAATGACAAAAAAATCTTTCAAGAAGAAAGGTACAAGGGCAAAAGACTTATTGGAATTAATAAATTCAGATGTATGTGGGCCAATGAAAACTAGTGCACGAGATGGTTTTAGATACTTCATTACCTTCACAGATGACTATAGTCGTTATGGCTATGTTTATCTAATGAAGAATAAAAGTGAATCCTTCGACAAGTTTAAAGAATTCAAGAATGAAGTTGAAAACCAACTAGATAAGAGAATTAAGACTCTACGAACTGATCGTGGAGAAGAATACTTGAGTAATGAATTTGGTGCATATCTAAAAGAATGTGGTGTCAAACCACAATTGACTCCACCCGGAACACCTCAATGGAATGGTGTATCAGAGAGGAGAAACAGAATATTGCTCGACATGGTTCGATCAATGATGTGCCAGACAGAATTACCTCTTTATTTTTGGGGACATACATTACTAACCGCAACTTACACACTGAACATCATTCCATCTAAATCCATCGAGAAAACTCCTTATGAGTTATGGACAGGGAAAATTCCTAGTTTGTCTTTTCTCAAGATTTGAGGGTGCGAGGCTTACGTCAAACGATTGATGACAACCAAGCTAGAACCTCAAGCGGATAAATGTTTTTTTATAGGTTATCCAAAAGAAACGAAAGGATACTATTTTTGGCATAAGTCAACTAACAAAATATTAGTTGAAAGGAGTGCAATTTTCTTAGAGAATGAGTTTCTCAAAAGAATAAAAAGTGGTGGGAGTAGTGTAATACTCGAAGAAACTCAAGAAACACTATAAGACCTCGATCATGTTATGGATAATATTGATATAGATCGAAGTACCCCAACCATAGTTCCTATGGCTAGTGGGAGCATGAGTAAACAGGTTCCTCAACCTATTGAGGAAGAGGTTCACACATCACCACACAGTGTTCAATCTAGTATTGAACTAATTTCACAAGAGATTGTGCGAGAGATTCAAGAGACTCAAGATGAACAGGAAGAGCAACAAGAACTAAGAAGGTCAACAAGACCTAGAAAGAAACCCGATTTCTATCTAGGACTTAATGAGATCATGGTAATAGATACCGAAGATCCGACGACCTTTCAAGAAGCAATGAATAGAGATGACTCAAAAGCATGGTATGAAGCCATGAAATCTGAAATGCAACCCATGTATGACAACCAAGTATGGACCTTGGTAGATCTTCCTCAAGGAAAGAAAACCGTTCAAAACAAATGGGTTTTCAAGAGGAAGATAGACATGGATGGAAACATGACAACATACAAGGCAAGACTTGTAACGAAAGGGTTTAGTCAAGTTCAAGGGATTGACTATGATGAAACATTCTCGCCTATTGCAATATTTAAGTCTATTCGGATATTACTAGCCATTGTCGCATATTATGACTATGAAATATGGCAAATGGATGTCAAAACAGCATTCCTTAATGGGAATTTGGAAGAGGACGTTTACATGGTACAACTTCCGGGTTTTGAAGATCCAAGTAATGGTGGTAAAGTATGCAAGCTTCAAAATTTCATTTATAGACTAAAGCAAGCATCTAGGAGTTGGAACAAGCGTTTTGATGACGAGGTTAAACGTCTTGGATTCGTCCAAAGCAAGGAAGAGCCTTGTGTATACAAGATAGTCAGTGGGAGTTATATACTTTTCTTAGTCTTATATGTTGATGACATACTATTGATAGGAAACTTTATTCCCTTAATAGAGCAAACAAAATCTTCATTGAAAGATATTTTCTCAATGAAAGACTTAGGTGAGGCCCAATATATCTTGGGTATTAAGATATATAGAGATAGGTCTCGTAAACTCATTGGCTTAAGTCAACGTACGTACATTGACAAAGTGTTGAAACGGTTCAACATGCAGAATTCCAAGAAAGGAAATGTGCCAATGACTCAAGGTGTAACACTTAGCAAGTCTCAGTGTGCTATGACACGTAAAGACATTGAAATCATGAAGGATGTACCATATGCTTCTGCAATTGGTTCCATCATGTATGCTATGGTGTGTACGCGACCTGATGTCGCGTATGCTCTGAGTATGACAAGTCGTCATCAAGCCCATGCAGGTCCTGCTCATTGGACTGCGGTCAAGAATATCCTCAAGTATATTAACAGGACTAAGGATAAGTTTCTTGTGTATAAGGGCAAATGGGAGCTCGTTGTAGAAGGCTACACCGATGCAATTTTTGCGACCGATTATGATGATAAGTGATCGCAATCTGGGTATGTTTTCATTTTGAATGGGGGTGTCGTTAGTTAGAGAAGTTTCAAACAATCAACCTCAGCTGACTCAACAACCCAATCAGAGGTGATGCCTGCTGCTGAAGCCAGCAAAGAGGGTGTTTGGATCAAGAAGTTCATTGAGGAACTAAATGTGGTACCTTCCATCGAAGGACCATTGGAGTTGTTTTGCGATAATAGTGGAGCTATTGCGCAAATCAAGGAGCCGAAGGCACACCACAAGATCAAACACATGGATAGAAAATACTTTGTCATTCGAGAAACAAGAAATAAATATTATGTCATATGATGTGATTAACTAGTAGGGAAATAAATATATATTGTAATGTGCATATTATAAGAATAATATTTGTTGCACATATCATAATATATGAATATTATGAAATATAAATTTATTTCAAGCCCAAGCCCAAGCCCAAAACATATTTTAGCAAATTGAGAAGAGAATAAGCCCAAATAAATATTGATTATGACCATTAAATTCGGATTACAAAATGGACAGATTTTAAGAAAACTTTGAATGAGAATTTGAAGGGACAAACATTAACCAATCTGAGCATATGATATATGAATTCTGTAGCCCTTCGAATCTAGAATCCAACGGTGAAAGTTTCAAGTCGTTTGGAATTTTTTACAGAAAGTTATGATAGTTTTAGTAACAAAAGGTCAGAAATTGATGTGCTGTTTCGAATTTTGTTCATGTTTTAATACGAATTTAAAGAGTCTAATTATATTTCTTAATAGCTGTAAATAACATAATATATACATCAGGTTTTTCTCTCTCTCAAGTTAGTCTAGAGTTTTTCCTCCAAAAATATTTTGCTCAAATATATATCGATTGATTATACAATCGATTAATTGACGGATGAAAAAGCTAGACGCGAAAGAGAGTTCGCTAGCACGAATTCGACACCGTTCTTGTTTCGGATTCAAGGTGAACCTCAGAAAAATCAAGCTAACTTAAAGATCATAGGTATGATATAAAATTCCCTCTTGTAAGAATATGTATATGATTACGACATGGATAAATTAGCAATAATAGAACGATCTTAGATGTTATCGGATTAAATTTTTTTTTATTTTATCTGATTCACATCATGAAATCCTTCACAGCTCGCATTTTTTCAAAAGATATAGGTGTTACTGTGGTACCGGATTTAGAGGCAAATTTACTATCTATCAACAAATATACTAATCAATTGGGTTGCAATGTTCTTTTTACTCCTCAGAAAGTAGTCTTTCAGGACAGAAGTTCAGGGAGGACGATTGGTGAAGGTAGCCTGATCAACGAATTATACATATTATAACTGGATCGGTTGACACTCTCTATAGTAAATACAACCTCTTCTCAATTTTGGCACAAGAGATTAGGCCATCCATCTGACAGAGTCTTAAAACATTTAAACTTGCCTTTAATTCATGATTTCAATAATTATGAACGTTGTCAATTTGCTAAGCTTCATAAGCTACATTTTGCGGAGCATTCTAATAAATCTAATGATATGTTCGATCTTGTTCATTCTAATGTGCGGGGAAATGCACCTGTGGAATCTAAAGAGGGTTTTAAATATTTTGTCACATTAATTGACGATAAATCCCGTGCAACTTGATTATATTTGCTCATATCCAAAAAAGAGACATGTGAGAAATTTCAATTCTTTTGCAAAATGGTTGAAAATCAATTTGATAGAAATGTTAAAACTCTTAGAATCGATAATGGTACTGAATTGAATCATGCATTTCAAACTTTCCTGCGTAGCAACGGTATAATGCATCAAACTTCTTGCGCTGGTACCCCCAACAAAATGGTGTGTCTGAAAGAAAAAAATCGGCACCTACTTGAAATAACCTGTGCCTTGCTTTTTTCGGCCCATTTACCTAAAACCTTATGGGCCAATGCCATTCTAACTAGGTGTTATTTGATAAACCGACTTCCTAGTCAGATTCTTGATTTTCGAAGCCCAATGAAAATTCTATACAATAGGAAATTCAATTTGTCTCACTTGCATGTATTTGGTTGCGTTTATTATGTACATTCACAAAATGCAAGGAAATTAGATCTACTTGTACGAAAATATATCTTTGTTGGTTACTCTTCCACACAAAAAGGATATAGGTGTTATGACCCAAAACTGCAATGTGCTTTCGTCTCTAGAGATGTACGATTTGATAAAAATAAGATGTTTTATGCGACAAAAAATCAAGGGGAGATAATTGTATATAAAGATTTTCATATCGCTGCAATTCCAGTAGATCACCAATGTGGGCCGAGCCAAATTGAAATGAGCCCAAATGACAAGTTGGTAGAAGATATTAGCGATTTTTCTGCAACTCGTGATGGGCCTAACATTGCTGATTCAACCTATGAAGATCCAACCCCAACTCATGAACATGAGAACAGTCCATCTGAGCCCGAATCCGGTGGAAGCCCTATGGCAGATTCTAACATGCCCGAAAATGAAGAAGTTCAAGTGCATGCAGGAACATCACCTATGCGAAGATCGACTCATGTAACAAAACAACCTGTCAAGTTCCAAGACTTTGTGACTTACCACACCACGCCATATCCAATACAGAAAGTTGTTAGGTATGATAAAATTTCACCAAAGTTCTATTCCTTCTTAACCAAATTGAAAAGATTCTGAACCAAACAACTTTGAGGAGGCCAAAAGGGATAATAATTGGGTTAATGCCATGAATAATGAACTTGATGCATTAAAACGAAACCAAAACCTAGGATCTTGTCAAGCTACTCAATGGAAAACAAATTGTTGGGTGTCGTTGGATTTACAAGATCAAGTACAAAAGTGACGGAACATTAAAACGGTATAAGGCCAGATTAATTGCCAAAGGGTACACCCAGACTTACGGAGTAGATTACAAGGAAAATTTTGCTCTTGTGGCCAAGATGAATACTATCCGCACTCTCATGTCGGTCGCAACTAATTATGATTGGCCACTGTTTTAAATGGACGTGAAAAATGCTTTTCTTCAAGGGGATCTCGAAGAAAAAGTTGACATGGACTTGCCACCTGGTTTATCTATGCCGAGAAGATACTCTTTCCATTATTTTAGAAACTCTAGAGAGAGTGGTCTGATCTGCAGGTTAAAAAAAGCAATTTACGTCTTGAAACAATCATCAAGTGCCTGGTACGGTAAACTGAGTTCGACTCTTGTTAAGGTCGGTTTTAAAAAATGCGAGGCAGATTCTTTAATGTTCACTAAGACTTCAAACAAAGGTACCATTGTTATTTTAATCTAGGCGGATGATTTGGTGATTACGGGAAGTGATATAAGTGACATAGAAATCATTAAACGACGCTTGAGTCTTGAATTTGACATTAAGGACTTCGATAATCAAAAATACTTTCTAGGTATTGAAATTGCGCACTCCCACAAAGGTTTGTTTCTTTCTCAAAGAAAATATGTTTTGGACCTACTTAGAGAAACAGGTAAGTTGGGTATCAAACCAGCTAAAATTTTCATGGACTTTAGTCAAAAAAAATACCATTGATAATGAACCCCTTAAAGATATTGGCATGTTTCAAAGACTTGTAGGCAAATTAATATACCTTACTATTATCAGACCCGACATAGCGTATGCAGTAAGCTACGTGAGTCAGTTTATGCAAAAACCTATGAAGGGACACTTGGAACTCATTAATCAAATATTAAGGTATTTAAAATCTGCACCAGGAAGAGGCATTTTAATGAAAAAACATGGTCATGTTAATATAGTGGGTTATACTGATCCTGACTGGGCCGGAAGTCCGCTTGATAGAAAGTTCACCACAGGCTTTTGCATGTTTGTAGGAGGAAATATAGGTGCTTAAAAAAGTAATAAATAAGTAGCGGTGGTTAGGTCTAGTGTAGAGGCTGAATATAGGGTTATGGTAGCAGCAACAAGTGAGATCATCCGGTTAAGGTTATTGCTTAAAGAGTTGAGGCACAATTCGGATAATAGTTCTACTACGCTATTCTGTGACAATCAGGGTGCAATATACATTGTGACGAATCCAGCTTTTCACGAAAGGACTAAACACATTGAGGTTTATTGTCATTTTGTAAGAGAGATCTTGAACAAAGTCATCGAAACCATATACATTTGAAGTGCTGATCAAATAACGGACATCTTCACAAAACCATTGCCTAAGAGAAGTTTTGAAGCATTGAAGAACAAGTTGTCCTCCGATGATCTCTACGGATCAACTTGAGGGGGAGTGTTGCGCTACATACAGGCTGGCAGAAGAATTTTGGAATACTGTCTGGCGATATTTCACTGTGATTGTTTTCTATCTTTAGGAGATTAGTTATTTTATTTTTTTTTTCTTGAGCCTTTAGTTTAATTGTATTTATTTCTCCCTTATTAAAAGAGACATATATCATTCCTACATCTCGTAACAAAAATAAAAAAAGAAAATTCATGATTAATAAAGAGAGAGAGAGAGCTTTTTTGTCACTTTTATTCTACATGAAAGGAAAGAAACGAGAGGATTTTTCAAGGATGGGAGGCTCGACCACTAAACTTGGCAAGAAGAGTGATGCAAGATGCAGAGTTATGTAGTTTGCACTGTTGACCGGGTCTGTTTTTACTACTGGGGTATCTGGTTTCTGCTATATATGATGTGTCTGATGTTTTACTATTGGGTTTTAGGTGTCAGATGGGCTGTTTTCAACATTAGGTTGTTTTATGTTGTTTTTGTCCTCATGCGAGGACAGATGATACAATAATTGATGTAATTTCTTTTTATTTCTAATAAAAGCTTGACAGCCGCTGTCAAGATTTCAAAGAGAGAGAGAGAGAGAGAGACGCGATGTGCGGAAATGAGAGAGAGAGAGAGGTGCTGGACAGCGATGCAAATCTATATCGTAAATTAATCCGAATGATATATCGAACGGTTGAGAGTAAATCCGATTGACTAACAAAAATCTGGACCGTTTCCGGATCTGGACGCTACGTCTTTAATAAAGGAGTAGGGAAGTAGGGATAGGGATAGGGGTCTATTTGTTTATATGCTTATTTATTTGTCTAATTATTTATAATTAATCTAATTGATATGAACTATAAATTGTTAACTTTTTAGAAAAAAAAATCATCATTCTGAATTCGTTAAGAATGGAATGATCCACACTTGGGATGAAACGAATAGAAAAAACATTAGAAAAAAACATCATGACGGATATTTCATTGGTTTCAATAAAATCATTAACATATATAATTTTTTCAATAAAATTATTAACATATATAATTTTTTTCATTCAAATCTGATTTGAATGGAAAGGCCAACTAATAGTTAGAGTCCTTTGATTCTTTGTGCTGAGAGCGCACAAGACAGGCACTTCTAGTTCAACTATTAATTAAAACATGCAGAACAACATATCAGATTAAAAATATAAAAAAAAAACATAAACTTAACTTTCTAAATGGACTTAAAATTGTTTTCACAAACCAGCAAGAGTCAATACAGAGAGTTCTTATTGGCCTCAGGCAGATGAGCACAATTAACAAAAATATATTTGTACCCTGCCTCGACGTATAGAGATTTCATTTCTCCACCAAAACATTTTACTCTCTATTTGATACTCAGACGGTGAAGATTCTTCTCACTTTCTTCATCCTCCTCCGACAAATGGGGCATGTACCGGCTTCATCACAAATCCTGCCACAATAGATTTCTTTTCCAATCAACAGCTAAACTATATCTACAAAATCTTAAATCAGAGAAGTAGAATAATAACTACTTGTATGTTGGTCTCTCCATTGATTAGCTGAGTTAGACCCTAAATGAAATATTATATCCTCAATAAGGTTGACAAGTCGATAGAGAAGTTAATTTACAGAATTTTCATATGGATCAATCCTTTCTGGTAAATATTTTGGACCTTTCAGCAAACGTTCTTGTTGCTCCTTCCAATTGGAAAAGACAAGTGGGTCCCAGTGTAAGTTTGAGGACCGATACGAGCAAAAGATAAAAAGACAGAACAAGTTTAGTACAATCTAAATGGGGTGCATGAGATCTTACTTTATATAACAGTAGTAAAGGATCAAGAACTTCTGATTTAAGATACAGAATTTGGGTCACCTATTTGAGTTGGATTAACTAGGAAGAATATGTTGTTGTTTCGGACTTGTAATTCTCTTTTTCTAATTTGTCACATTCATAACACCAATCAATAATGTTATCTTTCTGCTGTCTTTGTTAAAGGAGCATTAATTACTATGTCTCACCTTTCTCCACATTCATAACAAGTAGCGGAGTGGCCGCAAGGTAGGAAGAAACTATCTCTGGGCGCATCACAACATATTGTGCAAAGGTGGCAGGACCCACCTTCTTCTAGAGACTTTGCTGCCTCAATCTTCAGCCATTCCTCAATGTCTTCTTCATCATGTGATACTGACTCATACGACGAACCCAGGCTCAAACTATCATCGTCTTTGTTCGTCAACAAAGGGGTTCTTTGATCATTATTTGTGGGTACCTCGTGACCCCCATGATGGTTGCGGAGTAAGTTGTTTAGTATCTTGTATATGATCAGTAGGAGTATGGTCATAATTGCTACATGCACCAAACGTTGCTATGAATTATAATGCGAAATACGGAAGTTATCAAAAAATTGCATTAACCAAGTTGAAGTGCAGATTTGGTGGAAAATTTTGTTAAATTAAACGCCTAATTGGAAAGTTAAGGTGAAATTTGGTTTAACTTGTAACTACTGGTAATAAAGCTGAGGTGGACTATTGGATGTTGATTGCATGACCTAGCATCTAGACCTTGAAATTCGAACAAGTTACCACCTTGAGTTAGAAAACTTCTTTGCTGATCAATAATGGATTATTATAACTTAATTTCAAAATCACCTGAGCCAATGAAGTAGACAATCCACCGGGGCCCATATGACAGCTTCACATAGAATGCATCAGAATCCTAACATTAAAAACAATGGCCAGCATACTTTATGATATGATACGTTATGATATGAAATTATTACATGATCATACTTTACAACAACATTCTATCAATCTTTCAGGAAATAAGATTTGTTGTGACATTGTAAGGAGAAGCAAGGGGAGGTTCTTAAAAACAATCCACGATATTAATTGATCAATTGTATGGTTACCTTAATTAGACCTGTAGATAGAACTGCAAATGCAGGTTTTAGCATGAAGAGCTTCAAAGTACACTGTCTATTTTTGAGCGGGCATATGTAATAAGCTCCTGTTGTGTTATACAAGATACTGCTTATTCTAAACTCCAATTGTACCTAAACGAAATGTCAAGAAAGTTCTCATTTACATGACCAAAGCAAATGAAAAGACTACATGCCTTTTATTTTACCAGCAGTAAAGCACCTTACCTCTACTTGGAGATTATTTAAATTTCCCACAGCAATGTAGTAGTCAGAGGCCTTCTCAATTTTCTGACTGATTGTGCCCTTTCCTGAAATTCTTCATTTTAGCACTTGTTTTTTTATGAATTTAAGTTTGTGTTTTGAAAATGC
Organism: x Bolboschoenoplectus mariqueter; assembly: GCA_037678475.1. Classification (NCBI taxonomy): domain Eukaryota; kingdom Viridiplantae; phylum Streptophyta; class Magnoliopsida; order Poales; family Cyperaceae; genus x Bolboschoenoplectus; species x Bolboschoenoplectus mariqueter. The sequence continues at coordinate 41,529 of CM075281.1, forward strand.
ATCTTCACACACGCACCGTCAATTAGATTCCATGATAAGGTGTTACTTGGTTCTGATGGATTGTCAATCCATCGAAGAAGTTCTTCTTTTCCTAGAAAAGATGAACAGGAAAAATTAGGTACTTTTTGAGATCTCTTGTATTGTATATTTTCTAGGGAGAAGCTGCAATTTTTTTCTGAAAAATGTTTTTTCTTCAAAACTACATTACTACATCTGCTATTGACTGATGGTGTAGCTACATGTGTTATATACATACTACAAGTTTTTCTTCAATTTTTTTCTGAGATGTAGCTACTCACCTTCTGCAATTATGAGGTTCAACGGATAGGATCCTTCATAGTTAACAACATATGATACATTTAGCTTGGAACCTTCATTGAGATAGTATACCCAATTCTGTATTAAAAAATTGATTAACTCTCAAATTACAAATTTAAAAATAAATGGCGTTAAACAAAAGAAACTGATAGGAGTATTTTGATCTCTATATAAGAAATAAAAAATAGCTGAAGTAAACCTTGCCCGAGATATGATATGTGTCGTTAGTGCCTGATTAAGAGTTCTATAAATTAACTAGTTCCCAATTAATCAGTAAGCGCAACTTTTTCTACTGACCTTATGAAAACTAGCAGGTATAGATATGGTATTTATTTCTGACCAAAACACTGGCACATTAAGAGGAGGAGGCTTGTGAAATCCATAAACCATCAGCTTATTTTGGGTTTTTTCTTCTTCTTTCACCTGAAAATTTCCAACCAGTAAAACTCTATCAACCCTTGTAATATTCTGATTTTAGTATTTTACTTGCATTCAACACCCTCGTTCTATCATATATACTTTTGGATCTATTCTTTATTGGAAATCAGGAATGCACGAATTAGTAATTACCCTGACACTTCTCTGATTAACAGAAGAGACAGCAAGAGGAAGTGGCCATAATTGGGACTTCTTGCAACCAGCAGAGAAGAGAAAATGTGGAACCACAGTCAATTTCTTGTTTTTGCAGAGGCAAATGTGATTATTTTAAGCTTTATTTTCCAAATGATATTTACACATTACATATTCTTTTGGTTTCTCTAAGGGGTCCACTTATGAAATTAATCCAATGCAAAGGTAAACCTTTCCTCCAGTACCAATTAAATTTGATCTCTATATGAGATAACAGCCTTGAAGAAAAAATTTATATGCATTGATGTCATTCCACAAGAAAATTCAATAAATCAAGTGCTTTCTACAAATTTGATAGGAGCGTGTAAAATGTTAGTTTTCCTGGAGAATAGGTACTGGCCTTTATGTCCTGAACCAATAGAGAGTTGGCCTGGATCAACCGTGAAGTATTAGAGCCCAACATGATCTCGTTTGAGCCGTATACGCCGAGTATCAACGTCATTGAAGCTACAAACATATAATAAAAACAAAAATTATTCAAAGTATAAAATCAGAATACACATCATGGTAGTCTTTCAATTTTAACTTATAACTAAAAATCTGGAGAAGTAAAACCAAACAAAAGTGAATGTTTACCAAAGAACCAGAAGGTGAGAAGGATGACTAGGCAGGAAAGGGCATCATCTCTATCAGCAGACACAGCATCAGACAATGATATACTGACATGATAGGAGACACTCTGCTGTTGTGTCTGACGATTATCTTCGACAGTCGGTGCAGGAGATGAAACGGTACCATCACTATTACTATTGTTGTTGTCGTTACTTGTACTGCTTGATGATGCTTCAGCCATTGGAGTCTCAACTTTGGAGAGATGATGTGAGAAGAGAAGAGCAGAGATAAAATGTGATTTAAAAAAGGAAAGGAAGGTGTGAGAAGAGAAAAAGCAAATATGAAGGCGGCCTTGGAAGGAGGAAGAGAACTAACGGTCTTGGTTCTAAAACCTGACTTTCAAGCGTCATAGGAGAATGGTAGTTGGTTCTTAACTAACCCATGGAACAGTGATTATTTTATTTTTCTTTCTTTTTCATTTCAATTTAGACAAATACACTAACTAACTTTATTATTTTTATTCCTTTTTACTTTTGACGTTTATTCGCATTGTCTATATCTTTTTAATTAATCTACTCTTTATTTTAATTTTCAAGTAACGAAGTAAGAAAATTTTGCTTTGCTTTTGTTTATTGTTTGGTGGCAGACATCAGCAATGGATGTTGTAGCACCAATACGCAACTGTGATTATTTTTATTCCACCATTATATCAGAAGACTTGAAATGAACTCTAAAGCTCCAAATCCCCAAGTTGGTTTTGAGAAATATAATTTTGGATCAATGTTAATGCTCATTCATGTCATTTGACCAATTTTAACAAGTCATGATCATGAATTATATAATACATGAATAATTTACAAGTTCTATGATTTAAAAGAGAAAAAAAAAAAGGAAAAACTTATAGACAACAAAACTTTAGAATCGTGAAGTTCAGATTTCAAAAACTGCATATAGCAAGTAAGACCAGAAAGACTATTAGTGACAACTACGCAATTTACTTCAAACAACCTTCAACTTGTACTAGTAACTAGTAAAAAACCAAAGAGGTTACACAAAATTTTAACCTAGGTTCACCAAGACACATATCTTCCATTTACTTGTTGCAGTAGAAATCCAACATCTGCTTTTCCATGTCATGAGTTTTTCCTACTATGATAAGGCAATGCAAAGGATCACCGAAATCAACCTCCCTTAAGTTTCTCATTGGGCCCGCAACGATTTTTTGGCTGTCACTCCCCAGCCGAGCTATCCCCACACACAGCGTGTCTTCATTGTACACTATGTATGAATGAGAGCGAGCAAACAAGTATGAGATTGCATTAGTACACCATGAATGATTCCTACTCCAAATACCATCATGTTTCATTTTGATCTCTGAAACTTCAAATTTTGCATTTTCATCTCTATGCATTCTAGTTAGTAACAATTGGGGTTGGCTATAGTCATCACCTTTGAGTCACAAAAAAAAAAAAGCCAGACAAATAGCCCAAAATTAACTAAATATGCAACTGAAATAAGTCATTCCATGTCAACATCTGCTAGGACTGACTTTTTTTTTTTAGCTGTAAAAGACAAAAGAATACCAAAAGAACCATTTGCATAACTTCCTACACATCAGCTAAAAATTGTAATGAGCTAAAATTTACAACATTACCAGATTCGCCACAAGAGGCTTCCACATCCAAAAGCTGCTCTATTGCAGTGTTAATGGTCATGAATTTTGGAGGTTCATAAACCTTCTTTCCTCTGTGCATTAAAAAAACCAGGTGTTGCATAAATGAATAGTGATGTAGAACATAAGAAAAGCAATCACATGATCTTAATTTTGCTTCACACTTGCCTCAACTAAGACTAATATGAATAATTTTGAGAACACATAAAAAATTTGCAAATGTACCTGCACAAGGACTCCATGGTTGGCTCCTTCACACGTATATCTGCTCATTGAAAACAACAAATATTAGTTTCTAGACAAATTACATCATATATGCACAGGATATGGTTTTGCACAACCAGTTCTACTGTATAGTATACTAATTAAGTACAAGCACAATGTATATTGCATATACAAAAAATAGTTCAACGATATTCGGGCAGCAAATTTGTTAATCAACAACAGCACAATATCATGTGTTTACTAGGGTGTACGTCTCTATGATCCAATAATAGAAATAACACACAGATTGCATGATAACATACAAAGACAAAGACAGTACAACAGAAGCAAAAAGTAAACATATCTATAAGAGTGGTACTGCAGAATCTTGACTAAGAGATGATTATACATGTACCTAGCAAGCAAAGAGTATGAAGCCCATGCTGTCTATTATTTTTAATTTTCACATAAAAGCTATCAGGCCTCCATGTCTCAGTAAAGAATGGTATTGATACCGTCTCCCCATAGCGGTATAGCTGTAGTCCACATGCCCCTATTGCATTCATAACCGAGGCATTGTGTATCACTTTAACATCCGCTCCCATCTGCCTTGCCCGTACGACTATATCAGTGTGTGTGGTAGCTCTGCAATTGGATGCTAAAGCTGTATTATCCAATTGATAATTTGTGCTTAAATAAGCAGACTCATGTCCAAATATCCAATATACAATTTTATCTTAATTAAACTTCAAGAGTAACCCAATTTTTGGCTCTATTATGATTGAATTTAGACTATTCGCACAAATTTACCACTATAAGGACTTGAACAGCTACTAAGAATATAAAGAAGATGAAAAATGTGCCAAACCGACATCACTATCAATGCCCTCTATTTGACATGAGTTCATACAAGAAGTTCCAATAAAAGAAGGTAGCAAAATCTAGTATAAAGTTGAAACTTAGACACACGTTTGAGTTTCAACGACAAAATCTAGCAGAATTTATTATTGCATTGATTGCAAACTTAAAACAGAGATTCACTGAAATGGCAGATCACTTGACAAATGGTATTAGGAACCGAACTAATGGCATGTAGTGTTTCCTAACTACAAAAGAAACTCAAAAGGGATCCCTAACTACAAGAAAGGCCAACTGGAATTCAATGTGGCCTCATGTTGGCTTCATTTAAATTCACGACTACTTACCTCTTACTCTCTAAGGAAAAGAGAAAAACAAAAAGGAACCTCAAACAATATTGGAATCAAGAAAGCTCCACAAAATGAGTGTTAACATGATTCATACTAGAACCAGGTCAGACCATTTCAGTGCCAAAACCCATAATTTTAGTCCCATTAAGTCAGAAATTATATTTATCCAACAGAAGCAACTTTCTTGATAATGTAAAAAACTATAATACTGCATGGATGCAAATTGGTAATATTAATAAGACAAATAACAAAACAGATTTCAGAATTTGAACTACCCAAAAGGATCACCAACTACAAGAAAGGCCACATCAAACTCGAGGGCCTCCTCTAGCATTTGGTCTGCTCTTTCCTCAACCATCTCTCTATCGGCCACTGTAATTTCCTTTCCATACAATTCCTCCTGTACAATGGAAAAAAATCAATAATAAGAGACAGCTTTCTTCACTTTTCTAGTACACAAACCATACCATGAAGAAAACAATCTTGTGGGAATTTAATATTCACAGGTTAGAATGGAACTAGAACCTGATGGACCAGGGAACAGGTCAAATCTGTCTCTCAGATATGAGTTGTGTTGCATTAAATTCAGGACAATTCGAGCTTAATTGAGACTTAACTGCACAACAAAGGATTTGTAAAAGCTAAAATGTATGCCAACGAATTAAGGACCGTAATTAATGAGTAGCACAGAGATGGAGTGTACAAAAGAGAATTAGCATAGCAGTTTAGAGTACCAGTTTAGAGAGGCCATTGGAGGCTAAGCCGAAGGAGAGAAGAGAAGTGTAGGCCTCAATATACACCTTGGCGCATTGGCGTACGCAATCAAGGCCCCGTAGAGTGATATCTCGCTCATCACCCAATCCCAACCCCACAATGTATAGCATGGTTCTAGTTCGAGTTCCTTTTTCTCTGATTCAGTGGAGAGAGTAGGGGAGAGAAGCCACGGAGAGGAGGGGGGGGAGGGGACTGGGGAAGGAAGGGGTTAGGGTTTTGCTAAAATAAAGATGGGCCCGAGTTCAGAGAGAGATGAAACGAAATTGGGCTAAAACGATTGGTAGCCTTAATTAAGTTGGGCCCGACTTTGTTTTCTTTTTATTTTCAGAGTTCAGACCCATTCAAGATGCATTTTTTTCTCTCCTTTCATTTCATTTTTTTGTCTTTTTCTTGTTGTCAGGACTGAGAGCCATAAAAGAGAAAATGTTCAAGTCAACAAGAATGATATAGCAGATGTTAAATTAAAATTAAGCAAGAAATATATATCTCAAGACTAATTTTATCAATGCTTCCATTTTTTTCGGCATAAAAGTTCCACCATGAAGCCTAGCCTCATTAAAAAAATATGTGTACATAAAAGAAATGACGAGAGATCATTTAACAACAATTATTTTGACAACTTTGATGATAAAGTTTTAAACCAATTCAAATAAGGATATTGTTTAACGATGCAACTTTGCATGAAAAGTCTTTGAATTCAAATTGTTGAAAATTCAAGTTTTTTAATGCATGAGTATTGTCATGATATATTCATCATAGATCATAATACAATGTAAGTTTTAAATTTAATTTTAATATTCAAAATTGTAAAAGTAAATGGTGGTCAAGTAATTTGTCCGAAAGACACAGAACACCTTGAATAGATACATGGGTCTTATCAGACACTAATTTATAATAGATAAAAAAGGACTGATGTAGTATATCTACCTTAATTTTCCAATATTTGGCCCATGGTTTTTAGTTTTTAGAATTATCAAACCGATTACGTCGTTGGAGTTGAGTTGTGCAAATTAAGAATAGCTAAGAATCTCTATCAAGAGGTTCAATAATGGAAGTTCCACATTGATTAGAGAATAGGAACTCGTATTTAATGAAGTCAATAATCTCTTAATTAATTTGCTTTCGCATTTGGCGTTCTATGATTGGCGTTGATTATTCCTTCATACCCTTTTCTTTTTTTTGTCTTTTCTTTTCTTCTCACAATCCCTTTCTTATTTTCTTTATTTCTTTCTTTCTTAAATTTTTGATTGAATTACGTAATAGCTCTAACATTCTAAAGCATTTTTTTAGATTTTTGATTGAATTACGTAATAGCTCTAACATTCTAAGTCATTTTTCTTAAGTTTTTTATTGAATTACGTAATAGCTCTAACATTCTAAATCATTTTTTTAGGTTTTTGATTGAATTACGTAATAGCTCTAACATTCTAAGACATTTTTCTTAGGTTTGATTGAATTATGTAATAGCTCTAACATTCGAAGTCATTTTTCTTAGGTTTTTGATTGAATTACGTAATAGTTCTAACATTCTAAGTCATTTTTCTTAAGTTTTTTTTATTGAATTACATAATAGCTCTAAAATTCTAAAACATTTATATCAATAGCAATTCATTCTTTATATACATAAATAATAAAATCGATATCGATGACGCTATTAATAATGATATATCTCAAACATTTCTCATCTAATTAATAGGCTTACATATTAAAAAGAATCAAACAGTAGTACTAATTGACGTGCTTAAAATATACGAAGTCGTCCAATAAAAATAAAATAAAATAAAAATAAGCCAAATGAGATGCAAGGAACCAATCAGGATTTGTATTGCTGAAAAGAAATAACTTAAAAAGGTCCTTTGGGCAATTTTAGCGTTCAGTTTGCAATCCTTTTCTACATCATTAATAAGTAACAGTAGGCACAGGCCATAACATTAGAGATGAGGCAGAGAATTAAGAGTGATTTTCAGACTCCCGATTTGAATAATTGTAGTGGGAAAGCAACCCTTGGCTTGCTTCCGACAGAAACTATTGATCATTTCAAACCGCCTTTGGATTTTTAAGAAATAATGTATTTTTCCATCGCCATTAACCATTCATTACGTGTCCGTTTATTTTTGCCATAATTTCCGTTTATATTCATCACAAATTTTAGTTTATTAAAAAAATGATAATTTGTATTGATTTTTTAATTATTATAATTTGAAAATTTTGACACGAAATGAAAGTAAAAAATAATATAAAATTAATTAATAATCATACAAGTTTAATTAGTAGATAATTGAGCCTATTAAAAAGTTGTGCATTGGCCCCTGAAATTGAAGAAATGAAAAAGCAGTAGGTGAATGTAAAAAAGCGAAAGAGAAAGTCCTAACATGGGGCAAATCATGATGCCGAGTGGGTTTGACCTGAGAGCTCTGGCAGGCAGGGCCGGCGTGTCAGGGAAAGTGGCCGTCTAGAATCCTAGATAGAGGCCGTAGAGGGGGCGGTTGCGCTGACACCTCCCGCCTCCCGGTCAAAATCGGGAGCATGATTTGATTTCCGAGTTGCGAAAGACAAATTTCGGTGGGCCCCCCCACCTCAGGTCCCTCTGAGTCTGGGGTGCCTTGTGCAGATGTGCCCCTCCCGCAACCATAACTTGCCACGAAATAGCATCAGCAGCAAGCAGCAAGCAGCAAATGCCGAATGCCCAGTCTAGTTAATCTATATATTATATTCCTTTCTTTTGTACAAGGTGGACGGATGTCGGAATATATATATATATATATATATGTATGTATGTAGATAGTACCCCTACCCCTAACTGAAATTCAGAGCCTGCCCTTGCCGAAAGTTGCATGCATGATACATGATTCAGACTTGCAACACAAGTTACAACAGTACCCTGTACTCTACACTTATCATCCCTCTCTCTCATTCTAAAAGTAAAACTAAAACTAAAACTAAAAGCAAATTAAACATGTGCAAATATAACTATTAAGCAGCACACAGCCTTGCCCTCTCCTTGTGGCCCAATTTCTAAGGAATTGTTCCAAACCAAAAATGGACGAAATTAAATTTGAGAATACAATATTAAATTTCAGGATCTCATTCCAATTAGAGCGCTCAAACTCGTGTGCATTTGCTCGGTTGAATGAAATGGAATAAACCAGAAATTGAAATAAGAAAATTAATTAATTCCAAGACACTATCTTCATCCACAAGGAGAATTAAACATAATTAATTAACGGACAAAAACTAAGACACTATCTTCATCCACATTCCTCTCGACTCACTTGCACAAGCTGGTGAATTATTAACACAAAAGAAGTAAAAAATTGAAATAGCCAAACATTGCGCATGCAACTAATTCATACCAGGCATGCACCTCCTCACATCAAGCAGTCAAGCTCCTAGAAATGAATTCTAATAATACCTGCTGCTGCTACAGCAATGCTGTTGCGACCTCAGTTGTTCTCTAAACCATGTAATGAACTCCTCCGCTTTCATGTCCACTACTCCCTCTTCCTTCTCCCCTTCTTCTTCCGTCAGAAAAGGCGAGTCCGTCACTCTCAGTTGCCTCACACCCACCGGTGTCTTCCAACTGATCCAAGGAGACGGTGACGCCACCGACTCCACCTCTTCCTCTTGCTCCCCCATGTCCAGCACTTGGAAAATCCTCGTCACATTCGACATGTCCTCATTTCTGTAACTCGATGTGAGCGAGCGCTTGCTGCTCCAGCGAAAGAGCTTTGGCTTGGAGACATTGTAGAGAGAAGGAAAGTTATTGGGGGTGTTGCTACAACTGAACTCGACTTCTCGAGGCACGTAGACGGCAGTGGCGGGGTCCATGGACCGGCAGGAGAGCACCGAGATGTAGTGTTTTGCTTGGCGGGTGGAGGGGTGGTGGTCGGTGAGGCGTTTGAGGGACTTGGCAGCGAGGCGGCCCCGCTTGAAGAGAAGGTGGAGTTCTAGAGAGAGCCATTGCTTGGAGATGCCTTTGTAGAGGAGATAATAGACGGCTTGAAGTATTCGCCATAGCCGTTTGGTTGGAGTCGGTGGGCCATTGGTTGCCATGCTTTGCGCCTTTTTAATTAATGTTACTTTAATTTTTGTTTGGAGGGGGGGCTTGTTCGTTGGTTGCTTTGCGGTGTGGGGATGGATGTGTTTGGGGAAGGGGGGGAGAAGAGCGCAATTTAAAGAGGCGCAAATAATTCAGTGATTCCTGGCTGTCAAATGGGGAGACGGAGCCAAAATGCCAAGCGCAGTTCACACCTCACGCCCATTCGGACAAAGAAATTAATTTCAAGGTTATGTATGCAAATTTTGTGGACTTGTTGTCGTTGGACGTTGATGTCTGTTTGATATTTTCCACAAAGGAGCTTCATATAGTTGGACAGACATATCATTTACAATAATTTCAAATAAAATTATCGTTTTATTCTTTAACACAAATATATCATTTACAATAATTTGATACGATTTGGCAATCATAAATTCAATGAATTACATCTGGTATAATGAATTATAACCATTGGATGCACCATAAAATAAAATTGTATGTATATGAATGTTTAGATGTACACTAGAATTATTCTAATAAAATTAAATTATTAAATATACTTTGTATGAACTTAGCTACATGCACATAGAAAATAATAGATGCTAGATTAGAGAGGCTATAAAATTGAGTGGCCTTATTCAGTTATTTATATAGTCTTGCTCTTTGATGCAATTGAGCTCTAACAGAATTTGGCATCCATCCCGCAACCACACAACAGTTTGAATTCAGTTGGTTCGCGTAATTACTGCCTAACGGGGGTTGAATAGCAGAAATGAAAATCTTCAATCCAGCCTCTTGCCAAGGACGCGAAAAGTTCCAACAGAATCGAACATACTAGTTTTTCTTTTTAAAGGGGGGGACAATGAGACAGGGGCCCCAGCTGCTACCCCCATTCCTTCCGTCATTGATCGTTCCACAGAGATCTGTTCTTTGTTGATTTGTTTGCTAGCGCCTAGCGGAGGTAGGTTGCTTATTTTGGGACTCGTTTCTTACGGGAATCGATTAGTTAAACATAAATGAAACTAATAAACGAGCTCCTCTTTTCCTATGTCTTTTTTACGAAAAAATGCCGATTCAAGTTTCGTAAATAATATTTAAAAAAAACAAATGTCGGATTAACGAGAGCTTTTATATAAATAAAAAAGAAACAAAAAACAAATGAACGATGAGAAAGGAAAAGCGACCCAAGTTCTTGTCGATTCAAAATATAAGATCGTTAAGAAGTCCCCGAATTTCATCAATAGTATTTGCAACATGATCGGAGCAATTTCTGAGTAAGGTAAACCCAGTCAAAAGTTGAAATTAATAGGAAAGGGCAGCTCATTGCTCAATGATTGCAGGATTGATGGGACCAGTGAAAGAAATTGGTCGAAAATTACACGGACCTCACTAACATTAAATGCTCCTGCCTTAGAAACCCACATAAGAAATAATAATATATCGGACAGGTTCTCAAATGCAATTGATTGTGAATTGTGATGATCGAAATGCTTCATCGACCCGCCTAAAAGAACAATCATAAAACTATACATAATAGCACAGATATTTTCCTACGTAAAATTTGTAATTCAATATAGTTTTGGTGGTTGATTGCGAGTTTGTCTACATTTTCTTATTATCAACCTTGTCATTATGATATTGTTTAGCTGCTCAATAAATGAGAATATGCGCGTTTGGAGTATTAGCGTAGAACCCTAAATACGTACGGTCATCTCTAAGTAAAATCATGGTCGATAGAGTACAAAACGATGTCTACAAATTTAGCGGAAAAAAAGAAAGTTTTAGATGCTTCTTTTTTTTTTTGAGGAATGGCGAATTAATCCCAATTTTTTTATTTAAAAAATGATTATTTAGAATTAAATAAATAGAAAATTTTGATGTGTATTTTGAAAAATAAGAAGAACGGGTTTTAAAACCCCGTCCACAACCCTTACAGACCACTAGTTTAGAATTTTTTTTAAGAAAATTAATATTTTAATTGGGATTGGATTTCTTTCTTCGTCCCATCCCATGAGTTTTTTCAGCCCGTAGCTTGGGCAAAAAAATCAAAGTCCGGCCTGTTATTTTTGAGAAACGGATTTTCAAGATTCATTCTTTGATAAAATATTATTTTTATAAAAAAAATACTAAAATAATGTTATATTTTTAAAATTACTCACGTGAAAAACCAGCCCTTTCTTTTTTAATTTTAAATCATGATATAATGAAAGAGTAAAATTAAATATATTCCAATCTAAAAAAACAGTTAAAATAATAAAATAACATAAATTTCAAGACTATTCTATTCTCAAAACCTAAAACTCTCTCTATTTTAATACCGAACATTCCTTGCAAAAACAACGTGTGTTTTGGATTGCGAAATCTAGAAATCATGGTTCCCATTGAATTTTTATGAGAAACTGATAAATTAAATTATGGTTCCGATTGAGTTTTTATTAAAAAAAACTTAGAAAAAGAATTATAAGATATTAATGATATCGATCTAATATATATGTCTGTTTAAATTGAATGGATGGACAATAATAGTAAGATAACGTCTTAATTTCAGAGCATAAATACACAACCTATATTGACCTATATATGGTTTCTTTATGGAGGAATGCTTAATTCATCCCATCCCATATGAAATATTATTGGTTGCATTTTAAACCATACGTAGAGCTCATCTTCTAGGTCTTTGGGAGCAGTCCTTGTCAGATTTAGCTGTGAGTAAGAAAACTTGGCACGCAATCGCCGAGTTAGGTGTGAGCTAATTAATCATTATTATTTATGCATTAAAGTTTTATTGGCAATCACTTTGTAAGAGGCTAAGAATTCAAGAACTAATTCAAACAAAACAGGGCTACAGAAGATTTGTGGTCGGGCACTAATTTACCATGAATTTGTCTGAAAATGAGCCACAATTATTAGTTGATATCATATAATTGGGGTTCCTTTTCAAGGCGTTGCCTTTTTCCATGGACGGCGTTACGCATGGCACCTGATTAGCCATCTAACAGTTCCTCATTTATTGCTTGGAAATTATCAGATTCAGAGACCTAATTCCCAAGCTATACATGCATAATACATTACACGTTTCATTTTGCATATTTCTTCTCTTACCTCACCGATTATAATTATAAAAACAATAAAAAAATATCTCTTTATTTAAAAGCTTTTACCTTTTTTAAGGAATACTTCTGTAAAGTATTCCAAAGGAACTTGAAAAACAACTCTAGTTAATTAACAAGTAATAGCCGATGGGCTTTTAATCATGTATGAGAGGAAAGGTTACTGAGACGATGACACGTGTGCTGTTTTCACTAATTAATCAAGCAATTAAATGATTTAGGCCCAGTGCCAGTGGTTCTCCAACAATTGCTCATCTGATATGTTAACCAATTATAAAGATGTGCCATCTCTGGCCTCTACCATTCAGACACTTTATTAATTTACTATTATAATTTATAAATGGCTTACTAGTTTAAGCAATGAAGTATTAGAACAGCATGCATGCATTTTCTGAACATGTAGATCCTAGTCTCGAGGGACCGTTGGGCAATGTGATGGAATAGAAAACAAATGAAATTTATAATAAAATTATACTCTGCACTCTTCTGATTGTATTCGGTTGAAGGTAAAAAGACGGAAGAGTAGAAGAGTATAGAGCGAATTCTTTATTTCACCTTCTCCATCGGATAGAGAATTGATTATTAATGTAATAGAAGAGGGACTAACATGCAAAAAATAAAGTGTAAAAATTCAAATCCAATTTCACTTGTCCATTTTTCACTATTCCACTCAATTTCTTTATTTTTGTTGGGACACTATTCTATTCCAATTCTATAGATGTATATGCATACTACTTATAATATGATTTAATTATCAGATGTTTTGTTTGCATATAATATAGAATTAGATTAAAACGTTTTGCAAAATAAAAAAAAGGTCTTTACTTTGAACTCATATTTCGAAAATTAAAATTTGAATCATTGATTCAAATCACCCAATATAATCTATATATTAAAATTTGAATCATTGATTCAAATCACCCAATATAATCTATATATTAAAATCTTATGGAAGATCAAATTTTATTATTTTTAAAGTTTTCTTACTGTTTTGTTAGATTTTTGAAAAATGATAATATTTGAGTGGCAAATAATAGTATTTTAGAGTCATTTTTCAACATACGATGCATATGTAGTGTTACTTATACGTTCTTGTAACATACATATATGCATATTTGAATTTTCCATCCATCCAGTCAAAATTTGTCAAGTCATATGTTCTTGGTATTGCCTCAAGTCAAAATAGTGATTAAACAGTGAAAAAACAAGCAGAAGCACAAGAAAGCTACTCTAATTTTAAGACTTGGCATAATCTTACTTGGATTGTTGGCGGGACGCGTTGTGCATTTCCTTTTCCTGGAATGAATTTCTAATCAAATTCTGGCAAGTCATTTCAAAGGGGTAGCCTCCCTTAATATTATATCAGCAGCGGCCTGCTGAATAAACAGCCCTGCTGCTACCACTAGCGGCCCATCACACTTGAGAAACACAAAAATGAAATCCAGCAGAGGCCCATCACACCTTCTCAAGCTAAACACAAAAATGAAATCCAGTAGCGGCCCATCACCCCTAAAGAATTTATTTGCATAAAAATTAATGAAGCAAATAGATCACATATTAAGCATAAACTACATCTAAAATGCTTGCATGGTGTCTTCTTTATATTCTTGATGTTTTAGCTAAAATTATGATTGTAATGTCGCCAATTCCGGATAACGTCTAGCATATACGTCTTTTTCAACTGTACAAATTTATTTGCAAAAAAATCAAGAAAATATGTAAAATATTCATCTAAAATGCTTTTACATTATAAGACTTTCTTACCATGCAATCTAGAAGTGTTATTATACTTGTAGCTCAAAAATCGGAGGAAACAAATAATTGTACTTTACTTACTTATTATATATTTATTATTTAGAAGTCATGGGTTCACTATTAATCCTTAGCAAACATTATTAGGATATCATACAGTCCACTCGGTTATTCTGAGTTGATATCAATTGGGTCAAATAAGAGGCAAAATTGATATTTTACAGCAGTGTTACACAGTTTACATATTAGATCGATATAAAAAACTTTGGTGAAATATGCTAGCTGTAATGTGATATTACAAAATTGATATTTTACTAAAGCAATATGAAATTACTAAAGCAAAAAAGAATTACCAAATTCTTCACTTTATATACATTCGAATTACATGAATATATGTTTGTACCAAACTTTTTATCATCTATCCAATTGTTCTCAAGCTGTATATATTTCAGTATATGGTGTTAATGATAATCATACAATCTTTTGATCTCACAAATGACTTTTTTCATTACTCTTACAGTTTGGTCACGTCTATCCTTGTTATTAGTATACTGTTATAATCTGGAACTACATATTTGTGTGTTTTAATTAGATCTTAATTAAACCTTGTGATATAATGATATATCAATAACAATCATCAACCATTTTAATTAAACACTTGATATGTGTTAATGCACTAATATATATTTGCATATATATCAGCCGATATGTTATGTCAAATTTTGATTTTTCATCATGTATGAAACTCTAACACTGATATTTTTAACAATCTTTAAACGCTTAATTTATTATAAATAAATTGCATAACCTTTTTGACTTATTGATGGCCTTTTACACATGACAGCTGGTTTTGATACATTACTACATGGTGCTGGTTATGCATCTGTTGTCGTACGTAGTTATCACTTTATCAGAGAACAGTGTGACTTCTTAGGAAGGTTTTGAGATCTGCACAAATTTCGAATCGGACAGTTTACTTCTAGAGTTTATTATTATTTAAAAAACCTGAGCTGTACAAAAGTTCAGCGCCTTTTTTGCATCAAGTTGTTAATCTAATTATACGTAAAAAGCTCACCTGATTCTGATATGCTACACGTGTTAATGATATTAAATTGAAGGACTCATGTGAAGTCTTTTGATATCAGTTTGAGCATGAGCTCACCCTGAAAATGTATGAAGGTTTCTTTTTTCGTGGTTTCCAAAAGGTGGTTTTTGCGTGATAACTGAAATGCTGTACTCCGATTATTCTTATAGACAAGTACAGAATACACCAGTCTATATATCATAGTAAGTATTCTTTCTCGAAATCTGATTCTTACATGACTATATTGATTGTAGGATCCATAATTAGAACTCTCAGCACTGAAGTTGCCTAATTTCGGTTATAATTATTTTAATGGTTTTTTTATATTTGAAAGAAACTGAAATCAGTTTAGAAAAATATCAAGAAAGACTTGACAGCATGTGTACCATAAAACACTATTGTACTCAAATATAATAGAGACAAGATTCTTCTTTTTCTTTTCTTTTGTTTACCATAGCCAATCCTTTTCTGTTATTCCAAGACTCATATTGAGAACTATAATATAAAGTACAATAATTTAATTCCATACCTCAAAAGTTGCCTATAATTGTAACAGTCCAAATACACTGACTAGCACGCAATAATTTTATCTAAACCTTTTAAACATCACACTGACTAGCACGCAATTTTATCTAAACCTTTCAAACATCACACTGACTAGCACGCAATTTTAAACATCCTCAAACCACAGAAACTATGTTTAAATTGCCTCTTGACCCCTCATTAAACTACCAGCAAATCAACATAGAGACTAATATTAGTAAAAACTTTTAACTATATCCAAGAGAGAAGCTAATTAAAACCCACCACCTAAGTGTATGGTGCTTAATTACGTTCTTTTCATTTATCTGTCACAATATTAATTAGCACCACTAGATCCTTCACTCTTCACTGAAACTGAAACACACGAATCAATCGATCTCCTCCGATTCAAACATTTCTTTGCCACATCCGTCATTGCACTTGCTAGATAAAAATTAGGGTTTATCCTGATTGTGCTGTTAAACTTCTTGCACATAGCCATATGCACCTCCAACGCCTTCTCCTTAGAAATGGAAGGATCTTTGCTTAGCTGCTCTTTAACCGCCTCAGCGCAGAGGCCACAAATCCATTTCCCCAAAAAGGATTCACGGATTCTAGATATGTATGTAGGTGTGCAATCTTCTTCCATGCCACAGCATTCACACTTTATCATCTCTGGTTCGTGTGAAAGCAATGCTGATGTATCAGATTGGGTCCTCTGTAACAGCTGGTTCTCTTTCTGAAAAAATAAAATAAATAACATAAAAAAGGTTAGCTTATTAATTATAAAATATGTATACTTACATTTGTGCAAGTAGAAACACAGATTATTACATGCAAAATTGCAAATGCAATGAAACAAGCATCTCTTTTTAATTCTAAAGGACTGATGATTGCTAGGTTAAATCCAACTTATCATAACTATGATATGGTGGTCATCATATTCCACACACATGCTTACAAGTTACAACTAATTGAAAGTTTTACTATGTTCATTCTAAGTCTGCTTTTCTTTTTACTTTGTTTACCAGATGTGTGTGTGTATGAGAGATGCATGAGATATGTGGCATGTGCATGAAGGAAATACTAGAGATAATATATAGATAATTGTCCAACACAACAACAAAAAATAGGAATTTTAGTAATATATGAGGTGCTAGTTAAGACTAAGCAAAAAAAAAAGAAGTAAATGAATTGTATTAATCTTACTCTTGGAATAGGAAAAAGAGCTGTTCCTTCTCCTGCACTCACAACTTGAGATTGCATTGTTGATTTAATTTATAGAATCAAGAAGCTTTTCTAATTTATTAAACACAGACTAACTTGTAAGTCTTTATGTGTTAGTTCTGTTGTCTATTTATAGGCTGTGGAGAGCCGTAAAAAGTTCAAGTTGAGGAAAGGGGGGGAAGAACCTGTCAATTGTAAGCAGTATCAGCAAAATCAATTGCAAAAGAAAAGTTAAATGAGTCTTTATCCCCAAAAAAAAAAAGCCAAAAGAACCATTTTTCTTAAATAAAGTGCATGGTCATAGTGTATGTTATCAAAAGAGATGCACGATGATGAGTTATCAAAAAGATTGGTTTGCTACAGAATTATAGTAACTAATATATATTCCTTTTAAGAAAATTGAACTTGATTTCTTTGCCACACTTTCTGAAATTAGAAAAAGATTAAATACAAGTATCATATATATGTAGTTTATGGTATGTTGAATAGTTTATGTATGTAGTTTATGGTATGTTGCCACACTTTCCGTATTGTCATTATATCACAAAGCTGATGAAGTTAACTATATGCCAGTATTTTATTAGAAACAGAAAAATTTCATATCTGAAGAAAAATTTAGAAAGATACTGAAGTTATACAAACTGTCATCTATACTGGAGTTGATAACACAAGTTGTTTTCGCATGTTATTTGATCTAGCTATCCTGAAGTTAGAGGAGACAAGAAAAAAAAGGACAAAATGAAGCAATATATAAGTTGTATCCTATGTGACTGGAAAAAATGAAAAAGCAACATTTCTTTTAAAGAAACAAAGCAAAAGGAAAAAAATTATATACGACATTTTTAATCTTTATTATAAAAACTTATGATAAGATATAGCTTATCACTTTAATAAAGGTTGTACATGTGTTTCAAATCGCCCTTTACTTTTGTCATAGTTTAAGGATGGCCGGTGTAAGAATGTCCTTGTTCCAAGGAAATGTTGCTCCATGTCTCTGGGAACAAATTGAACAACAGTTCCAAATTGCCCAAGTGGAGAGGAGTAATCAAACCGCTCCAAGGATGCACTTGTTCACTTTTCATCCACCTTTTAGAATATATGATACCATGTATACATGCAGCCAAAAATTAAACAAGTGGTAAATAATTAAAAATATCGATCTTCACTATTGCGACCGTGAAAGGGCAACAATTATCGTGTGCATTTGATTTTTTTTTTCTCTTTGAAATGGTAAACTAAATCAACTGTGTTGCCTATGGACAATACAAGTTGACTTGGTGATTCCTATCTGCTGTAGCAAATTCAGTAGCATTTATTAAAAAAATTGGAATAATCAAATTTTACATGAATATTGCAAAGATCAGATGTGTAATCATGATTATATAGAATATACTCGGGACATACAGAGGATAAATATGGGAGAGAAAGGACGCTGCATCTCATATTGGAGGTCCAATGATTAATCTTGATTGCTTAGTTGAGATCAGGATGCACATATTGCATCATATTAAATTTGAACAGATGCAATCTGAACCATCCCACTTAATATCTCACAACTAAGAAATAACTAAGAACAGAAGATTTAAAATCCTCCCGAAACCCCCTCTCCAGTGAACTCAGCCTACACAGACCACAGCTAGTCCCAGTAAGGCTGACATGTTACAAATTTTGGCATTTTGAGTTGTTTTGTGCTGAGCAACAAAAATCAGATGCCTTTTATGCATGCATTGAGATCCATACTGTTCAGCCACCAAACACCGCGGAAAATTGGATGCTCTGGCGCATACAGCCCAGCCCATGAATTTGCACTTTTGAAAGAGATTAATGACCCAAAACTGCTCCACCCCGCTTTAATGTTCTAATAGTAAGCGAAATAGAAACTTTTTAGATATAGAAACTGCTTTTCCACTTCATGAAACCAGAAATAGAAACTTTTTAGAGATAGGCATTTAACCAATGAAAAGGAATGGATGGATCTGAATAGTTATAAGATAACAGAGTTTCCCGTCTAATGGGTTTAAATCACAGTTGCAAACTGTTTGTGACCAAATTCAGCTGGCTTTTGAGAATTACTGATTACTCCATAAAAAGGGAAAAGTTCTCACAGGAATCACAAAATTATACTGTTCAAATGAGAGTACAAAATCATTATGTTCTTTATATCTAAAAGGTTACTGAGAAATAAAATCAGTATAATGGGCGTACGACCCAAAAAAATTGGCAATAATGTTATTGGACTTACACAGTACAAACAAATCACTCATTTCTGGAAAAAAAAAATATATTACAGGATTCTGATATTTAAAACATTTTTAAATTTGAAATCCCTTGTAGATGTAACTACGGATACATTATACTGGTGTATTTAACTTTTTTTTTCAGGAAAGAAATATGAAAGCAAAACATTGCTTTGTGTTCATTTAATTAATTCATCAAAATCTCCTCATTAATATGTGTTGGTAAATATGAACCCATGGACAAGGTGTAAACCTACTTGCTTTTAGTACAGGCTAGACTTTTGAGAACGTTGTAGGAGTTAAATGGATCGGAGTTTAGAAGATATGTAGTAGTAATTCAGCAGGTTATAAGCTGTCATAACAAGTCAATTTGCCCAAGTATCATTTTGTTAATAACAAATATCTTACTCAACAAAATATCCTCTTGTAGTAATATCTAACTTACCTAGTTTCCAGATAAGATAGATTGAATTGCATTGAAGTTTTTAGTTTTTCTTTGTGTTAGCTTGCATTCTATTTTTATTCCTGATTTAATTTTTTATTCAGTTGTTTTTAAATATATTTGTTGGTAGATAAGCACCCACATCCTTCGAAAGAAAAAAAAGCAACAAATATCTAACTTGTTAAACTTTATACACCCTTTTTAATTTGACAATGAACCTTTATGAACGATGTTCATGTGTAAATCAAAAAGTGAGACTTTGGTATTTAATTGAGAAAAACTTTTTGATCTTTTCCCTTTGTTGAAAAAGAACCATCGTAAAAGAAATTCATGTATGTAGCCGCTATTCAGAAAGTGCAGAGAATGTTAAGGAACCATCAGCATCATGGCCTGTGATTGGTCACGGAAACAAATACTGTTACATAGACCTACTTGTATAAACTTTTGGCCTACTGTTTTTGATATTCCTTTTTCTCTCTCTTTTTTTGAAAAGGAAGTCAGGATTTGGATGAAATTTGGTACTCTCTTTTCCAAAGAGAAATAAATGTACTTCTTCAGATCGGTTTCTGTGCTTGTCCCACAAACAACGCAAGATGTTTGGTACCCAACACCAAAAAGATACAAAGAAAACTGCTAATTCGCTTTTTAATAGATGAAAATAGAGAGAATTAAAATGATATCTAGAACAGTGCTAGTCTGGTTGAGAGAATCCAGATTCACATGAGAAATGTCATAATCAGAACTAAAGTGAGGTACTGACTATAATAGTGATTTCTCAGTCTCCATCAATAAAATAAGAAAAGAAACAATACCAGGGAGTTTCCATGCATCTCTTTTGTAATACACCAAAATTAGGAATCTCAAAAGATAACGTCTGTCTTTTACACAAAAAAAGGTTCTTTTTTTCTATTTCTTTATTATCATAACGGTAAGAAACTAAGAAGAGAACAGAAAAATTCATAATCACATAAGAAGCACAACATCATTCTAACAGGTAAAAAAAGAAATGAAAGAATTTAGCATAACACGTTATAAGGAACATTGTAAAGGTAATATGATAGAAACACATAAAAAAAAAAAAAACAATATATCATGTGAAGGCATGCTAGTAGAAAAGGCCAGACTAGTTAGAAAAATGGATGTTTTATGAGAGAGTGCAATGTAAATAGCAGCTGATTTACAAAATATGAACCATGTTTGTCCGGCTAGATTAGATGTTAGAAAATCAGATTATCGGCTCCAGCGCCAACTCAATGTAATGTAGACTAGGTTTTAAGCTTCTTATGATAAACAAACCTGGACAGATGTCTCTGCACCTCAACAGTTCTCCAAATTTGCATCAGTAAGAGAGCACCATGTTCCTATAAAATTTTAGAAATTTAATCATTTTGTCAAGTCATGGCCTTTGTTGAGAAAAATCAAAGGCTAAAGCATGGTAAACTTGAACAGAATTGGAGGGTTTTGAGGCCCAATATATAGCCCATTTAAGCATGATATCTATATTTGTACACAATGACATTTTGTCCATGCATCTGAGCATTGAGAAGAAACAAAGGACAACTGATACACGGGTTCAGAAAGATATAATAAGTTAATAACAAAGTACTACAATCCAAATAGTGTATATTAAGATAATCCTGTAATAGCCACAGTATGGGAATTGTTCCTTTGGGGCCATGCATAGTTCCCAGCTCAGAACATGAAATTTGCTATTTAGATATTTCCCAAGTTGCACTTTTATAACACTTTTCTCCATGTATTCCACTCTGAATTTCGAAGATAAACAAATAAATTATGTACCTGGTTCTACGAGATGCTCTGTCTGGTAGTCGTACCAAGCGAAAAGCATGACATCTCGTCAGTAAAAAGTAGTACTGGCGACCAACTTTCTCTCAGGAATTTGGTCAAACATCTTGTGTGCCGAATTGCAAGCAAGCGGCTTAAAACAATGACAATTACTTTGTTTAAAATAGTTATAAGATACGGATTTGTTGCAGCGTGGATGATTTAAGTTTATCCTGGTTAGAAGATAAACTTAACTACGATCCCCCCCCCCCCCCCCCCCCTTTTGTTTGATTGAATGGAGAAGGCTTTCACTGGGGAATTTCATCAAACATCTTGTGTGCGGTATTAACGCATGGAATTGATCGATCAGGCCCGTAACAGAAAGAGGAACAGAGCATTTTAGCACAATAAAAGATTCGATTTTGCACTTTGCACAATAAGGAGAATTATTGCACACCGTTGCAACATTTAAGAGAGAGAGCCCAAAAGGTTTACGACTACAGAAGACTCGACTGTTACACAATAGTTTTATTCTCTTGGCGCGTAATGTGCCATTATATTCAATTCAGCCCTTTTATTTTTTGTAATTCTAAACCCAATATCAAACTATTAAATGGGCCGGATTCAAACCCAATATCAAACTATTAAATGGGCCGGATTCAAACCCAATAACCAAGGTATTACCAGTTCGGCTGGGTGGGACTGGATACGTCCATTTATCTTTCAATTTTCTTTTGTTTTGTTTTCTACTTTATTTTTGTTTCGGAAAAGAAACTGATAATGGTTTTTAATAAGATTAAAACAAGCAGGCAGACCAGAAAAACTGGAAAGTGAAATAACATATTGGGATCTACAATAATTGATAATGTGTGATATAGACACGCATGTGCTGTAAGGTAAGTTAATTAATGTGTGGCCTGATTGGTTGCTCATCGTCTTCAGTCACATCAAATAGTAATGTAAGAACCCACTTCCTAACTACATTTCCTTTTGTGAGGACTTTTGTTTTTTTAGCTTGTTTTGCTTTCTCTAAATCTAAAAGAGAGAGAGGTGAAAAAAAAAATGAAATTATCATAACTTTCTTTCATTATGAAATGAGATGTAAAGTTTTCAAATCATACAGTGACATACACTAGATTTCGAGCTTTTACCATATCGAAGGTATGGTATTATGTTAATTAATTTATGATACTAGACATGATTTTTCAACCAAATATTTTTGTGTTTTTTTTCCTTGAGAAAATTAAACAAACATACAATATATAATAATCACAAGTGCGCCCTTAATAGTGCATTTATCATTTTGCAACTCTCTTTCACTTTTTTATAGCAACCAATACAATACCATTTAATAGTTCCAAAAAATCTTAGTTTTCAGAAGGATTTAACGTGGTTAAATAGTAAATTTCAAAATTGAACTGTTCAAAAACATAAATCCCGGCCCAATTTTAAATGCTGTACCGTAATTGGATCAGGTATGGTTGCTGCCATTGACTCATGTAGTCATGTACAAATAACAATTGTCTGAATATAGTGTGGAACCACACCAAGATAGGGATACGCACAAATGCATATTTCTGAATTCCAACATGTCATATATTTTTATTTATTCCCAAGTGCCAATCAAATTTTTAACTGATATAAATTGTCATTACTTATCAGCCACCTTACTTACCGAAAATTAAAAAAAGGGGAGTGATAATTGATAAATGCGCTTAAAGAAAAAGGGGAGGCACACACATGCAAGAAAAACCACTCAAATCTCACCAACTCTTATCCATCCATGTGTGCATGCATCATGGCGTGGTGATGCTTAACCTTACACCTCGATGCATACCCAGCCAAAAATGAGAAAAATTATAAAGAGAGAAGGTGGATTCCCACCCCTTTGCACGTGGCTGCACGTGCAATTAGACGTGATCCGCACTATTTGCCTCTTGAGTCTTGATCGATTATCAATTTCATTTAATTTACACCCCCCCCCCCCCCTCCTCCTCCTCCTCCTCCCCTCCTCCTCCTCTCACATTATGATTATGGTATCATATCCATACCAACACAGTTAAAATGACTTTAACACGCTACTAATTGCTGTACCGACCATTTAATCCCACTCCCTTTTCAGCGCCTCCTCCTCTACAATCATCTCAGCTAGAATCTATCTCAAATAGCAATTTAATTGATTATCAAACAGAGTCTGAATTAAACAGAACAGTGGGCACATCTATAAATTTATATTTTTTAAGTGAACTTTTTTTGAAATACTGGATTTTGTCTACTCAATGTCATTAAACATAAATAACAGTACCTTTACGTAGAAGAAAATCTAAGAAAGAAAAATGTAATACAATGTTTATAAAAGTATCTAATAATAATACTATAAAATTACCTGTATAATTAAAAGAGTGTCCAATTAAAGACCTATTGCAATATTATTTTCATGGCCTTCTCGATACAAAATATTAATAATGGCTTCTCCATTTTTCCAAGTATATATGTTATCAATAGCTCTGAGAAAACCAAAAAAAAAAAAATGCTATGCAAATTGATATTTCTTAAGATAGATAGTATCTATCAGACATAAAGTCATAAGGTATATATTTCGTCTTCGTTATCATGTAAATTTCATAGAACCAGAAGCGCGTAAATTCGTTGCTTTCTGCAATATATATAACCGGTCAGCAAAAGTAAAATAAATTCTTAACTTATTTATCTCCTTTGATTTGTTCAAAAAATGGCACCATGTCACATGACTTAAAAAATTCAAAATTTTAACGTCTCCAAGAAATTGAAGATGAAAGATAAGTGTAGTATGCTAGTAATTAAAAAATGACAGCTGAGGGATCAATCAATTACTTATTTATACTACTCCAACGCTCCCCATGTGCTCTCTCGCCGTTACGTATGCATGCATTTCTCTTCTTCACCATTTCCACCTAAATTTTATATGTACCCCGCTTATAAAAATTAATTAATAATCCAGATGTTTTCATATCCACCCTAAAAGTAACTTCTTTCCCAAAAAGATGATATTTCATTCACGCTTCACCATTAATTACATATTTATAGTACTTGCATCAATTCATCACCAATTTGATCAACAGGATAACTAACTAACGTTTTCCAGGCAATTCGACTTATGTAGTTGAAGTGAATTAAACCTATCTGGGACAAACAGGGTTGGATAAGCAAGCATAGAAGTAAAATAATGAGCAGCATGTGTTATTGGTATTAAAGATGAGGAGATTAAATATTGTTAATTCCCAATACATCCGCCTTGACTTCGTATTAGGATTGGCTTCCCAAGGATCCGTCTCAGGTCCTATATACGGATCGCCAAAGTCAGTGCCTGGGATCACGAGGACACTCACCTCAAGGAGCCTCCTCCGTTTCTTTTCTTCTTCTTCATTTCAGTCAATTATATAGATGCATGGTCTTTCTATTCAATGTACGCGCCCGGGAACCAAACAGAATTAAGGTTTACTTGAATTATTCACAATTTTCAAATTTTTCGGTAATTAATGCACATCAGTAAGAGAACATTGTGAAGATACTTACCGCATTTCGCTGCAGCTCTCACCTTCTATCCCGTGTTACTGAGAG
The DNA here is from genome assembly GCA_037678475.1 of x Bolboschoenoplectus mariqueter. NCBI lineage: Eukaryota > Viridiplantae > Streptophyta > Magnoliopsida > Poales > Cyperaceae > x Bolboschoenoplectus > x Bolboschoenoplectus mariqueter. The sequence continues at coordinate 66,685 of CM075281.1, forward strand.
CTAATTTGATTTAAAAAGTAGCGACGGGGGAGTGGGGCATGTGGTACTGAGAGCCAGGGTGGGACTGCATGTTATTATTTGTTCGTTTATTATGCCGTACGCAAACGCCACCGTCTTTGCTCTTTGCTCTTTGCTCTTTAATTCCCCCTTTTTTTATGGAAATTCATTCACGCGCCAACTGTGTGCACACCGAATGCTATATCTCATGTTTCTGCTCCTTTTGTTCTAACGTGCTTCTCTCCGGTTTCAACAATCATGATGTATATTTCTTCTAATGCACGCTGCTTTTCTTTTGGATATTGGTAATGTTTCGTTTATGGTGGAGCTCATTTGATGATTTTTTTTTCCGAGTATGGGCCTTTTAGGACTCCAAAAATTGATTTCGATGGATGGATTTCGATGTTTCTCGGCTCATATTAGGATGATTTTAGAATTTTAAAGATAGTGAATGCCTACAATTCAAAGAAAACAGAAGAGAAAAATAGAACTTTGCGACAAATAGAAAACAAACTAGCGGATTAGCACATCTCGTGAAGTCATATTCATGTCGAAAATGCATAAACAATCTTTAATACAGCTGTAGAACAAATATAAGGACAACAAAAACAAACCAAAAAAAAAACCTCATTAGTAGAAAAATATTTTTACTTATAATTGCCTTGCTAGAACTTGCGTCTGAAAAGAAATGGAACCTGGGGGTGGGTCTTACTGAAAGAAAAAAAAAAATCATCATGCTCCAATTTCAAAGCTTGAGCTGCGTAACTGAATCATATATAGATAAGTACCATCTTATCTCCTCTCGCTACCATCAGTTTATATATATATATATGAATATTTTGGACAGTATAATAATAACAATCACTGCTAAAATTCAAAATTTACTCACTGGCATAGAAGTTAATTTTGATCCCCACATGGTCCCTGCTAGAAATTAAATCTCCAAATAAGCAACTTGCAAATCGTACAACATAAAATTACTCGCATGCTGAGAAATTACTGGCACCTTCCTGCGTACTGGAATAATTATCTGATTCTGATCTGGCGGATGAAGCATCCAACAACTCTACGAGAATCCTTATAACGGAACCCACATCAGTTGTTAGGCATGAACATTTTAGCTCAATCAAAATTACAATAGGAGTAGACAATATACATACATATCATACTATCATATATCATCAAGTTTGCCATAATTCAGTCGATTTTCACAGCAGAGCAAAAGAGCATCAGAGTATATATCCAAATCGGATCCGCTTGTGATAGTCCGAAATGGATAAGGTCTCTGCGCAGTGGTATCCAGCCTACATTCCCTGGAAAGTGGGGCCCGGTATGACCTCTTTTTTATTTAGGTAAAAAAGAAAGCCCGGTGATGAAGCTAGCTAGAAACATAGATTCAAACGATCACGTGCTATCTATGCTACAGACAGCATGCATCAACCCCTTTTTTGTTTGGTTGTACACACTATTTATATGCACCTGACCCCGGGCAAACTTCACAATTCTATAATCTTACAAAACCATTCAAACTAATAAAATCTGAAATCTGAAATCTGACACATGCTTCGTTCTAATTTCTCATCTTTTTGGATTTTTTTTCTTCGAAGAAAAGAAAAACAGAGAAACAACGGGAGTTGAAAAGAAGGAAGGGTTCAATTACAATGCTAAATTCCCTAGAATTATTCTAAGGGTTAGAGGAAAGAACTCAAAAATTAAAAAAAAATAACACGAAAATTTCAAACCTCCAGCTCAGGAGTCATAACTAAAACTAAAAACATAAACAACCAAAAAAAGGACATCCTAAATTGAAGCTTAGTTCTGCAAATTAAGTCCTCTTACAGGTACCAGTCTAAATAAGTTGCCGAAAATCGGGCCCGATCTGATGATGGATTAAAAAGTCATCACTACTCTGTGCATGCACCGGAGATGCACCATGCAAGATTAGTTGCTGATGCTGGAGATGCTGCATGTGCATTTCCTTCTGGCGCCGCAACTCGAGCACCTTGCGGTGTGAGTTTGAGTGCTTAGATACCATAAAAGTCGGGCTTGCCGCTGGTCGGTACTCGGGAACGAGCCGGCCTGACTTGTATCGCACCCCACAGGCATTACACAGAGTCTTCGGCCCCATGGGCCCAGTGCGCCACTGTGGCGTCTTGTCAGTCTCGCAATGAAGACACCTCCGCCCGCCAAAGGGTGGGGCCAATGCGAACCCTGGCGTGTCTTTTTTCTTCGGTTGTTTGACAGGTTTTTTTACAAGGATAGGGTTGGCGGAGTCAGAGTCGACGGATCCCGCAGAGCTGAGACTGAGAATACGTGCTGAGGACCAGCTGCTTGGACCTGAGGACCTCGACCGCTTGGTACGGGCCTTGCAGGTGAGAGGGGTCAATAGGGCAGGATGGGAGGAGGCAGCCGCGGAGTGGCGGTTGCTGAAGGAGGAGGAAGGGGAGGGGATGGTGGTCGTGATGGAGGCGGGTTCGTTTTTTATTGCGGTGGAGATGGTTTGGGTCTTAATTACAGGGTTTGTGGATAAGGCATTTGACGTAATGCCAGAGGGGGAAATGATCTGCAGCTTTTGGAGGTCTTCACTAGAGAAGGAGTCTTCTGCATCAAAACGGGACAGCCATTCCAGCTGCATTAACTCGTCTAATTGCTGTGTGGAGACATTGTTTGTTAAATAACTTCAACATTAATTGCGAGGTGGATATGAGATTTTGAATACTAGAATTGGGAAGGAGAGCCGAGAATTCTCAAGGTGCGTGAAAAGTGAGTGCTTGGTTAAAAACAAACAAAATCGACAATTGACTGAAACTGAAATATATTATGAGTTATAAATAATCGATGCTTTGATTATTTTTTAAAATCAATTGAATTTATTGAATTAGAGCTAGGTACAGCTTCGAAATTAGAATGCAAGGACCTCGATCGAGAGTTGAAGTTTGGATAATTAATGGCAGAATTCTGTAACAGCTCAAAGAACATTGATGAAAAACCAGCGCAATTGCAATTGTGCCTTCTGTTCTGTATTCATTCATTTAAATTAATTATTATTTCGAAATTCAAATTTTAATTAAATTGTAACGAGCGAAAGAAGAAAACTGAGAGTTCAAAAATTCAAAAGAGGCTCAAAATTCCGTAACGGCTTCATATATAATATAGGAAGCAGCTGACAATGACATTCAAAATTACACCAAACAAAAATCCATTTTTTTGTTAAATAATTAAGCTAGCCTCCAAAAATAGTAAAACCTTCAGAATTCACTAAAATTACAGCCCGTAAACTCATAATTGCAGTGAAATTAAAGCACATATATATTAATTTACCGGTTCACACAGGTCGCCTGATAAGCTGGCTTCGGCCAGGCAACGGCGAGGTTCGCTGCCGGAGAAGGAGGAGTTACAGCTATCGACAGCCGTGCTGATAGTGGACGTGTCAGCTGAGAAATCCCCGCCTGCCACGTCATCGCCTCCGTAGGCGAGCTCTAGCGCCTCCTCCTCCTCCTCCCCTTCGTTTGGGAAGTCAAGAAGATCATCTACGATATCGACAAAGTGGTCCCCGTTCCCAGAGCCTTTCTTCTCAATCGAATACTCCATCCTCGAGCTTATAATTATGTGCGTCTCCAATTCACTATGTATGTATATAGAGAGAGAAAGCTTAGGGTTTATTTTGGGGGGGGGGGGGGGGGGAGGGAGAGGGAGAGGGAGAGAGAGAGAGAGAGAGAGAGAGAGAGAGAGAGAGAGAGAGAGAGAAAAGAGGGAGAAGATGATGGAGGACTGACGGAGTAAATAAAGCTAAGCTAAAGGAGAGGAGGTGAAAAAATCGTATATACTATTCTATTTCAAATAATCCCAGAAAGGAAAAAAACAAAGAAACAATGAAGAGAGCGGAAAATGAAAAAGAAAATTGAACAACCTCAGTCATACCGCGGAATCCACGCACTCTCATTAGTCATTACCCAGGGCCAGGGATACGCTACTACCACTGGATTTTCATAGGAGGCCTCAGCCGTCGGATGGTTTGATCTGACCGTGCGATTGGACAGCGGCCAGATTGGGCTAGCGGTTCCAGGCTGTGCGGTTCCCGCTCGTAGGTTTTCGTAAAAACTATAAACGCATGGAGGGGGTGCTTCATTTCTCATTTCTGACAGCAGTTACTTTCTTCGGCGAGACCGTACAGGGACGTAAATGCCCCTCTAACCACAAGGGATCGGTCCTGTCTGCTGCGAGCAGGCAGGGTAAATTCGGCACTCACCGAATCAGAGGCAAAAGCGTCATTTGGAGGGAAAGATGAGGATTTTGTGAAGTAGCCGGGAATTAACTATTTAACTTGAGCGTTAATTTCTCCGGGTGGGGGTAAAGTAACTAATACAGGGGATTGGAAACCGAGACCAAAGAACTCCATGCCTATTCTTTTTTTTTAATAAAGGGGACTTGAGTTTTTTAATTCAACTTTATAATACCTTTGGCTTTAATTTAGATTGAACTCTGCTTGCTCCCTGGACTACTCGTATAGAGTACTCTTTCCAGCCGGCTTCTGTTGCCTTTTTTCGCTTATTTTCTTCTCATCTCTACTACAATTCATTTTTTTTTATTTATTGGCCGAACCCTTCCAAAATCATAGATTTTCTGTGCATTCAAATTTAAATGTCGTTATATTTTTTATTTATGAAATGGATTGTTTCGGTTTTGGGCTATGTAAAATAGGATAGTTTTATTTACTGGGTATTTAATGTTTATGATACCTTAAGTAAATGTCAAATATTCTAGGCAATTGCATTTTGCTGTCAATTTTTTAAATCTTTAAAAACCTTTAAAATATGTTTGGTACGGAAATAAAATTATAGATAAACAGATAATTCTTATTCTATACAAAAGTGATGATAAACATTATCTACTTATATCTCTTCTTTAGCCATCTATCAAATGGCAAAATGGATGTGTTCAATTTGAAGTATTTTCAAAAAAGCGAGCAATCTGAAAGGGAAGAAAAAGGGAAAAAATCATAGCCCAAATATTGATAATTATTTGGTAAAGTGATTAATTCCATATTACAAATTTCATAATATGGTACCAATTGAAGTTGAACTATTGTTTTGAGTTAAATTGGAAAATTGTACCAATTACGGTATGTTCAAGATAAATATAAACTTCGAATCTCGAATATCATTCTCCAGAGTAAATTAGAGAATTCGTGTTTCAAATTATGACTAAATTTTAATGAAACCTAAAATGTGATCATGCAAATATGATTAAAATATTAGAAACATAATACTCTTAAATCTTAATATTTATAAAACTTTTATTTTTCTAGCTAAATAGAAAAAATTTATTATGGGAGACCACATGATTATATTTAGTATAGTTGACTCAGTTATTATTTTTATGTAAAAAAATTTCAAATTCAAAACGCTCTTTTTGTCAGTATAATTGATTTGAGAGGTTTCATTTTTAACTCGAGATTTTTTTTCTTTTTTCATCCTGACGGTGCAAGTATGAAACAAGATCCAAGTAGCATGAATACAAAAATGCTCTAATGCGAGGATAAAAGATGGCATCTCATCTCATCTCATCTCAGCATTACAACCAGAACATGACGCTGGTGGCAATAAAAGAGGGGTTTGTCCACATACATTTTTGTGCCATCTAGATGAATTTTGTTAGGCCGTAATGCTTAGTAAATTTTATTATTGACCCCTTGTACGACCTCTGTGGCATAAATAACTAACCATTTGTGACTTATTAATTAAAATCCTTTGGATTTTTATAAATAATACTGGTGGATTTCATGTGGCGGAGCGGATCTGTCACGAGTGGGGTCTGACATATCGGTACATTTAAAGAGGTGGGACCCGTATGCAAGAGTTAAGAGCTCACTTAAGGCATACTCTTCCCCATTCTGCACAGCCCATCTTTGTATTAAAAAATATTTAATTTAATTCTCTTTTGGTTCCAGACAATGAACTGAAATTGGTGACATTAAAAACATTAAAAACTATTTATTTAGAAGGATATTAATGTTATGAGAAGCATAAAATTCACAACACATCCGCCACAGAGGATCCGGACTAAGTCACCTTGGAAGTAGCGTTTCTACTTTCTTAATTCCTCTTTTACTTTTCTAGAGCTTAGAACTGAGAACTTAGTCTTCTCTCCTCTTTTACTTTCTCAAAAGACAAAAGAAAAGAAAAATAGTTACTCAATGCCACTTATTGCGCTCCTGATTGGTTCTCTTTTTTAAATCTACTTGCGTCGCACATTAACCCAATAATCTAATCCAACTTTGTCATTTCTATTCATTAAAAAAAATGAAAAAGAAACATAAACTAAGAGGGACAGTTTGCCACTGTTTGATTTTTGGGGCTTTGCTGGATACGTGGACCGTCACTTAATAGCATTTTAATTTGCATTTGACGATCATTTCCAAGCTATCTTAAAATATCTTCTTTTGCATGATATTCTATGAGAAATAAATACAGCACACCCCTTATTACAGCTCAAATCCTACAATCAACGGCCGTGATGGCGCCACGTTGGAAAGCATCCCAGTATTCCCATCCACTTTTCACGCTGACACAAAGAATATCCACGTTACTCGTCCAGTCTTCTCTCGCCACATGGATCCGACTTATTCAAATCATTGTTTCTGCGATGATATCCGACCGTTGAATCGTGGAGTTTGACACGCGGCATGAATCGGAAGGCGAATCGCTGACGCTCTTCTCTGCGCGTTGGCGTTGCTCAGGCCTCGGGGATTAAGAGGTGGGTCCCAGGAGGTTCCGATCCCGAGGCGGATCTGCTTTGGCCTTTGGGAAAAGGATTAATGTAAGAATAAAATTATCTGGCGATCAATTCAAATCAAATGGAAGCAGATCAAATTTCAGAAATTATAATTGGCGTTGTTGTTATCTCTGACGCTTGTCTTCGGATGGAGATCCGTGCGTGTAGATCTGTTTAAGTGCTTCGGCGGTGTTAAGGCGAATTAGACGGGGAGATTAGCGCTTGCTGATTGCTGATTGCTGATTGCTGATTGCTGATTGCTGATTGCTGATTGCTGATTGCTGATTGGTCGGTGGCAAGGGAAATGGAAAGCACGAAGGGAGAGGGAAGGAGATTCCATACTTTTCTGTGGCGGGAGGGGAATTCAAACGATGTGGTAGAGTGGCTGAAAGACGGGTCCCCCTGTTGTCATCGGAGATTTGGACGGCATCCTTGTGTTAGTAATTTCTTTGGGACCGCCACGGAAAATCCTCAACCAGTGTTGTGGGGATTTTGATTTTATAAACAATGGTGCGGTAGTATTTTTCAAACAATCAAACTCCATCACATCTTTTATTCTTGTAAACAATGAAGAAAACAAAATTTAAAATTTAAATAACAGAATGAATTTTTTTATGTTCGTAAAACAATCCTAAATGCTGCAATCTTTTTATATAGATGCGTAAACAAAATGTAATATACATCGTATGAAGATTCTTCTTTCGGTCAATTTTCTTATGAAGTTTCAAAATAGATGCATAAAATGTATGCATTTAACCTGCTTCTTTACGATTAGAGATTCCCGCCATTAATTAGTTTACTTTTTAATTACCTAATTTGTTCGCACATGAGCTGATAGCTAGGGTCAAGCCACCTTTGATTTCTTTGTAAATGTTAATTAGCTTCTTGCATTTTAATAGCGTAAAATTTTAAAAAATAATCCGTTTATTGTGGACAATAATTGGTTTCCTGACAAGTCTTCAAAAAAAATTATGAATTGCTTGGAGATATTAATTGGGCGGAATGTACTACACCACCACGCGAGTTGACTCCGTCTAAGTCTAAGTCTTAATATTTACAGTTGCCTTGTGGGTATTATATTTCTTATTCATCTCGAGTCGATTAGTTTCTTATTCATCTTGAGCTGATTAGTTTCTTGTTCATCTTTAGTTGATTAGTTGCTCAGCGTCTATTTTGGATCAACTTTTTGTGCAACCCAACAGTTGGCATTGATCGCGGTAATTTCCGTTGATTTTCTTTCCGTACAATTGGGAAAATTAGACTGATTGTACCATAATAGGAAAATGCGTCATATTGCTTAAAAATAAAAAAAAAAGAAAATATAAATGTTTGCAGTTGGGTAATGAATCGTATATACAAGGTGTGACAGCATTTGTACGAAATGAAGGTGGTCCTTGAGAAAATATTGTTGCTTGGATTAAAAGGGAAGTCTGAAAACAAGTGGCTGCTGCTGTTGCTTAGCGTAGAGGTTTTATTGTATTATTATATATTTGGGTATTTTTCTCTGGCCTTTGCCTTTTTTGGGTTGAGCTGTCGACGGTAGATCCTTGAACGGGCCTTTTGTGATAAAGCGACGCGCGCTGCTCTCGGCCCAGTTATAATGGCGGACTTCGCGGTGGGCCCTCGCGAGGCGCGTTCAGATTGGCACTCAAGCTCTCCAGTGCCCCTCAAAATGGAGATACCGTCCTTCCGTTTTGTTTCTTGATATTTTTGCACTTATCAAAATTAAATAATAAGTGATTCGAGGTATTAATTCATACTGAAACCATATTAAGATTTTTTGATAATTAATTGAACAAGCTGCGTAGCACCGCGTTAGGAAATTTTATAAAAAAATCTTTAGTTTCAGTATAAATTTACTGGATTCGTACTGAAATTTCGATATCTCAAATTATTTACGGTTCAGCTCCGTCATGTACAAACATTTACATAAATATTTGGAATAAAACAAAAATTCCTAATATGAATACCATGTCACACACTCTCCGGATCTCCGGTCCTGTTTGTACTGGAAAGAAGAAATCAGGATACAAAAGGTCATAAGAGCGGTGGTCAACTACCACGTGGCCATATCTTGTTGCATCTCGCATTATTCTTGCTTCTCTCGCACGTGCTCCTTGCCGCTCGTCACATGCTCCCAATTCGGAAAGAAACCGGGAAACATCTGGTTGTGAATTCAAAATTTCAAATTCCGATCAGATCAAGTCGGATAAGGCACGTAGGAGTGGACCGGATGGAGGTGATACCGCTACAATTGTAAATGCAGGTATTGAATTGAATGGTCGGCAATGACTTGGCATTCTCCATGAGAATTTTCATCTTGGTTCTCTGCGTTCTCTATCCGTGTAACTTCCCCTTCCCCCTCCCCCTCCCCTTCCCCCTCCCCTTCCCCTTCCCCTTCCCCTTCCCCTGTGGGTTATCAATACTAGTACTTGGGAAGCTCTGATGTAACTAGACCGAATAGCAACTTAATGTGATGCCAAATAGAAATTATCATTACCTTGTATTATATTGTATAAAGCATTAATATTGTCATTATTATATTTATTATTTATATTATAATAAATATTACTGTTATTGTTGATATTACTATATTACTATTAATAATTATATCATAATATTTATTTTTATATCATGTTCGGAGCTGTCATCATCATTATCTGTCTTTTTATTCATTTCAACAAACAATATTTTCACGTTTTCAAATAATACGTAACGACATAATCATATATTGTTCGAATAACACTAGTTTATTGTTATTTTGAATAATATTATTTGAATGTTATTCTTTGATGGGTCAGATTTGGTGGAGCTGCCTGCCAGCCTGAAATGGGTTATAACCGTAAATAGCCGGTGGGCCCACATAACTGTGAGGCTGTGAGTTGAGAAAAACGAATTCTCCGGGCCTGGCAGTGTAGGCCTATTGGGCTGAATCACTGCACTTAAAAGAAGAGTAGCAGATGCTTGCCGCTGCGAGCGTTTTTGACTTGGAGTAATAGTGACAGTGGGCTCACGGGGAGAACCTCTAGAGTTGAGAGCGTGTTTACGGAAATAAGAGGACTTGAAATTAGCCTTGGCCGTCGCTCATCAACCAATGAGTAAACCCTCTTCCCTTCTCTCCCGTGACTAAAAGAAACAAGGAAATCCAGTCGAGCCGAGAGAATGCACCCTGCCAAGAGAAGTCTATCCAAAAGCAGCCCCGGCAAGGTAATTAAATAAGCGCTAACCATCATTTCTACTCTTACCCAAACCTCTCTTTCAAAATATCTACATTAATTTATTTACTTGTATGTATCAATCAATTCTTTTCTCCCTTTCCCCTTTTCTTTCGTTTTCTCAAATTCTCATTTCGAAGAGCCACGAGCCATGGCTGGCGATGAGCTTGAGGCCAGAGAACTTCCTTCCAGGAGTCGCAATTGGCTTTCTCTTTGGATTGTTCTTCGACTTCTCCTTCCTCAGTACTAGTAGAGGCGCACCAAAGGGCAACTCCAGCATGCCCCCCGCTCTCTCCAGGAAGCAACCCCAATCCTTATCCGGAGAGGAGCTCAAAGTGGTGTTAGTAGTTCGACAGGACTTGAAGATGGGAGCTGGGAAGATTGCCTCTCAATGTGCCCGTAAGCAATGCACAATTTTGGAAGTATTAGCAGTTAGTTAGTTAACCGGCTAATCTTTGGTTCTTTGGGAAAGTCTTGTACTTTGCTATTCTCTCTTACGTATTTGTGATTTGTAGATGCCGCGACGGGGTTGTATGCAGAACTATTGCAAAGGTTTTATTTTATTTTTTTCTTTCTTTGGTTTATTTTTGTTTAAATGGTATAGACATCTCTTTCACTTGTAATTTAGTTTAATTCTATGTCTAAAATCAATTTACTCTTAACTGACATAAGTTGGGACAAAGTTTGATTTTTATGTAAGCATCGCAGATTGGATGCTGAGTCCTGATTTAAACTGCTACTTGCTATGATACTAGCCTGTATGCAGATCAGATCATGCCAGTTGTTTTCCATCTTTTGGTTTTTTTGCTCAATTGTTTTTGCAGGATAACTTGGATTGAGTTCAGATTAAACTAAAGCCTTTACACTTGATATGAATTCTATGCAAATATTTTTATTTTTAATTTCTTAGCAAAAGCTCAGTCCCTGCAATTTTATCAAAGAAAATTAAAAATCAACAAAGAAAGATCTCACTTGATTTCTGTTTCATTTTGAAATCTGATCTCTTATGCAGAAATCGATCTCTCCTGAGACAGTGGGAGCAATTTGGCCAAGCAAAAATCGTTGTAACTTGCAAGAACCAGCATGAGATGTATACATGCCAAGTGCTAACAATTACCTTACATGCCCCTACAAAATGAGAAATATCTCATGTAACCATATAAGAACATGGGAGTGTTATATTCTGTTCCCATTTTCTTTAGTGAACTTTTTCTCTTTCTCGATGACTTGGTTATAAAGGAAGCCTAGTTTTGGATGGATGCGAAATTTCTCAGTTTGCAGGGGTTTACTAGAGAATTTTCCAATTTTAACATATTTGTGCCTTTACTAATTTTGTTTATTATGTCATGATGTTAGGAACAAGTTAAAGGAAATGGCAGATAGATGCGGGCTGCCAACTTTTGTTGTCTCAGATGCTGGCCGTACTCAGGTTTTTCTTTTTTCCCAGTAGACAAAAAAAATGTTACGTAGTTTCTTTTGCCAATTAAATATTCTATGCCTGATGTTAGATGCTGATCTGATAATAATGCTATTTCAAAGTGAACTCTCTCATGTACCTTTCTTTTACTATTAATCTGTATTTCATAGCGGGGTTCAAATTTGGTTTCATTAATTCTCTCATTTTCTTGTTGAAACAAAGGTGCGATCTGGGTCGAGGACAGTGCTTGCCATCGGACCAGGTTCCTACTTATGATAACCATTTCTTTTTAATCCTTCTTAAAATAAATATTCCAACAGTACTATTTATTCCATATTCTTTAAGGCTTTTTTTTTTATAATCAAAATCAAGTGTGGAAGAAGAACTTAACAGTGCGGCATGAAGCCATGAACTATGTTATTTCCTTCTTTTCCTTTAATTTCTTTCCTTTTATTTTGTCTTAACTATCTTTATTATTGGGTGTTGTTTCTTGTAGGAAAGAAAGCAGATGTAGATTCAGTTACTGGAAAATTGCACTTATTGTGATAATTTTTGAAGTACAAAGCAGGGAGAACTGTCTGATCAGCTTGTACCAGTATCAGGCATGACTACTTCTGTATCAGAATTACACTTTCAGTGCCTCATGTAACTTATCACTTATCATTAGAAAGCCAGATAGTCACCAAAATTTGTGAACCTAGCTTGTTACTGGATTATATAATCTCAATACCAGCAGGTTGAGAACTTGAACTGTGTATTTATTTAGCATTTTCCTTTATTCTGTTTCATTCCCATTTTCAATCCAGAGGGTATATATTTATGTAGAATGCATTGTATGAAGGAGTTTACAATTTCTACATGGTTCGTCGAGCTGAATTTCTTGTTCTTGCTGTGCTTTTAACAAGAACCTGACTAGATTTATATGTGTATCAAATTGATACATTTAATTGCTAAACTTGAGTTCCTTCCAGTTGAGTCCGCACGACTCTTATGGCTTACTTTGGGCTTTTCACAGACTAAACTTGTGTAGTGTCAGTGGAAGCAAGGTAATTGCTGAGTTTTACTGAGGAAGGAAAGAGAGGCGGGGAATTTAGTAATATTATATAGTTGAGGAATGAAATTTATTAGAGAGTTGTTGAGCTCCATTTTTGTCTATATATATTTTTTGTTATTTACGAACTCTAGAGGAAGACCGGTCAAAATAACATTATACAAACATGAAAAGAGGGAAGAAGAGCATGAAACGTCGGTAATTAGAAAACGAAGCTTATCATTCTATTCGGGATAAATTAAACCCACAGCCGAGGATTGAGGAGGAAACGAAGCGAACGGGCTGTCCTGTCGATGACTAATCGGCGGCCCATTATTATTAAGCCCGAGCCCCTGAGAAGGGCAATTGCCCACGGAAAAGAAACTGAGTTCGATCTCGCGTCGTCCTTACGCCCACTAGCTACTAGCAGTAGCAGGTACGAAGTTACAGGATTTGTAATTAATTGTTCATTTCTTCTGCCAAAGTAATAAGCGAAGAAGGCAACCAAACCAAACCAAGCGACTTAGCAATAAGCGAAGAAGGCAACCAAACCAAACCAAGCGACTTAGCAATAAGCGAAGAAGGCAACCAAACCAAACCAAGCGACTTAGCAATAAGCGAAGAAGGCAACCAAACCAAACCAAGCGACTTAGCAATAAGCGAAGAAGGCAACCAAACCAAACCAAGCGACTTAGCAATAAGCGAAGAAGGCAACCAAACCAAACCAAGCGACTTAGCAATAAGCGAAGAAGGCAACCAAACCAAACCAAGCGACTTAGCAATAAGCGAAGAAGGCAACCAAACCAAACCAAGCGACTTAGCAATAAGCGAAGAAGGCAACCAAACCAAACCAAGCGACTTAGCAATAAGCGAAGAAGGCAACCAAACCAAGCGACTTAGCGAGCTCACCACTCCGAACAAAACCAAAACACCAAAACCCGCTCCAGAATTTTCGAATCTCCAGTTCAAAACCCCCTCCAACTTCTCGCTTCTCACTACCTAATTCAATTCTAAACCACAAACCAAGCTATGAATAACACCTCCACTCCGTCGCCGCCCTCCGCCTCCCGCCGCCGTGCCGCCGCCGCCACCACTCGCCTCTCTCCCTTCTACCAAGACCTCGCCTCGCCCATCTGCTCTTCCTCCTCCCGCCATCACTCCCGCCTCCCTACCTCTTCTACCTCCGCCGCCGTCGCCGACCCACCGCCGCCGCCGATATTTACCCTTGACGACCGCGCCACTTCAGGCGACCTCTCCCCTGATCCTCCTGACCATGCGTCGCCCTCCAGCTGGACCCCACCTGTCAGATCCTTCTCCAGGTCGCCATCTCTCTCCTCTCCTTCCGTGCCTACTTCCTTCAGGGCTAGGTTGGAGGAGGCGACTGGATCTGGTAGCTTCGATAAAGATAAAGGTAAGCGACCAGGGTCACCAGTGGATGGCGTGGTGGAAACTGGGCCATCAATTGTGCAATCCCCGAATGATAGGGGTTTGAAGAAGGTTGAGCTGAGAAGAAATGATGTGGCGAATGGAGGTCCCGATGAAGAGGAATGGGTCACTGTCTTTGGGTGAGTGTTCATTTGCCTATGTAATCTAATTTGCATTATTATAATTCTGTAGGAGCTTAAGCTTAAGAAGATAAAGTAATTTAGATATCTTTCGCTCAGATTGCATATATTCGTGTACAAACTTTGAAAAAGCTGAATCTGCCGTTCTTAAAAACATTTGCTGGTTGCAAGATAATTGACAGAGCAGCAAAACTTGGGTTATAGTTTCTAGCGGATTTGCCTAAAGAACAGTAGTTTTAGCTGAATTTATTTAAGAAGTTGTTGCTGTTTATAGGTTTTATCCAACCGATACTAATCTTGTATTGCGGGAATTCGAGAAATGTGGGGTTATACTAAAGCATGTTACGGGCCCCAGAGATGCTAACTGGATGCACATTTTGTACCAGGTACTAGTTATATCTCTTTATAGTTTCTAAGTTGGAAATTTTGGTTTTGTAAGGTATTGCTTTCCTCATCATGCACCCAAATTCAAATGAGAACAGTCTAAATCTAATTTAAGACTGGTTTACTGTCCACTGTGCAATTGAACTTCAGTTGAGACTTTGTGCTCTTTACCTTCTGTTTTTGGCCAATTAACTCTGGCTTGTGCATATCTTAACTGACCCTTAATTGCAAATTCCATCTATCTGGTCCAAACTATATCAGCCAGTAAATAGAGCACAAGGTCTGACAAAAATGGTAACCAAGCTCTGTAAGGTAATCCTTCTTTTCATCTAGTCCAATGAGGGTTGCTCTTGCTTGTATCAAATGTGAAAATTGCTCTTACTCTGTTCATTTAGGACCTTATCAATCTTAAGAAGCATTAATGATGAAAAAAATCATTCTGTTATTTAGAGCCGATACGATGCGAGAAGGGCACTTGAAAAAAATAACACTCAGATCAGCAGTTCTTTAATAATTGGTGTGAAACCAGTCGACCATTTGCAAAAGCAAATCTTAAATGAGAGGCTCAACCAGAACAAACCAGGTCAAAATGGCTTCATGGTTTCATTGCCTTTGAAAAATCCTGCTACAAGAAGCAAGACTAACACAGCAACTGTCAATGGGACCCGTGTGGCTGGAAATGTTGCTGTTCCTGCCAAGTCAGTTCTTTCTAAGGCACTTGATCTTGTATTTGGGATTTGAATTGTGAGTGTGAGAGATGTTTTTTTTTTTAGACAGGCCTTGGAGGTATGGAAACTAAATTTTTTTTCATGAAGTAATTACATGCTACCTCAAGTGGAAAGTTAGAAATTGAGAGTGCATTGAAATTTGTTGGTTGATTGGTGCTTTTCATTTCTTGTATGGTTGCAGTATTGTATTTTTTGAACTTTGTTAGCAATCAATTTTGTGCCTCTTCGTGGTTGGATAATATTTCTTTAAGAACTATGCAGGACTTATTCCTGGCTGGGGCACTGGTAAAGAAGGTCTTTGCAAAGTGTCATCTGATGTTATCTCCGTTTTTGCAATCTTGAAAACTTTCCAGTGTATGTATTTGTCCCTTGGCCGTCGGGCAAGGCTGAGTTTGGTTTGACATTTTCTGGTACCTCGACAGGCTGATAACCATACATAAACAATGGTTTGTTCGACTCATTGTTGAAATCATGTAGAAGACCTGATCTGTAACCATGTATTTTGCGATCCATTCGAGTCCAAACTTGGACAGTGATCTAGAGATTTTCCAATTCAATACTGAGCTACAACTAGCGTTATAAGTAGCAGAAAGTCAATATCCGCTTATGAAAACCTTTGACGTTAAGGAGAGAATAAAAAAGAGAAATCAGAATTCAGAAGTCGAGTCCTGTATTATAAAACAAAGTAACACGCGAATTATAATATGCTTTTATACGATTCGAAGACAAAAATGCAGCCTAGCAAAAAAAAAGAGACTTATCCAAAGATCGAAGACTTTGGATGCATGGTAGATTAATTAGGTCGTTCCAAACCTAATTTCAGCCTTGGGCCTGCCATTACAGTATCCAATGAAAAGGGTGTGCTTTACTCTGGATTTCCTGAGGATATGATAGTTAAGGGAACAAGCCCGTCTTCTGCTTCACTTGAAACTGTGGAAGCAATTATTGTTAGAGTATATATGGTTGAAAAAAGTACAACACTACCACATATAATACAACAAAATCAACACAAAATTTGTTGTTGTCATAAAATACTTACTAGATATAACAAAAGCACCTTAATTGATTGAACTAAACTAAAGAGCAACTCTAGCTCTAAGCTTGTTTGCTCTGCCTGTTCTATTTTTAGTTTCTTTCTTTCTATTTTAATTTGTTGTGCGTGTATGTGTGTGATGGAAGTGGAGGAAGCATGTGTGTGTTGTGAGTTGTTTATCATGCACGTGCTTAATTTATATCGTGTAATTGTGTTCTGTTGCTCTATCTTGATATTTGTTTTTAATTTGTTACTAGGGATGTGATCGCGATGAATCAATTCATCGAAACTGTTGTTCTTTAAATAATATGTAGATTAAGAACACAAATATGTTTGCAATAACAATTTCTTATTATTGAAAATATAGCTAACCAATTTAACACAATGAAAATGTATTGAAAAATATAAAAATTGATACCACCATGTAGCATAATTTGTGTTCAACAATTCCAAATCTTTAATGGTGTCTCGACTCCTTAATTGTGTCTGTTGTCACTTGTACTGATAGCAGCATGAGCCTTTTATTGGATACCTTAACAGTACTCTATACTCTAGGTTGACGAGCTGTGCCAACTATTTCAAATTGAAATTATATATGCTGCAAGTGATCCTTTCGTTTGATAAGTAAAATAAAATTAAAATGAAATAAGTGTTAAATTTTTTTTAAAAAAATTGATGTTTGATAATAATGAAGTAAATAAATGAAATAGTGATAGTAAAAAATATTAAAATAATAGCTTAGTCTAAATTAGAGAATCAGTATACTATCCATTCAATGGATATGAGGTAGCATATATATGATCAAATTAATTTGGATGGATGACAATTAATCTAAAGAAATGTTTGAAAGATATCATCGTTGATATTATTATCGATATTGATTTTATTATTCATATAAATTGAGTTATTATTCATATTAACGACTTTATTATGCAACTTATTTTTACTATACCACTAATATTTCAACTCAAATACCACTAATACGACACCATTGAAACAGCGCAAACCACATGATAGCAAAGATAAGTAAATTTTACGTATTTGATCAAGGTAGTATGAACATATAAGAAATCAGTGGGACCCTGTCACGAAGCAGCAGAAAATTCACAGCAGAAGTTCTCCGTTAGTTGGGTCTACAGCTTGTTAGATCTTGAGAACTCTTGCTTGTATTTTGACGCGTTGTGATCTATTGACGAGACTATTAGAACCACCATTGCAATTGACCCATTGTGAACTAAAGATAACCACCCATCCCCAATATTCTCCATGGAAACAAGAGAAAAGGTTGTATATAATTATACATACATACATACATACATACACACATACAAAACCAAATAAATTTGAACGGTTTGTTCTTGAATAATTAGCCTAGTCCAAAGTGAGATTTTTGTTGTTAATCGCGACTTCTGAGGGTATAAGCGAAAATCGCCAGTTACGCAAACGCTACTCCAGTGTTATGCCGAGCTAGAAGGCTAAAACCCTAGTACCCCTCCTCCCTTTCTCAGTACTTCCGGTGAAGAAATGCCCGGAATGCCCTCCGACTCTTCCTCTCTCATCCCCTTCTCACTCGAAGTCTCCACTCAGCCTCCTCCCGTTTACCCTCTCCACCATGGCCTCAGATCGCCTCTTCGTCGGATACACATCTCCTGGTCACGTGGCAACCTGCTGCATCTCACGTGCCTCGCTTCCCCGCCTGAGCAAGAGGAGGAGATGGCGGGAGAGGATGATGAGATTGGAGGCAAGGCGCTCGAGGTAGTATTTTTGATATTTCCCATTCATGCTCCCAGATGTGGAAGCTATGAGGAGGTCCCTGAAACATTTTGAAATCTGGGCCATCTGACGCACTTTGGAAAACGATTTGTACTGAAAGCTGGCTTAGAGCTACTTTACTGGCTGTCAACCCCCTTAAGCGAAAGAGAAATCTCTGCTTACTGAAATGAAATAATCCACAAGTTTTTTTAATCAAATTCTCGTAAAATCATAAATAAGACCCTGAAAGTTCTCCTATAGGACATTAAACCAACACCAACCTATAGACTTCAATATTACTTGTTGCCAAAAGACACTATGTGACTATACATTGATCTCTGGAAGCATTTTGGATTATCCCAGTTGACACTTGGTGGTGCAATACTAGAAGGAAATATAGGAGAAGATAAGAAGCGTAGAATTGCATATGAGTCAGTGAAGAGCTATGCGTTTTTACATGATAAAAAGATTAGCCTTGCAAAGATGGAAACCGGGGACAGCCTGCCAGCTCCAGCTCTTTCCTACTGGTAAGAGTCCTGAATGCCTTTCTTTTTTTCCTTAAAAAAAAAGAGTTTTGGCTGCGATGAAGGTAAGTGAAAGTTGTTAGTTGTTTTTTTTTTTATTTTATTTTGGATGATGCTTCTGTTACATCCTATATTGATATTTGTTATAGAAGGGGAAGGAAAAAAAGACAAGGTTACACTTAGTTTGACCTTTTCTTCTGTCAACACAATATTCCTTGTTTCTGTTTCCTTTGAGGAATCAATTTCTTCTTTAAGAGCTTTTGTTTATTTACTTTTATCTAATAGGTGGCAATACACTCTTGAGTACAGCAAAAGTATAAGAGATTTACTTGGCAATGCAAGACCGCCACGCTTGTTAATAGAAGACCCAAAAACTTTTCTCAAGGTTATATTTTCATCTTTACATTTACTTTAGAACACCATTGGCTCTGCTTTGCTCAGCTTGCCATGTTTTCTTGATTTTTTTCATGGCTAGTTGACCTGATCGGTGGTTTCTGCCCAATTAAGAGTAAATTGAGTCATATTGATCTAACCTGGGATTTAATTGTAGCTTTAGACTAAATGAGGCAAAATTGTGTTAAATTGAGTCTAAGTTGAACAACCGAGGCAATAAATACTTGAGGAAAGATCAGGTCAATTTTTTGCTTGTTGCACATTCTAATTACAAGCAAGAAAATTTGGGGATGATGGGACCTTCATTTCATGTCCAGAAGCAAATTTAGGTAAAAATAAGCAAGATAGTGACCATGTTTGCTCACTTAGCTTAGAGGTGAATATTGGATTTGCTTGTAGTTGTTGCATTATATAAAGGTTTATAGCACAATCAAGAGCTAACAAACACGAAGATGATTAAGACAATGATTGATTGAAGTATAATTAAGGTGATATTGTGTTAAACTGCAGCTTACTTGCTCGGTTTGAGGGATAATTTTGGCTTAATACAGTCACTGGATCTTTTCTAAATTCTATTCCTTGTATATGTCCATTTGGAAACCAATTCTCTCACAGGAGGGTGAGCGACCATTTGGTATAAAGGCTGCGTGGGAGTTAATGGAGATATTTTATGTGGATATGCAACTGTTGAGCTGGCTTCCCGAGCGGCTTGTTGATTGGTTAGAAGTAATGTGATTTTTTAACCGAAAATATTCAAATTTGCTTTTTCTTGGGGCACACATGAATTTACCCTTTTTCAGGATCCAGTTGCACAACCATTTAATGTTAAAAATGCCAAATAGCAAACCTTTGAAACATTGCATGAAAAGTTACAAATAGATCTTCAACAGTCACCAATCTATACGTTTTAAGCTGATTTGTGGAGAGAGGGAGCATACTGATTGATGCTTACTGGGTGTTATCATTATTGTTATTTGAAGAAAAATCGGTAAAGGAAGGGTATTAGTGTTATGTATGTCTTTTTTATTCACAACTTTGTTTCATGTGGATGTTTATTCTTCTTAACTTTTGTTGATTATATTTTTTTTGCAGGAATATGATAGCCTTTTGTCCAAAACCGAGACTACAGTACATGCAAAGCTTGGAAATCTTCAGAGAAAGCTCACCAGCTTGCAGGTTAATGTTCATGAAGCTGCTTCAACAATAAATCTTTTATATATTTGATATTATTTTCTTCGAAGCTTTTTAGAGCTATTTAATAAAAGTTTGATTTGCTAGGTGGTTGAGGATGAACCTGATTATTGGATTGGACTTGCTGCCGCACTTGCAGTTGGATGGCTTGATGTGGTGGTAAGCTACTAAAATTTTAACTAGGACATGTAGGTGCCAGTGCCAGACTTAAGTATTATCAATAGACAACTCGTGGAGTTGGCTGACAGATCTTGATGTTTGATGGTTTTAAGCCTCAATTTGGTGGAAATTAGATATTGAAAGTTTGAAACAGTACTTAACTGGTAATCAAGTTCTGTAATGGTGATTGTTGGTAAGATAGCTTATTTTTATACTGGATTTTCAGGTGAAGCTTTTGAGGTTACATGGATCTTACGACCCTGACCAGTTTGATAAGCGAGAGGTTTGTTACTGTAGATTAGTTAAAATGAATATGGTAAACTATGCCATATCATCTTGTTCCCCAGTCTTCTTAATTCTCTCTCTTGAACAGACAGAGAATGGATTGGTGGAGGCGGTGGTCCTTCTTGTCTCTGAAATGCCCCGGATGCGACACGATTTGCCGAATGGAAAACTAGGCACATGTTATCAGACCAAACATGATTATATAAAGGTTTGCTATCATGCTTCTCAGTTTTAATTGCTTTCGGAACATTTTACAAGATGCAGCCCCCTTCTGATATTTTGAACCATCTCTTGTCGTGCAAAATTCTAAGCTCAACAAAAACATGTTCTGTAAGCTAATCAGTAGCTAAACCCATTTACAGTCAATGGGATTTCCAACTTGGTCATTAGAGGCAAACTTGCTTTCCAGATCAAAATTCAGAAGGAATGAATTTGTCATACAAACCTTAAATTAGTGTGGATTTGATGGTTTATTTCGCTAACATTCCACAATGAATTATGCAAAGTATGGGACTGTTTTCTAATTTGAACCTTTAAGGTCGTCTTTCATACTGTTGGAGAAGTTCTGTAAATATCTTGGTTTTGTTGATTTTCCTAAATTCAAACCACTTGCCTGTAAAGCTCACAAAATTTCAAAAATTGATTTCATGTATAGGGTTTGGAAAAATGGCGGGGCAAGGTGAGTGGTCTTGAGGCGAGTCCTTTCTGGGTACACTGCAGTCACCGTAAAACCCGAGATGGCTTAATCAATTTGCTTCATATATTACTTGGAGATGCAAAACATATTGCAGATGCGACATGCCATTGGTTGGAGCTGCTTATATCCCACCTTCTTTATATAAGGCCTCTAACAAATGTAAATCTCTGTGGATTCTCTTGGTTTTTTTTTTCCTATTCTACAACAGTCATCAAGTTATGGGATCATTAAAGGAATATTCATGCCAACTATGTACCTCCCATACTATGCCAGGCAGACACCATACCAGCATGAACCAGCTTATAGAGTGATTATGTTGTTGTAAGGGCTTTCGGTAAAGGTTTCTGACAGCTAGGCACTCTTTTCGATTTTTTTTTTCTTTTCCAATTTCTATAGCATTGGGTGTGTAATTGCACTAGTGAGGGTAATTGGGTTAAACTGAGGCTCTATTACATGATTCTGGTTTGATTGAGCAAAGAAAGGTTAAATTGAAGTTTATTTGCAAAATTTAGGGCACTCGATGAGAAAATTTCTTAGACATTTTATAATATATTTTGTTTTCAAATTTTGAAAACGATATTAATCAGGGATTAGAAGGGATGAGCAACCTAGCAGAGAAATGCATGCATCTAAAACCATCAGCTAATAGTGGATTGACGAGCCTTCTAGTTGGCGTTCTTTCTGAAAATCCAGAGGTTATCTTAAACATAAGCTTTTAATCTTTCTTTCATTTTTATTCTTTATAGGATATTCAAGAATTTAGTTGGATTTACACTGTTCTCCTTTCGAGTTTGAGGAATAAAATCTTGTTAATCAACCTTTGAGATTTTCAGGAACTTGCTTTTTTAGTCTCCTTCTGTGTTCATTATTTCAATAATTTGATGCCATTTTTTGTTTTTGATTTGTAGTCTCCTTATGTATTGCTTGTTCAATTTGATCTCATTTTTTTTTTATTCATATAGATTGTCTTAGCAGATTGCTTGAAAGCATTTGGACCATGGTAAGTAAAAAGAAAAAAAAGGTTATTTTTGTTTTCCCATATGAGAAGGTTGGATACACACCTCCCAATTTGATTACCAACTTTTTGCAGAAAAAAACATTATTAACCATAATGAAGGGTTGACTAGATAATGTTTATTTTGTTTATTCTCCTATTGGTGGTGATGTTATTATCATGTGTCATGTAGACCAACTGACAGGTAAAGAATGTTTCAATTTACTATAGAAGTGTAATTTTCCTATTTTTTGGATACATTAGGATAGTTGCACATGCAGTGGACTTGCTGACAGCCAACAGTGAATATACTGATGGACTGTTGAATGAGGAGAGATACCAATTGGGTGGTGCCAGCATCGGAGAGCTCTATATGCTTGTCTATGCACAAGCATTGGCTTCTCATCCTTTGACTTGGCAAGTAAGCTTCCTAAACTCTAAACCAAAATAATACTGTTTATTGTTATTTAAATAAAAATCCAAGGACTCTCTTTTGTTCCTTATTTTTGACATGCATCTGTTGTTTGTTGCTATTTGCATAGCAAGACCCCATAATATTGAGGTGTTCTCAAATAACACCCAGTTGGCGGGTTGGTGTGAGGGAGAAGTACATATTCTAACATGTTGATAACTTCTGTTCCCACCTTTGATTGAAATGTAATTCAAGCCAACCAAATTTAGTCGAGTTTGTTTTTCTTTGGCTGGACCTTGTCTTAAGCAGTTGTTATTGTGAATAAGCTCCAAAAAAATTTTGGCTGATGTAGAACTCATGTCTGACTTTATTCTCCCTTTCAGGTTGCTCCAGCTTATCTCTCAACATGCTTGAACCAAGGTCAAGGTCTTTTGGAGATTCTACTATTAAAGCAACCTGTGCAAAATTATCGCGCTGTCCTTAAGGTGATTATTTTGATTGTTGTTCAAAACACTCATGTGATATATATATGGTTTGGCGTTAAAAAATTTCTTCTAAGAACTGATAAGAAAATTACTTTTAACCCTCCCAACATGCTCTTAGAAAAGCACTGTTAAATGGCTTAAATGCTTTTACATCTTATAACTAAATGCACTGTGAAATCAGAAGGAAGCAATAAATAATTAGGATGCTTAAATCTGTATTGGCATTTTGAGAGAACCTTACACATTTTAGAAGGGGTGAATCTTACCCATCTTTTGAGTTATTGAAGATTCACCTGAAACTTGTTAATATAATTGAATGTTGCTCCATTAAATAAAATGAAGCAGGTGGTATACTCTTACCACTTTTTTTGAATATTACATTTTTTCAGAGAGTAAGCAGAAATTGTAAAAGCTACAATAAAAGACTAATGCAGTTTATTTCCTATGTGGCTATTCTTGATTCTCATTCTTGCTTTGTTACCAGACTTTGGAGATTTGTCATTTATATGAACTAGCGAACATTAGCACCCACATCATGAAGGTACACTGTTTTGCCCCGCCTTTGTATTTTTTTCCCCATATATCTAAGAAAAGCTTTTGCCTCCACCTATCTCCTCCAATATCTCTTGCCTACTAGTTACTCTCATACCAGTCATTTGATATCGTACCTTGTACTGGTGCTTTTGCCAATACTACTCTGACTTGTCTGTGAATCGTTGGATACATCAGTTCATATGTTAACACCTGGCATCAATAGAAAGAGCTTGATGATGATGCCAGAAAACACCACCAGAGCTATAATCAAGTGAAAAAAGGTGTCCACCATATTGGATAAAAAAAGAGTGATGTATCAACAAAAGGATCCTAGACAAAAGCATCATATTGTCAATAAACAGCAAGTTTATGGGAACTGTTTGGCGATTGCTTATTTGCAACAAGAACAATTTCCCCGAGAGAATCAGAGTTTGATTTCTTATTAAAACCCAGCATTTTATTGTTGACCTTATATTTATGGTAGTTGTACATTTATGTAATTATTTTGCAGATGGCAGGAATGTACCAATGGAAACACGGGCATAAAGGGCTGGGTATTTACTGGTTTCAGCAGTCTTGTGACAAAACCCGGCTTAGTCAAATTGCACACAAGCTGTTTGACAATATTGGCAAGTCATTGTCTGATGATAGCTTTAAGGTGTTGCCTTTTTTGTATTTACTTAAATCTACATCCCATGTATGCCTTTCCCCACTAATTTGTTTTGTATCATGGATTTACCATAAAGCCCCACAAGTCACCACAGCAGAAACTTTATTTTTAATCTCTTTTTCTTTTTGTTTTTTCTGACCGAGCATCTTTGGAAAGCCCCACATAAGCTTTTTCCTTTTTTTTAACTGTTATGTGATATATTCTGAAAAATAATATTAATTGATTTTTGCTAAGGAGTTGGTAATACTTTAATAATTGACAGCAATGGGAAGGTTTGATGGAATTGCTCGGTTCAGATGTTGGCGTCACTGGAGGTCTTGAATTTCTTCACAAGTAATTATCCATTGTCTTGGAGCTTTTCTCTTACATTTATTCTCTTTATGGTGTTAATTTTTAATTGGCAACTTCTCTTTATTGAAAAATAGATATCGTGATTTTAAAACATCTTTGCAACAAGTTCTTCATGGAGGGACAACCGAAGCTGCCAAAAAGAGTACTGAATTACTCATTCAGGTGCCTTGTTTTTCTATATATTTTGTGGATTTCTTGCAGTTTGTTTAGGAGATCTCACATAATATCCTCAAAGAAAGTTCGATTACAAGCTTTTTTCTTTTATTTTTCCCCAGCTCATGAGAAATCCTTCCACACCACAACGATTCTGGCTTCCTCTTCTGCATGACTCGGTAAGTCCAGTGTGAATTATGAGGCCTTCCCTTTATGTATTAGTCAATTGGGTACCAATACCAGCTGACCACAAGGTTAACCTGTTGTTTTTCTGGTACAGTGCATGAGAGAAAATATTGATTCATTTTTCTTTTTAAGAAACAAGAATCCTTAAGTAGCTCAAGAGAAATTAACTTTAGGAACCTAGAAGATAGTACGGTCCATAATGTACTTTGCTTTAGTGAAACATATATGCTTACATTCAGAATAATAATGCGAGTCATGTTATTCTTGGGTTAACTAGTTTCTTTCGTTCACTATAAATCAGGTAAAGTTACTTGAGTGGAAAAACAGGCCTCTTTTGGGTGTGTCAGAGACAAATCTGTTGCTAGGCAAGTTGCAGGAGCTATCTATGGCCAAGTCACGACCTGACTTCCTCGGAGGTGAACTTGCACCTAATGCACATGCTGCTGTCCGATTGGCTCTGGCAAAAAACCTGGGGCGTGCTATCCTTGAGGAATCATAATATTTTCTTTCTTTTTTCTGGTTAGTTTAATTATGTTTTTCTTTTGCCTACAATAGAGTGGGTTTGTGCGATTGTACATGGGGTTTAAACTATATGAGAGATCAGTTAACTGTATGAATTGTGAAATTGAACATCTTTGTCTAGGTGTAACTTTAGGTTTTCGGAGTACTGATAATCAAAACGTCATGAGATCCTCTTTAAGTTATTTACATGTAGCATTATATAAGTTGCATATTACATGAATGTTTTTCAATGGGGCTGATGGGATGGGTTTCTGTGATTATTAGAGAGCGAAGTGCATTAATATGAGAGCTGCTTCATCTCACCACCCGACCGAAGATAATATTCTGATGATAATACCATAATGGCATATGTATAGTTTTAATTGGAGGAGTGTAAGCTACCGAATTCCAAGAAAAATGGGAACTTGTTTTATCTCTCTAGTCTAGGTAGAAGCAGGTTTGGTGCATCAGGTTCTCTTATTTTTAAGACAAATATATGCTTGCTACTGCACATCTTCACCTGCTTAAATTATGTTGTCATTATCTAAGAGAATTCGTTTTCACGTGTAGTAAGTCTTTAGGTGCAGCTTGGTCCATTCGGCCAGCTTGACTTGGTTGTTAGTTCGGTCGGGTCCCAGCATTTCAATAGTCATCCAACCGGACTTATTGATGGAATGGATCTTAACTTAGGGTCATTTAGAATTAATGCTTGCATTTTCTTGCATGTTATTTACTCAAATTAGTTCATTTTGTAATTTACTTTAGCATTGTATATACATTTGTATGGAATTTTAAAGAACGTAAAAGAATAATGTGAAAACATGAATTGTAAGAATATAAAAGAATGCAGGGATAATGCCTCATGACACCCTAAACTTTGTGCTAGTGACAAATAGCCCCCCAAACTTTTATTTATGACAGACCTCCCCAAACTTATAAGTTCAATACAATTGACTCTCTAAATATTAATCTCTCTCATAATTGACAAATTTGGATGAAAAATGACCAAATTACTCTTGAATTTTATAGTGTGATTATTTCAAAATTAATATCTATTTAATTCAAAAATAAAATATTTCTTCAATAATAAAAGTTGAATCACATAACTGAAAAAATATTCAAAATATCATGCAAATGGACTATGTAAATATTAACATGCAACTATTTCAGACATATTAATATGTAACTAATTCATGCAGAAATCATATGTTATGAACTTATGATCTTACTTAAGATCATTAATTTTAAGTACAAAATAACTATAATGTTCTCTGGTAATTTTATTATTATTAGAGTTTCTGTATTAATTTTACTATTGTATTATTTTCCAATAAAAATTTCAAACAAGAATACCTATTTATTTAATATTATTTTCTGTTATTATTTATAACATAATACATTTGTACCTAAATTTTATTTGTTCATGAAATACATTTAAAAAAAATAAATTCAAACGTACAAATCTGAAATATAAAAAATATAAAAGTAGAAACCAAATATTTTAAATTAGTTACATATTCATATTTAATAGTCTACTTGCACAATATTTTATTATTGAAAAAATATTTTATTTTTGAATTATATAAGTATTAATTTTAAATAATCACACTATAAAATTCAAGGATATTTTGATAATTTTTCATTCAAATTTAACAATTATGAGAGAGATTAACATACAGGAAGTCAATTGTCTCGAACTTATAAATTTGGGGGGCCATTTGTCACCAGTGTAAAGTTTATGGGACATTTGAGGCATTATCCAAGAATGAATGATAAAAATATCAATAAAAATATCGAATAAATCTCAAAAAATAAATCTTAGAATGTATTGCAGATATTCAGAAGCAAAAATAATTTCCAATAGTTAATATTTGCTTTTGCAATTGCACAAGATGTCCGATTGCGACGCATTGTTGTGCACTACGCTCCGCGCAACCATTGGATGGACATTGGTTTGTTTTCTCCCTTGAATCGTCATCCAACAACGAAGTATCCAACCAGTCGCATGATAGGACCTACCCGCGCCTACACAATCTTTTTCGTTTACTGGTCACAACCTTACATACTTTGATATTTCCAAATATCTAAAACAACCCAAAACTAAATTTACTCTTACATAATCGACCTCTTAGTTTCTGGATTTTCATTCTTTCCGTCTATTTCGTTTTTTTTTAAGTTTGATAGCAATATTCTTATTCTTTTCTTGAGATAAATATGAGAGAATAAGCTACTCAATTTTTAAATATCTATAAACGATACCTCAATCCGATTTCGAACCCGCGACCTCTCACATAGAAATTCTTATATGTTTAACAATACTATATCAATTTTCGGAGCACAAGCTTTCAGAAGCTTATTTTGATTGAACTATGCATTCAAATAGCTAATAATGCTATGAAAAAGATTTAAGTATCAAAATAAATAAATTGAATAGGGTATTAAATGCATGCATTAAAGTAAGCTATTTCGGTGCTTGAAAAAAGAATTTAGTAATTCTAGCTGTTTGAACGTAAAATTCAAAATAATTTATGAACGCGTGTCGTTCAGTAAATGAGCATCATGTTGCAAAATATTGCAAAATTCAAAACCAGAATATTGGTAGGGAATTTTTGAAAAAAGGATGGTAAAAAAAATCTATTTTTTTCCAGGGTCGAAACGCAATATAAAAGGAAAGAAGTGGTTTTCTTACGATACCCCCCAGTAAAAAATGAAAAATGTGTTCAACAACCCCTCCGAAAACCCCTACCCCTGCACAGAAATACACAAGTCTTCGCCTCGTCTCCTCTCCCTCTCCATCTCCCCTTCTCTCTCTCCATTGCAACAATGGCGAGGCCTAATGCGGAGGGATCTTCTTCCCTCAGAAACGCTTTCGGAGGTGTTCTAAGCGTGTTCATTCTTCTTTTGATCGGAGTTCTCGCCTTCTCGATCCGCCTTTTTTCCGTACGATCTACTTTTCTTTGGATTTCTTTCAGCTCCTAAATCCCAGATCTTAGTATAAATCCTATGAGCTGATTTGGTATCTAATGTACTTTCTTTATTCCATTTGCTTTACTTTATTTTATTTTGCTTTTCAGGTTATTAAGTACGAAAGTGTGATCCATGAGTTCGATCCTTACTTCAACTACAGAGTTACTCAGGTCTGATTTCTTATAATAAGCATGCGGAATTGAATGATCTTCGAGCTTGATATCTATTTCCTTAATTTCTGTTTAAATTAATACGTTTTGCATTAATCTTGTAAATGTGATAATTATTTTGCTAAGATATTGAGCTCCTTTTGTTTTCAACCATGACACAGAACAATGCTGACACGATTTATTGATCTCAGTGCACAAAATACCTCAGTGCAAGTTGATGTAGATTTTGTATCAATTGCCAACGAGTTTCATTGTTGCATTGTATTGATGGTAACTGCATTGTTTGTCTGTTTCAGTTTCTCTCGAAGAATGGTATATATGAATTCTGGAACTGGTTTGACGACCGGACCTGGTATCTTATTGTCGTAACCCTTTTGTTCATGATCAACTCATTATGCATTTTTTTAATAATTTTTTTCCCAAAATTTTACTTGGTACACTGTATTTTTTTATCTTTTTGTAGGTATCCTCTTGGACGTGTGATTGGTGGTACTGTTTATCCAGGATTGACATTGACAGCGGGTACCATGTGGTGGTATGTTCAGGCTCTGTTTTTAGTGTAGTAATGATCAGCATGTACTACTATACTAGACCTGTCTGGTAAATGGTGTTTTCTAGTACAATATGTATTTTTCAAGAAAAAACTCTAATTTTACCAGAAATTAAACTAAAAGCCGTAAAAACCCTTTCATAAGTACATGGCCTTTACCCATCAATTCATACTGGTACTGACCGGTACTAGTCTGTCTATAGTTACTTTATTATAATGAAGGGAAAAAGAGATCATATTTTTAAATTTTCTGTGGATTTAGGCTAGCAAATTCCTTGAATATTCCTCTGTCAGTGGAGACAGTCTGTGTATTTACAGCTCCCATCTTCTCAGCTTTTGCTTCCTGGGCAACTTATCTTTTGACGAAGGTATATATTTCATTTAGGCATTTTTTGGCAAAAGCATGAGGTAGTTCCATTTTTTGGGTATGTATATGGTAGTTTAATTTTCTGTAGGGCTATGTTAGAAAAAAGTTCCATTTATACGTCCATGATGACTTTTTGTCATTTTACCTATCTTGTGGTTTATACAGGAAGTTAAGGGTCCTGGAGCTGGAATTACAGCTGCTGCTATTCTGGCAATGGTAGTCTTCTATGTTTATTTTGTTATTATCACTTCCATTTTTTTTATGCTCTTATCGAATGACCAGCTTCTAGCTTCTATAAATTCTCTAGAATTTTATGTTCATGCATAGGTTCTTAAGAAATCCTAACATGTAGGTTCCTTCTTATATCTCACGATCCGTGGCCGGCAGTTATGACAATGAAGCTGTTGCAATTTTTGCTCTCATTTTTACATTCTATCTTTACATAAAGGTAACACTACAAACTCAAATTCTTTATCTTCATTCTTTTTCTTCTTGTTCTAATTATTATATCTATCTCTGCCAATTGTTATAAAGCAATGTTATATCACCATCAGTATCAGTATCATTACTTCTAAACTTTTCATCTATAATGTCACAAACTCACATCTGTAAGCAAATGATATGCAGACACTGAACACAGGATCTCTCTTTTATGCTACACTCAATTCTCTTGCTTACTTCTACATGGTACATCTCACTTTCATCATGTAAAATCATTTCTGTAAAGCAATTTTTCAAGTAGAGCCCATTAGTTATCCTGTTTTTCTTTTGTAGGTATGCTCTTGGGGAGGCTACACATTCATCATCAACCTTATTCCAATGCACGTTCTATTGTGCATTGTGACAGGTCGCTATTCCTCTCGCCTATACATTGCCTATGCACCACTTGTAAGTACTTTATATATCAAAATCAGGCAACGTCTCAATATAGAGAAGCATCTTAATGTTAACTTCTTTAATGCCTGAAAATCCACACATCCTTTGAATCCAGAAAAGGAACTTACATAATCTGAGAAAGCAAATATACTATATATACCTGTAGATAACCGATATACAGATAAAATATATCTTTATGCTCCATATTTTTTCGAAGGATGCTCGAAGTAGTTTCTTTAGTTTTTCTCTCCAGATAGATAAGGGAGAAACAAAGGCACTTTTGAGGATCATATAGATGAGAGGTGTGTGATTTCCCATGCTTCACAGGACCAGAACAGATAATTTTTAAGAGGCATTCATAGGATTATTGGTTAGTCAGTGGTTATACTCCAGCTGTTACTCCTAAAGTTTGAATAAAATGTACCCTTTTTTATCCACTAGGTTGTATTGGGTACTTTGCTCGCAGCTTTGGTGCCTGTGGTTGGTTTTAATGCTGTGATGACCTCAGAGCACTTTGGTTCTTTCCTGGTTTGTTCTTTTTTTTTTTCTTTTTAACAAGTTAGCCCTCATTAAATGCTCTTTTCACCTTTTCTCTGATATTATTTTACTTAGATCTTCTTTGTACAACTTAATTCATATACAAATATAATCCAACTAGACTCCAGTTTGGATGGCTAATTCTCTTAATATGTTATGAGTTTAGCATGGAAAATCATACTTAAAAAAATCCTCATAATTTTCTATATGAATTCTTAGGTGTTTATAATAATTCACGTCGTGGCTCTTGTGTACTATATCAAAGGAATTCTGACACCAAGGCTGTTCAAAGTGGCTACCACACTTGTTCTTACTGTGGGAATGTATGTTTTTTTCACTCCCCGTCTACACGCTATATTTTTACTTCGATGTTGTTAATAATGAAAAGAAAAGGGCATTTTTAATTCAAATTACATTCCATTGGAATTGTGAAAATAGGGGGTTATGAAGACCATGCCCCTTGATCTGACCTGTTAGGTTTAGACTGACCATTGGATTAGCAGTCAATCCAAGTTATTCTTGTTCCAGTATTATTCTAAATGATAAACAATGTCAGTTTGATCAGAACCTGATCAAACCCATTGCCACTGCTATCCAGCTAGTTAGGCTGGCACTTTTGTATTTCAAAGTAGGATGGGGTCACTCTCTACTGGCCAACTGGTCAAGAATGCTGACGCTTATCAATAATTTGCATACTGGATGTAGTGGCATCGGTAACTGTTGAAACAGTTGGTTACATATTGGACTTATTTCTAATATGCATTTTTTTTAATGAACATTGGGATAATTGCATATTTAATGCATTGTCTGACTAAGTTATCTTTAAAGATTCAAAATTGAAAACCAACCTAATAGTATTTTGACTGTGAGATATCCTGATCGTGACTGACCTGGTGACACATAGATTGACCTCAACTCGGTTAAGTTTGGGTCAGGTTGGGACAACAAATTGCCAGCTCTATTTCAAAGCACATTGACTTGTATAGAAGGATTTTTTTGCTGTCTCTATTACTTTTATTTTGAAGGTCAGTGGAAAAAGTGTCCATTGACAATTATTAAATGAAATTTTTTACATATCATTACAAGTTACATCAGATCACAAATTGAAAGGTGCATCTAGCAGCAAACAGAATTTCCTTGCCACATCCCCCCCCCCCCTCCCCCCCCCCCCCAAAGTGTGACCTCCAATCTGTGATTTCAGTTAGTAGCATGTCTATTTTGTGATCTCCAAGGTTACAGACTGCCAAAGTGGCTACTGTCCTGTGCTCACCTGTAAAATGTCTCTATTACTTGTTAATTGCAAATTATTTTTTATTGCAGAGCTGTCTGTGCTGTTGTGATAGCTATATTAATAGCATTGGTAGCTTCCAGCCCTACCAAAGGATGGAGTGGCCGTAGTTTGAGTCTTCTTGACCCGTAAGTGCTTTCTTAAACTGACTCGTTCTTATATTCTATTAATGTGAAAGCTCTAACATCTGAAATAGGAAGTTTCCAAACTATTGCCAGAATACCAAACAAGACAAAAAGTATTGTCTGTTAAAATGGACGTGATTATAAATTAGATATAAAAGGCTACTTGACTGAGGCAATGCTAACAAAACTTGACTGAGGCAATGTGATCTCAGGCGTTGGGTTTTGCCATCTTGTTTGCTCAGTTCTTAGAGTATTAGGCCCGGTTTAGACTTCAGTTACACAATTAATAACATTCTTGTGCAAAAAAAGCCACTCTGATACATTTTTCATTTGTGCTACCTAACCAACATGGACCCAATATATCATGTTTATACTATGCTAGAAGCATAGGCTGGTGCATAACAATCTTGATTTTTGTGTGACAGAACGTATGCAAGCAAGTATATTCCAATAATTGCTAGTGTCAGTGAGCATCAGCCACCCACATGGCCTTCTTATTTCATGGATATTAATGTGCTTGCATTTTTAGTTCCGGCTGGTATAATTGTAAGTACATCTTCCTTTCTATAACATTAGTGGTAACCCATTGTCAATAGATAGCTTCATGTGGAAAAAAAATGGTCGAAGAAACCTCCCAGAATATTCTGTTAATGAGCTTTAAATTATTTAATTTCTTCTCCCAAGTTGCTCATTTACATAATCTAATCTTTTCTTTATTTCAGGCATGCTTCTTACCATTGTCTGATGCAAGCTCATTTGCAGTCTTGTACTTGGTTACTTCTGTGTATTTCTCTGGAGTTATGGTAAATGAAATGATCACACCATTTAAATTAAGAAAACAAAACTATTGTGATCCTTGATTCATTAGTCCATTCTGTCATGAATGATGTTATTTACCTAATTTTTAGGTCCGACTTATGCTTGTGTTGGCACCTGCTGCTTGTATAATGTCTGGAATTGCGCTATCAGAGGCATTTGGTGTATTAACAAGATCAATTAAATTTCATATAAAGAAGTATTTTGAGTTCTCTCATACCGACACTCCTGCTACTGTAAGGGTTTGTCCTTCTGACAGTTTATTTATTATTTTATAACTGTGGATCAGCATACTTAAGTTGGTAAATACAGTGCAAATTACCTTTTTCTGGCTTAAATGAGACAAATATGGGGCCACTGAGTTCTTTTACTATGGGTTATGGTTTGCTTTGTTTCAATGTTTTCTACATTATGTTGTGTACAATACCTATCTTTTTCTTTGCTTTTCTTGCTTGTGTGATGTTTATTTTTTTTTTTTACTTTTTCTTTTTACTATTTCCATTCAAGATCAATGAGGTACATGCTGGTTTTTTGCTGACCAAAGCTTTAAAATTCAGCTAGCCATTTTGTGGTTGGTAGTCATTATCTTTCTACTTTTGTATGTCTTTAGTTAGGGGATAGTTCCACTGGAGAGAGCTCAGCACCACTTCAAAATGTGGTGAAAAGTGATACCACTGAAAAAACTGAAGTTGTTAAAAAAGAAAAAGTTGCAAGGAGGAAACAAAAGAAGGAGAAGGAACTCACCGAGAATGCTCATGTCAAGCCAATACCTACTAAGAAGGAAAAGTGGCCATTGGTGTTGCCGTTTGAAGCATCATTCGTCTCAGTTCTTCTTCTTATTGTGCTCGGGGGTCTATATGTGGTATGCAATATTTGAAAAATTGTAATATATGTTGGTTCTTTCTAAAGCCAAGCATGCAATCAAACATTACAATTGCAGCTGGTATCATGGGCATTGGATCTGGTTGTCTATGATATCGCACCAGTCTCCTTAAATTAACAACCATTTTCAAGTTCATGCATATAAATTCTCGAAACCTCATTTTGTTTGTCACCATTTAAATTTAGCAAACTAACTCAATTTAACATAATTTATTTTAAATTATTCTAACATTTCCAAAAAAAAAAAAAATCCAACCTGATTTCTTCTGGATTCCAGCAAGTTTGCTTCTTTTATACCTCACAAGTGAAATTATGGCCCAGTTTACCCAAAGCATCCCCTTTGCCTTAAAATTATGATTACACCGACAGAAAGGAAAATAACAAACAAATTTCTAATATCTACATCTGGCAGCTTCACTGTGTGTGGGCAGCGGCAGAAGCATACTCTGCACCATCAATAGTCCTGACATCACACTCACATGATGGGTTGCATGTATTTGATGATTTTCGTGAAGCCTATGCATGGTTGCGACATAACACAGAAGTTGATGATAAGGTAAAACCATATAATAAGATTTCATTGAAATGCTGATCAGTAGTTTTTATTGTGTTCCGGAAATTTCTATGCAATGATAGATGAAACATCCTAGTTTGAGATCTATAATTAAACTTGCTGATTGTAATTAAGATTGCAGCCTGTATTCTATGTAATTATGGTCTGAACCATAAAAATGGCAAATGTACCCTGCCCCCATCCTGCCTCTTCCCTTCTTATTAATATCTGACTTTTGCTGCAGAAGTTTATGGAAGAACCCTTCAAGTACCTGCCAGAAAGTTTAGCCAAAAGCTAATTTTCAACCTGCATCATCTGATTGAAGCAATAATTTGCAAAACATAAAAAAGTCCAACTGTGCTATTAACTGAAGCATAATGGACCTCAAATTAGCCCCTGTGAGATATGGGACCAGTATTTTCAAAATGTTACATAAAATAAGAATCACATTTTAGTTCTGAAACCTGTTGCATTAACGTGATGCCGACAGATGGTTCTTTCATATACATCTATTGATTTCCGTTGGCCCTTTATTACATCATTTGACATGATTATATGTTGTTCTCACTATAAGTATTTGTATGTTGTTGTTATTAGGTGGCATCTTGGTGGGATTATGGTTATCAAACAACAGCCATGGCAAATAGAACAGTCATAGTTGACAATAACACTTGGAATAACACACATATTGCTACAGTTGGTACAGCTATGTCTTCCCCAGAGAAGGCTGCATGGGAGATATTTAATTCTTTGGATGTCAAATATGTACTTGTTGTATTTGGAGGTGATTTCTTTTCTTTTCTTTTAAGGAATCAACCAAATTTCCAGTTGGGTTTCAAAGTTAATACCCAACATTTAACCCTTTTGCAACAACACTCAAATCATGTGAGTTATTTGCAAATGACACCCTAGTGTCAAACTGAGGTTAAATAAAGCAAGAGGTTGCTAAATTGCCTCTATGGCCGAAACTATCAACTTAACAATTACTTCCTGGTCCTTGTCAGCATTTAGACCCAGCAGGCGGGAACACCCATAACTTGAAGGAATGTTCTTGTTAGTTTCATGTAGTTCTATTTGAGATTTGAAAGGTATAAGGGCAAGTTTGTCAATATTTATTGGACCATGCCTTTTTTATTGCTCACTTGATGGTTTCCTGTTAGACGTTTGTTGCAAACATGAAATATGTTGGGTTTTATTTGTAAATGAATCCAAGCAGGGATGTCCTGCATAAGGGCTGCAAAACTGTCAAGTATTGAAACAATTTCTATATGTCAGGTCTTGTTGGTTATCCTAGTGATGACATTAATAAGTTTCTATGGATGGTTCGCATTGGTGGTGGTGTCTTTCCTCATATAAAGGAAGCTGATTATCTTGTGAGTTTCCTGAGTTTACTTGATTCATAATTCATGCTAATTCTTTCTGTTGATTCCAAATGAATTTTTTGTAATAAGTTTGTTTTCTTCTAAATATAGAGGGATGGACACTATCGTGTTGACGCACATGCTACGCCAACCATGCTAAACTGCCTTATGTACAAGCTCTCTTATTATCGGTAAGGCGATGTCTTCTCTTTAAGCATTTGAGCTGCAGTACAGTTTATTATCTTATCTGGAACATAATTAATTATTTTTTATTGAGTAGGTTTGTAGAGACAGATGGGAAGGGATTTGATAGAGTTCGAAGATATGAAATAGGGAAGAAGCATTTCAAGCTAACTCATTTTGAGGAGGTAAAGAAGTTTCCATTCATGAGTTATTTAGACTAGATTGTTTTTTAAGAAAATAGCTGAATTTGCTATTTTCATTTTAAATGGTAAATTAATTCAGTCAGATAAAGAGTGTGTTAATTATATATTAGCTTGAGTTGTTAATTTTTGCACACAAATAGAAAGTACAAATGGAAATCTAATTAAAAGAATTTGATTGTACGGGATATCTATGGTAATCATTTTCTGCTACTGATACTTAAATACAGGTCTTTACGACTCATCATTGGATGGTTCGGATCTACAAATTAAAACCTCAAAAGAACAGGATCAGAGGAAAGTCCAAGAAATCAAAATTGGTATGTCAACAGAACAACAGTTATATAATTTTATATCGGCATTGAAGCTTTACCGTGATCTCCAGCCCATCTTTCTTTTTCTTTGAAATGATTCCTGACTTCTATTACTTGCAAATTTGTTTTTGATTGCAGGGTACTAAATCGAGTTCTTCAAAGTCAGGTGGAATCACACGCAAGAACCCATGGCACTAATTTTCTATTAGTTTAACAATAGGATTTTTATGGACTTGAGACAGATTCATCTTTGTAAGACCAAGCGTTAGATCAGAGATATTGAAATTTTGTGGTGTCTCAGTATATTATAATGCTCCTTTCTCTCTGTAGCCTTTTTTTTTTCTTTGAACAGAGGAGATCATATTTTCTCTTCCTATTTATTTTTCTTGTATCGAGGGGGTCCTATTCTTAAACGCTTAGTAATGAAATTATACTAACTAACGATACTAAAGCTTTCTGATACAATTTGAGACCACCAAATGCTGTGCCCAGCGTAACCGTCAGAAACAATATTATTCACATCTCATATATTGTTTATTTGTTTTGGTACAGAAGAAATCAGGCCCACAGATCACCTAAATGTTACATCCTTTTTATTAGCAGAGAATAATATTTCTGTTTCTTTTAATGTAGTGGTATCTAGTACCAGAAATAATGACGAATTCCATTAGAATCATTAAATATACATTAGCGATTAAGATAAAGTAACATTTCTGGGGGCGAACGATAAAGACAGAGGCAATGTACATCATCTGTGCATTACTAGAATGAACTACTGGTGAGTGATGACAAAATTGTCAAATTTTGTATTGTTCTAAAATTGTAAAGTTTCTTGCCTAGTGAGCATTCCACCTGAATATATGCTCATCACATTTCACATTTACTTGAGGCAAGCATTTCAAAAGATATAGATGTGAATATACATATTCCAAAGACGTACATAATTGTAACTGAAAATGAACTAATTAAAACATGTATGATTTACTCTATTCTAATTATTTTATCAAATTAGAAAGAATAGTTGAAATTATTCTTGAATTATGGAAACGCTGTAAAACAAAATTGGAGTCCTCATTCAACTTGACCCGATCTGACCTGAGCAACCATATATTAGTTGTATGCCTTGTGAAATCATTTTTGATCAGAGTAGACAGCATCCACATCATCGAGTTCTAGCAACTTGGTTACTAGATCCTTGTTTAGCTCCATAGCCTCATCATCAACCTGATAAATGAAGTGAAAACGTTACTTTCATGTCAAATATAAGCAAGTCCCTCTAACATTTTTCATCTTTGGAAGATATAAAAGGCAGAAGAGAAAATTAGAAAAAACAGGAAAATATGCATTTTGGAAGTACCTCAATTGGGTTAAATGGTAGCAACTCATAGCCATTATCTCGCTCAAAAGGAATTCCTTCTTCTCTTAACTTGGACAGTATATCCT
This sequence comes from x Bolboschoenoplectus mariqueter, assembly GCA_037678475.1. Taxonomy (NCBI): domain Eukaryota; kingdom Viridiplantae; phylum Streptophyta; class Magnoliopsida; order Poales; family Cyperaceae; genus x Bolboschoenoplectus; species x Bolboschoenoplectus mariqueter. The sequence continues at coordinate 104,747 of CM075281.1, forward strand.
CATAACCTTCTGACGAAGCTATTATCTTATAGTAACTAGCAGGGATGGATAAAAGGCTTATTTTAGGATTGCAAAACAAATCAGTTAAACTAGGTAATTCCTTTCTTTCATTTGAACTATGGCTGAAAAAAGAGTGGATGTTATCCACACCAAATCCGCATGGATGTGCATAAGGAATTTTTTTAAATACTGATAGATATATCAGATATGGTGAAAGATGCAAGAATGGACATGGATATATTATAACCCTTCAAGTTCGGATCAGATATAAATATTCAGATATCTAGCAACCCATTGAAAGACCTAATTTATTATTAAATTCAAATTGCAAGGCTAATATGTTGTGCACTTATTATCTACTATGCAAGTAAGAATAATAATCAGTGCCTATAATCTTATTTTGTAACCCAGAAGTTCTATGATTTTATTATAAAGATAGCTTGTATTATTTTGTCTGTTTCTCTGTGATTGGTATAGACCTCATGAGTATTGATATATTACTCAGCTCAATCCAGAAGTCATAACAGATATCAAAATATCTATCAACCCATCGAAAAACCCAATTTGTCATCCCTGCTCATTGCAAGACTAATATTTTGTGTGCTTATGATATGTCATACAAGTTGGATACTGTGATCTTGGGTATAAACAATTCCTCTGATTCAGTAAATGATAGGTCAACCTACTGGATGACAGTACAGTGAGGCTTAAAAACTTTCAACTTTAGTGAAGTAGGTGAATATTAAGATCAAAACTACATACGTAGTCCAGGGCATTTTAATTAACCGAAGTCCATGTACAGAAAATTTGCACCTACTCATTGTTTCTACCCAGATCTATTCTAAAATGTTGTGTATCACCATCATCATTTCCACCCAAATTTATTCTAGAAAGTCATGTACCATCACCATCATCATGAAACTGGCAAAACATAGTTTTAATATTATTTACCTCTCTTCACTTCCAGCATCATCATCATCATCTTCATCAGCTTCAATATTTGTTGGTTCAATGACATCTTCAGCACCTGCATCTAAAGCAACAGAAAGCAACTGATCCTTATCAGCATCTCCTGGTTTTATATTGACAACCCTAACCCTCCTGAATTTGAACATGATTGAACCCGGATCCGCTAGCTTGGCACCGCAGTCCTTTACTACGTTTCTGACATCTGCCACCGATCTGGTTATTTTGTCGGTCAATACCTCAACTATCATCCCAACACCACCAAAGCCATACACCTGGTTCAAAAAATAGTGATTAGTAGTTTCAGACCATGGGGGGATGTTTGTCATACAAATACAGTACCGGTCAGATGGTGTGATACTACAGCTCAATATAGAATTTCCTTTTTGCAAGAAGCCAATTATTAAGTCATGATTATGCATTCAAACAGAAAAATGGGAGGTGCCTCAAGTAGATACCAAAATAAGTTGGTATCTTACATGTGTACTTCTTTTTCTTTTCTTTTTTTAAAAAAGGCAGATATTGCCTGTTCCATTGACTGAAACCTATGAAGTTACACAGAACCAAACTACAAAACAGCGCAGACAACAATTTATTCATTTACATGTGTACTTTTTACTTCAAGCAAACTAACTACAGCATTTGTCAACGGCTTCCAGACGATTGTTAGTGCCAGTCATTTTATTTTGAACAGAAACATACCTCATAGACCTTTTCAATGAACGTATCTTGACCTTTTTCAGACGCCTTTTTCATATTTCGCTCAACAATTTCCTTTGGTACATCAAGAGCTCTTGCCTTCTCTAAGATAGCAGCTAAAACCATGTTTGATGAGGGGCTTGGATCTCCTTTCTTAATACTGCATCAGCATGTGGAAAGAGCAATATCAATGTGACATATTAACATACCTCCATTTACAAGTAAAGAGAATGATGGGAGGCCTGGGGCAAAATTTATGAAACCAAAACTACCACACAAACCAGAACTATCCCTTAGTTCAGCCATCAAAAGTCAAGCTAACCAATTACAACTGCAATTATACTCTCTCCTGCATGATTAAGCGCCCAAAAAAGCAAACAAAAAAGAATGGATAGATATATCAACTTTGTTAACCATAAAGTCAACTGGTAAAGATGCATACAGCACCAGTAGTGATAGAACTGTATTAAAATTACCACATGATATAGAATATGAACTTACGCGGCAACAATTTCTTTCCCAATTTTGCTATTCCTTTTCATCTTCTTCAGATTTTGAGCATCCTGTGAGAAAAATTTACAATATAGCATGGGATAGAAGCAATCACCAATGCAGATCATACCATATCTTGTGTGATGAAAGAACTAAAAAAGTGGAACCGCACCTTTCTACCGGCGATCTTACAAGACCGTCTCCCCATGCAAAGGGGTTGAAATGCGCGAAATCGCCTCACGCTTGGCACATCATGAGTAGCTAGTCTGAGGCATTTAAAATCTGCTCCCAGGAAGTCGATTCCTAATGGAACGAGAGAAATGTCTGTGTTTAGTGATAAATGTTGAGAGAGGTACTTAGGGGGCTTACGGCGGATAAGAGTAAGAGAGGGGTCTTTGAGAGAAGAGATGGAGCATCGATGCATAAGTGCTCCAAAAGCCCTGGCGAAGGAAGCCATGACGCTCACGCTCTCACGCTCACGCTTCCTTGAATGGAATGGAAATTAATGAGCTCACTTCAAAGATGCGCGCAAGGCGTTTGTTCGTGAGAAAGCGCGATCGCTAGCTAGCTATCCTTCAGATCAGACGCCGACGCCGACGCTGGTGAGCTATCCTTTAGATCAGACGTTTTGGAGGGGAAGGGCGAAATTGTCCATTGTATAATTAATTTATTTTAGCTTAAGATGATATTATGGACAAATATCTAAGAAACACATTATAAATAAATGGGTAAATATCTAATTAACATAATTTGATGAGCACATATTTAAAATCAGAAAATTTAAGAGATATATGTCTAGTTTCGCCAAATACAATTAGTCCCCTATCTGGTGTGATTCTATCAAGTATCACAATTTATAAGTCTATTTCTTGTTCTTGTCCGAGCCTCCCAGCAGTGCTCCTTGAAAGATCCCGACTTCCAAAGGAGACACAAGCCACCACGACGGAACGCACCTTAAACTTTTTTAAAGTTTCATCAAAAGTTACGATTAACGTCTAAAGGCAGAGATACCAAATTAGGATTTTACATGAATTGGATAGTGCATAATAGTTATAGTTATATCGTATTCTTTTTATTTTTTAATTTTTAGATACGAATTCGGATATGGATAATCTCTTATACGGAATAAATATTAAATGAATACGGATACAAATCAGATATTAAACGACTACAAATACAAACACAGATATATTTTCAATATTAAATAATAATATCACATATATTATTAAAAAATAATTACATAATATTTTTCACGATAATTCACTGGTTAGAAAAATTAAATATTAATTATAAAATTAAATCTAATTATCGTTATATTATTAGTTAAAATGTATCAAGAAATTATAAAAAATGAAACATAAATCCAAATTAGAAACTAAATTAATTAGATTTGAAATATATATAAAAAATCTAATTGAAAGACATATAACGAGTCTTCAAAAAGGATATATGAATTTGAAAAAAATCTAGATTCGGATAATTATCTGAATCCGTATCCGTATCCGATTCCAAATTAAAAATCGTATCAACATTCATATCCGTCAAAAGAACATTCAAATCCGAATCCGTCAAATATCCGGATAAAAATGGATGAAATCAGATCCATTTACGATCCTAGATATAATGTAGAATGAAACCAAACCTAATTTCCGTGAAATCTCATCTGACCATTGTATGAATAATGAGAGACCATGTGGGGAATAAGAGTTACAAAATAAAAAGATAATAATAATAAAAAAGAAAGAAAAAAGAGTCTTAAAAGATGAGAGTTAGTGGGAGGAAGGATAATTTCGTCCCTGTACATTGTTTAAATATCTTTATAAAAAACTATCTAAAATTTTGTATATAATTTTCAAGATTTCATGGAAAATACATCAAAACAGCAATTGTTTAGTGGGTATACCGCACATAAGTATTGTTTGAAGGGCGAATTACATTGGAAATATTCGGTTGTAAAATATTTGACTTCACTGAATGGATTTTTCAAATAATTAGATCGGAACCAATTCGCTAGTAGCCCAAAAGTTCACATATACAGGCCGGAAACACAGAACATTTTGAAGTGGAAACCTTGTGTAATTATAATGTTAATATAACACACACATACAATGTTATTTCAAACTAACAATTAATGCAGATGCAGTTAGAAGAGAGAAACTGTAGTCCTCTCTGATCATCCAACTCATCAATTTTATGATATCCCACCTAAAAATAGAAAAATAGTCAAATTGAACTTGCTAACGAGCAAAATGGACGGTCAAAAACGACTCCTCGCGTGGCCTCTCTGGAATCCAACCAACACACCCGAAACTATTAGTACACAATGCAACAAATTAAAACAAATTTGCCACCAATCTAACCTAAATCCCCAAAGAATAGAGCGAGGATGACGAACTCCGGCAACAAAGTGATGCCGGCGATGCAATCTCCTCGTGAGGAGGTGAAAAAGGCACCCAATGAAATTACTTTGACCCCCTTCCAACTTGCTGATATACTTTTCTCGAGGCCATCTCATCTCTTCAATATTTCTAATGCTGACTCCGATGATACCACGTCAAAACCATTGGTTAATGCATTCTTATGTACCTTGGATAACATCAATCAACGGTCATCGCAAACTGATGAGTCTTCCATCTCTTTCATTAACTATGTCACAAGCAGGACAAACCGTTTGCTCCGACCAATTGATGTGCTCCTCCCGAACTTCCTCATGAATCCTCATGTTGCAGTGGCCCTTCAAAATGCTGGCATTGACTCCACAGTAGTGCAAAAGGAGTTCTACAAGATGCACAGTAAGAAGTGGTTGCAGAATCCTTGGAAGGCTATTAGGGCACATGGTCATGATTTTCTTTTGGAGACGGCGCAAAAAAAGAGTTGTGTCTATGGCCGTAAATTTGAGATTGAACAATTAATCAAAACCATTTCTATGGCAAACACAAAGACTAGTGTGATCCTTGTTGGTGAGCCAGGTGTAGGCAGGACCTCAGTTGTTGAAGGATTTGCGCAACGCCTCTTGCAAGGAAGGCTGGTTTACTACCTAATAGATAAAAGCATTGTGGTTCTTGATATGAAAGCCATTGTCTCGGGAGCCAAAGATCAGAGTATTTTCAACAAAAGAATGGTGGCCATCTTGAAAGAAGTAGAGAGCTCAAATGGTAAGATAATCCTCTTCATTAAGGATATTCACCACATTTTTCCTGATGGATTGAACGAGTCTGGGAAGAAGAATGCCGGTTCATTGCTGAGGTCTATGATCAATGAGCAGCAAGTGCAGTGCATTGCCACCACAACACCGGAGGAATACAGGAAACACTTCGAGGAATGTTACGATTCAGAGCGAAAATTTGAGACGGTGATTGTGAAAGAGCCAAGCAAGGAAGAAGCATTGGCCATGCTAAAAGAGTCCAAAGAGAGGTACGAATCCTTGTATTGCGTTCGCATTTTAGATGAGGCACTTGAAGCGGCTATTCAATTGTCCGATCGTCATATGACAGGTTTGTAATTGTTTTGATTGGTTGATTTATTACTTGTAATCTATCATAACGTCTCACCATTTGATATACTAAACTTTGCCATCTTGAAAATTTCAAGGACAGAAAAAGAAACAAGGATATGAAGAACTTGTGTTAATGCATGTCATCTCTCTAAAAGAAATTTTGTTTCTTTGTTGCAATCTGTTTAGATCGTCATTTACCTGAGAAAGCAGTTAGTTTGATGGATGAAGCCTGTTCAGCAGTTACCGAAGGCAAACACCGGGTATGTTATTTTTGTGACATGGGCTTATGCATATGCTAATTACATGTTTTTTCAAACATCTTTGTTATTATATCTAATCACATCAAAATTACAATTCATCATATATAACAGGACAGAAAGAACAAAGACATGTTCAGGACAAAGTCAATGAATGTAAAGGAAGAGAAGCCAAGAACAGAATTGAAATCCCAGAAGAGCCACAAAAGAAGTTTATCTCTGTTGCACTGTATCAGTTGTTTTGCTAGAGAACTCCTTGGTGTCCAAGGAAGCACCATCGACATACCAAAACCCGAGGAGCGCCTTAGTGTGGACCTTACTGGGAGACTGACTGTTGGTCCCGACCATATCATAGAGGTAAATTGACCTTAAAAATACTCTAATTGAAAATTATTGAGTTCTATATATATATATATACCCAAATCCGATCAATGTAACTACATTTCATTTTTTTTTTTTTAATCAAGGCATTTCTTCTGGCTAGGAATTCAAAGTTCTTAATTATTACCTTTTATGCAACACTTTATTACAAATCAACAATCTAACAGCACAGTGACTGTGTAGGTGGTGAGCCATCTGACAGGCCTTCCAACAAACAAGCTAGGGCTTGCCAGATCAGTTGACCTGGCAAACCGATTGCGTGAGAGAGTGATCGGCCAAGACCGCGTGGCGGACATACTTGAACAGACTATTAGTTTGTCAAGCATTGATTTTTCCTTTAGGAAAAAGCCACTCAGCTCTTTCCTCTTTGTAGGAGGAAATGGCGTTGGGAAAACTAAGCTAGCTAAGGTGCTTGCTTCCGAACTCTTTGGTGATGACGAGGCATTTATTTCAGTTGACATGTCGGTGTACCAAACAGAGCAATCTGTTTCACGACTAATGGTTGAATCCATAGGGTAAGCATTCAAATTCTCATGTTTTAGCTCTATTGTACATTGTTAAGGTATGCTCAAAGCTCATCAATTGTGATACTTGAACAAAAATCTAGTATACGGTTAAAAGTAGGCTGGCCTGATTTGGAACAGCACACTGATACAAAAAACACCAAAAAAGTTTCTACTATGGACATATGTAGCTATATGACATATCAGAGAATCTTTAAAAATGACTTAATTCATGTAATTTCTTTTCCAAAGTTTCAGTTGAAATTCATCAGAATTTTCAACAAGAAAAAAAAGAAACTTACCGGAGCCTATACCATTTTCCTGATTATGCGAATGCATTGATGTCGTCAGTACCTCTATTCCTTGATTGTAGATACCTTATATCTCAGCCGAATATTTCAGGTTTGAAGGAGAATTAACAGAATCGCTAAGGAGAAGGCTTGACATGGTTGTGGTACTGGAGAGGATAGAGATGGCACATTTTGCATTTATAAATGAACTCCATCAACTTCTTCAGACTGGTACTGTAATAGATGACCAAGGGAGGATACTTGACTTCACCAATACCATCTTTATTGCCACTTCAAATCTTGGATCAAAACAATTCTGTGATGTACCGGTTGACCCTACTTCATGGGCCCAATCTGAGGACCTTATCATGCAGGAGGTAAGAAAAAAGCAGCACTTGCAATCTGATAATATTGGTATGATACCAGTCAGGACAAATAGCAGTATGTACAGGCTAGCACATTACTGGCAGGTACATAAAAAGTAGATACTGGTGATGTGCCAATCAAGTTCATTAGCTAATCTATAGCAGGTACCTATAACCTATGGTACTCCTTAAATCTGGTATGGGTACCATAGTCCGGTGAAAGCACTTGTGTGGTAATTTCTTGTCTGTTCTTGAGAGTTCTGATATAATTCTGATAAAAATTTCTATTGATTTCTTTCATACAAATGCACAGGTAAAAAGCCACTTCAGCATGGCATTTATCAGCTTGCTTGATGATATATTAATATTCAACCCGCTCCAAACTGAGCATCTCAAACAGATATTTTCACTTCAAATCTCCAACTTGAGAAATCGTCTACACCAAGACGATATTGAATTAAACGTGGTTGACAAAGCTATTGATGTTATGTTGGAGAAGGCATACATATCTGTAAGTAATTTCTCAAAACAAAAAAAAAAAGACAGTCTGTATAATGGTTCCATTAAAATTCATCTAAACATCAGCCTCAATTAACGAATATGCTTTATTGGACATAACACACATTAATAGAACAAAAAACAATCCGATATTAAATATAAAGTGGTATCAACAAAAATAGAAAGGCTGATAATTAATTTTTTTAATACCATATTCATATTTAAGGGATATGGTGCAAGGCCAATTAGGAGGTGGATAGAGAAAAATGTGGTGACCCGACTAGTCGAGATAATGTTAGCTGGAGAAGAGGAGGATGCCATCACTGATGTTTCTATCGATGTTGCTGAAGAGGCGAATGCGCTGAAATATAATGTGTCTAAAAGCAGAAAGTCTCGGGCGCTAAATTCATAATTTCTGTTTTCACTCAATGCTAACAGTACATTTTGAAGCAGTTGGGCTTCACCACAAATCAACTGAAATTGTATGTGCAAAGTGTCCTTGTATTTATAGGGTGAATATTAATTTGTTACTTTTCAATGATTGGATGGCATTGAACAACATGTTAGTTCACTACAAAGCTATGTGGTCTATTCTGGCAAAAGATAAAAGAGAGAAGGACAGATAATGCAAGAAAAACCATAGGTCATACTGTGCTTTCTATTGTTGTATCGTAGCTTGTTTATTGATTAGACATATTGCTGTATCCATTGTTATCTATATTTAGGGAAATTACAGTCTGAAATTTGAATTTAATGTATGGAAAATTTTGATTACTCATTTCTGATGGGATTGAAACACATAAGTGAACATATATTTAAAGCAGTCACAACAACAATAAAAGACACGATGATAAAAATTTAACCAAGTAAATTAGTAACTTTGAGCATCCTGTCTAGTATCCAGAGACCAACACAGTTTTATTTAGATGGAAGACAAAAAATATGCAGTAAAGATTCCTGTGATTTTAATTAATTTAAAAAAATTTCAAGCGAAAATCTTTTCCAAATTCCTCCCTTGAGCCTTTTACTAGAACCCACTGATCAGTAGCCAGATTTTCCGAACCGGACCAATCAGTGTAAAACCCAAAGCAAACCCAGATTCGGAGCGCAAGCAATCCGGCCCAACACGCTCCTACCACGCAGTACACTGTACAGTTACGATACAGCAGATCCCAACAAACCGAGTTTCTTACTTTCTACCCCACACCGAACCCAAACCTGTCCCAGGACCATTCAGCATCGTTGGGCAAAGTAAATCAAGTATCCAAATTACGAAAACTTAACGCCTGTCCGTTCAAGTCTCACACAAATCCCCACAAGTCTCGCGCTCTTTCCAGTACCTTCCCTCCTCTTCCCTCCTCTTCGCTATTGTTCCAGACCCGATCATGACTCTCTCTGTTCCCCCTTCTTTAAAATCCTGGTCTATTTGCCCTTCGCTTTCCCAACGAATTCCACGAGTCCAACCACACTACTCCGAGCACACTCTAATCTCTCCCAATTTCAATTCAATTTTCAGTTCGAGCGAGTTCAATTTCTCTGTCTGAAGAGAGATGAACCCCGACAAGTTCACGCACAAGACAAACGAGGCATTGGTAGCGGCGCAGGAGCTTGCTCTCAACGCCGGCCATGCTCAGATCACGCCTCTCCACCTCGCCACCGCTCTCATCTCCGACCAGCACGGCCTTCTCCGACAAGCCATTACCAGCTCCTCTGGCAACCCCTCCTCGGCCGACTCTTTCGAGCGTGTTGTCACGAATGCCTTGAAGAAACTTCCCTCTCAATCGCCTCCGCCAGACGAGGTTCCTGCCTCCACATCTCTCATTAAAGTGATCCGGCGGGCTCAGTCATCGCAGAAATCACGCGGCGACTCTCACCTTGCGGTTGATCAGATTATCCTCGGCCTGATTGAGGATTCTCAGATCGGTGATGCACTGAAGGAGGCTGGAGTTAGTACATCCCGGATCAAATCGGAGGTAGAGAAGCTCCGTGGTAAAGAAGGTAAGAAAGTAGAGAGCGCGTCTGGAGACACGAATTTTCAGGCTCTTAAAACATACGGCCGAGATTTGGTCGAGGTTGCAGGAAAGCTCGATCCAGTCATTGGTCGGGATGAGGAAATTCGCCGGGTTATACGAATCCTCTCTAGGCGCACGAAGAACAACCCGGTTTTGATTGGTGAACCAGGTGTAGGTAAAACAGCGGTTGTAGAAGGTCTTGCACAGAGAATAGTGCGTGGAGATGTTCCGAGTAATCTTTTAGATGTGCGTCTTGTAGCTTTAGACATGGGTGCACTTGTGGCTGGTGCCAAGTACCGAGGTGAGTTTGAAGAGAGGCTAAAGGCAGTTTTGAAAGAAGTAGAAGAGGCAGAAGGGAAAGTTATACTGTTCATAGATGAGATACATTTGGTGCTTGGTGCTGGTCGAACAGAGGGGTCAATGGATGCGGCGAATTTGTTCAAGCCAATGCTTGCCAGAGGTCAATTAAGGTGCATTGGTGCAACTACACTGGAGGAGTATAGGAAATATGTGGAGAAAGATGCAGCCTTTGAGAGGAGATTTCAACAGGTGTATGTGGCTGAGCCTAGTGTGGCTGATACTATAAACATTTTGAGAGGTTTGAAGGAGAAGTATGAGGGGCATCATGGTGTGAGGATACAGGATCGGGCTTTGGTGGTTGCTGCTCAGCTGTCGAGTCGTTACATTACTGGTAAGTAGTTTTAATGCTAAGTTCAACTAATCAGTTGTAGTCCTGTAAACTTCAATTTTACTGGTATAGACCTTCTGAGAAAAAAGTCCTTAGTATACTATTCTTTGTCTTAAACAGTGTAGAAAGTCCATTTGAAAGAATAATGATGAAAAATAAAAAATGAGTGTAGTTAATGTAGTAGGATGAGAAGTGAGAACACTTAACTATTCTGAGTGCTAAGATTCGTACAAGATGACCAACTATGCAAAAGTAAGAATTGTTACTTTGTGATTGATTGATGCCCACAATGTTCACTGTTGTGCTTCTTTTCTTGTAGGTCGGCACCTACCTGACAAAGCAATTGACTTGGTAGATGAGGCTTGTGCGAATGTCAGAGTACAGCTTGATAGCCAGCCAGAGGAGATCGATAATCTTGAAAGAAAGAGAATCCAGCTGGAAGTTGAGTTGCATGCACTAGAAAAAGAGAAAGACAAAGCCAGTAAAGCCCGACTTGTCGAGGTCAAGAAGGAACTGGATGACTTGAGAGACAAGCTTCAGCCTCTGATGATGAAATACAGAAAAGAGAAGGAGAGGGTGGATGAGATCAGAAAACTGAAACAGAGGCGCGAGGAGCTGTTGTTCTCTCTACAAGAGGCCGAGAGGAGAATGGACTTGGCTCGTGTGGCCGACATCAAATATGGCGCTCTGCAAGAGATTGATACAGCCATTTCTAAGCTAGAAGGGGAGACGGGCGATAATTTAATGCTAACAGAAACTGTGTGCCCGGAACACATTGCAGAGGTATTATAAAGTTCCTTTTGGCCTCAGAAAAAAGCTTCTATAATATTATATATATGTGTACTAACAAAGTATTGGTTAACCATCTTTAGGTTGTTAGCCGTTGGACTGGCATTCCAGTGACAAGACTTGGCCAGAATGAGAAAGAGCGGTTGGTTGGTCTGGCAGATAGGCTACATCAGAGGGTGGTTGGTCAAGACCAAGCAGTTGATGCTGTGGCAGAGGCAGTTCTGAGGTCTCGAGCTGGTTTGGGCAGGCCGCAACAGCCAACTGGGTCATTCCTCTTCCTGGGTCCTACTGGTGTCGGCAAAACTGAGCTTGCAAAGGCACTGGCAGAGCAGCTGTTTGATGACGAGAACCTGCTTGTCAGAATTGATATGTCAGAGTACATGGAGCAGCACTCAGTTGCACGCCTGATTGGTGCCCCTCCTGGGTATGTTACAATTCAATTATTTACCAAATAAATAATGTCTTATCTATTGCATACCAGGCCTTCTATATATTCAATTTGTGTATGTTTGAGTTAGATTACTCTCTAAGCATATACGTTTGAGTAGGTTCAATGGAACATAGGCTTGGTCAATTTGAGCCAATAAACATTGGCCACTATGCAATTGAAGTTATTCTGAAATTACCAGGCTGATTGCTGGTTTTACTGTACACTTACATGTATTCTCTTTTGTTGAATAACAGGTATGTTGGACATGAGGAAGGAGGCCAGCTGACAGAACAAGTGAGAAGACGTCCGTACAGTGTCATACTCTTTGATGAGGTAGAGAAGGCCCATGTGGCAGTGTTCAATACACTACTTCAAGTGCTTGATGATGGTAGATTGACTGATGGTCAAGGTAGAACTGTTGATTTTACCAACACTGTCATCATCATGACGTCAAATCTTGGTGCTGAGCACCTCCTTACAGGGATGTTAGGTCATACTTCCATGAAGGTTGCACATGAACTTGTAATGCAAGAGGTATGATTTTGTTATCTGTGTTTATAATCTCGGTGAAACTATAAAGTGAATGTGAAGTCTATTGGTCTTGGTATGCAGAAGTTACAATTATAAGTAAAAAACATAACAACAGAAGGAAGTCTACTGTTGGCCTGCAAAAATTATAATTACCAAGTGAAAAACATAACAATATAAGAAAAAAAAATTAGAAGTGATGCTTGTCTACTAATTAGTTTGGCCAATCTCTTTAACTGAGTTTTCTTTCTTGAAATTTCAGGTCAGGAAGCACTTCAGGCCAGAATTGTTGAACAGGCTTGATGAGGTAGTAATATTCAACCCATTATCGCATGATCAACTCAGGAAGGTGGCAAGGCACCAGATGAAGGATGTGGCAGTGCGTCTGGCAGAGAGAGGTGTTGCCTTGGCTGTCACTGATGCTGCTTTGGATGTTATTCTCTCTGAATCTTATGATCCAGTAAGTAAAATAAGACCATATTTTGCTTCATATATCCTAGTGAAATTGATTTTTGATTTTGAGTATATGCTTTGGTAGGTGGCCTTAAACAGTTTAATACCGAATGGTATCAAATGGACTCTTGACCTTAATTTTTCTCCCTCCTTTTAAGTAGGTCTTTGTGATGAAACTTAATTCAGGCTGAATTATACAAAAAGAGTAAAAACCTGGCAGCAGGTGGTAGTTCAGTAATCTTAGGTCATAAACAACTTTCATCTCAAATGAGAAAGGCAAAATGAATAGACTAGATTGCCAATGTTCTGTCAGACCAGTCTGCTGCCAGCAGGCAAAATTATAAATACTAAATTGCCAATTTACCGACAGTAATTGCAATACCATTATAATTTGTCTTGTAGTGTGGATGATATGACTGACTGTTTCCTGCTGTTACTCATTTCTAGGTATATGGTGCGAGACCAATCAGGAGATGGATAGAGAAGCGTGTAGTGACCCAGCTATCAAAGATGTTGATCCAAGAAGAGATTGATGAGAACTCAACGGTTTACATAGATGCAGCTCAAGGAAAGAATGAGCTGGTGTACCGAGTTGAGAAGAATGGCGGGTTTGTGAACCCAAAGACTGGACAAAAGTCGGATATACTGATCCAGGTGCCGAATGGGGCTATCAGGAGTGACGCTGCTCAGGCTGTCAAGAAGATGAAGGTCATGGATCCTGACGATGATGATATCGATATGGATGAAGTAGTGTAAAAAGTTCCTCATCTTTGTTGAGTAGTGTTTATCTCAAGTACGAGTTGAGTGGATCTTTGTTTCTTTTGTTGTTCAACAATATGTTTCCTCACTGGTTGAGTGGTTTGTGTGAGACGGGATGTATGTGCTTAAATGTTTTAGGAGGACGTGAGTAAGAAGTGTGTTCTGTTCTGTAAATAAACGATGGAAATGGAAGTTTAAGCCTCAAATTGTGCCCTTTTTGTTAGCGGTCCTTTTCTCTGTGGCTTTATTTTTCAGGAATTTCGTGCTGGAAAATGTTTGGGAGATATAATCCTTAATATATTACGAGTCCGGTTTTACATATTACGAGTCCGGTTTTATTATTTATATAAAATGAGTTAGATTTTATCATTAGTATTTTTTTATTAAATTTAAATATCATTAATATAAATAATAATTTATTATGTTGAATAATAAAAATATTATATAAATAAGTTACGCAATAAATTATTTGATATGAATAATAATTTATTTATTTTAAATAAAATATTATGATATTAATATATCAGCTCCCTTTGGGATTTAATGCTGCAACTGCTAAATGAATTTATACTTTTAACTACCGGGTCCGGCTTTCCTTTTTTGTCCTGGGAGAGAGAGAATCGTCTCTTGTATCTGTAATAAGTTCACTCTAAATCAAACTGGAGAAACAAGCTGCCAGATGCTCGTGCATCTCTCTTCTGTAACAAGTAACTTGTTGTAAATCAAGCAACCTGTATCTTTCTTATTTTTGGGCTCTTTGTTTGGGTTGCGGGCTTCTCTCTTTTGGGATACTTGATGCGAAAACGATCGGAGCTCTGAGCTCTCTTTTGGGATATATGTATGTATCTTAGTGCAAAAAGAAGACAGCCTTACTAATTACTAATTTAGTAATTTGATTTGATAAATACATATTTACATCACCATTAACATACAACTATACAAACTTCAAATCAACAACATCCTGAGACACAGAGGGGACCTACATCTAGCTGCACGCTTTAGTGCCTTCTTTTTATGTTTTGGTACATTTTTTTAGTCTACAGATATCCTCTCTACACTCTTGGCACCATCCAATGCATAGGAACTTTCTCTTCTTACTTCCTAGGAATCCAGCAGCCATGCAACCCGTATGGAAGGCCGTATGGAAACTTGGCACGAGCTATCTCCTTGAAACTGGACGCGTCCAGTACCAGTGCGTACCCACCTCCATTTTTGGCACTGACTACTGATATCACAACTCCTGCATATGCCAAACCAACGATTAAGATTCTCATCAAATTACAATGCATTTTCAAACTGATGTCAAATGACGGTGATATAGTTCTGGTAAACTAACCATCATCTTCCTCGGTTGCCCCTGGCCTGGCCACAAAGAAAGGCTCAGATGGCACTGCACCGTCTTCATGCCAGTTCTTTGCCCTTTTTGTTACAACATCAATCTGAAACATTACCAGAAACTAAAATTAGTAAGAACATCACAATTAGCTATATCATAATGGTTTATTCGAATTGTATGAACTATGAATAATGATATTTACCTTGGTAAGGGTATTTGGAAAATTGCAAGGGCGGCGGGCCCCGCAGGCATAGGCATATCTGTACTTCTTGCCAAGGTAGGCTGGATTAATGCTGCACATGTCCATCCCTCTTCCATGCTCCTCTGGATCTAACGCTGCATCGAGCTCACCGATCGGGTATCCATCTAGAGGGATTCTGAACCTTCCAACCCTTATGAAATAAATTAAATTCTTATATAATTATATATACAATTAATACTGATGACATACTAAATTTTCTGATATAGTATGTTAAAGTGCATATGGTCCAATCTGTCAAATGCCCAACGGTAGTTAAAGTAGTTACCTAGCATCAGGTAGCACATCTAAGCCAGTGGATGACCGCAAGTTGTTAAGCCGAAGTAAGTCGAGGATGCTGGCGTCACCATTATGCTCACAACAGTCGGCAATTATGGCTGTAACACGGCCTTGCTTGTCCTTCTCCTCGTATGCGTTTATGAAATGGAATGTAACAAATGGTGGGACCTCGACACTTGCCACCTACATTTAAATTAATATCACAATACATCACTAAATCATCTCAACGTCAGAACCAGCTTTGACCAATTAGTGTTGTCAAAGTCAAGGTGGAAAAAGGGAAAAAAAGGAAAAGGACTTACAATTTTCCCACTAGCCTTGAAAAAACGGAAAAAAGGAAAAGGACTTACAATTTTCCCACTGGCCTTGCACATGACATGCATGTAACTGCCTGATGCTGGGTGCCACTCGAACTTGTACAATGGTGTCGGATCGGCACGCAGGAGGTTTTGTACACAGTATCTCAATGGCATTTCTGGTACTACCACATAGTTCTCCGTCACTGGAAAAGAATGGACCCAACCTGGTGCGGGTCCACCTCGGCAGTCAACTCTTCCAATTACTTTTCTCTCGTTGCTACCTGGCTCCATCCTGGCCACGATATACCCAGGCCGTACCAAGTCTGGCAGTAGATTTAAAAACTCTGACTCGGTCACGATCGGATGGGCCGAGTGGATAAACCCACCTAAGTTATCGCTATACTGAAACCTCCCAATCGTATCAAGGGTGTTTGGATCAATTTGGATCGACCCCTTTGTGGTCTCAGTCAGACAAAGCACCCGACCATCACCGAGCTGTATAACGCCCGTGTTGGCATTGTCGGTGAGTGATGAGCCCGAGAACAGGCTCACCAGCTCACCGACATATGAAAGAAAGTTGTTGGTTTTTGGGTTCTCAGAAAATTCCCGATAGCAGAGGCGGCGGTTCTTCCTGGCAGCCTTGTAAGCATCAGATTCAACCTGGCGGTGGCCAGCACTGACATGACCATTGTGGAAGGAGACACGCACCAGTGTAGCATAACCGTCAAAAAGGTGGCGGAAGTGGTGCTGGTCTATGTTCCATAGACCTGGTCCATTCCTTAGGTATGTTCCATCCTACAAGTTGGAATTAAGTTGCTTAGCTAGACCGCTAGATATATAATAATAAATTAATAGTAGTTAGTCAACATAACTCAACGATCACAATTTCCTAGAATTTTCTTTCTATGTTATTTGCTGTCTCTGTTTTTGTTGACACATGTAGAGATCATACGTGATTTTTTGTAACATATTTTATATACATGAGATTGTTTGTGAAAGAGAATTGTTGCAAATCATGAATAGCACAGGTACATATATCATACCAGCCAAAGCGGTATCTTCCCTTCCACGTCCAACTCCCCGGCCCACCTCTCTTGCCTGACACTAGTCCAAGCCGATATCTTACTGGTGCCTGTACCATCCGGCCGTGCTGTCTCAGTTGGAGGAATCGGTACGATAACTCGTGGCTCAGTGGCAACATGTGAAATCACAGAGTGACCTAGTTTCTTTTCAAGGTGAATGCTTCCTATACAAGGTGACAATGGTGAATTAACCATTGGTTTCACAAGGGGAGGAGGGGAGAAAGATAGCATGGAAGCCATGAAATGTAAAGATGTGTGTTTAATTTATTGTTTGTGCGTGTTACACGTGTGCAAGTTGTAGGTGTGTGTAAGAAGAAAGGTACGAGTTGGGGGTTTGGTTATTGAAAGGGGTATTTATAGGGGTTGTTTGGACCCTACAAGGCTACAAGCCAAGCTTCCCCTGATTTTCTTATTGCTTAATTAGCTCTTAATATTTTTTTAAGTAGAAAGGTTAGATTGAATTGGAATCTTTTATTGCGCAATCTTATGCATATAAAAATCTCGCATAAATGAGATTTCGTCTAATGATAAAGGTAATGTTCTTTGTATGAGAAGTTATAGATTCGAAATTCGAATGAGATGTCTTTTATAAATATTTAAATTTAAATAGATTTGAGGCTCATTTTTATCTTAAAAAAGAAACCTCGCATAAATTAAAGAACCTATTATAGTTCTTCCATCATATATATATATATATGAATAAAACTAACGTAAACTTAAACTTATCAAGTTCTTTAATAAACTTGACTCAAAAATCTATTAAAAAATCGAATTTAAATGACAAATCCAAGTAGTTTAATAAATT
This sequence comes from x Bolboschoenoplectus mariqueter, assembly GCA_037678475.1. Lineage (NCBI taxonomy): Eukaryota > Viridiplantae > Streptophyta > Magnoliopsida > Poales > Cyperaceae > x Bolboschoenoplectus > x Bolboschoenoplectus mariqueter. The sequence continues at coordinate 122,413 of CM075281.1, forward strand.
TTCCATATCGAAATCTCATAAGATATCAAAATTTTCTATTTTAGAGTTTTCTAACTATTTTTTGATTTTTTAAATGATCTATTCTAATATTCAAATATTTATTATTTTATTATTATTTTAGAATCCTTTTAGAAAATATAAAAAAATAATTAGAAAACTCTAAAAATAGAAAATTTTTATATCTTATGAGATTTTAATATGAAAAATTTATTGAGCAAATTAGATTTGTCGTTTGGAGCCGTTTCGATAGATTTTTAGTTAAGTTCATCAAAAGACTTGATGAATTTAAGCTCACCCTAATATATATATATATAAATTCTCTTTACTATTATTTTGTCCTGAAAAGTGAAGAAATTTGAAGGTTTGAATATTAGTGTCCAGAGCGGAGGACTTAATTTAATTTCTTATCTCATGACAAAAGAATTTAATTAAATTTGAAGCTAGTAATCATATCATAATTCAATTAATTTATTAATTAATATTGCGTACGCAAGATACATAATCTAATTCTAGCTAACAAAACCATTACCAATTAATTTAATTAGGTTGATCAAACTCTTAACAGTCTGACTAGCTCATTATTTTTTTGGTCCTCCAAATCCTCCTGGGTAACTACAACTAGCTTAAATATAATTTTTCTTACCTTGAAGGAGGATATTAGAAAGAAGAAAACCGAATCTTAATATAATAATAATACAAGTTTCGAGAAATATGTGAATTTGCTTTTTCTTTCCTTTATGACGTTATTAATTCGGTCAAACTAATGGATGGTTCAAGAACCTTGATATTTGCTAGGTTTTGTTATGAGTGCTTTAGCTTAACATCGAATTAGCCTAAACCCATCATTTATGTGAAGAAAGGTGAATTTCAGGTGATGTCAGAACCATTATACTATAATAAGAGCCGAATATTTAGTTGCTAGGTTAGTATGTGATATATAGCTATATAGCTAGGAATATGGTATAATATAGTCCCCTGTATGATAGAATAAATATATATTGAGGGTTAACTAATTTGTAGGAATATGCTTAGATTCTTCGCCACCTGGTCTCCCGAATAATGTTATGAAAGAACATGTATTACAATAACATTACAAAAAGGAAATGTATGCACCCATTTTTGTCGCCCCCCTCTAACGCGCACACAACAATGTAATCAACAGAAGAAAATGACATACCGTTCAGTTTGTGCATTCAACGACAGGTGGATCCCCCATGTTTTTTCTTGTTTCTCCGTCAGTCAATTACTAAATGTGCCCAACATATAGGTAAATACATATATAAATACGTATTTTGTATGTGATATATTATAATACAGTAACATGTATCCATATTCGCGTAAAGTGTTATTAGATGTATATATTTCAAATTTCATACTATTTCGACATATCACGCATGGTACGAACATGCGGGGCAACATGAATAAGTCACGTACTGCTTTGAAATTTTGAATTTAGAGTGTAGCTATTTCGGTAGAAGTTAGGACGAGAGAGAGAGGGCAGAGGCCAGTCGAATTTGAATTTTTCCGAATTTTTTTTATTTTTGTGGGTTTCCTTATTTTTTCTTATTTTTAAATATTTTTTTTTCAAATTTTATAAGTGACCCGTCATGTTTGAATATGACTAGCATACTTTGTTCATGGGTGATGCATCCTTATACGTACATATCGAATAATCTATATTGTTGTTCAGACACGTTATGCACAGTATATGTAAAACCTTCAACACGCGATTTACCGTGTTAGTACGTGTTGAAATACATCCGTACCATACTAGTACGTTACTATTCTCCGTACAATTGTTAGTATAGTTGGAATAATAAAATATACAGAGCAACATGAGATATAATGAGAGGCTACAACATTTTACAATTTATTATGAAAATATTATATCCTAACGGGATTTAAGTACTTGTATAAGCAATACATGTAAAAAATACGTCAAATTAGTCTTCTCCGAACTCTCTAAGGTTGCATGTAAAAACGAATATTTTTGGAGTGTTATACTAAGAAAAATTGAAAACACTTAAAAGTGATAATGGAAGGTAAAAGTTTTTTGTTTTGTTAATTTCAATATTTATTTTTTTAATATTTTTTACGAAACTTAAATCTACATCTCTTCATAAAAATACAAAATTTATTACTATTATACTAAATTTATGATTGGCAACAGTCTTCTTAAGAATGAGAACCAATCTTTTCTCTGATAGTTGATGCATTTTTTTTTTGGTAAAATGTCGTACATTTGAAAGATGGTCAATGATCCATTGTGAATATATAAAGTTGGAAGATGTATCAATTTTTCTTAGTTTAGTAGTGAGATAATATTTTTTTATATAGAAGGTCACGATTTTAAAATTTGAATAAATTTTTTTATAAATATTTAATATTGGAAGACTTATTCCTCATTTTATTTTAGACAAAAACAATCCTTGAAAAAAAAAATAAAGAAATCAAATTACGTCAAGAGACGGATTTGTGAGAAATAGAGGTCAATTTATTGCATATTCTTTTTTCAAATTTGATAATATTTTAAAAATTATTCCTTATATATCAATTTGATCTCATAGTTTTTTTTTAAACCTCTCAACTATATTCCCATATTTATAAACTAAGAAGTATTATTAATTAATAAGAGGAGAATTGTAATACCACAAATTTTTGATGACACAAAATGCTATCAACTTATTTTTTATTTATATTTTAAAATTTGACATCCAAATTATCAATCCAAACCATTGATCTTTTTCATATTTGTAAGAGATGTATAAATGTAAAATTTTTATGATTTTTAAAGTTCATTTTATATTATATGAAATGGTCATAAAAATGAATGAATATAATATAAACAAAAAAATAAATTGGCGATATTTTGTGGCACAAAAACTTGTGAGATTAGAATCTTCTTCTACCTTTTTTTTAGAAAATCTTATGCAGTTTTGTCTTAACCGGAAGGAATACTTGTTTTTTTTGAACTTCCAAACTCAAGCACGAATCACCCCTTAATGCACACTTATCTAAACAAAATTGGACATTAATTAGAAACAAATTAATATTTTTTTGAACCAAAATGAGCACATATGTTCATTTGTTTCATTTCGAGAAAATTAGTAATAAATTGGGGATATATGCGCGATAAGAGGTCGGAGTGCCAATTTATTTTAGTAAAAATATTCTCTATTAAAAAATTATAAAGGGGCGGACCTAAAAATTTTGATGCATAGATAGCAAGGAATAAAATAAAAATTTTATTCGACTCAAAATAAACGATCTAATTATTGTAAGTGTAAAAAAACAGTCTTAATTAGTCTAATCAAGAAGGGAATAACATAATGCTTTAGGTTTAATGATGTATTTATATATTCTTTAAATCATGCCATCATTAATCAATTCTCTCCAGCTGAAATTTTATAGCATATATTTAGGCTTTGGGCTTAAACATACTAATCATATTAATATTTGATTAAGTCCACAATCTCATATATTTAAAATGCCAATATATAGATTAATATATTATGTTAATTTATATGCATCTCTTATGTGTCAAAAGTCATTTAAAATATGTCACACACACTTTAAATATTATTGGAATTATTTTACAACATCTCATGTCATAAAATTATTCATATATTAATAACATATAATTTGTACAAATTAATTATAACTCCTTATAATTAACATATCACATATACTTTATTAATATTTTTTCTTTTAATCTTTCATATGGTGTGTCGCTATGAGATCCTATCATTATGGCAATGAAATTAAATATTTTAATTTCATAAATCAATGATACAACTAGCCATAATATATTGATTACTCAGATGATGTGAATGAAAAAAACACAATACAAAATCATGATCCTTGTAACATTAAAAATGTCATTGTGTCAATTTCTTGCCATATAATATTCAAATAATCGTAAGATAAGAATTTGTCATTCTTATCAATTATTCTTTCTTGATTTCTTAATTTTAATCATGATATGATTATCATATAATTATACTGTATGTATATAATACAAACTTTATCAAGGGACCTAGAGATATCATTACTTATATAAACATATAAGCAACAATGATTTCTTGACACGTATCGTTTTTCCTCATAAATTATATGCACCGCAGTAATTGTATATATAAATCCTGATTAAAAAGAGCGTTGGACAATATCAACAATATACATCCCTTATGTAAATAAATAAATAAATATGTCAACCAAAGAATTCTAGACACAATGAAATATCAATGACACTGAATACAATCTATATGACATTTCATTATTGGGTCTATCCAGTGCCATACATATCTATATATGTATACGTGTGATTAGATCAATAACTCCTTATCGTATAACCTATAGAATATGTCCATTATCTAATCACTATACTTATCTTAAATGGTCAACTAATATACCTTACTGATTGTCAAGATTAGGGACATTTAAGAGTAAACAAATTTATTCATCGTGAAATTCTACGATTTAAGTCATCAACTCAAATGATCCACATATGAATACTCAAAATATAAAATGATGAAATTATTTACTAATAAACTAAATATATCATAAATATGATCTAGATCTAAGACACCGATATTAACAGGGCCATAGATGTTATGGACGTGGTTTGGAAACCCTTCCCTCCCATATTTCAAATTAACCTATTATTTTCCTATTTATTTAATTTTAAATAACTATTTTCTTAAATAAAAAAATCCGCTCTGAGTGTGATATAATATTCTTGTTAATAATTGTGACAGGTATATATGATTTAACAGCACTTAAGATCAATTTTCTACTCTTTCCACTCCTTAAATTCATATGCAATATTCTCTTTAATGCGTAAAACATTTGAAAAAAAATTCAATTGTTTTTTCTTTTCATTTCTTTTATTGAAAATAAAAGCTTTAGTACCCTACATTTATTTCTTTGAGAATTTTCTTGCAATAATCTTAATTTTTCATTTTAGAAATAAAAGACAATAGTGATGTGCCAATATTCATGTATTTCATATACAAGAATAACAATATTTTTTTATTACATGCTATGAAATTTTGGCATGACAAATCATACTGAAATGTTTCATTTTATCATCATTATTCATTTTAATGTACCTTTGTCCATATATTACTCTAAAATATATAAAATAGTAATTCTGTAAATTTTAGTGATTAATAAATCAAACCGTTAATTTGAATTCGATATTTTCATTTACATTATAATCCACGGCAAAAATTAGTCTATATATAAAAGGTGCATCACGAGGCTATAGCATAGAATAGAAATTGGAATGAGGTTAAAATAATTAAAATTTCTACCTGTTCATAGAAACCTCACATCAAGGCAGATTAAGACTCATAAGAATATTGAGTGTACGTAAGTGGGACTTTAATTTTAGTTTTCCTCGGCATAGTCAAATGCGTGGACTTTATCTCTCTTAAAATTGGAAAGGAATGGTTCCAAACAATTCAAACCATTCTCCGTTGTTTAATTAAGCAGTGGTTAGTGGTCAATCATGCACTCATTAGCTGTAGATATTAAGTAGTGCTCAATCCCATCGCAATTTTGTCAAAAGGGAAAGAGAAATGGAAAAAAAAGATGCAATAATGTTCTCTGCACGAATGTCTGTGTGTACGGTGATGCAATTCAACGATTCAGATTCGCCCTCTCTTGACCAACAAAAATTGTGGAGGAGTTGGTCACAGAAGCGATTAATGAAAGCATATAGCATATATAACTAGGAATTGAACGGCTTGTCTTGAGGGAGGGGAATCAAGTTGAGAGAAAAGGAATCAGGGTTGGATTCTTCACCATTCAAAGTGGAGATGGAAGTGAAGGCTGCGCCTCGTTTGTTGGGTCTTTTTCGACAGCCGCAATTATGCTGCTCCTCCCCCGTCTCCATCCATTCTAGCTCTCAATTTTCTAAATGCAACCTTCGTTTTGTCTCTACTTTATTTCTCACATTTATCGCACTCATTTTTTGTTCACCACTCATTTTTCAATTCTCTCACTTATATTAATTATCACAAAATCATAAGTTCAGATAATTGCTTGTCAAAATAAAAGTTCGAATAGTTGATCGACTAAATAATGTGAAATACAAAGTGTAAGGTAAAAATCTCTAATTGTTATATATGCTCTATATCTCATTTAATCAACAAATATGGATATTAAATAAATATGTATTCTTTTAGATAACATATAGTATCTACATTGTGCTAGCTAAACAAAAATAACGTTTTTCTAATTTATCCATAGTTATAACTATGTTAGAACGACAAAGAGGGAAAAAGAATATGCAATTCCTTTTCTCCAATATTCCTTGGGTTTACCCTCTCCTATACCTTTGCAAAATGGTTGTATTGTACCAGTACCAGTCAGGAAAGATAACCACACGGGCACATTAATGGTACCGTACCAGTATACAACATCATTGCAAGTTTCCAGCTTTTTAGTATTGCAGTATATGCTTTGGGGCTCAAAATAACATTACAATAATTATTTTACAAACTATTTGACTCGAGAATTACCCTTTTTTTTTCTTTTTTGGTATTAGTTTCTTATTTTTTTTGTTATGCAGTGGCGGAGTTTTGCTCTGACCACAGTAAACCATGACCCTCTCCTCCTTTTTCATTCAAAATTTTATACAGAAACAATATATTTTTTGGAACAATTACTATTTGGGCCATGAAATGACTCCCCTCTCTCAAATCAATTTTACATCATGATTTTTTTTTTGATTAATTAACCCCCTTTTATTTTGGACTCAAGCTCCGCTACTATGTTACGTGTCTAAAATTTAAAATATTTTCATTCCACTTATAAATGACTTACTAATGTTAATATGACAATTATAATGCAATTTCAAAGATATAAATTACTTATTAATTTAGCAATATTTTGAAATTAATAAGTTTTTTTAAAATTGCATTTACATTTCATTTATAGATGACATCTCCATATTTGAAATAATATAAGATTTTTTTACCAATTAGAAATTGCTATGTGAACGGATTAGCAATTACAAAAATAAAAACATTCTAAAATCAATATGTAAAAAAAATATTAAATTCTATTGTTGTAATTATAAAAATGGAGATACTCTTAGTTGAAATTTAATTTTGTGATACATTCTAGAGATACTTAAAGGAAATGAATGCTCACCGTTGTTTGTTCTGGCCATACCGTTCCTTTCTCAATTTGCTTGCATGTGCACATTCCATTAATGCGATGGCGATAGGCATATATTTTACGTGACGAATACAATCTATAAAATTTCTAATTAATGTTCTTAATTTTTAGATATTAACGAAGGGTCAATCTGCAGCACATCAGTGTGTGTGTGTGTGTGTGTGTACAATCATTATTGATTTGATGAGACGATCGATTGTTGTTTGATCAGAAAGTTTATTTTGACAAGAATATTATTGTAATCATATATATAACTATCATAATATTTGATGAGAATGAAGATTAACTACACATGAAACATTTCCTTCTGTCCTTCTATTGTGGGATTTATCACCAAAAGCAGTTAAACTCAGCCGTCTGATTGATAAAAATGAGCAGCTAATTAAGATCCACTGCGTTGCTTCGATCACGATTCACGTGAGCTAGGGATATGTGGCTTCGGCATTTCGGGAAAGAAGTCGACCCGTCATTTGAGATGTTGTGATTCGCAATGTAAGTGTTCGCACAGATCTTGTCGTGACGAGAACGACTCAGATCAGATCAAGCATGCATAGAAGCCATCAACCCCCCCCCCCCCCCCCCCCCCCCCCAAAAAAAAAAAATAAATAAAAAAAAACACAAAACCCTTCGATTTTTAAGGTTTTAAGGTAGTAGAATAAAGAAATATACTAAATGTGTTGGAATCAATAATGAATTAACGTAACACCTTGAAGATATTCCTTAAATAAAGTAAATTTTAAAATTGCTTACTTTAATCTTTTATTAAAACCAAAAAAGATTATAGGTGAGCAAGTGGGAGAATGATGGAAAATAATGTACAGCTTTGCACCATAAGTGCATAATTTATCAATCCCTAGCCTATTTCAGTTTTCCACATATTGATTTCTTTCTCAATTATACCCAATAACGCTGATGGTGGCATTACTTTTTGTTGGAAAATTCGTCTATTCTGCTCCATCCAGATGTGCCAAGATGTAGCTGCGAAGCGTCGATCCCCTTCCAGATGTGCCAAGATGTAGCTGTGAAGCGTCGATCCCCTTGTGCTGTCCCTTGTCTCCTTCTCATGTTTAACCAGAGGCGACCTTTCAAATGATTCATTTTGGCATCTATCGCAAGTAATTATATGGTACTGGGGGTGGATTGGATCGGTTTCAATCAAGAGTTACTGGTGAATGCGGGACTAGGAGGTATCCACATAGTTTGGGACTATGTGGATTGAAGGTCCGGCTGATACGTGGTGGAATGCCATATCGTCGCAGCATTGCTACATTGGATAAAGAGGTGACCTGCATCCTCCATGATGCTTGCTCCATATAGGACGCAACAGGTTGTGTGTGGCAATTGCTTAGCCGCCAAGTCGGTGGCTGTGGGCAATCTGTTTCTGATTAACAACCATAAGAAAACCCGAATCCTCTCCGGTATTTCTGCCGCCCAGAGAATTCCGTAAATTGGCGGTTGTACTAATGGATGGTTCGTGTAACAGAGACGTGAAGCACGTACGGGTTGTAGGAGCTTTAATTCCTCGAGAAAGAATGAGGAACTGCTCACTGTTGTTGCCTGATTTTCATAGGATCCCATGACTGTGAGAGTCCACAACGAATGGTCGTTTGATTCAATTTTCCACAACCACCTCATTAATAGAGATGTATTTTGTGTTTGCAAGTCCTCAGTATTCAAACCACCGTTGTGTTTAGGTAAGCAAGTGGCTTTCCAGTTAACGAAACAGTCTTTTTATTTTTATTTTTCATAACTGTACGCATATCGTTAGCTTAACATATGATTGTATATTAAAATTTGTCATTTAATATTTTTATCAATGATTATTAAAAATAGATTATGGTAAATAATTTCAAGTCATGTGGCAAAAATTTGGATTAATGCCAAATGTCAGGTTACTTAATCTTTGATGCCTATGATATGCATAAAATAATGCCTATAAGATATTAAAACTATAAGTTATATTTTTATAGTTATTAATTAAGATTATCAAGTCAATTTGTTGTCAATAGGTCTCAATTTTTTTGTGTGTATTTGTGGTTCATTAAATTGTTTTAAGGGATGTCAATTATTTATGAATATGCTAATTACAAAAAAAGACCACGCCCTGGCAACTAGCACATAAGAGAGGATTCTTATTTTTTTTAACGTATAAAATGCTATGATGGATTGAAGAATACATCTCATGTGGTCATCAATAATATAGTATACAAAAATATTTGACAAAAAAAGCAAGATTATGCAGCCACGTCATCCTTTAATATGAGCCGTTTGATTAAAATTCTTAATGGTTCAGATTTGATCGCTGATCTGATTTAATCGCTATTTACTGAAAACCAAAAAAAAAACCCAAGCCCAGATGAAGAGACGCCTTTCTTTTTTTTACCTCATTCTTATTCTTATTTTTTCTCTTCTTCATTTTTACCTCTTCCATACATTCATTGACACCTTCACCCTACTCATTTTGGTCTCAGATCTGACAACGCTTCACTTTCGATTTTATCAGATCTTCTCATTTCTTCTACACCGTCTCGCCTCTCTAATTAGTTACAAGACCGAAGCTTTCGCCGTGATCCATTTCGTCTACAGTCTTGTGCCGTATCGCTACTTCTCGGCCTCTCATTAATTTGAGGTATTTTTATAATTTTTGAAACTATTTCGGAATTTTGTTTGCCATGCGATTTGAATTTTAAAATTAGTGTAATTTCCACTATTTGTTTTGATCCGAATTTAATAAATTTGCTTAGTTATTTTGATTATTTTTTGTTGTTTTGTTTTGGGATTATCTAATTTTTAAATTAGTGGGTTCTTTATGCATTGGATTGGAAGCCTCAAATGCTATATACCAATGTTGAAACACAAATAAATATAGATTAACTTGATCTCCTTTTTGACTGCAAATGACTATAGGAGATGACATTGAGATTTAATTTGTTGAATTTGGTTAATTTATCTGCAAATTTATTTGGAATGATTAAAACATATTAGTTAAACTTTTATAGGTGTTTATTCTGCTTTACTCTTATTTTGAAAGGTATTGTCCTGATTGATATAGTACTGGTACATGCGGGTATCAGTACTGGACTGGAAATGAAAAAATATTGATGTATAAGTTATATAAATACAGGAAGTGTTTTCTTTTTTTGTTTGATATTCACAAGAGTTGTTATGGCAAAACAAGAGAAGATCTTAAGCATTTAATTAATTGAACTCATAAACAAATTCAACTTCAGGCTTCAAATTTCTAAATGCTTTCTCTTTTGGTGCATTTTTTTTTAGGATCGGATTGAATTCATTTACCAAGATCAGGAGTGTTGAAGCTGTGAACAGGCGGTTTCTGAAGTAAAATGCAATTGTTCCTTCCCTTTATTTCATAGTTTATAAGAAAGTGATAGGTGGTAAAAAGATAGATATACAAGGGGCTGCATCCCTTGAGTAAACTAATTTTTTTAGTTATCTATTCATTTATCAAAGAAGTTGAATTTCAACAATGAAGTTTCATCATTTGTTGACAGTAGCCAGGATCAGAAAGAGGTGTCTGGATTCTGATCATGATTAAGAAGTTGCAGTAATACCATTTCGTTTTGTCATCTTTCTGAATTTATATTAGTCTTCTTTATAAATTAATTTATTTTAACTTTTAAATACACTAACAATTATTGGGTCTATACAATATACTTTGGGAAAAAAGTAGAGAACGGAAGGCCAACAAGAAACAAAACCAAGGATTAGAGAAACCATCGGAGCCGGAGGAAGCAACAATTCTAGTAACACAGGACCAAGTTTGAACTCATACATTTTAGTAAATTTTCATGGATGAGATTGATATATATATTTCATTAAAGGGAGGGATCCCTCGATAACGTTGATAATCAATTTTTAAATAGTTTTGAAATAATTTTAAGAAATTCTCAAAAATAGAATAATGTTGATAAACGTATTTTTTTTAACTTGTACATTAATTGTATTTCAAATTTCATGTAATTTAAGTGTTATTTGGTATAACATAAAGACTGTTAACTATAGACCATTGTAATTGTCATGTAATTTCAATGATTTTTGATCGAGTATCAAACAATTCTTAAATTGTATGAAATTCAAAACACAATCGATCTATATGTTAAAGAATATGTTTATAATTTTTCTTTTTATTTTTAAAAATGTTGTGAAATTATTTAAAAATTGATTATTCAAATTATCAAAATAATAGTTATCAAGAATCTCCATCCTTTAAAATGACATATTTAAAGAAACTAGCTCATGTGTAATGTGTAGCGATGTAGGAAAAAAAATGTTGTAAACATGCAAGGTCTGAAGTAAGCATGGAAAAAAGATTCAAGCATTGTTTTCCATGCTCACTTCAGACCTTGCATGTTAACAACATTTTTTTTCACATAGTGCTAATTCTTTTCACATAAATGTTTTGATAAAATTGATGAAGGTTCCAAAAATTGAACACCAATAGTTTTTTTTATATTGGCTGGTTTGAATCTAGGATCATTCTGTTCAATATCAAAAATGAAAATGTTGAAGAGATAATCATGGATATCATTATCAATATTAATTTTATTATATAACTTATTTTATATAATATTTTTATTATTCTACTTATATAACACCAATCTGAATAATAATTCATTTAAATTGAATGATAAAAATACTATATGAAATAAATGATATAATAAAATTATTAATATGAATAGTAACTCAATTAATTTGAAAAGTTGGTATTGATAATTATTATTTTAACGAACTTAACAATTTTCAATATAATTAAGATTTGCAATTCAATACTAACAAAATGATGATTTATAGTTTTATCATGAATTAAATGATTTATATTTTATCAATATGAAAATAACAAATTTTCATGTATCATCAAACAATAATGAAATTACACGATGAAAAACCCTACTATTATTTCGTCGTATGATTAAAAACGAACTGACTAAAGTCACATAAAAAAATTTTCATCAATTCTAAATTATATAACCCCGTGCATGCCACGGGCTGCATACTAGTATTATTAATGAGAAGATGAATCTCTTGACTCGTGTGAGTATTTGAAAAATAATAACAACAGAGAAATCGTCAGAAAAAGAGGTCAACTTGGTTTTAGATGGGAGTGTGACAGGAGACCTAATTATTTTCACCCATTTTATTTTATTTAATAACCTAAATGTTGATAAAGAAAACTTAGTAGGATATTTCTTTGCTTGTGAGTTGTGAAGACCTAATTTCTGTCCAATTAATAATCCTTACTACTGCTATGGAGCCAAACAGGATTTTTATTACTTATCATCGTACGTAGGGTAAAATGTTGCATTCTATGTTGGATAAAAAAAATCAAATGGTTTAATATTATTTATGGAAAAAATTTAATTGCATGTAAAATTATAATATAATAATAATTGAAAACAAAAAAAAAAGAAAAAAAGAAAACGCTCAAGCAAAGGGACAGAATGCATTCATGCAATACGAGCATGGGGCACACCAGGATTCAACTCGTGAATAATTTTTCTTTTTTTGAGAAAAAACCTCATGACTAATTTTACCCGATTAAATTAAGCAACGACCTCATGCGGCATGTCTTGTCTTTTGCAGGAGGGAGGAGAGGAGAGGTGAAAATCTGTGTATACATGCACATAAAGAAAATCTCTGTATACATGCACATAAAGAAAATCTCTGTATACATGCACATAAAGAAAATCTCTGTATACATGCACAATAAAGAAACAGAGAGGAGAGACGCAGTGGGGATTGCCCTTCTCCTGTCCCTACTTTCCCAACTGGGCAAGACCAAAACGAATCAAATAGTTTATTGGGGGTGTTATGCCACGCCACAGAATTATCTCACCTTTTGCTTCTTCTTCTTCTTCTTTTTGTATTCATTCAAAGCCCACAGGAAAATCCATCTTAAATAAAAAAGTACAAAATTAAAATAAAAACAGCAAGAGCCCTCTTACAACTATATTAAACAATAAAAAATTTAAAAAATGAGATGCCACAAAAATTCAAATCTGATATGATTTCTATCTCTCTTTTTTTGAAAAATTTCTATGATGTTTGTAGATTCTAACAATTTTATGATTTTGATAAAAAAGACGAAGTCAATGAAGCAAATTGAGGAGCTATAGAGGAGAACAAACACAAAATTAAAAGAGGAAATATTAGTAAAATATAAAAGGAAGATATTGTGGTGTAAGGTTGGATAGATAAGATCGGTTTATCATCTGTCTATCTTAGATAAACTCTAAGAATGATATTTTTTAATTAATATTTTGTAGAATATCCACTAAGGTAAATTTATGTGGAAATTTCTTCTTCTTTTTGCTTTTGCTAATTCAATCTGGGTAAAAAAATATACCTAGTTCATAAATATAGAATAATTTTTCAAAATGGATATCCCCATACTATATTCGTATATACTACAATTATGCATGACCAACCACATATATATACAAGTGCAAAAAAAATGATTAATTGGGTATATGTACAAGTGCAATTTGGGGAGGGATATGTTTGCTTGCACAGTATGGCAGACAGAATCACAGAACAGTTGTGTTGGCACTAGCTTGCAACCTCCATGTATGGAAGCACCTTACCAAAGAAGGGGTACTAGTAGCTAGCCCAAATATACTTATACCCAAATGGGATGGTGACGGAGGCCAGTGCCCAGTGCCCAGTGGTCATGCCACACGGGCCCCATTGTCTCACAGTGGGAACTTGTTTGTATAGGCCATTTCAGGTTCCCTACCAACTACCAAGCTGCTATGCTATGATAATGCAATGCATCCCTTTAATCATTCCTACTTGTGTTGCATCACCTACATTCTTTGTTCAAGCTATTTCTTCCTTCTTTTCTTGATTATAGACCAATGACCTTTAAAATTATGTTATGAATATTATCATATAGCGCTTGCGTTGTAGCTGTTTTGATAAAATAAGTAATTAATCTTTCATACTTGTTTCTTCCATTTATTTATTTTGCTTTATTTAGTAGAACTCAATTTCTTAGAAGTATTAATTTCTCAAGTTAAATGGTACAATGCACAAACTATTACACGGATATTTACACCGTTAGGTGATGCACAAAACCAACATGTCGGACAAATGAAGTGGTTTCCTCCATGATAAAATACTAAAATAATGGGTTGTGTGGTAGATTCGTTTAATTCTTCAATTCCACTCATTAGATTTGCACCCACAATAAATAATAATGATGGAGTCGCAGAGAGAGAACAACAGCAAGTAAAACCACGGGATATAAATATTTTAATAATATGCCGGACTATGTTCTCACATATGCACAAGATCAGAGGTAGAACTAAGAAATGAATTTAAGCATAATTAATGATTATGGTATTATTAATGAAATAAGGAATTATGGTTTATTTGGATACTTATTTTATGATTAGATATTTCAGTTCTTTAGCAAAAGAATAATAATGGGGTCAATGATAACATGGCCTAGCATAATTGGCAGGCTATTATTCTCCCCCAAAGAAGTTGTGTGTTTGAAATCCAATATATATCACTGAATATGATTTGTGAATTTTAATCATAATTTCATTCTCCATGATGATATTACTGATGATTGTGAATAGTGACGGATTCAGATCATTAGAGAAAGGTTTGAAGTCTCAATTTTTTATAGCGAAGGCCAAACACAAAAATTCATAACCAGTTTTGATTTGTATAAAATATAAATTTAGTAGAAATAAATGATGTTTTTAGTTGTCTATTTTAAAATTTAAGTCTAAACACAGGTCTGAGCTTGCCTGTGCTTACATCCGCCTCTAATGATGATGATACTAATAGTAATAACAGCAGTTGCTAAGATATTTCGGGACACACAAAAGAATAGCGACAACATTTTCTTCTTAATGTTTTTTTAATGAGAAAGTGCAACTTACCTTTTTTTCCTTAGGCAATTAGGTGAATGATTACTTGGGATTTAGAAGGTTACACATAATTTTTCCTCACAAATATCAAGTCACGATTAGTGATTGCTGATCAAAGGACTAAGATGGCCAACATGGGAGAATATATTGGCCGGCCAGGGAAGTCAATTTCAGCCTGTGCATGCTGTGCCTCCTTGGGCATTGCTCTTGCCGAAAGACAAAACACTTAGGAGTTATCTTTTTTATCCTTTATTATATCTTATTCACAAACAAAAGATTTATTTGTCATAATGATATCAACCCAAAATCTGATATATGCTTCAACCTTTTTTTTATTGAGCTGTCATACTAATTCTAATCCTCATCGCTTCTATATAAATCCCTCATTGTAAATGCATCTTCATCCACACAAATCCCAAATCAACATCAAAATTCAAACAAAAGAATTTTCAATTTGACTCAATACCACACTCACATGACTGGGCTAATAATAATCTCCATGATCATCCCTTTGTGGACCCCATTGGCAGAGACTCAATCCCAATCATTGACCTAACTGACCCAAAACTAGTTGAGAAAATAGGCAAGGCATGTGAAGAATGGGGGGTTTTGTTAATCACTAATCATGGCATTGAACCCAAACTATTGAACCAGTTGGGTTCACAAATCCATCGAGTGTTTGCACCACCCACTGATGTCGAGCTCAGAGTTGCTAAGACTGAAGGTCGCATGTCAGGCTGTGGTGGGATTTCTAGTTCCCGGTTTTTCTCTAAGTTTACATGGTCTGAAGGATTTTCTGTTACTGGCTCTCCTCTCGACTGTGCACAAAAACTTTGGCCTGATGATTATTCTTCTTTTTGGTAGTCGATCATTTTTCTATTACGTACTTCTACACGTAAATAACCAAACAATTACTTTCATGTGAATTTTTTTATAAGGAAAATGTGTATCATTATTGATATATCGACTTTATTATTCAAATTAAATAAATTATTATTTATAGTTTATTATTCAAATTATTTTGTACAGTTTTTATTATTCAATTTAAATATCATTAATATAAATAACAACTCACTTAAGTTGGATAATAAAATTATTGTATAAATAAATTATATAATATAGTCAATAACGTAAATAATAATTCATTTAACCTAAATATTAAAGTCAGCATTAATGACAATATATGTATATTAGTTTTATTTCCATTAATGATTCACCGCACTTTGCTTGTAGTGAGGTGATAGAGGAATACAAGAAGGCCATGAAGCCACTCGGTCGCTGATTGATGCATGAGATGCTTTGTTCACTAGGACTGAGTGAAGAAGATACAAGAAATACCCCAATTGGAGATTCAAACAGAATATCGACCTTGGTGCACCTAAATTCGTATCCCGTTTGTCCTGATCCATAATGGAGTAAGCGGGCTTCAAGTCTTGAGACGCAAAGATGATATCGGCCGACACGATGGGTTACGGAACTGGTGGTACCAAACACATTTGTTGTTAACGTTGGCGATCTCATGCATATTTTATCGAATGGAAAGTTCCATAATGTGTTGCGTCGTGTCGTCGTGAACAAGACAGATCAACGACTGTCGATTGCGAACATTTTTGTGCCTCCAATTGATGTAAAGGTGGGGCCTCTTTGTAAGTTAACAGGATCAAAGCAAGAACCAATATACAGATCAGTGGCATGGCTGGAATTTTGATCATAAGGCTCTACTTGCAATGAGAATAAATGACAATAACTAGAAAGGCAATGAATGGAGGGAAAGAGAGAGAGAAAGAAATAATATCGGGCTTTGAATATTTTTATGTAATTGTGAGCTTGAAAATAAGTGTCATGGTGTCAGGTATTCTTTACTCGAGTCAAAACTCTTTATTAGGATTTTGGAATCATTGAATTTCAATTTAGCAAATTTATGTATCATTTTCGGCCTCCATGGCTCAAAAGTGGAAAATAAAGAGGCCTTTCAATGCTTTCTTTTTGGGCTATGTGAACCATGCACAGACACCAAGCATATCGTACAGAGAGAGGGGGGAGGATTTCATATGATATGGGATCTTGGGCCATCAATGAAGGCCTCTTTTGGGCCCCTGCATTATACGACCGAAGATCCAGAATCCACATAATAATCAAGTTGGATGTAAAGTTAAATGAGCAAACAGGTCCACATGTGAGCTGAAACTTTACATGAAACAATACAACTAGAGTAAGGTCCAGAATTGATGGACGCATCAACTACTTTACAATTAGTGTTTACTGTTCACCATTTTTGTAATTCTGTTCGTAAACGCAAAGACTTCTAGATTTCACAATTTGGATAATTTTAGATTAACTGCAACTTTTATTTTTTTAATCATATGAAAGTTTAGAAAACATTATTTAAATTATAATAATTAAAATTATAGACTGTTCTTCTATTGAAATCTAATTGATCATCCACTAAAAAATTATTGAAACCCAATCATTAAAAATTCTAAATTCTTTTAAAAGGCTAAAAAAAATTAAAATTTAATTGGTCCAAATTTATTACGAGGTCAATCTAAACAACTAAAAACACATCTTATATTTAAAGTTTAAAAATGGCTTCTATTATAACTTCAATTTTTTGGAAGCAAAGTTCTTGTAACAATTCTCTTCATAATAGCCAACAGGATAAGGAAAAATAATTACTTAAATTGAAGAAAGAAAAATATATTGAAGTTCCCGTCGATGACATGTACATTGATTACATCACTTTTATGATGTGGAGCCTGACGTATATCATGTATGATGTAATGATAAGACTGTTCGGGGTTGACGCAGACAAAAGTTTCTTATTCATACTGTTTGCAAGTTCTCAAATAAATTGACCAAAGTCTTAGAACATGAAGGACATTTGTTTATTCATTTATTATGACGAAGCAACAATTTACAGGAATTCTTTTTCTAAAAACACAACCAGAAGGAAAATCTTCACAAATGAAGATTCTCTTATCACCAAAGGATAACGTTTAAGGCTTGTTCGGTTAGACCTTTATTTATGGGAATTTGTAGAAAATATAGTTCAACGGGAAATTTAGTCCATCTTATGTTTGATGACAAAGAGTAATATGTATCTCTTATTTAATATAATTTTTAATTTAAATTTTGAAATATAAAATAATTTTAGTGTAGATCCAAAAATTTGTATACATCAAATTATATGATACATTTAATGGTTAAAATCACATCATGATAGTTATAGTGAATTCCTTTTTTTTTTTTTTCTGTTGCTTCATTAAATAAGGATATATTGGGTACATAAAATTGTTTTAAATAGAAAGAACTTAATATAAGTTAATGCACTAATAAAAAGGAAAATGCTTAATTAAGGTGTGTGGTCCACTGTTTTCTTTCATGGAAATTACTTACTGTAGCCAATTATGAATTTGCGTATGACCATCCGTAAATTGTGCTTGTACCCAAATATGAATTTGCTTGGAATTATATTTTGGGAAATTATTGCTTGTATTGTTTCACACTTACGGCTAAGTGTCCAATGTAAAACTAATATTTATTGGCTTTTGACCATTGAATTAATGATTGTCAAATCATATCAATTTTTTTAGATGATAAATTTATGTTTCAAAGAATGGAACAATAATTTTATTTGACATTTTTTAAGTTACAAATTATTTTAGCTTAATAATTATGAAATTAGATATACGAATTAAATTTCCTATCAAAATAATTATGCGAATTGCTTGATAAATATACCTTCTTTATAAACATCATAGTTCATTAGAAATATGTTAACAAAACAATTTAATTATAGCTTAGTATGATTAAAAAATAAAATTCAAGTCATATGTACTCCAAATATTGTCTTATATGCAACATATATGTTATATACCTTTGTGACATAATAAGTTAGAATTGGATGACAAAAGAATGGGGAAGAGTAGCGTGTCTCCCACCTCTCAGGGCTGGAATCTTGTCACATATCGCCTCCAGAGTAAGCTGCCGCCACCACCTTTTACCCCATCTGAAGTGAAAGCCACCCACAAAACCTTACTTGCCTACGACGGATCAAACCCTACCCTCATCTCCTATATAACAAACCCTTACTTCCTCCCCAAGCCCACATGGAAACCCAACAGAACACACAAAATGTCAGCGCTCCTCCTCTTCCCTTAGAGGCAAACGTCCAGCCTCCTCCTCCCCTCCCCGCCGCCACCCCTCAAGACCCTCCCATTCTCAATCACCACCAACACTCAGAGATGAAATCCCAGCCAGGTTCATTGGCTGACTAGGTCCTATCCTGCCGCACTACACACCTAATTACCACCAAACTTATGCGCAGGTGGTGGCATCCAGTCCTAGCAAAGAGCAAGGGAAGAACTCACCTCCTCCTGCTCAGACAATTACTGAAGCTCAGGCAGCTAGGCCAGCTCAGCCAGCTCAGCTAGCTCAGCCGGGCGTTACTCTCACAACGCACGATGCTCAACAACCACCAATGCGCAATACCAACCAAGCTAGAGGAACTATTAGAACACAACAGAATTCATCTTCAGTTGAAGTAAGAGACAGAACACGTCTCCAATTTAGTTAGCTAACAGAATGTTGTTTAATTAGTTAAAGTTATTGTTGAAAATTTGATGCAAAATTAGATTTCTATATTTAGAATTCTGTTTTTAAGCATGTATTGGAGAAAGTGGAGTAAATTGTTTCCATAATTAGTTGGGTAGTGACTAGTAGTTGTAGTAGGATTAGTGGGTTTCAAATTTAGCTATTGTAAGGTTTTAAATTCTGAACATCCATATTCAAGTTTGTAATCAATTAAGTTGTTGTTTGCAGAAAATATAATTGTGTCTTTACAACTGTTTGTTCTTCCATCAATCCAACAGTTATTATAGACTAATTGAAGTTAGTTAGACATAATAAGCTATATATACAAAGCTCATCTCAATGTAATGAGAATATAGAAAGAACAAAACAATAAAATCATTATTCAAATTTCTCTATCTCTGTTTACTCTTTCATGATATCAGAGCCATTAAGGCAAACGCCATGGCTACAATACCTCATGTATCTTCCTCCTCTATCTCCTCTCAAATAGGTGTCTCTCATTCTTCTTCCTTCAATTCTATAGTCTCTCTTACACTCCTGAATGCCAAAAAACTCAATCACAACAACAATCTAACTTGGAAGTCACAGATTTTACCGATTGTTCATAGCTACAATTTGACGAAGTTCCTTGAATTAGCTCCTCCAACGCTTACAATTCCTTCTGCTAATCGCGATCCACCGACTGCAAATTCAAACTACCTTTCATGGCACCGACAAGATCAATTACTTTTTGGGTAGATTCGATCGTCATTGATAGAGCCAGTTTGTCTATTGTAATACCTCCGTTGAACTTTGGATCTACTTACAACGCTCCTTCTCAGCTTCGTCGCGAGCTCGTCTCACTGATCTCCGATGCCAGCTTCAATCGACGACAAAAGGATCATCATCCTATTCCGATTTTCTTCAGAAGATGCGATCCCTCGCCGATGAGCTCTCCTTCATCAGATCACCAGTTTCTGATGATGACATCATCATGGCAACGCTCAACGGTCTTGGCCCTGAATTTCTCCCCTTTATGACTGCCGTAACCATCACAAACTTATCGGACACCATTAGTTTCGCCGATCTCCATAGATTGCTTCTCAGTCACAAATCTCTTCTTTAAAATCAGCAATTAACTCTCTCTTACACATCTCGTGTTGCTTTTGCAAATCAGGTTACAAGGTCTCAACCTGTTAACCCACAACCTCCTAATTGCAACCTGTTTACTCACTCCCGACCTCTGCTTCCGAGTCCCTCTTTTAATCCTTCTAATCAAGCCCAGCCTCGACCCCACAATCCACCTTACTCTAATTTCAAAAATTCGAATAAGCCAAGACCTCATAAATCTCACAATATAGGACCTAAACCCAGATGTCGGATTTGCCAAAAACTTGTCCATGTTGCTCGATTCTGCTGGAATCATTTCATTGCAAATCCAGAATATGTCCCCCCTTCTTTTCAAGCTTATGCTGCTCAACCATCTACACAAATACAATTTGCCTCTCATGGCTTCTCTACATCGGATTAGGTCCTCAATTTCGGTGCCACCAACCATGTAGCAAGTGATATCAACAATTTATCCTCCTATTCTTATAAAGGCATGGATAATCTTCAAATTGGAAATGGTGCAGGCCTCCCGATTCAAAATATTGGTTCATCTTCTTATACTTTCTCTTCAACTTATCTTCATCTCCATGATATTGTTCATGCCCCTTCTTTTACAAAAAAATCTTATTAGTCTCTCTAAGCTTCTTCATGATAATCCTCATCTAATTTTACACTTCTTCTCTTCTTGTTGTGCATTGAAGGTCTCCCGCATCAAGGAAACACTTCTACAAGTACCAAGTTCTAGGGGTCTCTTCTCCATCTCTCTACCCTCTCCTCTCAAGATCTCACCTCAAGCTTTTCTCGGCATTCGCACATCAGCTGATATTTAGCATGCTCGACTTGGACATCCCTCAAGCTCCACAACTTTACACATTTTAAATTCATATCATTTACCTTGTACTTCAAATAAGATGTCTCTTTGTCATGATTGTTGTATGGCAAAGTCTCATCAACTTTCGTTTTCTTCTTCTTCGTCGTCTTCTTCCTCTCTTCTACAAGTTATACATTATGATGTATGGGGACCCGCATCCCTTGCTTCAATCAATGATTTTCGTTACTATGTTATTTTTGTAGATGATTACTCCAAGTTCACTTGAATTTATTTTCTGAAAAATAAGAGTGAGGTCCCTTATGTGTTCTCTCTTTTCAAGGCTCAAATTGAGAACTTTCTTAATACCTCTATGAAGATTTTACACACTGATGGCAGTACCGAATACAAGTCTATACAACACCAATTTTCGTAAATTATATACCAAACTGGTGTCGTCGAACGCAAACATCGTCAGATAATTGAATTAGCCCTTCCAACAATGTCTCACGCCTCTATTCCTAATACTTATTGGGATGAGATCTTTTCAAGTGTGGTCTATTCTATCTATCGGATTCCATCCTCCAATTCTTCTACACCTTATTCCATCCTCTTCAACAAGTCTCCTAATTACTCTAAACTTCGTGTATTAGGTTGTTTGTGTTTTCCTTTTACTCGACCTTATAACTCTCATAAATTGGATATTCGAGCTTTACCATGTGTTTTTATTGGCAATAGTCTTACAGAAAAGGGCTATAAATGTTTGCATTTACCGACTAACAAGCTGTATATATCTTGCCATGTACAATTTGATGAGAGCTGCTTTCCTTTTAAAAATCAAGCTCCAGGCCAACAATTCTCCTCAGAAAATGTAGCCCAATTTTCACCACTACAGCTCCTCTCTGTTTTTGGGCCTGCTCCAGCCCAAGTCTGCTCCAGCGCTGCCCCATGATCCGCCCAACCCCTTATCGGCATTGAAAATTCTCAGCCCCCCTTCTGATCGAACAGATGTCCCTTCTTCACCATAGCCTTCTCTTGCTCTGCCTCAACCGACTCATGTTCCAATACCACAACCGGATCCTCCTCAATCTCCATCAACTCACTCAATGGTTACACGTACCAGAGACAATACCATTCGGCCACGCAAATTCTCAAATCATGTTGCCTATCATATCTCTTTCCAACAAGAGCCTCATACCTTTGCTCAAGCTAATACTATCCCCGAATGGCGCCAAGCAATGGTTGTTGAGATTGATGCTCTTGCAAATAATCAGACCTGAACATTGGTTCTTGTATCTAATGATCAGCGCGTTATTGGCTGTAAATGGGTCTATAAGATTAAGCGCCATGCTGATGGCTCTATTGAACGATACAAAACCCGTCTCGTGGCTAAAGGTTTCCACCAACAAGAAGGGGTCGATTTTTTAATACCTTCAGCCCGTGGTTCGTCCGACAACAATTCGAGCCGTGCTCTCTCTTGCTGTGCAAGCAAATTGGTCTATCCGACAACTTGATGTGCAAAACGCCTTTCTTCATGGTGATTTGGCCGAACACGTGTACATGTCTCAACTGTCTGGTTTCATTGATTTCATTCGCCCTAATCATGTGTGTTTCCAAATCTCTGTACGACCTCAAACAGTCCCCTCATGCATAGTTTCAAAAATTAAGCTTTGTTTACTTGAAATTGGGTTTTGTGCCTCATAGTATGACCCGTCTGTCTTTATTTTTCACTCACATGGCCACACAACCGTTCTTTTGGTCTATGTGGATGGCATCTTGATTACGGATAGTGATCCGATTTTTCTCAACAACTGCATTGATCGAATGCATGTTAGCTTTGCCATTAAAGATCTTGGACCAGTTCATTATATTCTTGGCGTTGAAGTTCAAAAATCTTTTACCGGGCTGCATCTTTCTCAAGCCACTTACACTCTTGATCTTCTCACAAAAACCAACATGTAAGATGCCAAACCCTGTGCCTCTCCTATGGTGTCATGTCTCTCTCTCTCTCCGTCCATGATTGTAATCCTATTGATGATCCACACCTTTATCGTAGTGTTGTCGGGGCTTTGTAATACACCACTATAACCCGACCCGATTTATCCTTTGCGATTAATAAAGTTTCACAATTCATGCATGAGCCACGTTCTACACATTGGGCAGTGGTTAAGAGGTTTTTGCGTTATTTAAAAGGCACTGTACACCATGGTATTGCTCTCACGCCTTCATCTCACCTTTCCCTCACTGCCTATAGCGATTCCGATTGGGTTGGTTGCTTGGATGATCGTCGGTCTACTTCTGGTTTTTGGATTTTTCTAGGGAATAACATCATTTCTTGGAGCGCTAAAAAGCAACCAACTATTTTCCGATCAAACACCGAGGCAGAATACCGAAGTCTTGCTCTCACTTGTGCCGAACTTCTTTAGATCCAGTATCTTTTAAAAGAGTTGCGGGTTGAATTTTCTACATCACCTACTCTTTGGTGTGACAACATAGGGGCGACTTTCCTTGCGGCTAATCCGATGTTTCCTTCAGGAACTAAACATGTTGAGATAGATTATCATTTCGTCAGAGAACGGATGGCTTGTGGAGAGCTTGGAGTGCATTTTCTATGTTCCAAGGATCAGTTAGCCGATATATTCACTAAATCGATTGCAACTACTCGGCTATTGGAACACAACAGAATCCATCTTCAGTTGAAGGAAATTAGAGATAGAACACGTCTCCAATTTAGTTAGTTAACAGAATGTTGTTTAGTCAGTTAAAATTGTTATAGACTAACTGAAGTTAGTTAGACATAATGGGCTATATATACAAAACTCATCTCAGTGTAATGAAAATATAAAAAAAAACAAAACAATAAGATCATTATTCAAATTTATTTATCTCTGTTTACTCTTTCAGAAACCTATGGCTAACTAAAGGGTCGACTACCTTGTCACAATAATAACATACCTTTCAAGCTGCTTTCTCTGACGACACTTGCTCGTTTTCTAAAGCACCTGCTATTGCCCCCTGACCCATCTCATCCCACTTGGGCATGTTGATGCTTTGTTTGCTTCTAGGTGGCACCCATTCAATTTGTAACTGATTTCAGAGATACTTGTATTTTCATCTGGCTGGCTGGATTTAGAACTAGTGGTATATGATCGGAAGGAATTTATTTTCAACAGATTTTAGCTATGGGAATTTGAAGGACAATTACTGTTTTCATGGAAGATGTGCCCGGGCCGTACTAGAAAAAGGAGGGACTGAGACTATCAAATTGGAAGGCATGCTTTAAGCCTACGGCTACAAGATGGGCATATGACCAAGATGGCCTTCAATTATGGTGGACCATCAGGAGGTGTCTATCGGGTGATGACCAAACACATTGGGACACAGCATGCATAGCGACAATGTGGAATATCTGAAAAGAACGAAACAGAAGGATTTTCCAAGGAAAAGCGAAGACAATGGATTTACTTAGGGATGATATTCGCTCCGACATGCTGCTGTGGCGAATAAACTGCTAATGGTTATAGAAAATAGGAACAAGCCCATTGAGGGACCATCTTCTAGAATTGGATTGGAAGTGACAAAACCAAAGACATCCATTCTAATAGTGCACTGTGGTTCTTTATAATAATTTGCTTCACTTAAATAAATTACATTAGAGACTACATCTATCTTTAATGATTGAGTGACAAAAATACAATTAAACCATCTTACACCAAATTTATCCTATAAACTTTATTATCTGTATGTAATCAATGGTTCAAATTAGAGATATACTATAAAATGAGATGTATATTAATTGTTGAATGTACACTAAAATCATTCATATATTTATATTTAATATTGAATATAGATAAAAAAATATAGAATTTGAGATATAAGAATAATTTATCAAAAATAAAATAGTCTCACACTCAACCCACCCCCCCCCCCCCCCCCTGTCGTATAACTGAAATAAAAATAGATTAACGAAACTTTACCAGAAGAAAAGATCAAATTATTTGGGAAAAAGAGGAGGTTTGTACAAGCACCACAAATCTCATTTCGTTGAACAAAGTGATGTGAATCATGATATTAAATTATTAATAAATGCCAGCCAGTTTATATATCGTAATTACTAACGTAATATAGCAACATCAGAAATGGCAATCCGTTTCAAAATAACATAATCCAATTGCAACCGACAACCAACGAGTCAACTTAGAAAAAAGAGCATAACTTTGACCAATCCGTAATTTTGACTTGGTCAAGTCGTAAGTTTAACCAAATCCAGCAAAATGAACAAAAAACCACGGCTTCTTTCTTTAATTATTTACTTTTTTTATTTTTTGAAGTAGACAACACGTGTTGTCAATATTCGTAGCAATTTTGCAATCATTCGGATTTTCTGATGGACCTTCCGAGAAAATGAAAGGAAAAACTAATGGTGAACATATATAAAGCTAGCTAGCTCCTTATAATTAAAAGACTTGCACTTGAAACATTTTTCTCATTCCTTAATTAATTAACTTCCTGTTCTCAGAATAATTTTTTTTCTGAGTGGTATATATGGGAGGTGCCACGTCATATTTAGCAGATCATGGATCAATGGAACATCAACCCACAAAACGCCGAAGAATCATGAGTGGAGAGTACTCTTTTATAAGTGATTGCTATAATTCCATTGAACAGGTACATATTTATAATTCTGCTAAATTGAAAAGAGAATCATAATTGTAATTAAGATTGTTGTATTATACCAACCGACTCTTGATCTGCTGAATATATCATACATATTACAGATGATTTTGTTTTTACTGTAATGT
Source organism: x Bolboschoenoplectus mariqueter (assembly GCA_037678475.1). NCBI lineage: Eukaryota > Viridiplantae > Streptophyta > Magnoliopsida > Poales > Cyperaceae > x Bolboschoenoplectus > x Bolboschoenoplectus mariqueter. The sequence goes on from CM075281.1 coordinate 148,794, forward strand.
CGCAATTTTTGTTGAGCTCTTCATAAAATCACAACAAACTTGAATGACAAATCAATTGACACCCATAACTCTTTATTTTTATTAATCAAATACAGCTTTTAATGTGTTTTTTTAATATAATTGATATAATTAAGTACTTTATTTAATATGCCTTTTATTAAAGGTATAGCTACAATGATATACACTGTTAGCATGGGTGCTATATATAACAATGACAAATCTAGATACGCTAATAGATGAGATTTGTTTAATTATATCATAACAGGTTACTGGTGCTCTTGTCCAGGCTGGATTGGAATCATCAAATCTTATTGTTGGTGTTGATTTCACCAGAAGCAATGAATGGACAGGTACTTAATTAATTTATGCATGTCATCTTTAAGAAAAAGAAAAATGCATTTGACAAAAATTCCAGAATCTTTTTTATAATTAATACGAGGAATCAATTTTGGAACAAAAAAAATCAATTATTAAATTTTGCAATTGTACAATTAAGCACCAAAAAAAAAACAGGAATTGAAGTCTGAACATTGTTTATCCATATGGTCTTATTCATAGTAAAATATATGTATAGACATAAATTTTAATTGTTTTTAATAGGGAAAAAATCATTTGATGGACTCAGCTTACATAACATCGGTGAATCTCCCAATCCTTATGAGCAAGCCATTTCTATAATCGGGCAAACACTATCTAAATTTGATGACGATAATTTGATCCCGTGCTTCGGGTTTGGAGACGGTATAGTTCATCGCAATATCTTTTTAAAAATACTATGATTTTTTATTGTCATATATTTTGCTAATGGAAACAACTACTGGCTTGGCAGGATCAACACGAGATCGAAATGTTTTCAGTTTCTATCCGGATCAGAGACCATGCAATGGATTCACTGAAGTTTTATCGAGATATAGAGAACTGGTTCCTCAAATCCGATTATCTGGTACTTCCTACTGTGAAAATTTTATACTGGCACAAACAAATTGTACAACTATGTATTAATTATAAATTTGAAGCATATATAATCTTCTGTTTTTCAGGTCCTACTTCCTTTGCACCAATGATTGAAACGGCTATGTCGATAGTTGAAAGCAGTGGCGGCCAGTACCATGTTCTACTAATTATCGCTGATGGTCAGGTACGTTGAAGATAAGTCATCGGTTCTTAATGCAATTTCTCAGTTGACAATTGCTAACCGATTCAATTATATCAAAAAGGAATATATTGTGATTAATTTCTTATACTTTTGTCTTAAAACAGAAGTATAAAATTTTTACTAGGATACCCAGAAAAATAAAATGTGCTTTAAATTGATAGTTCGATACATACATATGTAGGTCACCAAGAGTGGAAACACTGAAAATGGGGAATTAAGTGAACAGGAGCAAACGACAATGGAAGCTATAGTAAAAGCTAGGTAAGAAATTAGTTCTTACGTATTCAAGCACATCAATAACCACAATGTAGATATTATAAAACTTACAGAGTATATTTCAATTTATTTTTTCAGAAAAAAGAATGCATATGTCACATTTTTAAGTATATGAGTTTCCTACAAAGTTAGCAATAGACAGCTTGTTATAGGACTAGTACTGCATGGTTATTACGTACAGCTATCAACCGTGTAGTCATGCATGAACATTGATTTAAGTTTTAATGCATATGCAATATACCTTAATAACTAACATTCCCTTCTTCTTGAATTTTCTGTAGTGAACTTCCATTGTCCATAATTCTAGTTGGAGTTGGTGATGGCCCCTGGGATACAATGAAGCAATTTGATGACAGTATCTCATCCCGATTGTTTGATAACTTCCAAGTACTACTTTTTTCATAGTTTTGGTAAAATTTTGCTGTTAGATATAAACCACTCTCTCTAACATAGTCCATTTCAAAATTCTATATATCTTGCAGTTTGTCAACTTCTCAGAGATAATGTCATGCAAAATTCCTCAGTCAAGAAAAGAGGCCACCTTTGCTCTGAGAGCGCTGATGGAAATTCCATCACAGTATAAAGCAACATTACAACTTGGACTTCTAGGGTATGTATGAGCATAATATAATCTAAATTTCTTGTATTAAATCAATTACATAGTTCTACATACATATCTTTGACACTGTTAACTTATCAGACGGCATAATGGTAACTATCAGAGGAGGCTTCCACTCCCGCCGCCTCCTTCAAGGTATGGTACTGCTCCTACTCCTAGCATACCAACCGCATTCACACTACCAGAAAACACATCAAGGTACCCGATCAACGAGACTACAGCTAGTACCAGCATTGCACCTCCTCCGCCTAGTTCAGACAATCAGGTATACTTAGCAAGACAAGTTTACATTGTTTGTTTCTTGGATATATCAACAAACGCATTATTTGTTGAGGGTACTAACTTGTTATTTTGATTGATCTTCTACAGTATGTTTGTCCGATATGCCTTGTGAACCGCAAGGCCATGGCCTTTGGTTGCGGCCATCAGGTATGACGTTTAACTAATTAAACATACACAATCTCTGCCTATAGAAAAATCTATATGTTTTAATTCACATATATATATATATCTTGATTCTTGAATATGTTTTTCTAATCTTGCCTTATTAATTTCACAGACATGTTGTTCGTGTAGCAAGAAGATTCAAAGCTGTCCTATCTGCCGTACCCAAATTAAAACACAAATAAAACTGTTCTATTGAAGTAAACCGAAGATTGTTCACTGATAGCATCTCTAATTTCTAATTAATGGTGATGATGGATTTGCACTGATTAATTGTAAATCTTCGCACAACAAATTGATTCAACGCTTGTAGATTCTTATCAGAATTAAATAGTTGTATATATGTACGTGATTTTATTTTTATAATATGTATTATATTCTTTGTAAATGTTCTTTGATAGAAATTATTAAAAAAGCTGATTGTTTATTTTTCTATTTTCTATAATAATGTGTAAGGTGTTGTTATCAATAAACATCATTGTATGCAATAACAGTAATAAGTAAATAGCGTCCAACTCCATCTCAGCAATTTTGCAGATTTACTCATGAGTGTTAATTATCGCTAAACAACAACGTCTAACTACATCTGTAAATTCACCACTCATTCATATTTTCAGAAGAACAACGCCATTTCATAGATTTAATTAAATACAAATGCTGTTAAATTATATATAAGATCAAGCGCCAACCTCAGTACGTACATAGCATTTAGTAAATACATATATTATCAGTAAGGGTTAATAATTAGCCGCAGTGTTTTAGTGTAAAAAGTAATTTTTCAGTTCATTTAGTTTTTATACTTTGTACGTAAAGGATAGATTTGTAAAGAGTGAATTCTCGAAAAAGGCGGCCCTACAAAGCATTGTGATCTCTCCTGTAAGCCAGTTAAAATTAGGGATATTGCGTAGAAATTAATTACTATATTTAACGGTCAGAACATGATATTATTAAAGATTGAAACTTTGAGTTGTATTTGTTTTTGAGATAAAAATAATAATTAAAGTCTCTCAATTTGAAATATTCATAATAAATTTTCACCAACTTCGAGAAGATCGAGACATTAATTAATTATCTTAACTTGGACTGGGAATTGAGCCAAATGAATTTTTGACTACTATACATGGGACTTTTAGAAACTAATAAGGCCAGTCAATTAATACAATATTCTTGTTTTACAAATACAAAAAGGCAGCTATTGTTTACTGTCATTGCTGATGTTTTGACTTCGATTGTTGACATCCCAACAAAACTGAATGGATTAAGTAATTAATGGATTCCAATAGCAGTTTTATGCTACGTGTATGCTTCAAAGGTTAAACAATGGAAGCCAACATTGTTATTAGTACCATATTAATTAATGGATACCAAACCAATTCTTTGCTTGAAGTTTTTATAGGTCAACTTTTATTTTCTTTTCTTTTTTTGAACAACCCTGTGGGCTTTAATGTATATATAGGTCAACAACACAAACGTTTTCTTTTTTTTCTATTCACACTGTCAGTTTCCTTTCTGGTACGTATATAATTTTTGCTACTCATCTTCACATACAAAATTAAAATTTCCTTTTGGTGATTCGTTATATTAATGTTTTCAGCTTGCATCCTGATTTCACACGTCTTATAGATTACACTTAATTTCGAAATAATCATTGTACTTCAGGAAATTAATTAGCATATGAACGTACTATCAATTAAGTATTAGAAAGATGTATCACATAGTTACTCTTGATTTTGTTCTACTATATTTTGCATTAGCAATCGATCATGCCGATCAGGTGTTTTGTATAAATGGATCAAGTCTCAAATGTAAAAAATTATATGAACAAGAAAACAGTGGTCTAAAGTTAAAAGTTAATTACAAAAGAAAATATTAGAAAACTAAAAGAAACATTTTTGAAAAAAGAAAATAAAATCAAGAAGAGAAAAGAGAATCAATGAAGAGTGTAAATTATGGAGGAAGGCATTCTCTATATTGGAAAACATAAGCTATTCATTTCCTTATTATTCATTCGTCTGTTCATTCATTTATTTATTAATTATAATTAATATATTCGTCAACTATACTTCACTTTTATCAAAAAAATATTATATATTTGTCAACCGAAAACATATAATTATGAATTAATAAAATTTAATTATTTTATATACAAAATAGAAATGCAGAATAAAATAGTGTAGTCTAGTCCGTTGTTTTTTTTTATTTGCCAAACAAGTTTAACTACAGAAGAAATAATTTTCGTACACTGAATAACACTTTTTAATTAATATTTTGTCAAACGAACCATATTTCGGAGTAATATCATTATCGCTGTAATTTACCTAGCAAATTGCCAAGCGACAGCAACCCAAGATGGTAGCTAATTTTCCGCCAACTGTATTTTGTTGGGAATTTTCCTCATAAAAATTAAACGAATCAAACGCACATTTTAGAACATTCCGTCTGGAGAATCATGTCAGCTTTTTATTGGTTGACTATTTGAGTAGGTTCGGCATCAAAATGGGAAACTAATATGCTGAAAAAGAGGATGGTTGGCTAACAACGAATAGAAACTTTGTGTTATGCTACTTTCCCACCACCTCTCTCAGTGCCAATCCACATCATCTTTTCTTTTTCTTTCTTTCTTTTTTTCCTCTGTAATTTCTCCTTTTCTTTTTTGTACGTTTTGAAGAAATTATTTATTTGTGTCAAATTTTTATTGAATGCAATATTTTTATAAAAAATGTCTTATTATTAAAATCCATCTTGCATGATATTTTTATAATGAACCTAATCATTTAAATTTTTGATGGACAAATCAAATCAGTACTAACAAATGATGAAAAAATTTGTATAAAACATTAAAATGTCAAATTAACGAATCAGTGACGAAATTCCTTCTCTGGATATATAACATAATATCGTTCCAAAGGTGTTTTTCGAAAATTCAAATATCCATCCAAAACCAGGTGTACTTTTATACTTTACAGGCATTCCACACGCTAGTTCTACGTGGACCATTAAACCTTATTTACTAGTAGAAAAGAGAAGAAATTAAAGTGGTGCAATTAGATATAATTATGACCATGTAATTTTCCGCCTACTTAATTAGGATTTATTTTGCCCGCACGATCGATTGAAGTTGCAACAAAACAACTAAACAAGACGATGAACATATTAAAAGTTAATTTAGTTAGTTCGCGTGTGCGTGTTGTTAAAAAAGTCAGTATGCAATTAATTAATAATACTTAATAGTCTTCAAGTTTTGACGAATTCGACGTGAACATTCCAATCTCTCTCATGTAGCAAAATCACGAGAAAACATCGAAAGGGCAAAAAAATAATTAAGAATTTAGAAAGCTCCTTTCGACGTGATTCAATACTAAGCATTACTTTTCAAAAAGAATAGAGAAAGTGTAGCATCAAATAATACTCTATTCCTCTGCGTGGAAAAATAATAGAAAATTGCTCCTGTAGATGTGTATGAGACGACCCAGTCTTCATTTATTTTTGAAGAATCGAACAAGCAAATACGGAGTATATACCCAACTGAAATTCGATATGTTGCATTTTCTAACGGCCTTCTAAGAAAATTCATTTAAATTAAATGCATGGACCTGGTCTTCTTTGGCTAAAACATAAGTAGCGCATGCACCACTTGATCTTTCCTTCATTAGTTTCCTGTTCCAAAATCGACCTTCAACCCCCTCGATCCCCCTTCCTCCAAAACAAAATTAAAATTCAATCTTGAACCAAATTAAACCACTTCCAAAAACAACACACACTCAAAGAAATACAAGTGATTTTGAACCATTATATATATTTTTCTGAGAATTAATATGGGAGGCACTACATCACATTTATCATATCATGATTCAGAGCATCGACCCACAAAACATCGAAGGATTAACGGGCGGTACTCTTTTATAAGTGATTGCTATGATTCAACTGAACAGGTAATTATTGAGCAGAATTAATTTGAAAGAGAATAATAATTATAAGATGGTTGAATCAAGCTGACAATAGGTGATGCATATATTCCAAAGCACAAAATATCAACATTAATAAGGCTAATCAGAATTCAGAAAACTCTTTGACTAATGAGCAAATTATTGAATGAAAACTGTCATATATATATAAATGCTTTTTTTCCAAAAAATAATAATGTCATAAAATTTATTGAGCTATATATTCATAAAACCCTAATTAAGTATAAAATGACTTATATATATAGCAACTATTTGTACTACAATTTTGTGTCAGAGTTAAGTTAACTGCTATAATTATGTCAGGTAAACTAGTATACATTTTGCCTGTGTATAGCTAGCTCTGATCTTCTAAAAACAGACATACCAGTGGCACATACAATATCAATAACAGGTGCATGTGAAAATGAAGGTTTATCTCTCTACTTATTTATTATTTCATTTCAGGTTACTGATGCTCTTGCCCAAGCTGGACTGGAATCATCAAATCTTATTGTTGGTGTTGATTTCACCAAAAGCAATGAATGGACGGGTACGTACGTACGGTCACTTAATTTATGCATTTTTTTCCTTTTTCCTTTGCTGGTACATATAACTATTAATTGTTTTCTTTTCACAACATAATTATTAATTGTTTTCAATAGGAAAAAAAACATTTGATGGGCTCAGCTTACACAACATTGGTGAATCTTCCAATCCATATGAGCAAGCCATTTCTATAATTGGACAAACATTGTCTAAATTTGACGACGATAATTTAATCCCATGCTTCGGGTTTGGAGATGGTATAGACTATAGTTCACTAATTATCAGATGTCATATTACCTAATAAAAAGAAGACTTCACATGTAAAAATATTGTACTAAATTGGAAATGTGAAAACAATTATTGGGTTTGGCAGGATCAACACAAGATAGAAATGTTTTCAGTTTCTACCCAGATCAGAGACCCAGCAATGGATTTAATGAAGTTTTATCAAGATACAGAGAATTAGTTCCTCATGTCCGATTAGCTGGTATGCTGATTTTCAAAATGGTTGCATTGTTACATATTGAACACTATACATTACCTATAAACTAAAACAAATATATACATGAATCCTCTGTTTTTCAGGTCCGACTTCCTTTGCACCCATAATTGAAACAGCTATGTCAGTAGTTGAAAGTAGTGGTGGCCAGTACCATGTTCTACTAATTATTGCCGACGGTCAGGTAACATTTAGATAAATTATCTACACTGAATAAGTTGACTAAAGCAAGTAAATATTGTGATTTTGTAATATTTAAGTCTAATTAAACAGAGCAGTTTCTACTAGGATACTGAGAAATGCTTGTAATTGATATACACAGGTCACTAGGAGCGTAGATACCAGTAATGGAGAATTCAGTCAACAGGAGCAAAGGACAATGGAAGCTATAGTAAAAGCTAGGTAAGAAGTTAGTACTTATATATGTATTAAAGCACACTAGCTAACAAACACAATTTTTAGATCTAATTAAACATACAGAGTTTATTAATGACCCTTATCAGCTGTATTATAGTATCTTGCAAGTTACAAATTAGAAAATTATGAGTGCAATACTAAATCAATGTGTCAATTTATTTATGGAAACTTCATATGTCATATGTCAATTTAATCTCCCTCTACCCTACTGTTTTCATATGTTAACATAACTGATTAACAAATCAACTGACGAAGTACTTATATGCATGCAACATACTTTAATATATAATTTCCCCTTTTTGTTGAATTTGTTGTAGTGAGCTTCCTTTGTCCATAGTTTTAGTTGGAGTTGGTGATGGACCCTGGGACACTATGAAGCAATTCGATGACAGTATTTCATCGAGATTGTTTGACAACTTCCAAGTACTTTTTCTTTCATAATTTTGCTGAAAATTTCACCCTGCAATACTTTCAAAAAAAAGGGGCAAATAGATACACATTTTGGCCATTTTGACCTTCTTTTAACATACATTTCAATTACTTCCTGCAGTTTGTAAACTTTTCAGAGATAATGTCAAGAAAAATTCCTCAGTCAAGAAAAGAGGCAATGTTTGCTCTTAGAGCACTAATGGAAATTCCATCTCAGTATAAAGCAACAATAGAACTTGGACTTCTAGGGTAAGTACCCACCTAACAATAACAAAGTTTCTACTACTAAATCAATGTCATTATATTACATATATACTAGAACTTTCTAACCAGAAATTATTACTGACACTATTAATTTTAAAAGTCAACAGAACAGAAATAGAATTAGCCCAAGGAGGATCGCACTACCACCGCCTTGTTCGAGATCTGGTACCGCTCCTAGTGTAATAACAACATTGACATTACCAGAAAGGGCCTCAAGTAATCCGAGCGAAACAGTAGCTAGTACCAGCGCTGCATCTCCTCTACCTAGTTCAGAGGATCAGGTCACAACTGCTAAAGTTCTACATACTTGTATTTCTTGATGCTAAATCTTGACAAGAATTTTTTTCTGAGTGCTAATTAGACTTTGATAATTATATATCAACAGCATGTATGTCCAGTCTGCCTTGTGAATCGTAAAGGCATGGCTTTTGGTTGCGGCCACCAAGTAAGCATATAAAAATCTACCTAAGTAAAATATGTCTTCTGTCTATATGTTCTTAATTCACAGCTCGAATCTGGTTTTCTAATTGTCTTGCCTTATTCCACAGACATGTTGTTCATGCAGCCAGAAGCTGCAACGGTGTCCTATCTGTCGTAGCCCAATTAAAACACAAATCAAACTGTTCTACTGAAGAAACCATGGATGGTTCATTGGTAGCATTTCTGGAGGTGACCACGGGCTCTGATTGCTCTCCTTCATTCAAATAATTTGACACATAGATATTCGTTGTATATATTTAAATCTATTTTCAATTATTTCTTATTATTTTTAACTGTTTCTTGATAAAAGGAAGGTGAATATTATTTTCAACTGTATCTTGATAAAAGAAAAGGTGAATGCTTGAATTTTTCTTTATGTTGCATAATGTACAAGATGGAATATCATTACATCAGTAAAAACAATGCGCCTCGCTATGATGTTCGGTGTTTCCCATCATCCATTGATTTTTCATGGGTACATGAAATCTGAGTCGTTCTTTCGATTACGAGCAGCATGGTTTGCATGTATTAGATTATCTTATAAAATAGGAAAAAGTAAATTACACAAAAAATCTTTAAATTTTTTTTATTATTTTGATCTTTAAAATTTCAAAATTATCAACTTGATCATTGAAATATCACTTAATTACTATTTTAATCCTTAAAACTTTAAAGATACTAATTTAGTCCTTCAAGTCTTTAATTTATATTAAATTAGTCCTACAATTGAAAAAATTAATAATTATAATTATATCTATCAAGTTTTTAATTTATATCAAATTGGTCCAACATTTATATTTATGAAAAAAATATTTCAATTAATTTATGATGGCACTAACATGAATATTAACATTAATTTAATTCATATTTAATGTCGTGAATAATTATTTTTCTTTTTATATTATTTATATTAATTGATAATTATATATTAATTAGGTATAATTATCATTTTTTTAAATGTATATTAAATGTAGGATTAATTTGATATAAATTAAAAATTTGAAGAATCAAAATAATGCATTTGAAACTTTAAGAATCAAAATGGTAATCGAGTAATATTTTAAAGATCAAATTGATAATTTTGAAACTTTAAAAATCAAAATGATAAAGAAGAATACTTTAGAACCATTCATGTAATTTACTCAATAGGAAGCGTTGAAGATAAGGAAACAAAACCTACACCTCTCCTTCCAATCATGGGTTCATGACTCATATATTCACTCTCCTCCTCAATTAAATTCTCTCTTCTTCAGATCATCTCTCCTCTTTATCTATTAGACTTGTTCCAAGCTCTATATATACTGTGTTTTCTTATCAGTGCTGCCTCGCTGCCTTAAAGAGTGCAGTTGTTCCTGCAGAAAAGTTTGCTCAAAATTACTTCTGCTGAAGGTTCAGGCAAAAAAAAAAAAAAAGAAGAGATCGTCTGATCCAGATTACTTTGGACTCGCATTTCTCTTTCATTAATGTTGGATTTTATATTATCTGAAACCAATCACATGGGCCGAAACCGAAATTATAGTTATTCAATCTTGAATAAATGTGAACAGTAGTTGATGAACAGTGTTTTCTCTTCGCGCGGAGATGGTCTATCCTCTCTCTACGAGTGAGCAGCATGTGTTTGATAGAACATTTTGTTGTCTTTAAATGATGTTCCATGTGTTTTTGCTGGCTGTGGGCTATAAATTCTTTCTTTCTTTGTGCAGGGATCTTCTCCGGTTCATATCTTCGCTATTTCTCTCTTTTCTTTCGTCATGGATCTTTGATCGATGGTGGTGATCTTGCATTGCAGTTATTTGCTTTCGCAACATGTGTACAGAGACGACTTTTCTTCTGACCCAGCTGGCAGGAGAGATTCCTTTCTCGTCTACACGGCTCAGACATTTATCATCGTTACCATCGGCCTTCACAAAACTTGATTACTAGAATACGTGCGTTACTTTCAACTTTCAAGGGTAACAATGTGAGCTCAACAGACAAGCTTCTTTGCCTTCACCAACTATTATTTCAACAATTTTGATAATTAATTTTCAAATAATTTTAAAAAAATATAAACAATTTATAAATATATGATTCGATTTATTTTTTTTATATAATGTTAGAAATTTAATTTACCAAATTAAATCTTATGTTTTAAGATTTTACATGTATTATTATTATCAATCCTAAAAGATTCCTTAAATATATTAATTTTATATGGTTGGATTAATAACGTTATGGGCTGGCCACCCATATCATTGTTAGTCATCAATTGAAGATTATCGTGATCAAATATATTACAAAGAAAATAAATTGGAATTGATAACTGTTACTTTTCATGGTAGAACATTCACTAAAACTTTAATATTTTACTCGGTCAAAGTTTCGTTACTCTATTGAAGAAAATTAATACAATTTATTTCACTTAATGACCTCCTCAAATCACAGCTTCTATAAATACTAATCTTATAATGCATTTGGAGAAGTAGCAAAACAGAGGAAAATGAAAATAGCAGAAGATAATACAGTATAGATTTATTTGAGAATATAAGAAATTATATACTTTAAAGTATAATTTATTTGAGCTATTGTTGTAATCGAATTCGGATTCGTTCCTTATGCAAAGTACATCGCATTAAAAGAGGTAGGGGTCGAAATATTTTGAAAAGAGATCGTCGTAAGTTCACTGCACTATATGGGACAAATATTTCTATGAAGATAGTACTTTTGATTTTATGAGTACACTTTGATTTTTTATGATGGGAGAATTTCGACTGCAGACATGGAGCGATATCAAGAAGAATTTGACAACACGATGCAATTAAATTGTCAAGTTATTGTTTGAATTTCTAAACTCTATTTAATTTTAGAGAAAATTATTTATATGCCCATCAAAACTTTTCATATTAGATATTTACCCATTGAAATTTTAAAATTTGTTATTTACCCATCAAAGTTTAAGTACCTTATAAATATCTCCATTACTTAATTTAATTTCCAAAATGGAAGATATTTTTGACAAAATGAGCTCTTTTATTATTTGTTTACTCGTCAATGAGATTTTGCAAATTTATAGAAATTAGAAGAGGTTGATGTTTTGAAAATTTTGGACACGACCTATACTAGATACATGAAGGTGCATATATCTGATATCTCATACGTGAATAAGATGGTTGTTCAGAATGATGAGAGAAAAATCTAAAGAGCCTTTACGTAACTAATTAAAAAAAAAAAAGAACAATTAGAATGCACTGCTAATAGCAGATCATTTTTGTGTCACATTATTAACATAAGAAAATGGATAAATGTTTAGTTAGGCTAAGTGTTATAACGTTAAAAGAGTTCGCACTTATATTATTATCTAATGAAATGTAATCTCACTTGAGTTTGCACAATTGCATTATGTCTATCTTACAATTTTATTAGATATGATGATGTAATGTTCATAGCATAACATTTGATGTGGCATTCTTTGAATGATAGGACCATACAGAAAGAACAATTGAAAATGAAAAGAAGCACTGAATAGAAGAAGCCTATGGGGAAAAGGAGGAGAACTCAACGAAGAGAGACCAGATTGAAGGACTATTCATAAACACCGCAAATTAACGCCAAAACGTCAATGCTTAATCTTATTCTAGATTCTAGATTTGTATTTACAAAACTTGATATTTGTTCTTTATCCAGTGAAAATTATTTGCGTGATGATAATGCTACTATCATGCAATGGCGTATGATCAAAATTGAAAACATAAACAATGTTAGGAGATAATCCAATAGTGGTTATTATGGCAACAGTAGGAGACGATCCTTTCATACAATTTTGTTAATGTTCATACAACATGTTTCAAATCTAATACGTAGTATTATTTACATCTTTCGGATTCCTGGTATCTAGTATGTTTTTTTCTAATTGCTTAATGATTTTTAAATTCTTCAATTGATTAATATAAAATATCATTATATTTATGGTCAAATACGTTTGAATTAGTGCAGCGGTGATAGACCTCATTTTTCTATAAAAGAAATACGAATTCAAATCCCGCATGAAACATTTAAAAAGAAATAAATGTTAGAATTAACGAAAACTCTTATATAAAAAAAACATTATAGTCATATATTGATGTGTATAATAACATAATTTCAGTGAGAACCAAAATGTATAAGCAATTAGTATAACACACATGCAAATTGTAAAATTAATCTAAATATGTTTGTAATATTTTTCGAACTTACAAGACAAAATTGTTGTGTTTTCTATCACACAACTCGGTCATGATTGCATTTGTAGTAGCGCTATGCCATATGAAAAACAGTTAAGTTGTTTGTTGGTTGCGTTGGTGCAAGTTCTTGATTATGAAAATATATATTCTTGCATTGTTAAGAAAAAATATTTGTATGGAACTTATTATATGGTTTACTATCTTTCAATATTATTAGTTGTTGATATTCACTATTATAACTACAAAATTTATATATACTTTCTACAAGTATAATCAACAAGATACTATAGATTCACAGCGAAGTGCAAGTTCAAACCTAGTAAAACAAACGAGAAGAACAAAGCCAAGAAGCGTTTTTCCTTCTAATAATTTTTTAGATTAGAAAATTTTTGGTGAGAATAAGGCCTATTTTATATTTTATATATACAAATAATTAAAAAAATAAAATTATCATCACTTTTCATAAGTTTTTTCTAGTTATGAAATAATTAGAGAATAACTCTCTCCCCTATAATTGTGAGAATACAATATGATTTTATCTTTTAATTATTTTAATTATTTTCAGATTATCTTATTCCTAAACGGAGGCTAAAAAGTTCCCTAAACCTTAGATGGATAATAATAGTAATTTAAAGTAAATCATTCGAAGAATGAACATTTAATTCAGTTTCTTGAAACCGACGGTACTAATAAGTCAAAGTATAGAAGAATTAAATTAAAATAAAAAAAACACAAATTTTGGATTATTTTCCGAGTTGTGTGTGTCTCTTAAAAATATGATATTTATTATTATTTAAATATTTTTTACGCAAATTTAAATTTATGTTTATTTACAATTTAAATATAAATTCAAATATTTAATTTAAAAAGTTTGGAAAAAAGTTTAACAGTGAAGTTTGGATAGGCATCATTAGAGTTCTCAAAAAAATATGGCCTATCAAGACATAGCACGGCACGGCGTGTCAAAATGTGCCGTATTAAATGTATCGTGTGTCATACCGTTATCTGTGCCGTGTCGGATTTTTGTCGCTCGAGACACGACACGCCACACACGGATAAGGGGGGCGACACGGCACGGGAACATACGTAGGTATTTGTAGGTATGTTTGGCATAGTTAGGCACGGATAGACATAATATGCACGGATTGTAGGCCATTGGATATTGATCGGACGGTTGATTTTGTAATTTATTGGCTGATTTTTTTATTTTTTTTTTGCATTTTTTATAAATTTTTATATTTTTTTCAATTATTTGTTTTATTTTTTAGCAGCAAATAAATTTAAAAATTTTGAATTATTTATTTTTTTAAGATTTTTCCGAATTTTTTACAATTTTTTCCGATTTTTTTGAATTTTTTCCTACCAAACACATTTAGCATGATTAAGACACGTATAGCACGGCGTGTCAACTCGACACGGCACAGTTAAGGCACGTCACGTTTAGCATGGCGTGTTGAATCGGTACGACACATATAGCACGTCGTGCCTTGTCCGCGCCGTGCCACTCTCTCCCAATTTTTAACACGGCACGACACACACGTCGTGTTTTGACATGATACGGCACGGCACACACGTATTTAATTCACTAAGCGTCATCCAATTCGCCGTCTATTATAACGGAACAGTCAACTACCTAGCTGTTTCCAGTTCTAGGGTTTTACACACCTCGTTTAATAGCTTAAACCCTAATCTCTCTCTCCCTCTGCCCCCCTCCCGCGTTCGTGCGCCACAACCATGAATTTTCGCTTCCAGAACCTTCTAGGCGCGCCGTACCGGGGAGGAAACGCGGTGATCTCCGGTGACTCGCTCCTCCTATCGCCAGCGGGGAACCGCATCGTCGCCTCCGACCTCATAAACTCGCGCTCCGTCACCTTCCCTTTTGAGGCGGCGTCGGACCTTTCCCGCCTCGCTGTGTCAGACGACGGTCGGCTCTTGTTCGCCGCCGACTCCAGCGACAAGGGCCGCGTTTATATCATAAGCGTGCCTTCCAGAGCGATTTTGCATCGCACGATTTTCAAAAAGGCGGTCTCGGCTGCGAGGTTCAGTCCCGATGGGTCGCTGATAGCCATCGGATTGGGGAAGCTGATCCAGATTTGGCGCTGCCCCGGTTTCAAGTGAGTGTTAAATTTTCTCGATTTTCTTTTATCTAGCTGTTTGCTGGTCTACATTGCAGTTGTGAGCGAACTTTGGTTCTTAATTACATATTTTGGTTTACACTAGCAGTAGCTTCCTTTCTGCACCTTGGTTAACAAATTACAATATCTTGTCTCTGTATACTTGCATTTTGCTTATTGGTGGATGAATTTTTCACCCTTCTTTGGATAAATTGAATTTATATTTGCAATCCATAGTAACCCTTCACTTTCTATATGAACAGTTCAATTTATGAAAAATGTTTATTTTTTTTATATCAGGAAAGAGTTTTTCCCATTCCACCTTGAAAGAACATTTCCCGACTTCTCTGCCACTGTCACCTCATTTGACTGGAGCCCTGACTCAAATTATCTTCTTGCTGGGTCAAAGGATCTGACAATGCGTATCTTATCTCTCAAAGGGAAACGATCTGAAAGCAAGCCCTTTTTATTTCTCGGCCATAGAGAACCAATTGTAGGTGCCTTCTTTGCCCTTGACAAAGAAACCAGTACCAGTAATCGTGCCTATTCAGTTTCACGGGATGGTGCAATTTTCACCTGGGATTTGATTGAAAATATGGACAATATGGACGTAGATTTGGATTCAGATTCTCCTGATATAAAAGATCAAAATTTAGATGCAGACGGTAATGACAACAATCTGATAATTAAATTTGAAAGCCCAACCAAAAAAAGGAGGAGTTCTGAGGATGACAATGCACCTAGCATGCCCAGTTGGCGACTACGAAAGAAGGATTTCTTCATGCAAGCGCCAGCACGGCTTACGGCATGTGACTACCATCGGGAGCTTGACATGGTAGTGGTTGGGTTCTCAAATGGGGTTTTTGGGCTGTACCAGATGCCAGATTTTGTCTGTTTACATCTGTTATCAATTTCTAGAGAGAAGATTACGACTGCAGCATTTAATCGGGCAGGAAATTGGTTACTGTTTGGATGTGCAAAATTGGGGCAGTTGCTTGTCTGGGAGTGGCGTTCTGAGAGCTATGTCTTTAAGCAACAGGGGCACTATTTTGATGTCAATTGTGTGGCGTATTCGCCTGATTCTCAGTTGCTGGCAACTGGAGCTGATGACAACAAAGTCAAGGTACAAACATTATTAGTATAAACTAGTTTTTGAATTGTGAATTTGTCACGTTATTAGCAACATATCTACTGCTTACACTAGGTTTTTGGATTGACTTGAATAATTCCGTATCGATGGGTATCAGTTCAATGAGCCCATGTTTGGTTGAAGAATAAGTGAGGAATAAACTCCTTATTCCTCACTTAAGGAGCCAAACATGAATAACTAATGGAGGTATAAAGTGGAAGAAAGAGGGGTTATGGTTCCATAACTTAAGGAGCCTGGGGAGTCTCCTTAAGTTATTCCTCAAGTTATGCCTCAATGGGACCCACAATTCATAGTAATAATGATGATGATGATGATGATTATTATTATTATTATTATAATCATACTTATTGTTGTTACTATAATATTATGATGGTTACTAATATTATTATTAATAAATAATAATTTATTTTATTATTATTATATAATTATTTAAATATAGATATTGATATTCTTAACTAAATAATATCATATTTTATTATTTTATATAATTATCAATAATCATGATTATTTTTATTTTTCATTACCATCATAATTATTGTGGTTATCAATGATATTATCGTATTTTATTATTTTTATATAATTATTTAATCATAAATAGTGACATTATTATAATTAATTATTATTATGTAATATTTTTAATATCATTGCATAATTATTGTTGATCTATTTTTTATCGATATTATTTATTTAACTGACGTTATCATGATAGTAACTATTATTGTTATTGTTATTGATATTGTTATAATAATAATAATAATAATTGATGTTTATTTGTCATCTTCTTTATTTTTATTATTTTCATTATAATAATTATTATAGTTGATATTATTAGTAATATTTATATTTTTTTTAATGTGATGACATAAATATATACTCTTCTTATTCTTCCATTTGCTCAACCAAACAAGAATACTTTATGGTGTCATAACTTTACATAAGAAGTTATGCCTTCATAACTTTATGTTCCAACCAAACATGACCTAAATCTTTAGTTTATCAACAATGCTTTCTCAGCTTACAGTATCAGTACATGCATCTGCTATGTTGTAGCTTGTTCTGTGTTGTGTTTTGGGTTTCAGCTTGTATGTCTGGACTTGGGAAGCAATGGAAGCCAGGGAACTTTGTTCACATTTAAAAAATAAAATAAAATAAAGAAAAGCACAACTGTTATTTCGGTCAAGCCTCTGTTTGATCTATTTTGCAATTAAAGTTTTACTTATCCCAGTTTTTTTCTTCTTTCGTGTTGCTAGACCTGATAAACCCCCCTCTATCAACCAGATCCCTTGTGGAATAAGGACTCAATTTAACCCAATTTTGCCTTTGTTTTTTCTTTTAATGCTGATTTTATTTGAAGAAAGTGTTCACGACACTTGTTTCCCATCAAAGAAGCAAATAGTTTTTTGTTATGCAATTAAACTTCACTTAACCACTAACCAGCTTGAATTCCCAGCAATCATACAATTTCTTACCTAGAGAACAAGAAAAATGAAGACTTGTATAACCATATAACTATCCAAAGCTTATACATGGGTCCTTCATGTGGATATTTCACGCTCTTTATGTTATTACAATGCAGGTCTGGACAGTGTCATCTGGGTTTTGCTTTATTACTTTTTCTGAGCACACAAATGCAGTAACAGCAGTGCACTTCATGGCCAACAACCATTCTCTTCTCAGTGCATCTCTTGATGGAACAGTTCGAGCTTGGGACCTGTTTCGATACCGCAATTTCCGTACCTTTACCACTCCTTCACCCAGACAGTTTGTCTCTTTGGCAGCTGATCAGAGTGGAGAAGTAGTTTGTGCTGGCACCCTGGACTCCTTTGAGGTAAGCATCTAGCTTATTTATTTTGCTATAGGATACATATTATTTAGTTATAAGGACATGAGATATGGAAATTGCGGTATCGAAACAGTCTGTATCTAGCATCTAGCATAGTCTGTACTAGAAGTTTGGAACTCGAATTACACTGGTGGTGATAGTATAACAGGACTTGTGAGGTCATGCTTGATATCTTTCTAATTTTTATTTGTTTGGGGTTATTGCACAATGCACTGATGCATATTGGATATGTCGTGCTCGATGCACATTACTTTCATTGATTACAATCAAGGTAGATTGAAATATGGAAATATCTTATCCTTTTCATCTTATATAATATTTTTTTTTCTTTTCAGATATTTGTGTGGTCTATGAAGACAGGGCGCTTACTAGATGTTCTTAGTGGCCATGAGGGTCCAGTCCATGGATTGATGTTTTCACCAATTAATGTAAGCTAACATGTGTTATTTGCAATCTTCTTTCCTATTGCTTCATTTCCTTTTTATTCTTGTCATCAGATGACCAATTATGCTACTTATAGATAGTCTTTTTTTTGACAAACTCGGTGTTGCATTCTGCAATGTTGTTATTTAGTTGCTTTATAAAAAAAAAAAAATTCAAGTGACACTGAATATGAGACTCCAGACTTTGGTGTTTAATCTCACAAAAGAACAGGAGTGGTTATTCTTAGATTGTAATGTTTGTCCACACATGGATTAAGAGTTTTACTTATTTTACAGAATCTTGATGATTGACGTAGAAATCTAGAATCAAAGTCCTGAATCCAATTTTAATTACCAACCCAAGAGCAGAAGATACAAAAATGGAGAACTAAAATTTTGGTTTTACACCACATGCTCATGTTGATCTTATTATACTTTCATTAATTCAGGCTGTTCTTGCCTCCTCTTCATGGGATAAAACTGTGCGGCTCTGGGATGTATTCGAAGGAAAAGGCTCCATCGAGACCTTCACTCACAACCACGATGTGCTGACAGTCATATACCGGCCAGATGGGAAGCAACTTGCTTGTAGTACCCTTGATGGCCTGATCCACTTCTGGGACCCAATCGATGGTGTCTTGATGTACACGATTGAGGGAAGAAGGGATATTTCAGGTGGCCGCCGCATGACTGACAGGAGATCGGCTGCTAATTCTGCAGGAAGGTATTTCACCTCATTGTGTTATTCAGCCGATGGGAACTTCATACTTGCAGGAGGAAATAGCAGATTTGTGTGTATGTATGACGTAGCTGAGCAGGTGAGTTTTGTACCAGTTTATTAGCTTATGAGACATTTATGACCTTCTGACTGAGCATTCCAAAGGAAGTGACAATGCTAAAACAGTAGGAATACAGATTCCATGTAGTAGATCCTGTAAAGATTTAAACTCAAAAAAGATAAATAATGGAATCTTGTAAACTTCCTGCTGTTGTTATTTGGAAACACAAAGTATTGTAATCTCTTACCGAGTATTCTACTTATTCATTACATATCATTTCTTATGCTGTCTTCCAGCACACATTCATTGCTCTTGTTTAACGGTAATGAAGAAATCTTTTCTTTTTTTTAGTTTGGCCCTCTATTTTGTTTCCTTCTTGTGTATTGTTAATATAAATAGTTCTGAACACGTGCTATCTTTATATACATTTTTTCTAGTTCTTGGTTTATTTTGACTTATTTTGATCTTCGGTCATTTGTCAGGTACTGATTAAGAGGTTTCAGATAACACACAACCTCTCCCTTGATGGGGTCCTTGACTTCCTTAACTCCAAAAATATGACTGAGGCAGGTCCAATAGATTTGATTGATGACCCTGACAGCGACATAGAAGAGGGAATTGATATCCAAATGAGGGGCAAATTGGGGCAAGATCTTCCTGGCTCAACACAAAACCGAGGCCGACCTGTGGCTCGCAGCAAGTGCATCAGAATTGCACCAACTGGTCGGTCATGGGCTGCAGCTACGACTGAAGGAGTGCTGTTATACTCGGTTGACGAGTCCTTCATTTTCGATCCCACCGACCTTGACATGGATGTTACTCCTGACGTAAGGATTTTAATGCTTTCTTTTTCTATAAATAATAGGTTTGCATGATTGTCGGTTGTTTCATCACTGTTGTGCTGGTCCTAAAGGTAATTCAAGGTCATTTTTCCATTAGTTAAATATAGAGTACATACAAGGATCAAGTTGGTATGCTATTATCTGGGATATCCAAGTGAATTTAATACTTGGCCCGGTCCAGTACAGCAATTGAACCCGGTATTTTGTATCATTGATTTGTATTTTTTTTTATTCCTTGATATCCTTGCTATCAATATTCACATTGGATTGAAATTTGCTGCAGAACATTTTTCATTTTGTAATGATACTTCAACTTACTGGACCATACGGGTCCGACCTGCTTGTAAAAGCAAAAGAAACTAGGATCATCTATGTACCATAGAGAACTAGATATTGTGCAATACAAATTTCTACAAATTCTGTAATATATAACTTATTCTTGTTCTTAGTGTAAATAGTGAAATATCTTGTCTGACTTGTATTAACGCACTCATGGAAAAAAAATATGATTTATCATTCTACCTGTGCAGAAAGTGGAGGAAGCGCTGGCAGATGACCAAAAGCAAAGAGCTCTGTTGCTTAGTCTTCGACTGAATGAAGACTCTCTGATTAAAAAATGCATTTTTGCTGTCAACCCTTCAGATGTATCTGCTGTCAGTTCCTCGGTACCTTTCAAGTACCTCCAGAGACTGATTGAAGCATTTGCTGATCTCTTGGAGAGCTGTCCACATCTTGAATTCATTTTGCAGTGGTGCCAGGTACTTGTTGTGGAAATATGGAACCCAGCCTCAAATCACCCTTAGTAATTAACAGGGACTTGGTTAATCTAATTTTACCTGAAATAACTCTTAATGACTATTTAACCTGATTTTTATTCCAAATTAGTCCCAATTTAGGAGCAACTTAATGAAAGTCGGCACTTTTGTTCCAAATATCGACTTAACCCCCTTCAGTGACCATGAACTTGATGATATACATCTTAATCGCTGCTGAAGGGAAACATGTCCCAGTATTATTATCACCTGCTACACTTTACTGGTATTTACTGTGCTCTAGGGTGTTTGTTGATGCCAATACTGAATTTTATATCTACTTTTTCTGTTTTAGGAGCTATGCAAGGTTCACGGTCATTACATACAGCAAAATTCTAGAGCCCTGCTTCCTGCTTTAAAATCCTTGCAAAAAGCAATCACAAAATTGCACCAAGACCTGGCTGACACGTGTTCTTCCAATGAGTACCTCTTGAGATATTTATCCTCTGCTGGGACAAAGGCCTAAATTTATAACCAGAAAAGCCTTCAAGTTGAAGTTTATGTGTACGACTTGCGTTGTCTCTGGTAGGCCTAGCTTTTGTTATTACCTGTATCATTATGTACGAGCAGGCATGTTGATTCGGGTAAACTAAATTTTGGCAAGTTTCTTTTTGTAGTGCCACAAATTATTGCAACTATTGGTAGCAGAGTATTTGTAACATAACAGAACTGAATGAGAAGGTTTTACATAAATATTGTTTGTTTTTCTTTTGTGATACCTCTGCATTCTTATATGCGCAATCAATAGTTAGATGTTATTTTACCTCCACAGATTTTGTGATGGGGAGTTAGCAGTGCTCCAAATAGTGACCTTCATGATCATGTTCCTTTTGATAGTGTCTGAAAGGCTTGATACTATACATAATTATCGTTTATAATTGCTTACAAATAGATTCTCTCCTCACCTGTCAGAAATGAACACAGCCTTGCAGCAGGAATTTTGAAGGGCAGCTACGCTGGCACTGACTTTATGAGGCGTGGCAAATTGCATCTTATTTTGTGTTATACGACTTGTTATTCTTTTTACGGCCGTAGCCTGCAAATATCTTTGGTTTTCGTTAGTTTAATGATGTATGTGTCATCATTTCATTTTTTTTCTTGTTCATTTGATAGATAAACTCATTGACAAAAGGGCAGCAACAGGTGGCAACGAAAGCTGGTCGATTTCGTGCGAAACTAAGTTTGAAATTTCCAGACTGATGACCTGTTTGTGCGAGAAGGAGACGCGTCTGGACTGCAGGTCGATTTTATGCCAAACTAAGTTTGAAGTTTCTAGACCGATGACCTGTTTGTGCAAGGAGGAGACACGTTGGACTGCAGGAAGTGTACTGGTACGGCCTTAGTTGGAGCACTCGAGCACAAGAGCGGAGCTGCCATTTTAAGTAACGCTTACGTAAAGAGCACACAAGCAAAGAAAAAAGAAAAACAAATAACTAATGATCAGTCTGATCAGTTAACTAAGGAAAGAAAAGGGTGCTCTTTGCCTTGGTATGGGACAATTACCACCTGTAACTTGAACCAAATTACAATTTGAGCAGCACATATATGTATTATTTTTCCTTCGTTACCTTCTGGAATTCGGTGGACTGCAGAGTGCTTTTGTGGGTACTTTTAGTAATGGCTATGGAACAGAAAATTATTAAGTTTAATGCTCTCATTTTTCATGAAATCAAAACTGCCATGATGTGCTTACACGCGCGCTGTTTTGCATCTCTGCACTTCTTCATTCGGCAATTTACTCTTTGACGAATGATTTGTTTTCGTTTAGAACAAAAAGTTATTCCAGACTTCTTCAATTCACTAATGAAGAAGCATTGTTTTTAATATGGACTATTACAAATTTTTGTGAATATTTTATAGGAAATTTCCGTATATGACATTTACTGGTGGACAAGTATGAGGCGACTTTGTACTGGACGACACTAATCAGTAAGACTGATGAAGTCGCAATTAGTGCAAAAACAGCTAATTGGAAAGCAATAGTCATCTAATCCTCCAAGTTACCAACAAATGAATTATACAATGGATCCCTCACTTAGTCAAAATTGTAATAATATACAATATGGAAGGTTTAAATCAATTGATTCTTTTCTTTAAAACTTATTACTTGATTTGAACATGAAGTAGATCGACTTTCCTATTCATTGCTAGCATGCTTTTTTTATTTTTCATTGACCTCAGAATGAGCATATTATATTTAACATAGTACATGTCTTCTTCTGTCATATAAATAAAAATGTCTCCTTTGAAAACCGCCAACCTTTCTTTTCACCTCTTATTAGTCGTCTCATTAGTTCTTTATTTCAGGAAATCTCATGTTTATAAAAGACAAAATAAAACATCGTTGTCAAAAGCAACAGTCTTTCCTAGATATAATTTAATATTGATACTCTTCCAGGAAAAAATAGCCATAAGAAGATGAAAATCGATTTTTTATCGACCCTGAGGCAGTTCAAATTTTGGAACCCACAATCTTTTTATTATTATTTAACATATATAAGGAGTTATTTCAACATCAATCCGATTCATAAACATAGACTTTTAGAAGAAAAAAACAAATTGAGTGTAGAAAAGCAGATCCCACAATCATTTAATAATTAACATCCTACAAAGACCCTGTCGCCTGTAGGTCAAAAAGAATGCAAAATCACACGTACCTTTTGTCCCATGCAATTCATGCATCAACTTGTTACTTGTGCAGAGCATTCACAATTGAGCTCGTGTTGAGATTTGTACCAGAACCCTAACAACCAACAGTCATATCGTATAATTTGAGATCCGGTATAATGCAGCAATTAATAAACTTTCTTTCGTGAACAGTTCCTATTGCTACGTACATTGATTTTCAATTTCAAACTTTTGATGTGCATAATTTCGGTACTGTACTCTGATTAATTAAGTAGCTAGATACATTATATATTGTGTGTACAGGAGCAGTACAATATATTTGCCAGCTTGAAATATATATTAGCATGTTTCAATTTCCACTGCAACAGTATTCTCTTTATTTTATCAATTTATCTAAAATATTTTAATTGTGGTCAGTGATGAAGCTGCAATCATTTACTTGACTTGGAGGCTTGACAGCTGGAACATCACATTCACTTAATTAATTGGCCAATTATATTGCACGAATTTTACTATACCAAAAAACTGTGACGCTAACATGATATGACTGTGTGTATGTACTAATGCACAATTTCAAAAAGGTAGGGTTTAACTGGGTCCTTGTTTTTTCAACATAAAATCTAGCCTTTTTCACATTTCTAATTGAAAATGTAGGGGCTTTCAAAATGTGAAAATGGAAAAGGTTCAATAGTCAATTCTATTGACAAGATCATCGGTACTATATCTATATATATATATATATATATAATCAAGGCTGTCGTGATAAATTATTCAAATAAACAGATTCCTTGAGTCATTTAACTCATCATAATTAACTTTATTAATGTATTAGCTCCCTTGTTATTATGAATATGGTTATTCAAGTAAAATAAGCATCTATACATATAATCGAGGAGGCAGTAACTAATATGGAAATCTAAGGGGCCAAAGTGCATACACGCCCTCCCAGGCAGATCTTGAACTATCGTCTGCTATAATCAGTGCACGTGTTCATCCACCTATCACAAGAACTAATTGCGTGTTGCCATTTTCCTTCCTACTATTTTGACCACAGTAGTAAGGTGAAAGTGCAATTCTTCTATCTAAAACTGAAATATATAATAGACTGTAGAGAAGCTCAGAAGCAGCCCCCAATTTGGGAATTCTTTAAAGCGATGCGAGTACATTAAAATCTGAGCTTTTCAGTTTCTGGGTGATACTTGATTAATTTGGGTCTTCTAGACGACGATGGGATGATTTTAAATATATAATATTTTTTATATGATGGATACGATTAATTATACTAGTTATATCGGATCCCAATTCCATTCAAATCCGACGTTATGAATGGCTGTGCATGGTTTAATTTATCTATTGTCTATTCTATCCAATATCCATATAAATACACATGAGGTAGATTGAATATATTTTTATGAATTAATTAATGACAATGTGTAAAAGATAAGAATTATATATGTGAGAAATAATAGTGTACTTTAAAAACAAAAGAACCAGAATTAATGATGTGTTTTAGAATCTGACCAAAAGACCATCATATATATTACAATTTACAACAAATGAGCCAGAATAATATACTATACAAAAGTTTTAGAGTTGTTAATTTAATTTTATTATCACGGTACATTACATTATATGATTAATAATATAGCTTTAGAACAATATTTCCAATTTATATTATAATAAAATATATGATGCGGAATATTTAATAAAGGTGAAGATGAGGACTATAATTTTTTAGGAAAAAGATATTTATCAAAGTTTTATGACTTGAACATGAAACATTCAAAAACAAACAAGTTATATGCGTCTATCTACTTGAATCTTAACTACTAAATCCAAAAATTCACTTAATTATTAAACACAATTAACTTGACATCATAATTTGATCTGATTTGAAATATGAAAATCACATATCAAAATTCGAATCCAACCACCTATTTCAAGGATCATAATTTAATATGGATCATATCCGGACCCAAACCCAGTAGCTTCTCCTATAATGATGACAAGTAAAGAATAAATAAAAGCTCAAAAAAAAGAAAAGTAAGAAAAGCGTCAACATATATTCCCTGAACTGTGCAAATTAAAGTATACAACAAAAAGGTTGCACTAAAGTTGTTATTTCTTTTCATTTGCTAGTGGCCTGACAATGTTATTTCGCAGTAAAAACAAACCAAAAATAAAATAAAAAAAATGGAAAGAAAAATATTTGGTCTCTGAGAGGATAGAGCCACAAGTTTGGAGACCTAAGCGTGACAAAGGGGTGAAATTGGATCGAATTTTTAATATTCAATCCGACACGTGGTACTTTTACTTCATATTTTATTTTATTTTTAAAATAAAAATAAATTTAGTTATTTAACTTTAAATATTTTCTACTTAGAAAATTATTTTCTATAATTAACAAAATACTTGCCTCTCAATATTATAGTGTTCCTACATTTGTGGGTGCTCAGTCGTAATTCTTGCATTAATAATACAATCATATTGCAATTTTTTCTGAAAAAGTTAGTTATATATGACTATGCCAGATAAAATATTTAGTAATGTTTACATAAGTATCTGAATAATAAATAAATACTGATTGTGTCTGTATTCTAAATAAAAAATTATATAAAAAGTTTAACTAAGGATAACATTAATTGGCGTTCGTGTTGCTGATCAAATGAAATATTGAAGAAACAATTTGATTTTCATCATCCAAGTTAGATTTCATAATTATAAATTACTTCATAGATATCACGAGTATACATCTTATCTGTTTTCGGTTATAATATTTGTGTCTGTATTTAGGAGAAAAGAAAAGAAAAAAGACAATTCTCTAAGATGTGGATGCGGTTAATATATAGTCTCCGTGAGATCCGCATCCGCTCCGTTTAGAGAGCCAGCAAAAGCGCATTAAAACATAGCGGTACCAGGTAGCAGCTGCCTCCTACCATGTCTGATGCCTCTCTCGCATGGCTCCTCCACATTTCCAATCACCACTCACCAGCGCATGCGACAAACATAAAAATACATGCCCATTTCTTACCAGGTACTAGAGACTGCACTGTGCATTTATGTTCTTCTATGATCAGCACTGCGTGGATGATGAATAATCACTACACTCCAAACAAATTAAGACATTTCATACTGGGAAAGCATGCATGACGCGCCGAATTTCAACATCTCATGTTGATCTTTCTTTCCGGTGTTAATTAATTAATTGATTGATTAAGAGTGTCAGATCCATTGCAGGGTATTAGGATCCTCATATTGTGTGGTGAGTCCTTTATTTCAGGACTAAATGAATGTACAACTTGCAACTGCCAAATTTGTTGGGGCTGTTTAGGTAATTATCTCACATCTGTGACGAGGCTTCTTTTTATGTAATTATTCGATTCCTTTGGGTCCGTTGTTTAGTGGCATCGATCCAACACAAATTGGTCTCTGTCTGCCACAGAGAACTCGGATCTGGGAAGGATAGGATATTTATTTATTTTTATTTGTTTGGGATGTGAATTAATTTGAGAAGAATTGAGATTGCATGGATTCGATACAGTTGCCAGTGAAAGAGACGATTGAAAAATCTTACCTACACCACCTACCACTTTTTTGATCTAATCCATTTTGTGTTTCTGTAGCATCTGACCATGGTGCACTAGAAGCTATGAGAAGGTGCCAAACAGTGTACCAGTACCACTCTTGGTCTGGTATGGGCAAAATTGGAAGGACCCACAATGCGTTAATTTTTGTAATCATATGCTTTTTTATCTTTCTTTCACTCTTTCTATTTATGTTCCAAGAAATGTACGGTGCTATTAAATTACATGGAGCAATGATATGAACCAATACATCAAAGGAAGGGGAAAAAAGGAACCTTAAAATCACCTTTTGACTTCTTTCTATCATGTAGAATTTCCCAAGAATAAATTTCCTCTCTGAGTTTATTAAAGTGAAAAAAAAGAAGAATTAGAAAACCAATTTGTCATGCTGCTGATGCCATGCCGTTTCATTTGTTTTGCTCAAAGAAAATGCTGATAGGAGACAAACAAGCTACTGGTCTGGTACAAGAAATATCTCAACATCAGTTGGATAAGAAGATATGAACAGGATGCATTTGTTTTTCATTTGTAAATTTCAGTGTCAACATTTTCTTTTTCTTTTCTTTTAGATAAAAAAGTGGGAAGGATCTTGGGATGATCCACACTTTTCCATTGCGTCTCAAAAACAATTTGCAATGTCTCTTAAACATTCAATCTAACAAGATTTGGTAATATTATTTTTTTTTTGAGAAAAAGATTTGGTAATATCTAGGACTAACTTTTGTAAGAAAAATTAAACATAGCAATTGTAATTATTTTTTTCAATAGACCATAGTTATGAATAAGTATTAATATATGCATAATATTACATAGAATTCACATATGTCAGATACAATGTCCAATACTAATTATTAATTGTTCTAATAAAATTAAACCAACTGGATTTACTTTAGTAATTATTTTTTTATTGGATTGTTGCAAAAGGTGGTTTTCACAAGTAAAAGCGACTCATTAATGAGAAATTTATCTATCAGTGGAATATACATTCTTAATTATTTTTTTAAATAAATTTTCGTATGATTGTTATTAATTTTTCACAAAAGTCAAAAGCTGCATATATCTCGGATCAATATGCTGAACTGTTTTAAAAAAAATTACAAAACAAAGGAAGTAAAATGGATCCTCTCGGATATTGCTCAAGTCCCTGATAATATAGAGTAGATCAAAACAAAATAACGACACGTGAAAACCCCCTTAAAAAAAATGGACACATGTCAGTCCATTTTTTTTTCAGTCCAAATTTCAGGGACTGGCCATGCCAAGTGGCAGATTAAATGGAGATGTGCCAAAATCTCATGTAATGCCACACAGAAAAAGAAACTGACGCTAAAAAGTGACGCTTCAATGGGAAAACAAATCAGACCCACTTACAACTTGGGGTCAACTCAGTAGAAGTGTCCAATTAAAGTGAATTCTAAAAGGTCACCAAATCTTTCCTTACACAGACATAAATGGTAGAAAAATTAAAAAAAAAAGATTTTTACAAATTAAAGGAAAGAGAAAGACCTAGTAATATCATGTCATTGCCTCACACCATGTAGTATGTATATGCTACTAGCTAGCTATTGACTAAGTTTCTTACTTAATTACTGATAAAATTTAGCGCATTATGGTGCATGGTATTGATAGACAAAACTAAATTAAATAGCTCGTATAGCTCATCGTTAAGGTACAAAATATCAAATTTAAAAGAGGAAAAAACGAGTTAATTAACATAAATCGCCATCTATGGTGGTGTACGGAGAATCCTGGGATTTTCAAATAGTATCCCAGAGATCAGATTTTCAAAACGAAAAAACCATCATCAAATCTTTCCTTTTATCAACAGCACCAACAATAACAACACGTACACTACATACACCAGCTAGCAAATTCCTCATCTTTGAATCGTGCGGGGCTGGCTGTATATCCCTCCATGTAGCAGCTCAATCGGTGGATGCGCTGTGAGTTCCGATTCAGAGCTCCTTCTGCGTCCCGAATCCTATCCCCAAGCCACAACTCTGCTCATCGACCGCGTCCATCCATGGTGGTACATAACCCCATGCGTCAATCGGCGACTCATCCCAAACAAACTGATCTCTCTCGCACCTCTCAAACCAGCCTTCATCCAACCTTGGCAGCTTCACAATCTCACCGAGCTCCGGCTCGGGGTCCATTGCAGCTGCCTTGGCTGCTGCCGCCTGTATGTCCCTGTGGGACAGCGAGGCGGGCCGCGGGAGCGATGCTGCTAGTTCCGGGAAATTCAGACTGTCAGCACTGGCTCCCTTCACGCATAATGCTGCCGCATCGTGGGCCCGTGCTGCCATTTCTGCCGTCGGGAATGTCCCGAGCCAGATGCGAGATTTTTTCTTGGGCTCACGGATTTCCGACACCCATTTGCCCCACACACGCATCCTGACGCCATGGTACGAAGGGTGTCGGGTTAACCCGCGAGGCCGTTTCAGTTTTGTGTTCGGCGAAACGGTTGGTTCGGGTTCAGGCTCAGCCTCGGGCGATGTTCGGTTAGTAATTGTGGCTTGATCAGGAGTCATGGTATGGCATTGAGAGAGAGAACTGCTAGTTAGCTTGGCAAGGGATGTGATAAGAGATGAGGTTAGTGATGAGATGAGGTTGCCCCAACTGCCCCCCCGAGGGAATTAAAAGCAAGGTTCGGTTCAGATATGAGATACTTGTGTGTATTTTATTGGAGGAGACGGCAACTTTGCTTTTCGTGTAGAGAGAGAGAGAGAGAGAGTGTGCGAAGAGAGGGAGTCGGAGAGAAACATTGAGGGGTTTTATAGTAGTCGCAGACAAGTGAGCATGAGATTAACGGGCAGCCGTTGATTTCTTTTTTTTTTTGGGTTCAAGTAAGTTACTATTAATTCCACAAACACGCAGGCGAATGAAATGGATATTAATTTTATAAGGAATGCTTGTACTATCGTGAACGGTCATTATCGTGACAGCACCATGTTTATTATTTGTTTTCTATTTGAGATTTTGACACTTCCATTCGTGTTATTGAATTTTAGATGCTCTTTCTCTCCGTATTTTTTTTAACTAAGAAAATAATTATTTAAAATTAAATATATAGGAAAATAGGAAGGTAATTTTGAGATTTGGGAAGGACGGGGTAGAAATAACCGTCCGATAGGGTCGAGTGGATGGGTGGACGGGCCTCAAATCAACGGCCTTGGGACGAGCCTCAAAGCCACGGCCCAGCGCTTTGGCAGATTCCTCGCGTCCCTGGGCCAAGCTCCAATGTTGCGTCCTTGGGCCGAGCTCCAAAAGCGCGTCCTTGGGCCGAGCTCCAAAAGCCCGTCCTTGGGCCGAGCTCCAAAAGCCCGTCCCTGGGCCAGGGACGCGCTTAAGCGCAGTTTCGGCAGATTTGGGCCGCGATTTGCCGGCCCGTCCGATGCAGCTGATTTACAGGCCCAACTCGTCCCAGGTTCGGATTTTTTCATCCCAAGTTCGGATTTTTTCGTCCCAAAATAATTAAGCTCAGGGACGTGTTACTGTTAACCGTCCCCCCCTTCAGATTACGAAACCGAATTCCGACCCGAGTTTAATTATTTCGGACGAATTTTCTCAGTCCGCCCCTACTTTCCAGAACCAATATAAATACCCAAAGAGACGCAGCGACCTATACACAAAATTTTTGGGGTGAAATTAAAAAATTCTATTGTAGCATTATCGGAAATGAGCTGAATCTGTTGGTAAACAGGATCTTATTAATCGGTTAGTTTTTTTTTGTATTTTAATTATTTGCCTTATATTTTCATTTTGAAAATGTATTATATATGTAATATATACTTGTATACATACAGAAAAAATAATTTGTGTAAAAATTTGCAGATAAATTAAAAATGCCACCTGTAAGTGTTTATTTTGGGGGTGAGATATTTTATGGCCGATTTGGAGCCGAGTACACCATCGCTCCCCGATTAACATTCTCTGTGAATGAATCTACTACCTTTGAAAATATATTGAATGAAATATATACCGGATTACGGGTATCGAAGAGGCAGTACTCTCTCGAGATTTATGGTAAAGTAAATAGCGGAGCAAGTGGATGTTGGTGGTTCACCATACTATCAGTTAATGATGAGATATCATGGAAAACCTTTTATGAATTAGTAACTTCCCAAATGGCATTGATTGAACTGTACATAAATGTGAAATCTGTGTTGAACTTTTGGAATGAGGAACCATTTTTGAATAATTTACCTGTTAGTAGCTCCTTCGATCATGCCGGACCTTCATCCACCATAACGAATGTTAATTCGTCTATAGAGCTCGAGGAAGAAGAAGAAGACGAAGAAGATTCTGATGATGATTCCGATTATCAGATTGGGTCCGATGTGCGTGAAGAGTTTGATTCTGATGATGAGGATGACGATGACGATGACGATGAGGAGGAGGTACGTGCGGATATGTATTTATTACAACGTAGAAAAGAGAATAACCCATTTATTAATAGAGGTATAGAACATCCGGTTAGTATGGTAAATGATGTGTCAGGTTTTGCACGTGCCGATGTTGATTTCATCGGTGCACGTGCACGATTGGAAGGTCCCCTCGTGGAGAAAAAAATATTTCTCTCAAAACAACACCTTATCCTTGCAGTCCAAAGATTTCATATTGAAAAAAATAGGGAAATAGTCGTAACCGATAGTAGCACGAAAAAATATAAAGTGAAATGTAAAGATTCAAATTGTAACTGGAGTTTATATGCAACACCAACAAAAGTGGGTGATGCATGGGCTATTAAAACATGTCGATTTTTACACTCCTGTACCACCACAGCAGATAGAGTTGACCACGCTCAGCTCACATCTCGGATGATAGCTGACATTATTAAAGACGAATTGAAAGATGATTTAGGAATGTCAGTTAAAACTGTCCGTGGATTGGTAAGAAAAGTATTCCCAGGAATAAATCCCAAGTATAACAAGTTGTGGCGAGGAAGAGAGCTCGCGATGGCACAGTTATTCGGGTCATGGAATGGCTCGTACGCACTTTTACCTCGATTATTTAATGCTATACGTACGTCTAATCCGGGTACGAAAACAGAGTTACAATCTAATCCCACGGCAGATCCTGCTGTGCGTCAATTCACACGATGTGCTTGGGCATTTGGCCCGTGTATTGAAGCATTTCGATTCTTACGTCCTGTTATAAGTATAGATGCTTCTTTTCTACACGGACGGTACAGTGGGAGGTTACTGGTAGTTGTCGCTTATGATGCTGAAAATCATCTGTTGCCACTTGCATTCGGACTCGTTGAAAAAGAAAATGGTGACAATTGGGGATGGTTTATGAGATGGTTGCGACGTGAGGTTGTCGGAGATAGACGACTATGTGTTATTTCTGATCGTCATGCAGGCATTAAGCATGTGTTTCATAATCCTCAATTTGGGTGGCACGAAGAGCAAAACCAAGTCGTCCATCGTTTATGTGCACAACATATCGCTGAAAATTTATTAAAAGTATGTAGAAATCAAAATGCAACCGATAATTTTAAAGCAACATGCAGGAAGCACAGTCTGCGTGAGTTCAAACAAGGCATGAATGAGATAAAAAATTGGAGTCGGGAGGCGGAGGAATATTTAAAACATGTCAGTAAACTAGATGAAACAGACAAAGAAACAGAATGGTGCCCTCAAAAATGGTCTCAATGCTATGATGGAGGATATCGTTGGGGCATAATGACAAGTAACGGTGCAGAGTCACTTAATCGGGTGTTCAAAGTATGTCGGGGCCTTCCGGTGTGTGCTATTGTCGAAATGACCTACTATAAGTGCGTTGCTTGGTTTGCTAAAAGAAGAATAGAAGTAGCAGAGTTGGCGCGTAAAGGTCAGTTATTCTCTAATATGGTTACTGCCAAACTTGAGGAAGGAGTGATACAAACACAAAATCTTGAAGTCACCGAATTCGATGTGGTCAGAGGTCGATATGAGATTATCGCTAAAGGCGAACGAATCATGCCAAATGGTAGGGAAGACAGAAGCTACAGAGTTGATCTAGTGGAAGGAAGGAAACCCAAATGTAAGTGTCGTAAACCGGATAATACATTCATTGCATGTTGTCACATCTTGAAAGTATGTGCGGTGCGTGGTTATAATCCGAATGAGTACACTCATCGGTTTTATAGCACCGAAGCGCTGGTGAACACATGACAAGGTCAGTTCGAAATTTTTGGGAAGGAAGAAGACTGGCCAGAATATGACGGCGAGACAATTATTCCTAACAAAAAGTTAGTGCAGAGAGGTAGAAGGAAACACACACGTATTCCCATGATGATGGATCGCATGGAAGGTAGGAGAGGTCCTCCACCTTGCGATAGTTGTGGCTCGATCAACCATGGAACAACTCACTGTACACAACGAAACACGCAACCAGGTTTTTATTCAATTTGTTAGTTAAATTTTATAACAATTTTTATACAATACATACTAATATGGATCAAAATGTTATATTTTTGTAGGTTCGAACGTGGATGGTACCTCACGATTGCGAAGGTTACTGGCTCGTGCTCGGAGGAGTATTTCTTAGGCATTTGATGATGTATTTATTAAAATAATTCAAATTTTAAATTATGATTACGTATTTGTTAATGTTTTATTATGTATTTTTTAATTTATGTACTTGCTACGGTTGTACTTTTGTACTTGATTTATTAGGTATTTATAAAGTGCCATAAAATATAAAGGTAAGCCATAATCGAAAGTGCTCAAAATAAATAAAAGTACAAAATATTTAAGAGCTGGTAAGTAACGTCATCTAATACAACACAAAATAAATCTAAGAGCTGCTTGGTGTATATTTCGATGCTGCCCGCTTTCTTCGAAGTCCTCGCCCCATCGGAATTGTATCTTCTTGATCCCCAGATGACCGCGACACATCATCTTCGGCTGGGACATTCTGCAAATTAAAAAATATATTTATTAAATGGTAATAATATAATATTATTGATTCCAAAATATATGCACATAAAAATACCAACGAATGTGACGGAACTTCAGCCGTGCATGCATATGAGCTACCAGGGGGAACCTGCGGTGCAGAACGTGGAGGCTCTGATGTCGGATCTGCGAGAAGGCTCTGGAATCCAAACCATGTTTGCGGCGCCTCTGTCATAGGAGGTGCTTGTGCCTGTGTCTGCGGGATCTGTGACACGGGCGGCACCTGCCACGTCGGATATGCCTGTGATATCTGTGGCTGTGTCGACCGCATTTGTGGCATGTGGGGGATATGCTGCCACGTTGGAGGTGCTTGCGCCAAGGGGACCGGCGGCACCTGCCACGTCGGATATGCTTGTGATGGGGGAACAGGATGTGTAGGACCCCAGCCGTATGTCTGTGACTGCGGAAACCCATAACAAGGCTGTGTCGATGGTCCCGAAGATGGATATGGATAATACGGCGACCCCTGAGGTGGATGTGGATACGGATATGGATATGGATAATGCATCGACCCCTGAGGTGGTCGTGATGCCTGTGTGGTCTCTGGCTGTAGTTGTCTTAAGATATCATCAATTCCGAACTGTATCGGAATATCCGTATCGTCATGTGCAACAGCAGAAGGTCCAGCGTTTGAAGGCTCGTCATCCTCATCTGGAATAGCATCAATATTGGTAGGAAGACCGGCCTCTGATAACACACGATCCATCTCATGCGCCTGATCGGCATCCTGTAACATACAGTGTAAGCTCTTTAAAAGAACTTTACTGATGGTTTTTGTGCCGCGCTTATACAGTTTCTTAATAACATGTTCAGCTTGTTGTAACGCTCTGATGCCCTAAAAAACAATAAAAATATACAAATTAAGGTGATCCAAGTTAATTTAAATAAAATATGTTAACTTTAAATAATTTAAACATACCATGCGGCGCAATCTCGGACCACTAGGAACATAGCCGAGGACCTCTACAGAATCTCGTGGTGGAGGTAAAGGCCTGTCCAGTCCAGCCTCCAAATGACCTCTAATATAGATCGAATACATCCCCTGTTGCTGATACCACTGACGATACTCCATCAGACGTGACAAATCATATGGCCGCGTCTCATCAATGAAATGTATCCGAGACCACATACTCACATACCGTCGATGGTGATGAGCCCAATCCGATGAAGTACGCGATGTATGGGCAACTCGATCTAGATCTCGAAGATCAGTCCAATGATGTGGGTCAGCTGGTGGTATGGTCTGATATAATCCAAACTGACGCATGACTCTCTCCGGATAATGCCACGAAACAACCCAAAAATGTATCAACAGCATCCGAGCTAACCAGTACTGCCGCTCTCGGTGCACACGATCGGGAAGCAGATCAAAATACCGTTTATACGGCTCCCAATTGACATGCTCATCAACTAAACTCTCGAACTGATTGCGATAATATGTCAGTGAGGCTCGGGCCGGACAAAAGGCATAAGTATGTGGAGTGACCCACCGCACCGCGTAGCATGGTCTCAACTCGGGATCCTCGCCGCCGAAGGGAGGATCTGTACCTCGACAATGGGGTCGCGCAATATTGAAATACGTCCAAGACCACTGCTGGAGCAGTAAAACTGGCCCACCGATTGTTTTCGTCCGCGATAACGAGGCTGTACAAAGATGTCGGTACATAACAGCTAGTACACCTACACAGTAATAATTTTATTTAATAATTACAAAAAAGAACTACAAAAAAATTATTAATTTTCATATAAGTACATATTCAAATACCTGCACCCCAATTGTAGGTCGGTGGATTATGCAAATCGGTCAGAAACTGCAAATACATCACCGGTACACTATCCCCAGACGAGTCGGGAAAAAATGTCGATCCGAATAAATCAAGTAAAAATGCTCGAGTGTACCTATCCACCTGCTCCTGGGTTGGGTTATCAGGCATCTGACCAAATGTCTCCCTCAGCCATCTCAAGTTAATTTGATATTTCGAGTAAGATACAGTCCCCTCTTCATCGTCTCCGCTCTTTCTCTTCTTTTTCTTCCATGCTTGTAACGGGACATGTCCGAGACAGTCATCCACCAACTGCATGTTCCCCAGTTCACTATGTCCGGTCAGAGGGAGACCGCATATCGGCAACCCCCATAAGCAACTGACATCTTGTAGTGTAATGGTAACTTCACCGACCGGTAAGTGAAAAGTGTGCGTCTCTGGGCGCCACCGCTCTGCAAGTGCGGTGACTAATCTCGGATCAACCTGCATCTGAGACAACTGGGCAATCTGATACATCCCTAACTTCCTAAGTGCCGGCTCACAACGCTCATGATAAGGAATGTGAGGACGGTGTGCACGTGAGTTTAAAACTGCTTCGGGCTAAAAATAAATTAAATAAAAGTTAAACTATAAAACAACAATTATATCACTCAACTATGGTATTTTATCGAATAAAAACATATGATATATTTTCGACTCACCTCCTCGTGTATGTCAAATATTCTATGATTGCACATAGGCATGGCCAGTAAGGCAGTGAGAGGTCGTCTAAGGGCCTCATCAGCTTCGCTAGTATCAACCTCCCGCTGAGATCGGGCACTGCTGCTACTACCGACTTCTTGTATGTTCGCCATTGTTTTAATTTTCTAAATAATTTAAAATTCGACATTACTTATCTATTTTAGTTACAAACTTACACAAGACATACAGAAAATTCAGATAAAGTATACAAAATTCTATAATCTCTACAAAAATATACAGCAAATGAAATTTATAAAATTCTAACTAATTAATCTTTATATAAATAATTACGGTCATCTCTTTCAAACAAAAGTATAAGAAGTAATAATTCATATATTAAAACAGTTAATGAAAATTAAACTCACATATACGCCAAAATAAGTATATATCATAAAAATAATTCACAATTTATCCAAAGTGCCGATATCACAAAATAATACTAATAGTAATGGTATATATTCTTAATTTCTAAAATTTAAAAATGATATGTTTTCCGATTTTACAAAGTTTCATTTTTGTATATTTCATTATGACATAATAAGCATGCATAATTTATAAAGACATTGAAAATATTCCTAAATGTCCAATATGTTCATACATTAAACAAATTGTAAATGTAAATTGTAAACAACCCAAAAAATCTATCGTACAATTATATAATATTAATACTTGATACCAATAATTCCGATTCGTTCATCATTGAAACAAATATACAATGTGAATATATTTTTAGTTCATCATTAGATTGCAATATAAATATTTTTTCCCCGAACTACATAAAAAAAATTGAATAGATTTGTCATTCTATCTATATTTTGAAATTTTCAGAAATTAATAATAATATATATTATTAATTTCTAAACTTTGAAAATTCTATTTTTCCAATATTAAGAACTTTCATTATTTTATATTTTACGAATATTTATTAAGCATGCATAATTTTCTAAATATTCTTAAATGTGCAACATAAACTAAATAAAAATATTATTGCTACTAATTTTTTAACTAAATATTATTGCTAATTGTTTATGCAAAAAAAAATTTAATTTGTACTAAATCACAAATTCTATAAATCATACTTTAATTATTTCTACTAAATTATAATTTACCTGGTAATGTCAGAGGGAAGACAGAGAGGTGGCCGAGAGTGATCGACGGCGGCTCGACGGGGTGCCGACAGCAGGCAGAAGGCAGGAGGATGGACTGTGGGGGAAGAAGGGTGGGCTGTGGGGGAGGGAGTGTGGGGGAGGAGGGACTGGGCTTCGGGGGGGGGGGGGGAGGGGGGGGGGGGGAGGGGGGGGGGGGGAGGGGGGGGGGGGGAGGGGGGGGGAGGGGGGGGGGGAGGGGGGGGGGGGGAGGGAGTGTGGGGGAGGAGGGACTGGGCTTCGGGGGTGGGGAGAAATAGGCCCAGGGGACGGGGTATCCCCCACCGCCCCAAGTCACGGGTCTGCTGGGACGGGCTTCCCAACAGCGCCCCACGTGCTGGGACGGGCTTCCCATCACCGCCCCCACTCACGGGTCTTGGCTCGGCCTGGCCTGCACTGATTCCGTGGCCTGCACGGATTTCGACGCGTCACGGGCGTAGTCACGGGTTGGGACGGTTCGGCCCAGTTCGGACGCGGCTCCTTTCCGCGGCCCAAGCTCTGGGACGAGCTTCACAGCCTCGTCCACTGGCTCCAAGGACGTGGCTTTGAGGCCCGTCCAGCCCACAATTGGACGGTTATTTTTACCCCGTCCTTCCCAAATATCAAAATTACATTTCTATTTTCCTATATATTTAATTTTTAATAATGAATTTCTTAGTTAAAAAAAATTCGGTCTTTCTCTTACTTTATTTGAGCTATCTAATTAAACGACCCATTTTTTTTTCATTTAGCTGGAATTTATCAAACCGAACAGTTCAATTTTAATTAATGACATGTCATATTCAATAGTGATTTAATCATGCCATAATAATGTATATTAACAACAGTGATATAACTCTCTCTCGAGATTCATTGCATATGAATTAAATTAGATTTTCAATATATTTAATTTGGTATTTAACTTAAAATATAATATGATACCTCATTACCTCATCATCATGACATCCAATTTCGACCGATGCTATATGGAATATTGTATTAAAAAAGAAAAATGTTCGTGGTGATTAACTATTCTAATATCATTTTATTGGTATTGGAGAAGGGGAAGGAAAATGATTATTTTGATAATTTTAATAATAAGATTTTAAATAAATTTGAAAAAATTTTAAAATTTTAAAAATAAAAAATATTTAAGCATACTTTTTAATAGATATTGTATTTTAAATTTCATTCAAAAATTCCGATCTAATAGTCTTTGATTAACTATTAAATAGCTAAATGATATTCATGTTATATGAAATTTGAAAATATAATTAATTTATACATTCAAGAATATGTTTATAATTTTTTTTGATATTTTTTTTAATTTTATTGTCAAGATAACCATTGACAAATGTCAAGTGATCCCTCCTCACTAGAGAATGCTAGCGATCGTGGGTGAATTTTATGTCGGGACAAAAAAAATAAATTATAAAATAAAAAAATATTTTGGTAAATTTAAAAAATAAAAAAAAACCGCACTTTAGGAGTGCGACTTTCTTTGAAAAGACTGTTTTCTCATAGTACGGCCTCTCAGAGGAAAGTCACTTTCTTAGAGTGTGATCTCCTCCGGATACAAAAACAAAGAGAAAAGAGAAACAATGAAGGACGGAAAGAGAGAGCAAAGAAAAAGAAGAAGACAGGGTGAATAAAATACATGAAAGCCTCACTCCCAGAGTACGGCCATCTCTGAAAAGGCCACACTTTGAAAATGCGATTTTTTTTATTTTTAAATTTCTCTCAAATATTTTCTTGTTTTATAATTTATTTTCTATTTTTTTCCGATGCAAAAATCACCCAGCAATCGCGTTGAACATATTTTTTTTTTGTTTTTATTTTCAACTTATCAATATTGATGTTTGAGAACCGGGGCGGATACTTTAACAAGGAATGGATTTAATTGATTTTATTCCTTTTTGTTTCAAAATTCTTTATTATTGTCATGTATTCAAATACAAAATGTTACAAATAAACATATTTGACTCTACACTCATCATAAATTTCCTATGCTTGATCCCTATACTTTTTGAAAAAATGAAAATTAATAATTTTGTGTATATATTGATCTCCATAGTTTAAAATTATGCATTTGCCTCTATGTTAAAATATATTTAAATACAAGGAATAACCACAAGTATAAATATTATTTTTAAATCTTCTAATAAGTGCAATATAAAAATCACACTCAGAGGTGTTATCGGGGTGGGTAGGGTTTGACTATTATTATATTTGGACCCATACACTAAAAGCGCTCGGGTCCAAATTTCGATTTATATACTTATTATTTTTAAATCAGATGGGGTCTAGATCCGAATACCACATCTAATAGCAAACATTTTGGATCTAGTATTTCGGTCCTGGATATATAGATATCCATAATTTATTTGTGAACTATCGAATCCAGAATAGGATACAGGTCACAAGTATTTGAGAAACCCTTTATTATTAAACTTATAAATATAATTTCTTAAATATCTCATATCGAATTTATTATTATAATATAATTAAAAAACTACTCCAAAATCAAAACTATACTAATGCTCATAATAATAAAAACACAATAGTACATTTATGGAGAATTTTTGAATTGAGAATAGAGGAGAGAGAATATTTGAAAAGTAAAATATTAAAGATGTGTATTAATTTATTTTCTAAACTATGATATTATTATAAATATTTATTTTCTAAAAAAGGCTACCGCTTATGTTTTTTCTATTTCAATTTTGTTCTGCATGAGGTTATTACACAATGAATCCTTTTTATTAATTTATAAATAAGCCTTATCATCATGAATTGTTCAGTACCTGAAGAATTGAGAAATTGATGAATCTCCTAGCTTTGGGGGTCTTTTCATGAAGTGAATTTGTTTGTGTCGTTTTGTGCTTTGGAATGGCAAAACCTGTTTGGTTCTGGCACCTTTCGAACTGACTCACCGAAGCGGACCGGGTAATATAAGCTAGCTGGAATCACATAGGAACAGGGCAGAAATCTTTTGGGCAGGGCAGGGCAGGGCAGGGCAGGGCAGGCGTACATCCGTACAAGCATCGCTTTATCTGTAACCTGTACCTCCTGCCTTACCATTGCGCCACGTATGCTCATGGGCTCGGGTGGGTACCATCCTCTCCATTGCGTATTCTATGCTTGCCTCCCAGAACCGGAGAGGATGTTGCTGTGATATGAAGTGGCTAGCAATTGTCGCGCATCTTGTCGCCCAGAGAGACAGAGACCAGCGTGATCAATTGCGATTAGACAGTAGACGCAACAGAGGTCGTCTCACAACCTGTCATCGTGTTTTGGGGTTTTCGCATGACCATTTTGACCCTTACCCCTTCGTCCGAGGTTAATTCATATTATACACGTGTCGACTTTTCACCTATTTCCCTCTGAACTTGCCTTCATTTACATCTTTACCATTACCTCTTATTGGTGTAATATCAAAAAATTGAGTTTGAATCGATGCTACGTTCATTTTCTTTTCTTTTAGAATAACCATCCAAATAGAGTTGTTTGCTTCCATTTAGTTTTGAGATAACGAAAATAGTATAACCATCAGAAAGCAAAATTTGGACAGGTTTAGGTTGATTAAAAATGTTTGCTTCTGCACAAGAAAGCTAAGAAGGATTACACATAAACTCGCTAGGATGTAAACAAAACACCGGCAATGAGAGAGGTCACTACTATAAAAATAACTTTTGTAAATGTTTTTTTAATAATAATTATTCAAAAAAATCGTTAATGGAAATGTATGGTGGTAATTCGGAAATTTTTCTAAAATATATAGTAACGGTTGTTAGGAAACAACTGTTGCTAAATTGCTATCCAAAAATGAAAAAGAAAATCGAAAGACTTTCAACACTGGTCCCAATAAAAAACCAGTGCTGAATGTTCAACTTTCAGAAACGGTTATTTACTAATAACCGTTGCTGAATCTTTAATTTTTTTTAATTTTTGTTTGACTTTCAGCAATGATTATTATAAGAAAATCAGTGCTGAATGTTCAACTTTTAGAAACAGTTATTTACTAACAACCACTGTTGAATCTTTATTTTTTTTTAATTTTTGTTTGACTTTCAGCAAAGATTATTATAAAAAAACCGATGCTGAATGTTCAACTTTTAGAAACGGTTATTTACTAATAACCGTTGCTGAATCTTTATTTTTTTTAATTTTTGACTAACTTTTGACTACGGTTATTACAAAAAAACTGGTGTGGAATGTTCAACTTTCAGAAATAATTCTTTAGTAGTTGTTGAATCTTTATTTTTTTTTTTAATTTTTCTTTAACTTTTCGAAACGGTCCTTTTAAATAACCGATATCGAATGTTCTGGATGAAAATCTCCCGCCACTGCTGAATGTGTTTGATTTCAAAATTTTGACGGTTACCCCTTAAATCCCTTCTCCCCCTTCGAGCCCTCTAAGTTGTAAACTTTTTTCTCTCTCTCCCGACTATACTATTTTCTCTACCTCCTAGCTAAGCTACGGAGCACAGCTCTTTTAGAAAACCGGTGCTGAATGTTCAACTTTTAGAAACAGTTATTTACTAATAACCGTTTGCTGAATCTTTATTTTTTTAATTTTTGACTAACTTTCAATTACGGTTATTACAAAAATGTTGGTATGAATGCTTAACTTTCAAAAACAGTTCTTTAGTAGTTGTTGAATCTTTATTTTTTTTAATTTTTCTCTAATTTTTCGAAATGATTCTTTTTAAGTAACCGATATTAAATGTTCTGGAAGAAAATCTCTCACCACTACTAAATGTGCTTGATTTCAAAATTTTAATGGTTACCCCTTAAATCCCTTCTCTCCCTCCGAGCCCTCTAAGTTGTAAACTATTTTCTCTCTCTCCCGACTATACTCTTCTCTCTACCTCCTAGCTGAGCTGCTGAGCACAACTCTTCTCTGTCACACAGCCCTTCTTTGCCACACGTAGTTTCCCGGCTGAGTCGTTGTTTTCAGCTCTTTCCCTGCCTCTCTCGCCCGACTTCCCTCCATATCTCTCTCTTAAAGTTAGTACTCTAATTATGGTTATGAATTAGTTAGGATAAAAAGTTAGAAGGAGTTGAAAATATTTGAAAATTTTATTTTAATTTTTTAATAATTTTTGCATGTCTCATAAAATGTAGTAAAAATTGAAAACAAAAAAAATAATTTCAGACAACATATAAAAAAATCTCTAAAATTTCAGAAAATTAAAATCTAAGTTTAGAGAACTCAGACGATATTTTTTGGACCCAAAAAGGGCAGTTATGGGTTATACCCAACAACAAACATAGATCATTATACGAGCTTTTTGAAAATGTATTAAACGTTTTCCGCGGACTCTCGAGTCAAAAGTTGTGTCCGTTTGAAACTCGATATTTCATTAACAATTTTCTGAAATTTCAGAGATTTTTTTATATGTCATTTGAAATTATTTTTTTATTTATAATTTTCACTTTCCTTTATGAGACATGCAAATCTTGTTAAATTATTAATTTTTAAAATAAATATTTTAGTAAATGATACTAATTAATAATATATATATCCATATAGAAATTGATTTATTTACATATATAAATACCCTACCGTGGCTATAAGGTATTTTTTTTAGAAAAAAGACTTTCAGCACCGGTTATTAATAAACGTTACAAAAAGTACATCCTTTGACTACGGTTATTTGTTAATAATTGGTGCGGAAAGTGAACATTTGGCAATGATTATTTGTTAATAACCGGTACGAAAAATAAACATTTGGCACCAGTTTTTTGTTAATAACCGGTGCTGAAAGTCCTATCTTTAATA
Source organism: x Bolboschoenoplectus mariqueter (assembly GCA_037678475.1). Classification (NCBI taxonomy): domain Eukaryota; kingdom Viridiplantae; phylum Streptophyta; class Magnoliopsida; order Poales; family Cyperaceae; genus x Bolboschoenoplectus; species x Bolboschoenoplectus mariqueter. The sequence continues at coordinate 192,598 of CM075281.1, forward strand.
ATGATTATTCAAACAACTGTTGTCAACTTTCAATGATCCTTCTATTGGTATCAGTATCATAACTGGTGCTAAATGTATTATAAAATCGATGCTAAAACTTTTTTTCTAGTAGTGGGTAAATGTCATTTTTTTTCCTTTATTACATTTTACTATTGTTATGTGTTTTTTTTCTTTTTTTTTTTACTTTGTTGATATAAAGGCACCTAAACTATTTTTTTTTTCCGTTTTGTGGGGGCTGCAAGTGTTGGTTGGAAGGACATGTATGCAGTTATGTATAAAAAATTAAGGACATGCTGCCAAAATCATTTCCTTATTGCAAGTGATAATTAACTTGATATATCCAAAATAAGGATGCAAAGTGTTCATTGAACAAAATCAAAACTTTGTTCAAAGATAATTGACCTTTGTGATTTGGAGAGAGCTTAATTTATAACCGGATCTTTTCAAATTTCATAGACAAAATAATCCAGGGACCTTCTCATTAATTAATACAGGAGGTATTTGAAGCGTGGAAGGTGATCCATGCATAGACTAAGGAATAAAAAATAAGCTTGCTGGTAGTTGTGGTCTGTTTTTATGTTTCTACTTCTTAGTTCATTACATTTAGGTTATTGCTATCACATTTTGTGAAGCAACTTCCAGAAAAATCTATCGTTTTATGTCTTTTTCCTTAAATTTTATTTCTTATTTCATTTTGTAAACTAAGCAACAAAATGGAGGCATGATCCTGATTTTTATCTCAAAACAGTGCAACTTAAAACACGAAATTGATGTTTGATAAATTAAAGAATAGCGTTAGAATAGTAAAATAGTAATAGAATAGTGCAATTCAAATAATATCAAATAATAGAGTTATAATTTCACTATTCGGAAGAGTGAAATATTATTTGACAAAATGTTAGTCTGAATAGTAAATGAATAGATTATATAAAAATAGAAGGTCCAAAATACTTGAGAGTTATGTTGCTCTTAATGCATTTAAATATTGTCCACTTTACAAGCGAATCAGAATAGTTGTTATAAATATTTTGTATTTTGTATTTATTATCTTTAATCTTATTTCATATGCTATGTTGGAAATACTATTAGTTAATTCGTTCAAATTTGTTCTAACATTAAAAGCATTAAAACATAATACTAAAATTTAAGAATTATTTAATACAGTCCAAAACGGATTGGATGGGTTAATAAAAAAAAATTCAATATTCCATACATTAAAAATGGATGCTATTCCGCTATTCAGCCAATGGGTCTAGCGGAAGAGTCTCTTTCGGATGCTATTTTATTTTTCTATTTGATATTTGACACAAATTTTCATTTGAAATAGCAACTTTTTTTTGCTATTCTATTTTGAAATAGATGTGCCAAATAATATTTGTGACGGGCCAATACCAAACTAAATTGATGGAGAAAAATGCAGTGGATAACATATTCTTAAAATACCTACTTAAATGGAACTTAATTCTTTAAATAAATTAAGCAACATATATATATTAACATAATTCTCTTCTCGTAAACCATCCTATCTTGCCCAGTTATATTTGCTTGTGCGAGATTTGTCTAGTAAATATTTTCAAGCTGAGTTATCTTTTACAACTACAACTAAACCCAACCCATCTCACCCAAAAAAAACAGAGAAAATTTATTCTAGAACAATAGAAAGTGATGGAGTAACGTTTTTTATTTCTTGCAAGTTTTTGAGTTCCCAACTAAAATTGAATTGTTTGTTAGTTATCATTCCCTACAAAAATGCGGCCCAAAAAGACATACATTGTATTTGTACTGGTACATTTAAAATTTCCTCTTTGCCCCATGGAATCACAACTCTTTTAACTTGAGAATCAGAGTGCGTATCAAATGCATGATGTTGTAGATTTTTTGGTGCACTTCTACATTATTGGGGAATGCATTTATGCAAATTTTTTTAAATGTATACCTATAATCTTAGAAAATGTTTTAAATGCCACGTAGTTAGTAAATGTTTTGCTAGAAGAGAGTTGCCTCTGGTTAAGACTTCTACTGAAACAGAGTTTTTTTTATTTCTTTTTGAGAAGAAAATTTGATTTGTAAAGGGATTATATAATTAAGTATTCGTAATTACATTCAATATATGGAAAGAGGATGACTGTAGAAACAGCATATTTCCAGAAACCATTTAAAAGAATAGAGAAATTACCAAAATTTTCCAAACCAACCCCAAATTTGAAACAAATTCTCGTATTTGCATTTTCAACACCTAATCTATTCGCAAATATTTTTGAAAGTTTGTTTAACCAAATCATGCCCATATCTTAACCCGGCCAGCCGACATGATTGCTCCTTCAACAAAGAATGCAATGAGGGCATACTCTCTGGTATAAATGCAAAGCTGTCATGGAATGCTTCCATGCCTTCAACTATTAGTTGCCATACAAAGGCTCCAGAACCAGCACCATTCCTCATTGCGGATTCATAAATTGTATCGAAAATAGATTTGTAAAACAACAACCGGTGGGAGTGGTCATATCCGTTCGCTTTGTTTGAAAGCCCAAATTCGGTGAACAATACTGGCTTTTTTAGTATTTTCTCCCCGTCTTCTATATGAGATTTTACCCATTTTGATACAAATCTTTCCTTTTCAGTAATATCAGCATGTAACAACCTGCACGCGGAAAAAAAATGAAAAAAATGAGTATTCGTTTTTCTTATTTTACTCTTTTTTTTTAGTAAAAATAAGGGTCTAGACCCTATCTTTTATTAAATTCAAAGTCTGTTACAAGTACCTTGAATTTAAGGGTTTTTAAAGAAAGAAAAAAGGAACCAAAGAAAAATAGAGAAAAACAGCAGCAACGGCCAAGGGGAAAAAAATCCGAATTCATGAGGTCTTATTTTACTCTTGATATTGTTTTTCCTTATTTACCAATTCTCATGCCATGCATTCATCTTTTTCTTCATATATAGTGTTAAAGAAATAATTAAAACTGTAAAGCTTATAATATTGCCGCTATAGTGATGCTTACCAACTGTCAGGGTACACATGGACAGAAGCAAAATCAATAGAAGGAACTTTGGAGTTGCGAATAAAATCAGAACCAAGCATACTAAACCATTCGCCAGGATTTATACTAAGCTTCTCTGGTGAGGATGTTGGACCGTAAAAGCCCTCCAGACCCACTGTTAAAAGATGGTTTTTGTCTATTGATTTTACATACTCTGACATCTCTTCTATCCAATTCTGTACAATTTGACAATGAAAAAAATAAGCAAATAAATAAATGCTTAAATATTTCCGCCATTTTCATGAATTTGTAATAAAATCATTCTAAAATAAAAAATAACAACTAACAAACTAGTTGGTGTTGGTACAGTATTGGCACAGATTAATGTGCCAAGTCAGCAAGCATTTTTGTTAATTCTATTTGTAATTTACTCTTATCATTTTCTTTTATTATTATCACTTTCCACTCGATTTATACTTTTTTGGTGTTTTAGGGTTTAACGGCCCTTACCAGTATCAGTCAGATCTGGTACCAGTAGGCATCGGTAATTAGACAAATAAACTAACCTGAAGAGTACGACCTGATGAATCAGATGTACATCTCGGCTCATTCATCAATTCCCAGGCAAAGATGGTTGGATCATCCTTATACTGGATCCCATTCATGTGGTTCTTCCTTGTCAACAGAGTCTATCAATTTTAGGAAAACAAAAAAGTAAAAATAAGAACCATAGCATAGTTGGGTCCTTAGAGAATTGATCGATTAAAGGTTTTCTTCAAATGTTGTGTCATTTCCATTTTGGTTCCAACAGTAGCTAAAATAGTGTTACATGCTCCTGGTAATCCTGCTAGCTTCTATCTAGAAAGAAGCAACTAGGTCAACTAACCGAATCTTGGATTAGGTGGAACGAGTAGTTGACTACATGACTTGAGAATGGAAAGATTTTTGAGTTTTAGGACTCGTGTTGGAAATATGTTCCCATAAAGGACTATTTATTACCATATTTTTTTTAAGATAATGAATCATGAATGACTTGTTTAACTCTTTCATCGACTCCCCTGTTTTAACTAATATAACCAATGCTAAACTATGACAACATGATTGGAAATGTCAGATTTTCATGCGCAAACACCATAAATATTGGATTTCACTCCAAAAAAAAACAGCAAGGTGAGTTGCTTGAACGTGAATCCACATGTCTTGCCCTTACTTTATTTCTGCATCTGGTTAACTTATATACAAAGAACCAAGGGCAACTTTGTCATTTTCTACTAGAACTTCAATTCAACACATTTTACTCTTCCATTGCTGTTATTCATTGACATTTCAAAATCCCCAAATGAGATTGAATGCAAAATTTGCAAATAGCATGATATTGATTGCAGAAACATAAGAAAGTTGATGGAGAGTAACTTCTTAGCCCAAAATTGCCAAAAGAATGAAGTCCAAACGAGAAAGGTACCTTCTATATATCATCATACAATTCAGACCAAATTTTTAAGGACATGCAATGTTGAAAACAGAGAGGGTAATCAAGTGAGCAAATTTTATCAATAGTGTTTCCAGAATATTAAGAAATGGAACCCCAAAAAAGTTTGTACTGTGGGACCCACAAGTCGTTGCCTGAGAAATAGCCGCAATAACATACATCTATCAACTAAAGCATACATAGGTGCCATGGACAGTAGGCTAGCAATGCTTCTATTCTGGCCAAAAAAAATGAGAATTAAGTTGGCTCACCTTCAAATATGACTTGAAATAGCTCTTGATGGCTGGGTCGAAGAAGAACGAGTCATTGGAAGCGCTCATACTGACCCCTTCTTCCCATGCCCATTTCACATATTGGGACTTCCCTCCATAAGCATCTAAATTATTTGCCAAGCTCAAAATCAATCTTATCCCATGTCTCCTTGCCTCCTCTATCACCCTATCCAATGCCTTTACAAATTAAGAAAAAGAAAAAAGAAAAAATATTATACAAACTCGAAAGGCGATTTAGATTTTTATAAAGGTAATGCCCAAGGAATTTGATTTCAGCAAAACACCTATACTATTAAGCTTGTGCTTATTGTTATTGGAGATCTGGAAACCGTACCAGTGTTGGTATGAGTGTTCTTGTCGGTATTTTCTTATGCATTCATTTGAACTTCATTGTTTACCATTAGTCAATAAAAGGATTCCTCCATGGAATCTCTCAATGAAGCAGAAATACAAGACCCAGAAAACCTGCTGGCTTAACAAATTGAACAAATAAAGTAAAAAAGAAACATCTAAAGAGTGGTATGGTTATGGTAAGTGTTTGTTTCGTACCGGAACATTTCTGTAACAAACCTGACTTAAATCCCCTAAAGACCCAGTAAACTCTTTTCCTTGGTAAACCTTTGTATTCAAAATAAAATATTCACAATTTTAAATAAAAAATAAAAGGATTAGTTAAATACTATAAGCAGCTAAATTAAATTACCTGGAAAACCCTTTCATCAAATTGACCAGGAGAAATCTGAAGCGCATTGTAAGTGCCATCATTAAACGCCCATGTGCGACACACGGTCAGACCCATCTGTGACCCGGTTCGAAGAATGGCGCTGGCACGCGGCCTGGTCGACTCCTCGACGGCCTGATCCATGAGCCAGTACGAGTTCCATCCATTGACATAGAATGGCTTCCCACCAAGGAAAAATTGAGTGCCATTTCTCTCTACAAATCTGACCTGGGGCTTGTTGTCTATGAAATGGGCCCTGAAATCATCCTTTAGATCTCGAAATGACAAGTATAAGAATGCAACGCAGCTGGTGAAGGCTAGAATGTGGTAGAAGAGGACATTGGTTACAGCCATTGGTGGGGGCGGGGTTTTTGGGGCCTCTTCAGTGCGCCATTAGAGGAGGTTAAATAGGAAGAGGGACTTGAAAAGATCAAGTCTAAGTCTTTGGTGGTGAATGGTAAATAATATATGGTAGTGTAAGGGAGAAGTAATGTGGAAGTCTGATAAAGATAGATAGCTAGGAGCAAGTCTGAAAAAGTGTGCTTTGAAAAGCTCAAAGAGGAAGCCAAAATCTGAGTTCTTCTTCACTAACACCAACGAAAAGATGACATACCAAGATCACATGCGCTGCTTTAGACACAGTGTGGGGCAGAGAGAGGAGGAAGAGGCTAGGAGAAAGAGAGAGAGAGAGAGAGCTGGTGGCCAATGACGCCTGTGTGGTCTACTTGCTTTAACAAAGAAAAGATTCCTACCGTTGTTTAAGAATTAAGATGCTATTGTTTAAAGCTCAAGTATATATATAGTTGTTTATTTGTTTTATGAGTAGTTTTTTGTAGATATGTCCATCGATTTTTGTTATCTTTCTTCGTCACTGCAAATAAATTTCATAGAGAAGATTAAACAGTTGTCGATCGTCAAGAAAAGAAAGAAATAGCTTCTGTTGTTATCATATCTAACATGTAATTACATGAAAGATCAGCCTTTTATTTCGTTTATATAATTGTTATATAAAAGCTTCTGAAAATTTTCAAATAAATGTTTGAATCATATAAGCATATAAAAAAGTTTGTCTTATGTTTACAATAGAAGGATGTACGATATAATACAAGCCTATGATAAAGAATTATTTTAAGATTATTTCATGCAAGTTAATAGTAAAGTACTCATTTCTCTATAGAGAACATCAGTTTTCTTATGAGAAAGATTATTGTGAGACAATAATAAGTAATAACTAATAATTAAATTATTTCATCATTTTGTGTCTTCTTATATTATTTATGGATGGTGAGGGAGCGATGTAATTAATAAGACGTAATTTTCAAAATTTGAAGGGGCTTTATGTGTTTTTTGATTGTTTTATTAGAAGACTTATAGTTATTGATTATAATAACTCATTTCATTTTTCAAATGAAACCGGTCGCTTTTTTGGCTACTTTTATTTAAAAACAAAAAAAGGTAAATATATTATGTTATGATGTGCTATTTATAAAAATCTAATATAATTGCTTACAAAACAATATATGAAAGTCTCCGGGAGCACAAATTAAAAAAAAGAAAAAGATAAATAACAGTAGCAAGTCTTGTAAACTTACGTTGATTACTAATAATTCATTATGTAATTTAACAATTGACATCATAATCCATGGTATTTTTCTTTTCTTACCCACCGGATATACGTGCACAATAATGCAATTCGCCGGTTCGGATGTGTACAAAACTACAGATCAATTCAAAACCGTACGAAGTACTCGTGTGTTTATGTTGAGTTTTTGTGAGGGTGAATTGAGAAAAGTAACATGATAAAATAATAGCTGCCACTTGTCAGATCTGGCATTGACTATTGACCTATTAGATCAAGGAGGAGAAGCCAGATATATAGATTCGGAGAAGAGGGACGTATCTGCTGCAATTAGCGTCGAAGCAGAATCATCCTCCTCCGCATATCAAAACGGTGCGATGATCTGCGATCTAAAGGGGACGGACGAGATCGAGCTGCATGTTTGACCTGAAGTCCTGGAAGGACAGCATTTCCTACTGCGAGTACTATTATCCAGGCAGGGAAGACTCAAGGCTGGGGAAAAAGAAATTTATAAAAAAAAATCCAATTTGGTAAGGTGGGAGACTGGGACTGTCACGGAGGCAACGTGATCACTGATCAGTTTTGTTTTCTAATTAAACCGGATGAATTTAACAGCTTCTCTCTCTTCATTTTCTTTAAAAAACAATGTATTTGATATATTTAAGAAGAATGGTAGTAAAAGATAATATTACTATTCCTAGCGAAATGAGTAGTTGATATGATGACAGGAGCTGACCAATTGATGCTAGCAAGAAGGCAACGCCTCTTTGTCATGTAATTGATTGAGTACTAGACATCCGAACTAAACCAAAATAAGCCGTTAGATTTTGATCCCAATGTCAAAAACGTAATGCTTCTCACTTTCTTCTGTTCAAATTACATCCAGACTTGATGCGTGTTTGTGTTTGTGGCGCCTCTCATATATATGCTTGCTTGTTTAACTATATACGTATTCATAGTAAAATCATAGACGCATCTCTGTTGTTCGCAAATATTAGACCGAAAATTAATCCGCATTCAACGAAACACAAAAGCAACTATGTACGATTCTATTGTATTAATTCTGAACGAGAAACTCGTCAAATAGCATATATTATCAAGGAGATTGGAAAGCAAAATGAAACTCAATGCAATTCAAGGATGAGAATTGTATGCAAACAAAGGCCTTTGCTTGAGCTTAAATTTCAGAAACCTGTAGCATGTTAATATCCTTGGAGGCTTATAAAATTATAGTCTATTTTGTATTTGTATTAATATTGGGCTATGGAATATGTGTTTTTATTTGAAAATTTAGAGTTCCTCTTTATTGTTTTTATACTTGTGTACTGCTCTGGATCCACCCCTAATTTAGCTTCAACACTATTTCTTTTTCTTCTCTTTTGCAGAATTCTAGCAGTGTGATCTATTATCAAGATGTACATACACGCACAATGCCACTAATTTAACAAGAATTGGTAAACATATTTCTTATTTTCTGATTAGGTTCAATTGACCTATATATTTTTGACTTTTTAATTATATAGGTGTTGGTATTGGAGATGCTGTGTGTTTATTTGTGTAGTTTGGTCAGATTGGGAAAGGCTTTCTCCCAAAAAAAGAAAAAAAAAATAGTGTCATAATTTGTATGAGTGTTTAACCATCTCTGTTCAAGAGAAATGTTTCCCTTGTTCATGCTATTTTTGATGATATGTTCAACGCACTTGCTAATTCTCCTGAAAATTCGTTGGAAATACATTTGCACTATAAAATTGATTACATTTTTCAGTCGATGTACATATCTTGAGGCAAGTAAATTAATATCACCGCCTGTATTTTGTATACACGATATCAGAACCTAGCTAGAGCAAAGAAAACAAGGCCCAAAAAGCATCCGCAAATTATGTAGAAAAAAAATATATCAAGGCCCAGTTCTAAGAAAATAAAGACCGAATAATTCACGGTTAAACAATTAAACAGCCCAAATAGGGAAAATAACCATACAAAACAGGAAAACTGCTACAGTAGCAAAATAAAAATCTCTACTTTCTTTTAAAAAAAATCTCTAAATTTGTCATATTTTAAAGATGACATGTGAACAATTAATCCCCTAAGAATCACCGCTAAAATCAAAATTGATGGTGTAGAGAAAGTTTGCAATTTGGATAAGCACATGACACACTGGTGGAGAATTTACAACATCCTTCCAGGAGCTTGCGTCACCTAAATTTCTTGATTTCAAAATCTTTGACCAAATTTTAGTATTTTTTTTATTTTTGCTGACAACAGCCTCCCAGAGTTTTTTTGTCTTTTTCATAGAAAGTGATTTCCTTGTCAGTTCTGACAAGTGTGAGTAATAATGCCTGTTCATTTGTTCAAGCGCCAGATATAATTAGAAAAATAAAAAGCCACATATAAATCGGATAACTATGAGAGGAGAAAAAAAATCTTTTGCTAGATCCAAATTCTAACCCCCCTGCCCTTTTTCTCCATATTCAGAATTTAGAAGGAAAAAAAAAACAAACAAAGAAAGAAAGATAAATAGTGCATAAACGGATGGATTATAATAAAGTATGTTTTAGTTTTTTTTTTATTAAACTATCAAATTTGCCATACTCTTTTTTATCATACAAAAATCCAAGCTCATTGTCCTCTGCACTTTTAATTAATCTAAATACAGACACTTATCAAAGAAAAAAAAATTGACTGTTTAATTAAGTACCATGTACAATATATAAACCGCCAGATCGTGTGCATTCTCAAAATAACTAAAACGTGCTCAATTTATATATTGGTAAATGCTACTCATCCCCAAAAAATAAATATGTAAATACGGATAAGGACATCTTGAAGTAATTAATTAAAACCATTATTTCTTTAATTATACAATGGTATCCTCGCTCGGCATACTCGTGTCATCGATCGATTTCGTGATCCGCGTTGAAAAAAAAGAAAATGATGAATTAAATTGTCACGAGAAATTAAGGTCTTTCGATATTATTTGTTCATTTATTACTTGCCAAGCCAAAACAAAATAAGAAACTCGTGTCGATCCAACTTGGAAATATCCTTACTTGTAAACCAATTAAGTGTTAAGAAAATTTCACAACAACAATTGTGGCTACAAGTGGCACTCAGGAGCAATTTACCGAGTCAAAGGGTTACCTCTTTTCTTTTTTTTTTCTTTTTTTTTGCACGTTGAGGTGCGCAGTGGTACAGTAAAACTTGCATTGCACGTGGAAATATTTATTTCAATGGATTATTTTAGCTTCAAATAATTTATGTTGAGTTTTGATGAACAATATTAAAAGGAAGAGAAATGTTTGTAAGGAAAAAAAGAGAGTAAATTATATGAATGATCTTTAAAATATCGTCCATTTATTATTTTGATCTTTAAAATTTCAAAAATATCAAATTGATCTTCAAAGCATCAGTTTAACATCATTTCGATCCATAAATTTTAAAATATATCATTTTAGTCCTTAAACATTTTAAATTATATCAAATTGATTTTATATTCAGAATTCATTAAATAATGATAGTTTCACCTTTCATGACATTATTTTGTACAAACAATATCTTTATTTTTGTGAAAATAAATATAATTACTCATGTCATCAAATATTAATTAAATTATCAATTTGTGCATTTATAACATAAAGATAAATATGGATATATATATTTTGATAAGTATCATAAGATATATTATTATGATATGCATATGAATGATAATGAAATGATACTTTTAAGGATTAAATTGATACATTTGAAATGTTAAGAACCAAAATGATAAAGAGACAATACTTTAAGGTCTACGCATGCAATTTACTCAAAAAAGAAACTAAGAATTTCGTGTAACATAATTAATTGAGCCACATGTCACAAAATTAAGAAAATAAATCAACTTATAGAACAAATTACATGAAAAAAAAAAAAGAACAAACCCCACCTACTATTGAAAATCAGTTAAGATAATTAAGAAGACCACCTTTTGACTCCGATGCATGGATTAGGTCAGAATTGATTAAGCATTAGTAGCTAAACATAAAAGCATAATTCACTTTAATTGATTCCTTGCTCGATTTTTTGCATTAAAATACTGTCCTACAACTGTCATTTAGTATGCATTATTGTATACAGTACAGAACTTCTATTGTACAAGTTAATTTCTAATTACATGAAAGTTGGTGCGATTATGAGAAGGATCATGTATATTTTATTTATTCATGAATCAAATCAGATAAAAAGTACCATTCGGCATGATGTAAAAGAACACTTTCGTGCAAATATTGTACAATTCTCAAGTATTATTTTTTTTTCACGTCAATGCAATGAGATGATACAGTTTCATATATTTTTGTATCACTCAACTGCATCAAAATTTTCAATGCAATAAGTGATATACTGATGTAGAGAAGTGATACGAATATTAAAATTCGGATCCAATTTAAATAAATGTTCACACATTAATATGTTGGATATTTACACCTTTCAAATATTTAAATTGTGACAATTATTCTCTTAAATTGTTCAATTTTTGAAACTAGCTCCCCAGTTTATTAAATTCAAGTAAAACCGCTAATTGTGTTGATAAATGACAAAAATACCTATGCAATTTAATATTATGGAAGTTATTTATTAAGTTAGAAACTCTTTGTTTATTTTAATTTAAAAGTAGTAAAAATATTTATTTTAAAGTTTTTTCAAGTTTTACACTAAATAAATTAACTATATTAAAATTTATTTATAAAAATATAATATCTCGTTAAAAGGAAAAAACGAGTCGTGTAAATGCAACATGAAATTTAATTAGTTATTCATGCACTGTACATTGTTTATTTCATTTTTGCAGAAAATACAGTGTCAATTTTGCCTTCAAATTTATGAACCATAAAATTACCAATGATAAATTCATGCGTCATCATCATCCCAAAATTAGCAGAGTTAAACGAAATTGACGGTTGAGGGTGATTGCCACGCATTAAAAATTCGGAATGATTGTTGAAAATAAAATTTTAAAAGGCTAATCGTTAAAAATAAAAGTTTGAACTAAGCTGGCAATACTCATTATTGAAGCATAGAACAATAATTTGTTCATTTAATTCGTAACATATACATTCTAAAATAATAATTTAATAGTCAAAACTGTAGTAAAAGATTGCAAGGTTCGCCGGTTCATAGAAAACCAACATGTGGAAAATAGGAAAACTTCAGTCAGTGTTAAATTCAAGGAGAAGTTCAATGTCATTTTCTGTATTTATTGAACTACAATTCATTTAACATGTGAAGCATGCTACACGATAGGCGGTCATTAATTAATGATAAATAAAGACAGCTTAATACGAAACTAACAGATCAGATCCAATCAGATCATAACATTAACTAATATGGAAGTGTTTTTAACATGAACATATATAATCTGTATGTTATTATGTTAATAACTAAATGATTATATCTGTGTGTTATGTTAGACATACGGTTGTCATTAACATATTTCTACTAAAGATAAAACTACAATGAATTTCTGTTTGTTCAATTGCACAGAGAATTTGGAAAGAAAAGAGATTTACGTCAGTTAAATAATCAAGCAGGCATGTTTGCTACAATGCCTTCATCCATACTATACTGATAGCAGTCAAAATCAAAGTGCAATGAATCACCTGAATTTGAATTCTCAGAAAAAAGAAAGACGAAAACGAAAACGCAAGTTACAGATGACGAAGTCAAGAAACAGGAGATTGGGATCATTTCCACGTAATGAATTGCGTCACAGACCAAATAAATGGAATAAAAAATGTGAAGCAACGTGCAGCGTTGACACACAATTGATTGGTGCTCCTGCTCCAATGCAGGAACCATGCACGTATGATAAACCAAGATTGTTTTCTCAAAACTAACACGAGCTGTGCTTCTTCTATCCGCTGGTGATATGATATATTCATATCCGCAGAGAGTTATTATTATTTATTGCGTTTTCTTTGCTGCTTTAATGGTTTGAATATTTCACTCAAAACAAAATTATTTTTATTTTATTTTAATACGAATTCGGTCGGTTCGGATTTGAGAACTCTGAACAGAATATACCGAACTAGCGTAATCAAACGGCGACACCACGAGCGGAGCATCTTCTAGTGGAAGCACGCGGAGCATCTTTCTTTCTGGAAAAGTTACCCACTAAAAAGTAGGCCCCACACCTCCTTTCTTCGTTCAAGCGCCTAGACACAAGACGATCGTTTTTCATCATTACTGTACTCCGAGTGCACGCAAACGCGATAATGTTGTCTTTTACCTGCTGATTGCTGTGGACCGCGCTTTTGTGGGGTTATGTTATCTCATCGCAGCTTGGCCTTTTTTCTGTTTTGCCTTTTTCATTTTGGGGGGGGGGGGGGGTGGGGGAGTACTGGACGAGCCTAAACAGGACCCCACCAGTCAGTATAAAGACCGTGGATATGGTGGACCAGGTGTAGGCATGTATTCTTTACGTACGACTTTGAGGATTGACGCGTAACCGAGTTGGAAATTTGAAGGCAAACGGTGACCGCCAAAATGCGACCGTCTTTCCGAAAATGCCCCCACCAAAGGGACTTGGCACCTTACGCCACTTTCCTTGCCTATTTCTTCTTTTATTGCTCGCTCTTTTCTTTTAAGCAAGTTTTTTGTATATAGAACCATGCAAATAATAAAGTTTAGAAGTTGGGTATGGTTAGGAAAATGCATTATTCTAAATTAAAGAATTTGCCGTTTGTATTATTTTGTCAGTAATATTAACCAACTCATGCTTTTATATAATTTTATCAATTTCACTTGTAAATGTAATTTTAAGGGAAAAAAGTTTGTCCAAATTTAAAATCGCCTGTTATGTGCAAATAATTTTCTGTTGTTTTAATCAAGTTCTATTGACATATTAAGATACTATTTATACCCACATGAATAAGATAACCTTTTTTGTAACGGCCATTTGAATAATCAATTAATACCCCTTTTCCACTAGATACATTTTTTATAAGATGAATTTTTTTCTGACTATGATGATTATCTGAATACCTAATTTATACTTTATTCTAGTAGAAAATTAATTCAACGCAACTATATTTCATATGAGCACCATCTTAATAAAAAAAGCTCATGAAACTAAGGACTCGGCACTCCGTGACAATTATCACTTAATAAGACTTACAATTATCACTTAATAAGACTTACAATCACTAACCACTAGCGTTGTTTCTGGGACTTTTTTCTGAAAAAATAATGTTAATTTCATAATAATTAAGTTTTTATAATGATAATTAATAAAAGAATCTTACAATTAAATAAATTTTAGACATAAATAAATATTTTTTCAAAACTCCAAATTTATATAATAAAAAACAAAATAATTAACTATATGAAAAGTTCCTACAATGAAATGTACATTTGTTCCCTCTTAAATGAGGAGAGAGAGCATGAAAAAAAAATATGAGACGTCGACAAATCATAATAAATAAGGAGAAAAAAAAAACAGAATCAAACGAATAAGGATGTTATTTAATATGGTATAAATAAAAAGGCTTGAAACTTAATCTTCTTTATAGAGTGTAGATAACGTAGAAGACGGTTTCGGATGTTAAGAAGCCTCTAACTAATTATTGATTGTATTGTGATATCTATCTTTTTTTTTCTCATCTTTTAACGCAAATTATTGTTGGCAATCGCGAACTAACTTAAAAAAATTATTTAACTTTCACTTAATTCCTATGAAGTCGATTTCTTTCTCATCATTCACCAACAACATTCTTGTGTAGACTGTGAAAATGCAATAGAACAATCTTCTGAAAATAGAAAATGCTACATAAAATTTATCTATAGAATTTAAGTTTTTAGGTCAATTCTTTTTTTAGAAATAGATTTTTCAAATATAATTAATTATCTGATCGATTGATATTATAGTGTGTACAATTGGGTTCATTTTCTGTGGGCCTTTAATAAAGTTTTGTTCTGCAATCGTAATTATATTTAGTTATCTTTTATTTATATTAATATACTCGACAAATTTTGTAGTAGACAAATTCTTAAGAACTTGGACACCAATCATGGCGCACTCTTAAAACAATTATGACTAGAAAAAGAAAAAATCAAGAAAATATTAAGTTATCTTCTACTTTTTAAATGGATATCCTAATATCCTGCATATTTCATATGTCGAATTTAAAAGGTACAAATTAGATAAGATAATATTCATCTCATTTTTAGACAGCCACAGAGATAAAAAGAACAGCGGCCAAAAATAGACACAATTTCAGAACATTCCAGGGACATGCGCGAAAATGCTGCCTTTATTTTGATCGTCTCCCTCAATTATTGACCGATAGAATAATATGCAATCAAGAGCGATTGCATTATTTATTGTACACTAAAATGATAAATTCAGGCGTCTCTCTCTCTCTCTCTATCTTATTCTTACCTTACAAAAAAACCATTGGTACGGAATAATAATAAAAGCGCTTGCTAGTTGCCACCACGCCTTAAATTTTCCATCTCCTCCATCGTTTTTCATCCTTTTCGCGCGTCATTTGTTGAAGGTGCGCTTTCATGCGACTCTCTCTGAATTTAATTCTGGTTTGATTTTGTGCATCGTATGTTTTGAGACTTTTCTATCGATTCATTCCCTCGAGACTCTTTGGTAAGAGACACGTGATTTATGATTATGAAAGGCGCGACCTTTTTTGTTTTCTTTTTTGGTGAAGGAACAGATTCTCGCATTCAATCCCGTTATTTTCATCGCTTCTAGGTGCCAAAGGTTTTCGATTTGAAGTATCTATCCGATTTTTTTTTTTTTAAGTGTGTTCAGTGTATCGCATCCAGTTTTATATCACGATTAACAACTGGGAGAAGTTCTCAATTGGATAGTTCGATGGCGTATATTGTCTCCTTATCGATTGCTAAGATTTTCGTGAATTTTCGCTTTTCCTAAGGATTCACTGAATTACTACCTAAGACTCCATTAACCCATTATCAGCTTATCTTGAACTCTCAGGTTTTGAATTAAGTTCCTCGAGTACAACTGAAGTATATTTTCAATCACTTAGCGTTATAATCAAACTGGAATTGCATGAATTTGGAGTGAAATGGAAGGAGAAAGCTCCTCGTGGGTTGCAAGAGCAAAATTTTCACATTCTCTGGTCCGGTCAAGCTCAGGCCGAGAGCCAGGCATTCAATATGAAGCTTACTCTGATCCTAATTCAAGATCCAAGCTTCAGAAGTCGAATCAAGAATCGCAATCGAGGCAAAGGAGCTCTCTTGCAAACTCATCCATGCCTTCAATTCCACTTCCCTCGCAACCCAAAATGAAGGTCCCAATTCCAGAATTGGAACTGAAGAATTCAATGGCCTACTTGAAGCAAGCTTCTGTAAGTGATTCGAGTTTGGTTTGGCGGGTAAAGAGATTTAGTTTAGAAGCACCCAATTCTAAAAAAATTATTGACCCGAGAAGCTCCAAATCAACAAATTTCTCATCCAATAAAAAACGAACTCCAAATTTCGATTCAAATTCACAAAGAGCCAGTTCAAATTCCAGTTCCATCGAAGCTGAAAGCCCCAAATCTTTGTCAAACTCCTCCAAATTAAAGCCGATGCACCGGTCAATTTCTCCACTTCCAACTTCAATGGTGTCAGATATATTTAAAGAAGCAAGAAGTTCAAGCAAGAGATTTTCAACCCCACCTCCTAGTAGGAAAACATCAGCAAACAAAGTAAAGAGAGACTCCGGTCGAGTGGCTGCACTGGAGATGATGATGGAGAAATGGACGGTAGATATGTCACAATTGTACTTGGGCCACAGGTTTGCCTCAGGCCTTTATAGTAAATTGTACCATGGAATCTACGAGGACAAACCGGTGGCTGTTAAGATTATTCGGCGACCGGATGAGGAAGAAAATCAAGAGATGGCTGCTAGAATTGAAAAACAGTTTATGAGAGAGGTCACCAATTTGTCCCACCTGTACCACCCAAATGTCATTAAGGTAAACTTTTACTTTCAAACTGATGTTTTTTTTTTTTTTTTTGAGAAAATCACATTCACCTTGGAGTGTAGTAAATGCAAGTTATTGGGGGAAAAATTATAGGTATACACTGGTAAATTCTGGTACCTTGAGCCTTGAGATCATAAGGCATTTGGTATTTCTCACATGATGTATAAGTACCTTCTTTTGATACAATGGTACCTCTCTTTCACAATTGTGCCTCCTTTTGCAAGAGTATGCCTTGTCTGAGACAGTGACTGTTCATTCTTTCTTTAAGATACCTTTCCTTTTGTATTACCGGCACACTTTTCTCTTTTTCTCAAGCTATACCAAACTTTGATGATGGACCTTTAGCATGTATTCCTTTCTCTATAGCATCGTGTATACTGTAGCTTAAGTGTAAATTTTTCTAGTATACAAGCATTCGTAAAAGCACCATTACTACAGCAGTACTATAAAAAGTGCCAATAGTACTGTAGCAGTACTATCAGTCATGAAATTCCCACTACTTATAAATTTAATAAAATGATGACAAAAAGAAAATTCTTAAAGTAAGGTCATTAATTGTTACCAGCTACAAGGTGTTTCATAGCAGTTCTGGAGTTGCTGTCACATTTAATTTGGTCTCTATCCAAATCTAATTCTAATTTTTCCAATATTGTCACACAGCTAGTGGGTGCATGGAAAAAGCCCCCTGTATATTGCATCATTACAGAGTACCTCTCAGGTGGGTCACTGAGATCATTCCTCCACAAGCTCGAGAACAGATCTCTGCCGTTAAAAAAAGTGATCTCGATCGCCCTGGAAGTTGCACGTGGGATGGAGTACATCCATTCCCAAGGTGTCATACACCGGGACTTAAAGCCCGAAAACATTTTATTTGACAAAGATAATTGTGTGAAAATAGTTGATTTCGGAATTTCATGTGAGGCGGCATACTGTGACGTGCTGGAGGAGGATCCCGGCACATACCGTTGGATGGCACCCGAGATGATTCGACACAAGAAGTATGGCCATAAGGTCGATGTGTACAGTTTTGGGTTGCTCTTGTGGGAGATGATTAGTGGCAAGACCCCTTATGATGATAAGACACCTGTCCAAGCAGCCTTTGCAGTACTTGACAAGGTATGTTTTGCGGTGTTGTAGTGTGACTGCCTGGGATAGTTCTGTACCAGACTGGTATGATATTGGTTTTTACTTCTGGAGTTGGACCTATCACCATCACTCTGCCCCAATATTAGTCTCACTAGTGCAAGTAGTCCCTCTAGCTAACACATGTTCTAATGTAATTAAGCTCACTGTAACCTAATAAAATTGAGCAAGCAACCTAAGCTATGCAAGTTTGCATGATATGAGTTTACAGTCCCTTCTGTTCACTCCTATAAATTTCCCAAAACATGATACATCCCTTTTGTTTAGGATAAAGACGGTCTATTCTTATAAAATAAATGGATCAAGAATGCATTAGAGCTTTTTTCCCTGATATCTTTATTTTTCTTTTTAGGATTTGAGACCACCAATTCCAGCAAACTGTGCACCACCATTGCGGGCCTTAATAGAGCAATGTTGGTCCAATGTACCAGAAAAGAGACCTGATTTCTGGCAGATCGTGAAGCTTCTGGAACAATTTGAGTCAGCTCTTGCCCGAGATGGGTGCCTTAATGGACTTCAAAACTCGGCCTGTCAGGACCACAAGAAGTGGATGAAAAACTGGATCCAACGGCTCAAGCCCAGTGGTCACTCTGACCCTCCAGGCCCATATGCACCCAAGTTCTCTTGAAAACCCGAGATTGCGCTGGTGCTGACACTGATATCTGGCCATTTTAATTGATCAACACCTGCTTTGCTAGCTTATTGATGGTTCAGTGTGGATAATACCAATGTGCAGCTGAGATTGTACCCGTGTGGTACTGTTTATTGGTTATTATGGTTTTGTAGGGACAGTATGTAATTATCACACATATACTGCAAAAGGAAAAAAATTGCAAATACCCCTGTCTGTGAGCATTTTGTACTTTTTTCCCCTTAATAACCATCAGCATCTGGGTCAGATCAAATATTCCCTATACATCATGTAATTTTTGCTCGTGGTGTGCCTTTTTAATTTTTACTTGCTTTAGTGGTGATTGGCAAGGAGAAATTAATTACCGAAGTTAGCATGTCTGTAAAATAGGTAGAGAGTTCTTTTTTTATAACTATCATATATTTAGATATTTTTCTTTCTCTTTATCTTCTCCTTCTTGTTTCTTGGAGTGGAGCGGGGGGCAGTATAGGCCCGGAAGGTGGATCTATTTTTGCCTTTAAAATTATTATTAAAATAAGAAAGGCAATCAACTGCCTTTTCTTCTTTTGGGTCACTTTCTTTCCACAGCTAGTTTAACAAAAGGCGGTCTTCATCTATTCTTACATTACTTATCTCCCCTTATCTTAAAATTACATGATCAATCATTCATGGGATGCTTGAACTAAACTAAGATGAAGCTATAATGAAACCAGTAACAGAACCTTTTGTTTTTCTGGCTCATGCTATAGGGTTTAACGATATATATCAGATACAACAGGTTTTCTATGTTACATAGAAAACTTGATGATCACAAATATATGTATAGGGAGAGAGGAGAACGAATTGATTTCACTTCTATTTCTTCTCATCCTTTTTCGTTCTTTCTTTTATTAACTACATGTCCTTAATATTCCTTTTTCACTGGGAGTTCTATATTTTCTCGATCTCTTCTCAACCAAAATTTCACTCTATAAAATCTCTCCTCAAACCAGATACCAGTATTATAAGCCGTGGGCTGCACAAACTCTTTCTCACGCAACCTCTACCGCTGTACAATGTAAATCATAAGTCAACATGGAAGCCCTTCCAATCTTACTCCGCATCTCAGAAACTGGCACCACAACCATTGCTGGTACCGGTACAGAAACCTCTGGTATTAACCTTTCTGGTGTCTCCTTCCACTTAGATTCCATGTACTGGTACTTGCGCCATGGTGCCATATGCATTTTGTTCTCCTTCATACATTTCTTGGCTGACTCGCACATGACCTTGACAACATTTCTGAGCTTCTCTGATTTCCCGATGAACATCTTGGGCAATGTGTTCACTAGCTTTTTGTACTCCTTGTTTGCACGTGCCATCTCAAACTCGGCTCGAAAATTGAGCTCTATCACAAACCGGATAGGGTTCTTGTTGCGGTATTTAGACTCCACCACCACATCTATGTAGCTATGTTCACCTGACAGAATTATCAGTGAAAAATGAGGAATATACTTTCAGAAAAGTAACATCAACACAGATTGTTTTATTTTTGAAAGGGCCATATTTGTTTTTTCCTTGACTTTTCACAGTGTAGGCGAGCAATCAAAACTAAATAAATACTTGGTTTTGATGTAATAAATAAATACTTGGTTAGAATTTGTTTTCTGATTTGGCTATATATGAGGATTTTTCTTTTTTTTTTCTTGGATTTTAAACAAATTGAGGAATATTAACATGACAAAGACCACTTGGGATTTTTGGTTAGGTCTTACCTCACAAGTCATGATCAAGCTAGCTAAGAAGGTAATTATTATATGGCCGACAAAATAAATGATTATAAATTTTGAAGCATAAATTAGTAGGTGACGTGGCACCGCTAGTGACATTGATATCATCGTCATTAGTGATTTTTCTTTGCATGTGTTATAACTTGTAACAACTTGAGGGACCATCCGAGCAGGAGCACAAATTGTTTATAGTGCAAGTTGTATTATGAAAAGAGATAAAAATATTTTTGCCAAGTAAATATAATATTTCCACTTGCACATATGGTTGTTTATGTCATTGGAAGAACCAGTAAGGGATTCAATTTCTGTAGAGATTTCTTTTTTTAATTACGCTTGAAAGGATAAGCATGTGTACCTGATGTCAATAAATTACACAAATGATAGCAAGGCAATATAACATAAATAGACATTTAGTTTGCATACAATTTTTGTAATGGCCCCTGAAATTGAAAAAAACTCTCTTTTATCCTTAAATTTGTTATTCATATCTTTGTTGGTCCTCCTATCAGGGTAAATTACAAGCAACTAGATAAGTAATTTTTGAAAGCAGCATAAATCAATCACAATTTTAAGATCAAATTTGGGTGTATAGGTGTATACAATTGTTTTGTAATACACAAATTTCACCAAACAAATTACACATAACTAGTATTGTATGCGTTTCTTCTTGTGTGATGCAAACCGCTAATTTGAACAATGTTCATTCTACAAAATTAATATTTGGAGAGGGAAAAATGAATCCACGCATCAGTCTAAGATGTTAGTTATTGTAGCAACTAGCAATAGTGATGATAGTGCTATACCCTTTTTGATTGATAAAAAGCTAGAAAATTAGAATCAATTACAAGGTTTCAATTTTCAAAACAAGTACCTGATGGAATTTCCATCGATCGGCGCCATTTCGACTTGCAGAGAGCACTGTTATATCCGGCCTGCCGCAACAGTTCTGTTATCTGAGAAAGCATGCAATTCCTGCAATTCTCGATTACCGACATGCGATTGGAGCATCTGCAAGTTGAGTTGTTGGATTTAAACTTCCTCATCAGTTTTTCCATGTCCATTCGGATCCTATTCTCAGTAGCACTGTACTTTTCAAGCGCTTCCTGTAACATTCAATGGAATGTCTTGTCAGATTGGTAATTAATGGCGTTCTTGAATAAAACAGTTGAATATTATTTACATGTTTGATTGCAATGGAATAAATCAAGTTAAGATGCTCTGTTTCACCAAAAGAAAAAAGACCCAACAAGATAATTACATTCTCCTACAAAATGAAAAACAAAAAAAATTAAGATCTGAAAGAGCAAAAGACATCTTACATGAAGGAGCTGGTTTTGTGTCTGCCAGAAATCCTTGTTCTGTTTCGCATCTCCAATTAAACCATCTTCATCATCTCCACTCTCCCATTCATTGCTCTTCTCTCTCTCTCCTCCTCTCTCTAACTCTTCCAAGAAGTCCAGGACCATATCTGACAAACTCATCTCCATTTCCATCGTCTCTCCCATCCCTTCCTTTTATTATCTCTTTCCCTTTCCTGTTGAAGCTTTTCAGTTTCCCTGGTCCAGTACCAGTAACCATCATTCTTCTTGGATATTTATAGGAGAAGTTTGTTTATGTGAGACCCACTTTGTGATTGAAGGTGCTAGCTGAGGTGGCGACAAGTGACAGGCTGACAGCTGAGACGCGGCGGGATGGTACTGGGTTAACTCGAGTTAAGCTTGAGAGAGGCTGGTAGCTTAACTCTGGTTAGTTGGTTAGAGATTTTCAATAATTGTTTGCTCTTCCTGTTGCATGCTAATTTTTGGTTTTTTTTTTCTTAGAGGAATTCAAACTTTGGTCTGAATTTAGTAGGATTTTTTTTACATAATCAAAGTTATTTTTAAAATTAAGTTTATGAAAATTTTAATGGCGAAATTCAATACACATGATTAATCAGAGTTATTTTTTTCTCTGATAAAAATCATTAAATATAGTTTCTCAAAAAATAACTTCTGATAATTGTCTCTTTGAAAAGAGATTAAAAAAATATGTCTTACTAAAGTCATACTTAAATATAGCATATTAGCATACCAATCAGGGACATAATTTGACAATGGTTAACTTAATAAACATATGTTTATACTTGTATATTGGTTGTAATTTAATTTCATATAATTTAAGTATCATTTAATATTTCATACAAAAATTACTAAAATTACATGATATTTATAATGATTCAAATTTAATGACTTATACGAAATATTAAGTAATACTTAACTTGTATAAAGTTTAAAACATAATCAATCTATAAGTATAACAACATATCATTAATTTCTTTAATTTTAATTTTTTAAAATTTATTTTCAAAAACATTGTCACATTTATCAAGTTTATTATTGTCAATTTATTCCCAAACATAAAATAAAACCAGGTCCTTTTTTTTCTTGAATAGTCCCTGCAAGACCATCTAATTAAAGAGATCAAAAATCAAATTTAGAACAGTACTTTGCTAAAACAATTTGGCGCCGTTACTTAAACGCGCAGCATCAATGTTTAAATCATAAATAGCCTAATTAATGGAATAATCCGAGTAAACATTTATTAATTAAGGAATAAGGACGCAGCTGCTGTGATTTATTTTTTTGAAACAGCCCAATTGACATAGAAAATTTAAAAGTTTACATAGTAGAATGAGAAAAAACATGCAGAGGCTGGATTTGAACAAATATTTTTGTACTTTTCGCATTTTTAATATTCTCATAAGACAAAACTGTTTTAAGACTCTTTATCTATATGCTGGTGGGATCTGACTTGTGGGCCAACCTTATTAATTTTAACAAAAGAAAATTAATATTTGAAATGAAGATAAACGGGCAGACTGGGTCAAGACCTACGCTAACACGTAGGATCCACGTCAGAATGTCAGATAGCTGCTAAAATTTATCCTGTGGGTCCAGGATTAGTTATTTCTTTTATTGAAAGGATATTCGTATAAGAATATACTTGGATGATTCCAACATTATTGTTTTGGGATGTTACTTAGCATCAAAGGGCATATTCATATTATAAGGTCCGACTTCGAAATATTTTAGAATAATATGGAAAAAAAATAATAACTACATCGATATGTATTATGTATATCTTAAATGTACTAATACTTTAGCAAAAAGTATGTTAATATTTTACATTATTAAAAACAAAAATTACGTAACTTATATATCTATGGATTTGGAAATAATGATGACTTTCTTATTATATCATAAATTGTAAATACTTTGTATATTAATTGTAAACACTTATGAATTTAAATATAAATAACTTGTATAATAAGTATAAACATTTTATAATATTTATATATTTTTCTTCAATTTGTGATCCAAAAGATAACAAGCTTAGTTATATCTTTCCTTAATGAGGCCGGGGATAGTTCATTAGTTTGTAAAAAGTAAAAGGTAGAAGTCACTGCATTGCAATTATTAGTGATCTGTCCGGTGAGGTGACATCTCCAATTATATATACAAAAATATGAGGATAAGCATGGATTAAAAAAAGCTACGCATTATTCGAACATAATTATTAAGCTGTTGGGAATAATGCAAATTAGTTGTACTAATCACATGACATGATTCAATTTCAGACAAATCCTGTCGTAATCTAAAAATCTTGTTTTAAACAAATACACCGAGGTGACGAATCAAGATTCCATGGCTAGGTGGAGACGCCACAAAATGTCGCCGTTTCTAACACTGTACTAAATATAATTAGTGAATAATATTAGAAACTAGGTTTGCAATTTTGTGCTGCTTCGTCTTTGTATGCTGTTCCTTAATTAATATTCGTGATTATATATATGTTTTACGGAACGATATTTGAAATATGTTTATGACAAATTCAGTAACGGAGCGTAAAAGATTAAATAAAACAGAAATATGATCGGTCCCACCAGTCACACACTGTAGCAAGTTGTCTTCAAATAAACATTCCAAACCAAAAAATATATATAATAAAATGGGGAACTAATAGATAGACGAAAACATTTACCACTCAAAAGAAATGAAAATAATTTACCATCAGAGCATTAAGCTTTCACTTTTTAAAATTAAAAACTACAAAAGATAATTTTCCGAATTTTAGTACCATAAAACAGTGAAAATTTTTAAATTTGGTATTGGTAGGGATGCGCCAGGCCCATGCAATAGTGCAGCGCAAGAGCGACGCTCGAGGGCCCCAGTAGCAAGCTACTGTGGTGGACCCTCTCCCACAAAAAATAAATTTAATATCGTTGTGAGCACATGGCCCACATATCAGATATTAAACTGATAAGAACAGATACTACACTTGATCTTAGCCAAAAGGCCGAGAAAGGTATGAGTGGCAACCGAGGCATGCCTCGCCTTTTATAATAGCTCCGGAGACTTGAAGAAGATAGGATAGCTGTTGTGGGACTACTGAAGCGCTTTTCCCGAATTCTGAAACAAACCGGTCGTGCCTTTGTCGCGTTGCTTTCGTACCTTTGTAGTGGACTGGATCGTTTAGTCTTAGTATGGGCCTAAGGTTGGTTCCTATTTTGCAATGAATTGGGAGATTAAAATTGATCTTAGTTTTCTTAATCATGGTTTACAAATGTTAACTGGGCCATAGCCCAACCAATGGCATCATTTAGTAGTATCAAAATCTTGTACTTTTGTTGGATTTGAATTTTTAATTAATTAATAACTGATTAAACTTAGCTAGACAAATAAAGTTTACAACCAATACTTATATTATATATATATATGAAAACCGCAAGGAAAAGCACTCTATTTTCAGAAAACAATGAAGCCTCATCCATGGACCCATAGCTGTCTATTATCTTCCCCATTTATAGAAAATCATTCTAACAGAGGTGAGTTGAATCTTAGTTGCAGAGGGTAATTTAGGCATTTGGAAAAACAATTAATACATTTTTCACAAAGAAATAGAACTCCGTCCATTTTTTTGTGTTTAAACTCAAGTTCAAACATCTCATTTTAGTTTTGATCAAGTTTCAAACATGATTTAATAGATTCCTATTTTCTTTCTTCCCAAAAACAATGCTCCTAAAACTACCACTGGATAATTGATATTTTTTTTCTTTTATTTCTCACTCTTTCAACGCGCACGAATGAAATCCTCTTCCATGAAATGGGAGATGAGAGATCAATTTATTACATCATCATAGAAACAATGAATGGATCTTCTCTGGGTCTAAGATCATCGAGTTTTGGTTCGCTACAATTAGGACATAATGGAGGGGCTGCGTTGCAAATCCAGACACCTCCCGTCTCCGTTTCCTTCTCGGTGAGAAAAACACCTAAAATGCTATCTCCGGGGTTAAGGGACAAGGATAGATTTATCCCACGTATTTGCAAGATGGTTTGTCGACGACGTATCGGAATGTTGCTTCTGATTTTGGTCTGCCTCGGGGTGTTAGGCTCGCTTACCTTCTTTTGCACAAAAGGTTTGATTTTAACTTTTTTTTTTTTTGAATGTCAATAGGTTATGCTTTTAGAACGTTTTTTCTTTAAAATTGAAGTTATGATATGACCCTTACTTTTGCCCAAAAAAAAATGAAAAGAAAAAAACAGAAAAAGAGCAATCCGATCCATAAGTTGGGGAATTTTGTTGAATTCCTCATGAAGGATTAACTGAGCAAATAGCATCAAATTTTGGGTACATTAGTTAATTCTAGGGGGGATTAGGGAAATTAAACTTTTGTGCTAGTAGTAGAGAAAGGTAATAACGTGAATGAAAGTTTGGTGCTGATTTTTCCCCTAGATTTTGTATTCCTTCAAAACCCATCACATCATTCATGTTGACAAAGATATCGTCGTTTTTCATTTTTTTTCTAGCAAGTTGCATGTCAATTTTTTTAAAAAAATCTTAATTAGAAGTTATCATCAATTAATGAGTCGTTTAAGCTTCATTGCCTCAACGCGTTTCTTTATATTTTTTCTTTTTAAATAAAACACTTTTTTGATTTGCTACCGTCCACCCTAAGGCAGAGAAAGTGCCATTTGCCACGAGGCTTCACGGATTCCATGCATATATTAATTAAAACTTTATTACAGAATTAAAATAATTGGTCTGTATCAACCATAAACATTCTTCTTGATACTCCATTAAGGTAACCACTCACTAATAATTCAACTAGCAGAAAATCGTGTCTGGACCTGTTCCACAACACTCAGTCCAACACGCTTATTATTGAGTCCCAGACTGGCAGACTCCCAGTTGTCGTTGGTCGGTGTTAGATCATTTTGTTCGTGATCTAGGTCTACGTATCAGAATTTCGCTGTGTTCAGGCACAATTAATGCCTACTGGGGAAATTGCTAGGCAGACTTGTTCTTTCTCATGGACCGGATCACCTGCTGGTTGGGCCCAGGAGACCACCAGTGGAGAACGATTGCAACAAAATAGAATAGTCGATGTGAAAATGCATACAAATAAATTATATTCTTTGTGAAAAATAGGATTTGATTTTCCCTGTGAGAAATAGTAAGTTTGAAATCTCATCAAAAAATATCTCACGGAGATTTAAATTTGAGAGATTTGACTAGATTTTTATTACAAAAAAAAAACTTTTGATATTTGTGAAAGATTATTTTAACATTGAAACTTAAATAGTAATGCAAATGATTCTATAAAAGAACGATTTTTTTGTGTTATATGAAAACTTGAAAAGAAAAATCAAATTTACTAGACATAAAACAATATAACTTCCCATTATTTGAAACTAGAATTTGATTGTGATCATCATGTAACTAAGAAAGTACATCAATTGATGTTGAGATTTATCTAAAATCTTCAATTTTCTTAAACCAAACAAGGAGCTAAATAACAAGTGAATAATAAGTAAACAAACTTCTATCAATAATATAAATTAAATTTCATTTGATACTTATGAAATATCATGGACATACAAACTTCAATTTAGTTATATCTCATTTTTAATAAACCTATATAGATCGTATAAATCACATGTGAATATTATTGAGTAAATATGCATTAAGACAATCAAATATCATGACCATGTTCAGACTCTTTTTCTACTAATAAATGATAAGAGCTTATGTATTCATGATTAAATATATGAACATATAAATTCATAATTATTACTATAGAAATAATTCAATTACAATATTATTTATTTGAGAACAAAAATCTATTATGATTGTTAATCACAATAATTAGGTGTTTAAAATACAAGCTATAAGAGTTCTTTAAATTTTAAAATTCAAATAGAAAAAAACCAATTATCATAAATTATTTTCTGAATTATCTTATTCGCAGCTAGTTGAATAACTCTTAATTATAAATTCAAGCTCAAGTATTTTCAGTTAGCAAGGAAATTCTACCAGAAGAATTCTAGAGGGGCCTGTCATGGAAAGGACCGTCTGACCGGGTCGAGACTCCGATGGACCAACTAATTTATAATTAAATTGCAAGCAAGCTACTGATCCTGTGAGTTGTGACTTAATCTACTACCTGCAAAGATAATCACATTTAAACTAGAATATTATATTATATAAAATTTCTTCATCACTTCATCTTTCTCTTCAGTTCACTGTCGTATCGTGCATTCCGCGTGTATATATAACTCAAAAACAAATTTGTGTTCCCTTTCACAATTAACTTCTCCAAATCGAGAGAGAAATATTAAGGACGCGGATCTGTGATCTCTTCATACCAACCCAAACCCTAGATTTTGCTAGATGGCAAGCTGATCCAATTGTGCCATTCTGTCGCAGTTCCACCGATTTCTTGCATTTATTTTTTTGATTCATTTTCCATTTGTTTTTGCGTTTTCTTTGGATATATTAGTGCCGAGGTAATTAGATCTCGTTGGACAATTCCATTTCGGGAAACTTATCAACTTTTGCATTGATTTAGGAAATTGTTTTCCTGTTTTGGATCAGTATCCATCATCACCAGCTAAATCGATTGTTATCGAATTTCAAAATCAGATCTCGTATACTTTTCCTTGTCCTTCGTTTCCCGTTTTGAATGAAATTACCATCTAAAACGAACTGGAGATGAAAGATCGGATCACATTACCATCACTGAGCAAAAGATGAGTGGTTCTTCATTGGGGCTCAGATCTGCGAGCTATGGATCATTGCAACAGCAATTGCAAAACGGAGCTGGTCTCGCGCAATTGCAAATCCAGATTTCACCCGTATCCGTACCTGTTTCGGTTAGAAAGACGCCTAGCAAGATGCTATTGCAAGGGTCTAGAGACAAAGAGCGGGTTCTCAATCGGATCTGTAAGGTTGCGGGACGAAGGCGGGTCGGGATGTTCCTGCTGCTTGTTGTTTCAGCAGCGGTCTTCTGTTCTCTCTTCTCATTTATTACAAAAGGTTAGGTAATGAGTTTCAGGTTGCTAATTTTGCTCTTGGATCAGTAATGTGCTTGGACGTTATGCAAATTTACGACTTACTGTGAGTAACTGCTCCTAGTACATGCTGTAGTTAACAGTTCAGATTACCATTAATTAAAATCAATATATTAATTTGCTAAAAGATTGTGAATTCAGAAGGCTCAAGGACTTCATTTATTCCAAAATTGTAACTGTTGTTTGTTTGGTACTAGGAATAAATTGCAATATCTCTCTCTCTCTCTCTCTCTCTCTCTCTCTAGAAAAATAATAATATGTTAGATATTTAAAAGAAGTTATTGTAGAGAGGATTTGACTGTGAATACCCCTTTCCAGGATCAGTTTTGCATTGGTATGCAATATACTCCCAAGGAATATGAGTAATTTGATTTACACATTATTGGTAATGTGACCATTCTTAATTATTGAGATTGTGGCCGTTTTCTTCCATTATTTTCAGATGACGATACAACTCCTGGTATAGAATCAAGTTTGGGTCTCTCAAACCACAACACCAACACAATTGCTGTCAGAGAAGAAATCTCCCTGAACACAAGAACACAGCCAATAATTCCATCGCCTCATTTGAAACTCAATGTAATGCTTCCTGTACCTATTTCTGATTCAAGTCAGATGTTCACGGAACATCCTTGCGCCAACTTCTCCTTCATTCCTCCTCCTATCAGTCCAAAGCGCACAGGGCCCCGCCGTAAGTTTTCTAACTCTTTGCTCGTGATATTTCACTTTGTGTTGGGTTTGATGGTTTCAGGGCCTTACAGTTAAGTGACAAGTGATTTCAAGGTTTTTGATTTTCCCTGAATTATGAAATTTTGGCTGAAGTGAGCTCGTCTCTTGCTTGTACTGGTAATGAGCTGCTTTGTGGTAATATTTTAGGATTTTTTTGGCTATATGGTTAAGTAATCAATTGACAGTTGGTCCTGGAGAACAAGTAAAAGACAAAAGAAAAATAAAATTGTCCATGTTGTATCAACTTTTAACCAAAATGTAACCAAATGTAGATAAATTACTGTTCAATAGCATCCTAACTAGGTCACAGCAATCACAGCACCTGCTTTTTAGAATATCATTAGTCATGAACAACTGAATGCTTATTTTTTAGTCTTGAACGCAACTTAGTCTAATTCCTGTTTTAGCCCATTTTAATACTGTACTGGAAATTTCTTGTCAGTATTAAGAATGCTTCTTTTTAGTTTGTCATTTCTTCTTCTTATTATTATTCTTTTCATGCGGCAGCATGTCCGGTGTGCTATGTATCAGTTGAGCAAGCCATGTCACTCATACCAGCAGAACCATCTCCATCCCCAGTGCTTCAGAATTTGGATTTCGTTTCAGATGAAAATTTGGTAGAGAGAGGGACATTAAATACTGGCTCTTCTTTTGGAGGGTACCCGTCTCTACTTGACAGGGACTTGTCTTATGATATAAGGGATTCCATGAGGATACACTGTGGGTATGTTGCTTCCCTTCTCAGTTCAATTTTATTTATTTTTTCTCTCTTTATAGCTTCAGTGCTTAAAAGTGTGGTCCTTTTTTCACAACATTTAGGTTTGTGAAAGGAAGGAGACCTGGTCAAGGTACTGGCTTTGACATAGATGAATACGATCTTTCTGCAATGGAGAATTGCTATGGAATTGTGGTTGCTTCAGCAATTTTTGGTAATATTTTGTTATAGTTCATGTGGAAACTGAATACGTGCCCCTATAATACCTCAGGCACACCCTGGGCTAAATTGGAAGTATCTCATAAAACAGGGATGTATCAGTCATTCCCTGTTTGCTGATTTCTTTATAGGATACTGAAACTATCTTTTTTTGGGTACACAAAAAATGGGAGATGAAGACTGATAGAAGATTTCCTATTTATAGAGTTACATTGTAGGTGTATGATCCTTTTGCAATATTAAAACATCATATTTTAATCTTTAATAGAGTATGATTGGAAATTTACAGAAGCACGAAGTCTTGTTCAGTCCTTATAACTAGCAATGTTAAATGAAACTCTGAAATCACATCTCTATATGGAATTCTTGGAGGGGAAAACAAGAGTATTTTTGTCCAACATCTTTCTTTTTTCTCTAATTTCTTTTTATTTTTGTTTATTTGATGGACTTAACAGGAAATTATGACATATTGCAACAACCAAAGAATGTAAGCAAGCAAGCAAAGCAAAATGTATGCTTCTTCATGTTTGTTGATGAAGAAACAGAGGTCTATATGAAAAATTATACCACTATGGATGAAAATAAACATGTTGGTTTGTGGCGGATTGTGGTCGTACGGAAACTTCCATACCAGGATGCAAGGCGTAATGGCAAGGTATTACTTTATTTCTAATTCTTTTAACAAATTTCCGGTTTTTTTTTCGGGGGACAATATCATGGTTAACCTGCAAAAGAACCTATTTTAAGTCCCTTTATAGCCCTTGCATGGATAAGTCTGCAAAAATATACTATGTTCATTTGGTCTTGTACCCCTCTTATGTAATGATGTTTTTTTTTTTATTTTGAGATGATGCATTTATGATCTAAATATTGACACCTGTCAGGTGCCAAAACTTCTCCTACATAGGCTTTTTCCAAATGTGCGCTATTCTATCTGGATTGATGGAAAACTTGAGCTTGTAAGAGATCCATATCAAATTTTAGAGAGGTAAAGTGCTAACATTCATGTTTATCCCTGTAAGTTTCAAATTGTATCTAGTTATCACTGTTTTTCGTGGGCAATAAATTAATACATTTCATATATTATGCATTTATGACCTTAAAACAAGATGACATATCTAATATGTTTCTTTGTATCATGGATCTTTTGGTGTATGAATTATCCTTCCTCATCAGATGGTTCTCATTCTCATTTTTTGCTATTATACATAACAGATTTTTATGGAGAAAGAATGTAACTTTGGCAATCTCGAGGCACTATAGAAGATTTGATGTGTTTGAAGAGGCTGAGGCAAATAAGGCAGCTGGAAAGTATGACAATGCCTCTATAGATTACCAGGTTGAGTTCTATAAAAGGGAGGGTTTGACCCATTACTCTTCAGCAAAACTCCCTTTCACTAGTGGTGAGTGCTTTTGTTGGTATTGGCCAAATATACAATTTTTAACACCCAGGTTCTGGTAATTAGCCTCCACGTTAACTTGTGATGGAATTCACATCTGCTGCCATACTTGGCAATGTCTCTATGGTAGGTGAGGCCTAGCAAAATGGAGAAAAAAAAAACCTAGTCTAAATCTGGGCCGTTTAGAAGTAATGGCAGCAAAGTGCCATTGAGCAACTATGGCAGCAGATGCGGACCCACTTGTGATGTATAAATATGCCAAACAATTAACATCATATCTGCACGTCATTTTTTGTTTAATGAAGTCAGTAATAGGTAAATTGCCTACTAGTACAGAAATAAATACATAACTGTTACCCTGTATCATTTTCTCCAAAGCAGAACCAAATTCTTTAGTTGTGTTCTTCAGCTGACAATAGTAACACAAAACAAGAGAGGGCATGGTCTCCTTTTGAGTTAAATATAACTTAAAAACATTAATGTAGAAGGCAGGTACGGATACACATCCATGTTTAGGAAAATACGAGATATGCACATTTTCTAGTTTGTGGAGGCTGTGTGCATGATAAATATATCATTTGCAGGATTGCACATGATGTTTTAGAATATGTGAGGTTTTGTCATTAAGGTGCCCAACTAAGTAGCAATATGTAATTTAACAGTAAAATATTTTTTCTGTTTTCTGCTTCATGGCAGATGTGCCAGAAGGATGTGTGATAATAAAAGAACACATCCCTATAACAAACCTGTTCACATGCCTCTGGTTCAATGAGGTTGACCGGTTCACAGCCAGAGATCAATTGAGTTTTAGCACTGTCAGAGACAAGATAAGATCGAAGGTTGGCTGGTATCCTGACATGTTTTTGGATTGTGAAAGGCGTGATTTTGTTGTTCAGGTATTCAAAAAATTTTAAGATCTTCCTTGATTGCTTTTTGAAGTTTCATGTCTACCACTGCAAACAGCATCCACCTGCACAAATTACTCCCTTGCAGTCTGTTTGAAAGCAAAGACTTACCCTTCCAGTTTTCCTAGCTTCGGTGTAAATTAAGGGGATCATGGAAACTTTTATTTAAGCCTTACAAAAGAAAAAAGGGAATGCATATTGAATGCATATTGAAACTTGGGAACAGCACAGCATTTGTACCTACTGAAACATGGAACATTTCACCTACTACATTTCTCTGGTTTATTTCTTCGAAATGCAACCTATCCACGAAATGTTTTTTGCTCGTTTTATTTATAAGACTCATCAGCATAGATATTCCTTTCGGGCAGGCGATGCATGAGATTTTTATTGTGTAAGAGTCATGGATGTTTATTGTAAATCTTATTGGAAATTCTAATGTCATTCCAGGCCTACCATAGAGAGTTGTTAGAACAAAGACAAAGGGCCTTCAAAAATCGGCGACCTCCCGCTCTTACTGAAAAGACAGCAATTAAACCTGCTGTAAGTGAACTCACAAGAAATCCTCCAAGGAAGCTAGCACCAGTGAAACGTCCGAAAGATAGAAAATCTGGTTCAAGAAAGCATCGGCAGAAAGCAACAAATTCTTTTCAATAATTTTTATTTTTTTGTCAGTAAATGTTTGGACTATAGGAATTGAGCAAATATTTAGTTTTTTAGTACTACCCAATCATGCGGTGCAAAGGGTCTGAAAATTTTTGTCGGCAACTGTTGATAGAAAAATTAGTGATTCATTATGTTGATGTTTTAATTGTTCTTATTGTACATAACCGAGTAAAATAAATAGAATTTCATTACTGAGCATCTTTAGTAGTTACTGGTTTATTCTTGTCCTTCCGCATAAGAGGGCAAACATCGATGTCTTACAAAATCCTATATCTATTCAGTTGCCCTTAACTTCTGATCTAGTTTCCCAATAATATCTACCCGCCAAACATGAATCATTCTCTCTTTTTTGAAAATGTATTGTCTATCAGTATCAATATGACGTATGTCCGTTATCTTCCACATATTTACTCCCATATAATACATAAAAGGAAACAAATAAGGTTGTGCATACTTATGTCAAATACTGCGAATATTCATCACCTTGAATTGAACCAAGCTGACGAGACGAAAATGAGCCGTTGAACCGAGATTTCGTGAGTAATAGTTTAAGACCGTGCTGTTGTTTTGTTGTATAAACAATCAGAGCCGTTGATCAGAAAAAATCGAAACCTTTATTCTCAATATATATCTCCTCTTTCCTTGTCCTTCGAGCGTGCATCTCGGACATGTGTGCTGTATAGAGAACAACTGAAAAGAGGGACCCACTAGCTTTACGTGAACAGTGACTCGGTTCACAGTCTGGTGTGTTCGTACAAGCCACAAAGAATCCGAGGTCTCCTCATTTGCCCGGAATCCAGCTTTGGCTGAACCTCAACGCTACACGCCTACACCCCTCGTAGTAGCACGCTCTTGAAGTGTAATATTAAATTTGCCCATGCATTCCATGCGCTGCTATCCTCCTCTCGGGGTACCTTTCTCCAAGAACCTCGCCTCCATTTCGTCGCCTCACGTGAAAAGCCTGAGAATCAGGAGAAGTTCTCCAGTTGCGCAAATGGAGACGTCCATTGCCATCACTCGACCCGACGATTGGCACCTCCACCTCCGCGACGGCGATCTTCTCCAGTCCGTTCTTCCTCACAGGTCAGTTCGTTTTTAATCTCCTCCTACCTTCCATCACTTCACTACATCGTACCTATTATTATCTTTTTTCTTTTAATTAATAAAATTATTGTTATTGTTATGTAATTAAAGCGCAAGGCAGTTCGGGAGGGCGATTGTGATGCCAAACCTGAAGCCGCCTATCACAACCACTGCTAAAGCATTGGAGTATAGAGAATCTATATTGAAAGCGCTTCCTCCTGACACCGATTTCAATCCTTTGATGACACTTTACTTGACTGATAATACCAGTCCAGAGGAGATCAGAGTTGCCAGTAAGCATTTACATTCCAAAACTATTCTAATCATGTTATTGCAAAACCGATAGTTAATTTGCCCTCCTGAGAACATAACTGAGGATGACCTGGGTTGAATTGGAGGGATTATTTCTGATCTCACAGATAACCTCAATACAAATTATGTTATCTAAGGGTTTATGTCAAATGGAGAGTATTTGTGGTTTACTGGTCTAAACTGCATAGTATGTGCCAGTATGCCATGAAATTGGAGTACTGGTTTGAATCAGTAAACTGAAAAGCTCTTTGTATTTGAGTATGTTTAACATTAAGAAGTTGTATTAGATATCTGGTTACAATTTGTGCGATAAATTGTCTTCAGGGAACAGCGGAGCTGTCTTTGCAGTCAAATTATACCCAGCTGGTGCAACTACAAATTCTCAGGATGGTGTGACTGATATTTTTGGGAAATGCTTGCCTGTCCTAGAAGAGATGGTGAAACAGGAAATGCCATTGCTTGTAAGTTACTGTTTTATTGTTTATTTCTTTTTTAGTTGGTGAATAAAAACTTGACTGCCTTTTGTGTGAAATTATGTTTAGGTGCATGGTGAGGTAACTGATTCTAATGTTGACACATTTGACCGCGAGAGGGTGTTTATTGAGACAATTTTGGCACCACTAGTGGAGAGATTACCGAGCTTAAAAATTGTAATGGAGCACATTACCACATTAGATGCAGTCAACTTTATCGAATCATGCAAAACAGGCAAGTAATTATTATTATGATATTAGGAGAACTTCCAAAAAAATGCCCTTATGTCACAGAGATGTAAAAATAATGCACCAATGAAGCTCAGTTGCTGTTGTAAGAATTATATTAATCATCATCTACTAGTTGTGTTGAAGTACACCTCTAATGATGCTAGAAGCTAACTAATTTGAGTAACTTATTTTTTTTTATTTTATAAAAAGCGTGGAGCTTATTATAAATAATCAACAAGGCACAAGCATTCTGCAGATTTTTTTTCTTCTGTTATCTTATCTTTTGCAAAAAAATTCCTTTTCTTTTAGATCATAAAAGTAGCTTGTTATCACTTGTTTACCTGTGCAATTTAATCCTAACAGGCAATGTCGCAGCGACGGTGACTCCGCAGCATCTGCTTCTAAACAGAAATTCTCTTTTCCAAGGTGGTTTGCAGCCACACAATTATTGCCTCCCCATATTGAAAAGAGAAACTCATAGTATGTTCCTCCAATCCCTGTTTCTTACTGAAATAGAAGTTTAAGCTTTGATTTACCAATCTTCACTTTAACAAATTTCTTCCTTCTTTTTTTTTCAAAAAATAAAAACAAAAAAATAAAAGGACGAGCTATAGTAGAAGCAGTAACCAGTGGGAGTACAAAGTATTTTCTTGGTACCGATAGTGCGCCACATGATAAAAGAAGGAAAGAGTGCTCTTGTGGTTGTGCCGGCATATTTAGTGCACCTCTAGCTTTATCTCTCTATGCAAAGGTTTTTGAACAGGTAATTTATGGTCCTTGTTTGTTGACTAGGGTAATATATCACATTATCAATGCTTTTGTTAACATTTGAGTTTCTTTTGGTAGGCGGGAGCACTTGACAAGCTCGAGGCATTTACAAGCTTTAACGGCCCTGATTTTTATGGCCTTTCGAAGAATACTTCCAAGGTAGTATTACAAAAAAGCCCTTGGAAAGTACCAGAGACATATAGTTATGCATCGGGAGATATAGTGCCTATGTTTGCTGGGGAAACTCTGGAATGGGTCCTGTGCGAGAAATAATTTTTCTTTTTCTTTCTTTTCACAATTGCCTTTTAAATTTAAGTTAGCTACTTTTGTTCTAGTTTTTCTAGATTTGCAGGATAAAGTAGAGGGATTTTGAAAAGAGTTGTCTGATCTTAAGATTTTTGGGAAGTTTGCTTATTTAATTTTTTGGTCTGTTACATTTTAGAAATTTGCATTTGATACAATTCAAGCCAGTAAGCAAAAGACTGTGAGTAAGCGTGTATCTATGCGCTCATACTGGCTTATCTGATTTCTTTTATCAGAAACATATGACCAAGCATCTACAATTAGGGGGCTTCTTTTAGCAGTACTTCTGTCTTAACAGCTATCTTTTATCTCTAGTCCAATAATAATTCTGGCCTGACATGGTCTCCTAAGCAGCAGCGTGCAACATGCCATCAGATAAATTAAAGATATGAAGAAAGATGAAACTTGAGATGAAAGTCTGAAACCTTGATCTTCACAATTGAGTTATTTTATAAACAATTACATTACATTACAAGCAGTTCTTCACCAAGTCAAAATGAACTCTCCCTACAAATGAAATGCACATGCCTCTTGATGCCAATGTCATTTGCCCTATCGAAAATAGTTCAATCTAAGACATTCAATCCTCATTTGACCCTCTAGATTTCGAAAAGGAACAACTGTCTGAAAACTCATCTTCAATCCAAATCAATAGTCCCCGTCTCAGTTTTTGATTCATAACTCCCTTTTCTGCCATCTCCCACACCAAAGCCTTGGCCTCTTTTTGCCTCCCAAGCTGACCCATCTCACCGATCAAGGCCCGACATGTAATCTCATCCATGACCCGCCCCATCGGCCCCAATTCCCACATTACCTTTATTGCATCCTCAACCTCACCTTCAATTGCTAATGCACTCACAATAGAATTGCTAGCTCTGCTATCCAATACCAATTTCTTCTCCTTCATTTCATCGAACAACTCGCGTGCATTCCTGGTCCGCCCCTGGGCACACAGCCCATGAATCAGGTAACTGTACGTGCACCCGTCGGGCTCTAGTCCATAAACCAGCTCAATCTGGTGAAAGATTCGAAGTGCATCATTTAAGTGCATTGATTGCACATACCCCTTAATCACAGAATTTAAACACAGCAAATCAGGTTTAATGCCCGATTCGATCATTTGTCTAAAGAGTGCCCGTACATTGTCCATGTACACATACTGTACGTAAGAATTCTTACTGCAGCGGTTTAATAATGCCGTAAACAGCAAATTGTAGGTGTGTGTGGTGGGTTTTGCGCATGGGTCTTTAGACTTGAGCATGACTGTGTACACATGAAATGCCTTGCCAAGCCGACCCCCCTCGAGATAGAAATAGATCAGTGTGTTATACAAAGAAGAAGAAAGAGGCAACGAGGGCATAGATAGAGCCAGTGAGGCAACTGAGTCCATTTCACAGAAGAGACGAGCGGAGCCGAGTCTTTTAATGGTGACGAGAAACGGGTTTGGGTCAGGTCGGAAGCGGGGGTGGTGCGTGAACCAGGAGAGGATGCGGAGACAGAGAAACGGGTTGGATTCACGCGAGAGGAGGGAGGACAGGTCGGCTGGAGTAAAACGGGCCGGGAGAGAGGCGATGGTGGCTTCGAACCGGGTCTCATCAATGACAGCGGACTCGGATTTGAGGCGCTGGCGCTTGCGGTGTGAGACCCGTTTTCCCGAGGTGGAGTAGGGAGAGACGGGGACGAAGACAACGGCCATGCAACGGAGGCGAGCGTGATTGACAGAGGACTGGAGAAGAGATCGGATCATCGCCTCTGTTCAGAGAACCTGAGAAAGAGACTGGTTAGAAAAGAAGGATAGTTGTAAGAAGATCGGAGAGGGAAGGGACGAGAGATGTAGTTTCGGGCCAGGTTTACTGGTGTG
This sequence comes from x Bolboschoenoplectus mariqueter, assembly GCA_037678475.1. Taxonomy (NCBI): domain Eukaryota; kingdom Viridiplantae; phylum Streptophyta; class Magnoliopsida; order Poales; family Cyperaceae; genus x Bolboschoenoplectus; species x Bolboschoenoplectus mariqueter. The sequence goes on from CM075281.1 coordinate 231,221, forward strand.
TATTTTTGGGCCGGGTTTTTCTTTCTTGCACTAAATCAGATCCAATAAAAGTGATTTGTTAGGAATATGAATTGGGCTTTAATGGGCCTGATTATTGCCCGTTTGAATTTGCATGCTCTCCCTGTAGTCTACTGGTGCCTACAACAACTGAGGTAATAAGCTCCGTCGGAGCAGCGGGAGCCAAGCGATGGCTGCCACGTCAGCAGCGTCGTTCTCCGCCTTCCCATCCCTGTCGAGATCTCTCCGCCGCCACCTCCTCCCGCGCTCTTCCCCTCTCCAATCGCTCTCTCTTCTCCCGCCTTCCAACCCTTCCCTCTACTTCTCTCGAGATTTTTGCCACGTGGCGTTTGCTGCTAAGCCGAGCACTGAACCGTCGGTGAAAGGAATAGCGGATAAAACCCTAGCTGAAGCTGTGAAGCATATTCTCGAACTGGTAGCCTTTTGAGTAATCAAATCTTATTTTCTTATTTTGGTTAATTTTTTGTAAAGGTCAAGGTTGTGTGTTTGCTTTACTAGGCTCGGAGAGCTGCTTCTAGAAGAGAGGTTTTACATACAGGGTTTGTAACACCCCCTGTTGTCAAGGAGACAATGCTAGCAATTGAGAAATTGACCGATGTTAAAGCCATTGCACAAGGTGGCTATCCACAGGTTTAATCATTTTTCATATTTGGTAATGCTTGTTTTGTACTATGCTTAATTAGCACAGGCTAGTTTGATTTGCTTATTCTCATTGTTATTTTTTTCCTTCCATGTTTTAGGCTGAGAGGTGTCGAATTTCGGTAGGCCATCCTGATTCAATGAGAAGTGATCCAGATGTCATTGCCGCCTTGAGGTTTCTCAGGATCTTAATAAAAAGAGTTTTGTAATGTTTATTCGTGAGAAAAAAGATAGGAATGTTGAATTGATGATTATATATGCACAACATTTCTAGCATCTCAGGAAACTTCAAGTTTGAACCATGTTCTCATGGAGACTTTCTTGGTGCAATCTTGGGGACAGGAATTGAAAGAGATGCTGTTGGCGATATCTTAATGCAGGTCTCATTTTTTATCAGTAAAAACTTGATCTATTATATTTTATTTTGGTTTTTCAAAATCTTACTTAATTTGAATTACGTTATGACATATTATTTTATAAGTTGTTAATGTGATTTTTCAGGGAGAGAAAGGAGCACAGGTACTTGTTATTCCTGACATGGTTGAGTTACTTACGGTCACACTTAACAAGGTGAAGTTTCTAATTTTCTTTTGTTTATAGGAGAGATTTCATAAGTTATAATTATCATGCATGATGCATGGAATTGCAACATAAGAAATACAGAAATTAGCCATATGAAATTCCTGTCACATTATTCATGTACCCTACCAAGCTTGAAATAAAAGAATTTTATATCCTCTTTCCTGACAAATTACTTGAAAAAGGCCTGAATTTGCCCTCAACCTTTGTAGTTGATTTCTACAAAATTGAGAGAGAAAGGAGGGTTTTGTTCAGTATATTGAAGAAATCGAGAGAGAAGGTTTGTTGGGACTTAACAGAGCTTTGTAGGGATTATTAGATGCTGCTTCTTTTTTTTCTGCATTGGCATATATGGCATTTTGAGAATTTTACAGGTAAACATGAATTGCTTCTGTAACAGTAGTTCATCTATAATTTCTTGTAAAGTATTTAGGTTGGCAATGTTGGTGTCTCATGCACTCAGATACCACTACTCGCTTTAGAGTATGAACCACCAAGGTAAATTCTTGAACATTGCAATGTTCGATGATATATTTAGATTTGCTCTGCTTTCACTGGTTTTTTAGAATTCTCATAGATTCCCATTTTTTTCAGGACAAAATCATTTAAAACAGTGGAAGCTTCATTGAGAGTTGATGCATTGGCTAGTGCTGGATATAAAATATCACGATCTAAATTGGTTAGCCTCATTAGGTAATTTATCATTTCCTTTTCAGATATCCTTGCATAAAGCATGGAAAGTCTCTCTCTCTCTCTCTTCATTCTTAAACCAAAGGTTCGAAGCTTTGAAGGCATTTTGGGCACTTCAAACTTTTATCTCTGTAGAATTTTGCTACTCAAGAAGTAACTTAATAATTGTTTTCTTCCTTCTGTGAAGTAATGGAGATGTACGTGTGAATTGGTCAACAGTGATGAAAAATGGGCTAACACTGAAAACTGGAGATGTTGTTTCTGTCAGCGGTTTAGGGAGATTAAAGGTAAAGGCACTACCTTATTCTTGTGGTGCCAATTCCAACTGCCACTGCCACTTCGTAAAGGGCTTATCCTATTTCCAGTGTTGTTATCATGAATACCCATACAAAATATAACATTTGTTTAGGACTCAAGGCTGATTTACTAATGTCTGGGGTTTGTCTAACTTTTACTCTAATTGCAGATTGGAGAGATCTCAACAACACGAAAAGGAAAATACGCGGTTGAGTTGATCCGATACTTTTAGGGTTTATATGGGTATTCTTGGTATCTGAAATGGAATTTAGGTTGAAAATTGGGACCCCTGGTCCTGAGAAGAAAAAGAGATGTGTTTGGGGAGAAACACTGCACACACACACAGAGAGAGACTGGTGTAGTACAGAATTAGATACTCTGAGGGACCTCAGATGATATGGAAATTTTGTAATTTGTTATGATATGCATTTCCAATTGCCAACTTGTTTCATATTAATTGGGTTTTATTGATTAACAGTACTTTATCTTATGGTAATTGGCATTAGGATTTTGTAAAATATGATCTAACTAGATTGCTTGCTTTCTCTACTTGGTTAAGCTTTTTGGTCTGTGCCACTTTTTATAGTGAGTGGCTTTCCACAAGACTCCACTCTCTTATAAAAACAAATTCAGAGATTGTACTGCATTTCTTTTTCCTGACATGATCTGGTTTGAATGACTATTAACCATGCGCTTAGTTTATTAATATATACTTTCTAAATTTGTTTTGAATATATGTACGGTCTCTTGGATACTATATGAACTTCCGCATATTAAAAGTTTTGATGTTTTCCCTCAGTCCCTCATTCTCTTGCATTTTCCTCAACTTGACATAAAAATTTTATAACAAAAGCGAAAATTAAAAGACAAGGAAAACGATGAAATAAATAAATAAATAAATAAAATAGTTGGATTGAGTACAGATCACATTGTCGGTCTTAAAAGAATCACCGAATTTGTGGACTTTGATTTCTTTAGTGCTCGCACATTTGCTGGGCCTGGATCTCAACCTTCCAAGCAATTTCTCTCTATCTTTTTTCAATTTTTCTTTTCTTTATGAACAGTAAGCTTCCATACAGTTTCTCAGAGAAAAATGTCAGGGGGCACCTGATCTGTGTACACCAGAGGTGCTCTATGACGTGGCACAACAGAGCTCACTTGTATGATGCTAACAAATGTGTAATGTCTTAATCCCGTAATAAATGTGTTATATATATATATATATATATAGCACACTCTTACTTATTCTTTGATTTGATTTTTCACCATTTGCTTCTTTGACCAGCTTGCCTGTTACCATTTTTGTTAGTCTCTTATTAACTTGGCGTCAAGCATGAAATTACTTTAGCATGTTTTAAGGACAATCATACAATAGATTAAGAAAAAAAATTAACTAGATTTCAATTTTCTTCGTATGAAAAGGAAGATTCAAGCGACTAATATTATGGAGGATGATTTAAGATACCAATATTTTGAGTGTTTTTTAGACAAGTTTCCACAATGTGTGAAAATTCATGATATCTTGGGTAAAAGGAAAAAAAAAAGGAAGAGAATTAACTTTCACCACCACAATATATAATTGTTTACTTTACATGCTACTATGCCTACTAATTTCTTTTTCTGTGTTATGAGTGTGCTATCTATTATAATCCTTTCGGTGTAATTTATTTTTCTTGACCATACATCCAAAAAGCATATCATCATTTATTATTTATTATTCTAGTTTTCTGGGTGTAGTAAAGATCCTCTGTTCTTTAATCAATGCATCCACAAGGTGTATCTGTGAAAAGAAATAATAACATATTTTTTTTGGTTGACAATTATATAAACTCCGCTTACTTGAGGTTATGAAAGTAAAACTTGTCTTTCTTTTTCAAAGCATGATCAGCATGTTGCTTATATATATGTACCATCTTATTTGCTAAGGCTGTAAATAAGTCGGATTGCATTTTCAAAGAAAGAATTAATATTTTATTTTTACAAAGTTGACATGTAATTAAAAATATTAAAAAGGTTCGTTTTAATAGACCGAAAATTAATTAGTATCCTAATTTTTTTTCTTCTCAATTGAAAACTTTGACAAGTTCTATTAAAAATATATGTTCGCTTAAATTATACCCATATCTAATGGCATACATATTCAAACACTATTTTAGCAAATCGCTTATATTTTTCATGATTGACGTCAGCCTAAGAGGGCCCACATTCTAAGTTTCATGCCTAATTAAAGAGAAAATTATGGAGAGATTGAACGAAATTAGCAAATATTCTCATAATAGCCAATTAACCATTTTCAAATAGATACATTCTCCAACAGAGAACCTTATAGTTAAAATATGCACATCACCACCATTTGATGGAAATAAATTTGTGGCGCATGTTTCCAAAATAATTTAAAAAGGCCCTTATTCATAAAAGAAAAAAACCAATCATTTAGAAATGGGGCGTGCAAAGGTTTCCAAGTTCACAAGAGGAGAATCAAATTAAAATATCACAATCTTGTTGGGGGCTATAAGCAAAGTGTTTTGGACATTTTCGCATCAAACAAATAATGCCAAACTAGCTAGGTTTGGGACTATGCACCCCTTAAATTAATCCCATTAAGCAAACTTTTGAGGTTTTTGCTGCCATTAAATTAGATCACTGCTTGACCTTATCTGCTACTAAACAATCTAATTGGTGCCTTGGTGCACAGCTGGCAGATGGTTTTGGTACTTATTTGAAAATGCAATTGCAAGGAAGATTCAATCAGAATTTAAATAAAATTAATTTGAATGGAACAGTGGTTGCAATGATGGAACCAGTCATATATTTTTATTCTACGCTATTTTACAGAGGAAAAATGAAATTAATAGTTTTTTCTTTTTGCTTCTACCAATAATAAGAATTTTCAACATTCAGAGTTAATTAATTATCTGATTTTGAGTTGGTAAATTCAAATAAAAACATTTATTAAAAATCTCAAGAGTATGGTGGCTTGCCAGAGAAATTGCACAGCTGCTGATAAGTTGGGTTTGACTAACTTTTTGTCTTCTTTGGTTGATGGTTCTATTTTGAAGAAATAATCAATTCTACAGTTTGAATCTTATTTTGATGCAAGTAAGGCTTGATTTGGACCAAATAAAACAGGAAACGTCACAAACCAATAATAGCAGAATATTATATTCTTTCTGAATCGATGTGCAAGGAGACCCATTCTATGTTTGACATCGAGTTCATGAATGAAAATATAATTCATAAAAATGGATTGCATATTATCTGTTGTAATGTTAGTGGCAAAAATTATTTATAAAGTGACCCCCCAACCCCCCCCCCCCCAAACAAAAAAGAAAAAGAAAATTAAAGTAAAAAAAAGGAAAAGAAGCAGCAGCTTTCTAAAAACATGCAATTTAAAGGGGAAAAAATTGCTTTCTCTTAAGAATTAAAATACACGAAGCACTTGACATTAGAATAAAAATGGGAATGCATCATGAATGCATGCTGGTTTGCATCATCATCATCATAGTAATCCACATAGAAAAAATGGCAGCTAGCTTCTACATGAAAGGGGGAACATGCTGATGGCAATGCTCTGCCTAATAAACAACTCCCTCTCGAGTCTCAAATACATAACAAAAAATAATAATTGGCATGCACCTGGAAACCTCCATTTCACTATTTTTTTGAGTTATGTCATCAGATCATATTCATACATTGTAGCTGCAGTACAGAAGGCGGTATCACATCATCATCAAAAACAAGAGTTGGAGGGAAGTCGCTTGGTGTTATCATATTTGTTTTCTTCTCATCACCTCTGTTCTTTCATCCAATGGATTCTTCATTTATTCGTGCAATTGCTTGTTTCTTTTTTTATAAAAATGTAAGATATTATAAACAAAAGTGCATCTTTTAACTCTTTTCTTTTGATCTATAATGGAATAGCACTTAATTTTCAAGTATCAGTTAATTATTTCAGATAGGGCCCATGGAAGTAGAGTGGATAGGGATCAATTGATTTTACTTTTTTTTCCTCTAAATTACATAAGTTATTAATGATACTATTTTAATTGTAAGACAGTCTTTATAAAAAAAAAAGTTGTAAGGCAATCTAGTATATTAGCTCATAATTTATCTCCATATTATTCGCAAAAGTTTTGTGTTATTGATATCTACACATTTATTGTGCATTTTTACAAATTCAAAATAGACAAGAAAAAAAATCCAATTTCTTTAAAACATTAATTAGATCGGTATAACTCACAAGTAGGATAACAACAAAAAACTTTATATAAATTGTTTGTTGCTAGAAATTATATTTTAATTTTAATTCACATGACATCATAAAATTAAAGTCATACCACAACAAATACATACAACAATAATTATCCTATCCTAGTTGACGATATATTTTGTATCTTGTAAAATTACATCCACACTATTCAGAAATAATATCAGAGTCTCCCTACAAAAAAAAAAGAATAATAACATTGGAGTCGTGATATTTGCTCGATTTACTTAAATTTTTAAATCTAAACGCTCAATTTATTGTCTTGTGAAAACCCGTTCTGACTTGAATTTCAAAGAAAAAAACCAAAACAAAAATCCAGTTTTAAACCAAAACAAAAATTCAGTTTTAAAGTTTTAAACCAGCTAGCTAGTCCTTTAATAAAACTTGCTCTAACATTTTATAAAGCAATCTCATCTGCACCTATGGGGTGGCACCTGAATACTGGACCTCTCCATTTCTCGGAACCGCAGAGGAAACGAAACCTGGCATGAAGGTCTGTTTTGACGGTTTGTGTAAACAACGCTTTTCACTCTCAACCCAATCCATCACCGATTAGGCAGCGAGTCTCCTCTTTCTCCGATCGGATCGTCTCCAGTCCGGAAAAGCAACGGAGAAGTTTATTAACAGCGTGGGGGGATTTCTTGTATAAATCTGTATCGTCATGCTTTATAATAATTCAATGATCTAACTACAGATTACAAATCACTGTCACTAACTATAACACGAGAGGACAAAATGAAAATGAAAATGATTCTTATAATTTGTAATTTGTAATTTGTAATTTGTAAACAACAACGACGAGTTCGTCTCCAGTAAGAAACAGAACTGGAGAAGACAAGAGCTGGATAACATAAAATTAATAGATTGAGATTGAGCGGCTGTTTGTGGTCTCTCTCAGTGCAGCCTTTGCTGACTGAATTTATCTCAACTTTGATTTGTAGAGCAAGGTGGGCCCACCCAACATTTCATTGCATGGCCCCACCACAACTCCCCTTTTTTAAAAAACCTGACCCACCTTCGTGACAATGAGAGAGAATGCTGTGCTCAGACGCATCATGACCGGTACCGGTACCAATCCATCCTTTTTCTGTTTCTTTACGTATATATATATGTAATGTAGAATAGTGAAACGATCAGGAGAAATTCTGATTTTGAGAAAATTTTCAATTCTTTTGTGAAATTTTTTTCTTTCTAATAAATGAGCAAGTTTGGAATGTCCACATCCACAGTTGGAGTCGGATCTCTTTTTTTCAAAATCATTTTTCATACTTCATAGTCTTCCATGCTAACTTAATTTAATTAAATAAAAGGCAAATATAAACAGAGAGGCCCTGGTTCAATGTTTTTTTATTATTTTTAGGTACAGAAATTAAGAATCTAAATCTAATAATACGACCATTTAGATTCAATCCAACTTAACCAGTAATTAAAGTAGAGAAAAAAGGCTTTGTTATCCGTCTTACTTGTCTGATTTCAATTAGATAATTTAAAATGCAATAACAAAACTTCTAAGGAATAATTAAGAAAGACTTAGACTTAACAATTTCTTAAGAGTTCGGACAAAAAAAGACTTAAATTTAAGAATTCGATAAAAGGAACAAAACTTAATCCTCACTAAAAAAATTATGTTTGAACAGATTAAGCTTCTAAGAAATCTAAATTTAAAGAATGCTTAAAAAATTTTATGACGAAATCATCGACCGACACCTCGACTTTCATTTTCCTCCTCCATGTAATAAAATATGATATGTTTTTTTTTTATATGTATATCCAAGTTGCCAAGAGCATCTATCTGATTAAACTCTATTTAGTGTAAATAGTCGAGCGTGGATCATATTTGTCCCATTTTAAAACTAAACGGTCTACATTTGGTTACCACGAAAGCACAAATGGCAACAGATAGGCATAGAAAATTCAGACCTGATCTGAATAGTCAAATAAATTGTAGGATCCACTTGTTTTATTCTTTTTTTCTTTTGGGATTTCTTTACCCGGCAGCATTTGACGCTTTTTTGGTGGCGTGGCAAGCACAGCTGTTGTCGCAAAATTTAGGCGAAACTTTTTGAAAAAGAAATAACGAAATTGGGGGGACTAATTAAAAAATATTTACGGCCTTGACTGAGTGACGATTTGCTACCTAATTTTGTTGACCTCTTTTACATCTCTCTCTCTCTCCAGCAGCCTCTAGTCTTCTGTAACACTAGACAATTTGTTATGATAATATTTTTTGATCGTTAGGAACAATTTCTTTTGAACTCACTGTTGATGGGCATATCATATGTCAACAAGTCAAATTTTGTGTTAATTGCAAACCATACATATATAACGTATATGATTTACCTTTAACACAAATGAGATTGATGTTTTCGAATGATGTGACCCATTTATTTGATGGATGAACCAAATCATGAATGAGTATCATCAATTATTTTAACCTAGGATATATCTTTATTTTAAATAATATATAGGATTTATGTATATGCATTGGCTGTCGATATTCAAATTAAATTGCATAATGCAATTAAAAATAGAAAACTTTGTCATTTATTTAAAGGAGTTTTCGTGACTTTGGACCGAATGGAGCCCGGTCAAATATGTATAATTTGGGGGCATCGGAATATAATTTTCAAGTCCGAGAGAGCCGAAGAACGGAGAAGAATAACCACACGAAAAAACCACAAAGCCTCCGACACAATGAATCCCGGATGGCCTCGAGTCGACTGTCATTATTTTTTAACTGGCAGTAAAATTTCAGAGCGACGCGCTTCTCTAAAATTTATCCGAATTGTTACGACCCTAGGTTGACGCAGCTTTTCTTCTTTTCACAGTCTCCCCCCATTTCACTGATTCTCCACGCACTCGCATTCATGAGTCACCATTACACCTTGAAAAGTTCAGAGCTTCGCAAAGACTTTCTCAGACCTGTTGCTCTCGCTCTCTCTCTCTCTCTCTCTCTCTCTCGCTCTCTCTCTCTCTCTGCCCCGGTCTCCTCAATTAATGCGCTCCTCTGACTCGAATTCGCTCCTCCCCACGCCCATTCTACACGACCTTCTACTGATTGCAGTGCATCGGCTCGATGTTTGTCGCTCTCGGGAAGTCGGTACGGATGGAGTGAAGAGTAGTAGAAAGTCTAGGTGGGGATGGTATGAGGGGGTTTGAAAATTGTTGCATGGGGATGGAGAAAGGCCCGGCCCAATAAAGGAGCTTGTCCCCTCTCGGTTGGCCCACCTCTCCATTCACGAGACTCCGTAGAAAAAGGGTATTATATACCTGGATAATAATATAATAAAATAAATAAATATAATTTTGTTTTGGGAATGTTCAGGTACGTCCTTGTAAATTGTCAATTTTGAGACCTAACCGAGTTGTAATATTCTCACGTTATTATTTTGCTCTTTTTATTTTGTCACTTTTCTTTTTCATAACGCCAACCAGGCTTCAACTTCGCCTTCTCAAAAAAATTTCTAAAAATTATCCTCCAAATAAAAGAACGAAATTAATGTTGCGAACATGAAACAATTTCCATGTAAACTCTGGGACAGGCTTGGCACGAGTAAAATATTTCGGAAGGGTTAAAATGCAAATTACGAAGAAAGAGAGATTCTTTTGGGCCCTTTCTTTCTTCCCTTCCATTCTACTCCGGCCAACTGTCCCGAGCTGTCCCTCTTGAGTGGAAATTTTGCAATGACTCTGTGCAATTGGTCCTCGCTTTTCTCATTTTTTTACTATCAACATCCTTTAAAAAAAGTTAATTTATCGGCCGCTCTAATCCATATAATAATTTTGTGCACCCAGCTAAAGCAATTTGATTATTTTAATTGTTTGTGAAACATACAAAACCTATTACTTTTGTGGATAACACTTTGCTTCCAACAGTAGACATTTATATTCTACATGTATAATGGGTAATGGATAGAGTACATCGCGTCGTATTATTTCTACTTTAATGTTTAGATTTGCATCATTCAAAGGAAAACAAATAATTTTTTTTTATTTATTTATTTTTTCCATTTTTCAGCTTAAATAGAGATATTTGGTTTTTATATTTATTTTTAGAACAACGAAACCAATGAAAATCACAGGTTGGCATGGTCAAAACTTGAGAGAAAATAATGTGGAACCACCTTTTCCAAAAATAGCCATTCTTCTTTAACAACCCACAGATTTAGGGAAGAGAAATCAAACTATTTATGAAAGTTTGGTATCAATTGAACAAACAATGCTAGAAAGTTTCGTAAGATGAGGCCAAAAAGTGTTTAACCAATAGAGGTAATTGACCATTGAATTGGATTTGGAGTGCCTAAAAAAGAAGGAATTGGCATAGGGAAAATAAACATGAAAAAAAGAACAATAAATATCATCTTCACTGGGTTTCTCTTCACAACTTAAAAAATCACAAAATAAATAAAAGAGAGAGATTTAAGATTAGCTCAAATTTCACAATTTGAAATACATCTCTGCTTTACTCCATTAAACCCACACTTCCCTTCCATCAAAAAACAAAAAAAAAAAAACAGAGAAAAGAAAAAGAACACTAAATAGTTGCAAATTTCAGAAGAAAATTGAAGCCCAATACAAGGAGTACTACCACCAAATCATCATACAATCTCTTGCCCAAAAGATCAAATCTACCACAAAATTAGTAGTAGAAATTGGCTCATCAGAAACAAGGCACAAATTCAAATGTTAACAAGATAACAACTTGCACTTGGTTGATACCATGTTAATTCGAGATTGATCTGCCACCAGAACAACTCAAATCAGTCTGAAGAAACCCTAGGAGACGTCACCGGAAAGAGTGGTAGCAGTCGGGGCGGATCGGCACCTCTCGGCGACGGGTGCAAGTAAAACCCTTTCTCCGCAATCGCCTTCTCTTCTTCCATTGCACTAACCGCCTCAGCCGGTGAAGCCAGACTCGGGCTCAGCGGTGTTACCGGGCTTAAAACCAGAGAAGGGAAATCCAATATGCTCGGGGAAAGCACATCCGGTTGTGCACGCGGTGAGAAGAAGGTGGGCCCAGTAGGCACTAACGGGCTAATGGACTTGAGATTCTTGAGCGACCCGCGACGCTCGTATAGCTTGAAAGATTGCTTCTTCGGTCCGGTGGGGCCCCGGCTGTTGATGGGAGGAGACTTGCATGAAGTGGAGTTGCATGAGGTAGAGCCGGTGAGCATTTGCACGACTTGCTTGAAAGAGGCGGTGTCGGCTTGCACGAAGGTGGTGGGGTAAGGGGTGGTTTCAATTGTTCTCGGGATGGCGGTGTTGGGTTTCGGGGTTGTCGGGTGCGGCACTGATCCGGATCCGGTAGTGGAGCCGTTGTTGGTGCTGCTGCTTGAGGAGGAGGTGGAGGTGTTGGGGGAGGCGGGGAGGGTTAATGGGTTCTTCTCGGTTTTGGGCTCCATTAAGAGGAGCTAAAAGGCCTCAGCTTGGCTTTCAGAGAGTAGATCAAGCTTCAGAGAAATCGAATTGGAGACCAGAAATGCAAATTGAAGCCTCCACTATTTCTTCCTCCCTGCTTCTCTCTCTCTCTCTCTCTCTCTCTCCCCCTCCAGTGTGGCTGTGTTTCTTCTCGTATTGGTGTGAAGAGGGGAGAAAGTGAAGCTTGCTTTGGAAATAGGTTTGCAAGGGGGGGAGGTTGGATTTAGAGTTTTAGACTGAGAGAGGAAATTTCTGAGGTATAAAGGGAGGAGAGAGAAGGTGCGTGTTGTAGGATTTGTGGAGGCCATTGACTTGCATAAATTGATTCCTTGACCCGGTTTTATATTTTTTTATGTTTGAACCGGTTTTTTTCCAAATTCACCGAGCCGGTTGCATTGGCTTGGTCTTTTCCCGTTATGTTACAGCCTTACAGGCTTTTAATTTTCAATTTTTCCAAAGATATTCTACGGTTTTTCTTTTGAGAGACCTTAATTTTGCATTGAATAATTCTACTATTCCAGGATAGTGTTAATGTGTATATTAGAAGATAGGTTATATTCATAAATAAGTTATGTGATAATAACAATGAAACAATTATTGAGATTTAAAATAACATTATAGATGTGTTCTTTGCAAGATAGATGGCATATTTAATGTTTATCCGGTTTGCCAAGTATGTCATAAACCGGTATTTTAGTAATTGGTAATATTTGCTGGTTTAATAAACTATTGGCAGATATGAATAAACTTTTTACCAGCTATGTTGCAAGCATCCATCCTTTTATTTTGTCGTTTCCAATAAAGTACTTTTAGGGCCAATTAGTAAGTTTTGAAAATCGACGGTTTCTTATATCGAAAATATATTTAGTGGATTATGACGGAATCCGAGAAAAATACATCACAAAAGTGCAGGAAAAAAATCTTTAAAAAGCTCACATTTGTTTGAAAAGTGAGAATTATTGGCAATGACTAAGTTCATAATAATTTTTTGAATAAATTTTAAACAAATTAAAAATTACAATGGTTTAATATAGTCCGATCAATATTTATCTTTTACCACCTGGTTCTCTCTCTGGCGACTTTTTAGAGATTTTTAGAAAAGATAAGTCATGATTTAGTAAGTGATATGCCGTTATAATTTACCAATAATTCTATCTTAAGTTTTTACATTAGTTAATTTATCATTGATGATGGAATATTTATAGCGTCAAATCAGCAGTTTTTAAAGTTTGACAGTGCGCTAAGCATGTAGTAAAGTATTCCTAAGATATGGAGGATTTTCATTAAATCCTTTTAACAGTGCCATGAAAACCTTTAATTTGTCATTATAATTAGCATGATTTTAATTTTACTCAAAGCCCAAAATAAAAGCGAGCGTTTTGCGTAGAATCTGTAGATTTAAATGTATAGGATCGTATGAGTTATTTTCCACATTATTACAATAGTATGTGTAATAAATAATGATAATAATAATAATGTTTCATAGTCACTTCATAAAACCAAAAAATAAAAAAAGTTTGTACAATATAATATAAAATAGGTTTCATAGTCTTCCTTTTGGATTCTGGAAGATTATTATGTGCTTAATTAAGGCACCTTTGTCTCCTAATCTATGAAATATGTAGGTGGTCTTGACAAACATGCACCGGGGCATTGTTTAATTTCAAAGCGACACATATAATGTGTCACTTTATCCGATTTTATCATTTTAAACATAAACGATTGTACTTGTAGAAATGTACCAACGTGTCAGTCTCCACGACACACATGACACGATCAAATATAAGGTGTTGCCTCTGCATTTTTATTCTTATTTCTTGCTCTTTGAAACTATATAAATAGGCATACATTCTCGACAGAAAAAGGGTTCAAAATAAAATATGTAAAAATCTTTTGTCATGTATTTATTTTTAAATAAAAACATACTGAAGACACTAACAATGAAAGTATTGAAACTCTCTTCATTCTCAATTTATTTATTATTATAAGCAGTAGAATTTCAAAAACAAAAAGGTTAAGTTTTTAATTGAAAAGACTTCCAATTACAAAGGCACTTGTCTATTTTGAAAGTCATTAATGCTATTTCTTTAAACCTATATATAGTTTTATATTATTTTGGTAAATTACGATATTCATTGGTAAATAAAATAATAAATTTCCCATCATATTCGAATTATCAATTTTTCCTATTTTCCACGACTACTATAAATAATAAGTCTTCTCGATTCAATATCACTTTCGCTGAACGAACGACCTTTGTACTAAAATTCTTTTAATCACGTCGGAATAATTCTTTAAGAATAATCCCACAATAATAATTGAGCCGATTACCTATAATTGGTAAAATATTTCCGAAAGAAACTATCTACAATTAGTAAAAATAAATTAAGATGATATAAAAATATGAAAAGAAAAAAATGAAAAATGCTGTCGCTATTGGTTTGTGTTGACTTGTAAGATGCTCGAAGTTGTAGGCATTGCATTCTCCACCTCTGTGTTGTCTCATGGAGCACTCATAGAGAATCAAACAATGCCAAGAAAAAAAGAATGGTGTACAATTTGAGAACCTAGGTATTTTCTCGTATTTTCTTTGAACAACAAAAAATAAAAAAGCATGGAAAAGTGAAACACAGCATCCAATTCTCGTTTAGCGGTCAGCAGACCAGATGCACGTTCAATGCCCGCATTGTGCGATGATTCGTGTGGCGGGTCGTTACGTACATATTACTACATGTGGGGTCTCGAATTTAAACTTTTTTTTTTTATGATCCTTTGAATCGTAAAGATACACAGTGTCTAGAGTAAAGCAAGTACTAGTGTAGTTAAAATACTAAAATTACTATAATTAATTGAACGACAAAAATAATGAATAGTGCTAATTTGATAATATATTACTATTATTAAGTGGTAAATATGCTTTGGTTGCCAAAATTCGCTATACATGATGCAGAAACCTCGATAGGAATTTATGTCGGAAAGTGGAAACACAAAATATAAAAAAGTGATACGTGGACTGACACACAGATAGATACACTGCGAGCGCCGCAGTAAAACGAAAACCTAGTTCTCTGTCTCTTCCAATTAGATTCATATAGGAAAGCTGGCCCCACCACTAATATAGTTTATGTGCACAATTTGGCCTCAAATGATGCTGTTGGCCACAATTAGCAAACTTGGAAGCATGCATCATTTACCATTGTAAAATTTTGTTACGGAACCCAAAGTCGTGCACCTATGTTGTATGGAACTAGAGTTTACTAGACCACAATCATTGAATCAACCTTCTTTCTATGTGAACTTCTTTGTGTTTGTGTTTGTGTTTGTTTTGTTTTGTTTTGTTTTGTTTTGTTTTGTTTTGTTTTGTTTATTGATCGATACATAACTTGGGATATTCTGTGGCAGTTCTGGTCTGGTGGATTGTGTAAATGAGTAATTAATCCCAAGTATTAAGTATGGCATGAAGCATGTTTAAAATAATTCGGCAATGTTTACAATTTGTGATTTGGATATATTACAAAAATATATTTTGAAAATAGTCATTATTTTGTAATACAAATAATATGTCAAAATTTTAATTTTTTTGTAAACTAAACTAGTAATTTTATAAATTCCATCGACAATATTAAGTAAATTGTGTTTTGTCTATAAAATTCGAAAAATAAAAGAAAATTCAGAAAAGTTTTGGGAAAAAGAAATACCGATAATATTCGAAACATTGTTAGTATGATGACATAATAGCGATGACTTGATATATCTGTGAGACACGTGCTAATCAATTTCACACAATTAATCTAATGTAAACTACTTGGAAAGTAATTCGTTTTCTAATTGTAATGCTTACTTTTTAATTGCTTTATTTTTACTTTATATATAATTACGACAACATGATTAAGTCTCGCCTGTCAAACTTTTGACTGAATAAAAAGGAGCTATGTAACAAAAGTTACCAAATTAATTATACCAAAGAAATTAAACCAGGCTGCTTGTTATTCTACAAAGCGTTGAACGGTCAATATTATTAAATATTCTTGAATTTTTCTATGGCTGTATTTAAGTATTTTGGTCAATTATCATCTCATAGGTCTATGCCATTAAATTTTATTGAATTTTTTTATACGGGTGTATTTTGGTCAATTGTTGATATAAATTTAGATAGGGATCCACAATTAAATGATAGTTGACTTATTTGAAACCCAAGAAAAAAAAAGCTGACTTTGTTACCTGATGGCGCTGGAAAACATTTAATTCAAGCTATAAATTCATTTTTCACAACCAAGAAATCAAGCTAGAAATAGCGAACTACAAGCAAAATTGTTAGCACTGCAGCCTCTGCACTCCAATTAATACTTTTGTACTGCTTTTATATTCATGCCTGGAGGCTATTTATTTTCTTATTTCTTTATTTTTTTGAAATTAAAGTTATCGTGAATTCCGGGATTTATTGTTTTAAAATACTTTTATAAAATTTAAATTTGTCTCTCTCCGTAGAGAAGCAAAATAAAATCTCTCCGGATAGAAGCAAAATAAAAAGTAAGAGCGGATGTTTCATACCAAGTCACAGATACATAAATAAAAGCTATATATTCAGAATATATTTATTGTATCATAAGAAAAAAGATACTAAAAGCACCTCTAAAATATTTCATTTAAACAATTAGACGTGGCCAGACGTAGTTTAGTAGTACCAGATAGCAGAAGGCTTTTCAGGAATTGCAGATGGATTTTATGGATGCCTTCTTCTTCATTGGAGGGGTCAGGGAATGGGGCAATGGAAAGTGGGTCCCCTGTTTGTCCTGGAGCGTTGGATTCTTTTAGACTGATTATGGGCCAGTCAGTACCAGTCACACACCTTTGCTGGTACAGAAACGCTCGGTGTATGCGAACCGGATCTTAATTTCTGCGAGTACTTTGAAAAACTCTTAGACTACGAAAACTTGAACATGGTTTTTGGTATATCAAAAAGGAAAGGAATATAGTGGAAATGTTGGGTATTCACTGTTGCTCAATCACTATATAGCTACATGTAGTTCTTTAATGTCCATAAACTAGTTTTGGTTTGATTTGATGCAATTTATCCATAGCATAATTTTTTTCTGACGGAAATTGTGAATTTTAGACTAAAGTGAATACACCTCAATTGTTCCTTTGATAAGTGAAGTTAATGTGGAATAAAAATAAAATTACTTAGTGTAATTTAAAGCATTGATGTTTGAACTTGATTTAATTTTGATATATCAAATATAAAAGGAATGTGGAGGAAATGTTGGGTACTCATTATGGCTCGATCACTATTGAGCTGTACGTAGTTGTTTAATGTCCATAAACTAGTCTTGATTTAATTTGATGCAATTTATTCATAGTGCAATTTTTTTTCTGATGAAAATTGTGATTTTTAGACTAAAGTGAATACATCTGAACGGTTTCTTTAACAAGTGAAGTTAAAAGTGAAATAAAAAGTATATTGCTTAATGCAATTTTCAAGCATCGGTGTTTGAAAATATGGTGAAGTAATGGGTAGTAATTAGATAAAATAGTATTCAATAAAAAAAATTGAAATGATTTGAAATATTAAAATTATTTCGAAAGACCAAAATACCTTAATGTGTTATGTTGGAATATGATGTGGATGATTAGAGTCCTAATGCAAAAATTACAACTATTGACACAACAAATAAAGTGACGTCTAGATAATAATATTAAAATAATAATGGCGATAATAATGATCTAATTTGAATAAAAATGTGTACTAGTAAAAGGAAAGATTCAATTCAACATCAAGTAGTGTTTTACTCTCGTGCCTTATTCTGTTTAGTAGTGATATATTAACAAATTAGCTAAACTTATGTCTATAATATATTCTTGTTCAAGGTTGGATTTTGCTTCGTTGTAGAACTAAAAAAGAATTCTTTCAGCTTGGGATGATTTTGTATCAGAAAATTAACTAGTAAAAAAATTACCTCAAAAAATATATTAGTAGAAAATTAACTAGTAAAAAAATTACCTCAAAAAATATATTAGTAGAAAATTAACTAGTAAAAAAATTACCTCAAAAAATATATTAGTAGAAAATTAATTGAAAATAAGTAAAATGCTGCCTTTCATACTAATTTATATCTTTCCCATTATTATAGTTGTGAAGAGCGTATAATTTAATTGAATAACATTGTCAATAAAATGGTGTGTTAACTTAAAACACATTTATATATACTTTAACTTTAGTGGAGTGAAATTTTCTCTAAATCATCTTACACCACTTTTACTTGGCACATGTTAATTTGAAAGAAGCACAATTATTTAAGATCTCATATCATTTTCACCACACCTACCAAACACGCGGGAGAGCTTAGATAAAGAGGATAATAAAGTTAAGACCTGAGAATATTGTTTGGAGAACAATTGAAAAGAAGTAATGACATCAGTCAGTTTAGTGTTGAAGAAAATAAAATAGTTCAGAGAGTTAATGAGGGAAATGGCGCAAGCAAATAAAATGATGGGAAAGCCTGGCTAGAACTGAATCTTGACAGAGAGCATCAGCGGGGCCGCCTCACCAAAAGCTCCTCTTTTCTTTTCGACAGCTCCAATGACCAATGTGCACTGCCTCTCTTCTCTTTTCTTCGTCCTTTTCACTTTGCTATTTTCAAACTTCTTTTTACTTTATTTTTCCGATATATAGGAGATGAGCAGACCATTAGCGAAATAAAATATTAAAATTTCTCCGTGCAACAATTGAAAACTTAAACAATTAATAGTCCGAATACTGGGGCATTTTTGGTCAAGTAATAAAAATGCTGATTCAAGCAGAGATTACCGGCGAAAGTGTTTTAATGCAGCCTCCTTTGGAAAAGATATATTTTTTTTCTTAAATAAAATTTGCATTTGATATATGTTTAGTAAATAGTAATGAATTCCATAATGCGTCCGTTATAAAGTATTAGCGAGGAGAGAATTTTCTCTGCGAAGTGCTTGTCATTGCAAAATCACATCAATAGTTTCCCTAATCAATTAGCATCTCTTCTTTTTTTTTGCAAGATCTTGTTCAATGGGAGCATATCTTTCTTTATCTACTATGACATATCATACTCTTTTTAAAACAACTTATCCTTTGAGTAGGAACAGCTCTACAATTGTGCCTTCAATTGGAAAAAAACTGTACTGAAGAAACCCTCGATGGTGTATACCAATAGCTTCCTCCCTCCAATGATTAATACTTAGAGAAAACCGTAGAAATTGTTATTTTGTTTCTTTATAGTCAGTGAAGGTTACTTTTCTTTAAGAGAAAGTGGGCTATGGCCCAGAAATTCAACCATCACCCACCGAATCTGCATTGACTACCATCTAGACTACAACTAAACCCAACCCGTTTTCTCATCTACTCCCAAGAAGTAAAGATAAGGTATAGGTATTAAGGTCCCGGCACTAGCCTGGACCACTACTGTTAGTTTAAATTTCCAGTCCTGCTTCAAGTTTCAACCCAACCTCAACAAAAAATCTCATCACACTTACAGTGATGGAGTGAGAACTGAGAAGCTTCCTCGAATTGCGGTACACACTTTCTTAAGCAATCATGTATTTTCCTATTGCGGTCTGGCTTCATTACATCAGCACAAGTGCTTAGCACATGCTTAAAAACAAAGGTCGCTAAAACCCAATCTCTGATTGCTCTTTTGTTGACTGCTTTTAACGCACTACTCTGGACCACGGCAACTGGGGACAAAACTTGGTGCTCACAGACAGTTGAGACATCCACCAGCTGTTCGTCTTTTTTTACATTAATGCTCACATTTGTGATTTGTGTGCTTTGCGCACCTCATTTCAAGGGTCAAGGGCTACACCCGTATCAAACCAACAAATAAATCATACTGGATGAGCACATGCCATAAATTCTCCCAAAGACGCTCAGGCTTTTGTTGTATACGAAAATGTACTGGGCATCAAAATAAGGAGTCAAAAAGTAACTTGTACTGTTAAAGAACTCGTATTGAAACCAGGTGCGAAAATCAGACATGGGTTACTGCCCAATTCGTAAGTATGTATACAAAAGCAAGGGTATGGTTGTTTTTGGCTATTTCCAATGGAGAACAAAACTGACATTGAAAATAAATTTGAACAAAAAAAAAGCCACTTTAAAATTAAGAACCTGTAATTCACTTTCATCCTTGATCAGACCATACACCACCGGTACATATTCCTGAAAAGCCTACTTACTGCCAAAGAAAAATTGACATTTCAGCAAGACCAAACAGACAAGAGGAAGCCATCACAATGAGAAATGGCAAGGTGGTGGAAACAGCCAAACATGAGAGAAAGAAACACACCGCTCAGCAAGTCAGGATCAGAGAGAGCGGGAGATGTTCTTGAAATCAATCAGGCAGGATTGAAGAGTCTTCTGGCGCTTCTGGAGGGATTGCCGCTCCGTTTGGATGCTCTCTATAGCGCCTGGAGCCACAAACATGTCCATGAATTTCTCATCATTCACCGCAAATAGTTCTGTTCCTACTGCCAAGAACAATTTCTCCCGACTGCATGTCATTCAAAGAAAATAATACTAATAAATTATTGGGCCCAAAAGTACCAAACAAAAGGGGAGACAAAGAGGGCCAACCAAAATCTTAAACCGGTCCAGGAAGGCATGGTGCAATGAAAAGGTTTTATGACAGTATGTTGGATTTGAATATGTATTATTATTTAGCCAAAAGTATAGTAGCTGTAGTTACCCAATTATTACTTTGCCAGTCAAACCAATTTCATTTTTTTTTATATTACGAACACCATTATAAGATATAGCAAAATTAAATGGGAATTGACTTTTTCTATACATACTAATTTTGACAAATTCTAGTAAGATGACTGTCAATAATGCAGGAGACATCCTTCAATATGCCTTTTCTATTCCTCCTTTCCCCTGAAAAGATGATGCCTTCATTCATTGTGTCTTTCCAATTGAAATATGTTATGTCCTTTTCAGATCAAATGTACCACTCTCTTGGCTTGTTATAGATTTTAGTAATTATGATTCGGCAGCCTTTGTTGAGCCACATTGACAACACTAAGAAAAAAAAATAATATCCAGGCTTTTTCCATCATTTCTGGTGCTAAACGATAAAGTGGAGGTTTACCTTTGCAGAAAGCATTCACCATCTAAAAGATATGAATCTTGAATTCTTTATTCAATAAAACCTACATAAAAGAATAAAACTGATAAAAAAATGAATAAAGAGATGTGTTTCAAACGTACCATGGTGTTAAAAATCCTGAATTCAGTGCTGATGGCACATTTCTCTCAATCAAAACTTCACGTATCCTTGCGAAATGCTGAGCTGACACAGAGCATATATTCGTATAAGGAGATCCAAGTCTAGACCCAATATCATTGCCCCCATAAATATATCCATTAACCCGGTCCCTACCCTGATCTGCATATTTTGCATAAGGGGCAACACGTGCTTGCCTTTTTCTGGCAGCACCACCTTCCAGCACATTGTTATTTCCAATTTCTTTCTTTTTGCCCCCATAAGCATCAACCGGCTGGTCAGGAGAAGGTGTCTCAGGCACAGTCAATTGGCTCTCTCTTAGCACTTCCTTTGAATCAGCAGGGCCCTTGCCTGGTGTCAGTGGCTGGTCTTTCTGTGCTGGGGGTATATTCTCTTGATCTGTAGCCTTTGGTGTGCTGTATTGTGAGAAGGGTAAATCAGTCAGGTCAAAAAAGGTGGCTGATTGGAGGTGGCTAAGCTGGTGCATTGGGTTTGGTTCCGGCTCATAGCAAATGTGGGAGTAGGGGCTTGTGACTGAGCCAAGGTGGTGACGCACCAGTTGTTTGCACTCTTTTGATAAGCTTCTTATGAAATTGCTATATGTATATCGTAAAGCAGCCAGAAAACCTACGAATCCCTCCATGTCTTCTGTGTTCTGTCGATCTGACAAAATACGAAATGCATATTAAATGGACATCAGATGTGGTAAAAAAGGCATTAGAACCAGAATAATATGTGTCATCAGTAAACCAATACCAGATTCCACTATCTTGCCAGATCCATGGTCAACTACTACCTGTATCGTTTTTATTTTTCAACTTTTCGGTTTTTTGTTTCTTTTACTGAATCATCGGACTGATTATGTTTCTTCCATTGATCAATTCTTAAATCAGAACTAAGCATCTAGCCCAAACCATAATATTGAAAACAAATAAACCTGATTTGGTATTGTTTACCATACCAGTGAAATACAAAACAAAAACAACGTCAAAAAATAAACACTTACAATGAGACTCATAAGTGCGGCTACGCTCCACAGCAAGGTCAAATAAGCTTTGCAAAACAAAAGCAAGACGGTCACATGCAGTATCAAGAAGTGGCGCCAACCATGCGTGTGCAGCTGCACGTGCAATCTCGGCTGCAGCTTCCATCACAACTCCATTCCCTCCTCTTCCGGCATGAGCTAGAAGTATATTTGCCACCTAAAACCATATACAATATTATGTATGTACATTAAAGTAACTGTGTTCCAATAAGTTCTCTTACAGAGAGTTAATTAAAACCATGACTTAGCAAAATACACTTTAACCCTGCAACATAAGCAATATATCACACACCCCTCTGTCTGACAAAATGCCATTTCCACCCTCTGTCTTCTAGTTTCATCAAAAGTAAACTTTCCTGCTTTAATTTTGTCATTCTAAGGATATGAAAACAGTGAGGACAAGGTTGTTACAAGCATCTAGGCAGAAAATGGGGGAGGGAGATGGTCAGAGGGGGGCAGGAAGAATATATTCTTTGCTTCTTTTTTTTTTTAAAATTTTTTGCAGGGATATACATAAGAATTCCATGGTATTGTTGGGGCTGCACTATGTAGCATTAGCATATTTGGAGAATACAGGATCATAACAGCATTACATACAACTTTCACTGTGCTAAATAAGAAATCGTCAAATCTTGACGATAAAGGCATACAGCATATACCTTTTCTCTGGAGACTTGGGGGGATTCTATAGAGTATGTGGCACACCGAAACTCATGTAAGACTCGCTCAAATGCTGCACCACCATATAGCCTGAGACTTGAATTGGGAGGCTTTATATTAGCTGTCACACCAGGCCAGCTGCTGATACCACTGTGCATTAATTCTTCCTCTGTGGTCTTTCCCCATTTCGCCGGTGATGGGTCAGCTGCACCATCAATCAATGCACCCTTTGCCAATGAAAGAAGAAAAAAATCAGGATTTGTTCTTTACCATCTATTGTGGACTATAATAACATCAGTACCAGATTGAACTCGCATCATAATATTTTTCATTTTCATATCTCTGGTTCACAGGGCCTTGAACATGCACAGAACTAAATAGTCACTATATAAGAAAACATTAGGAAAAAGCACATACTGTGCCACAGTGAAATGAAAAAATCAGCAAGTATGGATCCAACACTACATGCTACACATGAGTAATTAACTACTGAAGACATCACAACCTGACAGCTAAATACTCAAACCAAGCCCAAGTCACCAACTAAAACTGTGCAGGGTGCATTCTTCTCCATTGCAGGGAGACTTTTATTCATGCATAAATTTCAAAATACAACGACTAAATTAAGTTACGGGTCAAGTCCATGGAAATTTCATGATTTTACCAGGATCACACACATATACCTATAAATAGAAATCAAAATCCAACAAACCACTACATACCAAATGGCTACAAATAGATGCGGCATGCACCATTGCCGCTCTCCTGAGATATGCCACATTTGAAGTTGCTTGCAGCTTGGAGTCAATCCTTGCCAGCTCCATTGACACCTCGCTACATCTGTGCTCCAACAAAGCCAAAGTTGCCGGTGCTGCCTCCTTGTACCTCTTCTGCAATTCATTCTCCAGAAACTTCCTTAAGGAGCCAAATCCGACATAAGAGCCATACTTCTCCTCATTGAACCCTCCTTTTATGTTTTCACGCATGTGCCTCAGGATGTCATTGTCGACCTGGTGTATTTGTCGCCGAAACTCTTCATTGGAGATGGTGCCTCGGTCTTTTGGCAACGCAACAAAAAATGGGTGTGTGTTGTCTCCAAGGTAGCCACTTGCACTGAGATAGCTGTCAATCTCCCACCGTTCAGTGAATTCCTACAAGGTAGTTGTAATAAGTAAACTTGACAACCTGAAAGCTTGCAACACTTGCCTATTTTATAAACCTAACTATCAAGTTGCCCAATGTTAAATTGATAAAGATTTATGTAGTTTCTTAGAGCTCATACTCTCGATAGACATATATGTGAAGTGCAAAGATTGTACACTGACATGTGGATGTGAGGGCAGCCATGCTCTTCAACATACATAACCAATGTATAGTGCTTCTCTGGAACTGTCATTGTTTAAATCAGCCTCTTCTAACGCAACTTGGTCCTAATCCCACCATTCCATTTTAAAGAGAACCTTAAGCATAATACTCCACCCAAAAAATAATTTAAACAACACTATGATGCAATATCCTATCCACTACCAGGCTAATATGCTTCAGTGCCTGCCACTTTATACCAGGACCCTAATAGCATCAAATCTCTTGGTTTAACACAAATTCTTACCTTTAACCTGTTGTCAAATTTGGAGACAACAATGATTGTACGCTTGAAGGTGGGGTCAATCTCGCGAATGGAGTCAAGCCAGAGGGAAGAACACCACTCGACACTGCTCTGCTGAAGGAAGAGAATGATTCGGTGTGGTGGGCTGGCAAGGGTCTTGACCATAGATAGTATCTCATCTGGTGTGCTCTCTGGTTCACCTTTCTTTGCCTATGAAAGTAGATAATTAATCAAACTGTTTAGCACAGTTGTACTTATTTGCAACAATAGAAAATTCCAGATTTGGCACAAATTTGGTCATAATCAATATAGTTGCGCAAAGCTGTTTTCATTTCAGTTGGGACAGAGGAGCGAAGGGTGGGGCATCTTTGTTGCAGAACAGAGTAGTTGTCTAATTGGGTAAGAGTACAAAAATATGTTGAGGTTTATTCGCACAATAGATACCCTAACTGTGCTAAATTGGGCGGTAGTTATAATGTTGCATTACAATGTATGGCAGATGGTCTTAAAATTACAGATTCATGTTGAGAGAAGAAGAAATATATAAAGTTGAATTATATTCATAAAATCATGGCCAAATATCACAACCAATCGCTCATTTCAACAGCTTGAATGAGCAGATATTGATAAAGCATCTCTCAGAATTCCATTTTTGGAAAGAGAAATCTGACCTTCAAAACAAAACCAGGGGTGTCAATAATGGTGAGATTGGGGCAGTGTGCATATTCAGCTTTCATGACTATTGGCTTAGATGAAACAGCAGCTTGAACATTTCTAAGGTGCATCTCAGTTCTGGATCTTATCAAGTCGGCTATAGCTGATGGAAGAACCATTGGATTGCCATATTCTTCTGAATCTTCATCCTAATTTCATTTTAAGATAGGTTTCAGTTATTGTAGCAAAGCCCAGAATTTTGTACAATCTTATTAAAAATTGGGATTTTGTTTAGTAGTATATCGTCTAAGCTGACTGAAGAAAACAAACTAGCAGCAAACAGCTAATATGAACTTAGAAAATGGCAAGGAAAAAATTGAATCTAAACAGGTCATGTATGACTGATAAAAGAACAATGAAGGATATGGAAGTTTATTCTTTAGAATAGCATAGAAACAGTTCCTTTTATCAAATTGACTACAAATTTCGTCATCCTTTTTATATATACTTTTTTCATATGACCTCTCAGAACAACTAACTGTAGTGGAGGAAATTTAAGTGTTTTTAACTTATAATTACATTAATGTGTTGGTAATTTACCAACTCATAATTTATCGTGGCTTGTCTCATGTGACTAATAGTACATAACACATTCAGAGTCAGACACATACTCATCAATCAAAATACAATATTTTTTTTTCCGAAATTGTAGATAGAGTCGCACTTCAAGAAAAGTTTTCATGAGAATATACTAATTCTCAGAGTCAGCAGTGTTCACAAATCTATACATGTAAACTTGTGAAGAATAAATAAAAACCAAGCATGTATTTATCTAAGCTACTACGATTGCCACTTCCTCACAATTGGGAGTGTGTAATTTCACTGATCTAGCAAGCAAAGAATTACTAAATAAAAAGGTTGAAAATAAGAATTCTATAGCTGTTCTATCAACATTTCAAAATCCAAGCAGGAAATCAATGAAAAAATCAAACAGATGCTGTGCACAAATCTGCTGCCTAGGTCGAAAATTAAACCACTGCGGATTGGATAATGGCTAATTTCTCATCGTTCAGCAACGATCAACGGTTCATCACCAGGAAAAAAAAAAGAAGGAAAAAAGTTGGTACTTATCAACCTGAAATCTACAGCGGGGCTCAAGAGCAGTGGGATCGTGCGCCATCTGAAGAACCAGAGGTCGTCGTGTTCCCATCTCCACTTCTCGGACATTGAACCGAAACCCCAGGAGAGCTTCCAGGAGCGAGCTCTTACCATCAGATTGGCCACCAATCGCCACGATTTCAGGGATCGGGAGCTTCTCGCCAAACGCAACCGCTGCAGCCTGGAGGCGGTTGTATGCCTCGAAGCGGGATTTGGTGGAATCGGAGGAAGGTGTGGTGCCGGAGGAGGAAGAGATGCTGTCCATCGTCGGAGGAGGAGCGCGGCGGAGCATGGCCGTGGCAGCCCCTGATGGTTGAGATTTGGAGCTTGGGGTTTTCATCGGAGTGGATGCCATCGTTGGAGAACGGAGAAAGAGAGAGCGACCGAGTGGCAGACAAAAGGGGTTTAGATTTTGAAATTTGAAATGGAGGAGAAATGGTGAGTCCTGGTTCGACGTGGCGCTTGTTTTATACACTTTTCTGTATCGAGTCATAACATACGTAGTTAGTTAGTAGTTACTCGTCAGTTGTCAGCTGTCAGAGCAAAATAGTTCAAAACTAACTCGCAAAACAGACCTACACGGATGACAGACCAGGCAAGGATGGACGAGCCCTTCTTTTAAAGGTTTTTATATACTCAACGCGAATAATTTTGAGAAGATTTTTCAAATAAAATTTAAGAAAAAAAGATACATTTATCTGTATATTATATTGTTGAATTTATACATTAATTTTATTTCAAATTTCATATTATTTAAATATTACTTGCTATTTTAAAGACCATTAAATTTGAATTATATCAATTTCAAAATATTTGATGAACAATATAACTTGCATGAAATAGCATAATTTTGTACGTGTATAATCTATGCATATTATTAATTCCCATTTCAAATGTTGGGTTTCAAAAACAATATGTTGTCGATGAATCTTCATTCCTTTTTTTTTTTAGAAAAAAACTCTTCTCCGTATCATATTTATTCATCAACTTTTCAACATCTTTCAAAATTTTTAATAAATTTCTATGTACCTATCAATTCTTTGTATTTATCTATCAACTTTTCAATACATCTTGTTTATAATTCTTTAACCCTTTAAATCATTTCTATTTGATATCTTAACTCTAGTCAATATATGTTAAACTTATACTTGTGTGGTTTAAAAACGAATTACATAATATATATTCTTCTTTCTCTCAATTTAATCAATTTTTTTTATAATTTTTTATTTATCTTCTTAAAAAATAAAATTTCTATTCTGGCCTAATTGTTCATTTAAATTGATATCAATTTAATGAAGAAATAAAAAAATTAAAAGAAAATTAAGTTTATTTGAAAAGAAAAAGATAATTATGTCAATTAGTTGGAGGCTTTCATACCAAGATGTTCAGGTTTGGACTGAAATGCGTTTGGCGTCTATGCAGCAAGAATTAGGCATAGACTCTACAAAAGATTTTTGTGTTATAACACGGATTCTGTTCTGGTATTTGTCTCAGAGCCGACTGATGATACTGTTTACATACGGATTTTATGAGCTGTTACATTATACACACACCAAAGGAATCAATAAGTATATCCAGCCAGTGTCTTTCAAATATGACAACCTATTTATTATTGTGCAACAACAAAAAGGAAAGAACCCCTTTACATCTAACCTCTTGTTTTTATCATTCTTTACCTCAAACTTATTTGCTTACGTGTTTCAGTATTAATATATGGACTGCACAAAGTACCAAACAACACAAACTAAACTCATCGATCATAGGCAACCAACAACAATATTGTTGCACTCTTTAAATTAACCAGTCCAATTAAAAGCACAACTCTACACTAATCCAATCAAAGCTACAACTCATCAGATGTTAATATGAAAATTGAAAAGTAAAACCATTACGACCAGACAGTATGCATATATATAGAATATCTGTCATCTAATAATAATAGACACCAATTAAATACACAAAATTTACGAGCAAAACCTCGTTTGTATAATTATCCCTTTTCATTTTTCCCTCTCAGAGAGCAAGCTCTAAGGATTAAAAATTTGAATTTTGGAAAGAGCATGGAGAGAAAAAAAACTATCATATAGTATATATATATAAGAACAAACTTTATTTCCCAATATTTTTTCTAACACACATACACTTAATATGACATTGATCAGCTTGAGTGAAATCAGTAGTCCATTTATCTACAGTGAATCGGTTGTCAAAACACATCGCGCATGGTGCGCTCCATGTATTGAACGCTTAATGGAGTGGATGCATTCAATGAATAATCTCATCCACCTAAACTTTATTCTATCTTCCATAATACTGGCAAATCAAGCAAGTAGTTACCTTGAATTTATTCTCTCTAGTGCATGCAAGTCATCCACATATTATTCCGAGGAAGCACACACTATACATAAAATTAACTTGTTCAGTTATATATAGAAATGTGCATCTAGTCATTGAGCCTGAGTCGCCTGCCACCAGTGCCAGATTCCCTCTGGCAGTTGAAGTACGTGGCAGCCATGATTTCCAGATGGTGCTGCTGTGCAAAATTCCGACAGTTAAAGTTGTGGCGTATATCGGGCGGGAATACTGTTGCTCGACCGAACTGTCGGTACAGCACAAAAACCATGCGATGGATTCCAAATCTTGGCTCCGGCCTCTCATAGAATACCATCTCTTGTCCTGCAGCCATTAGTTACACACTTGTTAGTGAAAAACTGAAAATAGCAAATAACTAAATATCCATAAGTTTTACCTTACTGTTTTACTTCTTTCTAAGACAAGATATATATGTGTGTGTGTGTGTGTGTGTGATATGGGAACTAAAAAGTTACCTGAAGGTGTATTTTTGAGACAATATGACAATTTTAAATCCAAATACTAGTTATTTTGACTGGTATGCACAATTCTTCGAAAAGATACCAATTAATTGCATCTAATAGGGAAGTAAAAAATTGATGTTTGAACTTTTATTTTAAACTGCACCGAGAATAAAATTGAGTAAGTTAATGTAAGTACAACTCTGAAAATAGTCAATCATAGTATGGCATATGAGTTGGGATCTTGGGTAGGAAATACTAATTGATGCACAAATAACTACACAACAGGTCGTTTGATCTATATATTTACTCTTACTAATTCATGATTTGCTGATATGCACAGTGTTACATCTTTTATTTATTATTTGACCTTCAAAGGGCATAAATCGAATCAATTATTGAATTCAAACATACATTATTTTGTTTCTGTAATATATAAGCAATATATATGTTTTAAGGGTATTGATACATTGTCCTCTGTTATGTCCCTCTACTTCCTCCGCTGTCACTGCACGTGGGGCCCCCACACTAATGTTTTTAGGGGGCTCATTTGTCGCTGACAGCTGGGCATGAGTGAGACAGAGTGTTGAGGGTAAAGTATATTTTTTCATATTTTAAATAATAAAGTTTGTGCACAATAAGGCTAGCAAAGGATTTTACTGACCAAATGATACATCAGTACTTCCAGGGATGTCAGTCACCATCCTATTATTAAAAAAAGGAGAAAATTAATTAAAGAAGACGTCGACAGTTCTTGAAGTACAATTATGCATGTATAATCTCTCGAACCTAATGTGTTTATATGCACAAATATAAGCTATAGAAATACGAGCAGTTCTAATATCATTTATTAACACATTATATCTATACACATGCAGTAATTAAAGTTAACCCATGCACAAACTAAAAAGGAGAAATGAGATTACATTAAGCTCACCAGTGCAAGTACTCTCTTAGATTTGGGTTACTTGGACTTGGTGCATCCGGATCCACCAATACCTATCAAAATTAATACAAAAGAAGGGAGGGGTGGGGGTAGGGGTAATTAAGAATGTAGTGCACTTCTATGAGAGCAAAATTGGTAGTGCACAATAAGCTTCCATCCAAAAGGACATTTAATCATGTAGGTTCTTTAACATTAAGCATGTGTTTTCAACTTTTGGTATACATATATGTTAACTCACTAGTGTGTAGAAATCTCGGAGAATGCCACCAAGCTCAATTTTTGGTCGGTTCACAATTGCCGATGGTCGTAGTTCCGAACCAGTAACTGTGGACCTATTGTTATACATCACTCGAAGGGAAACCGTTTGACTAAAGGGATCCAACACATCCCTTATTATACGTGACAAAACCAAAGGATCTGACATGTTGCAATACTAGCTAGGTAGAACAATGAAAACCCTAAGACAAGCAAGATAATTAACTGGATCCAATGTATAGGATGGCTTTAATGCAGTACTAATACATGAGGGGAGTCTTCTTATATAGGAAGAGAGGTGAAGAGAAAATGACAGAAGTCACTATCAGCTGTTATACAAATTAACTTGACAGAAGAGTTACTTTAACTCAAGTTAGTGTTTTTCTCATGAAAGCTTTCTAGCGAGTTTTCTCTTGTTGCATTCAATGTATCATTCCTTGTTGTTGGAATTAATGCAATCAGTATATATTTTTAGGTAATTGGGTCACATCTATTTTTAAATTTATATTAATGACTGGTACAACACTTAACCAATTTGCTCAACTCGACAACTTCTGAACAATTCTTAACTCGACCCAACCTATGAACAACATTATACATGCTTTCGAATGAAAAAGGAAGCATACATTTCAAAGACCGCACCACACTAATTAGGTGTCAATGAGATCCTTTTATCTATTTATCTTTTTCGTATCCTATTCAATAAAATAGATTCGATAAAACAGGTATGAACAATAGTTTTCAACATTAACTCATCGATTATTAAATAAGAATATGGATAAGAGGTATTTCTTATTCATTATCATATATGATAAATGATATATAAAATTATATACGATAATTTTATTTATATATTTAGCTGTATAATGAATTATTATTAGTAGTATTACTATTATTATTTTTATTTAATTAATAATTTATGACAAGATAATTTATATGTACAATATTATTTAGTTAGAAATTTAGAAGGAAGGTAATGATAACAATAATTATATTTTTTTATATTTTATTATATTATATACATGACATATTCAAAATAATATATTTATTTATTATGTTTTTGAATTTAATTCTATACATTATCAATTTATTCGGTAATTACCATTATTCGATTGTTATCCATTAATTTTGATGGGTAAGATAGGATGTGATTAAAAGTAAACCAAACTTAACAGGTACGAGTAGAATATATACCAATATATGAGACTAATTTTATTGGATGAATATGAATATAAAAACATCCCCACTAAATCCGTACCATATCTATTAATACCCCTAACCACACTAAGCAATTATTGTTCTTTTCTTTATTTGATATTTTTCATTATTGTTGTTTTGTCGAAGTCTTATGGTATAAGGAAAAATATAAATTGTCTTAGAAATGACACATCCTCTTTTGCCTACAAAAGAGCTCCTCTATGAATTCATTTGTACTGGTACATATTCACAAGTGATGGTGGATGAAATAGAAATGCAATGATAGGGGCACTGTATATGCTCACTAAGTGTAATTTGGGATTGTTCAAAAGGATGAAGTGAATATTCCATTATATATTGTAAATCTATGGTACTTTTTGTTTTTTTTGAAATAGCTATTAGAGTTTTTGTTGTTTAATATAGATTGGTTGAAGCTCGAGAACCATTCATCAAAAAAAAGAAAAGAAAAAAAAGAATAGAACTTTTGAAGTGGCTTTTCTAACAGAGCTATTAAGCCGTGTATAGCTAGCTAGAGAATTGGTTCTATAGCTATTTTGTGTATTTAGCAAAATATGAAATTGCTTATAAGTCAATATGAGATATATATAAAGTCATCAAATTAAATACTCTTGTCACTTCGTCAGTCTCTCTTCATGTGATGTGATACAGTTGAAAAAATTGAGACTCAGATTCTTTTTACGGAATATAGATGTCGACCTTAGTGATCTCAAATAGACAGGATTGATTAACTATAATATATATATGTATATATATATATAATGTGAGTATATATAAAACATTAGGGATGCAACAATATTCGATCTGTGTTCAATTTTTATTCGAGCTGTTGCAGATAATCTGATATTTGAATATTTACGGATACAAATACTTCGGTATCGGAATATTTGCAGATATGTATAAGTATATAAAAGCTGATATCTCTAATCATCCGTATTCATATTTTTCAGAACAAATCATATATTCGATTACAAAATATATTTTTATTAACTGACAACTTGTTATGAAAAATATAATGATGTTATATTCGCAATTGCTATTCAATAGAAGACATGCATCATCGATGTTAGCTTATTTGTAACATTTACGTTTGTTTTATAAATGTTAGTACTAAAAATATTATCTCATCATAAATTTAATGCATCGTTTGAGATTTGAATAAATTTTGTTTTAATACAGTATTGGTATATGTATTTGAATTTATTCAATATTCAATTTGTGTTCCTATTTGTTTAATATTTTATCCATATCTACATCAAACCCTACTCGTATTCATATTTGTTATCGAAATAATTAAAATCAAATTAAGATAGTCATCACTAGCGGTGGAGCTACATGTACATATCACCGAGATATTTCATCTTTATAAAACATAACACTGGAAGACATAATTAACGTCATGAAGTGTTTTGCAATTAAAAAAAAACACGCAAACCAGAATCCGTAAATTCAAAATAAAATAGCAAAAAAATTTAAATCTTACAATTCTGAATTGAAGACATCTTTAGACGAAAGCGTTAGTACTGATTTTCAACGGTTTTCCTCAGATCTAATGATGGAGACCCTTTTGCGTTTTCTTTACTTCTCTTTAAAAATGGATGCCAAGATTTTCAGAATAATATCAGTTCTGAATTAAAACTCCTCTTATTAATCACTCATATCTATCTCTTATTATTATATTTTATGTAGAGAGAGAGTAGATAAAGAGCGGTATATTTATCAAAGGTACAGATCCATATGCACCTCTTCACATCCGGTGCCTTTTAATTAAATGGCAAAAAAAAAAAACGTTTTGGATATATGCACCTCTTCACATCATGTGCCTTTTAATTAAATGGCAAAAAAACGTTTTTTTTATATGACATCCGTCTAAATAGAGAATAGATCTTTTATATATTCTGAGGCAATCTTTGGGACCAGTACACTTATTAATAATAGTAATCTGAATTTTTCCATAAAAAATTCAGATGCCTTTTCGTTAATTTCTTTATATGAAATTGGTGCACAATAATAACATAGGCCACATAATAAAAAATAAAACTAACATTCTCCCACTTGGCCGTAATGTTATAATATAATAAAGCACACATTCAAAATTGGCCAATATAATTTTCATTAATCGTAAACCTGTTCAGTTAGAAATACCAAACCAAACTAAAGTAATCAGAATAACAAATTGCGTTATTTGATCCCCATTAATTATAGCATTGGTACTCTTTTCAACAATGGTTAATATTCTTCATTCGGTCCTCATAAGTAATTTGCTTAGATCAAATAAAAATTATGCGCATCATAATAAACAAATTTATAAATTCAAAGTCAATACATAATTAAAAAAAAACATAGTACATAACATATACATATGTTACAACACCAAATCATAATACATTAACTAAACCCATGCCGGCAACATGCTCTTTATAAAGAGTGGGTGGAAGTGCTTTTGTTAGAGAATCAGCTAACATAGCTCTTGTATTGATATGTTGTATCATAATAGTACTATCTTTGACTTTGTCTCTAACAACAAGATATTTGATATCAATCCACTTGGATGCACCACTTGATTTGTTATTCTTAGAGAAGAAAATAGCAGCCTTGTTATCACAAAATAAGGTGAGTGGCCTCGCAATACTGTCAATTACTCGAAGTCCTGGTATAAAATTCTTTAACCAAACTGCTTGACTAGTAGCATGATAACACGCCACAAATTCTGCTTGCATAGTGGAAGATGCTCTTAAAGACTGCTTAGCACTCTTCCATGAAATTGGTCCCCCTGCAAGCATAAATATGTAACCTGATGTGGATTTCTTACTGTCGACACATCCAGAAAAATCTGAATCAGAATAACCAATAACTTCAAGGTTATTTGACCTCGTGTAAGTAAGCATATAATCTTTTGTCCCTTGCAAATAGCGTAAAACTTTCTTGGCAGCTTTCCAATGGTCCATTCCTGGATCAGTTTGATATCGGCCAAGCATACCAACTGCAAATACAATATCAGGACGTGTACAAACTTGAGCATACATAAGACTCCCTACTACCGAAGCATAAGAAATTTTCTTCATTTGTGCACGTTCTATTTCATTTTTAAGACATTGAAACTTGCTGAATTTGTCACCCTTGACAATAGGAGAAACACTAGGGGAGCAATTGTGCATGTTATATCTTTTAAGCACTTTCTCAATATATCCTTTTTGGGATGAACCTAAGATCCCACGAGACCGATCTCGGTAAATTTCAATTCCTATAACATAAGAGGCTTCACCAAGATCCTTCATTTCAAACTTAGTTGATAGAAAACGTTTTGTCCCGTACAACATGTCTAAATCACTACTTGCCAATAAAATATCATCCACGTACAAAACGAGAAAGATAAATTTACTCCCACTAATCTTAAGGCATATGCATCGATCTATTGTATTTTCTTTAAATCCAAATTCGGTTATGACCTTATCAAACTTGAGATACCACTGTCGTGAAACTTGTTTTAATCCATATATTGAACGTTTTAACCTACATGCCATATGCTCCTTGCCTTCTACAACAAACCTTTCAGGTTGTTTCATAAAAATTTCTTCATGCAAGGTACCATTGAGAAATACAGTTTTCACGTCCATTTGATGTAGTTCTAAATCATAATGAGCTATGAGAGCTAAAACAATTCTTAATGAATCTTTCTTTGAGACAGGAGAAAATGTATTATCAAAATGTACACTTTCTTGTTGTGTAAACCCTTTAGCGACTAGTCTGGCTTTAAATCTTTCAATGTTATCTTTGGAGTCAGTTTTAGTTTTATAGACCCATTTACAGCCTACATGTTTAACCCCGACAGATAACTCAACAAGATCCCAAACTTCATTAATTTCCATAGATTTTATCTTATCATTCATGGCTTCTAACCATTGAGATGAATTATCACTCATAATAGCTTGCTTGAATGAGATAGGATCATCTCCATTACCTATATCACAACTCTCCTCAGTAAGGTATACGATATAATCATCAGGTATGGCAGATCTTCTCTCTCTTTGTGATCTACGTAAGGGTTCTTGTGACAGCATAGGAGCTTCATCAACATTAGGAACATCATGAACATGAGTTTCTTCATTAGCCTCTTGAACAAGAGGTATATAATTTATAACCTCTCGTATTATCGGAATTGGAACGTAAATCCTATTTTCTTCGAGGTTTACTGTTCTAGTTACATTACTCCCACTAACGTTGCCATTTTCATAAAATACAGCATGTCTAGTCTCAACTATTCTAGTGGTATGTGACGGGCAATAAAATCTGAAACATTTGGATCTCTCTGGATAACCAATAAAATAATAACTAATAGTTCTGGAATCAAGTTTCTTTAGTTGTGGATTATAGACTTTTGCTTCAGCAGGACAGCCCCACACACGTAAGTATCCTAATTGTGAATTTCTGCTAGTCCACAGTTCATAAGGTGTTTTTGGAATAGATTTACTAGGAACCCGATTTAGAATATGTGTGGCTCTTTTTAAAGCTTCTGTCCACAAAAATTCCGGTAATATGATATTGCATATCATACTTCGTACCATATCCATTAGTGTATGATTACGTTTTTCGGCAACTCCATTCTGTCGAGGATCTCCCGGCATAGAGTACTGATTGAAACTTCCATCAGTCATATAACTATGTGACAATTGATGCTATACCCATTGAAACTTCCAGAAGTCCTTATTTCTCCGTCAGAATTCCAAAATTCCTTAATTTGTCATACAAAGCAAATGAGCTTTCTTATTTCTCCTTTTCTCATGATACTTTTTTTCTTGTTAAGTTTTACACATTTAGTTATTAATTATTTAAAATACGAACTTTACCCTCCTCTTTAGTAAAACTATAGGAGCCCTTTAATTATTGCTTCCTTCTCCTTCAATTAATATAAGTGCAAGAGCTACAGTTGCTATATATTAATACTATTGCCTAGCCAACTTGTGCTATATTAATTGCATGTTTTTCCTGAGAGAATAACATATGATATGCAATATTAATTTTCCAAACCGTAGATAAGATGAAGCGATGTTAGTTCTTAATTTTGTTTTTGTTTAAGAAGGTTGTTTGTTTTGTATGGGGGGGGGGGGGGTAGTAAGCAATTTAGAAAGTTTGAATGGGTATATATATAAACACGTAGATTCACGAAAGCAATAGCTTCAGTTCCGTACATCACTGTATTCCATTTCCATCCGATCGATAATTGCTAAATGCTTGGAATGCGACGCTGTTTGTAAAAGTCGGATGACAAGATTTGTCATTTGGCATGGAATATATATACATCTCGATCTCATCGTCGGTCACAACAACTGATGGATAACAACCGAATCTCATGTATTAGATGGGAGCAAAACGGGACCATGTTTGTCCACCATAGAACCCAATCGACGGGCCATTTAATTTGACTTTGTATCCTAAGGACGTGGCGCATCGAATTAGCCTTTTTATTTTGTGGCCTCAGCTGTATCTCCAAGTTGCTTTTGTGAGGTCTTCTATGGCTGTGGCTGTGTGGTTGTCGTCGTTAGCCCCGTCTTCTACAACGCAATTTAACGTACCAAACATTTTATTCCATTTTATTCCATTTGATTGTATTTTATATTTAATACAATTTAAGTGTCATTTAATATTTCATCAAACATTCTTATATAGGATAACATTGCATTTGTCATGTAATTTTACTAATTTTTGATAGAATATTAAATAACATTTAAAATGTATGAATTAATAACACAATCAACATATAAATTTAAGAATATGCTAGTAAATATTTTTTATTTTTAATATTTTTCGAATTTATTTGAATAATTAAAGTTGTCAAAATATATAATATTGGATTCGGTTCTTCTTTAGTTGTATAGTTTCAACAAAGAATCCCAGATAATCTAGACCATTCAATCTCAAATACCTTACGAGACATAGCTCAATTCCATGTATTTTTAAAACAAGTTTAAATTTAGCTAGTAAAATTCATAGCAAAACTTTGGTTTAATCAATAAATAATTTAAATCACAGAGTAATTATGTTTAATGAATAAAATAACATGTTAGGTACGTTGACTTCAAAAGACTGACAAAGCTTATGTTTATATAAGCACTATCTATCTATCTAAGGCTGACAATCTATTCTATCTATCTTAGGCTAAACATAAGGCATAATATATACAATTGCCATAAATCAAGGAAAGAATTAAAACTAATTAAGAGAAAATAAGAGATTAAGAGAAATCAAGAGTTGCTATATTTAACACACCCCCCTCAAGTTGGGCTGTGCAAATCGAAAAGACCCAACTTGCCAGATAGATAAAGAAATTGAACTCATCCCAAAGCCTTGGTAAGAATATCGGCCCGTTGCTCATTGGTACGAATGTGCTTGGTCTGAATGTCACCAGCTTGTACTCGTTCGCGAACAATGTGACAGTCAATCTCAATGTATTTGGTGCGCTCGTGGAACACAGGGTTGGCAGCAATGTGAATAGCAGATTTATTATCGCAGTAAAGGATCATGGGCTGCGGATGATGAACACCCATGTCAGCCAACATAGCACGTAACCAGAGGAGCTCGCATGTAGCCACTGCCATGGCTCGATACTCGGCCTCAGTAGAAGAGCGTGAAACAGTGCCCTGTTTCTTGGTGCGCCATGAGATAGGATTGTCACCCAAAAACGTGCAGTAGCTTGTTACTGAGCGGCGGGTAGTAGGGTAGGACGCCCAGTCAGAGTCGCAGAATGCACTGAGCTGAAGTGTACTATCTACACGCAAAAGAATATCTTTGCCAGGTGCAGACTTGAGATAACGGAGGATCCGGAGTGCGGCATCCATGTGCGACTGGTGAGGTGAGTGCATGAACTGACTGAGAGTGTTAACTACAAAGGTTATCTCAGGTCGGGTAATAGTCAGGTAGATTAGGCGACCAACCAGGCGTCGATATATGCCAGGATCCTTGAGTGGTCGGCCATCAGTGGCATTGAACTTCATATTTTGCACCATAGGAAAGTCGACTGGCTTGGCCCCAAGTAGACCGGTTTCCTTCAAGATGTCTAGGGTGTACTTCCGTTGAGATAGAAAAATACCCTTGCTTGAACGAGCAACTTCGATCCCTAAAAAATATTTTAGCTTTCTCAGATCTTTAATCCAGAATTTGGACCGAATAAATGCCTTGACCTGTTCAATATGAGCTGGATCACTAATCGTAATGATCATGTCATCAACATAAATCAACACCAAGGTAATATGTGAACCCGATGTAATGACGAATAAGGAGTGATCACTGGCCGACTGTCGGAAACCAAAGGATAGGAGAGCATTGGAAAACTTTGCATACCAATTTCGTGGGGCCTGTTTCAAACCGTAGAGGGATTTATTCAGTCGACAGACAGGCCGTGCATGGTTCGGCCCTTGATACTCGTAGCCCGGTGGTAAGTGCATGTAGACTTCCTCGTCCAAATCTCCCTGCAAGAAAGCATTGTTAACATCCATCTGGTGGAGGGCCCAGCCTTTGATGGCGGCCAAGGCAAGTAGGCACCGCATTGAAATAAGCTTGGCGACGGGTGCAAAAGTCTCCTGGTAGTCAATGCCCTCTTGCTGAGTAAAACCCTTGGCTACAAGTCGCGCCTTGTACCATTCAATGCTGCCGTCTGTCCGGTACTTGATTTTGAGACCCACTTGCAACCAACGGCACGCTTGTGTGGCGGCAAGGACGTAACGGTCCATGTGTTATTGTCTTTAAGGGCTTGAAGCTCAGCTTGCATGGCAGCCCGCCATTCAGGGTGCTTGATGGCAACAGAGAAGCTGGAGGGTTCAATCACCAAAGTGATGTTGCTAAGAAAAGCTCTATTTTCTGTAGGATATTTAGTACTTGTCGGAGACGTAGAGAGCAGGTGACTAGGAGATGAGTGCACCAAGGAGCATTGAAAATTAGCGAGGTATCCAGGGGTATTTTTGTGCCGAGTGGAACGTCTTAATGGAACAGGGACTTCAGTTTCGGCTGTATCGGTTTGTGCTGACTCGGTTTGGGCTGACTCGGTATCCAGGGCTGAGGACAGCGGAGGTAGGATTGAGTCTGGCTGGCTGGACTGGATCGGCAGAAACACTTGAGCAGTGTCTGGCAGCGAATGTGGATGGGCTGGCTGTGAGCTGATTTGAGGTAAGGAGGAAATGTTTTGTGGTGGATTTGGAGATGAATTTTTGTAAGGAAAAATAAATTCATGAAATATGACATCACGACTCACCATATAAATATTTTCTTCTAAATCGAAAACTTTGTAGCCTTTCTTGCCTGGTGGATATCCTACAAATATACATTTTTTTGCTCGAGGTGCAAATTTATCTGAATTGAAAGTATGCACATAGCAAAGACAACCAAAGGTTCGAAGATGTGTGTAGGATGGCCTTTTATGAAGTAACATTTCCAAAGGTGATTTATTATTGAGAATTTTGGTAGATACCGATTAATAAGATAGGCAGCGGTAAGAATACACTCTGCCCAGAATACCTTTGGTAGACCAGATTGGAAGCGGAGGGTGCGAGCTACTTCTAATAGATGTCTGTGTTTGCGTTCAGCTACCCCGTTTTGTTGTGGAGTATTAACGCAGGTGATTTCATGAATGATCCCATTTTCACTGAAAAAGGATTGCATTTCAATGGATAACAGTTCGGGTGCATTGTCAGATCTGATTTTTTTTATTTTGGAAGAAAATTGTGTCTTTGCCATGGCATAAAAAGCTTTCAAACAAGATTGTGTTTCAGATTTGTTTTTCATTAAATAGATCCACGTACATCTAGTATGATCATCCACAATAGTTAAAAAATATCTTGAACAACTATGAGATGGGGTAGAATATCCTCCCCAGATATCACAATGAATCAAATCAAAGGAAGAAATACTTCTATTGATACTAATTGGAAAATGTTTCCTAACAAACTTGGCTAAAGGACAAATGGAGCAACAAATATTTTTCGATTTAAAAGAAATATCAATACTATTTAAAAGATTTATTAGGTGATGTTCAGGTGGATGACCCAAACGTTGATGCCATATATCTAGCGGTAAGTTTTGGCTGTGACTGGAATAACAAGCTGATTTTCTGTGCTCACTAAAGTAGTACAATCCATCTCTTTCCTCACCCATCCCAATCGTCTTCTTCGTGGACAGGTCCTGAAATACACAGAAATTTGGAAAGAAAATTGCCGTGCAATTATTTTCTTTAGTCAGCTTACTCACAGATATTAGATTATGTATAAAAGAGGGAACACATAAGGCTTTACTTAATTCTAAATTCGGTCCCAAATCAACTCTGCCTACGTGTGAAGCAAATGCAACCGATCCGTTTGGCATACCAATTGGTTGTTTTGTACAGCTCTTGGAACTTAGATTTGACTCAAAGGGTGTCATGTGATCCGAAGCACCACTGTCTATAATCCAATGATTAAATTTGCCAGCCATACCTGCGAAGTGAGCTGACTGGGCTGATGAGCCTTCTTGAGCCGAGTTACAATTGATGAGTGCTAAGAATTGGTTGTACTGCTGAGTTGTGAACGGGAACCCGCCACCAAGATTACCAGCGCCTGCACTGACATCGCCTTGCACAACAACGTGAGCTGTGGCCTTGCCTTTACCTTCCTCTGGATACCCATGCAACTTATAACATTTTTCTTGCACGTGACCCTGCATACCGCAATAATCACACATGGGCCGTGTCGAGCGACCATTGCCATGACCCCTACCTCTGCCACGTTGACCAGGTCCGCCACGTCCGCCTGAGCCATTACGGTTGCTGCTAGTGTTGGCTACCAGTGCTGATGACTCCAGCAGAGGAGTCGTTGGCTTTCGTGCGATTGCTTGCTTCTCCTCTTGCAGAACGAGGGAATAGATTTTCCCAATACCCGACATTGGATCCATGGTTAGGATTTGGCTTCGGATGGTTGAGTATACGTCGTTCAAACCCATGAGGAACTGGAAACTACGTTCCAGTTGTTGATTTGCGAGAGATGTCTTCAAAACGTTACATGTGCACTTGCCACATGTGCACGTCGGTATGGGCATGAGTGACCCCAATTCATCCCAAAAACCCTTCAGGCGGGTGTAGTAACCCGTAATGATCAGATCTGCCTGAGACAAACCGGCAATTGACCGCTTGACGTGAAAGATTTGGACTGAATTACTCGGCTCGTAACGCTCCTTCAGGTCGTCCCAAACTTCTTGAGCGGTCGTGTGATAAATCACAATGTTGGTCAATTCTTTGGAAACCGAATTCCAGATCCAGGACAGTACCATGGTATTGCATTTGTTCCAGAGCCAATACTGATCCGACTTTGGATCAGGTTTGATGACAGACCCATTGATGAACTCGAGTTTGTTCTTC
The DNA here is from genome assembly GCA_037678475.1 of x Bolboschoenoplectus mariqueter. NCBI lineage: Eukaryota > Viridiplantae > Streptophyta > Magnoliopsida > Poales > Cyperaceae > x Bolboschoenoplectus > x Bolboschoenoplectus mariqueter. Next base: position 273,110 of record CM075281.1, read on the forward strand.
GATGAGAGCGCGGTGAGCATGCTTCGGCTCCATGCCAGATAGTTGGTCTTAGTAAGTGGTTGTGCGACCAAGATGATGCCCGGATTATCCGAGTGATTGAGGAACAATGGAGAGGACTCATCAAGGGTAGTTTTCTTTTCTGCCATGATTCAGAGGCGTGACAGTTGACCCGACAAGTGAAGGCCAGCCTGGGCTTGGCGGCTGAGATAAGGTGATGATAGCGTAACCAGGTCAGGTGAATAAACCTGGCTCTGATACTATGATAAATTTAGAAAAGAACAGAAGAGAGAAAATTCTGTTTTATTGTATATCAGAATAATAAGAAAGATTACAAAGATTATGTTTATATAAGCACTATCTATTTATCTAAGGCTGACAATCTATTCTATCTATCTCAGGCTAAACATAAGGCATAATATATACAATTGACATAAATCAAGGAAATAATCAAAACTAATTAAGAGAAAATAAGAGATTGAGAGAAATCAAGAGTTGCTATATTTAACACTCTCTATTTATGCTTATCCAATTGGGTATTTTTAAATTCAATATGCAACTAATTTTAGCAAATAAATTGAATCAGATTAGTGATTTTAGCAAATGGATGATTGGGAATATAAGAATGTCGTCTCATCTAATATGATCGAAACCATTGAATTTTACTATGTTTTCTTATTTCTTTTTTCATCTTTTGAGCTGCAAAAAATATAATGTCAACCGTAGCGGGTTTTGTAGGAGAAATGGCCAAAATGAGTATTAATATTGTGGGGTTTTTTTGTAGCGAAATATATACATGATGTTATATACACGATGCAATTAGATCAAATAAAAGAAATCATCTTTTTCACAAGGAAAATATGAGAATATGCGCTAGATTCTCTCCTTCTTTAGATGGATGATTATTGTGTGCTACATACATGGCGTGAGATCTCCAACCATTCTAGATTTTCCATAGTATATTAACCAAGAAGAGCACTGGATCGTAAGGAAATATATTCTTTTCTGTTGTTTGTCATTTTGTCCCCCAGTTTTTTTTTAATTGATATCTTAAGCCGGGAGGAGTAAGTGTAATATTTGGATGCATTCCACTTTTTCTGAAATAAAAATTTTCATGTTAATTGCATTATATTTACGAAACATAAAAAATTTCAACTCTCATCTATCAGACAATTAGGTAGGTTTTTCAGATTTCTTTCAAAATGACAAATTCTAATATATAAATATTATTATTTTGAAATCATTTTAAAAAATATGAAAAAAATAGTTAGAAAACTCAAAAAATAGAAAATTTTGGTATTCTATAAAGTTTTGATATGAAGAATTTATTGAGCTATTTAGATTTATCTTTTGAAGCCGTTTCAATAGATTTTGAATTAAACTCACCAACGGTGTTGGTGAGCTTAAGCTCACACTAGTTTTACTCTCTCTCTCTCTCACTATACACACACACACACACACATATATATACACACATATACATATATATACATATGTATGTATATATATATATATATATATATGTATATGTATATATATATATAATTTTGCTGTACTATCAGTAGCGTTTCGGCCGAAATGCTAACAATTCAAATTTTAAGTTCTTGTGTTCGAAATTTCGACTTAAGTAACTTAATAAATTCTTCATATCAAATTGTTGTAAAATACCAAAATTTACTATTTTAGAGTTTCTTAACTATTTTTTTGAACTTTCAAAGATGATCTTAATTGGCATACAAATTTTTTTATGTTTATTTATTTTTGAGCCAAATAAAGTCATCTTTGAAAATTTAAAAAAATAGTTAAAATTTTTTAAAAATGATAAATTTTGATATTCTACAAGATTTTTATATCAAGAATTTATTGAGCTACTTAAATCGAAATTTTGAATACGAAAACTTAAAATTTAAATCATTAGCATTTCACCCGAAAAACTAACGATAGTAAATTAGTAAAACTATATATATATATAACAATATACTTTGGCGATGTACTCGAACAACTATTGATATTCATCGTCTTTTTAGTACGTGAATTAGAACAATGACGCTATGCTCGTGCAAGATCATTGTATCCTATCTTCAATAACACTGGCAAATCACGCAGGCATTTGCCAGTGATTTATTCTCCCTGATATACAACTGCAGACAAATATTTATATATAAATAAAGAAGCACACACATACAATAACACACCATCAGCATTATTAAGCATATATAAACTGCGCTAGCTTATATATGCAATTATAGCTAATTATGAATCCTGTGATCAGGAACGAAATCGCCGGCCACCCGACCCAGACTCCCTCTGGCAGTTGAAGTACATGGCAGCCACAATATCGAGATGGTACTGCTGTGCAAAACTCCTGCAGTTGAAGTTGTGGCGCATGACAGGCGGAAATACTGTTGCTCGACCGAGTTGTTGGAACAACACAAAAACCATGCGGTGGATTCCAGATCTTGGCTCCGGCCTCTCATATAATATCATCTCGTGTCCTGCATCATATTATTATACAATTACATTCATATAAATGAAAGCACCCATAAAATGGTACTGGCTGCTCTAGTTCCTCTTGAAGAAAAGATGCAAGATGTTTCCTTCAGGAAAAAAAACCAAAGATGCCAAATGCAACTACCTAGAAGGACTCTCAATTTTCAATATACTATCATATATGATATCGTTTGATTAACTGTGTGTTCTGTTACTCATTTCATGATTTGCTGGTACATGTTTCTTGTGTATTGATGTGGAGTATCAGTTCTACGATTTATCAAATGGACCTTCAGAATACAAAATACACACACACTTCATCCAAATTGGTCATCAAACTTTTAATAAAGATCACTGACTTTTATGGTGTAGAAAAAAGATCCATAACATTGACGCATGCTTCTAGAAACTCAGATGTTTTCTAAATTAATAGATAATTTTTCTTTATCTCTAGATATACTAAAAAGTATTCACAACTATAGATATCTAGATAGTTATAGTCATCTAACCATGAGAATTCATTCATCCTATTACCTATGTAATATGGTCACCTATAAATAGATAGATGTGTCAAACTATATTTGCAATCAGGTCTTCAACCAAGAAGACATAAAAAGAAAATAAAGTGATTCTCTCCACATGTATTCAGAAATGGACGTATGAGGTGGTCCTTTGGTATGTAATTATGTATTGATAAGCGAATTATTTTGTTTGAATATTTTTGTGCTGTTAAGCATTAATTAGTCATATTAGTTGTATTAGGTAGCATTACTGTTATAATAAATGTGTTTATTTTACTGGTACTTTTGTCTTGACAAGTTCACCAAACACTAACATTTTTTTAATTGTCAAAGCTCTGAAATCACCATCGATGGCGTTTGATAATTAGATTTTCAATTTGCAATCTTACAAAAAACCTTCTTAACTAGCTGTACTGCACGCATATGGTTCTTGTGCTTCCGAAAATGTTAAGAAAATGATAGTTTATGCAAAATGCTGGAAACATATATATGGCATACCATAGGATATATCTGTGCCTCCAGGGATGTCTGTCACCATCCTACAATAAAAGAAAAAAAGGAAGAGAAGTTGATGGCAGTTTATCAAGTATAATTGTGTGCATGCACTTTCTACCCTAAATGTCTCTATATGCAATAAAGACAAGCCAACTATATTCCGTTACAAGAACCATATTAGTATATATGTGAACATCATTTAATATACATGTAATATATATGTACATATAATGTGATATACAGTTAATTAATTAATACACACGCACACATATATGTTTCTAGTGTATATATAAACAACTTCATATCAATCTCTGAAATTAATTCTATAACATGATGCAAGCAAATGAACTAAATTAAGTTGACTAATCTTTCCAATGCTGTTAAAAAAAAACTAACAAAAAAAAGAAAAGAAATGAGATTATATATTTAGCTCACCAATGCAAGTATTCCCTGAGATTTGGGTTACTTGGACTCGGTGCATCTGGATCCACCAATACCTTTCAAATTTTAAGAAAAAAAAGTTAAGAAGTAACAATTAATACCGGACGTAGATGAACAAATTAGTGCTGCACAAGATGCTTTAATTTAGATTGTGTTCTTTTTTATTACTAAAAAACCATTTTATATACTTAACAACAAGTGGGTGCATGAGAGTGTCCACACACATTTATACATAGATACTCACAAGTGTGTAGGAAACTCGGAGGTCGTTACCACCGATCTCAATGTTCGGGCGGTTCACAACTGCAGACGGTCGTAGTTCAGTCCCGTTAAGCATCAACCTATTTGTATAGAACACTCGAAGGGGAATTGACTGTCTGAAGGGGTCCAAAACATCCCTAATTACATGTGCCAAAACCAAAGGATCTGACATTGCACCGAACTAGCTCGTAAACTGAAACACCTGAGTTAAGCTAGCTAAACGGGTTCAATCTGTTAGGATGGCTTGAAGAAACAATGCACAATGGATGTCTTCTTATAGGAAGAGGAAAAGAGGGGAATGAGAGAGGTTGCCATCAGCTTTTATGTAGAACTGAGAAATAATCAAATAACCATGTGCCTTTAATTTGGTTACGTTAGTTGTGATCAGTTTCTAATTTGTATATAGTTTGTGATGTTCATGCAAGGTTTCAGGCTAATAACTGTACAAGTAATTGAGATGCTACATTTGATATATATATATATATATATATTACTTTTAGTTGTTGGGAAAGCATCTTTCATTCAAAAGTTGAAGAAGGCAATATAGATTTTAGCTTAACTTGGTCTAATCAAGAATCATCCACTTGAAAAAGTGCGACCGAGTCGTTAGAAGCAGCTGATGTGGAAAGACAGTCTTCATATGAATATTCTTTTTCCAAATTTCAATTATTGGACAGTCTTAGCATACATTCTGATAGTAATTGATTCTTAAAAGATAAGAAAGTATCAAATAAAATATCTTTGAATAAGTAATTTTTTTAGTATCAAAATCTCATTAATATATATTAGTTTAAAATCTCTCTCTAAAATATTTGAATCTGTTCATTTAATGAAATTAAATATATAGTTTATGCTCTAGACAATTAAAACTTGAATGTATACTAAAGTCGCCAGTAAGCATTAGGTTAATTTTCCTTTCAACACGATTAATTCACTCAATCTCTCTGAAACCAAAATATAGGAGTAGTGAAAACAATCATTTGACCTATTCTCCTAAAAAACTTATTGAAGTGTTCTTCAACGCAAATGGATTAAGTACAAAAAGTTATGTTTTTTTTTGTCTAACAAGATGATGATTTAATTCATTTTGAAACTTTCATTTAATAATTTGAAAAAATAGAAAAAAAACATATATGACAGGTCAATTCATATCAGGGATATATATGATTAAAAAAATACTCAGTTGATTCTTATAATTTGTCAAATTAATAACTATTACTATTTAGAAGAGAATATCTAGGTTACTTCCTTACTAGAATCATCACTTTCAATACTTTACATTTCTGACCCTTATCTTCTTCTCAAAAAAAAAAAAAAAAACTTTAGATTTCCATTTCAAACTCATTGACATAATATTTTTCTTTTCAAAAATTTTGAACCCATGTATGATTTATTTCTTTATTCATTCAAAGATCGAATAATTCGTATCAGATAAAAAAAAAAACATACGGTCCACAATAGAAGCGGGAAGAAATGCATTGGCGCTGGTCTAAGCGCGTTTCACTGCGCAAGTATAGAGAAGAATTGGGAAAAGTCCGCTGTCCATATTTCATAGCAGAGACGAATCTCTGATCGATTTCGGGGTACAAACATATATATACTAATTCTAATTCTAATTACTCGTTTGAAGGGAAGATAGAAGAGAAAGTTATATATATCTTATATGCGGAAGGAAAATCAGTTATCCTAATTACTCGTTTAATTTATTACAAGCAGATATACAATAATAAAGTAAAAAATTACAAAATACAAAAAATAATTAGGAAGCACAAGCTAATTAATTATGAAGCAGTAAAATAATATGAAGCAGATATAATGATCACAAATCGATCTTATCATTACTAGCTATCCATGTAATGCATGGCGAAACATAGAACATAATTTACTAAATATAATGACCTCAATTAATAATATATAGTTATGGCTATTTCATTAGTTCAGCTTTTCGACAATTTGAAGAAAATAAATTTAACAATATACTCGGATGTCAATTGATTAAATGTTTATTAAGCAGCTTAATTACTCGGATATTGAAACCCTAACCTTAAAATTCTACTAAAAGAATGAATTTAACAGATTTTAATAATTAGCATGATTGTCATTGAATGGTTTTATTTTGAAAAGCTATTCCTATTTTTCTATAATATAAACATCAATAATTTTGTGTACATATTGACCTTAAAAATTCTGTTTAATTCCGTATGTATCTAAACTTATATTCATCCTCCATCTGAATTTCGAATATATAATCACTATACGAAGAGTATAACCTTTGTTATTAAATTAAAAGTTAATTTTGGTCCATTTGAAATGGGATTTCTGTTATAGGAATTAATTTGAATGCTTTTAATCTGGATCTCGCGCTTAATAAAAAGTAGAGTCAGAATCTACTTTTTTTCCCTTATACTGTAACACCGTACCAACACCTTTATTTATGTGGTTATATACAATTAGCATATGATGAAAAGGTGAATTTTCATTTTCTGCTGCATAACATTGTACTGCATAATGATTGTATGGATCTCAACACGATTGAATAACACTTTATAATGAGATTTTTTTTTAAATTTACAGTATATGAATCTCAATGTCATCAGATGAATAATACGCTGCGGTATACGTGTAAAAGAAGATACGAATTCTAAAAACCTAGCCTCGATCGCTCATGTCCATCTCACGGTTTGTGATTCGATGTCATCTCTCAGCTGTAAGTTCTCTGTATTTCCTATCACAAGATGCTGTTGCATCGAAAAAAGTTGCCCATAAATTGACATCCTCGATTTATTTTTTTGAAGTAAGCGGGATAATACCCACTTTAATCTTTTATTTAAAGACATCCTCGATTTCAACTGTTAGATATTTTGATCTTAATCCTCAAAATTAATTTAATTAAGTCTATTAATCTAATTAAGTCAAAAAGGGATATGAATAACATTATATTAGAATCAGTGTGGTAATAGATCTCACCTCAATACAGAGAGATGCAAATTCAAATATCATAAGAGGCATTTGCAAAGGAATAATATCATGATTAACAAGAGTTCTTATATATATATATATATAAATAAAACTATTACATAAAGTATGCCTTTTCCACTCAATAAAACAGCATCCGAGAAGCACAGACAAAAATACTCCATTTATTCACAAAAAAGAAAAAAACCTTTTCAAATAAACATAATTACATAAGGTAATAAAAAAATTTGAAAATGAAAAAGGTTTACTAATTAATTTATTTTATTTTTGCGTTAACAAATGCAGGAATTTCGATGCAACTAATACATTGATCAACAAAAGCTCATGTGAGAGAGGATATGTCAGACCTACACCAACTACATTATTTTTATTATTCTTTGTATAAATTTTATGTTTATATTTTACTTATACATTAGGAGTGTTAATTTTTTATTCGATTCAAATTCTAACTGATCCAATCTGAAATGATCTAAGAGAAAATAGGTTAGGTATGTTTAAAATTCTTAATCCTTCTCAGGTTAGATCGACCCATTTAATTGTGTTTTTTTGAACTAATTTTGAAACTTTACATGAAGTAAGATTTATTTATATACAAATTAAGATTAATTAATTATATACTAATTAAGATTAAATTTTATAAAAATATAAAAAATAATTATTAAATGCATAGTCAATTTATTTGAATTGAGTCGGGTCGATCTATGATCCGTTTTGGACAAGTTCAAGTCAAAAAGAATTTTGACATGATTAAGTCAAATTGAATCGGATCAAATCAGATAAAAAAATAATGTTAACCCGACATGATCCATTTACATCCTTAATTGAATTTTGATGGCATTCAGAACCATAAAATTCTCTCCGAATGCACTGTACACGGCAGTAGTTTGTATTATGCCGATTTCAACTAATCAGCCAACTTACAGTAACCAGAAAAAAACTTGACAAAATATTTTTGCATAATAGCTTCTGTTATGTGCAAGGAAAAAGATTCTTTCCTCAAATTTTAGTGTCTGAGGAAGCATCTACATTCCACCGCTTTTTAAAAAGAAAAAATATACTTTATCTTCAATATTCTGTCATGTTATGCTCTAATTGTCACTAACAAATATGGCTCCCTAAAAAAGATCAGTCCACGGGCTTCACGCGCAATAACAATGGTGAAAATAAAAGGACATAACAGTAGATACTATATTAGTATCCTTTTCAAAATTCCATATTTATTCACGTGAAGTTTGTGATATGTGTCCAATTATATTATTTTCTTTTTGAAAGAATTTAGATTCGGTTTACCAACTTGAGAACAGTGAAGCGGTGGAAATAGAAGGGTATATGTATTAGTACCCTTTTCAAAATTTCATATTTATTCATGTGAAGTATGTGACATGTGTGCAATTATAATATTTTTTTTTGTAAGAATTTATATTCGGTTTACCAAGTTGAGAACAGTGATTTTCTCGATCGGTTGCGTAAAATATTACGCTAACTTGGTACATGATCGATATTCGAATCCGTTCAACAATCGATAATTTAAAAAGTTGGATGGAAACATTTGAATACAGAATTTATATATTATTGCCATTGGATAGTAACAGAACCTCATGCATCACTATCATACATGCCTAGCTAGCTAGTTGAAGAATAAAACGGTGGTACCAACATAATTTTTATGCAAAGTTAGTTTGCATTTCGTGGTCGTGCATTATTGTCATAGTGCATAATTGGTTAAACCACTCAAATTTAAATTTTTATAAAAACAATTCTCTATTCAAATTTCAAGTATACAATTTTTTATATACATATTATCTTTGTCACTAAATTAAAAATTAGTTTTTATAATTGTATTTCTGTTTAGTGGTACAATATAAAGAGTATAGTATTCACATTGTTACGATAGTATTCATGATGAAATAAATCAATTTTAACACTTTGGATTCGTGGCTTGAAATGGAAATGGTCAATACTCCAATGGAACCAACTAAAATAAACAGATAAACTAGATGCAAAACCAGTCAATACTCCAATCGAACCAAACAAAAAACTTGACGCTTAAAACGATAAACCATTCAAGGATACATATAGGACAAGTTCAGAGATTTATAAATTTGGAGCGTATATATAATATTTACAACTCATCTTTCAAATCAAATTAGATCCATTAAATTTTCCTTATATGTTAATCCAGGTAATAACTTCATTTTTTGTTCAAACTTTTCAGAATCACAATCCAATGATAAATAAAGCATCATAGGTGAAGGGAATAGATATATTGAATTTTTTAATTATGAATTAATAATTTCTGAGAAAGTGTCTTTTGAACAAAATTGTCTAAGTATATTATAACAGTTTCTTAGATAATTGATATTCATGATGCTATAAATTTGTTCAACATATCAATTAGAGTGTGTGACATCAAAATTTTTTGTTGTTTTGATTCATAACATCGAAATTTTATAAAAATTCAATATTCCACATAGCTAGGAGAGTATTATAAGTGGTACAATACTGTTGAGAATGTAAATAAGCACGGATTAAGCACGGATTCTGAAAACATCATAGGATGGGACAAAATTTTAGAATGAAATATATTTTTGTAAATATTTGAATCAAAACTATATGTATTTATTTTTTTTCTCAAACAAATAATTTATTTTTGAAAATTATTTGGGCCGGTAGTCTATTTAGTTCCATCTCTGAACGCAAACTCATCTCTCGGCCTCATGTAATAATTTCGATTCTGCCCTTGTACTTGGGTATCTTAAAAGGTCTTCAAGTCAGGACATATGGATGAGAAAAAATAACACTAACAACATTTTTGATTATTCTGATGTAGATTGTGATAGCTATTATTGAAAATCACCGTATATAGTATAGTGTACCTTTGTAAGTGAAAAATCTTATGACTTGGAAGAATAAAAAAAAAAACGTTTCTATCAAATGTGAAAGCAAAGTATAGAGCAATAGCAGTAACAATAAATGAGTTAAACAAGCCTTAAACCTTTCCTAAAATTGTTTCAGGTCCATAAACAAGCCTTAAATCTTTCCAAATTCTACTCTTTTTTTTTTCTTTTTTCATCCAACATTACAAGCACGTCGGCCCAGTTCCATTTTATTTTCCCTTTTCTATTTAAATTTTATTGACAGAGCCCGCAACATCTCAAATTAGCTTCTCCCTTGACAAAGACTTCTTACAAACTTTACTAAACAGATATCAGAATTTCTCAAAACTTCTAAATGAAAATTGTTCCAATTACTGAACTCATACCAGTATAGGGAAAATGCTCTGGTACCAATTGGTACCATTGTCAAGAAGAACATTAAACAGAATTGCGTACAGTCATCAAGCAAATTTCTATAAAAAGAACCAAATTTTGTTTCTGATGTATAGAGGTATCTTTGCAAATTTCCAGATTTATTAATAATTGAAACCCACCTTTTCAAATTTGAGATGTAACATAAACAGTTGATCTCCGGGAACTTCTCAGTTTTTTTTCAAAGTTGGCCAAAAGCAAAAAACAACGACGCCTAAAAAAAGTTAATTTCTAAATTCTAATTGCAACAGAATCCCAAAATGTCCATAACATACGAATAAGTTCCTCTACTCACTAAAATCAGTATTTTCCGGACTTTAAACAATTGCGCATTGAGTGTCCATTGAGGTGCGAAGGAAATGCCGTCTATTTTTCCTTTATTTGGTCCTTGTTCTACATCCCTCATTCTAGAATAGAGAGGTTTTTCAAAAGCATCATACAAGGGTATACACTTCTTCTCCAATTTATAACAATCAATCACTTATTCATTTGTAATTCTATCCAGAAAATATCGGCGTCAGAGTTCCTTTTCTTCCATATATTGCGTTCGATGGCGACTTATGTGATTCATCTCTATTTCATGCATCCCGGTGCTTTCCATTTCTCCTTTTTCATTTTTCTTAATAAATAATTCTAGCATACATTAAACTATTATGATACATTTATTTTTTATGATATATTTTTTTAAGAAATATCATTCATATTAAAAAAATTAAAATTATAGATGTATTTTTAATTATTTGGATAGAACATGTATATTTTGAGTCAATTTAGAATTTGCTTAGTCATTCATCACGAAGTCATTAAAATTGACTCAAATTTGATATATATTTTATCTAAATAACTAGAAATACATTTATAATTTTATTTTTTTTAATTTGAGCAATATTTCTCAAAAATATGTATCGTAAAAATTGAATATATACTAAAAGTTAGATGTGTATTAGAATTATTCTTTCTTAATTAAGCAACAGTGACCGTATAGTTTTGGATGTAGGATAAAGAGATCAAACTTTTGGATCACATTTTTCTACTAAGACATTTGATCATGCATCAGGAGATAGACCTCTTAAGTTCCTTTTTTGTTATCATCTATAATCTATAATAATAGTATAAAGCTTGGGCAACTCTCTACGGTAGATGAATAGGGTAAACAATAGTAACTTAATCGTAAACCTTTGTTAGCTTTCCTTTATTTGTCAACCATACGATTTCAATATTTTCCATCTGACGTTTTCAGCTGAGAGAGAATTAGTGGGCATATGGATTTTCTGTATTGCTTTATGTTAGGTGTTTGCATTGAAGCATGTAACATGTTGTTTTTATGAATGCTTCATGAAAAATCGCGCAGTTCAAGTGTCAAATGTTTTAGCGAACTATTTTGAAATAGAAAAAAAGCGATTGCTACAAAGTCCATATTTAGTACATAGTGCGGAAAAATATATTATGTTAATGTAATTTTATTTTTCTGTGATTGTGTGCTTTGAAGAAGGAAAATAAATTGCCACGATCATACAATCAAATGGCCATTAATTGGGTTGGTTCTATGGTACACAAAACAGGGGACCTTTTTGCTCCATCTGAATACATGAGATTCGCTTATTATTATTATCCATCAGTTGCTGGTACCATGAGATATATATATTCCACGCCAAATGCTGTCATCAACTTTTACAAACATCGTTGTATTCCGAGCATTTACCAATTATCGGACGTTTCTTTAAAAAAGAAAAAAAAAAACCAATTATCGGATGGAATATAGCGATGTACGGAACTGAAGCAGTTGCTTTCGTGAATTTATATATATACCCATCGAAACATTCTAAATTGCCTATTTCCTCCTTAACACACTAAAATTGCTTATTACCCCCCTCCCCCTAAAAAAAAACACACAACCAATAAAATTTCTTATGTAATAGTGCGAAGGAGAAGAAAGTTAGAATTAAGGGGCTCTTATAGTTTTACTAAAGAGGAGGGTAAAGTTGGTATTTTAAATTATTAATAACTAAATGGATGAAACTAAAATTATGAATTTCCAGATTTTTAAGGGGCTCCTATAGTTTTACTAAGGGGAGTTTTTTAACTATTTTTTTTCAAATTTTTAAAGATGGCTCTAAAATAAAAATAAAATAATGAATTTTTGCACATAAAAATAGAAAATTTTCAAAAATATGAAAAAAATAGTTAGAAAATTTTAAAAATAAAAAATTTCAATATCCTACAAGTACAAGATTTTGATATGAATAATTTATTGAGCAACTTGAATTTTTTGTTTGAATTCAATTTGATAGGATTTTGAGTTAAGAACACCGAGGGTTCCATACTCCTACGAGTATGCTAGTTTTACTCTATGTACATTTTAGACTTTCTACATATATATACACACATACATATACATATGTATATCTACATATAGATATGTATACATATACATATGTATATACATATGTACATATATACATACATATACATATATATATATATATATATAAAGCTAGGCGTGAGGTCAACCTTGCCAAGGGTTTGGTGAGCTTAACTGAAAAAACTATCGAAATGACTTTAAACGATAAATTCGAGTAACTCAATAAATTTTTCATATCAAAATATTATAGGATACCGAAATTTTTCATTTTTGGAGTTTTCTAACTATTTTTTTTAAGATGGTTCCAAAACAATAATAAAATAATGAATGTTATATATATTGAAATTGGTCATTTTGAAAAAAATCTCAAACAAATATTTAAAAAGCTCTAAAAATAGAAATTTTTTGTATTCTACAAGATTTTAATATAAAAAATTTATTGAGCAAATTACATTTGTTATTTGAAATCGATTCGATTGTTTTTTTAGTTAAGCTCACGCTAACTTCACTCATATATATATATATATATATATATATAGGAAGTCTAAAATGCAATATGTTGTATGGATGAAATCATGTAACGGCTCCATATCTCCAGTTTGGAGTTAAAATTGATTAATCCAAGCCGTTCAATATAATCTCTATATTAAAATCTTGTGAAATACCAAATTTTATTTTTTTATAATTTTTTTTACTATTTTTTTGGACGCAAAGAAAATCAATTGATTTGAGGAATTTAGATCATCCAATAACAACGATTTTCTTCCCCTCCTAAAAAATAGTAAAAAAATTCTAAAAACATAAAATTTAATATTTTATAAGATTTTGATATGAAGATTAAATTGAGCTACTTGAATCGATCATTTTTTCTTCCAAACTCGAGATTTGAAGCTGCATGAGTTCATCCATATAATTGTTGCATTTTAGATATGTATTGAGTTCTTTTAGATATGTAATAACGTTTTAATGGTTATGTACAATCTTTAATAACTAGGGATCTGTTTGGCAAACTGATTACAAAGTAGAATAGCGGAATAACACACTATTTCGCTTAAAGCAACTTGCCAAACGCAAAAAAATGAATTGAAATAGTGGCATGGATAGGCTATTTTGCTATTCAACTATATGATTCGAATAACGAAATAACGGTTTTTCTCGGCACACAAAATAGCAAAAAATCCCTATTTTTTTTACCAAATGATATTTTCACTCTTCCGAATAATTTGAAAATAACACTCTCCTATTCACTCTTCTAAATATCACTATTCTATTACAACTCTATTTTGATGATTCTAATAATACTATTCTAGTGTTACTCCTTTATTTGCCAAAGAACTTCTACCAATATAGTAGCTAGCGTGAAATTAACTGTATGCATGAATTATATGTATATATCAAACTATGCTAAATCATAAAAATAATTGAACTTAATTATGTGTAAAATCTCAGCAAATATAATCACAGAGGTCGCAAAGTGCCTATCAGGCGTCAACACACACATATATATAGTCTCGGAATCTACAAAATGATTGTAACGAACAACAGTATTGTCTTATCATATTAATTTTTGCTAAGATTATTATCAGATCGTATTAGATATTTGTTCAAGTGAGAGCTTCTCAACTCAAATAGGAGGTATACATATGCGATCGATGATTTAGCTTATCAGCTATTAGTTAGGAGTTAATTTACCTCCAGTAGGAAGGAAAAACATGTTATTGGAAGGAAAAACATGGGCGATGGCAGCAACATCAATAATTAATTACGGGGAGAGATAAGATACAATTTTCTAAGCAAAAGGAAAATAACAATTCTAATTACTCCGGAGTCTTCTCAAACATATTAAACATAAATACTACGTAGTACTTGTTGTAGGATGCTAAATATATATATGTAGCACACATATACAGTAATAATAATATATATTTTTTCTAAATGGACAAATGATATATATAATGTATTTTGATTTGTCTTTCATTTCACTCATCATCTATATATGATTTCTCGTAAAAAAGTGATTCTCACCATGATAGATCGATGAAATAGGGGAAAGAAAATCATGGGGCACCCCAATATTACCCTTTATATATGAATATATATGTATTTTTTTTCTTTTTCTTTTCTTTGGGACTAACAATTAGAACTAGCAATGGCACTTTTAACATTTGACAAAATATAGGTCGGTATTTTCGTCAAAATATTCATTTATATGATAAAATTTAATTTATGGCAGAAAATTAAGAGCATGATCATGAAAAATAATTAAGCTATGACTAATCTTAAACAAATAAGCTTACTATATACACATGTAATTGTAAAACAATAAAATACAATTTAATTAATTACTAAATGCAATAAACATTAATGATAGTCATATTTCTTTTGTCATCAACTTATTCTTCTCATATTAAAAAAATAATATTGTACCTACGAGTCGAGGATGAAAAAAGGAAAAGAATGACCGAATTAGGAGAATTGTGTCTAACATATTTGAGCAAGACAATATTTTATCTATTAACACTAATTTGCAGCTCATCAGTTGCCAAACTTAATCAGTGTCTACTACTTGAGTGATTTAAGAATTTTAATCCAATTTCCTAGCTACTTAAGAAAATTTGAACTAGAATATATCTAAGTTTCTTTGTTTGTACCAATGAGCTGGTAATTAAAGGGTGGATGTACCATACCACCACCTTTGCATCTATGATTATGCAACTAGGCATATGATGCAAATCCTCGGAAGATCACATCTATATTTTTCATGATTTATACGCATTGTACGTGGAAGGCATCTATGGATTTGCCGACTCTCGGAATCCTATCTTCTTCCTATCATAAGATGCATTGCATCTACAAAAAGCAATGCATGATTTGACATCCTCAATCGATCATAAACCATTAGATATATCTAATTATATTCTAGTTTAGTCATTTTACTTATCATTGTACCAATCAAAATATTTGTGGGGAGATCACTATTTTAACAATTGTAACAATGAGATTTCAAATAAAATCAGAAAAAAATATTAAAAATAGGAAAAAGTTTATAGACATATTATTGAATTTATAGATTGATTGAATTTTAAATTAAAATTTAAGTGTCATTTGATATTCAATCAATGATCATTAAATCGGGATCGTTGTAAAGTACATAATTTTTTATGGACTATCAATTGATACTTGAATTGTATAAAATTTGAATTTGAAACACAATCAATCTATAAGTCATCCCTCTCCTTCATTTAATTATCCATTTAACGCTATATATAGAGTAAAACTAGGGTGCTCTTAGAAGCACCAAGCTCTATAGTGTTCTTAACTCAAAACTTACCAAAATGACTTCAAACGAGAAATTCGAGTCGCTCAATAAATTTCTTATATCAGAATCTTATAGGGTATCAAAATTTTCTATTTTTAGAATTTTGAAACTATTTTTTCAGATTTTTAAAAATGATTCTAAAATAATAATAAAATAATGACAGTTTATATATGAGAATAAACAATTTTCAAAAATCTGAAAAATATAGTTAGAAAACTCTAAAAATATAAAATTTTAGTATCATACAATATTGTTATATAAAGAATTTGTTGTTTGAAATTAATTCGATAGATTTTCAGTTACAAGCTCTAGAAGACTTGATGTTTTTAGGAGCACTCTAGCTTACTCTCTCTATATATAGAGAGGTATGCTAATGTGCTTTATAAAGCATAAAATGTCCCTTCATACTCGTATCTTTGTTTTAGAAGTCTAAATGGTCAATCCAAACCTTTCAACATGATCACTATATTAAAATCTCCTTGAAGACAAAATTATATATTTTTTGAAACTTTTTTGCTATTTTTTCAGAGGTATAAAAAATCGTTACTATTAGATGACCCAAAAATCACAATATCAATGAATTTTGTAAATATGATCCAATTTGAGGGATAAATTTTATTATTATTTTAGGATCATATTTCAAAATAAAAAAAAAGTTAGAAAACCTCAAAACTAATAAAATTTGGTACTTACAAGATTTCAATATGTTGATTGAGTTGAACAACTTGGATTGATTTTTCGAACTTTGTTATTTGAGATGTGTGAGCTTTAAATTTTATGATTTTTGAAGGTCATTTTTTTATTAAATGAAATGGTCTAGTTAACTATGATTAATTAATTTTAATTAATATATTCATTTTTTGACACCTTGATATAGTACAATATGAACAAAAAATATATAAAATTTAACGTTAATGCATCTCTCATGAAAACAAATAAAATCAATGATTTTGATTTGATATTTGCATTTCAAAATTTTCAAAATATAAATATAAAAAAATGAGTTTGTGGTATTTTGTGATAGTGAAGTTTGTGATAGAGAAATCATGCATCCTTCTAATTTAATATCCTCTTTCATTCGACATTGACATTTAAAATACTCTTTTCAAATTAATAAAGTTGTCCTGGATAACTTTGCATATAAACTTTTGTCACTGGTTACTTTCAAGGGCTCCACCACAATCAGAGAAAAAAACTTCATATATACAAATTAACTATATTTAGGCACTGCAACTTTTGTTGTAGAAACATGCACTGATATTTTCTAGCAACGCGCTGTGGGCCGTTCTTTTTTATACTTAAAAGAAAAATATATTTGTATGCCCTATCCCTTTCCTCTTTTAAAAACCTTCACGGGGCAATGAGGCATCCACAACTTTTAAAAATCAAAGTGGAAAATTTACATATTCACGTGAGGTACATGACATACGTCAAATTATATCATCTTCTTTTGTAAAAGGTAAAAAAGCTTATTTTTTTCTCATCTTCTTTTGTAAAAGGTAAAAAGCTTATTTTTTTTCTTTTTATATAAACACTGACGTCAATTTTATCATTTATTTTTTAAAATAATTTTTATAAAATTTAAATTAAAAATTTTAAAATTAATTTTATCATTTATTTTTTGAATAATTTTTATAAAGTTTAAATTTAAATTTTTAAAAAAATGAAATTTATTAATATTGTATTAGTCCATCCATTAAAAAAAGAATCTTATATTCGGTCAAAGAAAGGTCATATCGATCCCTTCAGAAAAGCCATTTTTTATTCAAAGTTGCGCAGAATAGTGCGCTATCTAATGTTCCTATTTAGGGATATAATGACGTGTAAAAGTGGAGGGAAACATCTCCACTATATATATATTTTTCTTATTACCGATTCCCCATGTTTCATGCCCCGTTGTGGCCCCCCTATAAGTTCTATATGCGCGTGTCCCGAGCGCAATGAAAGTGGGGGGGTAGCTGGGGGAGCAGAACTTGCGTCTGAACACTGGATCAGTGTCCTAACAAAATATCATGCATCAATTTCATTATATTCTGAAGAAAAAATAAAAATGCATATTTTCAAATGCTGAAAAGATAAATGCAGGAACAACATGAACACATATATAATTGCAGAGTTTCTATATATCTTCTTTGAATTAGTTCGGATGCATAATAACAAATGTCAGAAACTCCAAGAATTGTTTTTCAACGCGAGCATCTGAAATTAATCTTGAGCCATTCTGACTTAATTGGAAAATTAAAACTGATACCCAGATTAAATAAATGTCCTAATAACTAACAATCATCATGAGTGTTTTATATCAATAATATTTTCGATCAAGGACTGATTATTTTGTTGTTCCGATTGTAATATAAAATAATTCCTAATATAATAATATATGTTTCTTCGAAGTCCTAGTATGCCAAATTTTAAAAATCTTACAACACTAAGCTAATATAATTTCTATACCTGAATTAATTAGCCCAGTTAATTAATTTAGGGGTTCATTATTACTGAATGACATGAGCTCTGAAAATATCAGTAGTTGGTCCGAATGTGTCAGTAGTAATTCCAAATGGCCGATTTTTTTATTTAAAAAAAGAAATAATGAAAATTAAATAATTAGAAAAACAATAAGTGAAATTGCATATATAAGAGGGATGGAGTGATAATATCTGTCCCCTATGCACGATTCTACACAAAACAGTTAACATGTGGAAATAAGAATTAAATTTTTTTTTTTGAGACGGAGAAGTATATTGATGTTACAACCTGGGGACGAGAAAAAAGTACCCCTCCGTTATTCTCTAGGACAGAGAACAGGAGCTCGTCTAGATTTGTCTGGGACGGAGAACAAGAGCTCATCCTCAACTCTCGAAGACCACGCCCCCACGCACAAATCCCTCCCACGTGGCTCACCAATGCCACCACATGGCTCCTTCCCTCCCACACGGCTCACCCATGCCATGCCAACTCACCCACGCCATGCCAGCTTCACGCACATGTAGATTCCCTCACTCGTGAAGCGGAGATCGTGGCTGGGACGTGATTTAGAAGCCCGTTCGGAACGCTTGGTTCATGCTTTGATACTCATCCCCCACCCGTGACCACACATCCCACTCACCTTTTATCCTTCCTCCCTCCTCAAAGAAAAACCCAGTTCCCTCCCCCCACCCGCATGGCTATTTCTTCCTCCCCCCTCCACTCACTCTTAGCTTACCAGAGCAGCGACCGCAGTCGTCGGTCTATCCCAGCTACCGTCGACTTGTCTCGACTGTCTCATCGCCTTCCCCTCTCATATTTCCAGATAAATTTATTTATTTTTAAAACCAAAATTTATTTATTATGCAATAATTTATTTTAAGTTAATAATTATAATATATTATAATAATAACTTAAAAATTATAATTAGAATTTGCTGTAATAATTTATGTAGTTTAATTTTTTAGAATGTGTTATAACAGTGTTTATAATAATTCTGTAGCATAATTAGAATTTATTATTGTAGTGTTTATAATAATCATGTAGGTGGATAGGTACACACGAGTATTTTTACTTGATTTATTCAGATCGATATTTTTCCTCGATTCATCTCGCGACAATATACCGGTGATGTACTTGCAGTTCTTGACTAATTTGCAAAATCCGCTGGCCTACAATTGGAGTGTATATATGCAATAATTCTTATATTTTAAATAATTATTTAATTTGAACTAATTATTTTCCTTCTAATTACTTTTTGTAATAATTAAATAAAAATAATTTGTACATGTATGCTAGTTGTTATGTACCGACATCATTTTACAACCTTGATGTCGCAGACCAAGACCATTAGTGGGCCAATTTTACTTCTCCAGCAGTAGTCCCAAATGTATTTCAATGTCACGTGACCTCATTGTCGACGTTTGGATCCTTCATTGGGTGATGAGGATCCTGAGTTGAGACCATGCTACATAGTGCGGTGTGACACTCCACATATTTATGCCTTTTGTCTAGCCCGCACCTAAACTGACATATTATCACAACCAGTTCAAGCATTTAATTAATGCACATGTGAATTGAGAGCCACACAAATCGTACTTTGATCTACTTCCTAATTGTGTGTTAGATTTGTGTTCTAAAAGTTATCATTTGTTGATTATCTTTTATATATGTTATATGTATGAATTGAATGTGATTTACATTTTGTTCCATGAGTTTTATATTTATATTTAGAAGTATTCAAGAAGATGCACTTCGGCTTGAACTGCAGGATTTTAAAAAAATAAATACACAACACTAAAATGTTCACAGGTCTTACATATTAGCAGTGACACTAATATGACATATAAGAATGTCGTGTTGATAAAATACGTTGCAATTCTACAAACGTTGATAAAAGATTATCATTTAATAATACGAATATATAAAATGTTTTATATATTGAACATACATAATAGATGAAATATTATATGGATTGTGTTAGTGTCATTAATATTTTCATCGTTCTCTGATTTCAAGATTGAGACATATTGCTTTCACCTGAGGAATATACAACATAATTATTATTAAAAACTACTTGCAAGAAGTGGTGATAAAAATAATAGTTTTTTATATATAACTTGTGCGAGAAAATGATATATGTCAATAGCATATTTGTCACTCATTAATAATGAGAAATGATATTTTGGGTCCATTGGTAAAGTAAAATTATAAATGGATCTAATATAACTGAAGTGCAGTTATAATTTTATAATTTGCTTAATAGAGATTAATAAATGATTATAATAAAAAGATGACACAATTCTACTTTGTATATTAATCAGAATATCATAAGGCAAGAAATAGATACAAATAATAACAAATGCTACATTACTATAAGGATCGCGTTTCGTAGAAGGATTACTAAACGTTTATGTTATTTGGGTAGCTGTAATCTATAGCTAGAATACTGCTTACAGTTTATGAAATTAAATATTTTATTTCATTGCCAACATAATATAGATCCTCAATATAGGACACACCAACTGAATGAGAAATTGAGAAGAGAATTGAGAAGAGAATAAGCCCAAACAAATATTGTAATCCCAAGCCCAAACCCAAAACATATTTTAGCAAATTGAGAAGAGAATAACCCCAAACAAATATTGATTATGACCATTAAATTCGGATTACAAAATGGACAGATTTTAAGGCAACTTTAAATGAGAATTTCAGGGGACAAACATTAACCAATCTGGGCGTATGATCTATGAATTCTGTAACCCTTCAGATCTAGAAGCCAGCGGTGAAATTTTCAAGTTGTTTGAAATTTTCCGAAAGAAAGTTATTATAGTTTTAGTAACAAAAGGTCAGAAGTTGATGTGCTGTTTCGAATTTTGTTTATGTTTTAATACGAATTTAAAGAGTCTAATTATATTTTTAATGGCTGTAAATAATAGAAAAATATATACACAAGCAATGATTTTTCTCTCTCTTCGGCAAGTTTAGAGTTTTTCCTCCAAAATATTTTGCTAAAATATATATCAATTGATTATACAATCGATTAATAGATGAGTGAAAAGCTAGACGCGGAAGAGAGTTCGCTAGCACGAATTCGACACTGTTCTTGTTTCGGATTCAAGGTGAATCTCAGAGGAATCAAGCTACATTAAAGATCATAGGTATGATATAAAATTCACTCTTGTAAGAATATGTATATGATTACGAGATAGATAAATTAGCAATAATAGAACGATTTTGGATGTTATCGGATTAAATTTTTATTTTATTTTATCCGATTCGCATCATGAAATCTTTCAATTGGTATCAGAGCAAAATTTTCTATTATGCTAATTAGACTATTTTATTATGTAATTTTTATTACATAAGTGCTTAATTAATTGTTCTTTTGTATTGCAGTTTTGAAAAATTGCGGTTTTGAAAAATTGCGGTATTGAATTTTTTAATCAATTTGTAAAACTGTCCTAGGCTCACTTGCTAATTATTTTTGTGTATTCTCAAATTATTACATCAATGGAAGATGTTTAGAATAGAATAATAATATAGATCAAGGTTTTTGGACAGATATATAGGGCCAATAAAATATAAGAAAAACTGTGCGCTATTGGAATTTCCAGCAACATCGATTGTTTTTAGCTGAAATTCAAATTAGGATTTATCTCAATCGGTTTATCGTATTTGAATGAAACTAGTTTCTAAATTTAGATAAGGAAGAATAGTTTTGAAATAATATAATTGTCCTATACAAAAATATTACTGTTTTTAATAAAAAAAAGGAGAGACAATGCGCAATTTTTTTTTTATATAACGGTTTGTGTTTTCCTTTAAATGATTAAAGGATTGTATTTCAAACTATGGTACAAAATCATTGTTGAATTGTAACAGAGAGTTATAAATAATTTTATGGGATTTAAATGATTTAGAGAACCGCAAATACTTGAGAAAAGGAAATTAGTTAAATGATACAAAATAGTGCATCGGTATGCAATATCTATTCAATTTTGTTTTGTAGGGAACTAAGTTTGTATGTCGCATTCTAATGCCTTGTGTGATGTAAATTTTATGTGATATGCATGTTTAATTGTAAGCAAGTTTAATAAGCGGTTATTAATTAAGCACAAAAGACAATTTATGTATAGGATGCCTTTTATTTATTTATTTACATCATATGTTTTTGTGAGAATGAGAGAGGTTCATAATACTTACACTTAGTAAATTTTGACAGGATTTATAAATAAAGTTTGGGATTGCATATTTATTTTATGCAAATTTTCATCCGATAGTGTAAAAGACATAGTGATGGACGAAGAAAAGGCGCAGAGGCATATAAACTCGCAAATGTTTGTGATTGTGTTATGTTTTATGCTTTATGAATTTATGTGAATAATATGTTAGGATAGGTATGGGTGTATAAATACATAACCTACCAAACTATAGTCACATTTGAATGTTCAATGAAAAATTAAATATTTTTTCTTCTCATTTTATCCACTTTAAGCTAAGAAATAAAAATATGCATGAGTGTAATTTTTAATCTTTAAAAATTGTGGAATATGTTAGGATATATTATAAGCCATTGATAAATGGATTTGATGTGATGCATTTGGTATATTTATTTTATGGAGATAGTATGACCAATCATATTGACCAAAAATACACACAAGTTAAAATACATGAAATTAACAAATATGATTTCATGTGATTTAATGCCGAAATTTAAAATTACGAAATTATGCCCAATTTCGTAATTCACCACATACGAAATTTATTTTTTGGAATTAAGAAACAATTCCATGAAATAATCATGCCCAATATTAAATCATGAAATTATGCTCAATTTCATGATTTATCACATATGAAATTTATCTCTTAAAATTAAGAAATAATTTCATAAAATAATTATTATGTGAGATTAATGCCTAATCTCATATGATATACAATGATGAAATGAAATTAATGCCTAATTTCATTCCAAAAATACCAAAAATATTTTTAAAAATCATAGAAAAGCATTCTATGATTTTACAATAATTTTCATGATTTTATCACAAACAATTTCATGAAAAATAATTTAGAAACGAGAAAAGACAAATAAAATAACAATTGGAGACATGATTGTGTGCAACTTGGAATTGCCAAGCATATTTTGGCCTTTAATTCTCTCTCCAGCGAAGAGAAAGATGGGAAATGAGTGGGTGCACTTGGTGCACTTGTGTCTCTCTTCACCCCAATTCAAATTAATACACGGACCATGTGAACCAAGTCCAACGAAAGAATGCAATATGTACGTCTCTCATTAAACCTTACAAGTGGGGGCCATGTTCTTTTCTGTCATTGACAGGGGGGGCCAGCACATGCCTTTCTCTCTCCCCTCCCCTGCGCTCTCTCTCTCTGCCCACTGGACCCCACAAGCCAAAAGCTCCCTCCTCTCCTCTTCTTCTCCCCTGGGCGCGAGTTTTAACAGAGAAGAAAACCTTCAAATTTCGGAAATGGAAGGATGA
Organism: x Bolboschoenoplectus mariqueter; assembly: GCA_037678475.1. NCBI lineage: Eukaryota > Viridiplantae > Streptophyta > Magnoliopsida > Poales > Cyperaceae > x Bolboschoenoplectus > x Bolboschoenoplectus mariqueter. The sequence goes on from CM075281.1 coordinate 297,244, forward strand.
TAAATAGGTCAAATTAGTTCAAACCCTCTTAGCCTCGGATAGAGCTCGGCGAGGAGAGTTCGGGGAAGCCGTCAATTTCAAAAATAGATGAATTAACGAGGGAGAAATCGGGTACGAAACTTATGTTGGTGAAGAGGCCGAACGAGCAAATTGGCGACCAATAGCCCAAATTGAATGGTTGGGGAGCGTCACAAGGGTGCCACGACGGTGTTCAAAGTTTCAATTTGAAGTTTGGAGTGGTGGAATGGCGGGGTCACAAAGGGAAGCCCGAATGTGGGCAAGCTCGGCCTCAATTGAACAAATTGGGGTTACAAAGGGTAATTCCAGGCTATGAACATGCTATGAGGATGTCAAATAAGCTCTCAATGATGTAAAACAAGTATCAAATGCATCCAAAAAGTGCAAACTGTCCCAAGCCCGAAAATTGAAAAAGATAAGAGTGTTTTGGATGCCTCTGACACAATCTAACCTTTTGGAGACACTTGACACACTTTGATAGACTTCAGGAATGCAGAAGAATCAGAAAAATAGAAAAGAAACAAATTTTATGCTATGTTGGGCAATGTTTGTCTTTAGCCAATTTTCAATTTCCACCATTTGATCAAAATTTATGGTGGAGATGATATCAATGTGTTGCCATAGCTTTGAGGCTATATAAGGACCCCCCATCTGCCAAAGAAAAAGAAAGGAGAAGAAAAAAAAAGGGAAGAAAAAATATATTAGGGTTAGCCAATTTAAAAAAATTTTGGTTTTTTTTCAAAAAAAAAACTGAAATTTTCATTTATAAATTTTGAATTCATTTTCTTTAGTGGTGAAAGGTATGATATGTATGCAATTAATGAAATTTTATATTTTTCTTGATGAATGAAATATATTTCCTTTTTTCCTTTTGTTGTCTTTTTTTTTTTTAAAAAAAAAGAGAGATCAAAGATTAGTGTTGTAGTGAATGCTACCTCTATATCTTTGTTTTCTCAATCTAAAATCAGCTTTGTTAATCTAATTTCTTTTTTTTTATAAATTTTTGACAAATATATATTTAAGAGGGTTATGGTGAATGCCATCTCTCAAAAAAAAAAATTTGGAAATAAGGTGTTGTAGTGAATTCTACCCCTTGTTCCAGATTTAATATAGTGCTAAGCATCAAGCAAAGCAGAATATCAAACTCGAAATCTCAAAAATCGAGTTGAAATATTGTCAAAAATCTGTAAAAATAAGAAAAACTTGTGATTTTGACACAAATTCATGCTTTTTAATAAAAAAATTATTTAAAACTTGACCCTCCATGTTCTCTTACATTTATTTAGTGAAACGACATTGTTTGTGAGCTTGTACCAGTGCTTTAAAGCTCATTGAGCCTTATGATGCTCAACTGGTACCAAACAGGGGCATTTTTGCCAATTTTCTTTGCAATTTCATATCTTTTTATTTACTGAGCCAATTGGCCTCAAATTTGGACAGGAATTAGAAAAAGACTAAAAAAACATTCTCCTAAAATTTCATAATTTTTGGACTTATGAACAGGGAGATATTGCCTGTTGAATTTCGCTGGTCCAAAGTTTCTGTAAAAGTCAACTGTTGGTCAAACACCAAACTCAACACAAAAAAAAAAACTGATTTAAATATAAAAAAAAATATATCCCGATAAAGGATGATTATTTATTTGATTTGGATTTTTTTTTTAGTTGATTAGGATGTGTGAATTCCTTAAAAAAAAAAATAAAAAAAAAAACAGAACACTGGCACAGATTTGGCATGTGCCTTATCTGGCCAGTTCAAAGATCAGCCAATATATCTCGATTTACTCACCCATTTGACCTGAAATTTTGCAATAATATAGAGTATGTTTTCATGGACATGTCCCCAAAATTTCATAATTTTTTGAATTTTCTGTGATTTTATATGAATTTTTGAAGTTGGGTCTGTCAAAAGAAAAAAACTGGGTTGGCTCTGTTTTTTTTTCTTTTCTGTTTTTTTTTTCTTTTTTTTTCCTTTCTGTTTTTTTTCTCGTTTTTTCTCTAGAAATAAAAAATGGTGAAATTGACCACTCAAATATACTGGAACATGATTAAATATGTTTTTCGAAGAATCAATTGAAGAGAAAACAATGATAAATGAACGAATTTTCAATCGGTACCATATCCGTTTGAGTCCATTCGGTACCGGTCGGCAAAATTAAAATTAAGCTTCACAAACTTTTTTTTTATGTTCTAACGATGCTACAGCTCGAAGGAATTGAGCCAATTTGACAAAACGATCTCAAAATCGACATAAAAACGATTTCCCTCGAGATTCCGGCCCTAGCCGAACTGGTGGCACTATTTCCGGCGATCGCCGGAGCTAGTGGCCCCGAGACCGGGACAGTAGTGTCCTCCTCGCCGGGACGGCTCCGGTGGTTCCCCCCGATCGACGATCCGACGCCGGCAGAGCTCCGATCAAGCAAAAGCACGAATATTGATGCACATGAAAGTGTGAATGTTGATGAAATTTGAACACAAGCATATGGGAGGGAAATTGCACGGATCCTGATGTCATCCGACAGCCCAGAAAAATTCAAAGTTTGGATCTTGATGATCTAGCTTTAAATCAACGGCTCACATTAATCTGTTTCAAAAAACAGACTTTAAATATTAAATAAAAATAATTTCTTAATACCAAAAATCATGAAAAATATATCAAAAATCATGGCTTCATTTGAAGATATTTTTGGATCAATAAAAAGTTAGTTTTGATTTTATTTTTATCTTTAAAAAAAAATCAAAACATATCATCTTGTACAAATATTTTCTTATATTTTAATAAAACAAATCAAAATATTCAAGATACTCAAATTATTTATATTTTGATAAAACAAATCAAAATATTCAAAATACCCAAGTTATTTATATTTTGATAAAACAAATCAAAATATTCAAGATGCTCAAATTATTTATATTTTGATAAAACAAATCAAAATATTCAAAATGATCAAATTATGTTGTATTTTGATAAAACAAATCAAAATACTCAAGATGCTCAAATTAAGTTATATTTTGATAAAACACATCAAAATATTCAAAATGATCAAATTATGTTATATTTTGATAAAACAAATGAAAATATTCAAAATGATCAAATTATGTTGTATTTTGATAAAACAAATCAAAATACTCAAGATGCTAAAATTAATTTATATTTTGATAAAACAAATCAAAATATTCAAAATGATCAAATTATGTTATATTTTGATAAAACAAATCAAAATATTCAAAATGATCAAATTATGTTATATTTTGATAAAACAAGTCAAAATATTCAAAATGATCAAATTATGTTATATTTTGATAAAACAAATCAAAATATTCAAAATCACCAAATTAGGCTATATTTTGATAAAACAAATCAAAATATTCAAATCACCAATTTATGTTGTATTTTGATAAAACAAATCAAAATATTCAAAATAATCAAATTGTGTTCTATTTTGATAAAACAAATCAAAATATTCAAGATACCCAAATTATGTTATATTTTGATAAAACAAATCAAAATATTCAAAATCACCAAATTTTCTTATATTTTGATAAAACAAATTAAGATATTCAAAATGACCCAACTATGTTATATTTTGATAAAACAAATCAAAATGTCCAAAATGACCAAATTATGTTATATTTTGATAAAACAAATAAAAAATATTCAAAATAATCAAATTATATTATGTTTTGATAAAACAAGACAAAATATTCAAAATAACCAAACTTTGTCATATTTTGATAAAACAAATTGAAATATTTAAAATATGCAAATATGTCCAAATCTTTGACCAAACATGTTAAATATGCAAATAAACCCAAGTATTTCCAAATATTTGACCAAACATGTCAAATATGCGAATATACCCAAGTATTTGACCAAATATGTCAAAAATGCAAATATGCCCAAACTTCTAACCAAACATGTCAAATATGCAAATATGCCCAAACTTTTGACCAAACATGTCATATATGCAAATATGTCTAAATCTTTGACCAAATATCCCAAATATGCAAATATGTCCAAACTCTTGACAAAATATGTCAAATATGCAAATATGTCCAAATCTTTAGCCAAATATGCCAAATATGCAGATAAGTCCAAAACTTTGTAAAACATACCAACATATCAGATTATATCAAATCATGTTTCGAGAACGTTAAACGGGCAGTGTGCTTTAGGTTTAACGTTCCTCATTTTGGAAATCGATAAAGAATTATACGTTCCCGATTCTCCAAATTTCTCAGGTTTCGAATTGGCATTGCGCTTCAGATTCGGTATTTGGAAGGTCAATAAACTGTTTAGGACGATACGCCCTTGTCTTTGACATGAGCCTCTATAGAGATTAAACATCTCTGGTTTCTCGAGTATCGAGTTGGCAGTGCGCTTCATATTCGAACTCCGCGAGATCAATAGGATTATACGTCCTCAATCTCTGATTTATGAGAAATTATACGTTTCTCTGACTTTAGATCATACGTCTTTAGTCTTATTATCAAAAGTTATATCTTTTGGTTATTTTAAACATGTATTATAAAAAAAGAAGAAGGAAGAAATAAAGCCACAAATCTGATCCATATATTTTAATTAGTTTAGCTCATTAATCAGAGGTTCCCGAGGCGAGAGCCGGGGTAATTAACGGCGGGGGCTTGCGCCCGTCGGAAAATAAAAGTTCCCACAATCACCTAAAGAATAAGTCCTTGAGCGCACAAACACACGCAAGGATGTACCTGCACCTTCTTCCCCCGTGAGCGAGCACGCCGATGCCTCGCGCGTGGGCCGCGAGAAAGGGCCGCACAATTTGTGTAAGAATGAAATACATGTGTAGAATTGATATAAAACCACTCTAGAACATGTTATTGACTTCATTGAATACATCTCAATATACAATTCAAGAAAAATATGGCAAAATCAAAACCCGAAATGACCCAGTGTGCATAAAAAACAATGCACACCCAAATTAATGAAATCGATCATTTAAACATGCTCAAATCCAAGAATACTCTTGAAGGAGTTAATTGAGAAGAAATTACAAGAAAAAGACATGAAACACTATTTGGTGCCGAAACTCTCTGAAATTAGCTCGGTACCGAACGGTAAAATCACAAAAATTGATGATTTAAACCCAAATTAAACTTCAAAAACTTATTAAATATGTCTAAACGATGCTATATGCCAAAGGAATTGAATGAATTTGCTTAAAATGAACTTAAATCCATCAAAATTCCATCTTAGCAAACACCTCAGCCGAAACCGAGGTGGCTACCCTCGTCCGCGGCGATTTAGGCTGTCGCCGATAATGAGGCTACCACCGTTGGGCTCCTTGTGCTTCGACGATGTCAATCATGTCCGCCGATCAAAGATCCGACACCGGCAAGACCCTGATCAAGGTTGGAGAAGAGAAGTACGAATATTGATGCATTTCAAAGTACGAATCTTAATGAAATTCAAACAGCCCAGCGCGCAAGCTTGATGCATGCCTTTGATCCAACTGTCTAGTTCAAAAGTTGCTTTAAAAATCGGACTAAAGTCCAGATCTTGATACATGAGCCAAATCCAGCGGTCCATATTAATCTATTCTGAAAATACACTCTAAATATTAAATAAAAATGCTTTCTTAAGCCCAAAAATCATGAAAAACATACAAAAATCATGGTTTTATTTAAATATATTTTTGAGACAATAGAATGTTAATTTGGATTTTATTTTATTTTATTTTATTTTACAAGAAAATTCAAATCATATGTCATACATATTATTTTATATATATAAATAAAATTGATGTATTTTGTTGATAATATAATGTTTTCAAATAAAACATGTCAAATATGCAAATATGCTTAGATCATTGACCAAATATATTAAATATGCAAATATATCCAAAATTTGACCAAACATGTCATTTTGTTTGACGAAATATGTCAAATATGCAAATATATCCAAATCTTTGACCAAATATGTCAAACATGCAAATATATCAAAATCTTTGACCAAATATGTCAAATATGTAAAGATGTCCAAATCTTTGTCAAAATGTGTCAAATATGCAAAATATGTCCATATTATGATAGAATATGCTAAGTCATGTTATAGCTTGTTAAAAGAAATTTAAACATTCAAAGTCATATCATTATGTGTAGAATGTATGTATGCAAACCTTGACCAAATATGTCATTATATACATAATATATATTCAAACATTGACCAAATATGTCATTATATACAAAATATATTCAAACCTTGACCAAATATGTCATTATGTTCAAATGTGCAAAATATGATCAAAACGACCAAACATGTCATTATGTTCAAATATACAAAACATGTCCAAATCTTGACCAAACATATCATATGTTCAAATATACAAAACCCACTTAAAATTTGACTAAGCATGTCATTTTATCAAAATGTACAAAATACAATTAAACATTAACCAAACATATCATTATATCCAAATATGCAAAATATATTTAAATGTCGATCAAAATTCCCAAAATGATCCTGAAAAGCCAAACATTGACCAAAATCATTTCCAAATCTCGGTAAAATATACCAACATATCAAACTATACCAAATCATATTTTGAGAATGTTAAATTGGCAGTGCGCTTCAGATGTAATGTTTCTCGTCTTGGAAATCGATAAAGAATTTATGTTCCGGATTCTTCAATTTTCTCAGGTTTCGAATTGGCATAACACTTCAGATTCAGGATTTGGAAGGTCAATAGACTGTTTAGGACAAGTATGCCCTTGTCTTTGGGATGAACCTATATAGAGATTAAACATCTCTAGTTTCTTGAGTATTGAGTTGGCAGTGCGCTTCATATTCGAATTCTGTGAAATCAATAGGTTTATACGTCCTCGATCTTTGATCTATGAGAGATTATACATTTCTATGACTTTGGATTATATATCTTTAATCTAATTATAAAAAAATAATAATATACGTTCTGGTCACTTCGATCCTTTGAGGTGTATCATTAAGCATAACATAAGGCAAATAAAAAGGAGAAAAAATAAATGCCATGTTAATAAATAAACCACTTTTACACAATTTTGTCAAAAATATATAAAATAAGTTTGAAGGAAGAAACAGAGCCATGAATCCGATCCATATATCTTGATTATTTTAGCCCATTAATCAGAGATTCCCGAGACGAGAGCCAGGGTAATTAACGACGGAGGCTTGCACCCATTGGAAAATAAAAATTCTCATAATCACTAAATAATAAGTCATTGAGCTCACAAATACGCGCAGGGATGTACCTGCATCTTCTTCCCCTGTGAGCGAGGACGCCAATGTCTCACGCATGGGTCGCGAAAAAGGGCCGCAAAATAGGATATAGGAGAGGGTTTTTGGAAGAGTTTAGGGTTTAGGGGAGAGTCTTTGGGACCTGATGTACTTTTAGGGTTCTTATGTTGTGTATAGCTCGCTCGTGATGGCATCCGTGTTGGTTTTTTCTAAAAAAATCGACCCGTATTTTTTATAAATTTCTTTAAAGTCCTAGTTTCGGTTATAATAAAAATCCAACACTAATTGTTCTCTGACATTAACATTTTAGTGCCGAACTTTTATAAGTCGACATTGATTGAAAGATTGTATGGGTTCTTATGATTCCACCGACACAAATTATATTTTGTCTGATATCATTATTCAAAATTACAGAAAATTATATATAAGAAAAAAAATATATTACAGTCTAAATGCATCACATTACGAAACTGTATGAATCAATATTACAACATAAAAAAACAAATACAAACAACCAACAAGCTAAATCAGAACATAACAAACATGCAATACAAGCAAGGTTTCTATTACAACACAAAACAACAAGTTGGCTAGCTACTTCGAGGATTTGGGCACATTATTGCGAGAGTTTGGAGCATTGGCAACAGTCGCTCTTTCATTATTTTCATCGTTGTGTCATGGTGACTTGTCAGGTCAGCCATATGTTCATCCTTTTGCATGATCTACGTTTCGAGCTTGGCAATACGTGCGTCCTTCAAGCTTAGCCGCTCTTTGAGCTCGTTCGCACTAGCTTCACCTGATATTGCTACACTTAGGATAGAGGAGCGAGTTTGTGGGAGAGTTTAGGATTTAGGGGAGAGTTTTTGAAAACTGATGTCTTTTTTATAGTTCTCATGTGAACAGTCATGATGGTAATACTGTTAGTTTTTTTTATTAAAAGACGACACCGATTCTTTTTCCTTTTGTCCAAAAATCCTAGTTTCAATTTTTCTTTAAAAACCGACACTGATTGTTTGCCCCATTTTCGCTTCTACCCCATCTTAGATAAACAAAAATATTAGAGACTAAATACGTCATCGAACATTAAGATTACAGAGTTAAAAAAATTAAAATCAAGCACAAAACTAATTTTACAACCCAAAACAATAAGTATAGAAACATCACGCTCATGCAACTCGTCGTTATCACACTTTGAATGCTCAACAATGTTGTTTCTTGACAATGCATCGTGGCCTTAGATGATGCTAGCTTGTTCTGCAATTCAGATATATGTGCATCCTTCTGCCTTATGTGATCTTCGAGCTCGGCAATACATTTATCCTTCAAGCTTAGCTGCTCTTTGAGCACATTCGCACCGGTTTCAGCAAATTTGGCTAATGCTTTTTAGGATAAAGGATTGTTTTGGGAGCCGAAAAATATGTTTTATGAAGCCGACACTAAGAATATAGTGTTGATTTATGAAATTGACATTGATTCTTAATGTAGTGTTGATTTCAATAAAAAATCGACACTAAAGCATGCTTACAGATTTGTCCGGAACCACTGTAACTTTAGTCCCACAATAGGAAAACAGATTGCTCTTGGAGAAAAAAGTTCATTGTGGGTATATTAGTGTCAAATTTATTAAAAACCGACATCGTTTCATTTTATTTTCCTCCCATGCCAAAAAACCTCATTTTTTCAACCCTAGATTCTTTTCCGCAGTTGCGCGATTTAACTCCTCTCTTTCCATGATAAGCTATATTTTAAAATTTTTGATTCATGAATTTAAAAAATTATTTGAAAGATGGGGAAGGACATTTTTTTTTCTAAGTTTCTAGGTCCGAATCAGGTCCTCACCAGCTGTAACTGATTTTTCAGTGTGGATGGAATTAGGAAATTGACACTGATTTTTCGATATTTTTATGACACTGAGTGTACAATCGGTGTTGGTCTTTTAAAAACCAACACTGAGTGCAGAATTGATGTCGATTTTTTTAAAAACCAACACTGATTGTTAGTTAAGAGTGCTTTGTTTTAATTTCCAAGGTCGAGTATATGATTACAACTAATTTGCATTGCAAAAAACTAATTATAATTTTCTACATTTTAAAACAGGTGCATTCCAGAAAATTACATTGTGAACAATTACAACTAACACCCATAATTACAGAAAACTAAAAATCAAACAACTGAATCAATTTCAAATATAGATTTAGGCTATACGCTGTTCAAAGGCAAGTCCTGCTCTGGAAGTTTTTTGAAAAAGAAAATTCAAAAACTATGCAACAATTAATTCCAAATAAAATATTTCAAGCTCCCAACTTATCTTCAAATTTAACCTAAATTAATCTATAAATGCCTGATTAACTATCAAACTAACCTTAATTAGACTAACTCAATCGTTACGATGTCTTTCAGGTGCTGTAGTAACTGGCTCATGTCTCGTGACAAGGAGTTCCTAGCATCATCATTAGTATACACCAGTCATTTCCGAGCAGCCAAGGAACCATGGAGGTGTATTGTTAGTCACGGACTATTACTCAGATATTTGTCCAATCAATGTCATAGTGTAAACATCGAAAATGTGGGATCAAGAGGGGATCATGGCACCATATCATGGCATTGACGATCATTCTTCTATCTGACCGATATATATTGTGATCATTTATGTCGTGCTAGTCTTCAAGTTGTGAGAGTAGCCTCTTGATTGTCTGCCTAGTCCACACGTCAAGGGGAATATTTTGGGAGCATAGTACTTATCATGAAAGAAATTGGCCTCCGACGATAATGACCAGCGCTAGTCGAGATGAATGGCCTCATGGTGATGTGATGTATGGAGAGTGACTTACTTGTCATTGTATGTGTAAGGATTGTATGTTCTAAAGTTGATTAAATTCATATATTTTGTTAATGAGTATGTAATTTAAATATATTAATGTTCCATAAATTTTAATGTATATCTTATGAAGTATTCAAGAAAATGTTCTTGATTTTGAATCATAGAACTCATTAGACGGTAGCGTATAATTCTAAATAAGTTTATAAGTCAAGATGATTAAAGGGAATATTTATCACCAAGATAAAATTATCATGTTATTAAAACTACACTGAAGTTCTATAAATGTTGGATAAGAGTTATCATTTAATAACATAAGTATGTAGAAATGTGTTTCTACATACTAAACAATGACTAAAAGAGAATAAGATATTATAAAATATGTGCTATGTGTTATTAATGTTTTATTGTGTTTTTAGAGTCCAAAATATGAGATATGTGTATTTTTCACATTAGAATCACATATTTTGATTATAATCTTAAACTAAATAAATTTAGTAAATAGTTTATAATGATGGTTTATTTGTGTTGCGTAGCGGAAGTAATTTTTTTTAATTGACAACAATATAAATATGAAATCTTATATATTTATTTATTCTATAATATATACTATATATATTATTCTAACTTTATATAAGTTGTAGGATACTAACTTTATACCGTCGAAGCTCTTCTTAAGTCATTGTCGCTTGCTGAGCCTTTTTTTGTTGCACGTTGCCTCTCGGTTCACCTTAAACCTAAATAACAAACTAAGAACTCTTGATGAAAGAGTTTCAGAGCTTTAGACTTAGATACAATCACCTAACTTCAATCAAAACTTGCTCCTTTTGGTATTGGTGATGTAAAATTATAAGATTATTGTTTGATGTCAAAAAAAAATATATAAAAATAAATAAATAAATAAATAATACCAAAAATACACACAAGTTAAAATACATGAAATTAACCAATATGATTTCATGTGATTTAATGCCGAAATTTAAAATTACGAAATTATGCCCAATTTCGTAATTCACCACATACAAAATTTATTTCTTGAAATTAAGAAACAATTTCATGAAATAATCATGTCAAATATTAAATCATGAAATTATGTTCAATTTCATGATTTATCACCTATGAAATTTATCTCTTAAAATTAAGAAATAATTTCATAAAATAATTATTATGTGAGATTAATGCCTAATCTCATATGATACACAATGATGAAATGAAATTAATGCCTAATTTCATTCCAAAAATACCAAAAACATTCTTAAAAATCATAGAAAGGCATCATATGATTTTACAATAATTTTCATGATTTTATTATAAACAATTTCATGAAAAATAATTTAGAAATGAGAAAAGACAAATAAAATAGCAGTTGGAGACAATTTTGTGTGCAACTTGGGGGACTGAACACACTTGGGTGCAAATTGGAGCCCTCATGCAAAAAACAGAGGAGAAAAGAAGAAAAAAAGGAAGAAAAAAATATATTAGGGTTAGCCAATTAAAAAAAATTTTGGTTTTTTTCAAAAAAAAACTGAAATTTTCATTTATAAATTTTGAATTCATTTTCTTTAGTGGTGAAAGGTATGATCTGTATGCAATTAATGAAATTTTATATTTTTCTTGATGAATGAAATATATTTCCTTTTTTCCTTTTGTTGTCTTTTTAAAAAAAATAAAAAAAAAAGAGATCAAAGATTAGTGTTGTAATGAATGCTACCTCTATATCTTTGTTTTCTCAATCTAAAATCAGCTTTGTTAATCTAATTTCTTTTTTTTTATAAATTTTTGACAAATATATATTTTAGAGGGTTATGGTGAATGCCATCTCTCAAAAAAAAATTTGGAAATAAGGTGTTGTAGTGAATTCTACCCCTTGTTCCAGATTTAATATAGTGCTCAGCATCAAGCAAAGCAGAATATCAAACTCGAAATCTCAAAAATCGAGTTGAAATATTGTCAAAAATCTGTAAAAATAAGAAAAACTTGTGATTTTGACACAAATTCATGCTTTTTAATAAAATTTTTTTTTAAAACTTGACCCTCCATGTTCTCTTACATTTATTTAGTGAAACGACATTGTTTGTGAGCTTGTACCAGTGCTTTAAAGCTCATTGAGCCTTATGATGCTCAACTGGTACCAAACAGGGGCATTTTTGCCAATTTTCTTTGCAATTTCATATCTTTTTATTTACTGAGCCAATTGGCCTCAAATTTGGACAGGAATTAGAAAAAGACTAAACAAACATTCTCCTAAAATTTCATAATTTTTGGACTTATGAACAGGGAGATATTGCCTGTTGAATTTCGCTGGTCCAAAGTTTCTGTAAAAGTCAACTGTTGGTCAAACACCAAACTCAACACAAAAAAAAAAACTGATTTAAATATAAAAAAAAATATATCCTGATAAAGGATGATTATTTATTTGATTTGGATTTTTTTTTTAGTTGATTAGGATGTGTGAATTCCTTAAAAAAAAAAAAAAAAAAAAAAACAGAACACTGGCACAGATTTGGCATGTGCCTTATCTGGCCAGTTCAAAGATCAGCCAATATATCTCGATTTACTCACCCATTTGACCTGAAATTTTGCAATAATATAGAGTATGTCTTCATGGACATGTCCCCAAAATTTCATAATTTTTTGAATTTTCTGTGATTTTATATGAATTTTTGAAGTTGGGTCTGTCAAAAGAAAAAAACTGGGTTGGCTCTGTTTTATTTTCTTTTCTGTTTTTTTTTTCTTTTTTTTCTTTTTTTTTCCTTTCTGTTTTTTTTCTCTCGTTTTTTTTTTCTCCAGAAATAAAAAATGGTGAAATTGACCACTCAAATATACTAGAACATGATTAAATATGTTTTTCGAAGAATCAATTGAAGAGAAAACAATGATAAATGAACGAATTTTCAATCGGTACCAAATCCGTTTGAGTCCATTCGGTACCGGTCGGCAAAATTAAAATTAAGCTTCACAAACTTTTTTTTTATGTTCTAACGATGCTACAGCTTGAAGGAATTGAGCCAATTTGACAAAACGAGCTCAAAATCGACATAAAAACGATTTCCCACGAGATTCCAGCCCTAGCCGAACTGGTGGCACTATTTCCGGCGATCGCCGGAGCTAGTGGCCCCGAGACCGGGACAGTAGTGTCCTCCTCGCCGGGACGACTCCGGTGGTTCCCCCCGATCGACGATCCGACGCCGGCAGAGCTCTGATCAAGCAAAAGCACGAATATTGATGCACATGAAAGTGTGAATGTTGATGAAATTTGAACTCAAGCATATGGGAGGGAAATTGCACGGATCCTGATGCCATCCGACAGCCCAGAAAAATCTAAAGTTTGGATCTTGATGATCTAGCTTTAAATCAAAGGCTCACATTAATCTGTTTCAAAAAACAGACTTTAAACATTAAATAAAAATAATTTCTTAAAACCAAAAATCATGAAAAATATATCAAAAATCATGGCTTCATTTGAAGATATTTTTGGATCAATAAAAAGTTAATTTTTAATTTATTTTTATCTTTAAAAAAAAATCAAAACATATCATCTTGTACAAATATTTTCTTATATTTTGATAAAACAAATCAAAATATTCAAGATACTCAAATTATTTATATTTTGATAAAACAAATCAAAATATTCAAAATACCCAAGTTATTTATATTTTGATAAAACAAATCAAAATATTCAAGATGCTCAAATTATGCTGTATTTTGATAAAACAAATCAAAATACTCAAGATGCTCAAATTAAGTTATATTTTGATAAAACAAATCAAAATATTCAAAATGATGAAATTATGTTATATTTTGATAAAACAAATCAAAATATTCAAAATGATCAAATTATGTTGTATTTTGATAAAACAAATCAAAATACTCAAGATGCTCAAATTAAGTTATATTTTGATAAAACAAATCAAAATATTCAAAATGATCAAATTATGTTATATTTTGATAAAGCAAATCAAAATATTCAAAATGATCAAATTATGTTGTATTTTGATAAAACAAATCAAAATACTCAAGATGCTCAAATTAAGTTATATTTTGATAAAACAAGTCAAAATATTCAAAATCACCAAATTTTCTTATATTTTGATAAAACAAATTAAGATATTCAAAATGATCCAACTATGTTATATTTTGATAAAACAAATCAAAATGTCCAAAATGACCAAATTATGTTATATTTTGATAAAACAAATAAAAAAATATTCAAAATAATCAAATTATATTATGTTTTGATAAAACAAATTAAGATATTCAAAATGATCCAACTATGTTATATTTTGATAAAACAAATCAAAATGTCCAAAATGACCAAATTATGTTATATTTTGATAAAACAAATAAAAAAATATTCAAAATAATCAAATTATATTATGTTTTGATAAAACAAGACAAAATATTCAAAATAACCAAACTTTGTCATATTTTGATAAAACAAATTGAAATATTTAAAATATGCAAATATGTCCAAATCTTTGACCAAACATGTCAAATATGCAAATAAACCCAAGTATTTCCAAATATTTGACCAAACATGTCAAATATGTAAATATACCCAAGTATTTGACCAAATATGTTAAAAATGCAAATATGCCCAAACTTCTGACCAAACATGTCAAATATGAAAATATGCCCAAACTTCTGACCAAACATGTCAAATATGAAGATATGCCCAAACTTCTGACCAAATATGTCAAATATGCAAATATGCCCAAACTTTTGACCAAACATGTCAAATATGCAAATATGTCTAAATCTTTGACCAAATATCCCAAATATGCAAATATGTCCAAACTCTTGACAAAATATGTCAAATATGCAAATATGTCCAAATCTTTGGCCAAATATGCCAAATATATAGATAAGTCCAAAACTTGGTAAAACATACCAACATATCAAATCATATCAAATCATGTTTCGAGAACGTTAAACTGGCAGTGCGCTTCAGGTTTAACGTACCTCATTTTGGAAATCGATAAAGAATTATACGTTCCCGATTCTCCAAATTTCTCAAGTTTCGAATTGGCATAGCGCTTCAGATTCGGGATTTGGAAGGTCGATAGACTGTTTAGGACGATACGCCCTTGTCTTTGACATGAACCTCTATAGAGATTAAACATCTCTGGTTCCTTGAGTATCGAGTTGGCAGTGCGCTTCATATTTAAACTCCGTGAGATCAATAGGATTATACGTCCTCGATCTCTGATTTATGAGAAATTATACGTTTCTCTGACTTTAGATCATACGTCTTTAGTCTTATTATCAAAAGTTATATCTTTTGGTTATTTTAAACATGTATTATATAAATGAGGAAGGAAGAAATAAAGCCATAAATCTGATCCATATATTTTAATTAGTTTAGCCCATTAATCAGAGGTTCCCGAGGCGAGAGCCGGGGTAATTAACGGCGGGGCTTGCGCCCGTCGGAAAATAAAAGTTCCCACAATCACCTAAAGAATAAGTCCTTGAGCACACAAACACGCGCAGGGATGTACCTGCACCTTCTTCCCCCGTGAGCGAGGACGCCGATGCCTCGCGCGTGGGCCGCGAAAAAGGGCCGCACAATTATATGAGAAAATAGAAGAGGAAGAAGAAGAAGAAGAAGACGACTCTTCTTCTTCTATATTTGGCTAACCTCAAGAAGAGAGAGAGAGAGAGAGAGAGAGAGAGAGAGAGAGAGAGAGATAGAAGATCTTCTCCAAAAAAAAATGAATCTTCATCCTTCTTCATATTTATAAAATATGAAAAAATTAAATGGTAATTTACACAATTACAAATTAGTCATTCTCTCTCTCTTATTTCTTAAACAGACCCTCTTGTATGGTTAATTAATTTATGTGATAATATTATTATTATAATGATGCCAATCATTATACCAAATAATAATCACAAACCTACATAAATTAATTATGTATCTAAATCATATCATAAAATGACATTTTACTTTGATATCTTATCACATGCATTTTCATAATATACATCTTATGAAATATCAAAATATTTGTTGTTTCTCGTTCAGTTGGTGGATGATCTACGTCATCTTAATTTTTTTTATGATATGAATTTAATATCATAGACTGTAAGAGGTTATATCACTACATTACAATCACCAAATGACTTTGTGTATGTCCTTGTTTCATGATATTATGAATATTATGTGAAATAAGACTGTGTCATTTTCACATTATATTCGTTTCTTAGTCTCTCAAGTGAATTATATATATAACTATCTCAGTTATATTGTGCACTATAATCCCACTTTACTAATGACCCGGTAAATCATACTTTTGAGAGTTCAATGATAATATTGATATATGATTTTTTCCCACACAAGTCATACACATGAATTATCAATTATTTACTAAATTTAATTAGCTTAAGATGATAATTACAATATATAATTCTCATATGAAAAATTTACATATCTCATATCTTGGACTCTAAAGATACAATAAGACATTAATGACACATAACACATTCCTTATAATATATTATTCTGCTTGGTCATTGTTCAATACGTAGAAACACATTTCTACATACTTATGTCATTAAATGATAACTTCTATTCAATATTTATAGAACTTCAGTGTACTTTTTAATAACATAACAATCTTATCTTAGTGATAAATATTTCCTTTAATTATTTTGACTTATAAACATATTTAGAGGTATACGTTGTCATCTTATAAGTTCTATTATTCAAAACCAAGAGTATCTTCTCGAATACTTCATAAGATATAACATATTAAAAATCATGAAACAATAATATATTTAAATTACATACTCATGAACAAAATATATGAACTTAAATAACTCCAAAGGCTTTGCACTTGTCGGCAGGACCTCAAAATTCCTCAAGAAATTTCTTCGTCCAAACTCCCTCTTTGCTCGCTTCAGCGACCATTCTCACTTCAGCGATAGTTGATTGCTTCCAACTATGCCAGCTAACAACTCCACCATTCAGAAGAAACACAAATCCTCATTGAGATCTTTTGTCATCATGATCAATCATGAAACTAGCATCACCGTAAACCTCTTACAATGAGCTATCTTTGACCACAATAGAAAAGAAACTTATTATTAATCCTATTGAGGTATCTAAGTATATTCTTGACTGTGTTCCAGTGATCTGGACCCGGTGAAGCCTGATGACGACTTGTCATGATTAGAACATATGCAACATTGGGTCTTGTGCATGTCATAGCATATATGATCGAACCTATTGCCGAAGCATAAGATATGTCCTTCATATATCCAATATCTTTGTGTGTCATGGTACACTGAGACTTGCTAAGATGTATACCCGTACTCATTGAAATATCTCCTTTCGTAGGCTTTTCTATTCCGAATCTTCCTAAGATTTTATCAATATAAATCTTTTGACTTAGTCCAATGAATCTACGAGGCCTATTTCCATATATCTTAATCCCTAAGATATATTGAGCGTCACTCATGTCCTTCATTAAAAAGCTTGTTTTGAATGAGTTTTTTATTTGCTCCATCAAAGTAGTATCATTGCAAATGAAGTAATATGTCATCGACATATAGAATCAAGAACATAATTATGCTCCCATTGACCTACGCAAGCTCTTCCTTACTTTGAATGAATCCGATTTTTTTAATTTCTTCATCAAAGCGTTTGTTCCAACTCCCTGATGCTTGCTTCAATCTATAAATGGATTTTTTGAAGTTTGCATACTTTGTTAGTGTTGTCTGTATCTTCAAAACCTTAAGGTTGCAACATGTACACATCCTCATCCAACTTTCCATTGAGAAAGGCTGTTTTGACATCGATCTATCATATTTTATAGTCATAATATGTAGAAATAGCTAACATTATCCGAACATATTTGAACATAACAACTAGCAAAAAAGTTTTGTCGTTATCAATCCCTTGAATTTGAGTAAAACCTTTTGCTACAAGTCTAGATATGTTATCAAGTTCCCGTTTATGTTTGTCTTTCTCTTGAAAACTCATTTGTTATGAATGACTTTCTTTCCATCAGGAAAATCAACCAAGCTCCATACTTAGTTCTCATACATGGACTCAATTTTGGACTGCATGGCTTCATACCATGCCTTGCAGTCTTTTTTTCCCATTACTTCTTCATAGGTCAATGGATCATCAGTATCCATCAATAAGAGTTCATGAAACCCCATATAGAAATCTGGTGTTTTCCTAACTCTTTTAGACCTTTTAGGTTCTTGTCGTTCGTCTAACTACTCTTGAACCTTTAGAACTTCCTTTGTAATTTCTTATGGACTTGGTTCGGACTCAACCTGAATTGGTTGAACACTGGATGTGGAAGTTTGAGCCTCTACAATAACCTTACGTGATGTTGGTTTACTCTTACTCCCACTGATCAAAAGACCTCCGTGTAAGATCTCGTTGTCCTCATGAATATTTTCATAATCATTCATGTTATGTTGTAGATCTTCTTGAGTTTCATCAAATACCACTCTACTCTCACTGCTTTTGGTTCTTTCAAGTAATTATTTCTCTAAGAACACTGCATCCTTCTTAATGAATATTGTATTCATAAGCTTGTACCAAAAGCTATACCCGTTAGTTTCTTTAGGGTATCCAATGAAGAAGCACTTATCCATTTTAGGTTCAAATTTGTTTGACATTATACGTTTAACGTATGCCTCACAACCCCAAACTTTGAGAAAATTGAGAGTGGATTTTTGACCAGTCCATAACTCATGCAGCGTTTTCTCTACGGATTTGGAAGGAACTATGTTCAATATAAGAGCTGTTGTCTGGAGTTTATGATCCCAAAGTATAAAGGTGGCTCTGTTTGGCACATCATTGAATAAACCATATCGAACAGGGTTCTATTCCTCCTTTCTGAAACACCATTCCACTACGGTGTTCCAGGTGAAGTCATTTGTGGTATAATAACACACTCTTTCAAGTATGTGTTAAACTCAATATTCAAATATTCTCCTCCACGATCAATTCGTAGAGCCTTAATCTTCTTGTCTAGCTGGTTCTCTACTTCATTCTTGTATTTCTTGAATTTCTCAAAGGAATCACTTTTATTTTTCATGAGATATATATAACCATATCGGCTATAATTATCAATGCATGTAATAAAATATCTATAATCACCTCTTACACTAGTACTCATTGGACCACATACATTAGAACGTATCAATTCCCATAAGTTATTTACCCTTATACCTTTCTTCTTGAAAAATGATTTGATTATTTTTTCAATTAAACAAGGCTAGCATGTTTTAATTGCTTCAATCTCAAGTAAACCTAAAAGATTTGCTTGTTGCAATTACTTAATGTATTTCTCGTTTATATGACCAAAACAACAGTGTCACAAAATTGTCTCATTAGAATGAGATAATTTGAGTCTCTTATTATTGATATTCAAAATCTATTTATCATGTAAATCTAGCAAATATAAGCTATAAAAAATAAAAGCATTTGCATAGATAATACTATCATTCTTAACAATTAACTACAAGTTTTCTATTACAAAACTAAACCCTTCTATATCCAAGCATGACACAGAGATATGTTTCGTAATACAGAAGGAATATAATAAACATCTTTTAAATCTAAAATTAAGCCACTAGGTAAATGAAGGGCCAAAGAGCCAACAACTATCACAGATATGATTGCACCATTATCGACCTTCAGCACTACCTCTCCTTTCTAGAGCGATCTTCTATTCTTTAGTGCCTGCACATCAAAAATTAAGTGAGCGCATGATCTAGTATCAATTACCCAATCCTGAATAAAAATAAATAAATTTAAATTTAACTCAATAATAAGTTTACCTTTTTAACGCTTCTTTTGAACCTTGCTTTCATCCAAGTCGGCGCTTATACTTGGGACAGCTCATCTTCAAGTGTCCCTTTTCGTGACAATGGCAACATTAAGGTGTCCGGAGTAGGCTTGTTTATCTTAGAGCTGCTCGTTTGAGCTACTCCACTCTTGTACTTAGGTTACTCTTATTTTTTTTCCTTACCCTTGCCTTTATTGTTGGCAATCTTCTTGCTCGATGGCGCTCTGGCTAAAACAGATTTCTCCTTTGTCATACCCATATCAACTTCAGCAGTCTTGAGAAGATTGTGTAATTCATTCGACGACATCTTATTTTCACACATGTGGTAATGCATGATAAAATCCTTATAAGACATGAGAAGTGACCCAGAATGATATCCTCTACAATATCCTCGGGTATTGGGGCATTGAGCTTCTCCAATTTCTCTAGATACCCTTACACTTTAAGAAAGTGCATGGTGACCGATTCACCTTCCAACATCTTCTCCAACCGTGCAATTATTTCTTTGGCAGGAGCGTCAAAGAACGTCCTCTGCAATTGATCACCAATGATACTCAACATCAGAGATTGCACGACCGTAGGCTGCTCATCCAAATATTTCTTATCTTCAAGTTGTTTTTTCGTAGGGTTAACCTCATCCGCTATTATTGGAATATCATTTCCAATATGAATATTAGGTTCTCTAATCTTAGAACAATTTTCAACTTGAGAATCCTAATCGTGAGAATCCTAATCGGAGCAGTTTGACCCATCATTAGTAAGTGGACTTTTTTCAATCATAAATCTCAAAACATTTCTGAGTTGCGACATTGCTATAAAATTTCATCTGTATGAATACACATTAAGTTCACAAATAAAAATTTTAGTACTACAAAATTTTAAAATTATCCAATTTTGTAGTCATATAAGACCTCTTTCAAATAGATAGACTCGTCTAACTTATCTGTTCGGGTAGGTGTTAATTACCAATCATAACCTTTTAAGAAATGATCAAGTTCTTAATTTTTATGACTCTTATCATTTACATTAAGAAAGATTTATAATCCAATTACTTAACCAAACTCTCTTTCCCAAACCCAAGCCTCATCTTGATGATTTGTTAAGGAAACTCATTTTATTGGGCAATAAGAAAAAAATAAATTATTCCCAAATGACTAATAAGGAATATGCCTCACATACTCTCATCCATTTTTTACCTAATAATTTATTTTATTCAAGTTTCACTATATTCATATTCAAATCACACTCATGCTTATCTCCAATATGGCTTAAATGGATAAAAAGAGAAGGAAAATTATTCTTAATTTTTCGTGGATAAAATTTTTTGAATGATATAAAGAAAAAAATTATTTGGTACGTCATGTATTAACTAATACCTTATCCTAGCCACAACTAAAATTAAAATACATATCATCAAATTCAATCAAGCATGGATTGTATGGCTCCCGCTTGCAATTTTTCTAGCTCTTGCTTCATCTGCATGATAACAATTTTTTGTGCTACAATTCACACCCTTTTTTTCATTTTCTATTTTAGAAATAATCTAAAACCCTAATGAAAAATAAATAGAAAAGAAATTACATAAGTCCCATCCTATATCATAGGTGGCATACAAGTCATGAATGAGTAGTAAAAAAAAAATAACATCCTAAAATTTTTGCCATTAATTAATTAAAAAACTAATTAATTTTTAAATGGCACCTCATACCACATTACAAACATTCAATCACATTCATTCACAAATATTTACAACACAACGCATTGAAATCTTAAGCCATACTAACCCACAATCCATCCTACAAAACAAAATTAGTATACACTTATATATACATTTCATTTTTATTCTTATTTAGTTAATCTTATACCTCCCAAGTAATAAATTCTCCTAAATCATTTAAAAACCAAAAATAATTTTAAATAAATTCTCCTAAATCATCTAAAAATAAAAAATAATTTTAATTATGTCATCACATATTTATAATCATTAATGACATCTATTTATTACCCACAATTTATTTGGATGAGTCCCAATACAAAATATTAATGAAAAGTGACCTTTCAAAAATTAGTATAATTAACCCAATTATGATAGCCTGACCACCTGTCGGTACTTTCTCTCCCATAAATCATGTGTTTCGAATTATATTCCAAGAGATACATTCCTAAAAACTAGATTCAATTTAATTTAATTTCATATTTTAATAGAATTAAGTTGTTTAGAAAAAAATTAGGGAACAATCAGTTTGAATCTGATGTTTTAGTTTCTGGAATTGATAGGAAATTCAACTGGTATTTTCATTTTCTGAAAAGTAGATTCCAATAGTGGTATATCATATGTAAAAATCAAATCAACCAAATAAAAAATATGCTATTTCTAATCGGCACCAAAATAAAATATCTTTCTAGAATTCCAGCACAGCACTTTATTTTATCATTTTTGCTTCATCAAATAAAATGGAGTAAACCCCTCATTTTATTTTAGAATCTACTCCTACACATCATAAACTATTGTAGGAATTTTTTTTATTCCACAAAATTCACATTTTAAAATAGCCTAAGATAACAAAACTTAATGATCACAAATCTGGACAGATTATTGAGAATAAAAACTTCAGAGATAGTTAACTAAAACCTCTTGTGTCATAAAATTAATACAAAATAAATAATCTAATTATCACAAGTAACTAATATTCAAACCTGGCTCTGATACCATTATTGATTTCATTTACGTGCTCCGTAGCGAAAATATTTTTTTTTTAATTGATAACAACACAAATATTTGTTCTTGTGACAAATATGAAATCTTATATATTTATTTATCCTATGATAATATTCTAACTTTATATAAATTGTAGGATACCAACCTTATTCTCTCGAAATCATTCTCGCGTCCTTGTCGCTTGCCGAGCCTTTTTTTTCTTATACATTGCCTCTCGGTTCACCTTGAACTTAAACAACAAAATAAGAACTCTTGATAGAAGAGTTTTAAAATTTGAGGCTTAGATACAACCACCTAACTTCAATCAAAACTTGTTTCTTTTGATATTGGTGATGTAAAATTGTAAGATAATATGAGAAAATAGAGGAAGAAGAAGAAAAAAACAAGACACTTCTTCTTCTATGTTTGGCTAATCTCAAGGAAAGAGAAAAAGATAGGTCTTCTCAAACAAATATTTGGTTAGCCTCAAGTAGAGATAGATATACAACTGAGGTAGTTATATATATAATTCACTTGATAGGCTAAGAAATGAATATAATATGAAAATTATATAGTCTTATTTCACATAATATTCATAATATCATGAAATAAGGACAGACACAAATATTGTAGATCGACGTAGTCATCTATTGTCATTTGGTGACTAGAATATAATGATATAATCTCTTACGGTCTATGATATAAAATTCATACCATAAGAAAATCAAGATGACGTAGATCATCATAAAGGCACCAACTAAACGAGAAATAACAAATATTTTGATATTTCATAATATGTATATTATGAAAATACATGTGATAAAATATCAAAATAAAATGTCATTTTATGACATGGTTTAAATACATAATTAATTTATGTAGACTTATGATTATTATTTGCTATAATGATTGGCATCATTATAAAAATAATATTATGACATAATAATATTGTAGAACATAATATTATTATGCCGTATATTAATTAATCATGCAAGAGCGTTTGTTTGTGAAATAAGAGAGATAAGGACTAATTTACAATTGTGTAAATTACTATTTAATTTCTTCATATATTATAAATATGAAGAAGGATGTAGAGTCATGTTTTTAGAAGACCTTCTATATCTCTCTCTCTTTAAGGCTAGCCAAACATAGAAAAATAAGAGTTTTTTTCTTCTTTTTCTTTTCTTCTTCTTCTTCTTCTTCTTCTTGTTCCTTCTTTATTTTCTCATATAATCTTTTAATTTTACATCACCAATATAAAAAATAGCAAGTTTTGATTGAAACTAGATGATTATATTTAAGCCTCAGACTTTGAAACTCTTGTACCAAGAGTTCTTAGTTTATTGGTTAGGTTCAAGGTAAACCGAGAGGCAACATGCAAGAGAAGAAGGATTGACAAGTGAAAATGATGCGAGAAGAGATTCAAGAGAATAAGATTGGTATCCTACAACTTATATAATATTAGAATAATATATATATATATATGATATATATTATAGGATAAGTAAATACATAAGATATATTTATTATAAGAATAAATATTTGTGTTGTTATCAATTAAAAAAATTTACTTTCGCTGCACAACACATAAATAAAACCAATAGTATGTACATCAAGGGAACTAAGGAGTCTTATCATGTAACCATCATTGTAACGCACACCAGGGTATTGATTTGGGGACCCCCCATACCTCGTGGTAATAAATTGCAACATTCGATGCAAGCTTTCGTACTCCGCCACAACAATGATCGTGTTGGTTACAGCCAGCGATCGGTACATTTGGATTTCTTCCTCTATTAAGTAAATGGCAAATCATTGAATTTGTTCTCACACGTAGGGGTAGATATCAGGCAGTATTGATAGGCTCATGGTTGTATGCCAAACGGTTAATTTAGAGATAACAAGGGGCAGAGGTAGCCGGTCCATCAAGGTTAATGAAGGGAGGGGGCGTTGGGTTGTGTAGAAAGGGTATAAGGCTAAAGGGTGTAGATATAAGCGTTTTGAGAATCAATGTCTGGTTTTTTTATAAAAAAAATCGATATTGATAATCAAATTAGCATCAGTTTATAAATTATATTGTGTATTTAGTGTTGATTTTTAGAAAATTTCGATACTGATATCCTCTCTGACTTGGTAACTTTTTGACCTAAAAAGTGATAAGTAAGGTCCCATTTGTTACTGAAAGATTGTTGAAACATTGATCTAAAATTACAACACTAAATTAGAAACTTGTGATTAGTAGAGATAGTGTGTCTACCAAAAAATAGAAGTCTGTGTTAGTGGATTTGGTATAAGCGTGTTTACACAAGATTCTGCTATAAGCGTGTTTGTTAGTGTTTCTACAATTAGTTGGGTTAGTGGAGAATGTGATTTTCTTATTTACACAAGATAAGAATAGCATGTAATAGGGTTAATGGATTCCATATTTACTATCTCTGTTTTTTGTTTAGCCTTCCACAAATTTCCAACAAATCGGTATCATAGTCAAGTTGATCTAATTGAAAGGAGAGACGGCTGAAACCGATAGCGCCATGGTGAATGTGACACAATCAACAATTTCACTATTCAAAGGTGAAAATTACGAATTCTGGAGCATCAAGATGAAAACTTTATTCAAGTCGCATGGTTTGTGGGATTTAGTGGAGAACGGTGTCACAAATCAAGACGCCAATGCGCAAGAAGACCGGAAGAAGGATGCGCGAGCACTGTCTTTCATCAAACAGGCAGTGCACGATAAAATCTTCTCCAAAATTGCTGAGGCAAACATAGCTAAAGAAGCATGGACAACCTGAAAACATCATTTCAAGGGAGTACTCGAGTCATGGCTATCAAACTTCAAGGCTTACGCTTGGCCTTTGAAACATTGTAGATGAACAAGGAGGAATTCGTCCAAATTTTTCTCTCAATAGTATAAGAGGTGGTTAACCAAATTCGAGCATTTGGACACACCATGGAAGAAAAGACGATGGTGGCGAAGGTGTTGAGGAGCCTAACACCCAATTTTAATCTTGTTGTTGCAGCAATCAAAGAGTCCAAAGATCTAGTAACCTACACATTTGATGAGCTCATGGGGTCACTGCAAACTCATGAAGCAAGGATGTCAAAGTCAGAAGATAAAGGTGACAACAAGGCATTTTACATGTAGGGGGGTCATCAAGAAGCATATCTAAGCAGAGGACCTAAGCAGAGGACGGACCAATTCCAATAGAGGAGGTAAAGGCCGATGTAGAAGCAATCAAGCATATTCATACGATGATTCCAAGAAGGATATTCAATGTTATTATTGTAACAAGTATGAGCACTACCATGTAGAATGCTACAAGAAATAAAGAGAAGAAAGTTAAGCCAACTATATAGAAGAGAAGGATATGCAACCAACTCTCTTCATGGCCAGCAGTTCGGTTGACAGAGTTGATGCAAGCGGCGTCTGATTTCTCTATAGCAGGTGTTCTATTCATATGTCTGGGTTCAACTAGTTGTTTGAAGATTTGTATGAAACATACAAGTTGAAGATTAAATTTGGCGATGACAACCTAATTTAGGTAGAAGGCAATAGCATAGTTGTAGTGCACACCAAAGAAAATGATATGAAATTCTTACATAATATGTATTACATTTCGGACTTGTCTCAAAATCTACTAAGTATTGGGTAGTTGATGGATTCTGATTATTCTATTGTGTTTGAAGGAAAAACTTGTATAATAATATCCAAAAACCAGGTATTGACAAGGTGAACATGACAATCAATAAGTTATTTCCCTTGGAAGTTTCAAATGTAAAGGAAAGAGCAATTGTTGCAATAAATTTGAACCAATTTGAGTTATGGCATCTTAGTGTGCGGCCCTTTTTCGCGGTCCACGTGCGAGGCATCGGCGTTCTCACTCACGAGGGAAGAAGGTGCAGGTACATTCCTGCGCGTGTTTGTGCGCTCAAGGACTTATTATTTAGGTGATTGTGGGAACTTTTATTTTCCGACGGACGCAAGCCCCCGCCGTTAATTACCCCGGCTCTCGCCTCAAGAACCTCTGATTAATGGGCTAAACTAATTAAAATATATGGATCAGATTTGTGGCTTTATTTCTTCCTTCCAACTCATTATAATACCTGCTTGAAATAACCAAAAGATATAACTTTGGATAATAAGACTAAAGACGTATGATCTAAAGTCAGAGAAACGTATAATTTCTCATAAATCAGAGATCGAGAACGTATAATCCTATTGATCTCACGAAGTTCGAATATGAAGCGCACTGCCAACTCGACACTTAAGGAACCAGAGATGTTTAATCTCTATAGAGGCTCATGTCAAAGACGATGACGTATAGTCCTAAACAGTCTATTGACCTTTCAGATCCCGAATCTGAAGTGCTATGTCAATTCAAAACCTGGGAAAATTGGAGAATCGGGAACGTATAATACTTTATCGATTTTCAAAATGAGGTACATTAAACCTGAAGCGCACTGCCAGTTTAACGTTCTCGAAACATGATTTGATATGTTGGTATGTTTTACCAAGTTTTGGGCTTATCTACATATTTGGCATATTTGGCCAAAGATTTGGACATATTTGCATATTTGACATGTTTGGTCTGAAGTTTGGGCATATTTGCGTATTTGATATGTTTGGTCAAAAGTTTGGACATATTTGCATTTTTGACATATTTGGTTAAATATTTGGGTACATTTGCATATTTGACATGTTTGATCAAGTATATGGACATACTTGCATTTTTGACATATTTGGTTAAATATTTGGGTATATTTGCATATTTGACATGTTTGGTCAAATATTTGGACATATTTATATTTTTGACATATTTGGTCAAAAGTTTGGACATATTTGCATTTTTGACATATTTGGTTAAATACCTGGTTATATTTGCATATTTGTCATATTTGGTCGAATATTTGGACATATTTTAAATATTTCAATTTGTATTTTTGACATATTTGGTCAGATATTTGGGCATATTTGCGTTTTTGACATGTTTGGTCAAATATTTGGGTATATTTGGGTATATTTGCATATTTGACATGTTTGGTCAAATACTTGGGCATATTCATATTTTTGACATATTTGATCAAATGTTTGGGTTGATTTGCATATTTGACATGTTTGATCAAAGATATTTATATATTTTAAATATTTCAATTTGTTTTATCAAAATATGACAAAGTTGTTTGCTGTTTAAAAGTTGCCAGAAAAATATACAAATTCAATTGCATGAAATTAATGATATAATTTCATGTGATTTTTATACCAAAGATTTGAAATTATGAAATTATGTTCAATTTCATAAAGTTATTTCTTGAAATTAAAGAAACAATTTAATGAAATAGCCATGTCAAATATTAAATCATGAAATTATGTCCAATCTCATGATTTATTAAATCCCAAAATTACTTCTTGAAATTAAAAAATAATTTCATGAAATAATCATACCAAACCCCCTTCAACAAATATATACACATGTGTGCAAAAAAAATATATATGCACAAAACCCTAATTATATGAAATCAAGAAACAATTTCATATAATTAAACATGCCAAATCCAAAAATCATGAATTTCATTCATGAAAAATGCCTCAAATATTATCCCTTGGAATTAAAAATGATTCTTTGGGATAATCA
The DNA here is from genome assembly GCA_037678475.1 of x Bolboschoenoplectus mariqueter. NCBI lineage: Eukaryota > Viridiplantae > Streptophyta > Magnoliopsida > Poales > Cyperaceae > x Bolboschoenoplectus > x Bolboschoenoplectus mariqueter. The sequence continues at coordinate 325,465 of CM075281.1, forward strand.
TGACCAAAATATTAATTGTATAAGATTAATATGCCTAATCATATACAATTAATGATTTCAGTGAAATTAATGCCTAATTTCACACCCAAAAATACCAAAAATATTATCCAAAATAACAGAATCATGGAATATATTTTCTGTGATTTTTCAGTAATTTTTCATGGATTTTTACATGAAGAATAAAATAAAATGAAAAAAAGAATAAAGAAAATACCAAAAATCAGAACTGGAGATAATTCTGGGTGCAATTTAGGGGATGTGCAACACTCTGGGTGCAATCTGGGGAGCTCAAAGACGACTTCTGCCCTTGGGACCTGCCTGCCATACACACAAAGTGTTAAAGGCGTTTTGCGTGGACCTAGTACACATGCACCATACCACTGACAATACGTTTTGGTGCACAAAGACCAAGCCCACAGCCCAACCCTCAGTTTTTCGCTAGGGCTGTGTCTCATTAAACCTGACGACTGGGCCCCTCTCCTTCTGTCTCAGTGTTAAGGGGGCCTAGCGCCCAGACTTATTTTGGCCAGCGAAAAGAAAAGAAGGGAAAGAGAGGTGAGCGCGGTTCACGTGCACCAAACCCAAGTGAGAGAAACCTTTTGAATTTCTCTCTCTCTCCCTCCTTTCTTCCTCCTCGAGCTCCAGAGCTCAGTGGAGTTTCGAAAATGGAGTCTAGGTGTACAACGCAGGTTGGCTTAAACTATTTTAGAGACTTAATCTACACCTTAAGGGGAATTCAATGCCACAAACAGCATTGAAAATAGTAAAGTAAACAAGGAGAAAATCGAAGGAGAAAGTACCTCGACCTTGAAGGTGACAGGGCAATTGGGAGCTCGAGATGCCAAGCCAACACTTGGGGGAGCTCCGAGATGCTTCTACGACGTTGCCTGAAGTGTCAATTTGGAGTGAAAAGCAATCAATTGACAGGTGCACCACTTGGCACTCAAGTCTGATCTGGGGGTGGTCAATTGGCACAACTCAGCACTCAAGCAGCCAAATTGACACGTTGGGCACACTCAGTGACACCTTGGTGACATGTCAAGCGCCAGCAAGGCCAAGGGATATTCGGGATATGCTCACACCCGAAAGGCATGACACACTGACCCAAGGAAGAAGACAAAGCCAACGGCTCCTTCTCTCTCCCCAGGCCTGTGTCAGGGACACGTGTAGGCACCTCAATGGAGAGCTCTGAGCGCTAGTTAGCTGGAGGAATCTTCCAAGGACAAGCCTCAGGCCAGCACTGGCCTGGCTGGCTCAATCCTGGCCATTTGATCAAACCAAGGGCTGGGATGATGCCAGCTCAGCCCTGAGGCTTAAACCATGCCCTCTGGGCTATAAATAGATCCCCAGTGAAGAAGAAAAAGCAAGAAGAGAGCAACATAGCTGAAACTCTTCCAAAATCAAAACTCAACCCAATTTCCACAAAAAGAAAGCTTAACTAAAGAAGAAATCAAGTCTTGAACAGTTAGGTAAGGGATAGAGGAGCCAAGCCTTGAGCTTGGCTCAGTCCCAATTGAGTCCAAGAAGCCAGTCTCACCTTGCTGGGTGAGATGGCTAGCCTCTGGCTGGGGAGGTGCACATGTGTCTCCCTCCTTCCAGAGCTCAATTGGTGGCTGAGCTTGAGTCTCAGGAACTCACATGGTGAGTTCACCATGGATCTTGACAGTATACTCCAACCAATTGGCACATGCCAATCTGGTTCCATGGGGATGGGCACATGTTCATCCCCTTTCTCTCTCAAGCTCTTTGCACATGTGCAGTGGCTGTGTAAAGCTCAATAATGGCTTTATACAAGCTGTTATGCTGTCAAAATTCTATGGAGAAACAAAATTCCATGTTTTATATGTGTATTGTATTTCAATTTGTTATAATATATGATATTTTTGTGCAAATTGGTTTTATTTCCCTCTTTAGTTCCTTCTTTCATGTCCTCTGATGTGCTTGATAGCTCAAAATCATAATTGAGCAATGGAAAAGCAATGTACATCAATACAGGTTTGAATCCAGTGCATTCCAGTTTCTGTCCAGCTGAGAGATCAATCCATATCTCTCAGTCTGGTTGTTAATTTCTTATGAAATTTCACAGTCATGTAGATTAGGTTTATACTAACTTACCACATAAATTTCATAATTTTTGGAATTTTCTGTGAATTGTTATGAATTTTACAATCTCATCTGTCAAAAACTCCAAAAAAGTCAACTTTGGGTCAAAATGAGAAGTTCATTCTTCTTTTGATTCAAAAATCCAAAATTTCTTGATTAATTCACCTTTATGACACCTCATGTGATGTTTTAAAGGGTTTAGAATAATTAAACTAGACTTTAATCCATAGGTTAAGCCAAACTTGATTTTTAACAAATCTGAAAGGGCATTTTTAAAAATGCAAAAAACATGCTTTCTGATTATTCAATTAGCTTGAAATTTCACAGGCATAAAAAATAAGTCTTAATGCATTCATTCACCAAATTTTACCATTTTTTGGTATTTTCTGTGATTTTCTATGAATTTCTGAAATTGGATCTGTAAAAATTAGAATTGAGTTAATTCTGGAATAAATGCCAGAAAAGAAAAAAAATGAAATTAACTTACATACAAATGAAATGCACATGTAAGTCTAGTGTAAAACCTTTCTAAGACATGCAATTGACCCAAATAAACATACTTAAACATGCAATTTGAGAAGAATGTGATAAAAATCAAAAGAAAACCAAATCAAAAAACAAAACCAGAAATGACCCAATGTGCATAAAGGACAATGCACATCTAAATTGATGAAATTGATCATCCAAACATGTTCCAACATGCTAAACGACACTGTTTGGAGAGTTAATTGGAAGAAAATTACAAGGAAAAGGCATGAAATGCCATTTGGTACCAATGTCCCGAAACCAGTTTGGTACCAAATGACCAAAGTTGCAAAATTGAGGGATTAAACCCAAATTAAATCCCAAAACTTGGTAAACATGCTCTGACGATGCCATACGACAAAGAAATCGAGTTAATTTGTTAAAAATCAGCTCAAATTTCTCAAAATTTCATCTCAGCCAACTTCTCAACCGAAACCAAATGGTTACCCCCATCTCCGGCGATCCAGGCCGCCGCCGCCGCCGAGACCACCACCGATGGACTCCCCACGCCCCGGCGATGCCAGCCATGCCTCCTGATCGGAGATCCGACGCCGGCAGGGCCTTGATCAGTGTCGGGGAGGATGAGCACGAATATTGATGTATCTCAAAGTGCGAATCTTGATGAAATTCAAACAGCCCAGTAAAAGCTTGATGCGCGCCAGAGATCCAACGGCCCAGTTTAAAAGATGCTTTAAAAACTGAACTTAAGTTCAGATCTTGATGCATGGGCCCGAATCTGACGGCCCATATTAATCTGTTTTAAAAATAAACTTTAAACACCAAATAAAAATGATTTCTCAAGCCCAAAAATTATGAAAAATATATCAAAAGTCATGATTTCGTTTATGAATATTTTTAAGACTATAAAATGTCAATTTTAATTTTATTTTATTTTCTTTTTATATTATAAATAAAAGAAAATTCAAAATATATGATATATATACAAAATAAATTCAAAATACCAAATAGGATATTTAAAAATAAGTGAAAATTATGATAAAACAAATCAACAATTTTCAAAATAATCAAATCATGCTATATTTTGATAAAACAAATCAAAATATTCAAGGATAATTAAAATATGTCATAAACAAATCAAAAATATTTTAAATAATCAAATCATGCTATATTTTGATAAAACAAATAAAAAATATTCAAAATAATCAAATTATGATAAAACAAATCAAAATATTCAAAAATAATTAAATTATGTCATGTGTTGATAAAACAAATCAAAATATTAAAAAAAATAATCAAATTATGTTATATTTTGATAAAACAAATCAAAATGTTCAAAAATGATTAAATATGTTAAACTTTGATAAAACAAATCAAATTATTCAAAATAATCAAATTATGTTATATTTTGATAAAACAAATCAAAATATTCAAAATAACCAAATTATGTTATATTTTGATAAAACAAATCAAAATAATCAAAATAGTCAAATTATGTCATATCTTGATAAAACAAATCAAAAATATTCAAAAATGATCAAATCATGTTACATTTTGATAAAACAAATCAAAATGTTCAAGATAATCAAACTTTGTTATATTTTGATAAAACAAATCAAAATATTTAAATATGTCAAAAATACAAATATGTCCAAATATTTGACCAAATATGTCAAAAATACAAATATGTCCAAATATTTGACCAAACATGTCAAATATGCAAATAAATCCAAATATTTGACCAAATATGTCAAAAATACAAATATGTCCAAATATTTGACCAAACGTGTCAAATATGCAAATATACCCAAATATTTGACCAAACGTGTCAAATATGCAAATATACCCAAATATTTGACCAAATAGGTCAAAAATACGAATATGTCCCAATATTTGACCAAACATGTCAAATACGCAAATAAACCCAAACATTTGACCAAACATTTCAAATATGCAAATATACCCAAATTTCTGGCCAAACATGCCAAATACACAATGTGTGTCCAAACTCTTAATAAAATATGTCAAATATGCAAATACGCCCAAACTTCTGACCAAACATGTCAAATATGCAAATATGCCCAAACTTTTGACCAAACATGTCAAATATGCAAATATGTCTAAATCTTGACCAAATATGCCAAATATGCAAATATGTCCAAACTCTTGACAAAATATGTCAAATATGCAAATATGTCCAAATCTCTGGTCAAATATGCCAAATATGCAGATAAGTCCAAAACTTGGCGAAAACATACCAACATACCAAATCGTATCAGATCATGTTTCGAGAACATTAAATTGGCAGTGCGCTTCAGGTTTAATGTACCTCATTTTGGAAATCGATAAAGAATTATATGTTCCCGATCCTCCAATTTTCCCAAGTTTGGAATTGGCATAGCGCTTCATATTCGGGATTTGGAAGGTCAATAGACTGTTTAGGATTATACGTCCTTGTCTTTGACATAAACTTTTTTAGAGATCAAACATCTCTGGTTCTTTGAGTATCGAGTTGGCAATGCGCTTCACATTCGAACTCTGTGAGATCAATAGGGTCATACATCCTCGATCTCTGATTTATGAGAAATTATACGTTTCTCTGACTTTAGATCATACGTCTTTAGTCTTATTATCCAAAGTTATACCTTTGGGTTATTTCAAGTATGCATTATAATAAATTGGAAGGAAAAAATAAAGCTACAAATCTGATCCATATATTTTGATTAGTTTAGCCCATTAATCAGAGGTTCCCGAGGCGAGAGCCGGGGTAATTAACAGCGGGGGCTTGCGCCCGTCGGAAAATAAAAGTTCCCACAATCACCTAAATAATAAGTCCTTGAGCGCACAAACACGCACAGGGATGTACCTGCACCTTCTTCCCCCGTGAGCGAGGACGCCGATGCCTCGCGCGTGGACCGCGAAAAAGGGCCGCACAAAAGTTTGGTTATTTTGAATATTTTGTCTTGTTTTATCAAGACATAATATAATTTGATTATTTTGAATATTTTTTATTTGCTTTATACCATGATTCAATCATTTTTGAATATTTTGATTTGTTTTATCAACATATGACATAATTTGATTATTTTGAATATTTCGATTTGTTTTATGAAAAAATTACATAACTTGGTTATTTTGAATATTTTGATTTGTTTTATCAAAATATAACATAATTTGATTATTTTGCAAATTTGATTTGTTTTATCAACATATAACATATTTTAATCATTTTTGAATACTTTGATTTGTTTCATCAAAATATAACATGATTGAATCATTTTTGAGTATTTTAATTTGTTTTATCAAAATATAACTTAAATTGATCATTTTGAATACTTTGATTTGTTTTATCAAAAATATAACGTAATTTGATTATTTTGAATATTTTTATTTATTTTATCAAGATATAATATTTATTTAATTATTTTGAATATTTTGATTTGTTTTATCAACATATAACATATTTTAGTCATTTTTTAATACTTTGATTTGTTTTATCAAAATATAACATAAATTGATCACTTTGAATATTTTGATTTGTTTTATCAAAAATATAACATAATTTGATTATTCTGAACATTTTTTTTATTTATTTTATCAAAATATAATACTTATTTAATTATTTTGAATATTTTGATTTGTTTTATCAACATATAACATATTTCAATCATTTTTGAATACTTTGATTTATTTTATCAAAATATAACATAATTCAATCATTTTTGAGTATTTTGATTTGTTTTATCAAAATATAACATAAATTGATCATTTTGAATATTATGATTTGTTTTATTAAAACATGACATAATTTAATTATTTTGAATATTTTGATTTATTTTATCAAAATATAATACTTATTTAATTATTTTGAATATTTTGATTTGTTTTATCAAAAATAGAGTTCAATTATTTTCAGTATTTTCATATGACATAATTTTCATTTATTTTAAATATTCTATTTGATATTTTGAATATTTTCATTTATGAATATCTTGAATTTTCTTTTATTTATAATAAAAAGAAAAATAAAAAAAATCAAAACTGGCATTTTATAGCCTTAAAAATATTCATAAATGAAATCATGATTTTTGATATATTTTTCGTAATTTTTGGGCTTGAGAAATCATTTTTATTTGGTGTTTAAAGTTTATTTTCAAAACAGATTAACTTTAGTTCAATTTTTAAAGCATCTTTTAAACTGGGCTGTTGGATCTCTAGCGCGAATCAAGCCTCCTTTGGACTGTTTGAATTTTATCAAGATTCGCACTGTGAGATGCATCAATATTCATGCTCCTCCTCTCCGACACTGATCAAGGCCCTGTCGGCGCCGGATCTTCGATCATAAGACATTGCTAGCATCGCCAGAGTGTGGGGAGTCCATCAGTGGTGGTCTCGTCGGCGACGGCGGTGGCCTGGATCACCGGAGAATGGGGTAGCCACTTAGTTTCGGTTAGAAAGTTAGCTCGGATGAAATTTTGAGGAATTTGAGCTGATTTTTGACAAATTAACTCGATTCCTTTGTCATATGGCATCGTCAGAATGTGTTTAACAAGTTTTTGAGGTTTAATTTGGGTTTAATTCATCAATTGTGCAACTTTGGCCATTTGATACCAAACTGGTTTCGAGGCCTTGGCACCAAATGGTATTTCATGGTTTTTCTTTGCAATTTTCTTCCAATTAACTTTCGAAACAGCGTTGTTTAGTATGTTTGAACATGTTTGAATGATCAATTTCAACAATTTAGATGTGCATTGTCTTTTATGCATATTGGGTCATTTCTGATTTTATTTTCAATTTGGTTTTCTTTTGATTTTGTCACATTCTTCTCAAATTGCATACTGGAATGTATTCCTTTAGATCAATTACATGTTTTAGAAAGATTTTATACTAGTTCAACACATGAATTTCATTTGTACACAAGTTAATTTCATTATTGCAATTTCTGGTATTGACCCAGAATTGACTTAGTTCTAGTTTCTTACAGATCCAACTTCAAAAATTCACAGAAAATCACAGAAAATCTCAAAAATGGTAAAATTTGGTGAGTGAGTGAATTAAGGCTTACTTCAGATGCTCAAGAAATTTAAAATTTATTAAGTGAACAGAAAGCATGTTTTTTGCATTTTTATCAGACTGGACAGAAATGCCCTTTCAGATCTATTGAAAATCAAATTTGGCTTAACCTATGTGTTAAAGCCTGGTTTAATTATTTTTAAACCCTTTAAAACATCACATGAGGTGCTATAAGGGTGAATTTATCAAGAAAATTTAGATTTTGGACTCAAAAAGAGAATGAACTTCTTAGTTTGACCAAAAATTGACTTTTTTAGAGTTTTTGATAGATGAGATTGTAAAATCCATTACAATGCATAGAAAATTCCAAAAATTATAAAATTTGGGTTGTGAGTTAGCATAAACCTACTCTACATGAATGTTAAATTGCATGAAAAATTAACAACCAGACTGAGAGATATGGATTGATCTCTCGGCTGGATAGAAATTGATATATACTGGACTCAAGCCAATATTGATGTTTATTGCTTTTTCATTGCTCAATTGTGGTTTTGAGCCATCAAGCATATCAGAGAAACATGAGAGAAGAAACTAAAGGAAGAAACAAAGCCAATTTGAACCAAAACATAGAGTCTTGTTTTTCCATAAAATTTTGACAGCATAACAGCTTTGTATAGCAACTGCACATGTGCACAGGGCCTGAGGGAGAAAGGGGATGAACATGTGCCCATCCCCATGAAACCAGATTGGCATTTCCCAATTGGTTGAATTATACTATCAAATTCCATGGTGAACTCACCATGTGAGCTCCTGAGACTCATGCTCAGTCACCAATTGAGCTCTGGAAGGAGGGAGGCATATGTGCACCTCCCCAGCCATGGGGCTAGCCATCTCACCCAGCAAGGTGAGACTGGCTCCTTGAGCTCAATTGGGACTGAGCCAAACTCAAGGCTTGGCTCCTCTATCCTTTACCTAGCTATTCAGAGCTTGATCTCTTCTTAGCTAAGCTTTCTTTTTGTGGAATTTTGGTGGAGTTATGATTTTGGCAGAGTTTCAGCTATATTGCTCTCTCCCCCCCTTTTCTTCTTCACCGGGGGGTCTATTTATAGTCCAGAGGGTATGGTTTGAACCTGAGGGCTAAGCTGGCATTATCCCAGCCCTTGGTTTGATCAAATGGCCAGAATTGAGCCAGCCAGGCCTGTGCTGGCATGTGGCTTGTCCTTGGAAGATTCCTCCAGCTAACTGGCGTTCAGACCTCTCCATGAGGTGGTTACACGTGTCCCCGTGTGCGGGCCTGGGGAGAGAGAAGGAAGCCGTTGGCTTTCTCTTCTTCTTGGGCCAGTGTGTCATGCCTTTCGGGTGTAAACATGTCACCAAGGTACTACTGAGTGTGTCGAACGTGTTAATTTGGTCGCTTGAGTGCTGAGTTATGCCAATCGACCATACCCAAATCAGACTCAAGTGCCAAGTGGTGCACCCGCCAATTAAGCACTTTGCACCCCAAATTAGCACTTCAAGCAACGTCGTGGAGGTGTCTTGAGGCTTCCCCAGGTGTTGGCTTGGCTTCTCGAGCTCCCAATTGCTCAGTCACCTTCAAGGTCGAGGTACTTTCTCCTTCGATTTTCTCCTTGTTTACTTTACTATTTTCAATGCTGTTTGTGGCATTGAACTCTCCTTAGGGTGTAGATCAAGTCCCTAAAATGGTTTAAGCCAACTCGAGTTGTACACCCAAACTCCATTTTCGAAGCTTTGCTAAGCTCTGGAGCTCGAGGAAGAAGAAAGGAGGGAGAGAGAGAGATTCAAAGGGTTTCCTTTGTCTGGGTTGGGTGCACGTGAATTGTGCTTTGGTTTCAAAACTGTCAGAGGGAGGGGGCGCTTGCACCGCGCATATCTCTCTTTTCCATCTTTTATTTCGCTGGCTGAACCGTCACTTGGTCGCTGGGGCCCATTGGCAGCGAAACAAAGGGAGTGGGGTCCGCTTGTCGGATTAAATGAGACTCATCCCTCAGCGAAAAACTGAGGGTGAGTCCATGATCGCGGTTCACGTGAGCCAAAACACAAGGTCAGTGAGTTGGCTCAGGTGCGTTGTGCCCATTCAAACCCCAACAGGTACCTTGTGTGCATGACAGGTGGGTCCAGAGGCTTGTTTAATTGTTTGAGACCCCTAACTTGTACGCAGAGTGTTGTGTTTTTCCCCAAATTACACCCAGAACTATCTCCAGTTCTGATTTTGGTATTTTCTTTATTTCTTTTTTTCATTTTATTTTATTTTTCATGTAAAAATCCATGAAAAATTACTGAAAAATCGCAGAAAATATATTCCATGATCCTGTTATTTTAGGTAATATTTTTGGTATTTTTGGGTGTGAAATTAGGCATTAATTTCACTTAAATCATTAATTGTATATGATTAGGCATATTAATCTTATACAATTAATATTTTGACATGATTATTTCAAAGAATCATTTTTTTTAATTCTAAGGGATAATATTTGGGGCATTTTTCATGAATGATTCATGATGATTTTTTTTGTTTGAATTTGGCATGATTAATTATATGAAATTGTTTCTTAATTTCACATAATTAGGGTTTTGTGCATAGATTTTTTTTTTTTGCACACATGTATGTATATTTTTTTTGAGGGGGGGGGGTTTGGCATAATTATTTCATGAAATTGTTTTTTTTTAATTTCAAGAAATAATTTTGAGGTTTAATAAATCATGAGTTTGAACATAATTTCATGACTTAATATTTGATATGGCTATTTCATGAAATTGTTTCTTTTATTTCAAGAAATAATTTTTTTATTTAGTAAATTATGAAATTGGGCATAATTTCATAGTTTCAAATCTTTTTGGCATGAAAATCTCATGAAACTATATCATTAATTCCATGCAATTTAATTTGTATATTTTTCTGACAATTTTTAAACAGCAAACACTTAGATGTGGTCATTTGAATATCAATGGTTTGAAATTATTGAACCAAAAGTAAATGATTTATGGCCTACCCGAAATCAACCAAATAGGTGTTTGTGAAGGGTGTATATTCGATAAATAAGCCAAGTTTCATTTCCCAAAAGGCGAAGCCAAGAGAGCAGCACAAGTGTTTGAGTTAGTGCATGCGGATTTGTGTGGTCCAATGCAAACCGAATATCTTGGAGGCCGCAAATATTTTTTTCTTTTCACAGATGATTATAATAGGATAATTTAGGTGTATTTTCTACAAAGCAAAGAAGAGGCATTTGATAGTTTGAATGTTTAAAGTTTTTGTATAGAAACAATCCGAAAAAAAAATTAAGGTGTTAAGAACATACCAAGGTGGTGAGTTCCTCTCAAAAGGATTCATCAATTTCTGTGAAAATGGATGGATACACCGTGAATTAACCACACCCTATACACATGAGCAAAATGAGGTGGCAGAGAGAAAAAATATAATAGTTATTGAGATGGGTACAAGCATGCTCAAATGCAAGAACCTATTGAATAAATTTTGGGCTAAAGTAGTTGCAACTGCGGTATAAATTTGAGGCATGATTCGAAAGGAAATCAGGGTTAAGTCATCTAAGAGTATTTGGATGTACAGCTTATGCATTTGTTAATCCACAAAAGAGAACCAAACTTGATGAAAAATCTGAAAAATTTTCATCGGGTATTGTACACGATCTAAAGGGTATCAATTGTATAGTCCAGAAAGTGGCAATATTTTGATAAGTAGAAATGTATTGTTAGATGAAAAAGCGAGATAGCAGTGAGAGGGTGTTGTACATCAACAGAATTGAAGAAAGAATAGAAGAAATTGAAGAAATGACTGCACATAATCAACCCACAAGCAGCAGTTCGAGTGGACCAAGGTTGAGTCTTTACCTGACATGCTATCAAGGAAATTCAAAACCATACAAGAGCTATACGAAAAAACCCAATTACTTCTAGTTGTAGATCCCACAACCTATGAAGAGGCTGCAGAAAAAGAGGAATGGTGCAGGGCAATGCAAAAAAAGATACAAGCAATCAAAAAGAACAAAACTTGGGAACAAGTGAAACTTTCTGAAGGTAAAAATACTTTTGGCTTAAAATGGATTTTCAAAATGGTGCTGATGGAAGTGTTCAAAAGTTCGAAGTTAGACTTTTGACAAAGGGTTATGCACATGAATATGACATAGATTATGCACAAGAATATGGCATAGATTACCAGTTGTAAGGTTTGAAACAGTGAGATTGTTATTAGCCTTGGCAGCTGAATTAAAAAGAGTCGTGTATCAATTTGATGTCAAATCTGTCTTTCTTAATGGTGAATTAATATAGGAGGTCTATGTTGAGTAGCTAAGAGATTTTGAAGTGAAAGAAAGGGAAGGTTTTGTGTACAAATTAACAAAAGCTTTGCATAGTTTAAAGCAAGCACCAAGGGGATTTATACTTCATCAATTCAGATTTTGCAAGAAGCAATAGTGAACCCAATTTGTATGTTAAAAAGGATGAAGAGAAAGAGTTGTTGATTGTATATTTGTATGAGGATGATATGATTTATATAAGCACAAGGGAAAGATTGTTGAATGAATTTTGGACTAGCATGAAAAAGAAGTTTGAGACGATAAATTTTGGATTGTTTCCCTACTTTTTCGGTTTAGAAGTAGAGCAAAAGCATGACAGTTTTTTTGTCTCTCAAAGGAAATATGCAAATGATTTGCTAAACAAATTCGATACGCTTAGCTGAATGTGACAACTACACCCATGAATAATAATGAAAAGTTAACAAGATATGATGGTATGGGGATTTGTGATGAAACTAAATTTAGAAGCCTAGTTGGAGGTTTGATTTACTTAATCATACAAGACTAGATATATTCTATACAATTGGAGTGATATCTAGGTACATGCACAATTCGATCAAGCATCACTTTGGAGCAGCAAAGAGAGCATTGAAGTATATTTCGAGTACAACAGATTTCGTACTATGGTATGATAATACAAATTCTTTTGAGTTAGTTGGCTATAGTGATAGTGATTGGACAGGATGTTCTAAAGATAGAAGATACACATCGGGTCAAGCAACAGTGTGGCGCTTTCTTTCTTAGAAGCTGAGTACACTACAATCAATTCAGTCGTGTGTCAAGCAGTGTGGCTTAGGCAAATTCTAGAAGATATTGGACAAGTGTAGCAGCAGCCAACATCAATTTATTGTGATAATCAATCAGCCATTTGCATGACAAATCCTGTGTTTCATAGAAGGTCAAAACACATTGACATTCATCTACATTTCATCAAAGATCTAGTTGCAGAGAATATCATCGAGCTGAAATTTATCAATTTAGAAAATAAGAAAGCAGATGTTCTAACCAAGCCATTATCAGTATGCAAGTTTGAGAGCATGAGGAAGAAATTTGGTACGGTCAATTTTGCATCAAGGGGAAGTGTTTAATATTGATCCAAAATTAACACCACCAAATTAGAAACATGTGATTAGTGGAGATGGTGTGTCTACCAAAAAATAGAAGTCTGTGTTAGTGGTTTTGATGGTTCTTCAATTTTAGATTCTGCTATAGGCATGTTTGTTATTGTTCTATAATTAGTTGGGTTAGTAGAGAATGTAATTTCCTTAATTACACAAGATAAGAATATCATGTAGTAGGGTTAGTCGACTCCATATTTAGATTAATGTTTAGCTAAAAATTTAGATGTATTTTGTAATCGAGTTAATTAATGCAATAGAGTTTTTTGCCAGCAGAAAATTTTATCTCTATTTTGTTTAGCCTTCTGCAAATTTCCAACAAAGATCACTTGTGACTTACCATTTTCCCAACTTGATAGCCATAAAAGATCCCACCTCTCATAAAGACATTGTGAATCATCAATTCCCAACCTGGCAACCATAAAAATTTTACCAGCTCCTAAATCTCTCTTCTATCCCATCTAGATTATTTTAAACTACTCTTGTCTCTCCCTTAGATCTCAGCCATGTCCGAAAAGCATGTTTTACCAAGCTCAAAGAACAGATCAACTAGAAGGATGCACGTATTTTTGAGTTTCAGAAGGAGCTAGCGCCAGTTCAAGCTAGGCTCAGGGTTGCCAAAGCAAAAGCAAAGTTCCTTGATGAGCAACTGCTGCCCAGGATCGCAACTACATATGAATTAGCATAATCTGTATCTTGAGGGCTAGCGTAATTATTGTTTTGTGATTTTATGTTTGTGCTTGTTGCTTGTTTGTATTTTTATTCTTTTAATAAGAACTTTGTAATCTTAATCAAACTATTTCGTATGCGATGAATTTAGTTTATCTGAGAAGCGCTGGTGCATCTTGCAAATGTTTTTATTTTTGAAAATGTTAGTTTTTTTATAGCATATTTTTGTGGTTAGGACGTGTTTGTATTTTTGGTAAAGTACAGTAAACTTACCTTCCGTGTCAAATCAAGAAGAAAGCGACACTCAAATTTTTCCTCTAAAATTAGTGTCAATATTTTAATATATCGACACTAAATAACAGAACATTGACGTCAGTACTTAAGCCTCTAGCCTAAGTTTTGGTGTTTATATCCTACCGACACTAATAATCACAACTTTTAGTTTTGGTTCCAATAGAAAAATGACACTAAGAGTTGCTGATAATCAGGATTGATTTTTATTAAAAAATCGATACTGATCATCACATTTTTAGTATTGGTTATTAGTAAAATCCAACACTAAAACTTATTGACTATCAGTGTCAGTTTTTTGAAAAAATTGACACTAAATCGTGATAGTCAGTATCGGTTATGTGAAAATATCAACCCTGTTATTATTAGTGTCACTTTTTCTTAATGTCTGACACTAACGCGTCGACAATGATTGAAATTTTTGTACTAGTGATCCTTGATTTTTGCACTCTTTTATTCCTTTCGACCACAAAAGCTTGGATTCAACCTCAAGAAAAGGAATAAATAATCTAGTCATAACAAAAAAAAAATTGTTCATTTGATCAAGGCCCAATATTCATTGTATTTGTTCATACATAGTCACTAATTTGATAAATAAATCAATGAAACCATTTGCTATGCGCTATAAAGCTGCTGCACAAAATGTAATGGTGTAACTGAACGGATTGTTGATATTATGTTTCCTTTTAGTACATGAGTTAGAACAAGGACGCTACAGAGAAGATAAGCATATCTTCAATAATACTAGCAAATCACTTAGGCAGTTGCCTCAAATTTATTCTTCATAGTGCTACTGACATGCATATATAAAAAGAAAGCATACACATACACTAACACACAATCGTGCATCATTTAGCATAGATAAGCATAAACTGTGCGTATGCAGTAAAAGCCAATTAAGAATGTAGTCATCAGGGAATGAAGCATCGGCCACCCGACCCAGACTCCCTCTGACAATTGAAGTACATGGCAGCCACAATATCAAGGTGGTACTGGCGTGCGAAATTCCTGCAGTTGAAGTTGTGACGCATGTGCGGTGGAAATACTGTTGCCCGGCCAAGCTGTCGGCAAAGCACAAAAACCATGCGGTGGATTCCAGATCTTGGCTCCGGCGCCTCATAAAATATCACCTCTTGTCCTGCATTAGTTAGTTACATCCATGTTAATTAATGAAAGTACTCACAAATGATACTGGTCGCTCTCATGCATTCCTCTCGAAAAAAGATGACAAAATGCATGCATGCTTTTTTTTCCCAAGAAAAAAACAAAGAAAAAGTGCCAAGTGCAATACCTGAAAAGTACAGTGCTTGAATTAAATTTTGCTGTTTGAACTTATGTTTTAACCTCTATCAGGATAAAAGTGACAATTTAATAAATAAGCAGGCGCAGTCTCTGTGATGAGATGAGTTACATATCTCATCATATTAGAAAATTTTACAATGTTGAATGTTAGTTGCATTATGTACTTAGTTTTGTTGTGTTTTATAAATGTGTGTTTGTTGTATAGGTGCTTCGGCGTTCAAGATGCAGAGCTTAATGACAGTGACAAATTTCTCAAATCAATTGAGTGTTTTATAGGTGTTTTGCCTTTCAATTAACAATTCTTTTAGTAAATGACATTTAAAATCTCAAATCCTCCACTGAAAATCTTAATTTATGCTTCTGAATCAACATTTCTTTTTTTGTGCTTTTGGTTACTATTCTTTAGATTTATCATGATTCTTTTGTGCTTTTGGTTGTGATCGCATGTCATAGTTTGGCAGAATAACTATGGCAATGGATGTGAATTCACAAGTGTCGTTTAAACATTTAAGCAGATCATAAAATAACAGAATTTTTTGTCAACTGATAAAATATTGGACATACCAAAGGATACATCTGTACTTCCGGGGATGTCTGTCACCATCCTGTAATAAAAGAAAAAAGAAAGACATTTGAGGCAGTTCATCAAGTACGTATAATTACTTGCATAATCTACCCTTAAATGTGCCCCAAAGACAAGCTAAATATTCACCATTACATAAACCAATAATTAGTATGTGAAATTAATTAATTGTGTACATGATGCGAGCTAGCGCGCTAATATAGTGCACCCATCTTTCTAATACCAGTAAAACCAAATCAAAAAGGAATTAAGCTGAGACTATGAGAGTATTGAGCTCACCAATGCAAGTACTCCCTTAGATTTGGGTTACTTGGGCTCGGTGCATCTGGATCCACCAATACCTAACAAAGTAAAGAGAAAATAAAAGAAGGATATAAAACAAAAGCAATGATATTGTGTGACGATATGGTTTCAATTAGCTGCACAATATGCTTTCATTCTGAAAAGGACATTTACATTGTATTCGTTTCAAATAAATTAACATAATTAGTGTAGTGGATGTATCTATACACACACTTATCTATAAGATAACTCACAAGTGTGTAGAAAACTCGGAGGTCGTTACCACCGATCTCAATCTTCGGGCGGTTCACAATTGCTGATGGTCGTAGTTCAGTCCCGTTAAGCATCAACCTATTTGAATATAACACTCGAAGGGAAATTGATTGTCTGAAGGGGTCCAAGACATCCCTAATTACATGTGCCAATACCAAAGGATCAGACATTGTGGTGAACTCGCTTGTAAACAGAAACACCGAAAGTTAAGCTATAGCTAACTGTGTTCAATCTATCAGGATGGCTTGAAGAAAACAATGCACAAGGACTGTCTTCTTATAGGAAGAGGGGATCGGGTCGGAAGAGGAGAATGAGAGATGTTCCTATCATATATGCTTTTGGTTAAGTTAGTCATGCGATAATCAGTGTGTTAATTTATAGTTTCTGATGTTCATGCAAGCTTTCAAGCTAATGAGTGCAAGCATCTTTCATTCAAAAGTTAGAGGAGCAATGCAGTTTTAGCTCAATTATGAGGAGCCACGCCACTGTGTAAGAAGACTGATTCGAAAGTAGCTAGCCCATGTGGTACATGTATAAATATTCTTTTTCAAAATTTTGAAAGTATAAGTTAATTAATTCTACCATATATTTAATTTTCAAAATATTATCATACATATTTTAACATACATTTCATTAAGCGTGTATTAATTCTAAATAATAGACACTGATTTCTAAAGATTAAAAAATAAGTTTAAATATTAATACAAAATAACAAATTAGGTGTTAATTTTGACAAAAAGATATATATCACATTCGATTCATTGAGTTCAAAATTTTCATCTCTAAAATGTTTTATCCTTTATTATATGTACATTTAATAAAATCGTTTATTCCATCTAATAAGTAAACTGACAAAAATAATCTAGTTTTACAAAAAAAAAAAACCGAATAAGCAAAATTCTGTCAAATTTGTATTTTAGAACCTCCACATTAGTTTAGCTATACAAGAGACAAAGTCCATGCAGATGTGACATTATTTTCCATTAGAATTTTGGATGGAAAAAATGATAGAGAGTGACTAATTAAATCTAGAGATACATTAAAATTCAGTGACTGAAAACTGATAATTGAAATTAAGTTTAGCGATCAAACATGTATTTTATGTCACTACTACAAAAACAACTTCCATAAACACCCTTTTAGCAACGATTATTCAGCAAAATCATTAAGTATATGGTGGCAATTCGAAAATTTATATGAACACTTTAGCAATGATTGTTAGTAAAAAATGATTGCTAAATATCTGCCTAGAAAATAAAAAAAGAAAGACATTTAGCATCGGTTTACTAAAAAACCGGTGTCGAATGTCAAACCTTCAGCACCGATTTTTAAGGAAAAACCGGTGCAGAAAGGCTACCTAAAAAATGAAAAAAATAAAAACTTTCAGTGCCGAATTTTCTCAAAAAATTGGTGCTGAAAGTCATCTTTCGCAAACGGTTGTTTAAACAACCATTACCGAATCTCATTCTTTTTCTTTTTTTTCTGGAGGGAAATCTCCTGCCGTTGGATATTGAGCACTTATTTTCCTCTAATAGTTGTTTCCGAAAATCACAATATATGAGTTTCTTCTCCTCGGAGAGTTTATTTCTCATTTCATACTTTGCCGAAAATCTCATTAACTTCACCAAAACAAAGATAGGCTCCCCCAAAGAGTTTCTTTGTCATTTCATATTTTGCCGAAAATCTCAATAACACCAGAACAAAGAGGCGGCGAATTAAATTAGCTCCCACCACCAACACGCATTAGCACCAACTCACACATCCTAACTCCATCCTTTGTCTTTTCCTATTATTTTAAGGTTAATTTAATTATTTTATTTAGTATATATTTGATTAATTATATACACTAATTATAATTACCCAATTATTTTTCAATTATATATTATTATATAGCGTTAAGTAGTTATAAGGTGCATTTGAGATGTAGTAGTATTGTCATATAGGCACCAATTCACTGAAACTTATATACCCAATTAGGTCGGTACCCGTTCGAGATTAACCTGATAAGCGTTAATCTCAAACAAATCCCTATTGGGACTACTCTTTGAATACTTATCTCATTTACGATTAATGAACATAAGCTAACCAATCTGATGTCTGAGAAAATCCCACAGTATTTTCCCATATTGTTCCTACAGGTATGTACGTACATGCACGTGTGCGTTTGCATACTCGAGGAGCTGAGGGGAAATGCTACCGAATTTTTCTCAAACACCGAATTGGCTAACGTATGTTCACTAATGAGACAAAGTATTCAAAAAGCGGGTTAGGATGATTGGCCAGCCAGAAGCTTTGTTTATATATTCAACCCTAAAACCTAATGTTGTACACATGCAAAATTAAAAATATTTTTTTTCTACAAATGGATCGTAGTAACTGGATATATGGAATTAAGCGGGATACAATTGAAATATTTGACAGGACTTTGGAATTTTGTGGATTTTGCCAAGGAAAATATGAGGCGAAGGGGTGACCGTACAATTCTTTCTTGTCGAGATTGTCAGAACTTACGAAGATTTCGGAATGTCGAAGACGTGAGAGATCACTTAATTCATTGTGGATTTAAAAAAGGTTAAATTATCTGAGAGATCACTAAACTTTACACACTATCAGAAAAAAGGTTTTGGCAACGGTTATAAAATGCATTCAGCACCAATTATTAATAAATAACCGTTATAAAAAGTAGAACATTTAGCACTAGTTATTAACAAATAACCGTTTCCAAAAGTAACCTTTTGCACCGGTTATAACCGATGACAAAGGTTACTTTTGGCACCGGTTGTTATTAAATAACTGTTGCCAAAGGATAACTTTTAGCACCGATTTCTACAACAGGTGCTGAAAGTGATTTTTTGGCAATTGTTATTTAATAATAACCAGTGCCAATTCCCCATTTTTTTAATTACCTATTTATTGTTTGTGACTAGCCCGGTAATTGCTAGTCGAAATTAGGCATAAAAACAATATTAACAAACAAATATAAATTAAATAATTTAATTACATATATTAATGAATTAATATATGTAATTAAATTTAATTACAAACATTAATCATTCTAACCCCTCAATATACAGTAGAAAAACGAAGGAGCACTTGTCAATTTTGTTCAAAAAGTCTTGAATGTAACCCACCATGACTGGATAATCACTCTTCATACTAGCCTCGAAGCAACGGTATGGATCTAGAAAGCGAAATATGGTAATCACGAACGTGTCGCACCGATCCGCACTAACACTACAAACCACATTTGTGACTTACATTCTATAGTATTTATTAACCAAATATTAAGTTAGAAAAAATCTTACATGCAGAAAGGTTCTAGAATAGATGCGTCCAGCCAATTGTACTTCAACATGTCGATGATGTTGAACACACCGCCCTCAAACCCGAACAACTTCGCGCCAAAATGGACCTCAAAATTGTCGATTTCGATCGGTTGGGACATCAGTACTTGATATAGATGGAAACAGGCTTCGTCAAGGAGCTTCACCATGCTTTTGTTGAGAAGCGCCTCCCGACAGACAATCGAAGCTACCGTTGGCACTGTTGCCTTGCATTTTCCCTTCTCAAACTTCTACGGCATGTTGTCCTGCACTTCATAATATTAGTAATGAAAATTAAATAAAAATACAAACTTCAGTTAATTATAGTACATGCTCGCATAGCTGCACGAAAGTTGCCGACCATTGGACTTATGACCACTTCACCGAGATTCTCCACATCATCGAACAATACCGAGATTTTCATGAACTGACAACCATCAAATACCGAGTCGACCTGCACCTTAACGTGATAGGGCCGGAGAGGTTGATGGTGGATCATAACTCTAGGGCCAGACAGATAATCCAAATTACTCCAAATTAATCCAATAATCTAACCATCATCTAAATTAATGCAAATTAATCCAATAATCTAAATTAATTGCATCAATTAAACCATCTAAACTCAGACAAAATAATTAAACTAATTAACCATCTAAACCATAAATTAATTGTATAAATTAATTACGTAATCTAATTAATTATCTAAACTAATTAAACTAACAACGACTACTTAAACTAATTACATAAAAAAAATTAGATTACTAACCTTAAGAGAGAGATCGAGGTTAGTAATCTAATTTCCTATCTTTTCCTTCTTTTTGGTTAGAATGATATGTGGACCCCACATGTCATACTACAGAATACGGAGAATAACAAAAATAATATATAAATCACTCAAAATTAAATTACAAATATAATCATAAATTGATACAAAAATAAAACATAATTAAATTGATAGAAAAATATAATAATCCTAAAGGTCACCTAACAATCACATCTAGACGGTCTTTTTGATTTCTTTGATTTTCACCTTCGGTCCATAATTCTTCTTCATGATCTGAATGCAAATAGGTTGATTTAAGATTTTCGTCAAATGGCACGGATTCAATATCGGTGGAAAATGAAGGGATTTCGTCGAAATGATCGTAGTCTTCTTCGTCCATGACGTCTCCAATCCTAACAATATGTTTTTTACCGGAAAGGACAATATGTTTTTTATCGGAAAGGACAATATGCCATTTTTTATCAGTCGGGTCAACAACGTAAAACACTTGCTTTCCTCCTTATTTTGCTAGTATACAAGGGTCATCGTGATATCCCAATCGACTGAAATCAACTGATATGAACCTATCTTTATCTTTTTAGACTCCACATCGCTTCTCAATCCATTTACAAAAAAATAAGGGGATTCTAAATTTGACGTAATCTAGTTCTCATATCTCTTTAATCCAACCATAATACGACATTGAAATATTTTGATCACCTGATAAGCTATCCATGTCACTCTGATATTTTGCACAATGCTCCTGCTATCTTGTTATTTTGTGTACCAGATAAACCCATTCATGTCGTATCATTGGTAGGTGTGCACTGTCGCTCCAGGACCATATGCCAGCCATTTCAGAGTTTCACTGACGGTCTGAGATGTCTGGGAATTGACTCTGTCATTGAACTATTTAATAAATATTACATTGTGCTCGTTGCTAACTCATCCTTCGCTTCTTAAGGGATTCTATTGTCGCAACTCGACTAAGTGCTCAATTACGTACGAGGCCACATCGGCGAGGTGTTGTAGGATCTTGAGATGCGCTTTCTGTCGCAACTCATTACCTGCTTTGACAAATTTGTACCCAATTATACCGGCACCTTGGAGTCTACCCTCATGCTGAGATTTGGAAGGCCAATAGGTTCAACGTCGGCTAGATAATCTATGTAAAATTTAACGACCTCTTTGACAACATACCCTTCAACAATATTTCTTTTAGGCCGAGACCGGTTTCGAACAGTTCTTTTCAATTGATCCATTGCTCTCTCGAAAGGATCATGTGTCGCAAGAATAGAGGCCACAAAGTTTTATTTCCCTGACCAAGTGTACTATTAAATATACTATGACATCAAAAAATGAGAGTGAAAAATACATTTCCAACTCGCAGATGGTCAAAATGACGTTCGCATGTAAATCATTCAGTATTTCAGGATCGAGCACTTTGGAGCAAATCGAGTTGAAGAAGAAACTCAGCTTTGTGATAGAGTTCCTAACATTTGGGGGGAGGATTCCTCGAATTGCTACTGAAAAAAGCTGAGTCAACAAGACATGACAATCATGTGACTTTATACCAATCAACTTCAACTCCTTAATTGATACCTTTTTAGAGATATTTGAGGAATAACCGAACAAAAATCTTAATTGACTTCACACACTCCAACAAACTATTTTTTTCTTACTTCGATAAAGTATAACACACCGGAAGTAGGTAAATTCGTTTTCCACCTTCCTACAGTACTAATTCCGGCCAAATCCCTATTTTAACAATGTCTTTTCTGGCTTAAACAACATCTTTTATTTTTTCCTTGAATATTCAACAACAAGGCAACCAGACTTTCACATATGTTCCTAACGATGTGCATCAAATCCAGGTAATGCCTAATGTCTAAATGCGACCAGTAAGGAAGAAACCAAAATATAGACCTTTTCTTTCATATTCCGTCTAGGTTATCTTTGACTTTTTTCCAAACTAGATATTTTGTCTTTCACAATAGCATAAACTTCTTTTCGGGTTAATGGGATTGGCGCTTTACGGAGCTCAATCGTGCCATCAAATTCCTTTTTCTTATGTCTGTAAAGTAATTAATCCGAAAGAATTTGCGATGGCCCATATACACAGTTTTCTTACAATTACCCAATCATAAAAAATAAGTGTCATCCCCACAAATAGGACACACTTTGACTTCTCTCATCCTGCAACCCGACAAATTACCGTGTGCCGAGATATTATTAATCATGCAGAAAATCATAACATGAAGGGGGAACCATTCTTTCCGACTTGTATCAAATACCATCATGTCATCCCTCCACATTCTATCAAAATCCTCAAACAATGGAGCTAAGAAAACATTGATATCATTACCCGGTTGTTTAGGACCTAAAATCAACAACAGTATCATCAAATACTTCTTTTCATGCACAATCAGGGAGGGAGATTGTAAACACACGGTAAAATCGGTCATATACTGTGACGGCTACTCATGTAACATAAGGATTCATCTCATCCGTGTAGAGCCCTAATCTCAAATTTCTAGTGTCACTACTGAAATTAGAGAATGTTCTATCAATATTCCCCCATTCGGGAGAATCAGCGGGATGTCTGAGCATTCCATCTTCTTTTCTACAATCAGCGTGCCACCGTAACAGCTTAGCGTCCCTTGAATTTGCAAAGAGATGACGAACCTTAGTATTATTGGCAGATACCACAATACTTTTGCTATTGTCTTTTTTATTCTTAATCTGATTATCAGACGGCTTGTACCGAGACCTCAAACTTCGGGCATTTATCAAGATCATTGTATTGTTGTCGGTATAGTGTGCAGTCATTCGAACATGCATGAATTTTCTCGACTTCCATATTCAAATGACACAATAACTTTTTTGCCCTATAAGTCGAATCCGACAATTCATTATTTTTCGAGAGCATGTCTCGTAAAAGTTTAAGCAAAGATGTAAAACTTTGATCACTCCATCCATTTTTGGCTTTTAGGTTATACAATTTAAAAACAACATATAATTTTGTAAATTTTGCACAACAAAAAATTAATGGCATGTTAGAGTCATTACATAAACAAGGCTTCAAATTCGCCAACCATCATAACCCGCTCTTTGAACACTTTGTCTCATTAGTGAACATATATTAGCCAATCTGGTGTTTGAGAAAAATTGGACAGTATTTCCCCTCAGCTCCCCAAGTACGCAAATGCACATGTGCATGTATGTACGTACCCGTAGGAACAATTTGGGAAAATGTTGTTGGATTTTTCTCAGACACCAGATTATCTAGCGTATGTTCATTAATCCTAAATAAGACAATGTATTCAAAGAGAAGTCCCAACGGGAACTATTTGAGATTAACCCATGTCAGGTTAATCTCGAACGGGTACCAATCTAACGGGGTATATAAAGTTCCGGTGAATTGGTGTTAGATTTGTGTTCTAAAAGTTATCATTTGTTGATTATCTTTTATATATGTTATATTTATGAATTGAATGTGATTTACATTTTATTTCATGAGTTTTATATTTATATTTAGAAGTGTTCAAGAAGATGCACTTGGTCTTGAACTGCAGGACTTTAAGTAAATAAATATACAACACTAAAATGTTCATAGGTCTTGCATATTAGCAGGAACACTAATATGACATATAAGACTGTCGTGTTGATTAAAAGTACGTTGTAGTTCTGCAAACGTTGATAAAAGTTTATCATTTAATAACACAAATATATGAAATGCTTCATATATTGAACAGACCCAATAGATGAAACATTATATGGATTGTGTTAGTGTCATTAATGTTTTCATCGTGTCTCTGATTTCAAGATTGAGACATATATTGTTTTCACATGAGGAATGTACAACGTAATTATTATTAAAAACTACTTGCAAGAAGTGATGATAAAAAAAATAGTTCTTTATATGTAACTTGTGCGAAAAAATGATATATATCAATAACATCATTGCCACTCATTAATAATGAGAAATGATATTTTGGGCCCCTTGGTAAAGTAGAATTATAAATGGATCCAATATAACTGAAGTGCAGTTATAATTTTATAATTTGATTAATAGAGATCAAGAAATGATTATAATACAAAGATGACCCAGTCCTACTTTGTATGTTAATCAGAATATCATAAGGCAAGAAATGGACACAAGTAATGACAAATGTTACATTACTATAAGGATCATGTTTCGTAAAAGGATTACTAAACGTCTATGTTATTTGGGTAGCTGTAATGTATAGCTAGAATACCGCTTACGGTTTATGAAATTAAATATTTTATTTCATTACCAACATAATATAGATTCTCAATATAGGTCACATCAATTGAACGGAAAACAAGAAATAAATGCTATGTCACATGATGTGGCTGACTAGCGGGGAAATAAATATATATTGTAATGTACATATTATGAGAATAATATTCGTTGCACATATCATAATATGTGAATATTATGAAATATAAATTTATTTCAAGCCCAAGCCCAAGCCCAAAACATATTTTAGCAAATTGAGAAGAGAATAAGCCCAAACAAATATTGATTATGACCATTAAATTCGGATTACAAAATGGACAGATTTTAAGGCAATTTTGAATGAGAATTTGATGGGACAAAAATTGTAGCCCTTCGAATCTAGAATCCAACGGTGAAAGTTTCAAGTCATTTGGAATTCCCTACATAAAATTATGATAGTTTTAGTAACAAAAGGTCAGAAGTTGATGTGTTGTTTTGAATTATGTTCATGTTTTAATACGAATTTAAATAGTCTAATTATTTTTCTTAATGGCTGTAAATAATAGAAAAGATATATACATCAGGCTTTTCTCTCTCTCAAGTTAGTCTAGAGTTTTTCTTCCAAAACATTTTGCTAAAATATATATTGATTGATTATACAATTGATTAATTGACGGGTGAAAAGCTAGACGCGGAAGAGAGTTCGCTAGCACGAATTCGACACCGTTCTTGTTTCGGATTCAAGGTGAATCTCAGAGGAATCAAGCTACCTTAAAGATCATAGATATGATATAAAATTTCTTCTTGTAAGAATATGTATATGATTACGACATGAATAAATTAGCAATAATAAAACGATCTTAGATGTTATCAGATTAATTTTTTTTATTTTATCGGATTCGCATCATGAAATCCTTCAATTGGTGCCTATACGACAATACTACTACATCTCAAATGTAGCTAATAACTAATGTATGATGTATAATAATATCTGATTAAAACATAATTCACTAATTATAATTAGTGTATATAATTAATCAAATATATACTAAATAAAAGAATTAAATTAACCTTAAAATAATAAGGAAAGGCAGAGGCTGAAGTTAGGGTGTGTGAGCTAGTGGTGGTGCGTGTTGGTGGTGGGAGCTAATTTAATTCGCCGCCTCTATGTTCTGGTGAAGTTATTGAGATTTTCAGCAAAGTACGAAATGAAAACTCTCTAGGGGAGCCTCTCTTTGTACTAGTGAAGTTATTGAGATTTTCGACAAAATATGAAATGACAAAGAAACTCTCAGGAGGAGAACTCATATATTGAGATTTTCGGAAACGGTTATTAAGGGAAAACATGTGCTAAATGTAGGCACATTAAAAAAAATAAATAAACATTCAGCACCGGTTACATTGCAAAACAGTTGCTGAAGGTCCAATGGCGGGAGATTTCCCTCCAGAAAAAAATTAAAAAAAAAAATTTGACAACGGTTGTTTAAATAATTGTCTGTGAAAGGTGACTTTCACCATCAATTTTCTGAGAAAATATGGTGCTAAAAGTTTCTATTTTTTATTTTCGTAACGTTTTCACACCGATTTTTCCTTAAAATCGGTGCTGAAGGTTTGATATTTGACACCGATTTTTTAATAAACCGATGTTGAAAGTCTTTTTTTTATTTTGTGGGCAGTCATTTAGCAACCATTTTTTATTAACAATCTTTGTTAAAGTGTTCATATAAATTTTTGAATTATCACCAGACACTTCCATTAACGATTTTTCTGAATAACCGTTGCTAAAAGGAAGCTTATGAAAGTTATTTTATAGTAGTGTCAAACAAGATGTATATATGATAACTTACCTTATCAGCTATTTAAGAGTCTACCTCCAATATATACTCCAATATATAGGAGGGAAAAACATGGGCGATGGCCGCAACATTAATACAAACTTACTAGGGTTTCTCAAAGGGAGAGATAAAGACAATTTTATACGGAAAGAAAATCACAAATTTTGTTTACTCCAAGAGTCTTCTCGAACAAAAGTTAAGGATGAACCAACATAGGAGCAATAATCACTCCATCTTTCCCGCTCTGTGTGAAGTCTCGCGAGTAACTTTCAACTGGGAAAGTCGAGAGGATGCTCGTGAAGAATGCTCCCATAGGAAGATTGTACACAGCACATCCTAGCCAAGGCGATCAATACTATCGAAACATGCTTTTGTTTCACTTTTCTTTCTGTCTCCACTAGGTAAAACCTCTGGATGGCAGGGCCAACTAGTAATTAACTCGTCCCCAACTCCTTTATTGATACAAATGTCCTTTTATTTGTGTCTCTATTTCACTCACCACATATAACTCTGTGGACTCCTATATAAAAGTGGATCTCATTCATCATAGTTTATATCATAGTTTATAGGTGAAATATATGGAGAGAAAATCAAGGAACACCCAATATTTACTCTTCCTAAAATGTAATCCTTTTTTTTTCTTTAGGACTAAGAACTAGTGATGACACTTAACATAACATACATATGACCATGTATACAGGCCGTTATTTTCATCGAAATATTCATTTATGGCAGAAAATCAAGAGCATGATGGAAATTAAACTATATAGCACTAATCTCAAACAAATAAGCTTACTAGATACATATGTAATTGCAAAACAAAAACAACACTTTAATTATTAATGCAATAAACATTAATGATAATCTTATTTTGTTTGTCATTTATAACATAATTTTTCTTTCTATAATAAAAATTTTACCTACGAGTCTATGATGAAAAAAGAAAAGAATCGACGAATTAGGAGAATTATGTCTAACATATTTGGTTAAGCTTGACAATATTTTTATCTATTAACATTAACTACTTAATTGAGTGATTTAAGAATTTTAATCCAATTTAATTCCTGCTTAAAAAAATTTGAACTAGAATCTAATTTTCTTTGTTTGTGACAAACTAACAATGATAGGTAAAGGTTGAATATACCACACCACCCTTATTTCTGTGATTACGCAACTAGGCATGACGAAAAGCCACGGTCCATTTCATGATTTATGATGATGCATTGAATTTGGTATATATGATCCATCGGATCTGTCGGCTCTGCATCTTATCTTCTTCTTATCATAAGATGCCCTGCATCTACAAAAAGCTATGCTTGATTTGACATCATCAATTAATCTTATACCGTTAGATACATGCATATGTCCTAAAACTCGAAATTAATTAATTACTAATAATATTTCTGTTTTGGTTATTAATTTTCTTTTTATTGTCGCAATGAAAATATTCATGACTTTTAACTATAAATTTAAGGCTATATATATTAAATGTTCTTTTATATATAGGTGAAAAGAAAATTAACCTTCATAGTTGAAGATGGGGGTGAATAGGGTCTTATATCGATTTTTGGCTTAATTAAAAATTCTCTAAATTAATCAAAAATAAATTAAAAGTAAATAAAATAGAGACAAAGGGAGATAATGCAAGACTTGTTAACAGAGTTTGAACAAAGTCGGTCCTATGTATTCGAGGCTTTGCAATCAATACAGATGGTGCGTCTTTCTTTTCCCAATGAGAAAGATACCGGGTCAAATCATTGCTCCCTTATAAAGCACCAATTGATAGACAAACAATCTAGATAAAGAAACATAAACTCCTCAAAGATCAAATCACAAAGTTTACTCTCAGCCTATAACTCTTACATAACTTATCTCTAGTGAACTGAATTTGAGACTAAATACTTTTTGCTAATAAAGCTTTCAAAGAGTGCTTTAGTAGAAGCTAGGTTAACATCTAAGAGAATTTTCACAAGAAAAAAGAAGAAGCAAAAATGTTATGTTCATTCATTATTTATAATTTGGACAACAACTGTTACAACGCTTAGTTCAAAAACAGTATACAACGGTTGTTTTGAACATGTAACAGTTGCCAAAAGTTGTAACGATTTTATTAAGGAGATTTTATTAAAATCTGCATTAAACAAAAATTAGATATTCAACATCTGATTTATTTCTCATTAAATTTCATTAAATTTCCGAACGTTTAAGATAACTATTACAGCGTTTACACAAGCGTTTTTTGGATGGTTCAAAATTTGAATTTCTCTGAATTAAGCTTAACTGTTGCAACTATTTACATAAACGTTATAATGATTTCATCAAATTTCCTACTGTGAACTTAGCGCACACAACCATTACAACGATTTCTAAACGGTTATAACACTTGTGCATGATATTTAGAATTTTGTTGTTTTTGGCTCAACTTCATATCACCAAAAATTCTAAAGAAAAATATAAGGAGAAATATATCAAAACTTTTCTTCTAATTCTAAAATGCCGCTAAGTTATTCTTACACTTGGCCATCACATATATTGTACTATTGTGCATATACATCTATAAAATCTCACAAAAGTACTGTAAAATTCATATTATATTGTTTTACAAATTGTAAAATATAAAATTGCTTACAACAACGTGATCAACATCTGCCAAAGCATAAGTGAAAGAAGCAGTAATTGATATTTTAGGTTGATTGTTAATTGATATTTAATTTAAGAAGAGTACGTAGTTTTCCAATGGTACGAGCATATGGAACCTCAAAATATCACAAATTCACTTTTTATATTTTTTTAATTTTAAAATGTAAATGTCAATTCCATATATATCATTGATTTTGTTTATTTTCGTGATATAGATGCATGCGTCTAAAATTTTATGATTTCTAAAGATCATTTATACTAGATTCAATGACCAGAAAATGAATAAATATAATTAAGTATGATTTATTAATTTTCATATATATATATATATATATATATATACATACATCTGATCTAATAGAAAAATGAAGTAAAAAACTCATGAAAATTTACGTTGATGCATCTTTCGTGATACTTTTTTGACACCTTAATCTAGCTAGTACAAACAAAAATTGTCATTGAAATCCTCCTCTTAATTTAAATTAATATAAATCTGCTTTCATTTCACAGTGACATTATAGAATACGTACTCTTTTCAAATTATAAAGTTGTTCAAGAATACTTTGTATATGATTTTTTATCATCAGTTAGTTAATTACTTCCGAGGGCTACCGCTTTTGTTGCAGAAACATGCACGCACTAGATCTATATTTCCTATGGGCCTTGAGCCGTTCTTTTACTGAAAAGAGAGAAATGTATATTCTATGCCCTCTCTTTCTTCTATTTTAACGCACTTTGACAGAGACAAGAATTTAGGAGTGCACAAAAAGTTGTGTCGGTTGAAGACGAGATAATGGACATCTCCACAACTTTTAAAATTAAGAATTTCCTTATTCATGTTTTTTTTTATTCAAATTGCATCATTTTCTTTTTGAAAAAGGCAAAAAGCTCATATTCGGTCATAGAAAGGTCATTTTTCAGTTGCGCATAATAGTACGCTATCTGATATTCCTATATAGGGATGTACAATAATGACGTAAAAAGTGGGAGAGGAAACCACTACTACATAACTTTCGTAAAAGCCAAACGCCTTTTTTTAGTAATAATATTCAAGAAAATCGGCGCAGAAAGTGTCTTGTGATAATTTAGAAATTTTTATAATTTTTATGAAATTTTTAGAAACAGTTGTTAGAAAATAATCGTTGTCAAATGGTTGTTCAAAAAAAAAAGATTTTTAGCACCGGTTCATACAAAAAATCGGTACTGAATGTGTAGTGCGAAAATCAAAACGGACACTTTCGGCACTAGTTATTTACTAATAATCGGTGCTAAAAATATATCTTTCAGCACCGATTATTAGTAAATAACCAATGCTAAATGTGTATCTTTCAGAAACAATGGGAAAATCAAAGCAAGTACTTTCGGCACCGGTCATTTACTAATAACCGGTAACGAAAGTATCATTTAGCAACGGTTATTAGTAACAATCGATGCCGAATGTGCTTGAATTTGAATTTTTTTCCCCTAAACCCTCTTTCTCTGCCAAACCTTCTATATAAGTTGTAAACCCTTCTCTCTCTCTCCCCCAATTATACTCACTCCTTCTCAAACCCTGCATCTCTCTTAGTCGAGCAGCTACACACAGTCCTTCTCCGCCATTTTCACCTCTCTTCTGACTATCCCTTCTCTCTCTCTTAAGGTTAGCACCCTACGGTATGAAAAAATAATTACATTCATATATGTATATGTTTTATTTATTTCTTCAATCAAACTAACCGGAAATTTTATTTTTCATTTTACAAGCAATTATCAGGCTAATCTCAGAAAATCAACAGGTCATAAAAAAATATATTCAACAATAGTTATTAAAAAAACAGTGGCTATAGAGTGTTTTACATAAAAAAAAAAAATTGGCACCGGTTGTTAACTAAGAATCGGTGCTAAAGGTCACATTTCCATACCGGTTCTTTGTTAATAACCGACGCGAAAAATGACCTTTGGCACCGGTTCCTAGTTAATAACCGGTACTGAAAGCTTACCTTTAACACCGGTTATTTAAATAACCGTTGTCAACTTTCAACGACCCTTTCATTGGCACCGATTTTATAATCAGTACTAAATGTATTTTATAATCATTGTCAAAGCCTTTTTTTTTCTAATTGTGAACATTTGCATGCCGAATATATGTTTTTTTTTCTTATTACCGATGGACAATAGCAGAATATATATGATTGCATCAATTTCATCATATCCTGGAAGAATAAAATGCATATATATTTTCAAATTTTGAAAAGATAAATGCATAAATTAACAACACAATTGAACACATAATAGCAGAATTTCTATCTTAGTAAAATTAGTTTGAATACGTCATTATTTAAAATTAATCTTGAGTCATTCTGATTAAATTGGAAAATTACAACTGATATACAGAAGTACAATAAATTCTCCAAAGCTGGCTGAATAAACAATCATCATGGGTGTTATATACCAATAATATTAATTGTAATAATAATCCTTATTGTTAAAAAGCTTATAATATTAACATAATAAATTTCTAACATACTTGAATTAATTAGCCCAGTTAATTAAATTATTAGGGAGTCATTTTACTGAATGACATGAGCTCTGAAAATATCTGTCGTTGGTCCGAATGCGTCAGATATAATTCTAAATGGTTCTAAATATATTTGTAAGTTGACAACAAATTTTAAAATTATGTTGGGCTGTTAGGCCAGAAGAAAGAATTAATTAGAAGAAGAAAAAAGAAAAGTATATTAGGCCATATTCCAGGCCCAAAACTGTTAACGAACGTCTAATTGTAATAATTTGAATAGTATACAAACTATAACTTACAAAGAATGAGTATCAATGGACCCCCATTCTATAACAAACAATTGAATAATGTTAGCATAGATTCAATTTTAGTTATGTTGGCTTTTCCTCATGTTTTTTTTTTTTTTTGTGTTACAACATGGTTGATGGAGATGCTGCTACATTATTGGTATTGTAGGGGTAGTTGGATGGTGGTTGCCGTTGCTATATATTTTATTTTGTAAGAATTAAACTCATAAACAGAAATGGGAGTTGCTGGATTTTAACAATTTACCTTTTTTTTCAAAAAGAAATAATAATAAAAGAGGGATGTCGTCGTCGTCAAAATTTCTTTTATTAATAATGTAAAATTCTTAAATTCAAATAATAAAATGTAAAATGTTAATTTAATTTTATTTGTAAAATAGTGTATTTATATAAACAATTTTTTATTTTGTGATTTAATTTTGAAATTTTGAATTGCTTATAAGTAAGAACTATTATTATTATTATTATAGCTATAATAGAGCATCAAATTTATGATGACTGAATACCTTAGTTGAATTAAAGGGGAAAGAAATATCTCCAGCCACCAACCCCATGGGCCCATGCCAGCTCAGCTGCCAGTAAGCCGCCGGCTCACCCTTTAAATTTCTGGTCCGACCTGGTTCACACCCCCAGCAAACAAAACTTGAAATGGATGTAATGGATTGATCCTCTGTTTCTTCATTACGCTCCAAATTTACGGCGGGTCAAAATATACTTCTTCCTCACCCGCAACAGGAGTATTATCTCCGCGGCACGATACAATTTGCTGGACCAGGTCTATGCCTTGTACGCCGCAATACAAGAGTTCTATGTTTGCGACCCCACACTACATTGGAAAGGCTAATGGAATCAGTCTACGAAGAATTTTGTACAACTTGATCTCTCCTTTTCCACTCCAAACATCTCGTCTTCATCCAGCTTTCAGAGATAGAAAGTCTCCTCTCCCTCTCTCTCGCTGTCTCTCTCTCTTAATTAGGTTTTTAACTACCAAATCTTGAATAGTAGAAACGATGGATGTCAAAGCAAACAATGGCCAGCGCTTCACCTTGGGAAAGCAGTCGTCGTTGGCGCCGGACCGGAGCAAGGATCTAGACCAAAGCGGTTCGGACGAGATAGACTTACCAGATAACATCGATGCCCACGTGCGACTCATGTACCTTGCTAACGAAGGCGATATCGAGGGGATCCAGGAGCTCATGGAATCAGGTGTAGATGTCAATTTCAGGGACATCGACGGTCGTACGGCTCTCCACGTGGCAGCATGTCAGGGTCAGACTGAGGTAGTGCGGATGTTGCTTGAGAAAGGGGCTCAGTTCGACTCTGAGGATCGCTGGGGCAGTACGGTATACCATGGATTTGTTTATTGTTTTTTTTCGCTATTCCTTCTAAGCTTTGCAGTGTGATAATTAGTCGATTTGTTTATGTTTATGTTAAAACCTTAGTTACTCTGTTGTCTATGAACAGCCACTAGCTGATGCTATACATTACAAAAACAATGAGGTGATCAAGCTTTTGGAGAAGCACGGTGCTAGGATCAAGGTGCGTAGAATTATTTCACAGAGTAATTTGTGTTGCAATATTATTACTAGTACATTTTTGTTTTGTTTGGTTGAATTGGGCTTCAATCAGAGAGGAAACTTGCCTCATTCCCCTTCAATTGAACAAATGCTTATTTCGATGGTTGAATTGGGCTTTAATCAGGGAGTAAATTAGCCATATTTTGCTTCAATTGTACGAATGCTAATTATTATGTAATTAAGTGGGACAGTTACAACTCTTTCACTGATTGAAATGCTTTCAAACTAACTGGAAAAATAGTTTGAATAATTGAAGTCTCATAAGAGTCTAGATTCTACCCAGTTTTGGTTAATCTCAGACAGAGAAGTATTTCTTCCTGACTGTTGTTGTTTCCTTCTGTATGGCTTTAAGGTAGCTCCAATGCATGTAGACAATGTGCGTGAAGTGCCAGAATATGAAATTGATCCGCGTGAGCTTGATTTCACTAATAGCGTCCACCTTACTAAGGTACTGTTGACATTTTTTTCTGACAAGTGAAATCTTAATACTAACAGCGTCCGCCTTACTAATAATTTTAGCATTTTATACTATTTCAGAATAAAACCAATTTCTTGAAGTAAATTACAATTGAAATGCAGCTTATTAACTTTGTTTGTCCTCTTTAAGCTAAAATTGAACAAGAATGATGGAAGCACTACCTAGAAGTTCAAAATAAAATAAAATTGAATTATTTCTTGGACAACTTTTTTTCATTTTAGTCATCTAAATTTAGTTGCTATTTCTAATTAGTCGTTTTTTTCCTATGTTCATTTTGTATTGTATTAGGGTACTTTTCGTATTGCGACGTGGAGAGGGACCCAAGTTGCGGTTAAACAACTTGATGATGATTTAATAACTGATGAGGATAAAGTGTGGGTTGGTCCCCGTTATTTCTTAATTTTTTGTTTAATTTTTCTTAAGGTGGTGCCCTCACTCGTAGTTTAAACTCTTTGGTGCAATTTCAGAAGAGCATTTAGAGATGAACTGGCATTGCTTCAGCTACTACGGCATCCAAATGTGGTACAATTCTTAGGTGCCGTCACTCAAAGTACCCCGATGATGATTGTAACGGAATATTTGCCTAAGGTTTGTTCTTTTGTACTACTTTAAGATTTGGCACCAGTACTGGTACAGGTATGTGCAAGGTAGATAAGCTCAGAGAAAAGAAGTTTACTGAAAAAGACTAAGTACCAATGTTGAAGTAATGACTGTACCAATAAACACCAGCCATATCTGGTATTATTCTTCTTGCACAACTGTAATCATATAGCTGTAGTATGCTTGGTTGAGAAATCATAAAACAGGTACTTTTAATTTAGGGCATCAACCATGCAATAGTTTTTTGAATGAGAACAGTAAGATATACTCCTCGTCTTATAAAACTTTTATACAGGGTGACCTCCGTACCTTCTTGGACCGGAAGGGAGCTCTAAAGCCATCACTGGCTGTCAAGTTTGCACTTGACATTGCAAGGTCTGTACCATTTATTGTCCAACTTTTCTTTTTCTTTTGTTTCATGCAAGGACTTACTTTAAAAAATTTTAATGCTGTTGGCAGAGGCCTGAATTACTTGCATGAGCATAAACCAGAGGCTATCATCCATCGTGATCTTGAGCCCTCGTGAGTCGTTGTACTTATATTATTAGTTTTCTGATTTTTTTGACATTCATACCCAGTATTTTTGAATTACAAATTACACCGAAGTTTTTTGTATAGGTAAACGTAGTTTTGCCCTTAGTGATGATTTAATTCATGAATTGCTTTAAAGCCGGCAAAAAGGGTTACCATGAGAGAGGTCAAAAAGGGGAAAAAAAAAGTAACATACTGATTATTGTATGTAAATACTTTACAGTAATGTGTCTGTCATTTGCAAAGAAATATTGTGTATTTTCTAGTTTCTACAACAAACTACTAACCAGTGGCGTTTGCACTTTGTAAGATAACAGGAATATACTAAGGGATGATTCAGGCCATCTCAAAGTTGCTGATTTTGGGGTAAGCAAGATGTTAAAATGGAGAAAACGAGTTAGAGAAAATCGACCTGTTACCTTTCAAGACACTGACTGTGAGTTTATATAACTTTTTTTCTCAAATAAAAAGAATTATATGCTTGCTTTACTAGGGTATATTTTATCTTTCTATTGGTCTTTATATAATCTGAGTTTAGGGCAAATCATGTGTGTAAAACTGTATGGAGTATTTATGTTTAGTAGAGCAATTACTTTGTGTTGGTATGGTTGAATAAGTCAAACTCAACATTATGGTTAACAACCCAGCTTAGTTGAGAGATATTGAGCATGAGATGAAATTGTTAATCTCATAAAAGCTCTTATGCACTAGTATTGAAGGCTAGACCTGTGTCTTCACAGATTGAAAAAGGAATTAAAATAGAATTCACCTTCCAAAGGTGTTTCCCTAAGTAAAGAAATATTTTCTTTCTTGATAGCTGTGTAGTATCTATTCCAAAACTTTTAACTTACTGGATTACTGGGTAAATAAATAATAATTTTCCAGGCAGGTATGTAGCTCCAGAAGTTTTCAGAAATGAAGAATATGATGTAAAGGTTGATGTTTTCTCGTTTGCCTTGATTCTCCAAGAGGTGAATTGACCCACTAAAATATAACTTTTCTTCAACATATCTTTTTTTAATTGTTATTATTTTGTATGTTTATCGATTTATAAATTGACTTAATTGCAGATGATAGAAGGCTGCCCCCCGTTTTCTGCTAACGAAAATATTGAAATATCGAAAGCCATAGCCTCTAAAGAGAGGCCTTCTTTCATGGCTCCTATTAAGAATTATTCATATGGCTTGAAAGAGTGCATTTTTCTCCTTTTTGCTTTTTCTTTCTAAATTTTGTTTTTAATAATGTTATTGTATGGCATGATATGATTGTATGCTATTGTGCCTTGGTAGGTTGATAGAAGAATGTTGGAATGAGAATCCTGCTTCAAGGCCGTATTTTAAGGAGATAATTCATCGTCTGACTGTCATTCAAGCTGATATTTCTTCTAAAAAACGCTGGAAGGTACATCTCTGTTTCCTCTTTTATAACAGTACTGTCGTTCTTGTTCTTCTTTTAGAAGAAAACATGTGCAGGATGATATCTTGAATATGATTATCTATGTGTATCATCGTAGCATGCTGAGACTCATCAAGGATCACCAGACCGGACCAACATTGTACCAAACCAGCAGAGTGTGGTACCACTGTTCTTAATTTTTTTTTCATTTTTTTCAATTTTTTTCTTGCCCAGATTATATAATTAAATAAAAGACAACCTAGCCCATATAAACAAAGCATGGCCTGATAAATTGAGATTGACCAGTAAATATCGGTCCATGCTGGTACTCTACCTTGCTAGTGGGACAATGGTATCTGTTATTGGTAATCCTTGCAACTAATTGTGAGTTAATTAGCATTGCCTTGCTCTGGGTTTCTCTGAGAAAAAAAAAAATGTGTTCTTTACTCGTATCGTTGCATGGACAAATTTGCTCTTCTCATCTGAAAAGAAGGGACCTGTATGTATTTGACTTGTTAGCTTGGTATTTGTTATAGCAAACAATTTTGGTAAAGAAGTTCTTTCGCACGTGCAAAAACTAGCTTAACAACCAAGGACAGCGTTTGTGTAACATATTTTGACAGGTGAAGCCCATGAGATGTTTCCAAAACCTTGAAGCCATGTGGAAAAAAGACCGTTCCCGCACCAGCAACCGCTCTTCTCATTATTCTACCAGTTCAAAAATCTGATCCTCTGCACAATTTTTCTTTGTCAAAAAAAGAAAATGCGTCTGTATGATTATTTAGGAAACACTTAAAATTCGTTAATATGTTCAAATTGTTTCATGTTGTTGCGCTTTTATTTTCTTCTGGCTTTCTTGTCATGCCTTATTTTAGTTTTTCTTTTTTTTTAATGATCATAAATATATATTCTCATGGCCAACAAATAAATTATTTTCACTGGTGACTATGGTGCTGTTATCTTTCTTTGCCCTTATTATTGCCCTTGGATATTTTTGTGATGCGTTTTATCATTAAGATGGTTCTGTGACTTTATAGTAGGCCTACAAATTTCAACGGGCTTCTATTTTAGTAGTACAGCAGTTGTTGAGTGTTATGCTAAAGCGTGGTAATCTGTTGTACAGATGGAAGGTCCTGGACGGTGAGGTATTTAATGTTTACTAATTTTGATGTGTTATCCTAAAACATTTATTCTAAGATAAATCTTAATATTTTAAAGTGTATGCATCAAGTCAAAATTGCGGAACACATCCTTTCAAGGATGAATTATATTATTCATTCAAAAAATGACGATGATGATGATGATGATGATGATGATATACAGAAAATTAAACGAGAGAACATTTTTAGTCTATTCAAACTGCTGAAGGCAGTAATGATCTGCTCTGTTCGCGAAGTACTCTTCAGAGGGACAAAATAATGGTCAAATTAGAATTTGAAATGGATCATGTAAATCTGGTACTGATTTCCACTACGTTGTACCAGCATCCAATCGCAAGGCTAGTGGTCGAGTTAAATCTGGGTCCCCTTTGTGGTTTGAACTTGGATTTGGATTTCAAAACAAGAACTGAATACTGGATAGTGGATAGGTCCATCCGACGTTACAACCGATGAGATAATGATGATGATAGTACATCCTTCTAATTAGAGTTCCTGTCTTTTTTCTGGCAACAATTAATGAAATTATTATATGCACTACTGCGTAACAATGAAACTGACAAACAAATATTTTTCATTTATGGGGTATCTTGTATTTCGTTTTTTAGGCGAGCGACCCGCCACACATACGTAGACATCTTTGTACCATCCCAAAATCCTGGATCTCTAAAATCACCCATTTCAAGAGAAGCTCGTTGAAGAAGAGGGGCTTTCATCAGTTGTTATTCGAAACTTTTTTAATGAGCTTAAAATTTATATTAGCTTAATTTCTTTTTATTTTTTACTATTTATTAGTTTTCTTTTTTCATGTACTTATTTCTTAGTTTATTTTTTCATTGTTGACTTCTTCTATTTTTTAATGACTATTTTGTTTTTTTCGATCCATCGCGTTTAATATAGATACGAGGTACCTAACTGGTATGAGATTTGGATTAGAATAGTATTGATATAGATGTCTATTTATATTAATGAAGATTTTTTTTAGAAAAAAGTGGAAGTTTTTGTCTCCAAATTTTATTAATATGTAGGACATATTAATCTCAATAATTTTATCACGCGATATTTTTTTATCGGAATTCAATGACATTATACAAGGATAAAAGTCTTCTTCCTTGAGACTCCAAGCTAAATTCAAGAAGTCCAAGTGATGTAATTTTCTTATATGAGTTTGTTTGAATTGACAAATCTACTATCAACAAAACATCATAAAGTGTTATTAAACAGAAAAGATCATATAAAGCCGTTATAAATTTATATATTTCAATTTTTATCATTAAATTAGTCTTATTATAACTTTTTTAAAGTTTAACTCCAAAATATATAATGACTTAGCCTACTAATATAAAATATGACGTTTAATATATGCAAAATTAGTCAAATATTCATAAATGGAGACACAATAAATTTGAATTTTAGTTTTGACTATGAAAAGAGGTATTTTAAAAGTTGAAAGACTTTATCTTCATCTAATTTTATTATGCATATATAATTTTTTTTTTAGGCAGTAGTGTAGTACTATAGTTTGCTATAAGCATAAATGAGATTCATCATCATGAACTGTTAATTAATAACTATTTACACTATTGATTTATTCTAATTTTCTATTATTAATTCATTAACAAAGCAAAATAATATGTAGGTTTTTCTCCGAAAGTATCCATTGAATCAAGCACATATAATGCCTAGTGTCGGTGCCTTCACTTAATCTATCAAAATAATAATTCAAAAAAAAAAAAACTGTGTTATTGCTGTTTCTTCACCTTCAGTTTACAGAGCCTCATCTCATGTATTTTGCTTGTATATAACTTCATGTAACGAGTTGAAAAGCATAAATATGATGCAGAAACATGTCATAGCTAGCTGCAAATGAGATGAAAATAAATAAAAAAAAAACAGTATAAATTACGTTTAATTTTATATATTTTTTAAAGATAAAGATTTAATCAACTGATTAAATTATTTAATTTTTAAATATTTATAAAAAATTATATATTTAAGTTTCAAATTTATAACTTTTCGTACGTAAAATATTATTTTTGTTATTAAATTAAAAATTAATCCTCATATTCTTACAAAACTTGTAATTTCATCTAATCCATCTGAAAATCCATGTGTAACTTGTGTCAGATATGTTTCATTGATAATGATATCATCCGTACGATGTATATATGTTAGGTAGACATTTTCTTAATGGAGGGTCCAATGTGAATTATTTTCTACAATTATATTTAGGGATGCACAATTGACAATTTTGGTTGGTTTAGCTCAAACTGATCAATTTTTTTTTCAAGTAAATTTTTGTTCGGTTTATATAGATATAAAGCCAAGTGATCAAATAATTTGATTAATTGAAATACAAATCAATCTAAATATTAACTAGATAATTTGTGTATTTGTATGTATAATATTACTACTAACATAATACTTACTAATATTCCCATCCATTGGTTTATTCAATTTTGATTGTCAAAACCGAACCTTAAATTGAAAATAAAACTTTCGAAATTTTTAAACCAAACTAAACCAAATAAGGTTTATTTTATCCAAGAAATTTTTGGTTTGTAAATACCAAACAAAGCAAATATTTGGACATATCTAACCATACCAATATATTTATGCTCAAATTAATATACTGAAATCAATGCCATAATAGATTTTCAATTTTTTTGCAAATTTATATCATCTGAGCCATAATGATATAGAAAATTATAACACTTTGATTTCTTTTTTTATATTCATCAAGAGACCAAAACAAAAATAAATTATTCTATCCATTTTGTTATTTTATACATAATCAAAATAAAGTTGGAAATGATATACTTGGTTGTGAGGTACCATACAACATGCGTAAATTTGCAATGAATTAATTGCATCACATAAAATATAAATTAGGTGCAAGCAAATATGTCAAAAATTTATTTCGAATTAATAACACATGAAGGTCACTTATCTTGGGTACAAACGCGTGCACGTTATATTGTATTTGCTCATTACTGTCAAAAATGTATTTTCTTTATTTCATTATTTATCTCAAGATGGGAGTTTGACTATATATTCTTTTTTTTTAAATATATATTTCGTTAGATTTGAAGGACAATAATTATTGTAAAAGTAATGGTAGTTTAATTAGAGGTTTACATTCGGAATATAACTTTATTTTCGTATTTAGTTAGAATATAGAGTTATATAAAATTTTCAAGTTTATTATAATTAAAAATAAAAATATTAATAAGTACAATCTTGATAAATTACAAGATAATGAATGATTACAATAACAATCATAATATAATGACAACAACAATAATAATAATGGCGATGATCATAATAATAATAGTAATAGTAATAGTAATAGTAGTAGTAGTAGTAGTAATAATAATAATACAAGAAATACTATTACTAATTTTATTATGAGCTGCGGGGCCAACGCGAAACAATTTAAAAAATAATCTATTCTCTATAAATTATGAAGTCAAAAATTTTCATTTTTATTTATGTCTCATTAAATTATTTATGTTTGTCTTTATAAATGAAAATTAAAGAACTTATTCCTCATATATGTCTATTAATCATGATTTAGAAAAATAAATAGATTCTTGAAAAAAAAAACTCTGCAAAATCAAGTCTAGTTGTTTAATTTTGTATCTAAGTGCTAATTTCGATGGAGAATTTGTTAACAGTATTTCAATTCAAAGTGTTATCCGCTGATTAAAAATACAAATTTAATTAGTAGAGTTAGCTTCATTATTTATAAATTTAATCAGTAGAGTTAGCTTCATTATTTATAAATTTAATCAGTAGAGTTAGCTTCATTATTTATAAATTTAATCAGTAGAGTTAGCTTCATTATTTATAAATTTAATCAGTAGAGTTAGCTTCATTATTTATAAATTTAATTAGTAGAGTTAGCTTCATTATTTATAAATTATAGGAGTGTGCGAAGAGAATTGAGCGCTGTCCGAAGCACACCTCCCTCGTTGAAAAGCAAAAAAAAAAGCAAAAAAACAAAAAAAGAACCGTGAAGGAAAATACATCGGACTCTGATATTCAACCCGGATCCGATCCGATGATCGGAAACGAAACAGAGAGGAATAAAGTTAATTTTTTTTTCTCAAGTGTCGCTTTCTCACATAAATAAAAAGAAATAAAAGGAAACTTTAGCAGTCCGAGCTCGAAAGCGGCAGAGCTAACGAGGTCTCGGTCTCAGTCTCTGTCTCTGTCTCTGTCTCAGTCTAAACTCGAGAGCGGGACAAATTACACCAATAAAAGAAAAAGCGACATCTCAGAGGAATATTAAATTCATTTTTTCATTTCCATTTTCGTGCTTCTCTCTCTCTCTCTCTGTGTGTGTGTCTCTCTCTCTCTCTCTGTGTGTGTGTCTCTCTCTCTCTCTCTGTACTTGTGCTCTGAGACTCAGACTCGCTCGCTCCCATGGCTGTTGAAGTAGACCGAGGCTTCTCTATTCGGTGATTGATTGCTTTAGACTTTAGATTTCATTCTTTTGTGTTCGATACTTCTCGTTTTTTGTAAGAAGTTTTTTTATTTCCTGACAGGGAGCATGTTGCGAAAATGCGGAGCATCGACATCGGAAAATGTCGACCTTTTGATGGTGAAGCGATGCCTCCAATGGATGTACGCAAGTTCCTGTGGTGGTCCGATGAGGCGGCGGCGGCGGCGGCGCCGCTGGCGAAACAAAGGACGCCGAAGAAGAAGAAGAGGTCGATAGTGGAGCTCTTTGCTATATCGCCTCAGATCACGGCGGTCGGTGGCGAAACCATCGGCTCAGATGAGGAAATGGAGGGGTCGATCGATGTACAGACGGGAGAGAAAGAGAGAATCGAGGAGGTTAGTGGTGGCCAGGGCTTGTACTATGCAGATTTGGCGGCGGTGAGTAAGAGAGAAGGAAAAGAGAGCAGATTGCAGCTGAAGAATTATTGCAGAGGTGAGAAAAGTAAGAAAATGAAGAACAAGGTGGAGAAAAGGAAGCTTCAAATCAAAATCTGTGTTGCTCAGAAGGTATATTTGTTGTTTGTTACTTGTGAGATTTAGTAATTGCTTGAATGTATTGTACTAGTTTCACTTTGATTGACAGTTCTAGTCTGAACAAGTCGAGTTTGTTATTAGCAACTTGACATCGAATTAGGCCATATCTTTGCATCAGAAATTGAAATGTGCATTCTCAGTAAACAGCAGCACTAATTACTTTGTGTCTGTGGGAGCAATATATAACCTTTTTTTCTGTCTATTAGATTAAATCATGCACATAGTTGAATTTGTCAAAAATTTCCCATTTTATCAGGGAGGTCTGAGAGTCTGATTTTTTGTTCTGAAAATGCAATTTTGTATCATTTTAAATTGTATCAATCTTTCATTGATGTGAGAAAGAATACATGGACAAGACGGGAAGTGATAATGCTTAAGAGTTACTGGGAAATTAGTTACCAATCATTAGTATACTTATTATTTTGTCTACCTCGTTGTGTTAACTACTAGTTTTCCAATGACCATTTTGTGCTTGCTAGTCAGAGTTAAATCATTCTTCTACAACTTTTACTGATGTGCTCAATGAATCAGGAGAAGGCACGGAAACCCAAGATTACATCTTCTCTGAGCATCTCTCAGTTGCTTCAAGAGGTGAAGCGGAAAAAGATGCTGACAAAATCTCTGAAGCTCTCTTTTCAGACTAAAACTAAGAAAAAGAAAAGGAAGAGATTTCCATCCATTCTATCAGGGAAGGAGAACAACCTCAAACTAAGCCCCAAGTCTACACACAAATCAAAATCCAA
This sequence comes from x Bolboschoenoplectus mariqueter, assembly GCA_037678475.1. Lineage (NCBI taxonomy): Eukaryota > Viridiplantae > Streptophyta > Magnoliopsida > Poales > Cyperaceae > x Bolboschoenoplectus > x Bolboschoenoplectus mariqueter. The sequence continues at coordinate 369,040 of CM075281.1, forward strand.
GAATTTTTCTGTACAGAGCATTCTAAAGAAGCAGGTTAAAACCTCTCCTATTGAAAAACATGTCACCTTTTCTGGCAATGATGACATTTTTGGAAGAGAGGACTTTTCTTCCTCTCTGGTTCAATTGCTTTCAGTTCAAAGCACTGAATGTCCAGTTACTGAAAAATCAGAGTCAGTAAAAGACAACGATATAGGAGCTGAAGAACCTGCGATTACAACTGTTTCTAATGAACTTGGAATTGAGAATGAAAAAGAAAACTCCCAAGGAAAATGTGTCGACCTAAATAAGATGTTAGATGCCTCAGATACCTGCATTGAGAAGCATGAGGACTCTGCAAGGGAGAGGCCGGAGTTGATGGTTGAAATTACAAGAGTGCCCTCAAGTTCGTGCTTGATTGACAAGGATCAGGTTTCTCATGCTGATCCTAGTGGAACTTTACCTGGGACTAAAATCTGCAATAGAGATTTAATTAGCGTCAGCTCTTCTACTGGGTCCAACAAATCAACCTCAGCTGATACTCGATTGAATACGGATTGCCTTTCTAATCTGTGCTTTCCAGAAGAGTTTGTAGGCCTCCCATTGAACTCGCAAGGTGAGCTCGCCATAAACCCTAAACCTAATCTTATTCCTAACTCTTGTGATTTGTTTAAGAGAAATGAGATGTTACCAGGTCCCTCAGGCGGGATCCTGTTTTCTGGATCTGTACCTGTACCTGCAGCTTTACCTATTAGGCCTATTGGGATGGCCAGTCCAGACCCAGATGTGAGAATGAGACCACTATATTTCAAGGACAAATTTGGGACGGAGCATTACTATGCACCACTTATGCCAGTCAGACCAGGTTTTGGCTTCATGCATTTACCAGGTTTTGAGAGAATGGAGATCCAAAGTTATGACCCGCGTCTAGACCATACCATTACACCCACAAACATTTACGAGATAGGGAAGAACAATGCAGAACCGACTGTTCGGTTGATGGGTAAGAATGTTTCAGTCGGTAGAAGTAGCAAGGATTTTATAGGATTGAATAACAGAAGTGTTTGGGTTGATAAAGGGAATGTTACCTTAAATGGAGATGATTTCCCCTTCTCTAGAGAAAGAAAGCAAGGTTTGAGCTTTTCTATTGAACCGCGGTTCAACGAACCACAGGGGCAAGTTTACAGTCATGCTGGTATTGCCTTTTCAAATGGGTACAGTACCCAACCTGTGCCCCATCTGAATCCAGTTTTCGCCCACTACAATAGCTTTAGATATCAAAAACCAGCCATTAATCAACAGGTTCTGTTAAATTCCACACACTGTAAGCACAGTCAAAGTCAGAGCATCTCCTTTGCCAGCTCATCATATCAAGGTGAGGCCCCACAGTGGATCCAAAACCCGAGAAGTAAAACTTACAAGCCCTCTTTCCCATCCTATGTCAATCCTACCACAGCAGATAAGCAGCCTCATATTGTTTCTGGGAACAGACCGAACTTCTCTCCATATCCTGGCACAGTTATCTCTTTCCCTGCATATAACTCTGGGAGTAGTAACTCCCATTCTCATCCGTGTATCTCTATTCCCCCACGTAATTCCACATTTATTCCTCCATATGTGACCGCTAGACCCAATTTTGCATCAAAGGATAAGGGTAAGGCACAAAACAAATTGAAATTTCATCGCCTGAGACCTTCAGAATATATTAACCAAAACAACAAAAGACCTTTAGAGAGAGATGACGTGCTTTCCAGACCACTTCGGAAAAGACCTTTTCAAAATGATCCGGGTTTAGTTACTAAATCAACAAGACCTGGTACAATTATACGAAGTGAAGAAATACTTGATTCTGGCATGAGAGCAGGTAAAGCAGTGGACACACAAGTAGCAAACACCGAATTGTATGAATTGCAGACCGGTGGCTTTTCAGGTCGAGGTTCAGGTTTTGTTGTGAGATCAGGACCTGTCAAGTTAAGTGCTGGAGCCAGGCACGTGCTGACACCAGGTCCTAACTTGGATCGAATAAATCCGAGGCCAATCCACTCCATGATGCCACTGATTGGTGGGGCCAGCTTGAGCCAGAAAAGCACAGAAGAAATATACCGATTTTAGCTGTATTCTCTTTTTTCACTGAGGTACGTCGTTGATGCTCGTATTTTAAAATAGTTCTGTAAGTTCCTAAATGTTACTTGTCTTTTTGTATAATATAAATTATGTTGTGTTTCATTTTGTAATCCAACTTTGAGAACTATATTCTTTGGATCAAGTTGCGTTTTAAACATGACATGCTAACCAGTTCAAGGAACACCCATTTTATATTTTGGTTTTGGTTTATGTGGTAAATAGACTTTGACATAGGTTTTAGTTAATTATTTTCGCTTGTTACTGCATCCCAAGTGCAAGTTGCAGCTGAGACTCAGTTCCACAATATGGGTTCCGGTTTAGTATTTACATAACTTACAATTGTTGTTTACACCTCTGTTCAAGTTATGCACTTATTATTATTGGAGTCGTGTTTCCTGTTTACAAGACAATTATGTCTTTGAGCTAGATAGATGTGAATGGTCTCAAGCATCAACATTCCAACACAAAAGTTTGTAACATCTGGTATAAGGACAGCAAAAGGAGGGATATAAACGAGGACTACATCACTGAAAACTGAAGTTAAGAAGTTAAATTACTCATCAAAAAGCGCTACAAATGAGAGAAAAATAATGATTATCTAAGCTGCCTTCCTCTAATTGCTATTATTGATGGAAAGAGTTCAGTCCTCTATTAAACCTCACATCAGCATCCTCCTCTTCACATGCTTCTTTTTTTCAACTGCGTCCATTTTTTAAACTAATGTTCTGTCTGCAAAATAAATTATACATTTTTTTCCAGCATAACCTGTCACTCTCGATTCATTATGCTTATTTGGCTATCTTAATATTGTTGAATCATTCTGGCAATGACAATTGTGTAGCATATTTGTGTACCAATAACATCAATCGGAAATGGACTTAATGCTACAATTACTATGGACTAATAATCCGAAACTCCATATACTGAAACCCCAAAAATCTTTGATAAATGTAACATTTATTCCAACACTAAAGGGAAAACTTGATTGAACCACTCAATAATCAGTTAAAGAAAAACAACTTGACTAGACACAGCTATATAAAATCCTTGTACAAAAGGCAAACACATGGAGAAAATGTAATCAAGCTAGAGCAAGACGGCGTATATCGATAGGATAAACATCAGAAGACAACTTAGCACTGTAAGATCGTTTTCCTATGATGATATTTGCAGCTTCGGATGGGTGAAAAGCATCCCAAAACATGTGTTCATGCCGATTGGTGCAAGGAGTCTGGAAAGGGAGACAGGTGACCTGACCATTGTTTCTTCCTACACCACAGCACCCTCTGTTTGTCACTCGCAAACCTAAAATTTACAAACCAAATGAATTTAGAAGAAAATGAAATATACATTCATGCAATAGAATTACACTGTTTGGTTCAATTTCTTCTTCAAATTAATATATCATATGCACACACACTCCACATATGCAAATTCAAGTACCTTCAAATGACATCCAAGTTACCCTCTTTTATGTCTAAATGTGGTTGGTTTAGGCATCTTTTACAAATACCTGATGTAGTCATGTATTGCTGGCTCATAAACAGTATGTGTTTTATTTTATATGTTTTTGTGGGTATATACATGAATTTTCTCAGTTTACAGGGGAATGATTTACAGTTGGAGTCTTGAAAGGGGTTACCCATGAAACAATTTGTTGATGTAGAACTCTATATTACAAAATATGGTTATATGAGATTGGAAACAGCATACCGTTAGATGCTGGATTTTTCAAAATATCAGCGAAAATCCCGTAGGCATTAATATAGGTGAAGTGAGCTCCTGGCAATTTATTGAATTGATCTACCAGAGATATTAACTTCTGGTTGAATATTTGAATTGCACTATCGATTCGATCAACACAGGTTACCCCATTCTGGCTGAATTGAGCCAACTCATTTGGGCTGCATCCAACCCGGCCAACTCCAATCAATGCCACCTTTCTTGCCCCATAGTTGTACAGGGTCTGAGTAGAAAAAAATGAATTGCAAAAGAAATCAGTGACAGAGAGATTTTGTTCTTCTTCATAGTATTGACTGTCTCCTTGCAGCTTAAATTATTTCCCTTTTTGGTTTTGTAGTTTTCAATTACCGTCTTCTGCACTTATATCCAATGATACACTTAGTTAAGTCACAGGACATCATGTACCACAGGTTAGAGCATCAGATCTCTTTTTGTTGCTCATCTCTGTGTCTTTTATGTTAATATTTGTGTTATCTTGTGTTTAATTAGGTTTTTACGAATATGGGAATTTCTTTTATCAAACAAACCCTGATTTGTTGAGAGTACTGATTGATGAGCACGTCGGCATACTGCTGAGGGTTGTATTGTCGGCTTGTACTGTAAATTGTCGGCATGAAATAGTTGTTCAAGTAATCGTTGCTTCCCATCCCGACCTGAAAAATGCACTTGCTCAGGTGATTGGCTGCCGATTCTTTGTCGCCCAAGATATCGACAAGTTGATCGACTGCTGTTTGGTAATTTCTCAGCTGCCCCCCAAAGCTTATCCTTTCACCCTGGTAAAGTGCAATAAGAAAAATTTACCTTAGCTTTTTAAGTTTCTTTTTATCAGCTTTTTTGTTTTTGAGTACAAAATCTTGAGCTCATTGTACACTGTACCAACTGTTGGCCAGTTTCGTCCCTTATTCCGGCTGCAGCTGATGCAAAATTGCAACCAGCTAAGAGTTCATCTCCTTCTACACTTGCACAAGGTGGGATGTAGTCATTGAATCCAAGTTGTTTTGCTGAAATTTACAGGAAAAAAAAAACTTCAAGAAGGAAAATGGACAGTAAATTAATTAGAGTAAATATTCATTATCTGGCTTTTTGCTTGTCTGCCTAATTAAGTAACTATTTTATTTTACTCCTTTGGTATATTGAGTCAAGGTTCTGGTCCCTGGAATAGTGGAATTTGTGAATGGTCCAAAATCTAGCTATTAGCAGGAGACCAACAGAGTGTACAAACTATAAAGTCTGTCTTTTCAAATAAATGCAATCCTACAAACAAAGACCCGGGTAGCCGGGTCTGTTTGTTTGTATATAGGATCCTAGATCCAGCATTAAATGAGCTGCTTCTACTGGGGGTTCAAAACTTTTAAAGGACTTCCAATTTAAAATAGTAAAAGGTGATTTTCTGGTAAAACTGTAAAAGTATATCTGCATATGGATATGGATAAAAATAAATAGAACTAAAAGGTTCAGCTAAGGACAGAAATTGATCTGGTAAAGAAAAGTACTCTTAACATATGCACAAGTCTTAAAATATTCAAGTGCTAATCCTGATTTTTGTCAAATTTAGATATGATTAACACTTGACAAAAACATAATTGATACAAGCAAAAATGTGGTTGGAACTCATGGGTCACATGATATATATTTTTTTTATTTTTTATTAATAGACAAAGAGCAAAATCACCCAAATGATTTATTGGCGTGTCTCTGAGTTTTATTGGCTTAGCAATTTCTTAATAAGTAAACAAGATTATACAGTGTGATTATTTATAGAAAATCAATTTAAATTTATCATGTAACCCATTAAAGCTAAGAAACAACACATCCTACATTCTTTTTCTATACTGGAATTTAATACATGTACATTAATAGATATGGCGTAAACAGGCTTTCATGCATATATTTAAGTTCTCAACGTGAATAAAGTAAATTCTATCGTCATGTGGAAATAAATTGAATCAATCAAGGCACGGGAAATAAAATAAGGTATAGTAGATTCATTCATTAAATATAGCGGTGCATGCTAGCTGTATAATAATTCTATACTTTTTTTTCATTCATTAAATTATTGTTGAATTTAGTTATGGTTTTGTCACTCTCACATTTTGATAAAGTGAAAACAAAAGAAATTTATCATCTCTTGACATCAAGGGAAAAAAATGTCTTTCTTTAATTTGTTAGTTACGAATATTTAACTGTCAAATTAATTATCTCTTGACATCATGCTTATATATACACCATGTGCAAAATTTATGATATACCAGCAACATGACTTCTGTTGTATTATATTATAATAGTTCAATTTATTATGATAAAATTCATCAATTAATGCACCATACTGTGTTATTTAATTATACTTGCCCCTGGTTTGCTCGTATAATAATTACTTTTTAACCCAATTGTAGGTACATTGATGGAATGAACATCATGTCATCATTAAAATGTTTGAGACGTGATAGGTCTCTACTGAGAGACGTAGATTCAAATTCCGTAAAAGATATTTAAAAAGAAATAAATGACGGAATTAACAGGAGCTTTATATAAAAAAAAATGTTCGAGATATGATCGATGCAACAATCATGCTCATGTCAATGGAACCGTAGTGCACAATTAATGTTCAGAATTTTCTTTTCTTTTTTATCATGAATAATAACAATATCTATCTTTAATTTTAAATATTTGACAACTCAAGTGTTCACAAAAAATATATAAACACAAAAATTTTGACTCCTATGCATCTGAATATAGTAGTCTAAATATAGTGTCTAGACATAGAAAATACAATTTTTTTTTGTGTTCACATGTTTTCTGTGAATGTACGTCATTCATAATCTTCCATCTTTGAACGTAACGATATTGGATGTGTATTATGCACATCTGTGTTTAAAAAATAAGTAGAGTTGTTAAATATTTAAAATGAAGGATATTGTTGTTATTCATTTATAAAATCGTAATAGACAAGAAAAAATTCCAATGTTCATTCATTCAATATATTATTAGATTAAAAGAGATTATTATACGAGCATCTCTATCTATGATGCATCAATGAACTAATGAAAAATTATTGTCTGCCACACAATGCATGCTCATACTAAAATTGATACAAAAGGTGAATGCATACCTCCAGAAAATAATCCCAACTTATACATAATCAGTTTTCATTAAAGGTGAAACTCATGCATGATAAATGAGTAGTATGTATGATACTTAATTCACATACAAGCTTTCCCAACCAGAAATATGAAAATAAATGCATGACAGTACAGTCTTTGTTTGATTGTTTGAGAGCTTTTTTGCAACCTAGCTATCTGGTTAGATTCTACAAACCAAAATATTTAACCTCCACCTCTTATTATCCATCCATCTATCCACCTTTTATTAATGTCAATTAACTAAAAATATATTATTGTTAACTAATAAAGTTTAATAATTTTATATACAAAAATGTATATAAAATGATTAAATTTTATTAGCTAATAATAATATATTTTTAATTAACAGATACATGATTAATGTTAACAAATAAATTGTGGACTGTAATGGAGGTGAACTCCTCTCATAACTCATTCTACAAAGACAGTACAGTGTCAATATATATTATGATTTTTAAAATTCTCTGTGCAATACTGTAAACACTAAATTATGCCTTTAAGCAAGATCCATATGCATAACTTATGAGCTTAGAATAAATGAATTTTAAAATGAAGATGAGATCTCTAACTTACAAATGACATCGACGGTAGTCAGACCGTTACTGAACCTGCCAGTGGGCCCATCAGGGAAGTCGATCCCGTACGGTGGATAGTTTGCTCTGGCTAAAGATGCAATGTCGTTATTGTTGCCATTATCAACCAGTGAGTCGCCAAATATGAAATAGCACGGTACTTGTGGTGCGGTTCGGGCTAGATGGAACCATGAACTCAGTGCAAAAAAGAGCAAGAGCCCTGAGCCTTGCATGATCTCTCTGGATTCAGTTAAAGAGCTAAAAGAAAAGGAAAGATGGTGAGTGTGAATATGGTAACAATATAATGTATGGGGAGTACAGATGAGTGTGAATTGGATGTCAGAGAATGAGAAGCTGTTTAAGAATGAGGTCAGAATATATATATATAGGCACAAGAAAGGTGATAATAAAGGTGTTTTAATTTTATTCATTCAGTAAACCGTGAAGAATGTAATTAACTTTGATGGATGTTTGATTATTGATAAGGTCACTCACTTAGGTGTACACCGCAAGACCCCATATTAACATGTAATTAAGTAACACCCAAATTAATTAATTTAAACAACCATACAATTATGATGCGAGGCAGCTGGAATAATGCCTTCTATTTTTTCTCTCTCTCTCTTTTTTTTTTCTAAACAAAAAATGTTCTCTAAAAGTACCATAGAAACGGAATAGTTCTATAAATTCCAAAAGTAATTATGGTAATTAAATATGGTATCTTATTTTGCTTTAATGCCATAACTAGAACAACTTTGCTTATGGAAATAATATATTTCTGAGCTCATCAATATAGTTTTCAATGCATTTGAAATACCAAGGTCTTTTCCGTCCCAAAATTAATGCGTGAGAAGTGCAGTAATTAATATTAACATTGTGTAATCTAAACCTAAATTCACATAAAATGAAGAAATCCTCCACTATACTGAAGGCAAACTAAGTAACACATGAAGGACAAATTACCACAAAAAAGGTTGTATAGGTGCATTATGGGTGCAAGCAAGTATATTGCAAGGAGGTGTGTTTTAATTGAGTGATGACTGGTAACTGGTAAGTGACAGTTGGATGAGAACTGGAAAGGGTCAACAGGTGGGGTCTCATGTAATTTAATTTTTCACGCGGAATGAACGTGCAATTTGTCGACTACATACAACTTGTCAGAATGTTTTGATGAAATTGGAACTGTATTTGTGGAGCCTTGAGCTACTTCACATACACGGTATATGCCATTTGTTGAAACTTGCCCTCTGTAGCAGGGTCATGCATGTGACTATCAATTATGTATCATGTACCATAAATTCTCCTTTATGTGTTAACATAACTTTTATTTACTTATGTAAAAATCAATTTCTATAATTCCTCTGTGTGTTACTTTCATGCTTGACGAAAGTCAAAATAGTCAAATTCTTTATCGTGTAATAAAGAAATATAGATTTTTCTAGATTGTTCAACATCTTATATGATATATGACATGATACAATATGTTAGATGCAAACACGATATATGTCAGGGGCATGCGCAAAAAAAAAAAAAAATAAATACAAGTTTTCTTGGTTTTTAGAACATGAAGGTTAGTTAATTGTTTGAGCACCAAACTTGAGTTTAAACCCTGAAATTTCTAATTCCAAGAAAATTACAATTAGAAATAGATGTATGGTGTTGTTGATTGTTGACAAAATAGAAGAAATTGTCAACAAACTTTTCATACTTTATTGACAAAATAGATATATGTATTATTTTCATACTTTGCTTATACCTATAAATAAATGTATGGTGTTGTTAATTTTATGTTGTTTATGAATGGCATTTTTTGAATAAAACTAGCATTATACCCGTGGCATGCACGGGGTAATATATGTTATATTAATAAATTTGTTTGTTTATTAAAAATAAGAAGACTTTGTTTCTCACTGTTGATGAATAAGCATGAATTTAGTATTGTTGATATTTTGACAGTTATTTTGCAACGTTAGTTAATATATTTTAATTATATTTTAAATTAAAGTAATATATATTTTATTTTTTTTTGTTTATCTTAGTATTTTGATATATATGGGAGTGAAACCATTGTTTATTTTTATTATTACAATATCTTAGTATTTTGTTTATAGATTGAAAATTTTGTAATACATAGTATCGTATATTTTCATAAATGGTCTCATTTAATTTAGGAATTTTTAAGTCTTGTTTGATTTATGTTATAAATGCAATAATAATATAAATAATTGTTTCTTATATAATTTCATTTCATCCGACGGTTAATATAAAAAGAGTGATGTGACTCTCTAGAATTGCAGTTTTTGTCAAGCTTTTTTGTATATTACTATAGATTATTTTAAAAGAAATATAGAGAATCTTACGACACCTTGTTAAGTTTTTTTTTGGTCCTAGTATACATTTCAGTCTTTTGATTCTTTGAGTGCATCTCTGCCATCTTTACCTGATATTAACAACAGAAAATAATTTCAAGTAAATCGCTTAAGGGTTTTTTATAACATTAAGTAATAAATAGTAGTTTACAAAACTATATTTTTTTGATATATACATACATCGATGCATAAGTATTAAAAAAATTCCAAACCTACAATTGATTTTGTTACAAACCTTCAATTCAAATGCTTGGCTCAATCCTTCACTGCAATACAAAACGATATTCACATCAACACATTAACTATATTTTATAATATACAACAACGATGTAAAAGAAAAAGAGTATTAGTTAAGTACTTTCTCAAAGATAACTAAAAACAACTAACCATGTACCACGTTACAGCTTGTACACAAGTTCTCAATTAATTATATAATAAGTACCAAGACAACTTTGAATTGGGTTAATTAAATACTGGTACATGAAGTTAACGGGACTGATTTTGCGACATAATTCTGACTATTATTATTAGGGAATACTAAATAGTATACACAAAATTATATTTTTTTTATACATACATTCATTGATCCGTAAATATAACAAAAATAAAATCTATTTTTTTATATATAAACATGAAATATCTATGCTGCTACTGTACGTCATGGGATCTGTGATTGGTGCAGCTATGAGAAATTCAGAACTCTTTGTTGATATAATTATTTATACGCAAAACTAATTATGAAGTTAAAGGGACTAATTTTGCATCCTAATTCTTACTCTTAATATCAGAGAATACTAAATTAGTAAGGAATTAAAGATATATAAGTTTGTTCGAACATTCATCCAAGTACCTGCACAGTAAATGAAACTACAATTCAATGTAGTATAGAAATTGGATTGCAATTGCATCTGAGAATATAAGAAATCATAAAAATAGGGAAAATATTAAGGAAATCTGTCAACCATTGCATCTTCTTCATCAGAACATACACCAGTGAGTTACAAAAATCTGAAAACAATCTATATGAAAATGAACAGACACAAACCTATTAGCTAAGTTAATATTAGTTAAAATTTCATTACCTAATATAATTTTTTTATTAAATTTATTTCATGCAAATTAGTTTTACCCAATTTGCTCTGTTCACAATATCCTTCGCATTTATAAGGAATAATAAACTAAGTGGAGACAGTACCTTTCGATTCTTTTTTGTTAAAAATAATTACAGTGAAGTACTGGCATTACCTTTTGGTTGAATAGAAATGCCAATTATTGATTGCTTCAACTGAAATGGCTTGAGCAACTAAAAGTTATCCCCTTGCTTTAATTCTAACATTGAAAGAAATTGAAACTACATACTATGATGTACTTTGTGGTTCTTTAGTTAGCAGATAACCTGTCCTGACGAAGATAATGAATTAAGAAGAGAAAGTTATTGCTGTGGTGATCTTCTCGATCAATCTATCCGATCTTCTTCATTTTCAGCCTACAAAAGAAGCAATAAATGGATTAAATTAGGGATATATCTTCAATTTAACTAATCAAAGTAATTCCTGTCCCAAGGATGTACTCTCATTCTCAAGCACCACATATTTTTGGCTTTCTTTGAATTTGTTTAGTGAATACTTTGCACTAAAAAGAACAATTCTACAAAAAATATTACTTCAAATTTTCTACAAAATGTATTCAAAAGATGTTGACCTATCAAAGGGTAAGGAAAGAAAAGGAAAAGCTAGAATTTAAAAGGTAAAACAATCAAATACTTTTGTAAACATAATTATTTAAAATATTAATTCCAAATATGCTAGAAAATAATTACTTCGAAGAAATGCAGAAGTCCATGGTCATACAAAAGAGGGAGTTCATGTTTAAGTATCACCTTAAATATAATAGTTTAAACCCAAACATTCTACTATCAAGTAGCTTATCCTACTGAAGTGCAGAAGCCTATGACGCTACATAAATGGACTTGTGTGTTTCTAGTTAAAAATTTATTTTTCCCTTACTGATTTTCACTTAAAAATTAAATTAAAACAGAAAAGGAAGACACAAATCAGTATACATACTTTGATTTTGCATCAATTATTCTTCCAATCAGTATAGACTTCAAAAGGGAAAAATAAAATTGAATCGAAAATAAATAGACTAATTTTAACCCCTGACACAATTCACATCAAGCCTGTAAAGCATAAAGAAGAAAATAATAATCGATTTCAAGGGCGCCATCATGTGCCAACCTATGCGATCAACTCGAGATCATAACTTAATCCAGCACGAATCTGGAATAAAGGTTTTAAGGACTGCTTTCTTCACTAATTTAGATCGCAAGGCAAATTTAATTTCTAATTCTTTTTAGAAATTGTAGAAAGTACCTCAAATTAGTTTCAGAAATTGCCAGGAAGAGGAGCGTCAAGGAGAAAGTCAAGAGTTGTGTGTTGGTAGTTCAACTGCTACTCTCTAAATTTCAAATCACTTTAGAGAGGTGGAGACAAAGTGGATAAGGGCGGAGACTTTGACGGAACAGTTAGCGAGACAGACTGAAGCCGGCGACAGAACGAAGATGGAGGCTTTGATGGAGCGTGGAACGAAAGTGGAGTCAAATTAGATAGTGAGACTGGCAAAATCAGAGGAGAAATAAGACTCAAATGCATCTCGTCGATTGTAATGGTTCTGAGAGGTTTAAGAAGGGGATGAGAGAAGCATCTCTTAGTTTATTTTGGGTTTCATCTAAAGAGCCAGTTATATTCCTCAAATCGCTACCATTGAAATTCTGAATCAAACGATAAATATAAAAGGGATGACGTGGACGCATAAAAACGTTTCTTTTGTCAAACGTTTTTATATACTACTAACATGTAACCTATGGCATGCACGGGATAATATAATTTTGATAATGTAAAAATAAAACATAATTCTTAAAAAAATGGAAAAACAATTAAACTAATTTGTAAGTAGCATCTTTAGGTAAACAACAGGGCATACATGTATATTAACAGGTTTGTTTAAAAATAAAAAATAAAAAGAATTCTTTTTCATCAGAAAGAAATCGATAATATTGATTTTGGGTATGCATCTCTTGGTAAAGTTATTACGCATACCTGAAATTTAATATTTATTTTACAATGTTAATTAATGTATTCCAAAAAAATCAAGAAAGAAAAAGTGTTTCATCTCTTTGTATTAATCTAAGTATTCTGATATGGGACGCCAAAACATGTCCCATTAAATTACTTGTTGTTACTTTAGTATATGCCACAATGAATAAATTAATATGCTAAAGATTTTGTACATTACTACATAGAAATAATTTATTGGGATTCAAACAAATATAATGATATCTTATAAATAAAGTTAAAAAAAAGAAAAATTGTTTATTTTATATTAATGAAAAAACCTCAATACCATCTGAAGCGATAATCAATTGAATTTAAATGGGCTAAGTGTTCCACTCAGATTTACTATTTCTATTGTGTTAACATAGTTGGGGTAACAAAAATCTGTCATTTATCTAATTATGTTACTTTAGATTTACCTAAGTTTTTATCAAAAAAAAATACAATGTTTTAATGCAAAACAATATACCTACACTAGATTTTCATCCCCATGGACATCTACCAGATTTAAATGCGCTAAAAGACAAAAGTCAGATTTTAATTTCTTATCAAATATACGACCCCTTATCTGTTTGGCACATATAACCCAAATTGTAAACAGGAACCCAAAAACTAACAGTAGAGAAAATAACCAAAATGAGTTAGAAGTACCTCTTAATTCTAACCTTGAGACATGAATGAAATTAAAAGGAACCCTAAACGGGGCATGGCTCAACAACACGGTGTTCTTTATCACACAAAACAGGAAGCACGGTGAAAGAATAAGAGGAGGAATCAGAGGCTGACGGGTGATGTTCTTATTGCTGAGGGTTTTTGAGAGCACAAAGTGGGGAGAGGGAGGCGACCTTTCACTCTAGCGACAGATACTACATTTTAATTGTTTGCGCTAGGGAATAGGTCTCTTAAGAAGAAAATCTCAGCCATCAAAATATGTGATCTAATGGTTCTTATTAACATAGTGACGTGGCTGCATAATATTACAGATTTTGTCAAATATTTTTGTATACTAATATTGATGTTGCAAGCTCAAATAAAATGTCTCAATCAAATTCTATATGTGAAGGCTGATAAACATGTAATATTTCAGGTCAGTAAAAATGTTTGGACAATGGAGTACAGAAATAATGCATGCAACCCTCTTTGTCAAACTTTACATTGAAGGCTTTGTGAGAGAGCTTAGTTAAAAACTACAAAGCCTCAAAATATCCTAGCGTAAGTGTAAGTGCATGGGCCTATTAAGTAAGGAATTTACAAATTAAAAATGCCTGAAACACCTTAGGCCCAAAAATATATTTTTGGTGTGAGAAAAAGTATCCGGCCTACAATTTAGTGGGTCTATTAAGTAATAAAAGGTAGAAAGTAACAATTCCTGAAATACTTTTTAGGCCCAAATATATTTTTTTTTCTGTGTAGTTGGTCCCACCGGAGCGTTTCAACTCCTATCGGATCATATTTTGGTATGATTGGTAAAATCACCGTTAGATCATCAAATCTGATAACTCACACGATTATTATAAATAGGAGCAAAATTTTTATGCGAATCTTGAAAATTTCCGTCCAATAGATGTCGGAACTCCCCCGCTTCCTTAATTGATTGCCGCTTGGATAAGTTGGCATGTTGTATTTATTTTATGAATACAAATCCGAACTGAAAACAACTTTGTCCCTTGATTTGTTTCCTTTTTCTCAGTTTATCCAAATTCAAAGAAATCTTTGCTGTTCTGCTCTATTTTTATTATTACTTTCTTTTTGCAAAATCTTGGTATTCTCAACTAAATTTGACCAATTAAAATGGGTTACTTCAATAATAATTTACATAGTGGCCGAAATATAGAGGAAAATGACATCCATGACAGACACCAATTCTTTAACAAGAAATGTTACAATCAATGCAATACTAGACTTGATATTGTTTATTTGGAAAAAGAAAAAAGAAAATGCTATACATTCAAAATGTTAATGATGTTTCGTGTTTGCTTTTATTTTTCTCAACTTCCTGATGAAAAATTAAGCACTTAACTTATACATCATAAGATCGAGTTCTTACAGTTTATTTGTGGGGTAGATTTTTTTGTTTTCTTATGTTTTCTATCAACAAAAGTTGATAACCTTTGGCTAGTTACTTAAAAGAAGAAAATTATGATGATATATATGGTAACATTTCCTGTAATACTTAGTGCATTTCTATATACACATAATGATAAAGAATTAAAGATTCAACACACACTCAATTAGTAAAAAAAACAATAGTGGGTTGTGTCGATATTAACAAATTGAGCTGCCACTTTTCCCAACTGGTAACCACACTATCCAAAAGAAATGGAATGGAGATGCTCTCCAAAAGACAAAAAGACAGGGAAAGATATATCAACCAGAGACCAGTACCTAACATAATCTCCCCTTAGTCCATTCTCTTCTCTCATACTTATTACTTTGCATATAGATATCATATAATGCATGTGTTGACAATACTTTTTTTTGGTTTTTTCTCTAGCCTTTCCTTAGGTGGTATGGCAACCAAAAAGAAAAAATATAAATCTGACGGTTTTTGGTTTTGTCCACTAACTCAAACATAATATCAAGAGCATATCTTCTTCACCTTAATAAAAGGGGGGTAGCCACCACATATATTATACATCACCAAGCAATGATATCTCATGTATCACAATGGATATTTCATTGTCTTAGCTTTTTTTATGAAAAAGGAGGGCATCATGATGACTTAGTCGCATAAATTGAAACATGTGGTTCACGCAGTAACACGTTTAAAAATTAGAAATTATTTATACTATATATATCCAAAATTAATTTAATGAATATGATTATCATGATTTCCAAACCGTTCTTTTTTATCAAAATAATGCTAATTGTTTTTGAAACAAATAAGAAATTCAGATAGATCTCGCGTATATTATGTAAAATCCATGAGACAGTTGCAAATTATTTGTAAAGTTGATAAAAGCTCATTAATTCAAATTATTTGTTCGAAAGTTGAAACGGAAAAATATGTGAATAATTCGAGTAGTATTGTTGTAAAGTATGTGATTAATTGACCAATAAATATAATTTTCTCTTAAAATTAATTATATTTTTACACATGATGTGCTTAAAATATACATTCATTTGCATGTTATATTATTTTTTGGTCAGATTATAAACTCTTAATTTATTTTATTTATCTGCAATCATCCATTGCAATATAAAACGACACATCAAATTGCAATTATTCATAGGTAGACATGTAAAACAAAATAAAAAAAAACTAGAAAATTATTGAACACGGCTAAAGTTGCATCAATAAAATAATAAAAACGATATCAATTTTGTTGTGACAATTGGTAAAATCATTTCCTGATGTAGCAAAGTAAAGAGGTTATCAATCTTTTGTGATTCCACGTAGCAAGAAGCTCTAACATAAACGAAGCGTGTGCGAATGTTTGGAGAAGCATAACATATATATCTCGCAGCTTTCTGACAGAGCGTGATTCGTGATCTGTTGTGCTGCTGAGAATCTGAGATGGATAGCAGCCTGTTCCCAACAGGGACAGGTGAAAAGTCTCAGGTCTCAACGGCTGATCTTGCGCTCTCGTAGAAGAAGGAAACGAATCTGAGCCGTTGATGTCGCATCATGGAAAACCGAGGTCGATGGAGAATTATAGATAGAGGCAGTACTGTACTAAAGATCTCCATTGCCTTTTTCTTCTTTGGCACAAGGTGCCTACGATTGATTTGTTTCACCGACCACCGTGAAAAAAAGGAAGAGGCTTTAATTTGTTATTACAAATTTGATGCTTTTGATGTCTCTCTGGACTGTCACTGTGTAGAATCCAAATTCTTTTGAACTTTTCATCAAACTTTATGTGATGCTTCTCATGCGGTTCTTCCTGTATTCGTTCTTTTCTTTCTTTTATCTTTTGTTTCTTTCCATGATCTGGTCAGATAAATTCGGAGGTATAGTTTACTTACACTACTGTCTTAGGAGTTCTTAGTTAGGAGTTATTTGAATAAAATATTGTACTATCTTTCTAGTAAAATTCTATATAATAAAATTTGTATAAACTTTGTTTAAATGTTCATATTATTGACTTGTTTCTCAATAAAATGAAATTCTCTATTATTTCTGAAAAGCATAATAATAGAAGGCTGATGTTGGTCTCTTGTCAATTCCACTCTTCCTTTGGTTATTTTTCTTCTAGAAATGCATCTACACTTTGGCCTTATTTGGTAGCAAGATAATTTGAGAATAATTAGAGAATAAAGTTATCTCATGTGAATAATGATGATAACTTTATTCCTTAATTATTTTCCTCTCAAACAAGATCTTGAAGAATAATTAAGATCATTTAATCCTTAATGTTTTTCTAAAGAAAAATTGCAGTAGTTTGTACATTTTTTTTTATTTTTCAGTAGATTATTATAATAATCCTCATATTAAAAAAATATTAAATCAACACTAAAACTATGCATATGGTTTATGTTCTTTCACATCCATCAAAAAATGTGCTTCCTCTGTCCTCTATCCTGAGGTCCTTCATTAATTTGTTCTTTCGTTTATCTTTCTTTTTTATGGAAGTATAAGATGTATAAGGGTGATTTTTTATTATAGGATGTCAGGTCAAATTTCATCTCTTTCATCAATCATTGATATTTTGTGAATCTCACGGAACCACCTCTATCAATAATTCAATATATATCATTTTTTTTCTGTATTATTGAATTGGATCAGAGCTGGCACAAGTTTTTTCCTCCCTCTCTCTTTGACTCTTTCTATCTTTCATTTTAGATAACTTGTCATGTTTTCACTTCAATTGCAGTTATATATGTACCTTAGACTACATAATCACACTCATGAAGGACGTCCATAGAAAATCACACTTTATTTCCCTTTTACCGGGCTGGAAAGACTAGAAGTTGTTGTTAAAGAAACCAAACAAAAAAAATCAAGTGATAGAAAATGAACGATATGCAACTTCACAAAGACAAAGATATATATCCAGCATGTGACACAAAGAATTCACCACAAAAAATACAGAGAACTTTTATGCATGCAATTAAGATTTGAGACAATCTCTGAGTGATGGATGGATTGCGAAATATATGGAAGAAGTACTACATGTTACTATTAGACAGGCTAGCTTTTGACAGTACAAGCTACACAGCTGTAAGGATGGATACGTCTGGTGATGGTACAGTACAAGGCATGCAGCTGTTAAGGATAAAATTAATAACAACAGGTCAACTGATGAGTCGTATATGACAATGTTACTTGTCTTCAATGGAAGCTTGCATTGCATATTTGCATGCATAGGACCAGACACAAGATTTTTCAAAAGATGCGCTAGCTTGCTGTTTTTGTGCTGGTGCATCACCACATAAGTACATAAATATGGTTAGAATTGATTCACAGAATTAACCTAATTAAGAGGCCAGATTTCACTTCCTTCTGGACATGATGTAAAGTTTGATCTCTAAAGTACTGGCTGGTTTTAAAAGATGAAATATATATATTTTTTTCTCTTTTCCAGAAACAGAAATTGTCTGTGGGCAAAAGTTGAAATATATATAGTGGAAAGCCATACAATTTATACAGTTGTTTTATTTCCTTCAAATTTTTAATTTTTCTTATGAAAGAGAGATACTCCAACACAATTTCCTTTTAGATATTTTTTAAGAGATTTGAAATTATATTTCTTTTATTGGAAATATTAAGGAGATATCATCATTAATGCTATCATCGATATTGACTTTATTATTCATATTAAATTAGTTATTATTTACGTTAACAACTTTATTATTTGACTTATTTTTTAAATATTTTTATTATTTAACTTAAATATCTAATCTAAATAATAACTCACTTAAGTTAAATAATAAAATTACTATATAAAATAGTTATATACTAAAATTATTAATATGAATAATAAAATCGCTATTAATGAAAATATCAACAGCATGCATGTACGTATCATCTCCTTTTCTATAGAGAGACGTGTATCTTCCATCAACTGGCACAAATAACGCTTAGTGCAACAAGAGCAGTTCTTGGTGCATTGCACTTGTATATATGCTACGTTGTTTTCACTTTACGTTAGAATAAAAATTGAATGAACAACAAGTAGTCTACAACTTGCATGCAATAATACAATGTTCGATCAAGTCCATTTTTTTATGAGATATGGGTGGCTTCAAAAGAGGCTCTTGGAGATTTGTATGAGATATATGCATGCAAAGTGGAACAAAGATTCGCTTGGATATATCCATGTAATTATATGTACGAATGGATTGATGATATATTATGTCGATCATGACCAGACTAGACTTCAAGTATATATCATGGGGCACGTGTCGATATACAGTTCCAAGTGACAATGTGGCCACACACATAGTACCCATGATGATGAAACTAGCTATATGTGTTTTCTTAAATAGGAAGTATTAGCTTTACAATAGTGATTTGCATGCTGTCGTTACTAGCATTATTAGCAATAAAGAAAATGCACTACACCTAGATAGTTAGTGGTCCTAACTATATTAGCCAGACTGTTACTTGGAGGCATCTTATCTTGTTTCACGTTTGCATTAACATAAACTATGAATTAGCTATATAAGCAGTAAGTAATTAACCTTGCATTATAGGTTTACATGGAGACAGAATATTCATTGAAAAATGCTAAACTAATGCATGTTGTTGTTGCTAATATATGTCCTAGAAACATCAACTAGTTCATGTCTATATATTTATCAGGGCTTCTTAGGTTCATTATTTTGGAGTATTAATCAATATGTAGTTCTATATTTTCAACTTAGAAACTAACTAGATTTAGAATTCTAAACTGTCGATAATTTTAACAGTGCGCTAGCTAGGGCTTGTTCCAACTAAACTTAATTTTGCAGCAACATTAATATCAAGAAACTTAATATAGAGGCATTGTTCTAAAACAAGCTTAGTTTAGTGCCTTCAGTTACTATGCTCAAACTAGTGATGGCACCTCTGTCATGATTCGAGAAATCTATTGAAGCAACAAACGCATGCATGCAAACTACCAAGTATTATTTTTCAGAAAATGTTGTTGATTATCAACTTGCAATTATATATTAACAGGGCTTTTTCCATATAATATATATAGCTAGCTCCATTCATGACATTCACAAGAAAAGCAATTAAAGACATAAAAAACCATAATATCTTAGAATATCTATTTTATCTATTATTATTATTATTATTATTATTATTAACCACCACACAATACCAGCATCCAATATAAGACCAGTATTATCATTTACAAATCTACAACAACAGAGATGCTAAATCAATGAACAAGTTTCTTCTTTTATCAACCAGTCGCCTTCTGTTAATAATTTGCCCTCAATCAAAAACCAACCTTTATATAGACCCCAAGCAATCAATCAAATCTCCCTCACCATAGTAAAATGGAAATTAGAAAAGTTAAAACCACACCTATGCGGGAAATGTTCCGGCCAAATCAGCTAGCTCCTTCAAGAAAGAAACCACATCGTCTGATGAGTTTAAGAGAAACCTTGCACTGGACCGCTTCCTATTAACAGCGCATGAAAAATAGTTCTCTTTATTCAGATCAAGAACAGATGACCCTTCTCGCCATGAGACCGAATCCTGTGTAGTCTGCCAGGCATTCGGTATCGGGGCTCTCTGTGCAGGTGCAGCCCGCTTGTCTGACCCAGATCCAGTTTGGGACTTCTTACTTCCAGATTGGGAGGCACGTGAAGAGTTGCGGCTACTCGATGCCTTCCCAGTCGGCTTTCTGTTGTCAGGAGAGGATCGGCTGGAATCTGACCCCTTAGCTTTTGATGCATTTGACGAGTCAGATGGGAGCTCAGGCTCAAAGAATGTATATATGTCCTCATCCTGGAAAAATAGTAAATATATTATTAAGGTCTCCGGGTTACTCAACTACTTGGTCAAAAAAAAGTAAAAGGAAAGACCAGTCAGCAAACCTTTCCAAGGAAGTGACCCATACAAAGAACATAGTCAATTGGAGTAACCATGCTTTTGCTATGAACAATCTCTCCTAAAATCCGATCAATTGCGGCCCCCTAAAATTTCAAATAACATTTGGTAAAGATCAAGAAACTACATAAATAAACAAAATACCCTACTATTCTAAGTTAACAAGTAAAGTGTTTTCAAACAGAGAACAGCATACCTTGGTGACACCAACTGAACGCACCTCGACAGAGCGGCTGCCTTGAACCACATCAACAGCCGCATTAGATATAGGTCCCGTCCACAGGTGTTGCAACATATCTCTAGCTTGGAGCCTGCCGAACTCCACGTCTACATGTATAATACATCACGTATAAGACAAACTTCTCCAATTTGTTACCAAGGAGAAAGTGCTACAGGTCCACAAAATGTACCTGCATATTTGTAATTCCACACAAAGGACGTCTCACGGTGCTCAAAATGAGACCTTGGTGTTCTCTCTGTGAAGTACTCGAACACATGCTGTAAAAGAAAACAACTAAATCACTGTTATTATTTTTACAAACTACCAATCATATTTACCTCGAGGGTCCAGCTTTAACAAAGAATGAAACAAAAATGCTTATAAGTTAAAAATGTACCTTAACACTATCAACCCAATCCATGTTTAGATGCTCTGGCATTGTTGTCATCCACTCACCATCTGTTGGCCGCAAAAACATCCCATTTTCCGCAGCCAACCACATGTTGAACTCTCCAAAATTCTATTTGAAACAATTATATTAGCAAATTAAAACCAAAGTAGGTAATATAAGGCAAAGTCTAGGGGAAAATTACATCATCCAAGACACTTCTGTCGCTCCCACTTAGCACAATGACTGTTGTTTGTTTATCTTCACATAGAACTGACAGAGGACCTTTCAATTCAGGGTGCAATTTCAGCTCCATTTCCTTTATTTGATCACCACCTCTTCTACCAGACGACTCAACTGGTTCAGTTAGTGTCGCATTAAACCCCTAGTTTAATCATGGCATAGAAAAGATTATATATCTTAGCAGGAAAAGCATTCTTGCCTATGTATTAAAAAACTGAAAGAAGGATACCAAAATGATTAGTCTGTTCTTGGACTGAAGATAGCGATCAATGGCTGTCTGCGTAGGAAGGCAAGGTGGGACTTGTCTCATTCTCAGCTGTGCCTCGACAATTGTGTCGTTCAATTCACTACAAGAAGAAAACTACTTGTCTAATTTTTTTGGTATGATTCTGTACTATAGAGAGAAAGTCCTAAAACAAGATCTCACCTGACAAAAGTTTCAGCCCAGTCTTGTGCAGTGTGCGTTGTAACATGCGCATAGTTATGCCTATGCCGCTTCTCTCTCTCCTCTGATGGCATATTCAATGCATATTCAATAGAGTTTGCCACTTCAGTAATATTCCAGGGATTAACTAACAGCGCACCAGCACCAAGAGACTGTGCTGCTCCTGCAAACTACAGATCCAAGAAACATTTCATGCATTGACATCATAACATTTATGTATAGACCAAAAGAATCATGAATAGTTAATTCCATGTGATTACCTCACTTAAAATCAGAACACCCTTCTTTGAGCCTTGACATGCTACGAACTCATAGCTGACAAGGTTCATGCCATCCCGTAACGATGTCACTAGAGCCACATCTAACAAAAAGAGCAGCAAAGTGATCTGTTGATAAAGGAAATATCATGTGCAATTATTTTCATTTGAAAATGAGGTAAATAAATTACCAGTCACAGCATAAAGAGCACATAAAGCATGAAAATCAAGAGAGCGATCCTGAAAGAAGTTATTTAAATGTTAACAAAAAGCACCGAACAATTAGAAAGGGTAGAATTGAAATTATTTTGCAATATAAAGAAACAAAAATATGTACCAGGTGATGTATTGGGACAGCAGTTAGTGTTCCAAAACGGCCGTTAATGCGCCCAACAATTTCATGCACTTGGCTTGTCAGTTTTTGATCTGGTAAGGTGATTAAAATACATAAGAGAAAGTTATTCAATCAAGTTAATGCTGATACAAACTCTCCAAAAGTAAATAAATAGACGGAAAATTACAGAATTGTCCCTATGCATCAACTATATCTCATTTGGTCCTTAAAATTTGAAAGTTCACAATTTGGTATCAACTGCATATTTCAGTCACTATATTAACCAGTCTCAGTAGTTGCTGACCTGGATTGAGGTGGCAGAATAAACCTTGATTAAAATAAGACTTGGAACTTTACAGTCAAATGGGACCTAAGCCATTCTTTATGGACAATTTCTGCAATTTACTCAATGTACAATTTAGAGAACAATACTCACATTCAGGCACATCTGTTCTAGTCGGCACAGCAATTTGTAATAAAACTACTTTGTCACGCCAATTGGGATTCTCCTCTAGAAACTTTTCAAATGCTAGTATCTTCTGAGGAATGCCTTTGATCATGTCAAGCCTGTCCACACCCAGCATCACCTATTATTGCATTCCATTCATACAGGTAAAAGTTAGATTTTTCTTCCAGAAAAAACAACATAAGATATTTTTTAAAAATAGTGTATGATAATTAAAATCAAACTTATACGTCTCCTTACCTTTCGGCCAGCAAATCGTTGGGTGAGTTCTTGCACGTGCTTTTTAACAGCCGCCAGATCTAGAGCTCTCTTGAATCGGTCGGAGTCTATCCCAATTGGAAACTGAACAAATAGGAACCAATAGTACACTTATAGTTACAAGATTACCCTTCTGTTTAATTGATTTGTTTTTTCCCACCAATTTCATAATAATATTGAGGACAAATAAGGTGAAAGGTTGCAAAAAGAAAAGTAGTAACATACTAACATGGCATGAAAATAATAAATAATAAAATTGGAAAGTAGAAATAGTTTTGAACTGTACCGCTGCCACCCTGGTGAGCCGGCCTTGATCTTCCACCCCTTCAGGCGTACCTTCAAGCCCCAGAATTCTCGTACATGCACTCACAAAATGTCTTGCATAATCATATGTATGGAACCTACACAAATTTTAAATTACTCCAAACAATCACCACAACGGGTTATGTATACCAGACATTGCACCATCCAATAAATGGACAAACCAGAAGGCTATTTAAGATGCTCTTGCTTCATCTATTACTATTGCTATGCTAGAAGCCTAGAACTAATAAATTAACAAAAATCAGACAGTAGAAAATACTGGTACAGTATCTATACCATCTCTGACTCATCTACGATCCAAAAACCAACAACAAAGAAGCACTCACCCAACCAAATCAGCAGCAAGGACGGACCTAAGCAGCTCGGACCGGGATGGCAGAGTGCGATATATTTCTGATGAGGGAAAGGGTGTGTGCAGAAACCAGCCAACTTTCATCTTGCTGTTGTGATCTTTCAAGCACTTTGGCAGGAACATAAGGTGATAGTCGTGGCACCACACCACATCCCCTTCCTGGTAGTGCTGGTTCACAACATCAGCAAACATCTGGTTTGCTCGCTTGTACGCATTGAACTGGGATTCAAAGTTGCGCGTTGTAGCAAGCCGGTCCTCTTGAGGTAGGCCCAGGTAGTGGAACAAAGGCCAGAGAATATTATTACAGTAGCCGTTATAGTACTGGTGGACGATTTCCTCATCAAGGAACACCGGGATGCACCTCTGTTTTTTTTTTTTCAAAAAAAAAAAGGTACGTTGGATTTACAAAAAGGTATAACAGTATAGTCTGGCATATAAGCTTTACTTGACAAGAAATTTGGGAAAAAGATAAACCGAGTCATGAAAAAAAAGTAAGTTTGGGCCGTTGGTTGGTGACTTGATGGTTCTTTTTGGAAATCAATAATGATTTGCGTTGTTGTCAATTTCTCTTTGAAAAATGTTCATCCTTGTTTGCATCTTTTAATTAAGTTACCTTCTCAGCTAATGCCCTGACAAGAGCTCGTTGTCCCACTTCATCATTTACATTGACTCCGGCCCATCCAATCCACTTAGCATCCACATCTTTAACACCTGATTGAACAAGAAGCAAAAATAAAGTCGCAGAACAAAAAGTAAACCGAAAAACACATTGCTCTGTTTTGCTAGCATCAAACTTTACAAACTACAATTGCAATTCAACTTCGAAAGTGCATTTAATGTTGAGCCGCTAAAATTATTCATTTATCAATCTAGATATCAGGAAGCTAGTCTTGGGACAACAAACTGGTCTAAACAATTTATATGACAACACAAAAGGGGGGAAAAACAAAATGGAGGTGAATTAAAACTGACTAGAAATCGCACCAAGAAGTGCGCTTACAAGACCACCCGCACTGATCTCAAGGGACCATGAATCTTCTCCTCTTCTGACAGCCGAAACAGGCAGCCGATTGGCCACGACAAGTAGCCGTTGCTTCATACCTCTCATACTTCCTAGACGCCTACTGAAGTAACCTTCCTTTAAACCCCCTTTTAACCCCATAGTAGAATTGTTACTACCAGGAGATCTGCTAGTGCTATCATCAGAGGATGTGTTATAGTTCTCCCAATCCGATTTATTCGGCGTTTCGGGCACCAAGTCAGGAGGTTCAGCCTCAATGATCGGATCAGAATCATCAGTTGGAGTGCCGTTGTCGGTACCGTTACTGTTACCATTCCCGATGCGGTTGAACCGGCGCAGCTCTCTTTCTTTGAGCAGCCTCTCAACCCTGGAAAGGCTGCTACTGCTGTACTTGTTTGCTGACATGCTCTGTTTCTTCTCTTCAATTCTCATGCGGTGAACTTTGGTTAAGTCACTGTAGTACAAGAGAAGGAAGAAAACCGAAAGAGGAGGGAATTAAAAACCACACAAATAAAATATTAGCAAAAAGCAAAAACATGGTGGGGCCCTTCTGTAAGGAAGATACAACATACATGCATCCTGCATCACAAAAATCTAAAGGCAAGGCGGCATAAAACTAAATAAATTGATAATACAACTTACGAGAAACAGAAGAGGAGGATAAATTTGGGGTTGGGAAGGGAAGGGAAGAAAAGGGGATTATTGATCAAATTTTTGCAATGAATTTTATTTCATCACAGGTTCCAATTAATAGTTTTATTTATTTTCCTACAATTGCTTTTATCAGAGAGATGTGCATATCCCAGGGAAGGGGGCTGTACAAAAATAGGAAACAGAAAGTGGGACCCAGGGGGAGTAATTTAAATTAGTAAGAAAAAAAAAAATAGGAAGGGAGGGAGAAGGAGCTCGGAAGGCAAATAAGAGAGAAATAAGTGAAAGAAAAAAACACTTCACCGATTGATTCTCTCCTCTTTTTTTTCGTCTGAGCTCACCACCGATCAGAGACTATATACCCTTCTCTCTCTTTTCTGCTCCGCTTGCTCTCTCTCTAGATTTCTCTAAAGCGAGAAGAAAGCCTTTGCTGCTATAAATAAACCAGGCTCGAACCAGGCCATGTAAGTGGCACACGCCTATTTATAGCCCCTCTTGCCTCTCAATTCTCTCAATTCTGAGACTCTACGCCGTGGCTCTTGTGATAGGTTCAAACAGAGGCGAGTCTGTGTACCGCTCTCCTCGCTGGCGTATGCTGGAATGGCGGGACCCACATTCTGAAATAAAACAGCTGTGTGCCATGCGGTGCACAGGGGATCGGGTCCAGGGGAGATCCGGAGTGGGGGTTAAAAGGAGTGCAGGGAATTAAAAGAGGGGGAATTAGCTGGACTCCATGGCATTTCATTTAAAAGGCAAGGCATGTGTGTATATAATTATAATGGGAAGGAATTGTATATACATTTATCATTATCTCTAATCCGGAAATGGAATCCAAGCTGGGAGGGGGGAGAGGAGGCAGCATAGCGATGGAGCATCATCGAAAGGAACTAATGGTAAATATAATTTAGAGGGGGATTGGGGAAATGAGAGATGTCATGGGCAAGTGAGTGAGGAGGTGAATTGAGTTGAATCGAGTTTGGAGTAGTGGTCGCAAAGCTACTGAGGAAGAGATTTGAGAGGATCAGATGGGGCCCACAGACCCCCACTAAGCCCGGTTTCAAATTGAGTCCTCGGTCCCTCTCTCTCTCTCTCTCTCCCCCCTGACCTCTCCCTCTCCCTCTCCCTCTGACTTCTCTCTCTCTCTCCAGATTTTAATGGGTGATGAGGTAATGGGGGCAAAAAAAGGCAGTACTGCGGATCATAAGTCGGAGATTTTGTTGGGTCAAGTGGATCCTTTGTGGTTGTCATTATTCAGTGCCTGGCTGTTGGGAAAAAATCTTCTTGCTCTTTGTTCTTCAAACATGCGGGTTCAATTAAATGAATGGATGGGGGGGGAGTAACATTTTTATTACCAGCAACTTGTGTTGTGTTATCTACTTATCTCTATATCTATTATTTATCTGCACATACTTATATATTAAGTAAAATACTATTAATTGAAATATAATAATAGAAAAAATTTAGAAGCGATGAGAGAGAGAGAGAGAGTATTGGCCTACAAAATCTAAAATTACAAATAACCTAATAGTTCAAGTCATCAGGTATTTTTAAGATGGATTTTATAAGGTTGAGGTTATAAACAATGGATCAAAAAAAAAAAAACTTGAGCGTATTTCTATGATATAAAATTTGAGCATGAGTTGTATCCATGAGAGAGGGAGAGAAAGAATACATACCTTAAGCATATATTTTCTATAAGCTCGGTTGTAAATGTCGTGACGGCGTGGTCGAGATTCCTCAAATCTCACGCTTTTATAGGATGTATATGCATATCGACAAAAAGAAAACCCTAATACATTATTATAATTTACAAGTAACAGTTGTACATTAAATGTTAGTATAGATTTTTGTTTATATTGTCAATTTCTTAATTAATTAAAATTCTAGCATTGGAAATCCACAATAGTAAAAAATCGTAAAAAAAGATTTGTGTGGTACAAATGAATAAAATCTAATTAAATTTTGATTTATTGTGTTATCCCTCAAGGATGATAATTTTAGTCTCATTTGGTTCTAACATGTTCTCATAGACAATCTAATCTAACCTTCTTCGTGTCAAGTACAATCGGATTGAGTTTTATCGGAACATGAAGATGATGAGGTTAGATTTTTTATTGAAATAGGTTCAAGATCTCACTATTTTGAGTTGATTGGACCATTTAATTAATATGATATATAAATATATTACATCTACTTGTTAAAATGGTGTGAAAATATGAACAATTTATAAAACAAAAGACATGTGAAATCTGTTTGATGTCCACTAAAAAAATTTTATCTGATGTTAACTTAGTTAGAACTTTTTTCATTTATATAATAGTTAGATCGGAAAATTGCACATTATTTCCATTCTATTCAAATTAGATTTTTATCGTAAGAAATAAGATCGAGTTCTGAATTATAACAAAATTAAGTCCTACACTATTTTTTATTTATCATACCAACATGTATGCTTCAATCTTCAATTGTGTTAATAAGTTCACTCGATTGTATTATATCCATAATTATTCATGATTATTTACAAATAAATTATAAAAAAAATTCAGTAAGTCAAAACAACCAAAAAGAAGTCTCAAGAATAAGTACATATTATCTATTCAAAGATATAAAATCAGAAAAAAAAACAAATTATAAATTTTGTTAGATTATTCATATTCATATTCAATAACTAAGATTTATAAAGAACGTGTTAATGCTTTACTCATACGACACGAGAACTACATAAGTAAAACATTAAACTACACCCTTTCTATAATTGACCACACGAAGAACTACATGAAAACGAGCACAAAAGATCTTTATGCAGCATAGGAGATGTGCGACAAGAGACACGACAATCTCGTGAGAAATGCGTGTCAAAAAAGAAGGTGTAGTTTTATGGGTTGCACGGGGTGCTTATTTTGCACCTCTCTCTCTCTCTCTCTCTTCATAGAGGGGGCACTTTTAACTTAACCCCATTTCTTCTTTTGTTGAATTTCGACTCATTTCGTTCTCCTTTTTTTCTTTTTTGAATTTCTTTGGAGAAATGGTGGACAAAATGCCAACGAATTTGACTATTTGAACCTTAATTTCGGGGCTAGCTGCTTCCTTCAGTGTTTTTATTTTGAATCTTTCATGTGGGAGCAAAATTGATCTTGACTGAAATAACTCATCATTTGGGTTTTTTTTTTTGTTTTCAAGCATGGATCATAAATGTTACAATTGAAAAAGAAATTAATTTTGTAATCATATTTGGAAATATAATAATTAGATAACTCTTATCTTATATCTTATATATATAAATCAAAGTAAAGATAAAAATTATCTCAATAAGTTGTGTCTAAAAAGAGATGATTAAATTACAAATAAAGATAACAACATCTCTCACGTAAACAACTTAATTTCTATGATATGTATGGTAGAGGAATAAAGTAAACAATCATAGAGATAACTCTCAGTTTCCGTGAGAATGATAATAAAAATTATCCTTTTGTATCTCAACTTTATCTCTTTATCAAATATAATCCTAAGTTATCTTCAAATTATCTTGTTCATAAACGATCCAAACATAATTATGCTAGTCATTGTTATTCTTATTTGTAGAATCAAACGATGAAAAATAAAATATAGTTTGAATTTTTTATCAAATAATCATGAAATTCCACCTATTTAAAACGAAATTGTTTAAAAATATGTTAAATTACAATCTTATGTGTCTAGATAGCATTTGATTTGCAATGAACCTGGTTGGTAGGTTTGTCTTGATTATTGTGTTTAAATCCATACAAATTAATACATTAGGAAAATAATATAATATAAATATTAACTAGGCAGAATTAAATATTGAAGTAATATAATTTTACATGCTTTTATTATTGCAATTATAATAAAATAATTAATTATCATCAATAAACTTTGCATCATCATTGCATTTAAATCCATACAAATACATCACAAAATTAATATAAATCAAATATTAACTGACATAGCTAGAATATTATTCAACATCTATGATCTTACAATCTCTTTCCATTATAATTATAAAAACAATTTTAATTATTATACTATAGATTAGCCCAAACGGGCCTTGCTTAATCCCCATCCCTAATTCTAATCACACGTTTTGCTTGTTTGTTACTGCGCCTTTTAATCATAGGTGGCCCAATTTGGTCACATGAAAAATACAAAATTACATCGTTATTGTGGCCACGTGTGACTAGGTTTAGGGTTTTGGTTTCTTCCGCGTCAAGGAAAAACTTTTTTCTTTTTTTTTCTTTTTTTTCATTTTCTTTCAGAGCAAATGATAGTAGCATACCAAAAAGATAACAGTTTTTCTTCGACCAAGTCAGAATAATTATTATACATGACTTCATCTTTGCGTGTATGCTTTAACTAGAAGTATTTTATGACTGCATGCGTATGTTTCAGATAATAAATTCAATAAATATATAGAAATCCAAACACATCCATCTCAAAGCAAGGATCCATCGATTGAATGTTCACATTCAAACCATTTAATTTATAACTCGGACAAGAAAGGACCTTTACATTTGGACACCTATTGCATGTGTCATTATGGAAATCGATGCACCACCGATCTAGGATGGCAATTTTCTCTTGGCTCAATTAATATATATACACACACATCTATATATATATATATATATGCTCCAAAGTAAGATTCTAACAATGAATAACCTTGTTAAGAGAGGTTGGAACTTGTCAACCATTTGTTTAATCACATATATGCCGTGCTTTCTCGATATATGCATTGCTTTTTATCCCTTGATTAATTGTGTCGTTTGGAATAGATTCTGACCCTGTTTGATGCATCATGACAAGTCATGGACTGGTTAGAGCACTATATATTGCATGACCCATTAAGATACATAAAAAGATATACCTAATTGTATGCTTCATTCTTTAAAGAAAAAAGAAAAAAAGGTGCAATCACATCTTTAGATAATTCCGGATTGATCACAATGGAATATAAACATTTTTTTTCTATGCTTGATTTGTTTATCAGAGATTTTAAATTTGAAATTCAGACGAAATATATATTATAAATATTAAAAATTGAATATCTTTGATTTTTATTTTTATCTAAAAAGTTTCAGTTAAGTTGCATGTACTTTTTTACTTTTTTTTTTCAATAAAATTCAATTGAAAGATTTTAACCTCTATCGTATTAAAAAAAATCAGTATCATATATATCCTTCAATTTTTTCTCTATTTTATATTTATCCATCAACTTTTGAAATCTTTAAATATGAAATAGAGAAACAATTGAAAGATATATAATACATTAACTCTATTAAAAAAGGGAGGAGATCTCTTGACAACTAATAATGTGGTAACCTTGACAATCATTTTAAAATTAATTTTAAAAATGGAAAAAAATTTGTTGACATATTTTTAAATTTATAAATTGATTGCATTTCAAATTTCATTAAATTTAAGTATCATTTGATGCTCCAAAAAAAATAATCAAAATTATATGAAACTTTCAACGATCTAAAATTTAATAATTTTTTATGGAATATCTAATGATCCTTAAATTATATAAAAATTAAAATACAATCAATCTATAAGTTAAAAATATGTTTGTAAACTTTTTCTGTTTTTAAATTTTTTTTAAAAAAATAATTATCAAGATTGTTAAAATATTAGCCATCAAGGATTCCCTCTTAAAAAAAGAGAGCTGATACACGGATACGGTTATTGATACTATTGTCGATATGAGCTTAACTATACACATTAAATAACTTTATTATAAAACTTATTTTATATAATATTATCATTATACAATTTCAATGAATTATTATACATATTAACGATATTTAAATTAAATAATAAAAATATTATATATAATAAAATTATAAATATAAATAATAATTTATTTAATATACATAATAAAATTTATACGAACGAACATATTAATAATAATATTTTCATAATATTTTTCTCAAAAAGAATCAGTTACCAAAGAAAAAAGGAAAAGAAAAGAAAAGAAAAAAAAAACCTATATCCTAAACCCTAAACCCTAAATCAGTTACCAAAGACAAAAAGGAAAAGAAAAGAAAAAGCGGGCAGACAAAGTATTCGGCGTAAAAAAAGGGTGGTGACCGGACAGAGCTGCTGACATGTGGGACCCAGCGGCAGTTAGATACTCAGCATACAACTCGTGTACAATCAACCTGTCATTCCACGGATATTTTTGTTTCCTCGCAATAAATTACAACAGTGAATTGCAATATAATCAATAGTAAAAAGGATATGACAATAAGTTAATTAATTAATGACCTGACCTGTCTCTCTGTCAGTACTCAGTCATTTACCAGATGGTGAGCTGTCCGTGTCTCGTACACCACCTACAAAAAAAAAAAAAATTCAAATTCCATCAAACATAAATACATTGGCTGCTATTTACTGTAAGCCTGTTTAGGGAACTATAAAAGGGGTAATTTTACAAATTATCTTTCCTTTTAAAATTTTAAAATAAATTGTTTTTCTCAGCTAATTTTTTAACAAATTGTTGTTATAGGTTTTTTTCTCTTCTACTCTCCTTCATCTTATTTTACCTTCTCTAATTAAAATTAATTGAGAAATAAAATTTTATTATATAATTTATTTTCTTTAAATAATTCAACAAAATATTAGAATCACTCATGCTAATTAATTTAATTTATAATTAACCAAGATACTTTTAATTTCACATTTAAAGAAAGTTTTAATATTTGTTCATTTCTTACTTATGAGAAGTGCTTTTTCGTTCATTTCTCAAAAAGCTTTACTACTTCTACCTCCCTTAAAAGCATCAACAATTATTGCTATAAAATTGATGAAAAAACTAATGCAACTTATAATAGAAGTAAATTCAATTTTTTTTATATATAAAAAGATAATAAATATTTTTAAAATAAATGGAAAGAATATTTTTATTTTTAGATATAATAGGAAGAATCGCAGCAAAACTTCGGGTACTTTGAAAATTTTCAAAGGAACCGCATCAAATATACGGTCCTTTCATATCTCACCACACACCAATCCAACTGTCTATGTGCGCCACAAAAGATCCATGAGTACGCTACAAATGTTCTGAAACTAAGGAGTCGTATCACATATACGGTTCCTTTAACTCATTTTCAAAAATTTCAATATCATTCTCTTCTATTCCGAAGAGAGAGAGATTGTTAGTCAAATTCTTCTCTTCTCTTCCACACAGAAGAGATTATCATATCGATAGGTCTTTAATATCTGTTTTAGTTGAGAGATAGAGACTAGAGATATATACATTTCATTTTTCTATAGGTGAGGTGACAGTAATGTTTGAGGATGTTAGTTGTCTCTGGGGTTTATCTATACGAGAAAATCAATATTATTTTTTTAGATTTAATCTATAATTAAGGTATAATTAAAATCTAATTCAATTTGTTGAGAATTTAGAGTCTTCACCGAAGTACACCCAGGGATGTGCAGTTCTTAGTTTTCTATATCGAGAGTTGTCTCAAGGATGTCTTTCGAAAACAACATCATTGACCAGTTTTATGTTGCTTTTTCAGATGTGGTCATGGACCCATTTTGCTATTGGTCGACCTGTTCTTCGGTACAACTATCGTGCATTTGGTGGAGATAACATTAAGGCAAGATGTGTTTTCGATATTAAGTGAGCGACTTTACATCCGTATCCTGACAATCCTCATGCAGGTGGTGTTGAACATTACTGTGACCAATTTGAGCGTTTATCTCATGAGGCAGTCAACCGGTGCCCATATCAAGAGTATTATGGTATGTTACTTTTTTGTATCCATAGAGACTCTTCCCTTTGATTGGCTCGCATGCCTTTGATTTATTTTTAGATTGTTGAGTTCTACCATCCGGATAGAATCATGCGCAAATTTGGACTATACCAGATTGTTCCTCCTCCAAATTTTGTATCATGGGACATTATCAGCGAGCTACGTAACTATCAACATATATTAGGTATTATTATAAGTTTATGTATTTGATAATTATCATATTTATTTTATTAAAAAATCCTATTTTTGTGTGTTTAACAAACTTTACATATTATAAGTCGAGGCACATGCTGGTTGTTAAATTGGGGTATCGTGCATAAGGTTTACATTGACGAGCCACCAACTTTTGTTGACGAGAGTAGACCTTATGATGCACGCATGTTACCGATATATTCCCACCGGTATCATACACGATGTATGTCCATAATTTGGTACGAATTTGAAAATGACGATGCTTTGGATCAGCCAATGCCATTGCCAACTACAGATATTGTCGACTTGGCATATGTGCCGCATGGTCACAAGTTCAAGCATCTGGTAATTATGTATTTGACAAACTTTTTTAATCTTTTTAACGCCTACTGAGCTATAATGCGACAATTGATCATTGGAGTCACATTTTGAATAATTAATTTTCAAATTTTATCACAGTCTACTGACATTTAAGGTATAAAAATGGGACTCATACTGTGATGTGTTCAATCGTGCATTTATGCTTAATTTAAATTGATTAGAAAACAAACCAAGACCAACATAAATTTGTCTTTTAACTCATCAAAACTAGTTTCTTTACTTACAGAAAACGCATATTTTGCATTTAAACTGTATCCTATGTCAGAAGATCCGTCAACTGTTTGTCCTCCATGATAGACGTTAATTATTATCATTTCTTCCAAAAAAATCCTGTAGAAAAATTAAAATCCAATTAATTTAACTATTTCTATATGACATTTGCTTAATTATTAAAACTACAAGATCTATAGAAATTTTATATAAAACATACATAAAAAAAAACTTACAATGAGAATGAGATGAAGATGCTGATTTAAATGGTGTATCGATCTATTCAAAGATTAAATCCCTAGATAATATTAAAAAAAGTTTTGAAAATAAAAACAAAGAAGAAGAAGAGGAAGATGGATGTTAAGTTTCTGAAGACAGAGGGAGAGTCGCGGAGAGAAATTTAAAGGTAAACCTAAGTTGAAAGAACCGTATATTTATCACGGTCCCTTTGCGTCTCCAAAATCCGTCTGATGATTTGTGGTATGGTATGGTGTGGCAGCGAAAGAAACCGCACCAAGTGTGCGGTTCCTTAGGGGATCCGAATGGAACCGTATATTTGATATGGGTCTTTCTACACCATAGAAAAAAATTCACACTCTTTCCATTTTATTTCTTTTCTAAATATAAAAAATGAGTATAATTATATTACTTTATTGAAATAATAGAATAAATCACATTCAATATTTCATGAAAAAAGTGTGCCACTTGATTGACCCCTATAAATTTTACAATTTATATTTCCTGGAAGAAGATTTTAATGATCTCATTTCTGTTTTTTTATTTTTTAAACTTTTTGAGAAATGAATAAAAAATGATGCTCCACTATGAAATGAATGAATGTTAAAGATTTTTTTTATGTAAGATTAAAAATATTTTCTCCATTAATTACAAATTAAATTAATTATCATGAGTCATTCTATTATTTTGTTGAATTATTTAAAATTATATAATAAAATTTTCTCTCACAATTAATTTTAGCTAGAAAGAGTAAAATGAGATGAAGGAAAGGGGAGGGGAGAGGAAGGGAGAAAAGGGCCCACAAGGACAATTTGTTGTAAAAATTAGAGAGGTGGGTAATTTATTTCAAAATTTTGGAAGGAATGGCAATTTGTAAAATTGCCCACTATAAAAGTGTTTTGTTATGTTTATACATGTCGAGTACGTACATTTCAACTGGACGTATTGTATCGTATGAGTACATATAAAGATTAATACGTATCATGTTATATCGTAATTTTTTTATAATAGTATTAAAAACGGTACTTTTAATAGCACGGCATGTTTTGACATGCCTATGCGTACTTACACGTGTTTGGACGTGTTTTAATATTTTTAATTAAATTTCTGTTTTTAATTGTTAAAAAATATTTAAAAATTTGGAAAAAAAATAAAAAAAAGAAAAAAATAGGAAAAATTTCATATAATAGAGAATTTTTTTTTATAATGATATATTTTGTAAAAAATGTTTGTAACAATTATTAAAAATATATTACAAGAATTATTTTTTAAAATTCTATAGATATGTCTAAACATGTCACGTGTTAGTTAGACATTTGAATGTACTGTGCCGTATCCAGTACGTTTATCATCTAACACAACATTCGTAAGAACATAGCATATAGCACGTCAAACATGCGTGCCATGTTTTAGCCGTGCCTCAGACACATGCCATCTATAACGTACTCACGTGCCATATGCTTTTATTAATACACTGCCTCTTCTAGAATAATTCAGTATAATTCTTTAATCTTTTTGTTTCTTCTACAATGACAATTTGATTATGATATATTGAGAAAGTAAGTTTGTCTGTGATTTCACAATGGAATGACATAATTTTGGGATGAAGCCAATATTTAAGATTAATATGGAATTTAGAGGGGGGCCAAAATTATTTATGGGGAAGGGCTACTTTAATTGTCTCCACTTGTGA
Source organism: x Bolboschoenoplectus mariqueter (assembly GCA_037678475.1). NCBI lineage: Eukaryota > Viridiplantae > Streptophyta > Magnoliopsida > Poales > Cyperaceae > x Bolboschoenoplectus > x Bolboschoenoplectus mariqueter. The sequence continues at coordinate 405,515 of CM075281.1, forward strand.
TCCTTCACTATGTTTTTATTTTTAAATCTTAAAAAGTTTAAAATACAAATATGAAAAAAACTGCCAGATTAATTATGATCTACAACTTGTCTGCACACATATAAAATATGTGACATTTCAAATTTCAAGAATTAAAAAAAAAACTGTGTTTTTTTACTTCCATGTAAGAGAATAATATAAATAATCTCTAACGATTTATTTTAATATTCAAGTTTAATAATATTTATTAAAAATTTGAAATGTATAGACATGATGAAACACGAAAAATAGAAAAAAAATAACTTTTCTCAATTTTTATATTCTATTTTCTAAAATTTTAGATGTGTCAATTGAGTACAAATTCCAAAACCATCCATGTTGTACACATGTACATGAATTATAGAAGAATGGTAGATAGTACTTATGACTTTCTTTTGTCTAAATACATAAATATTTTGAGACCATACGAAATAATTATTCTTATCACAATTAGTTTTTAGAACTGCTCACATTTTCAAAGATATAAGTTTGAAATATGCTTTAATTGATCTTCAACTGAGGTCAACTAAAACTAAAAAATAAATGAATAGTTCTGGAAAATATTCAATTTTTATATATGTACCAATTTGATAATCTCCAAAAACATTATACAATTTAAAATTTCAAGAGTGTAAGCATTCTTTATTTCTTAACTAGCACATATCAAATTTTGATCAAGTTTAAAGTTCTTTAGCATTTTATTAAACAATTTAAAAATTTTAATCGTAGAAATTAAAGACTTTACAGTGGATGATCAATAAAATTTCAAATTGACTCAAAATCTTTTATACACTCGTTATCTAAATAATTCAAAAAATATGTATAATCTTATTTTTAAAAATTTATATAATATTTTGAAGATATGAATAAGTACACAACAAAAGTTGAACGCATGATATAAATATCCGAAACAAAAGGAAAGAGTTCAAGCTCTTTCTTTAGCTAAAAGAGTTGTGTCCAAACCAGAGGACCGTTGCACAATACCACCGCTAATGATTACATGACTCAATTTCATTTTGAATTAAAAGACGACCCGAATAAGAAATTACTATACACATTTTACTTTATTTTGATCAAATACTATTCAAAATCTTAGATTCCCTGGAACAAATTGTAGAGCAGCAGAGCAGACTCCGTACACAGCATGATATACTGCACCATGCACAGAAACATGACTAAGATGGGGAGGTGTAAAAGCAGTTGCAGGAAGTGGGGAGAGGGGGGGGCTGCAGCCTGCAGTTGGTGGTGGGGCCAAAGAGCGTATCTCGCAGGTTGCAGTATTTCCACTTACAGTTGCATCACTCATGGGGCCTCTTGCTTGCGTCTCTTAAATGCAGATCTATGAGTTGTATGTGCAAACGCCATCGCTAGCTCTCCAAATTCTCTGTGGTTGGTACCTGTCTGATCAACGGTGTGGTCCTCCCTGCATGGTGGGACCACCTATTACTTGAGATTTTTGCATTTCATTCTGCAATAAAAATAAAAAAAGTATCTTGAGATTAGATTTGGGCCCAGTCAGCTTCCGAATTCGTACCAACTTTGTTTCTGACAGATTCACAGTTTGGATTCATACTTAGAAAATTCCCATACACAAAATGATAAACGCTCTCTGTCAGTAATTAACCTTGCACAGCCATTTGTGTAAGTATAATAAGTTCAAAAGCGATCTATACATACATATGTATATTATAAATATTACAATAATTTTGTTATGCGAGTTATATATAATACGAAAGCATACATACAGTTGTTAAGTAGCAAGTACCACATTGATCATCCAATTGGCAGTGTACCATAATATAATAATATGATAATATGATAATATAATAATGGTACATCATCTTCATCTAGCACCTTGTAGCTCAGAATTATTCCCCCCACTGGTACCGAAAGAGAGAGAGAGGGATCAACACTTTTCAATTGGTCCACTTTTTCAATAGCTCTCATCAAAATTTTGGAAATCTCTGTTCCGGAATTCATGTTAATTTGCTTCCTCTATTTTTTTTTTTCTGGAATTCTGGCTCAAATCTCTGGAAGATGGAGAGGTTCTGATGTCTATCCGATCAAATTTAGATTCTGTGAATATATTAGTTGTTCGATGATATCAAAATTGATGTAAAAATTTCACTCGAAAGGTTTAATAATCGGGTGAAATATGATATTTTGGGATCCGATGATAAAAATCGTTCATTAAACTAAATTTAATCGGATAGTTATTGGACCTCCTCCACTACCCAAACATCTTGAACAAAAAGTTATAAATCGGTTTTTTACTTTATTTTTAATTTTAATTTTTATTCCATGTTATGTAAACTTTGTTAGTCAATAAAAACAGAGGCTGCACCTCTGTTTCTACCTCAAAAAAAAAAATTATTATCAGAGGAAGAAAAAAAGTTTACTAATGCATACTGAGTGCATCATGCATTTAATCTGCCTAAGTGCGATGGTTAATTGCGTTTTCTGACGTCCGCAACAATCCATTTACCAGTAAAAACTGGTATAAATGGGAAGGGAAACGCATGGTGCTTTCTAAGAAAAAAGTAACTTTATTTGCAACTAATTATTCGTTAATCAATTATTATACTCTCCTCCGTACAACGACACTAATCACTTAGTCAGCCCTAGCAGCTTTTGCTTGTACAGCTAAGTAATTAACAGAGATAATTAATTACCTCTTCTTATTTTTTCTATGAGAATATATATATATATATATATAGAATAAAGCTAAGATGAGGCTCACTAACACTAACATTTTTTTTGAGTTTAACTCAAAAATTTATTAATATGGATTTAAATAACAAATTCAAATTCAAATTGATCAATAAATTTTTCATATTAAAATTAAATTTGTGATTTGAAACTAATTTGATATATTTTTAAGTTAAAATTCATCAAATCCTTTAATAATATTAAATTCACCTTAATTTTACTGATATAACAGTGACAGGAACAGGAACAAGCACAGGAAAGGAGAAAATAAAATGAAAAGGAGGAAACGAGAGAAATGGAGCAGCGCATCGCTGTCAATGTCAAGTCGCAATCCGAGCAAAGATATTGTTGCTTGTGTTACCTTTTCTGGGATAATTAAGCCATGCCATGCCATGTCAGGGGATATTCTGGGTCTTATCCTTCTTTCACAATCCATTATTCATCCATTTACTCTCTCTCTCTCTCTCTCTCTCTCTCTCTCTCGTCAAATTAATGGATGCACATATGTGATTCGTGTGTGTGTGTGTGTGTGTGTGTGCTCAAAATGAAATAAAGCTAAAAAGTTTGGGAAAGAGATGCCATTGCGATGAGGTTGTGTTTGTTTGTGTATGAATCAGGGGAAATTTAAAAAGAACGAGAGAGAAGAAAAGAGATCAGATAAAGAGGAATCAGATACTCACATCATTTTGTTTCTTTTAATATATATATAAATATATGATCACACTGTGTGACTGTGCGAATACCATCAACATGCTTTTTTATTCTCATCGGATATTATATTATATACATATATTATATACATATATTATGTATGTGGTTCTAGATCAATAGTGTAAAAATGGTCCAGCTTAATTTCTCTTGTCGGTATCGAACTACGTCATGTACAAATTTTTTTTCTTTTTTTTCTTTTTTTCCTTTTTGTTTTCAGCATTCCAGTTGGACTTATCAGTGAAGATAATAATAGTGACTATTGGTTGTCAAAAGAATTTTTTTATAAAAAGGTATAACAGTGACAATTTCAAGTTGGGGATATTGACACTAGATTTTTGGAACTTTGTTATGTGCATTTTTTTTACTTATTCATTAATATATTTATAAAACTTCAATATTTGTTACTTTTATGGTCAGAAATCAATACACCTCCACTCCTCACTGTCCACTTGAGACTTGAGACAAGTCATACATCAAACTAGAATATTTCTCAAAAAAAAATATCTAAAAAGAAGAATTAAATTGCACGTGTATAACTAATTACTAATTAAATCATACCAATATTTGTGAAAAATTGTCTAACACTCTTCTAACTTTGTTCATCTCCACTAGATCCTACCTAATTTAACTTTCCATGACTAGAAAAATATCATGAATATATTCTATTGTTCACTATACAATTGTCATATAAGGGTCCTAATTTAACGGTTTTTAATAAAATATAATTAATACTAATATAGTCCAACATGATATTTTCTCACTTTATTTTGAAAATTGTGGTCAATAATAATGATGATATCCCTTAAAACCAGATGCTTGCTTTGCTCTTAATTTAGTTATATAAATACATATCTTATTCATTTGACTATCAAAATAATAACAAGTTTTCATGCTGAATTTGGGAAATGCAACGACCGAAAGCACTGAACCGAATCTTTTGTGGCGATCGTGGTGTGACAATAGGGACAGCTTTTGTTCTTGCAAGATTCTCTCTTTTACAAACATATTTTTTTATATTTTTCATTATTAGGGTTTTTTACTTTTATCTTTTTTTTTCATAAAGAATTTTCTAGAACAAGGTACTGTTTTTGTGTGAAAGTAATACTACTTTAATGTGGTGAATATTTGCTAAATATATAAAGTTAATAGAGTAAAGTGAAGGTGAATTTAACTCGTTAATATTTTTGATGAATTTAATTTAGAAGTTATATAAAAATGGCTGTAAACGATAAATAAATTCAAATTGTTCAATAAATTTTTCATATCAAAATTTTATATGATACTGAAATTTTCTAACATTTTTTCATATTTTTTTAAATAATCTTGAAATAATAATAAAATAATGAATATTTGAATATTATAACAGATCATTTAAAAAAAATCTTAAACAAATACTTAAAAAACTCTAAAAATAGAATTTTTTTTATATCCTATAAAATTTTAATATAAAGAATTTATTAAGCAAATAGAATTTATCATTTAAAGTCTATTTGATAGATTTTTGAGTTAAACAAACTCATCAAATTCTTTAATGAACTTAAACTCATCCTAATTTTACTCAAGTTAATATATATAGACGAGTGAAGCTAAGGTGAGTTTAACTCACCAAGATTTGGTGGGTATATTTTTGTTGATATTTCTTCTTCAATAGCATATACTTGCTTTTAATCTAATATAATCTAATCTAATGTCCAATCTAGAATTTAATAATTTGGATATTCAGAGCACATACCCAATTTTGACATGAGATTTAATCTGAGCCGTTCACATAGAATTGAGCTAAAACCCCCCTTGCTTATTTCTTTTTATTATTAATTCAAGGCAATACAAGAAAAATATTGCTCAAAAGTATCTTAATAAAAGATAACAAATCTGATTGGACTTTATTGGGAGAGTCAGCTATCCTAGTTTGCTTTTTAGAAAAAATAAAAAAGAAAAGATAAAGTACCTCTTTAACCTAACAAGTATACTATATAAAATATGATAAATATGTGGGGTTCTTAAGCCTTCCCGAATGATCTCAGATATCTCATGTTTATTTAAGAAAATGATTGAGGTTTCCATCTTATTACATTCTTATTGTTCTTGTGATATATACACTTTTTCATACTAAAAATTGTTGATAGAGATTTAATTGTCTATTACTAGATTTTAAGTACCAAAAAAATTAGGGATATGTGAACGAGGGAACAAATGATTTGGACTGTATTCTTTATTTTTATTGAATTAATGTTTATATTTTTTGAAATGGGGAGTGTGTAATATTTAAATCTACATGCTAAAAAAAGTTTTTTGTAAGATAAAGAAATTTTTTAATAATTAACAAAAAATGTCAACTCATATTACTAGTAAATGAAACAAAAAAAATTATATACTATAGCAGAATTATTAAAATTTCAAATCAGTTACTTCTATTTTGTTGTAACATATTGTTTTCTTGATAGTGGGAAAAAAGAACTAAGTAATATATTTAGACTGCTATGTTCAATGTCATGTTGTCAGAAATTGCGATATAGATGTTGTACTATAAATTAAAAAAAGAAAATTTTAGATCTTAATTCCTAAAATAAAATTCTAGCTAAACCAAGCAATCTATTACTATTATTACTACTTGTAAATATGCATGTTTTGAGGTGGTGTTATACTTGGAGACACCAACCAAAGTCCCATACAAAATACATATATTTCTAGAATCTGCTTGATCCATGTTGAAAGTTGCTTGGTAGCTAAGTTTTTAATGATGAGATAACTAACTGCTGCGTGCCTTAATGGAAGGCGTATTAGTTAATTAATTAAACTAATTAAGGTGCACGCACGGCTGCCATACGAGATTAAGTTAAAGAAGGGGATAAATGGAGGTGCTAATTAAAGCATTGTTATTAATTCTCCTTGTCTACTATCGATCTCCTTTCTCTAAAGCCATTGATGCCCCCCCTCTCATTGCATGCTTTTCTTTATCACATGAAAACAAATGTAAAGGCCTAATAAAAAAAGGATTAATGGCTAGAGTATCTTTCTAGCATTTTTATTTTTTTATTTTGCTTTTGCTGATAGCCTTTGCTAAAGTGATTTATATCTGTGTGGTGCATGGTTCTTCTGTACTTTGTTCTTTGTACAATATATTGTGTTGTTTATGTTTGGTTATATTAATTAACTATTGTTTTTATAACTTTTTTTGTTGGAGATATTAATCTATAAGTGTTTCTCCATGATGTTGTATTTTTATATTGGAAAGTTGGACTACATTTTTTTTGTTGTTGTTGGGAATTTCAGCTTTATTATGTACAATTTGTGTTTGATAATACTATTGAGAATAATTAATATAATTGCACAAGTATTTAGAATATATAGAACCCTTAAATTATAACTAATTGAATGCTATCTATATATACTCCATTGCATGCATCTTAAACAAATGTAAAATAAATATTTATGGATTGGAGTTTGGAACTCTTAATAATAATAAAAACAATAATGCAACATGATTTATACAGCATTCCTGTCACAAAAGAACAAAGAGCAACCCTCTGTTATCATAAACCATTTATGAAATCTAAACCACAATTTCAATAAATGACCATTTGAAACACTTTGAGTTGATTTCTCATCACATTCGGAATTTTTTAAAATGTACAACTTTTTAGATTTTCAACACTACAATATATACATATACATATATATATACTCCAGTAAGGGATTTGGAAGAACAATCTGACGCCATGTTAGCTTTTTACAAGTGCATCATATAAATTAAATTAATTAAACTGTTCTTTATTTTTTGACCAAGAAAAAAGTAACTTTTAGGGATTGATTGATGGTATTTTGTTAGGAAAAGGTGCGTAATTTTTACTAAGTTAAAGCGAACTTGGTTGACACACTTATCCATAACATGACTAAGCATAAACCAATTAATGATATCTTATATGCTAATCTCAATTGTTATCTGTTCTATTGTATTCTTTTTTTCAAAATTATGTTTGTTGGTTTGGCAAACGACACATAAGAGATGGAAAAATATTAAAATTGAAGGAAAAGAGATTCCAAAATACTAAAAAAAATGCTTAAATAAAAATGCATAATTTGCTTTATGATGTAATCATGTATATTTATGTATAAACTCAGGTCAAATATGGAGGAGAGCTCTGTATAACCTCACTTTTAAGAGATTCTTTTCATAATACCTCCTTTTTTTTCTCTTTTTTTTTTGGGTACTTTTTAACAAGCTCATATGCTTATATTGTGATGGGTCTTCATAATGTTGCATATTTGTTATGAAAGCTTGAGGCCTCAAAATGTTGCACAAATATTTGGGCCTACATAGAAAGGCCACACACTGGTCCAAGAATCTTCAACTAGGAGGACACCTCTCTCTTTTATTTATTATATCGTTTAAATTAATTATTTCTGTCTAATAGGAATGATAAAAGATGAAATGACGACATTAATAAATTAAAGGCTTATATTGTGATGGGTCTTCATAGTGAATTAAATATATGTGTATGGTGCCATGTTACGTCAAAGCATGCCGTGTCGTAATACAGTATGGTACGGATTTTTTTTTTGGCGTGTGTGTGTCGTGTTATGTTAAAAAATAGGAGAAGAGCGGCATGACATAGTTAAAGTACGATATGATTAAGGCATGATGTGCTATACGTGTCGTGCCAATTCGACACGCCGTGCTACACGTGACGTACCTTAATCGTGTCGTCTCCAGTTGACACACCGTACTACACGTATCTTAACCGTGCTAAACATATTTGGTGAGAAAAAGTTCCGAAAAATCGGAAAAAATTATAAAAAAAAATTTGGGAAAACCTTAAAAAATTTTAAAAAATTAAAAAATTTTAAATTTATTTGCTATTAGAAAATTAAACAAATAATTGAAAAAAATTATAAAAATTTATAAAAAATGCAAAAAGATTGAAAAATATTGATAAAATTCCGTCAATAAATTACAAAATTAACCGTCCGATCAATAACCCATGCCCTACAATCTGTATATACTATGCGTATCCGTGTCTATCTATGCTTATCCGTGCCAAACACACCTACACGTATTCCTGTGCCGTACCTATGCGTGTTCCGTGCCGTGTCGCCCTCCTTATCCATACGTGTCGTGCTGTGTCTCCGGCGACAAAAACCCAACAAGGCACGGATAACGGCACGGCACCCGACATGTATAACACGGTAAGTTTTGCTGTCAAGTGGAATAATTAAAATAAGAAAAATAATTAAAATATCTAAGTTAAAATTCTAAGATTTATTGTTATTTCACGTTGATCATTATGATTACGTTTGAGAGCGATGTCAAGTGGAATAATAAGAAAAATAATTCTTACTCATATGTTATGTTTGAAAAATAGAATAAAGTGAAAAATAACTCTTGACTGTGGGTTATATTTGGTGGAAAGATGAAAAAAAATTAAAAATAACAGAATATTTTTTTAATTATTTACAAAAAGATATAACACACATGTTTTTTATTTTCACCTTTAATCCTCCTATCATACTTATCTTCCTATTTCATCACATCCCAAATATAATCCAACTTTTATAGATTTATCAACTCATGAGGCCTTTTATGCCATACATTAATTTGTGCAGTCACATAAATACATTGAGAAATAATGAGTTATAAAATGCACAATGCATAATTCGCCAATAATCACACATACAAAACATACTCGTATTACTAATTACGTGCTCTCAGTCTCTAATTATAAAAAAAGAAACCCATATTTTGAAAAATAATAAACGCTAGTAAACGTCCTTTTCCTCTTCTTCTTGTATTTATCTTGTTTTTATCTTCTTTATTTTTTTTATTTAATGGAAGCCAGTCTGTCTGCCACTTTAGAAAACTAAATCAAGTATCTTTTTCAACATTATCATTAACCTAATTGTGTTTAATTAATTGGAATTAGATAAACTAAAATAGATATGTATCAGATACCTTTAGTATTTTATAGAAAAATTTCATATTTGGAAATGTATAAGTTCCCATGGTAAATTTCAAACTAGAAAGGTTACATCATGGTAAATTTCAAACTAGAAATGTACACACAATGGCGTCACAATTGCTTTGACTGTGCTCATACTAACTCTAACATTACACATTGATTTACATATATCATTCTTGTCTCCTATAAATAATCAAAAACAGAGCACCCAACAAAAAAATTACAAACCCTAATAAAAGAGCCTACAAAGCTTGAGAATTAGATGGAAGAATTTCATGAAGCAGAGATTTTATGGCCGGAGATTGATCAAGGCGGTAAGAGGTGCACGGAAAATTATGTACGTGCCGGGAAAGCCCGAACTCACCACGGCGTGCGTACAACACTTCCAGAGTTGCCAAAATATTGCACATCTGGTTTCAACTACAGTGATACTCACCGATACATACACGACGACGATAATGATGATGGAAATGGTTATAATGGTGGTGTCGATGCCGGTGGAACTCGAACTAAAGGCATGGTACCGCCGCACATTTTGATTTCAAATAGACACGCCGATAAGATGGTATTTTCAGTTTGTGCCGGAAATGGTAGAACTCTTAAGGGACGCGATCTTAGCGTCATGCGAGATTCGGTTCTTCGTTTGACCGGCTATATAGAAAAATAAATAATGATCGTAGATAATAATGTAGAATAAATATTTATTAATTTATTTGTTCATTTTTTTTGTTAATTTTTAGTTTAATTTAATGATTTTAGCCAGAATTTGTAAGGTGAAAATTTATATCTAGAACTAGAACTAGTATAGTTATGGCGCCACTTTCTACAATAAAAATTACTTTATTTATGGTTTAAGTTCACAAGTGTGGATAGCAAAATTCTTTGGGTATCTTTTCACATAGAAAAAAAAAATTGAATGGATTTGGAATTTTGGGGCCCACTTCTTAGTAGCTTTCTTCGGAAGAAAAAAATATAACACAAATAATTGATAAAGTATCACTATTATGTTATTTTTATTTTTAGTCATTAAAATTTCCAGGGTTATCCTTTTGGTATTTACAAGATGAGTGATTTATTTAGATCTATGATGATTTTGACACCAATTAAAGGCTCGTATTATTGAGATTTCAATATCCAATTCACTGTTGTTGAAATGTTATGATTACTTTTTTATCGTAGAAAAAAGAATATGAATGGTCACTTTAATGATGACACTATTACACATCAAAATACATCCACGTCATAATATCTATTAACAAATCAGCACATATAACAATATTATTATGATGGGAATTTAATTCATTTCTATTCTTTTTATTAAATTTTAATAATAATAGAATCAATTTAGTACATGATTATAGCTATGGATATCATCACATCACAATATAGAGTGAAAGAATAAATTAAAACAAAGATGATACTTTTAGAATGATTAGTGACATTTACTCAAAGACAAAAGAATGTAAAGATAAGAAAATAACATATTTTCATGCATAGAGAAAAAAAAATGTAAGAAATCAAATTATAGGCGCAATGGACCCAAAAAAAAAAAGAAAGATGCCACGTGTCCAATCATTTGACGCATGATACCATTAATTAACTATAAATATATGATGAGGAAACGTAATGATAATACTGAATTGTATATATATAATGCCGAATGAATGTACATCAATTATTCACGGAGGTCGCTATTAAAGCAGAACCCATAATTGCGTGTCAAATTAATTAACATATAATGTACATGCTTAGGAGTATAGACGTGTCAGATAAACTTAAATTCTTTTATTTGAGTTTGGTGTAAGAATTCCTAATTTAATTCTCGAGTTTCATCCTCTCTGTTTCCTGCTTTGACAGGTAATAAGTTGTCTTCTAAAAGACTAGAATTGCAAAATCTGAGACGAAAGAGTAAAGGTAGATGCTTAGCGTAGCCCAGCCCAGCCCGACCCGACCCGACCCAGCCCAGCCCAGTCGACAACTTAACATGCATCATCAGTAGTCAATACTGTTATTACCTTCTGCTTTCTCTCTGTTTTGCTATGGCAACTAAAATTTTCTACTTTCACGCCGCCTCCACTGCTGGACTTTAATTAATTCATACATTAGTTAGTACCACTGCGCAAGTCGTTTTCTCTGTCGTTTGTTATGCATGAAAAGTGAAGATTGGGGAATTTAAAGGATAGAATTCAAATAAAAATGGGTTGGATGACATGTGAACTGTTTGAAGTTGATTATCAGTATCAGTTTCAGTTGTCAAGCTTTTATGTTTTTCTTTTAGTCTTCTTAGTTCCATTTCTTCAGGTTCTGTCTGATGAGAATACAAGGGCCCAATATGACGTGAGGACCCAATTTGTCAGAAAAACCAATGCATCAAATCCGACAATGTCACCGAAATATTACTACTACCACAATCCTGAACCGATAAGACATTACAGATGGGTTAACCTCAGAATGAGAATGAGGAGCTACCAACAAAGCAGACACAATCCATACGATGAACAAATACAACATGAAGCGATCCTGCGGGAAAACCAGGGAACATTTTCTGGTGTGCTGAGATTAACCTTTTTCATGTTTTTCCTAACAAAAACAGTTGGCCAATTTGTTGCCCTTACCCTTTGTCTACTGTTTTCGCTGATGGATGATGAGTTGGATAACGGGTACGAGTTGGGTTACTTCATTTCCTGGCTTTTGGGGGGCAGGTCCGGGGTTATGTTAATGCTCTTTGTTAGATTTGCCGGCTGGCTCTGTGGAAAGAACAATAGTGGCAGGCTTGTGCTTGTTGTACTGGCATTGTGGGTTGGAGTTACCCTGGCACGATTTGCACCGTTTCCTCAGGGTGCTGTTCTTGCATTGCTTTACATGTCAATGAAGATGCATGATGATTGAAAATGAGGCGCACCAGTCTCCCCCCTTAAATGCCAGAAGAGCCACAATGGTTTTGCTTCGCGGTCTTATGAGCTAATCATTCTCTATGCTACGATACCTTATTTTTCTCCACACGGCAGTGGCATGTAGATCACCGGTCGGTATGTGTACATTGTTTGTACATAACCAGTACACAGCACCATCTAGCAATTGACATTGTAAGTTTCAAAGTAAATTATTTGCATTATCCTGTTTATCTCTTTTCTCTTCAGTCCATTTGGCTTGTCTGCGACCTTCTGGTTTCTTTATTACATGAATTATTTTCCTATATATATTTGGTGCTGGAACCTTCTATTGGACTCGACTTCTCAGATATATATGTTTTCCGTCATAGCTCGATCCTCCGGTGTTGTATCGCTCTTAAAATTGGTGTATTTCGGCGGGGCATGAGTGGTTAAGGTCTCCATTTTGATGTTTGCTGACCCATTCAATTTTACCAGATCACAGAACAGACATTTTTTTATGTGATTCAACTTTGATTTGTGCACTCCTGATTTCTCAGGTCGTGTACTGTTAGATTTTCAATTAGCTTACTCCAAGAAAAAAAAAAAACAAGAGATGAAAATAAAAATTGTGTACGGCCGAGTACAACCTGTCTCAAATAATAGGTACTATTTTCAAGGACTTCATATAATTATAAGCTTTTATTTTCTTCATCTCATTGGTGGTTTTTTTTTTATTTATCCTTCAACATAGAATGCAAAACGCATTATAAAATGTAACATCTCTGTCTATATATTACAAAATTGTTCAGCTGTTTTTGAAAGAATAGTTGCCAACATATAAAAATTTAGAAACTTTTTTTTAAAAGTAGAAAAAAAAATCAATAGTAAGAAAATAGATTGGGAGAGATTTGTTTATCATCATCACATGATATGACTGACTATTCTTATTCTCTGATACAATAATAAAATTACAATAGGCATGTTCAAATAATGAATTATTAATATTGGCATATGTGTCATTCAATTATGTATACACAGTATTTAAAGAACGAATAAGAAAACTTAGGTGCAAAGACCAAATTATGAAATTATTCTTGTTGTTATAAAAGGAAAACCTAGGGGCATATATGTGTGTGTGTGTGTGTGTGTGTGTGTGTGTGTGTGTGTTTCACTTGCAATTCTTTCTATTCTCACTTAATATAATTTGTTCAATTCAGTAATTGATTTTAAAAATTGAGCACCAATATGAAAAATCCAACAGAATCCTAACCAATCTATTCTGATTTTTTGTAAGGAAGGTCAACAACTCAAAATTCAATGCAACTCGGACCGATTTACAACCTGAAATTCAAGTCTAACTCTAGCCAATTTGAGATGTTTGAATTGTCAAATTGACCCAACCAAAGTTCTCTTTAAAAGGTCTAATAGGACCAGACCTAATTCCAACATAATTAATTCCAAGCTTAAATTAATCTGACAATTAGATTTTCTAAAATATCAACCCATCAATTGCCCAATAAATAAATCACTGTAATTTAATTAAATATTAAACTTGTCCCTTTTTCTTATGAGAAAGTTGGTATATACAAGCATTTAATATTTGTTCAATATAAAAAAAAAACATGGTAGTTGTTTTGTCAATTTATATAAAAAAATTACTCGTGAGAATTGAAATGAATTAAAATTTTATTAATCAGGTATTTTCATTTAAAATTGGACTAATATAGTCTGCAGTCACATCACATCATTTTCTATTTTCTAAAATATAATTTTATCATATTCAAACTAAAACAAATACATGAAGGAAAAATAATCTTATTGGTTTCTACCGAGTGGCAGAAAATATAAACTATTTTTTATTTAATAATGATTCATCATCCATTCAAAACCAACTGATTTAACCTTAATCACCACCCAAGAATTAGTCCAATTTCTTAAGGAATATTTGTTATTTTAGTTTATTCAACGAAGCTTCCTAATTAAATTATTGTTTAATAGTACCCAAATTATATTTAATCATGCTTACAATTCAATAAGAAATTATTAGTAGATTTCGGATGAGGTTTTTCTTGCCTCCAATTATACATATCCAATGAAAAATCCATACTAGATATAAACTATATTTTCTACCTCGCAAATTTATTCAAAGAAAAGTTCATCAACTAATTTTTAAGAAAATTAATAGAAATTAACCAAGGAATATGCTATTCACTGTATCAGTAAAATTATAATTTGTGCTTTTTCTTTTTTTAAAAAAACCAGAAGATCAAAGATAAGATGCAATTATTAAGTAGCTATCCGCAAACATTACCCGTTATATATATATATCCGATTTGAGAAATAAAATAAAATATCATATCCGGTTTATACCGTCCAATTAAAAATAGACGACTAGAATATGATGACGTCATCATAGAATATATCATACAATATATATATATATATATATATATATGTATATATATGTATGTATATATATATGTATGTATATATATATATATATATGTATATATATATATATATGTATATATATATATATATGTATATATATATATATATATGGTGGGACCTCTTGAATGGCAAGTGTGCTCATTAACAACTAAGCTAATTCATAAATTAATGATTTATTAATTAATCTATCCCTTCTCTTCTATATATACTACAAGTTGCATGAAAAAAATACCTCAATACATAACTTGAACCAAAAAAAAAAAATGGAAGAATTTAATGAGGAAGACATATTATGGCTTGAAGAAGACGAGGAAGAAGATAACATTCCTCTAAGAAAAAAGGAGGAAGATAACAACGAAAGCGATACACAATCATCGGTTGTACCTTCGACCCAACACGGCAAATCGGCGCCTATTCTGATCCCATCGAACACGAGAGATATTGTTAGCCACACATGGACAGCCGGGATCAACTACAATCGTACTAGGATCAACATTCATAATGATGATGACGATGATGACGGCGATGGGGATGATTATGATAGCATAGTGCCGCCGCATATTTTGCTTCAACAAAGGAACGATGGTAAGAATAAGATGGTGTCTTCGGTTTGCTTCGGACATGGGAGAACACTCAAGGGGCGTGACCTTCTGGTTACACGAGACTCGATCCTTCGTCGGACCGGTTTTCTCGAGAAATGATGACTTGATTCTCAATAAAGAAACTAAATGATTTATTTCTTTGTGTGTGTTTAGTTATCCTTTTTTGAATTTAATCAGCCCTTGAGAGCTGTTTTCTTTCTCTTTGAAACTTAAAATCAAGTCAAAAAGCTATTTTGTTTTCAAAATTTTCCCATCTCTTCAAAGGTTGAGAAAATTGAATTTGATGATTTTGTAGGTTGAGTGGGAAAGATTCCATTTTGTTTGAGTTTCTTTTTGGAAGAGCCATTTGGGATAAATATATTTTATTATTTTTGTGGTCAACATACAAGTAGCAAAAATCTCTCAATTTACATTTTTGCATGTTGTTTTACCCCTTTTTCTTCTTCTTCTTTTTCTTTTTTTTTCATTTTTTTTCCTTTGTTTTTGTTGATGTGCAACTTTGGTTTCAATAAAACCGTTAATTTTTTTTGGGTTATTTTATAAAAAGGAAGAAAGAAGGAACCACACATAAACTTTCTCAAATAATTTGAGAAATGATTAATTAATTTCTGAAACAATTATAACCCGGATACTCTCCATTTGCATGAAAAAAGAGGCATCCATTAAATTCTTAGTATAAATGTCAGAGTTTTGAGTGAAATTATAGAAATTTTTTTTTTGAACGGAGGCACCTAATTGCTTATGATTGTAGAAAATATTATCAGTTTATGAAGCTCTGGAATTGAATATCATTCATCTAGAGTGTGTACTGGACATCTCCATTATATAATCCACAGTAACAAATGGAGACGAACTGATAAATTGATCCCGTTTGATAAATGATTTGAATAAATTGGGTAGTTAATGAAGGAGAAACAGTAATTAGAGAGATTGACACGCAATAAGGTATTCAATTAATACTAATCAATCCAAAAGTAATGAAATTTTTTTTATTATAATATATCACCTACGTGGTTTCGTGTAGACGCCACGTGTCATCATTAATAAGTACTATTAATTTTTTTGAGGTAATTTTATTTTGGTATTTTAAAAAAATTAAAAAAATGTGTAATTCATAAGGGTTGAATACTTAATCTGACTTTTGGGACATTTTTTGATCAAGAAAATCTGAAATTAAATCCCTCATGTGTTGGATTTGAATAAAGAATACCTATAAAATCCAAGGCATAGATAAATATAGAACAATGCTATTTTCATCGAAAAAATAATTAAGAAAATATAATAAGGATTAAGGTTTAAGACAAAATATAATTTTTTAAAAAATATATTAAATTATTTTCTCTTTACTAACACTAACTTTTTTAAAGCCTTTAAAAAAAAATGTGCAATCTAGAGAAAGAGAAAACAGCCCAATTTTTTATTGTCATGTTGTTTTCTTCAAAGGGGCCTGTTTATAGGTCCCATAACTAATAATAGTAAATATTTATTAGTTCATTAATTAAAGATCATGAAAAAAAATTATACACTTTACAACAATTCTGATTTAATAACTCTTGATTGGAATATATTTAAATCACACAAATTTGAGGCATAATACATCTATAAGTTCAAAAATATATCTATAAATATTTAAATTTTTAATTTTTAATTTTTTTGAATTTATTTAAAATCATATTATCAAAATTATCAAAATAACTATTGTCAAGTGATCTCTCTCCTTTGTGAAATGAATAAATTCTCGGATAATATGTAAAATTCAATGTGGACTGACTTCATTTATTGTAGCGTTGATTGTTAAATTAATCCATGTAATAATATCTGAACAATTTTCCAAAATACACTTGCATGCAAGAACACTGAAATTTGGTTAATTTATGCTCAAAATTTTGTGTGTTTTTAACAATACAAAAGAATCCACTACTTGCAATTTGAATAAGATCGACTAACAACAGTAGCTTTAATTTATTAATGGTTTAAATAAATATGAATATCCACATAAAAAACATGAAAATTTGAGAATTGATTCCTTGATTACAATTTATTTCCCCAATAATTCGGTCTGGTCAACTAAAAATTAATTCAAGGCAACACAATCTAATAATTGCTTTCCAATGCATTTTACCAAGTCATTTTTTTTAAGTCAGCGTTAGCGCTAGTCTTTTTTAAAATAACAATCTTTTATTTTCTTTCCCCAACAAAAAACAAATATTTATAGGTGCTAATCTCCCATTAATCTCCCTTCCACAACATAAATTACACTATTTATATAGTGTAATTTTTTATTGGTTAGCACCAATCAAAAATTAAAAATTAAAAAATAGTCAAGATGTGGTTGTGTAATTAATGTATTATTTCTCATGGAGTAACGTTGTTTCCATGACAGCGTTAGGCCACGTAAGATATGATAAGAGAATTGATTGTTAACCACGAAATCAATAGATAATAAATATTGTAATAGTTCTTATTAATTTTTTTTTGGGTTATGTCACTATCTATAAAAAATTAAAAACCGATGATGCATAAGTTATAACTGCTTCCCAATAGATAAAAGGGAAATTAATCATCTCATATTATTTCAATAAATTTGCATATGAGTTGACAAAAAAAATATTTACAAGCTGAAGTATACTTTCTTTATTACACAGTTTATTCATTGTCAATACAAAAATATTATGAAACTGCAATTTGAATATCTAAATGATGAAACTTAAATAATAACTTTTGTTAAAGAAAAAAAATAGTGTGTGTAATATATTCTATATCCGGACTCTATATATAAATGTAACATATTAGAACTAGAGGAGTGCTATGAAGTAAAGTTAACGTAAGTTTAAACTTACCAAATTTTTTGTTAAGTTTAACTCAAAAACCTATTGAATCGACTTCAAATGAAAAATTCAAGTTGCTCAATAAATTATTCATATCAAAATCTTATAGAATACCAAAATTTCTATTTTTAGAATTTTCTAACTATTTCTTTCAGTTTTTTTTTAAAATGACCTATTCTTATATAAAAAACATTAATTATTTTATCGTTATTTTAGAATTATTTTTAAAAATCCGAAAAAAATAATTAGAAAACTCTAAAAATGAAAAATTTTGATATCCTATGAGATTTTGATATGAAGAATTTATTGAGCTACTTGAATTTATCATTTGAAGCCGTTTCGATTTTTTTTTTAGTTAAGCTCATCAAAGAGTTTAGTAAAGTTAAGCTCACCCTACCTTTACTCGTGATAATTGCACCCATTATCCGCACCCCTTATTTACACCTCAGATTTATTCATATTTTTTTTTGAAAAATATTTGTACTTAATAGTAAAAATATTTATATATTTTATTTATAGAATTAAAAATTTTAAAACATATATTTTAAACTATTCAACATAGTTTCTAACTTCAATCTTTGTACATACTATTCAATATTTAAATTATTCATAAGACAGAAAATAATAAATATTTTATATACTAGATATAAATATTTTCAATAATAAATATAATTAACAGTTATATTAAGTATGAATATTTTCGAGATGCGGAGAATTAAGGGGCGTGAAATTTAAAGTACAAAAATAATCTCTTTTAGAACTATTACAAGAATTTATGAACCCATTAAGCGGATGATGAGTCGACTTTCAATGACTTATAAATTCCAAATTGCACAATGTTTGTGTATAGCAACATTAATTTTCATTAATGGTATGATAAAATAGTGTTGGTTATGGCCTTATGGGTCTCTAAAAATGAATAGACAATAACACAAATGGGGTACAAACTAGGAGACAAGAATCACATCTACCAAACCCAAAGAGAGAAGAAAAAAAGAAAGTGAGAAGAAGTAACAGCAATTAAACGAGCAAGTGTGTGGATTAATTCCAACACAAGATATAATATAATATAATTAATTAATTGTACCAAGTAAGCAACCGCGTGGTGGATGAAGTGCAAGTTGAGAGATACTTCCAACTTCTGACATTCCATTGGCCTAAATTATTCAACTCGGATCTTCTGTGGCCATATCAGATCAATTATCTCGTATTTCTTTCTGGCTATATTATTGTACCAGGCTCCGCACCAATTCAATTGTATTAGCTTCCTTCAGGGAGCAATGGTAATACCATAGCTTGACCTGATTGCCACAGAAGATCCGAATAGGTTATAATAATTATTTTTCTGGTACGCAAAAAATAAATAAAAAGGATTCGTCTATAGAGATCCATTCTTCTTCTTCTCTCTCTTATGAAACTCCTCCTTTCTAAGATTTGATCCACTTCAATCAATCATTCATTCATTATTCTCTGAAAGCACCAATGGAGGAGTTCCAAGAGGCAGATATCCTTTGGCCTGAATCCATGCAAAACCCTAGAAGTTTTGTCAATTGGCAAAATTATCTCCACTTCACACCAAGCCAGATGAGCGAGGCTAGTCTCTCATCAGCTAGTAGTAGCTCCAATTCCACTTACACGCAATATGAGTTGCAGGAGTCTGAGCTCTCATGGCCGGGGGATGGAGACGATTCCTACTTCTTCTCCGTCGGAAACTTATCGGAGCAGAAGATCTGTTGTGATGAGGAGTGGCAAGAGGCGGATGTGCTGTGGCCGGAACACGAGAGCCTGACGAGGCACCGCGAGTTCAAATTTGCATGGGAAAATTGTTCCCTTATTGGAGATGAAGATCGATTCACGAAACGCGAACCAACAAGAGTCTCTTCTCCGATCGATATTCCAAAACGTAAGATAAATGATTTTGTGTGCTTGTTGTAGCATTTAATTGTACCGGGTTAATTATAAGGAACATTCCTTGTATATATGAGCTACACGATGTGTGTATATGCCGTACACCTTTGCTATCTTTTCTTTTTCTTTAGAGGTGATCGACTTCCTCGATCGAGCAAGTAATGCTCCCTTTTGTCCATCTTTTTTTTTTTCTTTTCCTTTTTCCATTTGAATGTCTTTATAGAGAGGATTTGCATTGAGGTACATAGCTAGAGATCAAATCTACTTTAAGGGGGTTGATGATATATGCCCCTTGATTTTGTTCCATAATGTGAGATGTATGTATTTGTAACTAATATATGAGAATTAATGATAATATATATGCTTGAGAGAAAACTATGGCTATGACTTATTTCTCATTGGGTTGAATTATAATTAAGTTGATCATATATCTTCATTTGTGATTAATTGATATGATTATATACTTGTAGAGTTGTTTGTTTGCATTTTTCTCTTTACAAAGCCAAATTAATTACAAGATTGAAGGCTTTCTCTTGCACTAATGGCATTGAAAGAACAAATTAATTGAATCTTTTTTGCCTATGAATTATGGATAAGATACCAAAAAAGGAGGAAGGAAGAAAGAAAGAAAGAAAACAAAGACTTTGACTAATTCATAACTACTTAACTAATCTTTTTTTTTTGGAAGAGCAACTAATTAATTTACTGACCACTTGGCATATCTTATATTATTGTGAAAAGCCGATCGACTTTTTTTAAACAATCGGTATGCGATTGATGATGTAAAAGAATAATAAGTAAAACATAGAAATTAACTAGCAGTAAGAAAATTTTAACCAGAGATCATTTAATTTCATCAAGTGTTTAATCAACAAATTAAACAATTGCTCAACTTTGATGCCATTTTCATTTTTTTTCTTTAAAGTTTGCAGCATTGTAGAAATGACATTTTCTATATAGAGAATCAGAGATCATAGCTTTTGCAAATAATCAGTAAATATTTCTGAGGATTGTTTTTTTTTTTTTTTGAAGTTAATATGGGAGAGATCATATGATCACATTAACTGTTCTAGTATGAATACCCAAAAAGATACACAACAAAAAAATCATCAATTAATGAGCATAAGAAAATATCTGTCTAAAAAGGGAAAAGAAAAAGGTAATAAGTAATTATTTAATTTGGTACGTCAATTAATCTACCACTTAATTTCCAGTGGGCAAATTGAAATTTTCCTTATCCCCATCTTATCCTGTTATCCGCATCATGTTAAGTACTAGTTAATTAATTATTTGGGATCACCTCACCAAACTCTTGCTCAGTAATTAATTACTTGTTGGTCAATTCTTGACTTATTGAGGCATCCAATTGAAGAAAATGAGCACACATTCTGTCTTATCTTCACAACTTGGACAATAACTAGGGTTTCCCAAACGAACAAGAAATGCAATGATGCAAAAATGCCACATAAAATTCTGCGTGCATGCATGCGTGACGCACGAAATTGGAGTCCTTTTCCATCAGAAAAGAAAGTTTGATAGAGGTGTGTATATTAAGCGAATACAAACAGATTCATAAAATTAAATGCATAATATATCTAAATATTCCATGTTTGCATTTAGTGGTGGTGGGCCCCCCAAAACCCTGGAGTTTGGTCTTTGTATCTAGCAACAGCACTGTATGAAATCATTTGGTTTAAAAAGGTTACTTTCATCTAGAAACTCAGGAATTTTAGTATCTTTGATGTAGAGAAGCCTTGAATTTAAGCTCAGTTAGTTTTTACATGTCTCATTCAATTAAAAGAATTTCAACATTTTCACATGTAGTCTTTGTTACAAGTCAAGTAATGGCTTCCTTTTACGTTCAATAATTGATGAATATTACTGCGTGCTTAATTATTGTGATATATATCGTACATCTAGTTAATATTGTTAATGAAAATTAGATCAAATTCCAAGGCCCCACTAATCAAGAGTAGATTAGTAATAGCCTTCCTGAGAAAATTTTCCATTGTAGTTCAAAAAAAATATTATTACCTGATTTTTTTTATCGAAATATCGACTTCATCGTACAATTATGATAGTGATTAATTTGCGGGAGATTAACGCAAATCATGTACACATTCATTTGCATTATTTCATGTTAAATGAAATTTTAGTGCGTAGGTTATATATACAATAATAATATAAGAGTTCCATAAAAATATTTTGTTCATGCTTGAAATGAAAAGGATATATTTGTTTTACATGATTGCTCAAAAACAAACACAATAGTTGGCCTCCAAATTAAGAAGGATAATGTAAATTTTTTTGAAGCTGATCAGATTAATTAATATATTTGAGATTCAACACAAACAGTTTGGATACTATTCAAATTTCAATGACGTAATCAAGTATCTGAGACTTTATATATGCGCAAGTTTTCCTTTTGAACTGATTGATTTCAACCTAGGGATGGAAATTATCAACAAACTTATATATATTACCTGGCATTTTTATCTGAAATCTTTTTCTATATATATATTCTTATTGTTGTTATTGTTATTCCTTTTATTATTTGAGTGTTTGAATTTTGAAGAGTCATTCTTATCCCTTAATGCTTTATTTAATTACAAGTGGACTGTAATTTAAAAATGGCCAAACAAATACAGAAATAGTAAATCAATATAAAATATATCAAAAGAAAGAACTTCTTTTCCTGCCATTACGTGGAACCACCTAGGAATGGAAATTTTCGTTTAAATTAAAGAGAAAGAAAAGGAACAAATTATTTTAAAAAGCAATTTAAAATGCTTTTATGTTTCAAAAATATTTATTGTCCAAGATAAAATCTCCACCGTCAAATACTCCCTATATGGTCTCCTGCCCCCTAGAAAATGCACATTTAATTAATTAAGCTAATTAAATGCACACTTGATTTTTATCAAAATGCACATTTAATTGAATATATAGAAATGATTAAATGAACACTAGTCTATTTTAGTTTGTAATATTTGTTGGTAGTTGTGTAGACTTCTACAATCATGATTTGTACTTAATTATGTCAACAATTGTGTCAACAAAAAAAATGTACACTTGTCTTCCCATGATATCTACAATGTGATTTCCAGTTCAACCCCTAAAGAATATTCGTTTCAACCAACAACATTAGAAATTCAAAGAAATGATTAATTATTTGAGTTAAAATAAATAAACACTAAATCCATGTTGGTTGTGTTCAAAGAATGAGGACATTGTGGTGTAATGTCATGTATGTGTGGCTTTAATTTCTTTTTCAACTTCAAGACCAAGAAATATGTTAATTAATAATTAAGAAATAATAAAAGCAAAAGAACTTCCATTTTAATTTTAATTTAAGACTTAGATTGGAAGACTTTAATTTTTTAGGGAGGTTTAATTTTTCCCATGTGTGCTCGCCTCCTAACCCCCAACAAGAAAAAAAAATAAAAAATAACAAAGAAATTTTTTGAAGGAAGAGACAATATATTTTTTTTTTAATTCTGAGACATCATATAAGCACCCAAAAGAACCTAGAAAATAAAATTACTAAGGAGAATGCTATTTCTAGACTAACATTTTACTTCTTTAACTAGTAAAAAAATCTTCTATATATATAGTAACTTCCCAAGTTTTCATGATTGACTTCAAATAACATTACAAAATTTAAAAAAAAATAATAGCACGTGCACAACAGGTGTGAACGTGGCCTATTTTTTTCTTTGCTTATGGTGACATGGTAATTAAGTAATTAACTGAGCTCTCGGTAGGAGAGTATACACATCACATGTATTAATTAGATATACATTAGTAATGTTTGTTTCACACGTAATTTCTACTATAGAGAGCGTTTTTAAACGACACATTACTCCCGGATGATTTATTCTATTGATGAATTTGACAAAATGCTTTGTTTAATGAAATTAGCACCTCCAACAAAACAATTTAATGTTATATCATCTTTTTTAATTGTAAACAATGCCTTTTTCTTATTTTATATTATAGAGTAAATTACATGATTGATCCTTAAAGTATTATCTGTTTATAATTTTGATCCTTAAAGCTTTAAAAAGTATAAATTTAATCTTTAAAGTATCCATTAATATTATTTTGATATTTAAAGTTTCAAAGCTATTAATATTATTTTAGTCCTTAAACTTTTTAATTTATATCAAATTGGTCCTATTTTTAAAATTCGTCGAAAAAATTACAGTTTTTTTGCAAACAGTAGCTTTAATTTAGGAAATATGAATATAATTATTCACGTCATGAAAAAAGTAATAGTTATCAAACAATGCTAATAATGTGAAAATAAATATAATTATTCATGTCATCAAATATTAATTAAATTATCAATAGCTTTAATTATGTAGAATATCAAATTAATTAAAGATAATATGTACATATATATTGCATAAGTATCATAAAATATTACATTATGATTTCGGTGTGAACATGAATTTTTATTTTTTTTATCAATAATAATTGTAGAAAGTAATTATCAAAATGATAAACTAGTGATATTTTAAGGATTAAAATGATAATGAAGTGATATTTGAAGAATCAAATTGATATTTTTAAAACTTTAAAGATCATAATAATAAAAAGGATAATACTTTAGTTATCATTTATGTAATGTAATTAGTCTATATTATTTCACAGATTCTAGTGACAGATTCCAGCGAAAATTGGGGATCTATGATATGATAGGATATTGCGAAGGAAATGCCCTTTTATTTAAAAAACATAAATTTTATTTAATAATTAAACATTTTAATATTTTTAATTAGCAACCAGTTGAAAGAACCAGTCTTTTAGGCCAAATCAAATATATATAAAATCTCAATATCTATAAAACAATTCTTGATCAAATCAAATCAAATTAATTATCAATACAAACATCCTCACCAATATGTTGAGAAATCTAACTAACTCCAAGCAATATCTTGGAAAATCATCCGTCTTTAGATCATGCATGCAATCTAGGTTTCTCCTATTAATAAATAAAGAAATGAGAAAGAAAACAATGTTTCTCTTTTTATAAATCAGACACCAGAAGAGCCAAATATTTGATGACGCAACCTTTTCCTTAAGTGTCTGCATGACTATTACGCTAACCCATTGGTTAATTAATTAATCCATCTCTTCTCCTCTCCTTATTATAAATAGTAAACCTCTTCAACAACAGAAATACCAATTCCAATAGTACATCCACAGTTTCAGAATCAAATGGAGGAGTTCCAAGAGTCGGATATTCTTTGGCCGGAGGTTGAAGAAGACCGAGGAGAAAACGGCATGAAGATTGATGCCCGCTCCACAAGCACCCGAGCACGGCACCCTGGCAAATCGGCACCTATTCTCATCCCGTCAAAAGGTCGCATCAGTCAGTCGTGGACAGCTGGTTTCAAGTACGGTAGAAATGGCATTTATATGAATGATGATGATCGAGATGATGATGGAGATGATTGTAATGGTTCTGGTACAGACACCGATCGTGATACGCCTAGTGGCAGCATGGTGCCACCGCATATTTTGATTTCGAGAAAATACACCGATAAGAGGCCATCTTCCGTTATTGTCGGAAATAGAAGAAAGCTCACAGGACGCGAGCAGAGGGCTGTGCGCATCACGGTTCTTCGTTTGACTGGCTATGTCGAGAAATAATATATCGTCTCTTTGATGAATAGTCAGATTAGCTAGAAAATAGAAATATATATCCTTCATCTTTCTTTTGGAGATTTTCATTGTTTATCAAACCAAGTCAACCTTTTGTAGAGCCGTTCTGTGTTAAATTTTGTTTTGGTTTTTAGAGGTTTTCTGATAATTCATCAAAGAGAAAATAATGTTTTCTCTTTTTTTATTTTTGGAGTGAAATTTTGATGGTTTTGTAGCTAGAGTGCAGGGTGAAACATTTTTGTATAAACTTTTTTTGGTCTGAACAAACAGATTCTCCTTAATTATATTGTGTTCTATCATCACTTTATTAATTAATTTCTGTACTACACAACATCAAAATTGCTTAGTATCTTCAGTTAATTTAGCACTTAAGATTAACAGGCTTAAGTTAACAGCAATAATTAATTCACATTACTAATTTTTATATGATAAATTCTGGACCATTTTCTGTATATTCTGGGATTAATTATTTCATTTCTCTAAATTTAGGTCTCCAATGGAGATATCATATTTGTAAAACTTTCATGCATCTGCCCTAAAAATTGTCATCATTCAGTACTGGACGCCTCCATTATCTATCTCCCCTTTTAGAGAAGAAAGAGGGGAAGAAATATCATGTGATTTTAAAAATGAATTCCCTTGACTTAAATTTAGATTGGGTGCAAAAGGCAAGCCCCAGGAAATTTAACAAGCAAGTAATCCTTTCATCTGTGATTCAATTCCAAATATCGACAAAAATCATTCAAATTCCGTACGTGGTTTCACGTCGGCGCCACGTGTCAGAGTCAAAGACACAGTCACCTGAAAATTACAAGTAATGTAAACAAAACACCAGAGAGAAATTACAAGTCTACGTACGCCAATTTTTCACAACTCCCGAACTTTCTACTAGTTCTTACAAAACAAATAGCATATAACTCTGTATGTTGCCATCTCTTTCCCTGTCAGCGTACAAACTCATGGTACGTAAATGTGCGTATAATATGTGGCGTCAGTTTTGCTGGAGGAGTAGTTTAGGTAAACACGAAACCGACAGTATATCTAGTGTTGGATTTTTATTGAGGTTACAACTTACAACATAGTGGCACATAGTCTTCTCTCAGTAACCTAGTTTAGTAGCCCACAGATGTGTCAATTTGGATCTAACAAGAGGTGAAATTAGGTCTTGTGTAGCTCTCATTCTTCTATTTTTTTTGTCTTAAATGAATCATCAATTTCAAATCAAATGACGTGTATACCTCAAGGGGTGATTGTCTCCAAGATATCAAAGATGTTAAATACTAGGGTTCAAGATTGCTCCAAATATATGGTTTTGTTTTGTTTGGCATAGGATGATGCATGCAGTGCATGCATGGCATACAATAGGACATTAATAAATCCATTTTAGTCATGTTGTCAATTCTAATTTTTTTTTCCTTCATCATTCTTCACACTATTTTCCTATTCAGGATAGTTTCATTTATTTATTTCATGCTCACTTGTTCATATGTCATTAAATACATATCATTATTAATTTCATATTACTTGATGAACATTGAAACTTATATCAAATTTCATTATTTTTTATTTATATGATATATATATAAAGTATATATTACATTTTACTTGTCATATTTTACAACAACATGTTATTTTTTTAATTATTACGGTTTCAAATAATTTATTATCAATCAATCCCCACCTACGTTTCAAAATACAATTTATTATATATATGAGTTTGAATATTATGTAGCTAACAAACAATATTCGGATGCATGTGTGGTAGGAATAGGATATACAAATAGCATATGCGATTATTAAATTATTTATCAATAGAATTGTTTACAGAACTTCAATCGCATATAAGAAATATGCATGCTAACGTTCTTTAGGTTTATTGAATATTAACTCGATGCGTGCACTTATATACATTCATTTTCTAATGAATAAGTATAAGCGGATCACATAAGCTATATATATATTTAGGTTGTATTTTTTATTTTATTTTTTATGAAGACGTAGGTTGTATTTTAAAACATTGGTTTTGTGTTCTTATACATCTCTCCCATATAGAATGATATATATCAATGCTTGATGTGCCTAAATTAAAATGCAATGAAACTTTTAACTTGATATATAATTATTTAATGTTCCTCTTCAGTGATTTCTATGCAACTCTATGTCATTTTTATTGTACAAGATTTTAATAACATTTCAAAAAAATATTTATTTATATTTGAAACATGTGGAATGTAACTCTTTTTTGAATAATGTTTTCGAATAATATAGGTATTATATCCAAATTAATTTTTTGGAACCTTTTTTAATTTTTTTTCCAAATTTGACAAATTGCACGAACAATACAATATTTATCTCATATTATTCTATTATTCTTAAAATCTATAAAATCTTTTACTTATTGCGTAAAAATATTAATATTTTCTTATATTATTTGTGTTATAAAAAACGACCTATCGCTGAATTATAACTGCAGCGTGAACTTTTAAAAAAAATATTATCAAATTATTTTTAAATGTAAACTTGTAACTACCTATTATATTCAGTAAATATAATGCAATTGAACAACTGGTCACTAATTTCTTCTTTTTTTTTAATTGTAAAGGCATCAAAGCCCTCTGTTTCCACGAAATATCCACAGTATAATTAAGATATAAAATTTACTAAATAACCACATGTTGATCAAAGGCAAATTAATTAGTTGCTTGAAGCAGCTTCCTTTTCTACCAACCCAGTAAAAGACAAATTAGATGATTTTAACTAATTAACCATACAAAAATATGGTAACATCATTACATGCAAATGTCGCCATTCTTAGTTAACCTATATATGATTAAGTCATTAACCAAGCAGTCTATTTATAACAAAACGGTCAAAGATATGTAGTAACTGGATAAGATCACCAGCTAAGAGTTAATTACTTGAAAAATCTCCTAACTGTTGTTACTCAAAATAGTACCATCCTCTATTAGAATTCCCAACCAATTAATTAGTTGGCACTAACTAATTTTTTGACTAATTGAATGAGTCTAATTAAAGTGATGCTTAAAAAAAACTATCTTAAGATTTTTTTTTAAGTTTAATTATTTTTCGACACGTTTCGGTCAATAGTAATACCAAGAATTTTTATAAAAGACCCCCTGAATTTTTTTTTATAAAGTTAATGAGGGAGTAATTTTGCGATAATTCGAAATCTAAATAGGTGAGGATTAAATTAAATATCAATAAGCATGTTCTAGCATAAATTTAAAAACAATCTTTTTCTGGGTTAGTATTGTTTAAGAACTAATTTCGAAGAGCGCCATTTAAAATTAACAGACGGAAATTATAACTTAATTTGAAGCACAGTTAGACATTAATTCATGATAAGATTTTTTTTTTTTTTTTTGAGAAGAAGATGGAGATCTATGCCTCCAAATTTGATAAGATTTTAACTAGTATGGTGGGATAAATTCATGATAAGATTTTAATTAATATGGCGTGATAAATTACTCGGAACTGTTAATATATTGTGGGCCTAATATTTTAATTGTTTATGACTTTAATAGCGAAGATTTAATTGTCACATCGACATGATGATATATGATGAATATAAGCTACATCTATACCAATTAGCGTAAGATTATGTGTTGTTATACATGCCTAATTAGTATACAACCTTGCGTAATCATCCATCCAAACTAATAATTTAAAACTAAAAAATATAACAAGGATGCAGTCTAGAACATTAGCCTAGCTAGATGGTATATCTCTTTATTTTATTTTTTTTCCTTTTGATATATAATAGTAAGAAAGGTTGATATTTGAACAAAAAGGGGATATTATTATTATCTCCTCAATTCCTTTTTGCTGATTTTATTCAAAGCTAATAATTTTTTTAGTCAATGAATTTTCGCTTGGGACTCGCCAAAACCAATCTCTAACATTGCTAGAGATTTTTTTTAAAATGTAAATAATGTTTTTGTCAAAATTGTGAATCATGTAAAAAATAAAAATAACATGTTGGTGCTGGGGAATAACATGACATTACATTCAAATTCCAATCAGAACGAAAATATACTAAATAAGCTAGCAGTTAGTCTTTTTCATTAAATTCAAATTGAAATCAACCAGAACCTGTTCATATCACAAAGATTAACAACAAATACTTGGTTCACTAATCATTACGTAAAAATGATTAAGAAAAGCAAAGGCTTTCCTTTGAAAAAAAAACCCATAAATATTATTTACTCAGAGGGCCATTTGTGCTAGAAATATTAGGCTCACCTTCTAAGAAAAAGGCTTATTCTAAGTATAGTATTGGGCTCACTTCATGAAAGTAATCATAGTCTCAACTGATCCTTACCCACATGATTCTGGTACGAATAAGAATATTGAAACGAATTCAAATTCCATGAAGGATATATATGACAGTAAAGAGATTATATCTTATCTAGTGCCTTCTTGCGTTAAATGTAATTCACATTCTACCTAACTAAATACTTTGGAATTGTCATATAAATTCCATGAAGGAAGCGTTTATTTCAGCAGGCTTGAGGTGAAATGGACGGGCCAGAACAGATCAATTGGATTGCTGATATATATATACCTATATTATATCATATTATATTTTTCAACATATCTCTGAATTATTCTCGAATTTGATAAATTATATGGAGAGCTTATTATTTATTCAATATTATCCATGAAATTTGTTTACTTTACAATTCACATAAGTGTCAATATTTTGAAACCTTGCCAAATTGTACCGAATCACAAACTTACCACAATGGTCATGACCAAACTTGCATGTTTGACATTTTTAAGTTTTGATTTTTTTTAATAATATACGCGGAAGCACCAAAGCAACGTATAATTAATTACAGTTTATGTTCACACAATAGTTTTATGAAAAAAGAAAACTTTATTTTATCCATAATAACTTACTAATACAGACCCAAGTTCAACCAATGACACAAAAAACCAAACTTTTATTTTCACAGCTAACCAATGCTTATTACATACCTGTGAAACATCGATCGACTCAAAAAAAACCTCAACAAGAAACTACATAATTGACCGATCCAAACAAATAGCTATAACAATTAACCTTAACTTAAGAATAACTTGAGAATAAGAAAGAAAGAGATGGATAAAGAACGAGAAGAAACCGCAATTGTCAGTCTGCTCAGAACTGAACCTTTCTATTGGGCTCAAAAACATACTTAATAATTGATTCCTTAATCGACAACAATTCAGGAAATTCCTTTTTGAGCTTCGATGCATCCATCTCATTGTTACTCCTCGCGGCTATGATAACCTTAGCCTGTTCCTCCAGTGTGAAGTTCTTCCATGTAAAATCAGGGTCCATGTATTTCTTATACATCTCCAGGATTTCGTTGTGGCTGACAACTCCAGGGTTGGTGAAGTTATATATGCCGCGTAGGTCCCGCTTAGCCATCTCGATGGAGATGGGAAGCAGCTCATCCAATACTGTCATGCTGTTCGGTATGTTCACCACCTTGTCGTACCGGGCAATTTTCGTGATGAAGTTGCGGGGGTTTGACAGGTCAGATGAAATTGGCATACGCACACGTAATGTGCACACATTTTCATACTCTTTTAAGAGCTCTTCAACCTGGAATTAACATTTCACTTGATGAGGGATTGGCATGTCAGCCTTATTAAATGCAAGGATATTTGCGTAAGGTAGCTATAATACCGTAATTAGAAGAAAAATAACCGAACTGCTACATGCCAAAATGTTCTTGTACATGCTATAGTTCCCCAAAAGAAAAAAACAAAACAAAAAGATGACTTGCTTTGTATATTCTCAGCATTCAACATATGGAGCTTTCAGGTTTGCCTATGTCTAATTGGACTTGAGCAGTTATGCTCTAGAATTCATCAAACCAAAAGCAGGAATTGTACTCTTAAATAAGCCAATAAGAAATGATAAAACTATAATGCCATGCCACATAGAGAAAAGAAAAAGAAATAGCACTTCACATACCATGGCTTTAGTCTTAGAATAGTACGACCCAGCGAAGTTTGGTTTGTCCTCCTCCTTGAACCCAATACCAGACCCAAGCGGGTGACCCTTATCATATTCAAAAATACAACCAGTTGCATAATTCATTAGCAACAAACCATTCTCACGGCACACATCTGCCAAGGTTAGTGTACCAACCACATTGGTACGGATTGTGTCTTGCTTATGTGATTCGCACCAGTCAACATTTGGCCGACCTGTTACACCAGCAGCATTAAATACATGGGTTGGTTTAACCCGTTGAATATCCATCACAAGGCTGGTCCTGTCCTCAAGTCGACCCTTACCATATTCATAAGGTATACCTTGCTTCTCACACAGTTTCCCAAGCAAGCCCCCAATCCAGCCGGTGCGGCCATATATCAAGAACTTAAATTCTGGCTTTCCCTCTGAAATAGGAGCCGATTCAGCTGTTTTGGTACTGCTTTCTTTTGATGAGTTTTGTCCCAGGATTTGCAGCTCATCTATCCAGTTGCGCTCAGAACCTGGCATCATTAGCATGCGAGGGTGTGGCAAAAGAGCTCCCATCACATCACCCCACCAGTCAGGATGAGTTGTGTACCACTCCATGGTTTTTCTCAGGCCCTCTTCCCAAGTAGTACGCTCGGACCATCCAAGGTTTTTCAGTTTTTGGTCTTCAAGGAAGTAGCGCTGGTCATTAAATGGGCGGTCCTCAACAAAATGGATCATTTTATTTGAGTCAAGGTCAAAGAGCCTGCATATGTCTTTTGCAACATCTATGACACGTCTCTCCTTCTTCGTGCCAATATTATACACTTGGCCCACCTGAAATTGTCGAATTGTCAAAAACTGCATGTACAGACTTTTTTTTGTATATCTAGTTGTTACCTAATGTAAGATATTGTGTTTTTCTGAGCCATCTTTTTAAAATTTATTTTGGAAACAACACCCAGTATTCCTTAGCATATCAGGAAAACACCCCGGATATTCTCACTTTTTGATTATCGCCTAGCATTGCTAAAATAATCAGACAAGACATCCAATCATTAGAGGAGTATACTAGGCAAATATTGACAACTACACCCATGCTAAGATGTCCTTCTTTCTTATTTTGTTATAAGTCCAAATTTGAAACGAAATAAGTCAAGTAAAGATAGTGGTCGAACTCTTAAAAATTTTCAGTTTACAGATATAAATACAACAAAAGCATGAGGTATGATTTGCAAAAAGAATAAAGAATTACCATTCTGCCTTCCTACATTTCTTTATTTGTACTTGGTACTTCGAAAGCTGTGGGTTAGGGCTAGTACCAGTACTCATCAATATCCTTTCAGAAATGTAAGGTGCTAGTAAAGATTAAAATAAAGATGAAGGTTGTACTGACAACCATGACAATTGATAAAACACTTACCAGAACCTAAGAATTAGAATTGCAGATATGCTTTTTTATATTTTAGATAGCTCGTGCACAAAAATTAGTACTGCAATCCTACAATCCGTTTTACTAGTTATTTCAATAGTCTTACCTCTCCTCTGTGAAGAATAACCTCAAATGCCTCAGCCACATCCTCACAATACAGATAGCTCCTCACATTTGACCCATCTCCATGAATCGGCAACTGCATCCCTCTCATAGCTAGCAGAATAAATTTCGGAATGAGTTTCTCAGGGAACTGATTTGGGCCATAGACGTTATTCCCTCTTGTAGTTATAGCCGGCAAACCATAAGACCTGCTATATGCCATGACCAACATCTCAGCACCAGCCTTAGTAGCCGCATACGGGTTTGTTGGTAGCAACTGGGATGCCTCATGGTTACCCACAACTGCATCCTCGTCAGTTTCGCCATACACCTCATCAGTGCTGACATGGATGAACCTACGGATCCCACCAGTCACCTTGCATGCTTCTAGAAGCACGTGTGTCCCGTAGATGTTGTTTTTTGTGAATTCAAAAGAATTTCCAAAAGAATTGTCAACATGGGTCTGAGCAGCAAAGTGCATTATGGTGTCAATGGATTCAGTTATAAGGAGGTAATTAACTAGGTCAGCACTGGCTATGTCGCCTTTGACAAATCTGAAATTAGGAGAGTTGCGGATTTCTGGGCTGAGATTTTTAAGGGTTGAGCAGTAGTCAAGCTTGTCAAGCACAACTATTTTATAATCGGGATAGTTGCGGACCAGACGGTTTGCAACATGTGATGCAATGAACCCCGCCGCGCCTGTTATGAGAATGTTCTTCGGTTTGTATGTCGCCATTGTTGTTTGGCTCTATTTCCCCCTTTTTAATAACCTGGTGAAAAAGGTAACTTATGACTGTTTCAAGTAGGAGAACAAACTGAGAGCTTAATAAATTTACATTTGGTTAAATCAGGGCAGTAACATTGGAAATTAAAACTCTGCATACAGCATACATGAACAAAAAAAAGAAGAATTTACCAAGAAAGCTGGCTTAGTGATGGCAGCAACTATTGTAAACAGTTTCAGCTTAATTACCAGAAGGTACGATGAATCAGTACAATCAGGACATACATGAAAAGTCAGGAGTTAAGAATGACAAGGATTTTAGATTAATTTAGTAACAATATCTTTTTAACAAAGACACGGTGATTTGGGGTGAATCTGATAAGCTGGATCTGATTGAACTGTCAAAATTTTACAGTAAGAAAAAGATGATCTCTCTATAGAACAGTTCAGATCTAGAACAGATCACTACAGAAGACACTAAATCAGAGAAAACAGAATCCTCTTTGCAATTTTCTTCTACTACGATCCAGATTTGCTTCGACTAATTCGCTGAATATCTCCCTACAGGGGACAAATTCGCAAGATCTAAAGCATTGAGAGAATCAAACCAACGAAATCGCGTGATCCAACTGAGTCACTGGTTTAGAAAAACGAGAGCTGAATCGAATCAATCTCACGTGAGAGAAGAGTAAACTTACAGTGTTCGAGGCGGGGACAGAAGAAAGAGAATTTTCACAATTTATGAACCACAACAAAGCGGGTACCTATTATAAGTGAAGAGGAGGAGAAGGCAAAAACAAAAGAAATTTGGAGGTGCGCGCTGGCCTGTTGGGCTTGTTGTTTCCCAAATTTTATTTTAGTAATTAGTCCTCAGTGGTATTATTATTTATGTTTTGGTCCAATGCTAGAGATACTGTACACCTGTAATTAACCTGTTTCCACCTTTTCTTTTTTTTAATTGCTATTATTTTTGTATAGCATAATTATTGACTGACTCATAAAGTTTGCTTTGACTATAATTATTGACTAGACAATCACATTCATAATTATGGCAAGGTAAGTTATGCAATTAAGCCCTTGATTTGACTTGAAGTGATTAGTTTGTGAATCTCTCTTCTCAAAAATTACCTTCAAAATGTTAAGAATTTAATCAAGGAAGATGACTTGCTAAGAATTTACTAATTGTTGTCAAAAGAAAATAGTTGGTCCACCTATGTTTAAGGGCGGAGTTTATTGAAGACCAAGAGTTGTAATCTCGCAAAAATTTTAAAAATAAATTATATAAATTAAGGATTTAAAATATTTTACTATAATTATACTATAATCAGCCTCCAAAAAATTTAAGACATATAATCATATTAAAGATAATATTTTAGCTCATTTATTAATTTTGATCAAACTCGCCACTACTTATGTTGCTCACTTGCTCTCACATGCATGTATACAAGTAAAATAAATATCAACAGAGTCAATACAAAAAGTAACAGAATTAAACAATTTGTGCATCTATCTTGCTCACAATACACACCGTTTAGGAGAGAGAGAGAAGATCACAGGATTAAATTTGAGATGAGAAAAAGAAATGCTTTTGAACTGCCTACATCACCGATTAGTCCCAATTTTTTGTATATTCACATGCAAGGAATCTAACGACATCACTATTTTTGGTGTTATTGGAAGCAAACTCTCTTTCTCAAACCTGACATTTTTCTTCAAAAGCATCCTAATCAGTTATTTAAAGTCAGATGAGATCTATGATGGTTGCATTTGCATTTTAAAAGAATCATTTGTACTCAACGAATGCAATTCCTTTCTTATACAAAACTCTACTACAATTCGTTTTTTTTTTTATAGAAAACTCCATAATTCATTTTCATTTTTGAAATTTGAAACAACAAAAATTATTCTCATAAAATTAATGATCAAATAAATATACAAAGCAATGCGAGACTCAACCGGTAGATTTCTGTTTAGACAATTATGTACAAAATTTGTTTCTCTTTTTTTCTTGAAAAGAGGCCCGTATTACCTCGTAGTAAATAGAATTCTTTAATTGTGAAACGTGCTCTTTTAATCGTCCCTTGCTAAAACAATTTTAGGTACTTTCAAACAAACCTTTTCCTGAGAAACCCTGATGTGGAAGCATAGGACTAGACACTTTTCTCTTGCACTCGTAGCTCTCTATATGTTATTATCTATTCGCTTTTATTTTTGGAATTGGAGCACAATCAGAGTCTGAAATCAACCAAATTGACCTGACAAAGGAAGGAACCAGTTAGTCTGAACTAAACTCTAAAAGTTTTTCTGGTAAATGGTACTGATTTCATATACCAGATACCTGATTCATCAGTGGCAGTACTCTTCATAGCCTATGGATGAAATGGCCATGCCAGCATTTGTTGGATATAACCCAAATTAGGTAGGTATAATGAGTTTCCTCTGAAATCAACTTTTTATCTGATAAGACACCGGGTTTAGATTCAAATTAATCTGACAGTTGAGTTCCTAAAGCAAAAGGAGATTGATTGATTATTGATGAAAATTAGTACACGACAAAAGATGCAAGTGCTAGTAATTTGAAGAAATTTAGAAGGGAATAAGATACTGTGCAAGAAATGCCACAAATAGATTGAACATATTAATTCAAGAGGAATTATGGGTACCATGAAATTACTCTGCAATTAGATGAAATTTTCTATTGGTTTGGAGCTCGTTTGAGTTGAGATTCTTCTTTGGTTTTCTCTCTTCTGTTTTCCCTTTTTCTATAGTAATTTCATTTTTATATAAATTTATGGCAAACTTGGGTACATACCCATCAAAACTTCGCTATTTAGATATTTACCCATCAATATTTGATTCTCTTAGATACATTAAAGGTAAAATGCAAGACTATTTCAGTGAAGTCTTTTTAGATTAGTCTTATAAGAGGGTTGCTTAGATACTACTAGATGAATAATGAGTATAAGCATGAAGAAGCGATAAACTACTATATCAGCAATATGGATACGCGCATTACATTTT
The DNA here is from genome assembly GCA_037678475.1 of x Bolboschoenoplectus mariqueter. NCBI lineage: Eukaryota > Viridiplantae > Streptophyta > Magnoliopsida > Poales > Cyperaceae > x Bolboschoenoplectus > x Bolboschoenoplectus mariqueter. The sequence continues at coordinate 442,498 of CM075281.1, forward strand.
ATTTTATTGTGTCGAATAAAAACGATGTTGGAAAATGTGTTTTTACAATGGATAACTAAGTACGTTTCATTTCTTTTAGGTACCTGCTTCAATTTGACATCATAATACAATCATTTTCATATTTTTCGGAATAAATTAATATGCTTCATTTTTGACATCACGTTCTAAGGAAGCTGGAGAAGAGGCAAAAAGAACGTACCCACGACCCCCGCATTGAGAAGCAGTTCGACAGTGGCGTCTGCTGGCATGCATCTCTTCTTGTCCCGGGACAATGTGGCCGTGCCGACGGGTATATACTAGAAGTAGAATGTAAAGAGCTGGAGCTCTAAATGAAGAAACTCCAGAGGAAGAAGCGCAAGAGTGCTACCAAGATGAGATCCAGAGCGGCTTAGAATAGAAACCAGTATTTTTATTAGCTTTTGAACTTTATATATGTTGGGACTTGGGAGATTGTGTTGGAACGATTTTAGGCGCCTTTGAGTCTGAGCTGAACTCAAATCAGAAAAAAGAAAAGGGATTAAGTCCTAGCGTTAGAGCACATGATTTTGCTGACAATTTTGTACATATGCATGTGTAATTATTCTCATTGTTTGAAATTAATTTGAAGTAGAGCTAATTACTCATAAAGGTCCTTGAACTCGTTTCCTTTGACAGTGAAACCGTGAAAGGGTGAGTATGGAGGAGACACGGAAAGAGAGTAAGTGGACACGTGTGCATGAAAGGATGACTTACAAGGGGGAAGCATTGCTCTGTTACTCTTGACAGTTGAGAAGAAGAGAGAGATGATTTCAGTAGGACTGTAGGAAGGATAAATAAGTCTTTTGTCTTTTTAAATTAAAGGTAAATCTGAGATTATGTATTATTAAATAGAGAATAAATCATTGGTGGAGAAATATCTAAGAGAATCAAATATTGATGGGTAAATATCTAATTTTAGGGTTTGGATGGAGAAATAACTAAATAGCGAAGTTTTGATAGGTATGCGTCTAATTTTACCTAAATTTATGTGTGCCTTTTGTAGTGTATGTTTATAATTAGTTATTTACTATTCTTTTTTTAGAAAAACATGTTAAAGATTTGTTTTCCATATTCGTTATATATGCTGTTCAGCATATATAAATTAAGCATTCAATTTGCAATTGAAATTCCACTGTTGCCCCGGATTCTCTTTTTGGGGCTTTAACTCTAGCCAACAACCAAGTGTTATTAAATGTAGCTATAGGAACATTCATCTTTTGAATAAATTTATTTTGGGTGTACTTCCCTAAAGATATAGAAATAATTAATATATGTATCTAATATACTATCTATGTCATGACTCATGACATAGCTCTTACATATATATATTCTAAAATTAATTTCATGTACTCTTGATACAGGATCTAGTACCTACACTAATAGTTCTTTTTCTTTTTTTCCTTTTAATATATATAAAAATAGAGACTTGTGATTTCTATATTTTAATAATACCTAGTTGTATTTAGTTTTAATTTACATCTCTCACACCAAAAATATTGTTTTCAACTAACTTGAGTTAAACGTAGTTCTCAAATATGTATTGTTGGTTTGTCTTTTGATTTACTCACTGGTCAGTTTAACTTTATATTGTTTAGACTTTAGAGAATTATCTTCAACTTCAATGGCTAAAACAATTTTTTTAATATTAACGATGCAGATCCAAATCATGTTACATGGTTTCGGTCCAATAAAGAAGAGAGTATGAACCCTTTCATTAACTCATCAAAGAATATTCTGTCTAGGCCTAAAAAAATGACAGAACATAAAACCTAAATAGTTCAGTGAAAATGCACATATTACTTGCAAAAAGACTAAAAAACAATAAATCATATACAAAGAATATGTAATTAATGTATGAGAAAAAAACAATACACGCACTATATATATTAATATACAAATGCAAATTAAGAAGAAGAAAGACATGTATTGATTTGACTCATTAATTTCATGCATGGCAGTAGTCCGCTTTAGCATTTTTCTGTGGCCAAAGAACCATCTTCCTTATTAAATGTAACAATTAATTGCATTTTAGGTTGGTAAAGGAAAAATTAATGTTTTTATGTCATTAAATGATAACTTTAAGTAAAATAAGCTTGGCATTAATTGATACCTAGCAGGATAACCTTGTACATAATGTGAACGCGGTATGTACATCTTCAATGACCTAAACGAAGATGTTTAGAGTCCACCATTTTACTGTTTTTTCATATATCCACACATTTATTTATTAATGTCAATTATATATCTGTTAACTAAAAATATATTATTACTAATTAATAAAATTTAATTATTTTATGTACAAAATTATATACATTTTATACATAAAATAATTAAACTTTATTAATTAATAATAATATATTTTTAATTAATAAATATATAATTGACATTCACAAAGAGATATATAAATGGATGAAACATGCCCTGATGGTATAGGGGATGGCAAGGAGCTAAAAGAGGTACGATCTTTAAATAATTGGCTTCATTTCTCTTATTTCTCTCTTTGGTATAACATGCTTATATGTACTTTAGTTTTCAACAACGGTTTTATGAGGTCTATGACATGGACCCACAGAATTTTAACACTTCTAGTGTATAAATCATGATCAAAAGAAGTCTCGTGCCTACCTTTTAATGTTTCGAAATTAATTGATCCAAAGTCTAGCCAGACAAAGTCTGAGGCTCTTAGCACATATTTTTACCTAGCTAGTTCAAGAAGCAATTACTTGCAACAATTTTTTATATAGTTATATAAAGTATGGAGCATGTAATTAATGCAAGTCATAGATTAACCAAGCCATATGATTAATTAGTTAATATGGATTAAACGTCAAATTAAATTAAGCACTTTCGCCATTCAACAAGCCATCACCACGCATCACATTATGTTATCTCTAATTAGTTAATTAAATTTAGAGCCTAATTAACAAGCCATAATTAATAAAAAGTAAAGTAAACTTCATCTCAAACACACTAGACAACTCACTAAGGAAACTACAAGTTTAGAAACAAACTCCACCAACCATAGAAAAAACCCACAACACATAAAAACCCTAATTGAACTAAACCCTAATTAGTGCTTGATGAGGTGCCCCTCATTCGCCTTTTTGAACACCTTCGCCTGTGCCTCGGCTGCACGGTTTGAGTGAAGAGAGGCCATGAATGCATCTCTCACTTGTTGAGTTGTGAAAGGAAATTTGCTATCAACCATTGAATTCAGAAGAGACGCCGTGCCTTCCCTGAATAAGGCACCGATACCGTCTGTTCTTTGGTTGCTTAGAGCCTCAGGAAAACTGAGGTCTTGACCAAAGGTTGATGTCGCTAACGGGCTGAAAGCACCACCCATTGTGCCCCAATAACCCAATAGGCCCCAGATCAACATTGGATGAGTGCTCCAAAAACTGCAAAAAAAAAAATTATAAACCATCTAGACTTTTCTTTTTATGTTTATAATTTAATAGTTGAAACTTTCAAGCTAGCATCTAGATCGAATTAAACTGCTTAACAAATTGTCTTTCCACAGAAATCATGAACTTGGGAATGTGTATAACACTATAACCGTAATGAATTGAAGTATTAGTAACATATTATAGTTAGTCAGCTAATGTATTAACATGCAAAATGGAAACATTAATTGTAACATGTAACCATCAATTAGGAATGACGTATTTGTAGAAAAAAATAATGCATGTACCAAAAAGAACGAAATGCTTTTAAAACAATAAGGAATCGCTTACAAGCAGGTTCCAGGGAACATGGTGTTTGGATCAAATGGCACAGGGGTTGTAGGTGGTGTAGGTATCAATGGGAAAACTGGAGGCGTGAGAGGTACAAGAGGGGTCGGCGTGAACGGTACAAGAGGGGTTGGCGTGAATGGTGTGGATGGAGGTGTGGTAACAGGCACGGTTGGGGTATTATAATACCCTCCTCCACCATGTGACGGGGTTGATGGGGTACCGCCATTTGAAGGTGTGGTGCCATGAGACGGAGTGCTTCCGTGAGACGGTGTACTGCCGTGAGACGGTGTACCTCCATGAGATGGCGTGCCGCCATGGTGTGGCGTACTGCCAGGGGGTGTATAGCCTTGAGAAGGTGTAGATGGTGTAGATGGTGTATAAGGTGTAAATGGTGTAGAAGGTGTTGAAGGCGAAGTCGGTGTAAATGGTGTAGAAGGTGTTGAAGGCGAAGTCGGTGTAAATGGTGTAGAAGGTGTTGAAGGCGAAGTCGGTGTAAACGGTGTCAATGGTGTAGAAGGTGTTGAAGGCGAAGTCGGTGTAAACGGTGTCAATGGTGTGAATGGTGTAGTCGGTGTAGACGGTGTAGGATTATTGAAGCAGTCAGGTTTACGAATATCTTGAATTGGTATAGCTGCATGAATTGAAATATTCGTTAATATTTAGAGCAAAATAATTTTGTCCCTAAAAAATACACCACCAAGTACAACTGGGAAGCAAGTTATATGTAGATCCCAAATAAGTAAAACAAAAAAAATTACAGAACCATATATAGTAAAGCTACACAAATTAACTAAAAAGGTTCTCTGACTAAAAAACTGTGACAAGCTAGAACACAAACACACATATTGTAATTATAACAAGATAACTTAATTTTTTTCTCAAAAAAGAAGTAACATAACTTACAAAAATAATAATAAATATCATAAAAAATATTTAAAAAATAATAAATATTTAAGCTAATGGGAACCTTACTTCAAGAAAAACAAAGATAACCTAGAGAAAAGAAAAAAGTTGACAAGAAAAGTGGGAATGCAGTAAGTCAACATTGTTCTTGTCAGTTTGATCTGTATAGTTAAAACATAAACCTAAAAGGCTAGAATTTTTTTTTTTTTGCACTTGGAAATTAAATATTTGCAATGTTAAATAAAAAATGTAAAGAGAGCCTGTGTACTTACAAGTGTGATCAGATACCTCTCCAAGTTTTCTACCTTCAAGTGGAATAAGCATTAGTTGAGAGGTTAATAAAACTAGAAAAAACCATACAAAATGAGTCTTCTCTCCATTCTCCCTCGCCATGGCCACCCTCTCTCTCTCTCTCTCTCTCTCTCTCTCTCTCTCTCTCTCTCTACCTCTCAAAGAAGAAAGCAAGTTAAAGGTGAAAGATAAGAGTCTTCCCTGCTATATACATGGAGAACTGGAGAGGTTTAAATGCTCTGTTCAAGAGCTATAGAGGTTAGTTGTTGCTTGTCAGGTGCATTGAATATATTTTTGAAAAAGAGAGAAAATATTCAATATTTCTTCTTAGGTGAATCAGAGAGAGAATCATATACTATGTATTCTTGTAGACATTATGAAAATATTCTGTAAATATATATTAACTCACATTTGTAATCATGTATTCGAATTTTGAAAAGACAAAAGAAACATAAAATTTATATATAGAGATTAGAGAATAGAGGAGTAAAGTTAGGTGAGATTAACTTAAAAATTTATCGAGACGACTTCAAACGACAAATTTAAGTTACTCAATAAATTCTATATATCAAAATCTTATAGGATATCAAAATATTTCATTTTTGGAGCTTTCTAACTATTTTTTTCATTTTTTAATATGATTTTAAAATAATAATAAAAAAATAAATATTTGAATATTAGAATAGGTTATTTTGAAAAAAAAATCTGAAAAAAATGGTTAGAAAGCTTCAAAAATGAAAATTTTTGGTATCTTATAAGATTTTGATATGAAAAATTTATTGAACAACTTAGATTTATTATTTGAAGTAGTTTAGATAGATTTTTGAGTTAAACCCACCCTAATTTTACTTAGAATAGAGACACGTACATATATATATATATCCATGATCCAACAATAAATAAGGTTTAGGTCTTACTGGTATAAATTTTTCACGCAATTAATTAATAAAGCATGCTTACGGATCCATAAATTTAGATGTTGAGTAATGAAATATAATATTTAAATTAATGAACAATTAAACAACATGCAGCTTTTGTGCAAAGAAAGAAACAAGCTAGCCTGGCATGCTTTGATGTAGGTACTAAATTTTGTTTATAATTAAAACTCCAATCATCGTATATGGAGTAGATACACATACTATTTCAAAATAAATAAGGCTAGTTAATATTATGCGAGGGCCCACATGTTTGTCTCAGTTAAGTCGTATCAGAACCCTCACATAAATACTGAGAAAATCAATCAGAAATTCAAAATGGTTATATATAATAAATGGAGACAGCTAGCTGTTGTATGATCTCTGTGCATAAATTGACAAGTATACTGAAATTAATAAATATGCAATGCCAGCTTCACATTTCTTGCATGGGAATTCGAGACCCAATTTATTTCTGTTGCCAGAGGCCTCCCATCCCTTTAACTTTAAGCTATCATAGCTTCCTCTTTGGGGAATTAGGGTTTCTTTGGTGTGTGCCACTTGACTTAAAACCAAGGATATGTGTCGAACTTAATTAACTAACTTTTTCTTCAAATTAATGTCATGGAGTTCAACTATTGTAATTTTTACAAGTTGCAGTGTCGGATTTTGTAAACAAAAATGCCGATCGATTTCAATATTAACCCGTCAAGAAATTCAAATCCGACATGTTTTGTACTACACAAATTCATGAGGCTACTAGAACTAAGACTAATTATAAGGTTATTGCTAAATGCTAATAAATCAATAACCAGCATTGACTACTTAATTTATAGTTTTGTTGGTTTAGTCCTTAATTAAGGACATATATTTGGTTTCTTTTTTTCTGGATATTTCTCAATGACAAAAATGTGAGGTTAATTAATTTGGGGTTTATGCTGAACTCATAATTTAACTTAATTGAATCAAATCCTGAAGGGTAGTATCAATTGATTCTGGCATTTGTTTGGTTCTGATTCTGGATGTATACAACATAGTTCAAATTTGTTAAACAATAAATTAAAAAAAAATACTTTCTTTGTTAAAGAAAGAAATTAGATGGGTCGGACTCTATATCCTGGCCTGAACCCAACCCGTTAACCTATCATATTGAACCCGGTCCAGATTGGATCGATTACAGCCCGGCCCAATAATTCTCGCCGCTTATTCCTTCTGTAACATTCTCGTTTCCATTGATATCTCATGCAAGAGAGAGTATAAGAAAGCGGTGCACTTTGTGCAATGGATCTTATCTAAGATGTCGTTGGCTAAGCTCTGTGACCTCCACGTGTCCTCATCTCATGACACCGCATCATAGATAGCATCAAACATTCGACTTGCTTCTTTCTATCTATCTATAATCTATCCATACATCGGTTGATCGGTTAGCATTATTATCATCAATGCCAGAGCATGCACCAGTACTACTATACTGTCTTCATTGACTTGTGCATGGTATGGTAGTACATGCTGAGAGTTGGAACAAAAATTAAGGAGAGATGATGATGATGATGATGATGATGAAGGGTACCGTTGGAGGAGGAGGAGGAGGATTGGTTGATGGTTCTCTTAAAGCAATTGTGGGTATTTTGTTATTGGGTTTCGTTGCATTAACAGAGGGGAATGTGCACTTTGTTGGAGGAAGAGATGGATGGATTCTCAGCCCTTCTGAGAGTTACAATCACTGGACTGGGAACACTAGATTTCAAGTCAATGATACTCTTGGTATGTGTCTCTAAACTAAAGCATTTAATATATGATTAACCTTTGGTTTTGGCTTAATTAAGTTGGTGACTATATAAGAGCATAGTATTGAATAGCATTTTGTAACATGAAAAAGTAATTAACTACATGAAATTTCATCAGTCAATTGTTTTTACTGATTTTGATAGCTTGATGTTGCTTTCTGTCAAATCATTGAAGGGTCTAAATTAAGATTAGAAAATAATTTAATATTTATCATACATCATGTCAATGATCATCCCACAAATAAGGAAACCCATATGCCAGCATGAGATATACTCCATCAAAATAAAAAATAAAAAATAACGAGTTTTTTGTTTTTGAACTTATATGCTTCTGTTTGAATTGATCCTTGTGTTAATTTTTATTTTCAGTGTTTTCTTACAAAAAAGGTGACTCAGTACTAGTAGTGAACGAAACAGACTACAACACATGCAACCAAAACAACCCGATCCAAGCATTGCATGGCGGCTACTCCGTTTTTAAGCTCGACCAATCGGGACCCTTCTACTTCATAAGCGGCATCCCAGACCAATGCTACAAGGGCCACAAAATGGTTATAGTAGTTATGGCTGTGAGAAATAACACGCCAAATGTAACACCAGCAACCTCTCCTGTCCCTTCTATATCCTTGCCACCAACCGGTAGCACTTTACCTCCAAATACACCACTGGCACCTTCCCCTTCTGTAGCTTTGGCACCAGGTGCTGGTATAGCTCCGGCACCTATATCAAGCGGGCCAAGTATTGGAATTGCACCGGCATTGGGCCCGGCTGGATCAGGAATAGGTATTGCACCAGCATCTGGCCCGGCTGGCCCAATCACAGGTAGTACACCGGCATCTGCTCCCAATGAACCAACCCCGGCAAGTGGTGGTCCAGCCATCTTTGTCGGCATGTATTGGATTTTGTTGGTTTTAGGGTTTCTGATTTTGCAAGTTGGATAGAATCAGTGTACTTGGTTTATTGTTCCTGTTAATAATTAGATGTATATCACATGTACCCATATATATATATATATAAAGAGGTTATTTTGTCAGACGTTACACAGATCTTGGTTGTAATTCTCACTATTTTATCGTTAAATATAGATTCAAATAATGATTCGCGCGTCTTCATTCATTATCTTTGTTTAATAATCTGAGTATTTTGTATAGCATCGTTCTTTTAGTTTGGGCATTAGCTCTTTAGAAATAATAAGCAGTGTAAAGTTCTCTAATTATCAAAAAGGCTAATTCCCACAGCGAGTTCTCCTCTTTTTTATGCTAGTTGCCATTCATCTATCAAATATGCTTAAATACTATGTAGTTGAGATTGAGGAGAAAAAGGGTATGGTAAACCTATAATCAAGTACAATCAATACAACACATACCTGATACTGAGCATCACCAACTCAGCACATCCTGGTCAATGATGTATATATGAGCCTTTAATACTTGCAAGAACATGTGTACCAGCAATCTGGTACGGCAATAGTTAGCTTGACCTTCCTAGGTATTTAATTCAGCATCCTATAAAAGAGATTTCTTCGCCGTTGGAGTATTGGACCATATGTACCTGTGTTCTAATAATGATTTCTATCAAACAATTTCCATGTTATCACAAGCATTAAGGCTTATTTAGGGTAATCAAACGAACATATATATTATCCAAAAATTCAAGCACAAACTAAATATTATACAAACTGCATGTTCTTATTCGAAGTAATACAATGTCTCAGACTTCTCTTACATGTTTTAAGTGGAAACATTTCCTTATTAGCACATAACAGACTCCATGTTTTTTATACTCCAAGTTTCTTTTCTCCAACTTTATGACTAAAACTCATTTCCCGTCGAGGCAACACACTTCGAATTTCTCCCAAGATTTCAAGCTCTTATCCTCAGTATCTGTCTTGTATAAAGCCAACTCAGAAATTTCAAATTCCAAGCCGCATATCTCTTTATCTAATTCCTCTGCTTTTTTTACTGCCTTTTCTTTCTCTTCATCAGTCAGATCTTGATATAATAGGCTTAGATGTGGCATATATGCTACAATTGAGACATACATGTTACTCAATTGAAATACGTAAATATTCGCTCTCCAAGACAAGAAATGTTCATGCACTCTGAAACATTAAAGTATATATGCTTCATATATGAGATTGCTAAAAAATAACAAAATATCTCCTTTTTCTCTAATTTGAGAAACAAAGGACGGCTGGGCATCCATTGTCCTAAATTGACTGAGGTTTTAGTGGTTTTCTTTTCTGTTTCTTTTCCATTTAGAAGATATGCACTCCCAGTTAAGGAAAAATATATTTTAAGATTTTCCACATGGAATTAACCTCTCAACTCTGGCCTCTCTATCATTTTATAAAATGGCATTCTAGGTTTGACCACCTATATGCACCAAAAAGATTCAAAATCAATAATGAAATTAATCTTAGATAATGTTTTGACTAAACGATGAGACTTTACTCACGAGTTGAGCTCTGGTATCCAAAGTGGCCACAACAATGCGCACTCGCTTCCAACACCTAAGCACATAAAAACCACAACAGTTAAGAATTTCATAAATATAGGTGACAATTTCCCTATTTGCACATATACCTTTCAGAAACTCAATGCATGATGCATGACTGGTACCAACTTCAACTCAACATACTACTTTCTGTTGTTTTCGATCCATCTATTTGTACTCCAAAAAAAAAAAAGCATATTCAAAAGTTTAAATTTTGTATCTGTCGCATCTCTAAAATGATCCTGAACTGACAGTGTAGATTAAGTCATCCAAGGATTTGTACAGCCTGCATGTCTTACCCACTGGATATGGGGCTCTCTCCAAAAAGAGTCGGCATTAATTTAATTAGTTGTATAGAGGATGTCAACCATATCAAGGTATCAACAGCTCAGATCCTCAAAGGAGTGCAACTAAAGATGCTCTAACAAGCACCTGGATCTAAGATTTAGTATTGGAATTTTATTAGCACATATAATAGGCATATTGTAGGTTTTCAAGGTGGAAATTACTACGGAGCAACTTGATTTATTTGCTGGCAGGTTTAGTATTGAATGCTCTTTTAAGCCAAGCTTGATCAATAGATTCATAAGGACGATTCGATCCAAAAGGTACAATCCGAGAAACATATCCTATGTATAACTGAAGCAGAAGTTTCCTCTCCTATTAAGAAAACGAAAAAAACAACTGATTTGCTCATTTATCAATGTATCATGTACCAGAATCATTGTGTTTCACTATTTAGTTTTGTATGATTGTCTAAGTGCAACTCACATATCAAATTTCAACAATTTTCTTTTATTATCTGTTCCAAGCTGAAATACAAACAGTTCTCTTTGATCCAGTCCTATAACACAGCATCGCAGGTGGATTCAACTAGTAATGTTAAAATGTTTGACAACACATGAGCTCCATAGATGTAAATAATAATTCTGACAATTAAAACAAGAACTAGAAAGGATCAAACAAAAGTACCTCCTGAGAGGGTTCGATCAGGAGATAAACGCACTGGTAGAAGAAAGTGCCCCTTGAAACCGACGCCACCTTGACCTTATACGGGCGCAACCCCCTGGTGGCGGATCGGATCATCTCCAAGGCGGATTCCGGCTTCAATCGGATGGCCCCGACAACGGTAATGTGGGGCTCGAACTCTGGTCCATCGAACTCAGCGCGGAGACCCGACATGACGCTCTTCAGGCGAGGTCGCATGGACTCCGGCGGGAGGGCCCACACGGAGTACACGTCGGTTCCTGTCTCGATCGGATTCGGGTTTGCCATGAATTTGGTTGGGTTAGTGAAGCGGAGGTGGTGGGAAACTGGGAATGGAGAGAGAGAGAGAGAGAGAGAGAGAGAGAGAGGTGCAAAGCATTCTTCGTCTCTTTCTTTCTTTATTTTATTCTCCCTTTGTTTTTTTTAAATGCCTCTTTCTTTCTTTATAGTTATTCGCGAAAATTTTAGTGATTACAAATTTACAATGAAGAAATGCTACGCGTCGCCAGGTTTACAAAATCCACAGAATTTTCGTACCATTCGTGAATTGCCACGTGTAAGATGATATTAGGGTGTTGACACACTGGAGACGGGAGTCAAAAACGCAAGGAATTTAAAGTGTTCATCTTTTCTCATCTTTTCATCAATTATTTATTAAAATCAATTACATATCTATTAATTATAAATATATTTCTTATTTATTAAAACCAATTATATATCTATTAATTATAAATATATTTCTTATTTATTAAAATCAATTATATATCTATTAATTATAAATATATTTTTTATTTATTAAAATCAATTATATATCTAGTAACTATAAATGTATTATTATTAACTAAAAAATAATATATTATAATTAACAGATATATAATTATTTTTTAGTTAATAATAATATATTTATAATTGATAAATAAAGGATGGCAAGAGAGTAAACTCTCCCAAACGCTCTTTAAAAACGAAGAAAATCAAGTCGTTTTATGCGCGGAATTTAATAAGTCATAAAATGAAAGAAAGAAATTGTTTTAGTTTGTCCTCTGAGAAGTGCTAGGCATGTGGTCCAGCCGAGACTTCTCTTCCTACATTCATTTTTTTATATTTTTAACATCACTAACAATATTTAATTGCGGTTAATAAAAAAAAAGAATATTTCAAGCTTTAAGAGGCTCATAATTATCCTCAGAAGGTTATATTTTTTTTTCAAAAATTTATGACTAAATAGTTTATTTATGTATGACTTACACTTGACAAAATGAAATTTATTCAGACTTTTTCATCCTTAACTAAGGAATTATGAATCATATACAGAATATGAAACTTATTCAGACTTTTTCATCCTTAACTAAGAAATTATGAATCATATACAAAATAATTCTACGAAGTATGAATTGTGTTCAAATTTATTTAATCAAAATATGAATTATGTATAGATTTATTTATTAATTTATATTATATATAAATTTGTGTTTAAAAATAAAATATTTTTACCTACATGCCAAAATTCTAGAATTTTTTTGATAATTCTTTTTATTGGTTTCAAGCAAAGTATACACCAAATTATCAAGTATACACAATTAAATATTGGCGTATACTAAATTAGATCTAAAACCATTTTCTTTGAAGCAGAAAAAGGAAAGGAGAAAAACAAAAATTTCACCTCCAAAAAGAAACATCATAAACACGATACATAATACTTTTCAGTACACGAGGTATTTGTCCAAAAGTACATGCATATTATACCAAGATTTCTCCATCAAACTTGCACATCATATCACTTCCCAATAACCTTGTCAAAGATCATCAGGTATATATCTGCATTTAAACAAAAAAGTTCATACCTAATTAAGTCCATATTTTGTTTAATTTCACTACACAAACCCAACAAGGCTCCATTATCTACATCAAAACATAGATCCAGAGAGATCTTGATACATGGTCATGGAAATGGTGCGAAGCGCTTCATCTCTGCCGGCGAGACATCAATAGCAAACCCCTTGTTGTGCTTCACCCAGTGATCCGCATTCGGGTGAATTTCGGGCTGTTTTATATCAACCCTTGATTCGCGCAATTCCTCGGTCGATATCTTGTACCTCTCATCTCTTCTTTGCACCAAGTCAGGCCTCACCTGCCATCCCCAGCGATTTTAATTGATACAACAATTGAAATAATTCCGCGCAATTACTTTGATTCTTCTCTTAAACAGAATAATTGAGTTGCAAGTAATTTCACAAAATGAGAAAAGATGTAGAAATTATCACTTTTCCAAGGTTGACAGCTTGAGGGGAGAACATAAGAGCAGGGGCGCCTAGTGGCAGACGATCGCCACGGTCAACTTGCCAAGTGCACCAGAATTTGCCATATGTGCATACCATCTTGTCAAGCTCTGGTTTCTCTAGCATCTCTGGCACACCAGGATTCATCCACAAACCTGATTTTATTTCGTACGCATGCGAGTGCCACAGTTTCTGCTCTTCAGCCGGTAATGTCTCATAGAGCTTCGGCGTTATAATATATTCCACACCTACATGCAATCCAATTGATCAATTTGTTTAACATGTTATTTTTCTAGACATATGCAAGCATCACCAAGTTACTCGATTTGTACCGATTAGATTTGCCTTGGGTTTGTCGGAGTCGTAAACTGGGCACTGAAGAACATCTTGGTTGAGACGGGCAACATAGTGATGCGTCTCGATCTGACGGCTCAGATCATGCCCGTATAGTGCAAAAGTGCACACATGTTGCTTCATCTCCTTCACTGGCTTCAACGACTGGAGCATCGCCGCACCTTTGTCAAGCACTTTCGAACCCAGTGTCGTTGGTTGCCCCGGTGGTGTGGGTTTACCTCCGGTGGCTGCTGGGGTGGGCCCAGGCCTGTCATCACTGGAAGCCATGATTTCTCTTTGTCCTCCTTTCTTTCCTCTTTTTATCTCTTGTCTAGTCTTTGCTTTAGAGGCTCTGATTGATGGGGTTTATAGAAGGTTGGTGAAGGAGTTGGTTCTAGAGTAGACGGGGGAAGGAGATACACGTGTCAGGTTGAGCCTCTACGTGTCAAACTCGCATGTAAAGAATGTGGCGCGCAGGAATGTGCAGATAGTGCCATTTTGCCATCGACATGTTTTGGGCTTTTGGGTCTCTTTTCTCTACTCTATAACAAGTTATACTGTTTCCAAAACCCAGAAGCCTGGACTTAGAAAATCAACGATGTTAATTGACCTATGAACTAAATGGGCCTGATAGAATCTGAGGAAACACTTACATCTAAGCCCTGTGCAGAATTCAAGACAGTACCATGGCCATACGATGATTTGATGATGATTTTGATCATGGTAATCATAATAGTAATAACAACAAAATAGTAATACAATTCAAGTGAATACCACCGAGGTTGCATATATCTAATAGTGAACCAGTTGCCAGCAATGTCATCCAAAATTAACGAATAGAAGGGGCTCAAACACCTTCAAAGAATAGCAAATTTCATGGAATGTACAAAAGAAAAACACGAACAAAAGAACCAAACTCTGTACCTATGATGACTGAAAGAAAATAAGAAAACGAAAATGAAAAAAAGAAAGGGCGCTTCATCACATACATAAATGAAGCAAAATAAGAAAGGCACAGAAAATTACAACAACAAACAGAATCACAATCAATAGTTCAACAAAGAATACTTAACCCGGACAACAATCCTTCCTCTCTCCACCCCCAATTTCGCACCGGTGACAACCCAGTGACCTGGTGAATCTGCCGCCCCTTTCAGCATCTCACTCATGTCAACAATCTTAAATAGCTTATTTGCACCATCACTCGACCCAGATCCGGACCCAGACCCTGACCCTGACCCAGATGATATTGCCTCATCAATGCTCAAACTAGGACCAGGACTGTGATCCCATATCGACCTTCTAACGGTACACCCTGGGACCTTAGAAAATAACAACTTCATATGTAAAACGCTCTTGTTACCAAAATCCCAGACACCAAGCTGGGCCCCAGTGACAATGAAGACACCAGACAAGTCGCCAATGGTCGACTCAGAGTACTCGATTGGGGCAGTGCTGACATGGGCAAAGTTTTTATATTTAATTGGCTCAAACCAGCGGCTGTCCTGCTCCTCAGGCCCCTGCCACTTGGGGGGCCCGATAGCAACATGGGAATCCCAGTGCGGTAGGAGGATTTTTGGGAGTGAAGCAAGGTGTTGAAGATGGATAGCAAGACGGTTTTGTCTGGTTCCCTCCAGAGAGAGACGTAATCCTGTGACAGGCTTACGACCCACTGATATCTGAGGGGAAAAAAATATTGCAAAGGTATAGATTTGAGCAAGTGTATTAATCAGATTGACAAATTATTTAAAGGTTTGCATAGCAGAGGCGGTAGTTTTTCATTCACAAACTTTTAGTTCCAAATAAGAGAAAATTATCTTTTACAAAAGTGACTCAATATGAATGAATGGTTCAATATACATTTCCTTTTTTAGCTTTATCCAAATTTGAGATCAATAGTGCATTTGAAATAACATGGCCTAAGGTAGTTTAGTGACATTTGACATATCTGATAATAAACTCAAAATTTGTAACCACCATGTTTACCTGCTCTGGGCTGACATAAAGCTTGCTTTTACTTATCAAGCTGAGCTGGAGAACTGGACATACAGGTTCCCTCCTCTGGGGACCTGGTATACTATTAGCTGCAGGAGCCCAAACCCGCTGTATTTGAAAATCCAAGAAATAGTGCAACTCCTCGATTGGAGGTTTATCTGAAACAAGCAGATGGAATTCTATAAAACGACTAAAAATGACAATTCATTTACCAGATTTGATTTTGACCCTTGTTAGCAACTTACCTGAAGTTTAATTTTTTGGTTGCATATTTGATTTTTTATGTATGTGGAAAATATACACATTAAGGCAGAACAAAGTTTCAATTATGCCCTGAACAAGCATGAACACGAAAAAATCAAAAAACATAGCTGGCATGTAATGCAAGACCTACATCAATCAGCAAAGATATCCAAGTGATCCTTTATTAAGAAAGAAAACACGAAAAAATAAAACTTACATTCTAAATAGAGACCAATGGCACGCTCAAGGTGTCTTGTTCCAGGCAAGTCCTCCAAAAGAGAAATAATTGGAATGAAGGTCATGCTTATGATATCAGGGGCAAAAGGTACAGTGTTTGTCCATTGTTCATGATTTTGTACCAAATCGCAACCACCTCTTCTCCTAAAAATTACCGTTATATCCTGCATATAGTGTTAAAAGAAAAAAAGAAGAACAAAATTAATAGCTTGAAATGTAATTGATCTTTAGAATAGAACCAAGCTTTTTCTATCACTTGCTGACTTTTAGTTGGCACAGTTCATTTAGTTATAAGGACGTTGGTTTTTGGACCTAGGAACCTCAATGTTTAAAGGAGGTTGCCTTATTCATTCTGTTGAGGCCGAAATTTTGGCATTCCATTCCCGATGGAATACTTCTATTACATATATTAGGTCAAATTGCAGTCAATTCCAGATGGAATGGATGAAAACCACCGGTACCTGCCATTCCGGATCTGTTCTGTTCAGATAAATCCAACTCAATTTTGGAACATCAATAGGGAGAATTTTGGGTCCAGTGAACCACGGTCCTATGGCAGGTAATGCTTTGGCACTTGTGATAACAATACACTTTCACACATCAGATATACAAAAAATACAACTAGATGGATTACTTGACAATCTTTACAACTATTACAATTAAATCTAAATTTAAAATCCAGCATTATAGGAAGCATTTATATAGTGCATATATCATGCCAATAAAAAATGATGAGATTTGCTGCATGTTTAACCATTCATATGATTTAAACTTTTTTTATGGTCTTATTTACAATCCTTAATTCACTGCCCAACAATACTCAAACCTTATTGGAATGTTAGGCTATTTTTTATGTCCGACAAAACACCAATGGTCTTATTTTTCAGTTGTCTTATTTTTCAATTTTCAACCTTATTTGGTTTGATATGACAAATAATGCCAGGATTGTCAATGCACTGACGTGATGCCTTTGGTATAATTATGTGCTTAAGCAGTTGTAACCGAAAGTGCAGCACCAAGTAACTCCAGAGTCTGAAATGTTCCACTAATGAGGAAATCAAATGATCCACCCAAACAGATTTGACCATCTCTTTTAAGCTTGACTATCATGTTGTGCTTGATTCAAAATTAATCACCAATAGAGCCAAGGGAAATGAGAAGTATAGACCAAACAACAAAATATAACTCAAAAAATTATGCACATGAGTAGATACATAAGAGGACTAACCCTCTCTTTATAATTAATCGGAATGGTGGTGGGTTGATTTTCTAAGTTTGAAAATCTCTGATCTCCAATCTCTCTCACATAGTTTTCAAACTCAGGTAATGATAGCTGAGACGAAGAATGTAGTTTAACGAACACCTCATCTTTACCTCCAATTGTCACAGACGTAATTATGTGGGTCCCATAGTTCTCTATGAAGCTGGAAACAAATAAAAAGTAAAAGAAAATAATAAATAAATTGCTACAGTACACTACTTTGTATTCATCTTAGAGGCACTTGGTAATCACCCTCTTCTCCAAAATAAATGACAATAAATAATGATAGTTAATTACATGATAGATGTCTGTCAAAGAGCTTGAATGGTTCGATTCTTTGCAAAGGGAGACTCTGGATCCCAGTATGAGCCAATTTTTTCTAAAAAGTTATTTTAGCATTTAATAATATTTTTAACTGAAAGATTTGTTTCAGAATTTTTATGTTTCAAAAGTTTTTGACAAATGCCAATTAAAATAGAAAATGATAGTGCAAGTACAACGAAAATAGTAGATGTCTAAATTAAACCGCTTCAAAATAGCAGAAACTTCTGCAAATACTAACGAAGCCAAAAAAAAAAAACATATGAAAACATAACCAAGTAGCTACTCCGAACTGAAGTGCAAACAAGGTATTACCTACTAACCTAGCCAAGGATGGGGGGTCCCAAGAAGCCGGCACGGCACGCTTCACGTCTTCATTTAGAACTAGGTCAGGGTTAACAAGCTTGGCTTTATAAAGAGGAACTGAATAGCCGTCCACTGCAAGAGCCTTTGTTCCTGAAGCATCAATTTTCCAACAGCCATTGAAACTGAACATGGAATTGAAACTTCCAAGAGGAACCTTGTCAGATAAACCCGATTTCTGGTTGAAGTATTCTGCCATCTAAAACCGAAGTAAAAGATGCATCAGATAAAGAATCCATAAAACACTGTATTTCAATCTAATAGGTTTTAAGAGCAAAAGATAAAATTCACCAAAAATGAGAATATCAAAAGCAAAATAAGAATCTTATATATTGCTGGAAAGGGACATTTATCAATTGCAATTTTATCTAAAAAATTAAATTTACATAAATTATGCTAATAGAAAGGATCAAGAAAACATCTATAATCATAATCAAGTAGGTTTCTGGTGCATGCTGATCAGTTCAACAGCTTACCATATTAAAATGGAATAAAAATAACAGCATTAGTTCAACTAAAAAAAAAAAATCTTAGTTAACTTCCACAAGAAAAGATAGCATGTATTATTATAAACAAAAAAAAAAAGAATCCGATATGAAGCCCCCTGAAATTGTAATTTCATCATTACAGTAAAACTTAAAATGATGATAACAACTTAGCGTCATGTTAATCCAGTAAAGATCAACAACAGTTACACATTCTACACTGCAAAAAAAAATCAAGAATCTGTCAGAAGTTAAAGAAAAAAAAAAGAACAGAAGTTAGAAATTGAAGGAAGCAAATGAACCTTCTGGAAGCTAAATACAAAGGGTCCAGCATCTGGGCGGATCCTCTCTCGCCTCCGATCACACACATCCACGTCGACATCCCAGGGCACGCCACGTAGGACGACATTTTCTGACACCGCGAAGTCCTTGCTCCCTCCCTCACCGGCGGCGACGAGACGCGATCCGGCGGGTCCCTTGCAATAGAGCAGTCTCTGGTCGGAGGTGACATCGAAGCCTCGTCCGAGCGCATCGACCGCGTTCCAGAGCGTCGCGGTGAGAGTCTCGCGGGGTTCCATCAGAGGGGGATTATTTGGTTCGCATTGCGAGTTCGTGTCTTCGATGCGTTTGTTTTAATACGACGGTTTGGAGAGGAGAATCCGAGAGGGACATGCGAAGGGGAGAGAAAGGGAGTACTCAGATTCCCTGTTCTGTTGTGTGTTTCCTCACTGACAGTGGGTCATGTCATTCCATCTTATCCCTACCTCCGACTTGGTTACACGGGTAGTCCGGTTGGCGGCGGCCGCAGAAGAACTGCAGATTGAGAAAAGGAAGGGGGTTTTGACCGCGGCGATTGATCGTCTGAAAAGTGAAGAAGAGAAACTGAGAAAACGCGCTTTCTAAGGAGATGCTTCTACTCTACCATTCAACCAGGATTGCGAGAATTGCGCTGTAAATATATTTTTTCTTTTCTTTTCTTTTCTTTTCTTTCCCTTTTCGGCTATTACATGACATTTTCAAATTTAAATGTAACTATTTCTTTTCTTTTTCTTTTTTTTTTTTTTTGGGGGGTCCTTACTTCCTTTCCGTTCCCTTTTTGGGTGATGATGTACACCAAATTGGATACTAAATTTCATAATTTAGAATTATATTCAGTGTTTAATTTAATATTTAGAAAAAGCAAATTGTTGTTAATTGAATGGTGTCAGATCTGAATTGAGACTGTGTCAGCTGGATATAATAGCTCAATTTTCCTTGTCTGACCAGTCAAGTTTTCAACGAGATAAATGATAAATAAATGTAATGTACTCGAAGAAAATATCAACATCAAATTTTCTATTTCACAAAAAAAAAAATTTAATTTTCTATTAAAAAAAATTTATGTACCTCTTGGAGCTTTTAGCATAATATTTTTTTATTATTTAAATTTTAATTTCATTAAAATCGATTTAACACACAAAATTATTGATATTAAATTTCTCCTTACAATTGACCTACTTTACTTTGTTAAATGTCGTAAAAAATTAATAATAATTACATAATTTTATTTTGGAGAAAAAATAAACATGCATGCGCTTGTGTTGGATTATTAAGAGACGTGACATATTTTTTTTTTCTTAATTTTTTTGTTAACTAAATTTTTTTTGTTTTGGATTTGTAAAACCCTTGTCTGCTTATTAACTACTACTGAGGGACCCATTGAGAAATTGATTTGTCATAGACACTTAACAACCACTTTTTTTAAATAATAATATAGAAATAAAAAAATAAGAAAAACGGAGTTCAAAATTATATATATTTAAAATTAAAAAATTTGTATTTATTATCTGTAAAACTGTTCTGAATTTAATATATTATTCGCAAATTTATTTTATAATTTTATAAATACATTACATACAATATATCACAGAAATAGTTATAAATAATATTCACGAACTAAAAAAAATAACTAACATACATTATTCATAAACTTTCTATTTCTCAAAATTATCCATTATAACTCCAATACACATTTTAACTTTTTAACTTCTTATATTAAAAAATAAGTGCTTAACAACTCCTGGAGGGAACTTACAGTTGGATTGGGTCTTTTACATTTAATGTGAACCGAGAAAAATTGACAGGAAATGAAACATTGAGGTCACAAGCGAGTGCTTAAGGTTTTCAATTAAATTTGGTGGACCAGTTTCTCACAGAGGCTGGCGGACAGAAGAAATGTAAACAAAGGAAAAGTAAAAAATTTGGAATTAATTTTCATTCCATGTTATATTATTTCCGTATTCGGTTAAAAGGTTTTTTTTTATTTCACTTCTTTCATGAAATAGAAAAAAAAAAGCACTAATTGATAAATCAATTTTATTTCTTGAAAAAAAAGTTAATTTTTAATTTCACTTTTTTCGTTTAATAGATAATTTACTCTTGGTATAATTGAGGGACTAGTTGTAAAAAACATAAATTTAACTATAAATTTTTCAACTTGATTTTACTTTTTTTTATTTTTTCACTTCACCATAATTTCATTCAATTTCATTCTTATTCCATCATCATTTCATCACAATTTCACTATTCTACCTCTCCTAAACAATCCAATGAGAAAATGACAAATCTGTCACATAACACATAGTTGTAACAACAGTACATGCCAGTGTTGTATGTTAATTTGTAAGTGATACTGACTAATTAATTGCTCAAGAAATCAATGCATTTGTTGAGGACATTAATTCTGGTTTGAAATAGTGTTAATTGAACATGTCAAATTAAGTCACCAAATTTTATAGCTTTTAATATTTTTTTATCCTCGGTATTTTATTTGCTTATTTTATTATTATCAAACATTAATATTTTAAAGTGATTTAACACGTATTCCATTTTAATTTTACTTCACTTATTAAACGGGAGAGCAATACATAATTTTTTTTTCCTTATTTTCTTACACACTTTTTTTTCATATAGCTAAACCTAAAATATGACTTGATTATTTCCAGATTTGATTATGTCATGATTTTTAAATCCAACCGAATTTCAAATTCAAACATATGATTTTTCACACAAAGGATATTATTCTAAAATTGATTCCAATGCCTTTAATTTTTAAATCCTTAATATAAATAAATTAGACGTTCAAATTAAGAAAATAAAACATAAATGGAAGATTAAGATATTTTAATTTTATTTGAATGAGAATGAACAATTTGAAAATTCCATACTTTGAAAATATCTGAATTGTAGGATTTTTAAAGTCTTAACTTCTAATCAAAATAGACCCAAAATACTACAACTTTTTGCATATATTCAACAGTTTATATTTTAATATTTAATTTCATTCTTAATTCTTACAATTTTACAAATACTACACAACCTATGCAGCTAAATTAAAAAAACATGAACCCTCCTAAATGAAATT
Organism: x Bolboschoenoplectus mariqueter; assembly: GCA_037678475.1. NCBI lineage: Eukaryota > Viridiplantae > Streptophyta > Magnoliopsida > Poales > Cyperaceae > x Bolboschoenoplectus > x Bolboschoenoplectus mariqueter. The sequence goes on from CM075281.1 coordinate 464,545, forward strand.
TATCAGCCAGTAAATAAAAGAAAAAAAAAAGATGTCGGCTGATGTTACCGTTGTGCTATTTTCAAAGTTTTTGACTTTTTAAGGTTTGACTAGATTTCAATAAATTATTTGGAATTGAGTGTTAATTTTATGTTACGTAACAGTACGTTATATGAATAGATAAATTATAAAGTTTTTATTAAAATTTAATTTATACAAAATTTTAATATAATTAAATAAATAATACATTATATTATATTATACAACATAACAAAAAAATATAATTTTTTTAAAGTTTTGAACCGTGAAATGGAATATTCCTTTATTTTTTTTCCAAAGTCAAAGTTATTTATAAATTGTCTAATAATAAATATTTTGTCGATGACTTGATGGATGCATGAGTCATCATAAAAAAGTCAAGGCATCTCTCATGTTTTCACACACTCGCATCTCTCATGCTTGCACGTGCGGTTATTTGATTGGTTTTAAGTACTTCCGTGTGAATATAAAATGTAAAATAGTGTGTTTTTGTAATATTTGGTCAAATTGGCAATTGAGTATATGACTCGTGACACATTTTTATGTGGTGATTTTAACGGATGAAATTTAATTTGAGAGATTAAAATATTATTTTTAATGTTATTATATGTTTTAATTTTTGTAAAGAACATAATTATAATAAAATAGTTCAAATTTGTAATATATATAATTATAATTAGTTTTCAAAATTTGAGAAGGAGTGTAGTTCTTTTTTTATCTCAGTTAAGTTCTGCCATGTTGACAAGTAAAAAAAACCTATTGGAAATTAGAAAATTTTTAAATATTAGAAGTTCACAATAATTATCAAAATAAAAGATCGCAATAATAATATGAACTTGTTTTTCATCACAAAATATATATGTTAACTCATTGTCTATAATATGACATTGTTAGTTTTGTGTACATTGGCTGCAAATTAAAAAAAAAAAAAAAAGATGTTTGCATTCATATGTGAAAAAAAAATATTTACTTTGAAACTTCCATATTTTTTTTTTTCACTCTTTCTCTAGCTTCTTTTTAATTTTAGCAAATAAAAAGAGATCAAAAACTGAATTGGAATTTTAGTTTGCGGAGTATTCTGTGCATATAAACTTGTATTAAAACATTTTTTGTTACATAATTTGTTTATCCCTGCCTTTTTAGAAAAAAATTTATAAATCTACAAAGAAGCACAGAGTGATACACAATTGGAGAAGTCCAGTATGGAATTAATGGAGACAGTGCATGACCAAGGAAACAATGGAATTTTTTCATACATGACCGGTGCCACAAATTTATTTATATTAATAGTTTATAACGAAACTTATTTTCACAAATAGTCTAATAAGGACGTCACTTATATTTTCGCTCTTTAAATAATATTTTTCGTGTCCAATTACTAACAATATTTATGATTATTATTATGAGCCCACATGTTACTATTCAAATTAAAGGGCGCAATTTGAATTTGAGTCATTTGAAAATTTTTAATTTAAAGGACGCAACTTAAATTTGAGTCATTTGATAATTTTTAATTTAAAGAGCGCAACTTGAATTTGAGTCATTTGATAATTTTTAATTTAAAAGACGCAATTTGAATTTGAACTCTTTGAAACTCCACATCAGGTTTTTAAATGAAAAGGCTCAAGTTAAATTCAATATGAAAATTACTAAGAAATCAAATTCAAGTTGTTCCCGTTAAATTGAAAATTACTAAAGGGCCCAAGTTGAAGTTGCGTCCTTTAATTTAAATAATGATACGTGAGCCTACGATGATGATTATAATACGGTCAGTAACTGAACAGGAAAAAAGTCAATTTAAAGAATGAAAATGTCAGTAGCGCTCTTGTTAAATCATCTGTGAAAATAAATTTCCTCGTAAGCTATTAGTACAGATAAATTTGTGGGCCCGACCATCTATGAAAAAACTCCAAGACAGGTTTATGAATCTCTTAAACCGTTACTGACATTCTGGCATTTTCTCTAAACTGAGAGACTAACCATTTGAGCTCAATTAACCCATGTATAACTAGAGTTAGATTAGGGTTTTGCTCACATCTTATCAAATCTATATATATACTGTGAATCTCTTGTAAATCAAATACTGAGAAATAAAATACAAACACCTTTAAATTTATCAAATCTATATATATACTGTAAAACTAAGTATGCATATGTCATCTCGCACTGCAACAATCTGTGTTTACTTACATTTATTTGTGATTTCATGTAATCACATGTAGTGACAGATTTAGAGCAATACTAAAGCATAGATACAAAACAATTATAAACTTAACTCTTTACAAAAAAAAACCTAAACACTGTTTTCATATGAACTTTATATATACATAATTATTATAATAAAATCATATATTATTAGCTAATTTTGAAATTTAAACCTAGAAATGGACTTAGGCTTAATCACATGCATGCGCTATCAATATTTTAGACAAGACTTTCTGCTTGTTTTTATTAGTGTTAATATGCTACTAATTCAAGAAACAAGCTAAAATTATATGTTTGAACAAAGGCAATATGAAATTTTCATGGAAAGTTGGATTTTTGAAAAGCATTATGGGTTTTTTTTTTTTGGAAAAAAAGCAGATTGTTTGTTTCAGCCATCCGTTTCCTCTTCCATTAGAAATAAAAAGTTCAACATCACACAAGACATTAAAAAATAGATGGAGATCTATTGACAATGGTTAACTCGACGATCCTGATGATGATTTTTCATATAAATTTAATTCTTAAAAATAAAAAAATTATAGATATGTATTTAAAATCATAGATTGCTTATTTTTCAAATTTCATATAATTTAAGTAACATTTAATATTCCATCAAAAATCATTAAATTTAAACCGTTAAAATTTCATACAATTTTGATAATTTATTTATGAAATATCAAATGCTATTTAAATTGCACGAAATTTGAAACACCATTAACTAACGTTGAAGTCCAATAATACATCTACATTATTTTTTCCGTTTTAAAATTTTTTTTAAATTTATTTCAAAAACTATCATCAAAATTATCAAATTAATCATTATCGATGAATCTCCAAACCCATCAAAAACAAATCCTATATAATTAAGGCCCATCTCATGAACTAATATTACATTATATAATTTCTACAATGGCTCAGCCCATTACCAGCCCAATTATATCCAAGCTATCTCAATTCTTATCCGATCGCCATTGCCTCTTTCTCCACCTCTCTCTCTCTCTTTTTCTCTCATGGCATCCTAAAACCTCAAAAAGAACATCTATCTATCTATCGATAGCGCTTCACTACTGAGCACTACTACTTACAACAGAGAACAACACTAAACGAGGTCGCGTGGTTGTATCAATGGCGACGACGATCCCTACTCCGGCGTTTATTGCGACGCCACATCGCTCAGCTGGTAGGAGCTCCGCGATTTGTGTTCAGAGAGCTCAGTTCTGTGGTTTTTCTTCTTCTCCTTCTCCTTCTTTTGGGGTTTCCTTGATCGGAAAGAAACCTTCTTTAAGGCTGGTTTCGTTCAAGGCTGTGCGATGTGAGGTGAAAGAGGCACGCACGCCACTGATTCCAACCGAGCAAAGGTGGATGTTTGAGGAGTCCGAGATCAACGGCCCGGTAACCTCCTTTTCGTCGATTTCTGTACTCAATTGTTGAGAATTATTTGAAAATTTCCCAAATTTATGGACTTTTTCAACTTAATTGATGCTTTATTGGGTTCAATGTGAGTACTATATAGGTGATTGATATTACAGAGGAGAAATTATGTTATAGTAACATAAATGAAATTAGGAAAATAACAGATTGTACTTTTAGGATGTGATATAGTGGCCTAAATAAATCCAAAGTGAAATATATCGATCATGGTTCCACGAATGATTCTTTAGACACTTTCTGTCAAAATACCTTGTATTGCATCTTGCTACAGATGATAATCTCATTACTTTACACACATAAGATAGAAAGATATGAAGGTATTAGCACAGTAAATCATCTAATGCTGACATTCCTATAAAAAAAATCCAGCATGTTCTCTTTCCTTAAACTATAAAAATTTTCATTTTTTAAACGGTAACAAAAATTTGGCTCTATGTTTGTAGGATATATGGAACAAAACATGGTACCCGAAAGCAGCTGACCATATAAATACCGAAAAGACGTGGTACATTGTGGATGCCAGTGACAAAATTCTTGGCCGGCTTGCCTCAACTATAGCGAATTACATCAGAGGAAAGAATCTTGCCACGTACACTCCTAGTGTTGACATGGGTGCTTATGTCGTTGTGGTACATTACACTTCTTTTACCAATTATACCAACCTTTTTAAGAATATATTAGCTCAGCAGACATCTGAATGTTACCCGTTTTTTTAGCTTAATCTGCACCAGTAAAGCCACACACTGGCCGTAGTTGTAGAATGTTCAACACTTTTAGCATTTTTTACATCTTCATCTTTTCCTGGGATGTTGGGAATTTCAGGACTGAAGTATTTGACTATTAAGTTTTTAATTTCTTCTGGGCAAACAGATAAATGCAGAGAAAGTTGCAGTATCAGGTCAGAAGAGGTTTCAAAAGCTATACAGGAGACACTCGGGGAGGCCAGGTGGCATGAAAATAGAGACCTTTGATCAATTGCAGAAAAGAATACCTGAAAGAATTGTAGAGCATGCAGTACGTGGTATGCTTCCGAAAGGAAGGGTATGTTCACATTCTCTGATTCTCTCTCTTTTCTTGTACTTTCTTTCTTTTGGGAAAAGAAAGAAAGATAGTGAACATCCTTTAACAATACTTGAAGAAGGGAAGATTGTTAAATATCTCATAGTTTGTTAAAGAAATACCCAAAATTTTCAGCCTCTCCTTTATAGGTAAATGCTTGTAAAACCCGAATCTTAAGGGGCTTTGAAAGGTGCAATTGCCTTGTTCAGACTCAAATAGAAAATAGATAGATCTAAATCTGGGAGAAGATCATCATATTCATAGTAACTGTTAAATTAATTACTTTTTTACCAATTACTTCTATTGTAGCTGGGAAGAACACTGTTCACACACCTTAAGGTATACAAAGGAGCGGAGCATCCGCACCAGGCCCAGAAGCCTATTCCTTTACCGATTCGTGACAAGAGAATCCAGTTTGTCAAGAAATAGATTGATTCATCTATCCTTATTCCTGTTTTGTAATTCTCGAATGCTGTTTAGACAGGATTTATGCATGTTATGAGGTCCCAATTTTTCTCCTCCACTTATTTTTTATGTCCTTTTGATATATACTAGTTTCATTGATTTTACTGTATGTATGTCTTCAGTTTTCTCCTGCTCAGCATACTTTGTTACTTTGTTTCTGAGTTGTTCCTATTTAAAACCAAATTGAACCAGTCAAAAATTTGAGATGGTTCCAATGCAAAATGGTAATAAATCCATTGAAATAGGGGGGTTGTTAGTGAAAGCTAAGCCAAAAGATAATGGCTATATATGTGGAGAAAGGTATATGCTGCCAACACAATTTTTTATATTATTTGAGAGATTAGGTGAATGGATTATAAGTTTATAAGTTTGTTGGCAAATTGCAGAAATTATTCCTTCTTTTAACTCTTAAACAAATATAAGGAAAAATTTTGGACTAGTACTTCAGGGACATGAAAATTGAACAGTTTTGTACTTCTCTTGGATTAAAATTTTTAGTAGGTAATGAATTATAATCGATAATTTTAGTTTGATTTTTTCATCTATAATATAAATTCTGATTCATAGCAAAATTAGCCATCAAAATTTATATAATTTTAAGCTTGACATTAGGAATCACATTAAATTCGGATGCTAAATGTGATTATTGTTCTTAATATATTTGGAGTTAAATCTTTTCAAGTAATACCCGGTACTACTTGAAAAGATATCCTAACGTGGATCTAAGTTAAACAGGGACAAGTTTGTATAATATATATATATATCAGGTAATAATAATAATAAACAAATATATGATACACCTCTGTTGAATGCTGATCAAAACCAGCTTTGACTTGTCATGATTAGGTTGTTAAGGCAAAACGGTATAAGCTCGTTTCAGTTGGTTACATTGTAAATTTGTAAGATGACACTGGTACATTTGCTCTGTGTAAACCCCCATGAAAACATTTAAAAGGTTAATGAAACATTTATATTGAACAAAAATTTCTCCTTATAAAGTTTTTCTAAGCGAATCTCGATGCTGCCCGCTATAGCATATGTTACAGTAAACACGTGTAATTTATGTCCACTTCAAAGAATATGGACTCGATCTCTTTTATTCTCTTTATGCCCAATTTCATCAATAGTATCATATTTCTTATCATATCTCCCATTCTATTGTGATTTGATTAGTCCATTTGTAGGGTTAGGATTAGTTGATAATGAATTAATATGATACTAGTCAAAAATAATTTGTAATTTTGAAACAATGATCTTTAGAGGATAATCTATATTATATTTATATTGTCCACATGTAAAATGATAAAATTTTATTAAAAAAATTGAAACTTGCAACAATCTTTATTTAACGGTCATCATTGAAATTCATTTACAACACATTGTGACCGTCTATTCAAGTTTTAAATGAATTGAAGCTACTATTCAATTTTAAAATTATCAAAACATGCAAATATCCTCTAATTATCAGCATCTGTAAGTTCCTACTATTTTTTGTGCAAAATAAAAAAGATATATCAAATATTACACATGAAATACTGCCGAAATGCATTTACAACATACTGTGTGTGTATATTCATGTTTTTAAAAAATTGAGGCAACATTTAAATCTTGGAGAAAATATTTATTTCTCTCAATTTTCATCTCTCAAATCAGTCTCATCTAACTTTTTTTATCATTTAGAGTAATAAATAATAAACATTTTGCGTCGAAATTCACGTGCTCAATATTTGTTACACGTGCAATGTCCCTGCCAATTAGATATTTATACCATTATAACATGTGTTTTATATTATGAGATAGTGCTTCAAGTGTTACTTAATTAACCAGACCAACCTAACTGACCTAAATCGAAAAATCACGAATATATAATTTGATTGGTAAAATAAGATTGCATTTTGATTATCCCAACAAAAAATATTAGAAGAATTTTATGTGTAATATTTGATATGTTTTTGTAATTTTTTGTATAAACAAATTTGTGAGCATGTAACAAACATATATTAGATGTTATTCATCAACTTTGTGATTTTAAAATCGCAAATGTGACTAAATTTGATTAAAAATATTAACAGGCACGCATCAAGCACTATAAATGCATCATCATCATCATAATAATAATAATAATAATAATAATAATAATAATAATAATAATAATAATAATAATAATAATAATAATAATAATAATAATAATAATAATAATAATAATAATAATAATAATAATAATAATAATAATAATAATAATAATAATAATAATAATAATAATAATAATAATAATAATAATAATATGGTCGTTCCTATCATTATCATCATTTTTATTTTCATTATAATAATGATTATAATAAAAATTTGAGTCTGTTGAAATTCAATTTTCTGGGAGGTAAGATCAAGTCTGACTGGCTCTGGTCATCTTTGAAAGTTCCAATTCTTATCCTTCTTAAAAAAAAGGCAAACTGTTTACAGAGAAAACTTCACAAAATGTTTCAGACACGGCTGCCGTGTCGGACAATAGAGCTAGACAAAACCACTTCGGATTATATACCTTCCTCTCCAATCCGTGCAAATAATATCCGTCCAGTTAATACCACGGGGTCCTCACCACGCGCACATTTCCCGAGAGCTATGAAGCACTGGACGAGAACCTGAAGGTAATAACTGGAGAGACCGAACATTCTTCTTCTGGAAAATTCCAAGTGTAGGAGGAGGCTTTCTTCTCTAGAACACCAAATCCTTCCAAGACAATTTCCAATGATTTCTCTCCAACGCGTCGCATCTTCGATCCTTCTCAATCTCAAGCTAATTTCTCTCCGCACTGATTAGTCACTTCTAATCATTCTTCTCTGTTCGTTTCTCTCTCTGATTGTACCTCTCCAGTAGTCACGCCGAGGTTCGGGTTCTCGATCCTTTACGCATCGCTCCAAATCTAGGGTTCTAGATTATGCTCTGACCTGACGAATCGAGCTGATTCTTTGATCGATGTGAGGAATTCGAAGTAGAGTCTGAGAGATTCTTGTAGATTCGAATTTGATTAGAGATGGATAGCCCGCAAGGCAATTCCAATTCCTTGCCTCCGTTTCTGACGAAGACTTACGACATGGTAGATGATCCCTCTACAGACAGCATCGTTTCGTGGAGTTCGAGTAATTTGAGCTTTGTGGTGTTGAATCCTCTGGAATTCGCGAGGGAATTGCTTCCTAAATACTTCAAGCATAATAATTTCTCCAGCTTCGTTAGGCAGCTTAATACTTATGTAAGTTTCTCCATTTTTCCTCATTTTTCTTTATTATTCATATTATAATTGTTTCATGCAACAAAAATTAATAGGTTATAAGGTATCGGTGGACTGAATTATCTCTGTAGCGAAATTTAGCTAACTTTCGTGATTGACACGTAAGTGAGGTTCATGTTGCTGTTCTCTTCCTAACGATACTGATACATCGTCAGTATTTTTTTCCTGATTTCTTAAAATTCCCTATGGTTTTGGGTTAATTTAGGTTTTCTAAATTGTGTGAGGAGAACTGGAAGGGAGAGGGAGAATTGGGTGGAGTTCTATATATATATATATATATATCCCTAAATTGGGGTTTCAGTGCGGGAGGTGGGTTGGATAGGGGAGGCTTTGATGTTAAATTTGGAGAATTGTATGAGTACTCAAGTTCTAGGTGACTATGGTCTTTCCTCTCCGGTCTAGTCCCCTTCTTTCAGGCCATCCCGTCTAAAGATTTTTGCTTTGAAATATATGAAGGGATCTCAAAAGTGTTGAAACATTATGTGAAACTCTGAACATATCCTACAACAAAAATCAAATACCGTATAGTTATTATGACTTCTTTTTCAATAATTACAACGGTTTTCGCACAGTATTACTCTCATATGTCTATTCGGCTTACCAGACAACTTAGAAAATGACAAAAAGAAGATGAATGTAACCGTTTGTAGCTGTACTCTGAAATTACATCATTCAATTTGGAATTCATTCAACCTAATTTGAGACCAAATTTGATAAAAGTCACTTCATTCATGCTTCTAAGGCCTAGCCAGTACTAGCTCAGAAAATTAAACTATTTTATTGACAGTTTTCTTTTCATTTGATTTATACTAGGGTTTTCACAAAGTAGACCCTGACCAATGGGAATTCGCAAATGATGACTTTGTAAAGGGGCAAAGGCACCGACTGAAAAATATACACAGGCGAAAGCCAATGTTCAGCCACTCTTCTCAACCCCAGCCTGGCATGGTGGGCCCGCAGGCAGGAACAGAGAAACATGAACTGCAGGAGAAAATTGACATGCTCAAACAAGATAAAGGCGCGCTTTTATCCAAGATCCAAAAGCATGCTGAGAAAAAACAGGATATTGACCAAAAGATGCAATATCTGGAGGAGAAACTCCAAGTTTTGGAGGATCGTCAGAAGGGTTTGATCACATATTTGGGCCAACTTGTAAGTAAACCTGGTTTCATATTAAAATTCTTGGGGCGGTCTGACCATGTAAACAAGAGGAGAAGGCACGAGGATGTGGATATGGTGGAAAACACTGTTTTACCTCTGACTGGTCTGGATACAGAACCTTTTGACAGAATAGAGTCGTCTTTGAACTCACTGGAGAACTTCTTTCGTGGGGTTAGTGAGGCGTATGGTGAAGAAGACATGTATTATGACCGAATTGCCCCCTCTGTACCGACGTCAGGTGTTGTTCTGACAGAGTTGAATGCCTCGTCAGAGGAGACCAACGGTCCGAATTTGGCTGAGTCAACGAGCCGCTCTGAGAGCCCTGTTGTTGCTGTAGCTGAAGTTGCGGCAACTGCAGACGCACGCAACAAGGTTTCAGAGATTGACATGAATTCTGAGCCGACAGCTGCTGAGGTGGAATCTTCACGAGCTGAGAACCAGAATCGAAATACAGGCCAGAATGATTTATTCTGGCAACAGTTTTTGACAGAGCAGCCTGGATCAAATGAAGAAGTGCAATCAGAGAGGCGGGACCCAGTTGACATGAGAAATGAAAGAGAGGGGTTTTGGTTGAATAGGAAGAATGTTGAAAATTTAACTGAGAAAATGGGGCATCTCACCTCATTGGAAAAAACTTGACATAATCTTTGTATCTTTTTCGGTATGTTATATGAGAGTGATATTCATGCGCGACATTTTGCTTCTCCTCCTCTTTCAGAACTTTATGTCGGTTTTGTCAGTGATGGATAGGAGAAGCTTTTATAATAACTTGATGTATTTCCCCATGAGCCATAGAAAATGGAGATTTCGTCAGCATGTAAAACCCCTTTGAAACGAGAAAGATGTGCCCCTTGATAGCGTGGATATTGTCCCATATACTGTAGATAGAATTCTGATTCAATCCAAGTTTACTGTTCCTTCTAAAAATCAGGTGTTCTGATAATTTAGTGGTGGCAAGTGATTTCCCATTAACTTCTTTTTGTAAAGAATTCTAAAAGAATATGCATCCTAATGCAAACGCTCAAAGGCCGATGCGATAATTGCAATATAAATTGAGATGTAAATCAAGTACTAATTTTCTTAGGTTGTATATGTAACAATTTTATTGAAATTGTCATGCTAGTAATTGCAATTAGTTTGTAAACATTATAGAGTTGAGAAATAAAATGCATTAAAAACATTGAATGGATTGCACACAAAAAAAGTGAATTATGGAGATGTAGTTGAACATTATTTGAGAATAATTGCCGATGTATGGAAAAATATTTTTACAATTGTATATAATGCACATGCTCTGGTTTTATGTAGCTAATATAAGGGGAGAAGCACAATGTTTATTTTGTTTGGCTTATCTTTTATTTTTTATTTTTTTTTATTAGGATCGTTCATTGGACTTCATTAAAAAAAATACTAATTTCAAATGAATTAAATTTTGACAATAGTAATTATTATAGAAGAATATTATAACAAAGTAAAATTTGAACATAAATAAATATTTTTCCAAAATCATTGATATTAAAACCTCATCTTTTATGATTATATTCAGAGGGGCTGTGTATCCTTGATATGTGATGCTTTAATTATGGGGTAGATCTTAGCATATTGGCCTCTATTTTTGTAGCATGTTGCTATTTGCCTTTGTGGTTTTCAGTATTATTTATTTTAATGTCCATGCTCTATAATTTCTCTGATGGTTATTTCAACTATTTATGAGATGGGTTTTCAGATTTTTCTTTGAAACAAATTTTCAAGAACAATGTGATATGTTGTCGTGGTTGTTGCTTTATTTGCTTTGATGACTTTGAATAGAGATGTATGTTTATCAATGGTACAATATAATGATCTAGAGATCTGATATTGTTCCCTTATCTAACTATATTATTTATCAAATAATGTTGGTAAGGTATGTTATGATATTTCAACAATACCATCTTATATAGTTTCTAATAGTGTTGTTAATTTTTTCTTTTTTTTTTTTCATCAATACTTGGTTTGAGGATTCAATGTTATGTCTCGCATGAACTATTCTATCTTAAATCATCGGGATCGTTTCAAATTATATAAATTTTAAAAACTTTTGATGGATTATCACATGATAATTAAATTATATGAAATTTAAAATATAATCAATTTATAAACCATTTTTCTATTTTTAAGTTTTTTTTTAATTTAGTTAAAATTCTATTGTCAAGATTGTCAAAATAGCCGTTGTCAAATGAAACTTCCCCTTGCATAAATATACCCTCTATTTTGCACTTCATATATCACTTTTATGTTCTTATGTAATGCATATTTTTTTTTGTTATATTTCTGTAAATGCTCTCTCATGATGGCTCATCATATATGATGCGGAGAGAGAAAAAAAAAACACATCTAACAAATATAAAATCAAACAAATGAGCCAAAATTTGGCAAGATGATTCAGTCATATAAAAAAAAAAGATAAAAGTCTCCATAGATCTTCAGATCATATTTGATTGAGATATAAATGAGGAATAAATCTCTTATACCTCACTCAAATATGCATAACTTAAAGAGTCATAAGTGGGAATAAAAGAGAATTATGACTTCATAATTTAAAGAGTCTAGAGAGGTTCCCTAAATTATTCCTCATGTTATATTTTCGTGAGACTCACAATTCATAGTGATAACGATGATGATTATCATTTTATCATTATTTTTATTATTATTATTATTATTATTGTTAATATTATTAATATTATGCTAGTATAATAATAATATTATTATTATTATCATTATTATTATTATTATTATTATTATTTTAATAATAATAATAATAATGTTATTTTTATTATTATTGTCATGAAATTAATTTTATTGTGGACATTATTATTATTATTTTTATATGATAACAGCGATACAAAAATTATTTATTTTTTATTCTCTTAATTACTTAATCAAATAAAAATAATGTATAATGCCACAATTTTATATAAAAAATTATACTTCAACGTTGGCACAGAATTGTTTGTCAAAAACAACAAAGGAAAAACAAATCGGTTGGGATCGTTGTTGTCAGATGACAACAGAGAGCAACTGCTTATATAACACACACCTACCAAAATATCTGCGGTGGATCGAACTCTATCGGCGCTATATCATTCTATTTTAGATCGGACGGTCCCATTGGCTTATCAAGTGGCTGGTTCTTGATTTCATCTCAATCGGACGGTTAAAAAATCTGCATAGAACTTTCAACTGTCATGCACAGGTTGAAGAGGATCCTACACCGATTTTTATTCTTCCGAGTTCCGCGAAGGAAGAAACAGACAGTGTTGCTCTGCCTCTCAGTCCCAATTCCAAATCGGAGAAAATGGCATGGATCTCATCAGTCTTTCGTCTACTCTCCATCTTCCTCTTTCTTTTCTCCGTCGCAATCTCTCAATCGATCCTCCTCCCGACCGATCGATCAAATCAAGAACAGAGCTGTCCGTCGTTCGATGCATCGTCGTACAACTACCCCGTCATCGGCATCGTTAGCCACCCAGGCGACGGCGCGAACGGCCGCCTGAGCAACGATACTAACGCCTCCTACATCGCAGCGTCTTATGTGAAGTTCGTCGAGGCTGCTGGCGCTCGCGTTGTGCCGTTCGTGTATAACGAACCTGAGGAAACCTTGTTGGAGGTTAATTTCTTTGTCTCTTTCTAATTATTACTTGATGGAGTAGAACTCTATTGACAGGATATGGATGTGTGCTCTGTTGTGTTTTATAGTTAATTTGTGAAATTTTGCTAAATTTGAATGTACGGATGTTCCTAATTAGTCTATGGAATGAATAATACAAGCAAACAGATGATGTACATGTACAAAAGGGGGAAAATGCTGATGAGCTTAACTTGTTTGGTTGCACATATCTAAGAATGCAACATTTAATTTAATGAATGTTAAATTTGAAAACCAGCATTATAGGTATAATTGTATAATTTTTATGGTTCATTATTTCATAAATCATGCATATAAAAAATGATGGCTTTGATGCATGTTTAACATCACTCAAATTATTTCAACTTTTCAACAGTGTAAGCATATCAAATTATGCCTGAATTTCAAAGAAATAGAATAATATGTAGGCTATTAAAATATCCAGAGACACATGTTATGCACTTGTCACTATGCTGATTTTTTTTTTTGGCCAAGATTTCTGAAATACAGTCAAGATTGATAAGGGATCACATCCCATTTATTTAATGATTGCTTATAGAATTAATGTATAACCACAAAACTATTTCTGTGTTTGCAGAAGTATAATGATTGGGAGGATCCATTCGAAAAGTTTACAGGAATGTTAAATATAACTTGATTTGTTTATACCACATGTTAATATTAATTTATTGTTTGCCATATATTCCATAGAAACTGAAATTGGTGAATGGAGTTCTGTTTACTGGCGGCTATGCCAAGACAGGCCCTTATTTTGAAAGAATCAAGAAAGTTTTTCAGGTGCTTTGCTTGATGATATTATTATTTCTAGTTATTTTAAACTAACATGTCTTTATTTGATTAATCAAGTGTCTAATGAACTAGCAATTACCTTGTGTCAGATTATTCTGGACAAGAATGATGCAGGCGAACACTTTCCCTTGTTAGCGATTTGCTTAGGTTTTGAGCTTGTAGCTATGGCTGTCAGTAAGGTAACCTAATTTCTTGAAATTGTTAAAAATTTGTAAATTTTTATCATTTAGTTTAGTAATGATTGGTGCTAATTCTTTTATTCTTTGTAACTAATATTGATATCTGTTAATTTAAACCATAGGGCCAATAAAGCCGATCATTCAGAAGTTCAGTTGGACTGAAACATTAGTTCAACTTGTTTACTATAATTTTATATTTGATTGTGTATAAATTTGCATGGATTTTATAGGATAACGACATACTTGAGAGATTCAGTGCACAAAATCAAGCGTCCATTCTTCAATTTGTAGATAAGGCTGCCACTAATATTTCTATTTTTCAAAGGTAACTGAATAAGGTATACAAATATGATATCTGAAGATAAATTTAAGTTAAGAAGCATGGATTCTACCAGCTACTGGCTTACTGCTACCTACTTGAACTGGAAAATGTTGGAATGTGCGAAGATAGGTTATTCACATGCATGCCAACAATACCAGAAAGGTTATTTTTCTTTTGTGTGTTTATTGTAAGCCTAACCTCAGATTATTTTCTATCAAATTTTACAGATTTTCCCCTCAATTAATTGAAAAGCTTAGTACTGACTGCCTCACAGTGCAAAATCATAAGGTAAGATTATGTTAACTGATGTCTTCTTAAGTGTGTCTATATTATTTTATTTTAATATGCTCTGCAACTCAAAACTAACCACATGAGTCTCATATCTTTTTGAAGTTTGGTATATCTCCTCAAAGACTGCAAGCAAATGACGCATTGTCGAATTTCTTCAGGATTTTGACCACCACGCCTGACAAAAATGGCAAGGTAGTGTAGAACCAATAAAATATTTTTCCCTACTAATCCTTTCCTCAAGGCATGATTTCTTTTGTAACTATTTGTATCAGATATATGTATCAAGCGTGCAAGCTTACAGATATCCCGTGACTGCTATTCAATGGCATCCTGAGGTACACTGACAGTTAAATTCTGAATACAAGTACTTGGAAATACTTTTATGCAGCTGTGCTTATGTTCCTACTACTTGATTGTTTCTGTTCAGAAAAATGTTTTTGAATGGGGACTTTCAGTGATTCCACACACTGAGGATGCAGTTTTTGTATCTCAATCTGTTGGCAACTATTTTATTAGGTAAATTGTGGAAAGTCTACTTCTTTCCTTCTTTTCAAAAGTTGGCAGTGCCAAGCATGTCTACTTCACTTTTTTTTTTTAAATAATCGTCTTCTTCCAGCCATTTGAATATCAAATGATATCATGTATGTTAAGATTCATTATAGTTTGGGGACATTATTTCTTGATATTATTTTCCCTTGAGAATTTTGTTAATCATCATATATGAAGGAAGAAAAACTCTAGAAATGTATAATTCAAACCTTTCTCATGCAGTGAAGCACGGAAATCACCAACAAGACCATCAATGAAGAAGGTGTTGGATAACCTCATCTATAACTACGCTCCCAGCTATTCTGGCGTTCTTGGGTAAGAGAACCCAATTTTCTTATTATCACTTTGTTATCTTGTTTTGGAAAATTGCAGACCAATATTCCAAGATATTAAAATTTTCAAAATTTTCTACAAAGGGAAATACTATAAAACAAACTTCAAAAAATTGAAAGCTCTAAGAAGAATGCAGTTTAAAGATGAAATTTTGGTACAAAGCGGTACAATTTCTGTTCAAATGCGCGAAGACTAGAACTAACTATTCTGTTGTTTCAGGAGGGGGTATGACGAGGTGTATATCTTCCAATGAGAACGAGATTCAATTGTTGATGTACACGTATTTCTATGTCAACCGGTCTTTGGCATGTTCCTAATTTCATATATGGTATACAAGATTGTACACACTATATTCTCATTAACTACAAATATCTGTCCAACTTCGTAAAACCCAAAATTCCCACGGTATACAGAAAATATTGAAATCCCATTGTGAAAAATATTTTCTTCTACTCGGCTACCATTATGTATCAGCTACTACAAAACGACTTGATATTAAATTATTCTTGATTTGTAAACTAAACAACATCTACTTCTGTTGAAAATAAGAAAATGCACGAATAATGTTGGTGTAATTGGTCTGATACTAGATTTGTCAAAGATGTCTAACCAGATGAAATTTAAAGAACAAAGATATGCTAGGACTACGTGCAGACTTGTTCCTTCAGTCTTCATACCCATGCACTGCCCTCCCAAGTAAATATATAAATGATTCCTTCTTCCTTGCGTGCATCCAAGTCAAAATGTAAGTGATGAATCTCATGCATACTCCCACTGAATTTGAAGAGAGAGTCCAGAACAAGGAATTTCATCTTTGTATATATACAAAATCATAATTTAGAAAAGTAAAAAATAATAATAACGAACCTAATCTCAGAAATTCATCAGTTGTCTGTTGCCCAGAATCTGTTTGCAAAATAAATACTCATTTTTGTTAACATGTCAATTTCACATTTGTTAGATCACCTCCTCCTTGGAGGGAATCCCCTTAATAGCATCTGTATACATCCTCACCTATTTCTCCAACCTTCGCACAATGCCACCAACTAAATTGCCAAAAGGCCCAAAACCAAACAAAAAGAGAGGGAAACAAAAACAAGGCAAAGAAAAAATAAATTAAAAAAGAAGAACAACAGAAAAAAAGGAGAAGAAGAAATTCAAAGATGTCAGTTATAGACAAGAACTATATTTTGTTTTGCATACAAACCCTCTCATGATATGGAAGCTTTATCAAGAGATAACCCCAAATCATCATCCGAGTCGAACTCCTCAGATGCATCAGCAAGAGCATTGAGCATGCTTAATACATCATTAGTGTCGTCCAAATAATACTTAGCTTTGCTTGGTTTCTGGCCAACAGTACAACCGAATAGTGATGTATTACAAGAGACAAGACCTCTCTTGACTAAATCGGCTAGGTTTTCAAACATATCTTCGTCGGATCTATCGTCACCTATGCATAAGACAAAGTCGGCTTGTCTCCCTTGTTCCTTCATTGTTGTCAAGATTCTCTCTGCTACCAATCCCTTGCTCACTCCCTACACAGGATAAACAAATTCTGTGTTATACATAAATCAAACATTATTGGGCCATGACACGTCATCACTAAAACAGAGGAAAATATTACAGAACCGCCCCTAACCATTTGATTTAATGAAAATCTCAAGTTAGCCCTGAATATCTATATTGTCTTTGATTAGGAAAAAAAAAAGTGTAGTTCAGGTGCTTCAGAAGATATCATAAAAAGGATCATCGGTAATGATTTCCAACTTTTATATGGCCAGAAAGAGGCATCTCATTACTAAGCTAGAATATGAAGTTTCCTCTTTGAAGAAATGAGAGAGAGAGAGAGAGAGAGAGAGAGAAACCTGAGGTTTAACTTCAACAATATATTGGCCACTCTTAACCGAAACAGGTTCATTGGCAAGCACACTTTCAAGATGATCGAGCAATTCTTTGGCTTGAGAAGAGCCAAAGCCAGGATCAGCATCTTGGTGGTGCCACACCAAGGCACTTTCTTTCTCCTCCATAGAAGATCCATCAGTGGACTCAGTGTATAGTTTCATCACAGGCTCTGCCATTTGCATCCATCCGAAGTCACAGTTCTGCATGCTCATCTCCCATGAGACGTCTTTATTCCACCTTCATTATATCATACCGAACATTAGATAATTTTTATCACAGATTATTAAAGGATATATGTATGTCCTACAAAGTATCACAAATGACAGACCTGTATGATCAAAATACTTCTAGTGGAGAATCATTAATCTATCTATACCATATAAGAACTATACATGACTCCTAGCCCAGTGCCTACTAAATGGTATCAAATTACGGCATCCTCCCCCCAGTCATTAGCTAAAGAGCAAAGATGGGCTACTCTTGGGGCTTCTCTGTTAAAAAGTAGGGAACCGACAATTCAAGAGGTATGTCTTTGTCAAACTCCATATATTTTGCAGGATATGCAATTAGTCCATCGTTTTGCAACGGTACATGTGTTTAGTCTTTATAGGATTGTTCATGTGACAGCTAATTGAACAGTGCAATTAATTACATACCTCATAAAGTAACCATGCTCAGCAGCGATACCAAGTCTGGGGCATGGATCAAACCACTTTTCAAGGTTATTTCTACCTCTGCCACTCACAACAAAAACCGCATTTTTCTTATCTGCACACAGCTCATTCACTATCCTAATAACACTTCCAGCAGGTGCTTTATTAATTGAGACCTGAGGCACCAATGTGCCATCATAATCAAGCAAAATAGCCCGATTCTTTGACGCCTCATACGCAGCCACAATAGAGTCCACATTGAGCTTTCTGAAGTTCGGGTCAAGTGCCACAACCCGAAAACCAAAACCCAAACCAATACCCCAGCATGTCCTTCTGAAGTGGTCCTTGCAACTCCTCTCCAGGTCTTGGAGGTAGCTGCGGGCCCAATACGCCACATCATGTGTACTGACATATCGATAGTGCTTCTCATGCCGAAGCTGTTTCTCGCCATCAGAGAGGGACACTGCCTCGTTCATAGCCTCAGCGGTGGATTCGATGTTCCATGGGTTGACCCGTATTGCACCGCTAAGAGAAGGGGAGCACCCTATGAACTCTGATACAACTAACATGCTACGTCTTGGGCCATCGACCTCTGACTCAGACCCTGATCCAAGGCTTGGTATTCCTTGCCGGCATACAATGTACTCATATGGAGTCAGGTTCATGCCATCTCGTACAGCTGTGACAACAACACACTCAGCGACAGTGTAAAAAGCAATTCTCTCCACACTGGAGACATCTCTATCTATGAAAACAACCGGCTTATATCCATCTTGGCCAAATTCATCATTTATTCTCTTACAACTCTCTTTTATCTCAGCTTGGACTTCCTCTAAATCCCTCCCTCTGCCACGGGCCGGGTTCGCAATCTGCACAAGGACAGCCCGTCCCAGCCATTTAGGGTGCATTTTTAGCATCTGCTCAAAAGCTAACAACTTCAAATTAATACCCTTAAATATATCCATGTCATCTACGCCCAAAAGGACGGTTTTGCCCTCAAATTGCTGCCTCAACTCAGCAACTCGCCACTCCCTGTCAGGCAGGCGAAGCACTGCTTGCACCTGTCCCATGTGGATCCCGACTGGCATGATTTTTATGCCGACAGTTCGACCGAAGTAGTCTAGACCAATGTAGCCTCGCTTGGACTGGTACTCTATGCCAAGCATGCGGCTACAGCAGGAAAGGAAGTGGCGTGCATAGTCAAAGGTATGGAAGCCAATTAGATCACAGTTTAGGAGAGCCTTAAGTATCTCCTCTCTGACAGGTAATGTCCGGTATATTTCTGACGAAGGAAACGGGCTGTGGAGGAAGAACCCAATACGGAGCCGGTTAAACCTGTAAGACATTATTTTAGTTAAAGTTCAATTAAGTGAAGATTTCACTTACCAACCACCAAGAAGATATTAAATTATGACCGGTCTATTTCCAGTGAAGCCGACAGTGGATAGGTGCATAAAATTAGAAATCTACTGGTTAATTTCTTTCAAGATTCTGTTGCTCATTAAACACACATTATAAATATAATTCTTGATTAGCAGCAGAAACTACATAAGATTTCTAGTTCCCAAAGGTTTTGATGCTGGCTCTTTGTACCTGAAAGCAGGAGTTGCAATTCCAATTTGCAAAAGCAGTCTGACTACTCAAAAGCCTAACCATGGAGTAAATGTGGGGTATTATACCTAAAATCCCCAACCAAACTCACTTCAATAAACAATATAATAACCAATTCTAAGTTCAAGATTGAAATAACTCTACAAAATCTCAAATTTCGCCGGAAATCCAAATCTAATAAAAAAAGTCGAACCTGCGCCGGAGGAATGTCGGGAGTGCCATGAGGTGGTAATCATGGATCCACACATAATCATCTTCTGGATTTATCACCTCCACAACCTTCTGAAAAAACTGCTTATTAGCAAGCACATAACTCTCCCACAAGCCCCGATCAAACCTCCCGCCATGATTCGCCGAGAACGGCAACATGTAGTGAAACAGTGGCCAGAGGTGTTGTTTGCAAAACCCCTGGTAATACCTCTCGTGCAGATCCGGCGGCAGAAAGGCCGGCACACACTTAAACCTCTCCAGCAAAGCTTGTGCCACGTCATCCTGTTCAGTGGGGTCCACGTCGACCTTTAGTGACCCGATGTACAGTACCTCCATGTCATCGGGCAAGCCGTCTTTGAGCTGTAGCAGGAGTGAGTCTTCGTCCCAGGAAAAGGACCACCCACGGCCATCCGGCCGCCGCCTGGCCCGTACGGGAAGCTGATTACAGACTATGAGTATTCGATCGGTGGCAAGAGAGGAAGGGACGTCGGAGGTGACGCTATTGGCGTGTTCTTCGTCTTCTAGCTCAGATAGAGTTCCTGGTACTGTCATGACCCGCTGCATCCGCCTCATCCCCGACCGGCTGGACCCGTTACCACCCAGCGCCGCAAAGTTTCCCGCTGCCAGATCTAGAAGGTTTGTATAAGATCTTGACATCATCTTGTCGATTGTTCGTTTAGCTCTAGATCTGACTGGGAATAGGTTATCAGGTAAGGAACCCTAGGTTTATGACAATTGATACCTTGATCGGATTGGATATTCCTCCTCTATTCCGGGGCAATAAACGGGATAATCGTGAATTCGTTGAATTTATTCCTCGATCGGAGGAAAGGAATACCGACCAAGTCGGAGAGCTTGAATTTAATAATTAATATATGAGCGAAACATCTGCTGGTGGGAGCTGTGTAAAGGTGGAGAAGAAAGAGTTGCAAGGGAAAATGGGAATAAAGATCGAGCGATTTGATATGGATTTGCTACTTTATTCCGAAAAATTAAATTTTCATAGACGTGTGAGTAGAAAACTAAACAACAGCCAGGATCAGACTATGGAGAAATGAAAAAAACGAGAGAAGAGGAGAAGCGAGAATAGGAGGATATTCGCTTGGTACAAGGCCGCTAAAATTGGCTAAAGCAAGTAGTTGGAACCAAAGCGGGGCTGTGCGAACCGGATAGGGTTCATCTCACCTCCAATTACAAACAAAAACGGAGGCGGATTAATCCTTAATTATGCGAATTATAAAATGCATCAAAGATTCCTAACGACCGCGCGTCCTCTCCAGTTCGAAATAAATGGAGGGAGGCTGGTCGCACAGGATAAGGTCGGCCAGCAGAGTACAGCATCCCAAAGGCCAGCTGGAGTCGCGCGCCCCCACCTTCTTTCGTGACCTCCACGTGCTGACGGTTGTGATGCCACCTTTACCCCTTTTCACCCCGTGATGAACGGTCCAGATTTCACGATCGCCAGCGCTAAAGGGCTACTCTTTTTTAATATATACATACACACACTTAAATCCTCTCCTTCTCCTCCGTTCCCTTTTGCATAACAAGCGCATTAAATTCTCCGTCCCCCCCCCCAGCCCGGTAAAATGAGGCGTGAGGGGGGACCTCGTGAAATGCCACGTGTCGGACCACCACAGGGTCCACTCCTCGATTTGATTAAATCGCTGCGTTTAAACACGCGGCAATGACAAGCATTGCATCACTTCTTGCGTGTCAATTTTCTCAGCCGCGCATTCCCTTGTTAGTCCCAGGGCTACACGATCAGATAGGTATCCGACAGAATTAAGGAGCACAAGAATACAAACCCGATGTTTTCTATTCGACCAATGCATCATTATTCATTGATGGTCGAAATTACTGGGTATAATTTTGTGTGCGCGTAGCAATAGTCGTCTCTGTACCCCAAACGGATGAATGCGTACGGGGTTGAGCGCGGAATCGCTGCGGGTAGATAAGAGCCATCCAAGTTTGACTTTATTACGACCCTATCCACGCCAGATTATAGGGACCGTCATGACTCATGATTTCAATTCAAGGGTATAAATGTCAATTTAGGTGTTTTCCTCATCGCTCAGGTTTGACCCGTTGAGTTGCGGTCGCAAACTACATCCTGGCAACCATTCTAGGTTTTTGTTGGGATCCTGTTGCCACGTCGGAATGTCGTGTTGGCTTCCTTTCAGCGATTTTGACGGCGTACAATTTATATTTTTATTATTATTGCTTTAGCAGAATACACCCTGGCAACCATAATTAGGATTTAGGAGATAAATATTAGTATCTATCAATTATTATCAATTATCATAACGACCTTTCTAAACATTCAACTTAAAAATCGCAATTAATTTAACAAAATTAAGCATTTATATTGTTTGAATTTAAATAGTTTTTCTTTATCTAATATTGCACCGAAAAAACATGTTCCGGATTTTTTTTTCCCTGAAAGCATATATTAAGGAAGGCAATTAAGATATACCAACCATATGAAATATTCAACATTATATAATCAATGTTTTAAATTGAATTAATTACATTCTTAAGGGTCGGTTAGATTTTGACATGCAATTATTAATTTCAAAAAGGTAAAACAGAAAGAGGAATGCTCAATTAACAACACGACGCGTTTATATTTAAAATTTTTAATTAGATTATATGTTGACCCTACACAATTCAGATCTCAATCTGTCAAAATTTAAAGATTATAAAAAAAAACATGCTTGTTTTACACACATAATTATTTTTTTCAAGTATAAATAATTCTTCATTGCCTTGGCCTATCAGTTTTGAAGTTGAAGCACGTGTTATTGACTCTTGGCACAAATGGGATCTAATTTTGACAGAGACAAATATATCTAACTAAGATTATTGACATTTATGAAAAATAAAAATGAACGGCTGAGATTTAACGGAGATAGATTAATGGGGAAAACGGAGGGATAATAAAATAGGGATAGATAGGGCTGTCAATGGATATGTATAATCTGAATCCGTATGAATCGATCCGTATATGGATCTAAAAAATATATGCGATAGTTTATAGGATCCGCATATTTATCTTAAAAAATAATCCATTTTACTTTTTGAATCCGTATTTGGATCATACATATTTTGAATCCGCTACGAATCCAATAAAATGATTTTATTTTAAATTTTTTAATAGCAAGATATATATAATAATAATTTATTTTGAATTATTATAATTATTTATAGATATAATTGTAATATAGTTAAATTAGTCTCGATGGTTATCATAATTTCTATTCTATATAGTTTTGTAAAAGAGAATTTATTTATAATTACATGTTATATTAAAATATTTTTATTGTGAAATTAGAGTTATTATCTTAATTTATATTTTTATAATATAAAATTATATATATTTATTCATATTAAATATGTATTTTATTATTTTAAACATTTGAATAAAAAATCAGAAATACAATCCGAATCCGATCCGATATCTACTAAAAAAAATGAATATCAATTTGTATTTAAATCCTCAAATTTTAATTGAATATGGATCCGTATGTAAATCTCATAGATTTTCAATAAATCCGTATGTGGATCGTACTAAATCAGATCCGAATCCGATCCATTGATAACCTTAGTGGTAGTATTAAATCAGATCCGAATCCGATCCGAAATAGAACTCCAGCATCGTTATCGGTCAAAGAATCGACAATGTCACCGTATGAATCGCTGCTGATAATGGTAAGACTGTGATTCCATGAGACGGTCTTGTGTGAGAGAACATGCGTCACGCTACTGACATCCGTGAAAGAATTCAGAGTGTGAAACAGAGCGTGCGTTGATTTGAAGCCTTTGATGATTCGCGACACGATGGTGTGGCGGTGAAGATGCACAGAGGTTTGATCTAACATTGAGCGTCGGTCGGATAAGATATTCGGATTAAGTCGCCTGGATGGATGTAATGCGTGATTGGGTGCTTTACTACACGTGACGAATAATCTAAAGAGCATGGCTTAAATTCAAAAAAAGTTTAAGAAAATAATAATAATAATATATGGAGCTATTTGGTGCAGGGATTTTTTTTATGTAAGGAAAATATATATATATATATATATTTTAAGAAATTTTAAAATAAAAAAATCGCACTTTAGGAATGCGGCCTTTTCAAAAATAATCCCTACCGTCAGGTGATAAACAGATTTTATTTATCTCTCGGCTATATCTTGTAACAAAATTAAGATGAAATTGAGATATAGAAAATATACATGTCTAATAGTGTGAAAAAATTAGAAATAAAAAAAATAACATTATTTTTTTAATTTTATCTCTCCGGCTAAATTTTATTTTCAGAAATTTATTGCATATTAATTTATAATTTGACCAAAAAACAAAGAAGAATAAAAATAAAAGTAACTTTTTGTGTTCAATTTTATGTGACTATAGTTGATAAGTGGATAAAAAGTATAGAGAAAGAGATAGATGATATGCTATGTCTGATAATGAATTATGGTGGTTATATCTGATAAAAAAAAGTAGAGAGAAGGAGACAAGGAAAAAAAAATGTAATTATTGTATCCACTTAATTGTGACTATTTAAATAGATTAAGTGTAATAATGAATTACAATGGATAAGTAAAATGATAATTCTTGTTTTATGTGAAAATAGTGACATGACTTGTTTGGTTATCTCTCTATTTTATATTTTTTTTTCTAAACTACACTGTCAAAATGGTGATAAAAGTAATTTTTTTAATTCTCAGTTTTACATAACATTGTCTTTATTTTTTAGGATAATTTCAAGTTTTGATCCTCGAATTTTTTTAAAAAAACCGAGTTAATTCTTCGACTTTTATTTGCATCAACTTAGTTCATCAACTAAAAAAAAAAAACTAAATTAGTCTCAATATTTTCTGAACATGACTGAGTTAGTTTTCTCATCAATTTTTTTCCTCTGCAAATTAATTTATTTAACATGTGAATTTTAATCTGCCACTTAGATATCAACAAACAATAAATTCTGATTAAAAATTAAACTTTTTTTCGCCGGAAGTAAGCTTAAGAAGCTTTATTCCATCATATATGAATAATTATAGTGAGATTTTGTATATGATGTTGCTCAATAAAAAAAATAATTATTCAATGTTTTTGAAATCAATTTATATTATATACAAATGAACAGAGTCGGAACTATAATAAGCATATCAAACCTTATGATAAAATTGAGTTGGTTTGAAAAAAAATTTGATTCAACTTTTGTTTGCACTTGCTATATTCAAATAGTAGATCAAAATCCACATCTATCAAATAAATCAATCCACATCAACAAAAAATTTCATGAAAGGCCTAACTTGGTCCTTTTGGAAAAATAAATGGACTAATTTGGTTCATTTTTTAAATATGAAGAGTCAATTCAGTGCAAATAGAATTTTATAAGACCAACTTAATTTTTTTCTTATTTATGAAATAATATATCTTCTTGTTATTTTTTATTCTTGTTACAACCGCCGAGGATAAGATTGGATATAGAGTTATATTTTTCATTATTTATTCTGTACCAAATTAGATACCATAAATTAATAAAACATACACATAACATGAAATTATTGAATAAATATTACGGAACGTGGAAATTCCAACCGAAAATTCAAATTTTGAAATTTCAAAATTTTCTTACATCCTCAAACATGCTGAATTTTGATTAAAAAAAATTCCCATTATTAAGCCATAATTATCATAAAATAAATATGAGATGCCTTTATGATCAATTATTATAAAAAAATTCCCATTATTAAGCCTAGTGATTAATTTTAATTTTGATGGCAACGTCACATCTCAATTATGTATTTACAAGCTTAATGTCAAACTAATTAAGAAGCTGAAAATCATTGCAAAATCTTACATTATCGCTAAGTCGTGGCCGATTACGTGCTAATCGAGTTCTTGGTTATTTTAAGTACTATTAGGTAACTTGGCACCAATTATATGCACCAGATTGATTTTGACAAGTAGGCATGGATTAATTATTTGTTTGATGTAAATTAATTCAGATTTCTCGTTGCTAATATGGTTTGAAAAAAAATTAGTATTATAATGTCATCGTTTTAATCATTTAGTGAGCTTTAATGACACCGAAAGGACTCGATCAACGGATAATGAATCTCAATTATTCGAAGATTTGAATTTAAATACAATTTCAAATATTAGCACATTGCATAGTTGGATTATAACCCATTAACAATAACTATATTTTTGTTAAATCTTGTCATAAATACATAATTATGTCATTATTGATTGGTTCACAAGATTTTTTTTCCCCTCTCAAGTACAAATAGATCGATGATTTAATTGTTATATATATTATACATAGCAACAGAAATATTAGAGGTTTAGAGCTACTATCTAATTGCAAACAAGAAATTATATTGTATACTCCAACTATAATAATATATTTACAAGTAAATTATAGTTTTCGATCGAGTAATCGTATAAAATTGCTTAATTCTGCATCCTTTTTTTCTTTTATCAAAATCCGAAATCGCATATTTTTCTTTTAAGATCTAAACATATAAAAAAATCTATATCTTATTTCTTGACATTGCCTCTTATATGCAGGAGTGAAGCCAACAATTTAGCAAATGATAGCTAGATTAATTTTAGATTTCTTGATTTTCTCTAACATCTCATTTTATTTTTCATAAATCCACGCAAAAAAAATAAATCAATATTATATGTTTTAAAAAAGATTTTCCATTAGAAAGATAAAAGTACATTTTTTTTTTCTGATGGATGTTAACTCTTGTTGTATGTATAACAAAATTATCTTCAGTTTTATTCACCTAATTCATCAAATATTTAAAATAATGATTAAGTAAAATATGCATGATAGATCATGCAAATTTCATCTTCTTCTTTTTTTTTTTGGAAACTCCATCTCTGCTTGTCTGAGTTTTATCTACATCTTGATTTGTCTTATTCAAATAATACAGATCAAATTTGCCATGATCAATTAAAGAGGTTTTGGAATTTGAATTAAATTCAAGTTGCACGTGTTGGGTGTCATAAATTTAATACGATTTTAAGTGACAACAATTATTACATCGTATACATAATAAATTGGTCCGTATAAAGTACCAAACTCTCCTTTAAATTTTTTTTTTCTATCCATTTTTTTCATTTATCTGAATATTTCTTTGAGATAAAAATATAATCAAATCTCTCAATTTTAAATATTTATAAAAAAATTCTTGTTATTATCATTAAGGACGTGTTTGTATAAAATGACGGATTACTCTAATTAACAACTAATCTAGTAATTCAGAATAGTCACTAATTCATTTTTTTATTAAATTAGCAGAATAATAAGGATCAATTCTTTAACTCAAAAATTATGAATAAATCTACCTACCAAATATGAAAATTATGAATAAATCTACCTACCCAAATGTGAAAATTATGAATAAATCTACCTACCCAAATATGAAAATTATGAATAAATCTACCTACCCAAATGTGAAAATTATGAATAAATCTACCTAGCCAAATATGAAATTTATGAATAAATCTACCTACCCAAATGTGAAAATTATGAATAAATCTACCTAGCCAAATATGAAATAGCGGTACGAAATAATCATCAACCTGGAGACCAAATTGTGATACCGGACCGGTATAACTAACTTGAATTAATGCTCCATATAAAGTCAAATTAAAGCAGCTAGGCCAGACACGTTATCCTAACAGCACAAAACATGCAAAATGTGGAAGCTAAATTTAAAGCTTCTTTATGTACCGGAATTACTGTCTCCGGATCCAAATCAAACAGAAAGGTACTGTACCAGTAATACTGTTACACACCAACAATAACTTTTAGCTGATACTATTCCAACCACTGAGGAGTTCTAATGTCACATGACTTAATCTCATCTCTCAATTAAAATGGTGCCTTAATTTCTTGGAATGATGGAATTGATTGATCACTGTACAATTATTTGACTTATTAAGTTAATCCCACTTGGGTAATCTTAAATAAATTAGAAGTGTGATATGATATGATATGATATGATATGATATTTTTTTTGTTAGAAAGAGAATAGTATTTTGAGGTAAATAAACTAGAAGTGTGATATGATATGATATGATATAATATTTTTTTTGTTACAAAGAGAATAGTATTTTGAGGTAAATAAACTAGAAGTGTGATATGATATCATATGATATAATATTTTTTTTTGTTACAAAGAGAATAGTATTTTGAGGTAAATAAACTAGAAGTGTGATATGATATGATATTTTTTTTTGTTACAAAGAGAACAATTTTTTGAGGTAAACAAACTAGAAGTGTGATATGATATGATATAATATTCTTTTTGTTACAAAGAGAATAGTATTTTGAGGTAAATAAACTAGAAGTGTGACATGATATAATATAATATTTTTTTTGGTACAAAGAGAATAGTATTTTGATACATGATATATCACCATCCAAATTTTAAAAAAAAATCACTCATATTTCCACATTAAAGATTAGAACTGCGAGAGGGATGGAGCAGGGATAAAATGGTAATTTAAAAAATTTATTACATATTATGTGTGATTTGTACAACTATTAACTGGTTAATTCAAAAGATGAGGAAATGTGAGAGATTTAATTATAAGTTTGGATGGTTCTATAAATACAATTATACAACAATAATAAAAAAAATTATGCAAAAAATTTTCCAAAAATTATAATCCTGATGGGCACGTGCTCAACCATTCCTAATTTTTGTTAACTTCAAATGTTGCAATTTTGTGTACTAATTTTCTCCATTGCGACCTCCCAAGGAGTACTTAGCACGTGCCACAATATCACCTAAGGCACCTACTGACCTCCAAACTTTAGCTACTGGTCAATTGCGTGCGAGATTGAAAGTCGTACGGACGTGGCGGGCCCCAACTGGCCCGTTTGGTGACTGGTCCTTGAGGCGGCGTGGAAATCGTGGTGGGGCCCGACCCGCGATGCTGTGTGGTGCATGGATCGGGCTGCAACTCCGAGCGCACGGATAAATTACAGAAACCAAGATGATAGCTCGGAATTGCATCTGTAATTATTGCAGGAGAAGATGTAAACGAGAGCAGCAATTGTATGCTGGAGACTGGGGCCCACGCGTTGCCAGCTGGACTGCCAGCGGCGGAGACAGCTGTCTCCCATTTGTACCCCGTGTCTCCTCTCCTCCGGTCTCTTGCCATCAAAGGAAGGGAAGGGGAGGGGAGGGGAGGGGAGGGGAGGGGAGGGGAGGGAAAGGAAAGGAAAGGAAGGAAGGGAAGGGGAGGGAAAGGAAAGGAAAGGAAGGGAAGGGAAGGGAAGGGAAGGGAAGGGAAGTTGTACAACCTACTCTTGTGTGGATGCATTTATGTTTATGCGATATGATGATTGTTAATTAATTAACGGTTCCTTGCAAAATTCCAACTAAATTGTGAGGAGTTGTGGTGAGATTTAACACCAGACATTTGGAGCATTAATGGTCGGTTATATTATATATCTTTGTTTGAAAGAGATTGAGAATGGAGGAAATAAAAATGAAACATATATATCACAAATCTTGAAAATTCGCGTATACGGGAAAAAAAAAATACATCATGTCGACTTTATTTACCTTTTAAGTTATCGTGATTTATTAAATTTCTTTTCTGAGAAGTTTAAACAAAAATTAAAGATAGAGTAGAATTCGGATACCGATTTTTGATGTAGTGATAAAAAAAAAAGTGAATATCACAAATTTAAAATTCAGATAGAATTTTTTTTTTGTAAATATTTAAAATTGAAATGGATAGACTTTCCTTTTTATCTAAAAAAAACATAAATTATAATCATCAAATAATATATAATAATATTTTCGAAACAAACAAATATGGCGTATATGCTTTTTTTTAATTTAATAAAAAAAAGGTCAAGGTCTTTATTTATATCCGATCAAAAATCTTTTAGAGGAACTATGCTTTCCACATAAAGATCATTATGTTAGCCAATTAAATTAGGTATGATTTTCAATATAACATATGTAGTAGATCTTAAAATGCTATACCCCAATGTGCAAGGAAAATCCATATATGGAGTCACAAATATCTGGTTGGAGATTTATTTTGTGTATATTTTTGGTTGGATGGTTTTGACTTTATTTTATCTAAAAAATATATATATATATACACAAGGTAACTATTTGTGACAAACAAGGAGCATGTATACTAATGTATATTAATTGATTTTCAAGGTTTATCAAACCAACTTTATCATTGGAATTCAAACAACATTTTATATGTTTTTATAGTAAGAATTTTATTTTTGTACCTATTAAGGCTTGAACTTTAGATTATTGAAAGAAATTTTATTACACGTTTCCGTATTAGATCATTTGCAATTTGCAAACAAGAATTATATTTGTTTAAAATATGAAACAAATATCATTGAAATATTAACACTCTAATAATATCATTTGCAATTTGCAAATATTAACACTCTAATATATTTTTTTCGTAAAATTTGAGTGATAATAATTTCAATAATTTCATTAATATAATATGAAACAAGTATTATATTTTATTTCATTTTCTCTAGATGAAATATTAGTTCAAAATAATGATCTAAACATTAATATATTTTGCCCGTCAATGCATAAGTGTAGCGTGCGGGGCGGACGCAAAATTTTAAAATTACGGAGATAAATTTTAAAAAATATTTTATTTGAGGATAATACGAGGATCAAAATATAGAAAAATTTTATAAAAAATTATAGATCAATTTAAATCACTTAACAAAAAAATAATTATTGTCACTTGTTGTCAGGCTGTGTGATGCCTTCCTTTGTAGATTGAATTCTTGAATTTTTAATATATGAAGTTGACATTGTGAAGTAAGCAGTTTTGAAATTTTCACATTATTCAAAATTGCGGAGTATATTCTATTTAAATTAAAGGAGATTTCTTGATAATTATTATTTTAATAATTAATTTTTTTTTAAAAATTTAAAAATATTAAAATAAAAAAATTTATAAATATATGCTTTAATTTATAGATCGATTGTGTTTCAAATTTCATGTAATTTAAGTATTCTTTGATATTTCATCAAATACCATTAAAATTATATGATAATTACAACAGTTCATATTTAACGATTTTTGATAGAATATCAAATGATCCATAAATTACATGAAATTTCAAACACATTCAATCTACAAGTTAAAAAATATATATATTTATATATTTGTCAACTTTTTTCTATTTTTTCTATTTTTAAAAATTATTTAAAAATTGATTGTCAGTTTTATCAAAATAATAATTGTCAAGAAATCCCTTCCCTAAATTAAATGTTATAAGATGGGTATTTGAATACACCTCATGAATTTAAACACATAAATACAAATATTAGTACTTTAATTGACTCCAAATCTACCTCTGTATAAGTCAAGTCAACCTCATTAAAGGAAAATGCAACATGATTACATGAGTCGTTATCGTTAATTAATTGACAATACTTGGACAACCAACTCATAGTTTGGTAGGCCTCTAATATAATATTAGAGTTATTTTTTAGATTTCATCTTAAAAAATATTTGTTATTTTTAATCACAAATTTATATGCTACACAAACTGAAAAGACAATTAATATTTTATATAATTAATAATACTACAAGTAGTTGCATAAAATTTTTTTATATAGGAATACTAATAGGTTATATCATTTTAACAAAAATATATAATATCTCAAACACAATAAATATACTTTTAAATAAAAATAAATAAAAAAAAAAGATAAAGTGACATAACTAATAAATTTTGAAATCCAACTATTTTTATAGAATATAGATTTGATTTGCAAATTCACAAGAATATGATATCATTATCAAAAAAGTAAATAATAAGTAATAGTGAAATTGAAAATAATTGGGGGCAGTGCAAATGTCCTTTCAAAAATATCAAGGAGAAAGAACATTTATATCCAAACAGGGAAGCAAAAGATAGTGAGTGCCAGAGAGAGATTTAAAAATCTGTACCAGCATTTTGAATTTATAGGAATTACTTTGAATGCAAGAAATTTGAGAAAAATAATAACATAGATGATGTACCAGAAAATAATTTATAATTTATAATTGGAGAGAAGGACAAGTTCCTTGGCCTCAAGTCTAATTTTAGGTGGACAAATTTTTGACAAGATAATGTCAATTTCAATTTCTTACAAGTAATTTCATTTCATGTGATAATATGAAAAAGGAAAAATGATAGAGAGAAATAGAAAAACATATTATATTATATTATATTATGTACAAGTTTGGAAAACTTGTTGCAGATAAAAAAAACTAAGTTCATTTGCAATAAATACAATTTTTTTCCATTTTTTCAAATTCAGTCTCTTAATTAATTATTTTTTCCTACTTATGAACTTGAGATTATTATCATATAAAAAATTGGAGAAGATATAATCATATAAGATGCAGTCATGATGCATTATCTTATTTATTTTTGTGGCGTCGCTTGTGAGTTGCAAATCTCATGCCCTCTTGATATTTTCAAAATAAATATGGTTGGAAAAATTATTATTACTCAACTTCCATATGCTTGTATAATATTTTTTTTGGCTTAGAAAAGTACATAATTAATTATTCATCTAACCAAAAATCTTTTTTTTTTCCTTAATTCCAAAATAGAGTTGCAATCCTCTCATTGTTACCTACTTTCGTACTTTGCGTAATTATTACGACAATTTGAAAAAAAAATGTATAAATTAAGACTTGATCAATTGTTGTTAATTCGGTGTTATATATCATTTTTTAAGAGAGAACGCTTATTTGACTTTTCAATTTCTTAATTTGAAAGGGTATAAAATTATTTTATATTTGTATCATGCTCATTGGGATTTATTTTCACTATTATCATTGCTCTCAATCTTTCATGTAGTTATTCATGTAATGCCACAATATAAAAATGTTAATTACTATTTTTTAACTCAATAAAAAAATTAAGCATATACTTATAGTGACATCAAATTTAAAAAAAAATGATGACAACATGTTTTTTTTGTTTACAATAAATCTTCGCAAGCGATAATACGCAATTATCGCTCTTACGAGTTGCGAAAAATCAATTCATCTTTAATCCAAAAGAAAGTATAATTATAAGAACTCTAGTTCAAAAAATTATATAACTCTTCATTTATTGGTATTTTACAATTCAAAAACAATACTCTTAACATGTAAAATCCAAAATTCGATCTTATTTTCTTAGTATTTTAAAATTCACGGCTATTGCATAAACATTCAATTTTATAATTTTTTTCAATTTGTTTCGAATACGATGAAGAGTTCATAAAATGAGCAACGAGAGTTAATTAGCCGTATTTATTGGGTATATATGCATGGTCATTTTTCGAATATTGCAAAAACTCGAAGTCATTTTAATAAAAAAAAATGAAATAGGTGGTACTCTATACCAAATTTCATGAAAAAAAAATTATTATGATAGACTAATACTAATTTATAGATGGTTAATTGTTTTCATAGAGGGTGATTACTATTTATTTATAAAAAAAATTTCCTTCTTGATCTTGTATATAACAAACTTAAAAAAATTTAATATTTTTTGTGAAAGCATTGCTCGTGAGGTAGAACTAATAAGATCAGCAATTTAGATTTATCGTCTCGAAGAAAATAAATTGTGAGAATTTTAGTTATTTTTGATGATTAATTAGGATAGAACTTGTTTTATACAAATATAGACTATAACTATAATGAAATGTGTATGATTTTTTTCTGTACCTTCATTTGTAGCCAAACAAGACTTGACAATTGATTGCTATGAAAAAAGGCTACTTTTGGAAATATCCATTTCAGACAGTTTTACATTTTGTTTTTTTTTTTTTTGTCACAATACCAAGAAATATCACACACACAAAAATTGATAACATAAAATAGAATATAACCATCACAATATAAAGGATGAGATGATTCTCCTAACTAGCTATAATATCCAAATAGCATCAATTTGATATCATCTGGATATGCTCTCAACTTGGTATAAAAAGAAAAGGGGATAGATATATGATATATCTATAACTAATGCTTTTTTCTTGGTACCAGTCAATGTGCTTCCATTCCAGCTTAAAAAGATTCCTCCAAGTTGATTAGACAATCTTATATCAACTTGGTTTTAAAAAAAAAAATTAATTTTTTATAATTTTGAAGTTACATTTAATTTAGTTTTTTCATATTTTATTGTTGTCATTAGTACTTTCCTCTGTATGAATAAATTAATTTAGATGGAAAAAAAAAACATAGATGCAAATAAGGACACAATTTTGTATACACCAGTTGTTAAAGAAGAAAATAATTTTGGATGATTGGGTTTTGAAAAGAGGAAAAAATTAAACAGAAATCATAAATTAAAATATGTAGAAAAATACAACCAAATCTTTGGTTTTTTTTAAGGGTGAACCAATGAAAAAGATGAAGGTTATGAAATAGAAATTAAATTGAATGGCTACAGATTAAAATATCATAAATAATAATAATTGTATAATACTCACATCTTTGGCTTGACAAAATTTTATTGTTTGTTCAATCAGAACTTGGCATCTTTTTCTTATATGCCATCCATTTATTTATAAATCATCTCCCACCACATGAACATGCAGATAATTAGAAATTACAAAAAATGAACTGTAATCACATTAGACTTGATATAATATTTAATAAAAAAATGTTGCTCCTTTAATAGCAGATAAAACTTTCAAGTTGCTGTTAGTTTAGGTTCTTTATAACGAGAATTTATATGACACAATATGTTGCGAGTCACCGACAGGTGTCATCACAAGAACAAAAAACCATCAAAAAGTTCCCCCAAAAAAAAATACAAAAAATAATAATAATTTGCGCTCAGGTTCCAGTTCCAGATGTGAATGACTCGCCACACCTCCGGTGATATGCAGCATCGCCACAGGGGATCTAGACTAGTAGCTTCCCTTTAAAATATTTTGTGCATGTTTATTGGTTCCTTGACACATTCCAATTTCCAGGTCTAATATAATACGTTTTATGTTTGTTTTTTTTTTTTATCCTTATGAGTGCTTGTCTAATTGAATAATGAATACCATTTCATGACTTTTCATAGGTTGAATGAATGCTTTAGATGCACAACAATAGCTTTTGAGATTCTTTTTTATAGAAAAAAAAAAAGAGGCAATTTGCTTTCACAAAAGTTACCTGCTTTATTATGCAACTGAAAGTCTCTTTTTATAACAAGTACATCAATTTTAGGTCCATTTTACTATACTAGTATTTACATGATATATACATACATGTAAAATATGTTATGTATTAATAGTTGCAAGGAGGTGGAGTCACTTCCAAGTGGGCCCAGTAGACAAAGAGTATATAGAAAAAAGCTAGTGTACAAACAATTGGATTGGGCTTGATTGTGACCTGTGTGGCTTGATTCTGTCTAGTGTACTGTTTCTACTTTAATGAAGCAAACCACATCTACATCTACATGGTATCTTTGATCTTTCTACCAAAATATATATGACATTATAGTATTGGAGTAAAATTAATGTATTTCTGAAAATATCGGATTTTTCGGTATTTTTAATTTAAAATTCGTTGAATCGATTTCAAATGATAAATTCAAACTGCTTATAAATTCTTTATATTAAAATTTTGTAGGATATAAAATTTTCTATTTTTAGAATTTTTTAACTATTTATTTTATATTTTTAAAAATTACCTATTTTTATATACACGGATTTATTATTATTATTAGAGTAAACTTACAAAAATCTGAAAAAATAGTTAAAAGTTCCTAAAAATAGAAAATTTCAGTATCCCGTAAGATTTTCATATGAAGAATTTATTGAGCAACTTTAATTTTTCATTTGAAGTCAATTTAATAGATTTTTAAATTTTAAAGCACCGAGAGACTGTGCTTTTAGGAGCATACTGGCTTTACTCATAATATTGTATTGTATTGTACTGTACCGTATTGTGCAAAAGGCCATTTTTTTTTATAAAATTGGAGGTCTCCATTTGTTAGAAATGGAGGGGAAGTATGGAAATTGAGGCAGATGCTGTCTCGCTCTCAAGGAGGGACCATATCTCCATTCCATAAAAAGGTGAAGGAAGGGGAAAAAAAATGAGAGGAGAGGGAAAATTTAGTTTTTTTTGGTTTTGGATAAGAAAGGTATTTGGCATTTTCTTTACACTTATTATTGTGGGTGCAAATGGATTTATAATAATTGTTGAAAATTACAAAAAAAAAAATTATACTTTCTAGTAGTGGATATAGGATATTGCTATATTTTATTTATTTTTATTAAAAAATGTGCAAGGGAGATGGAAGATAGATGTAAACATTAAATTATAAATTGATATCTTGGATTCTTGTAACCCAATTGGAATAGTTAAACTTTTTTCCTTTTTTTTTTTTGCCTTATTTAAATGTTTGGTGAGGAAATGATTGTGAGGTTTTCTACTTTGAAACTTGGTAATTTATATGCTATTTGTCTTTTTTTTTTCCTTTATTATTCAAAAATATAATACAAGGATTGCAACCTTGTTAATTAATATTTGAGTCTTGACCAATTGAGGGTCAGAAATATTTGTGGTTGCATTAAATATTGATGGGTTGATATAATTTCATAAAATTTGGGCCATGTAATATTGCGACTATTCAAAAGAGTATCAAAATGGGCCTGAGTACTGGTACAGGATCCAATACCAGATTTTGTCAATAGGTAGATTTTGTTGAATTTTTTTTTGGGTGGAATTATGTGCCTTTTAAAAACCATCCTTTTCCCCATTTATTGGTGAGATCTTTGAAGGGGATGATCAACATCTTGAGAATTAAATGCTGGCCGCATTTTAAGTTTTCGTATTCATAATTTCGATTTAAGTAGTTTAATAAAAATTTTATATTAAAATTTTATAAAATATCTAATTTTATCATTTTTAGAATTTTTTAATTATATTTTTAGAATTTTTAAAGACGGCTTTATTGAGCTCAAAAATAAATAAAAATAAAAAAATATTTGTTTGTTGAAGTCAACTTAAAAAATTCAGAAAAAATAGTTAAAAAAACTCTAAAAATGATAAATATTGGTATTTTATAAGATTTCGTTATGAAGAATTTTTTGAGCTATTTAAATCGAAACTTCGAACATGAAAACTTAAAATTTAAATCGTTAGCATTTCGGCCGAAACGCTAACGATAGCGCATTAGCAAAACTATATATATATATATATATATAACTTTTAAGCTTCTCTTAGAAAGAACTTTGTGACATTTTTTTTATAAAAATATTCCAACAAGAATATCAACCTTCATTACTTTATAAAAACATAAATAAATAAACAAAACAAAACGATCGAAGTATAGGAGAACTATACTGTAATTGCACAAACAAAACAAAAAAGAAAGCACAATCCTAAAGTAACCACAACACACAATTAATCAATTTTCAATTTGCTAAAACATTTCAAATACCAAAATGCACTCATACAAAATTCCCTAAAACAACAAAATAACATAAATAATCAGTTATTCAACAAATCAGTATCTTCTTCCTCAGTCTGATCTTCCGCAACCACTTGCGTAGATGCCGCGGCAGAGCCGCCCGTAACCTTTAACCTCCGGATACATTACATCGCTTCTAAATAGATATTCCAAATGACTTGAAACATCTGTTTAAAATTTAAACAGATTTAGAATGACAATATAAAGGGAATTTGGAACACAACCATCTATACTTTAAAATATATATATATATATATATATATATATATATATATTTTACTATATTTAATTCATAAAATCTAAAAGGACTATTGCTAATAATGTTAACTTTTTTGAGAACTTGATCTTTGATTTATACAACATTTATTTGGGATTTAGTCCAAACCTAAAAGTAAAAATCACGCAAGAAATTGGCAGGAAAAAGGCGGATGGAAAAGGGAAAATTTTGAATTCATTTAAAATGGCCCATGCACTTTACAATGTTTGCGTCTCTTTGTATTTTCCTTTTCCTTTTGGTTTTTTTTTTCTTTTTTACTAACGTTTCACTCTCGAAAAATTTCGACGAACAGTTCTGTTATGGATAAAAATTTTAATAGTTAATATATCATAATTATTAATTTTTTTTATCTATAATATAAATTCTGATTTATATTAGAATTAGTCAATTTCAATAGGTGCAAAGAAATCCACAGTGAGTTTGTTTGAATTTGAACACAGCCTTGTAATCCTTTGTTTGGATCGTTGTATCCATTGTTTGAGTCGTTTTTTGTTCAAAATGCAGCAAGAATTAATTTAGAAATTCAACTGAAACAATACATACAAAATGTGCGCTCTCGAAGTAGTAGAAATTAACGCCATCACATATTTTAATCGGCCCCCAATTCAAATCTTGCAAGTTGTAATTTGTTGGATAACAAGGTTTTTCAAATTTCTAAAATTGGATTATTCAACGACAAATGACAAGTTTATGAATTCTATGTGTGTGTGTAAATTTCATCAACCTCGTGACACAATTACACAAAGGCATATTTTGAAATTAACGCTCTCTAGATTTGCAACTCATTGTTTGTTCTAAAAACAAACCTCAATGAAACATCAACAAAAGATTTTGTTTTTTTTTTAATCAGAGTTTAATTCAAATTTAATTCTTTAAAAAAATATGATAGATATTTTGATAATAGAATGTTTGGACTTGTTAATTTTGTGTTCATATAGATTCTTTTTGATATTGAATTTGTATCTTCTGCTATGTTACACTGTGCAGTACAGTGTGTTATCTGTCTGATTAAGTTGAGATTCATACAATGTAAATCTTAAAAAATTCTCTTATAATTTATCCGTTCGTACACTGCACGACACTACATTGGTTGTGAAAAATATGTGGACGAACTTGATATCATTATCTATTGTTAAAAATCATTGATTAAATTTGAATAAATAAAAAATTTTGCCCTGCCAAAGGTTAATATTTTAGTAAAGAGTATGCGACAAAGAATAATAAAAGTAAATTGTTTTCTAAATATATTGATTCTTTTCCCCTTTTGCATCTTTTGTTTTTTTTTTTGTCTTTCTTTGTCTTTTTTTTTTCCTTTGTCTATTTCTTTTTATCTTTTTACTGGTACACTGGTAGTAGTTGGTACCATGTCTTTCAGAGTTAGTGTAAGTTCTTGAATATATTTTATTAAAAAAGATGGATCATTTGATACTGATTTTGATAATGAATTTTCAAAAAAATATCATAAAACTAAAAATAAAAAAGTAAAATTGTACTGGTAGCATGCATATAAATAATCAAACAATCAAATTTCATAAAAAAAAATGTTAGTTACAAAGAAAAAGAAGTCCTTAGCCATGGAGTTTAAATATGCTATCATTATTTGATCCAAAGTTTCTAATTATACACTCTTCTATAATTATATATACATTTTTCTTTCATCAATCTTTGGATTATTTTTTGGGAATAGAATCTCTAAAATTGTACTTCATTTAGGATATGTTTAATTGTCACATGATCACAAATATCACGAGAATTAATGCATAGATATATGTTTATGTACTCAATTGACATAATTTAAGCGAACATCTAATTAGTTTTGATATATAGTGATACACCACATGAATAAATTCACCTCAAAAAAAGTTCAATTTGAACCACAAACTCAAATTTCCTCCATAAAATTAAAATCCTCCAAGAGAATGGCGGGGATAAAATTCAAACCTCAACAAAAAGGCAAATCTAATCTATGTCCTTTCTAGGCCTCTTTATTTATTTCATATATATTTTTATATATATATATATCATTCCTACTTTAATAATCAATAAACAAACATTGTACATCGTACAATTTAAATCAGTACAAAAATAAAAAAAAAAAGCCCCAATCTCCGCTTCACTTCTCAAAAAATTCTACTCAGAAAACCGCCAGTCTCTTTTTGAAACCCCAAATGAGAAAAAAGCACAAAAAAATTTGTTCTTTTTTGGTGCCAAGCATGAAAGCATTTATATTTAAAGAGGAGGTTTAAATAAACAGAGAGGGCCCATGGGCCCACTTTTTGAAAAAATAAAAAAGGAAAAGAAAAGTGATTGTGGGTATTAATTAAATGAAGTGCCACTTTGTATGCTGACTAATAATTAATAAATATTAAATAATGATGCATGTCAATTGAGTATAACATCATGCAAGTAATTTTGATATATTTTTTTTCTGTCAATTTGTCAGAGGCCAGTTACCATGTGGAAATGTGAAAAGTTTTTGTTTCAAATTGAAATTAATCTAGTACTAGTAGTTGTTAAATATCATCTTTTTTTTTTTTTGTTTTATGTTAGGGTTTTGGGTTTAGGGTTTTCTTGTACCTTGCAATTTGCTAGCAATAAATATTTATAAGAAAAGGAGAAATTTCTTTTCTGATTTTTTAAAAAATACCAATGTCTTACGTCTATACCAATTGACTATATTGTCTCACAAAATTTGGTTCATCAATTTAAGCATTTTTTTTTTACTTTTAGGTACCGAAAAGCAAATTGCCATATTTTTTAATTACTTAAAATTTGCATTTTTTGCATATTAAAAATCATTGATGATTTGTTTTTGAATAATGCTGATTGCATAATTTTTTTTACTATTTAATTTTCAATACGTTCTCGAATGAATAGACAAAATTAAACAAATTATTTGAATTAGTTGGAAATTTTATAAATTATACGTGCTTTTTACAATATTAATTTTCATTCTAAAAGAATCAAAATTCCAATAGATCTTTAAGCACTACAAAATTAAACTATTTTTAATTCTAAATTTCTTCAAATTATTCTTAAATTTCAAATCTATCATGTCATTTCTGCATTCAAATACAAAACATAACGTCTCATTTATCTCATAACTCCGTTTAAAAAGAATAATTAAAAAATAAAGTTATCACCACTTTACACAAAGAATATAACTTTATCTTCAATTATCCTCATTTTATTCTCCTTCTAAACAAAAAGGCATGTTATTATATAAACAACTCCAGATCCCCCACTTAAATTTGAGTTTCATTTCACTGAAATTCAAACTGCCACCTTTGCATCTTTCTGACCAACCAAACTTCTCTGATAATCAATTTCTCAATTCTCTGGCAACACTCACGCCAGAATATCAGAAGCTAAGCAAAGCAACCATGAGATGGGGAAGATCAAAACGAAATCAAGAAGAGAATAATTCAACAGAGAAGAAGGGTTTCTCCTTGTCAGATCTCCTCTCCTCTTTTTCATGGCTATCCAAGCTCCGATCGCACAATAAACCACAGAGCAATCTCACCTCTCCGAAATCTCCTCCTTGCAAACCCAAATGTGTTTCAAAGAACCTTGTACAAAATTCCAAACACTATACCCCGGATCCTTCCTCGCCTCGCCATGTGTCTACCGACCAAACCGTTGCCCCTCGACGCCGCTCCGTGGGTGACGAGGATCGACCCATTCCGAACCGACACATACGCCACTACTCTGTAGGCGGGGACCATGTTCGCGCCACGTCTTCGATGACATTAGGCCATGTCATCCCTTTCTCTGTCGTTCTCAAACAGAACCAAAGCATTCCGCCTATGTCTCCTTTGTACCGAGACGAAGTACGTGATCCGGGATTATATCCGCACAAAATTCGGCAGCGGCGAAGAAAGCTTAAAGGCCGATTGATCGTGGCGGCTTCTGATGACACTCACAGAAGATCGTTCAGTGGCAAGACACGATCGAGGAGACATCACAGAGTTAGCACTCGCTCGTTTCGACAAGGGAGAAAAGCTCTGGAGAATTTTGCGGTGGTGAAAAGGTCGAGCGAGCCCGAGAGAGATTTCAAGAAGTCGATGGTGGAGATGATACTAGAGAAAGGGATCCGACGGCCGGAGGAGCTCGAGAGATTGCTGGCGTGTTATCTCACATTAAATGCTGATGAACATTATGATGTAATTGTTAAGGTTTTTAGGCAGGTGTGTTTTGAGATTAATCGCAAACAATTTGGTGGTAAAATGTAGAATTTTCTTTTCTTTTTTTTTTATGATCTGGTCTCTCTGTTTTAGTATATATATGTTATATGATTTAAGGGATAATTAATTGGCGTTTTCATGTGATGTTGTTCATCAATTGAATGAACTAGAAAATTATCAAGAAATGCATTTGATTTTTTTTTCCTGTTTAGCTGAATAATAATTATTTGTACACGTTTTTAATTAATTTGTTCTTATTTTTTATTGTAATTTGGTTATAATTTCACAAATAGGTTGTTAGAAATGTCAATTAAATGTCTGTATGTGTTTTAGAAAATAAATTAAAGAGATACGATTTATATTTCACTTCAAATTACATTAAAATGAATTTAAAACGCTTTTGAATATGTTTATACACATTTTTAATCAATTAACATCATTTCTGATTGAAATATCATCAAAATTAATATATAACCTACTAAATTATATTTATTTATTATTTATATGTCTTTTTTAATGCTAAATTTGATTAGTTATAATCTATAATTTACTTCAAATTGCATTAAAATATATTTTACATGTTTATGAAGTTATCCGAGCAAAATCAAATATATATGAGAGACATGACGCATTATATTCTTTGAGAATGCTTTTAAAAGACATTTTAAATGAGTATGCTCATATTTTTAATCATTTTATATCTCATTCATTCATGATGGTGATATCATCAAAAATCTTAAATATATTTCAAATGATATCTTTTACATATTTAAAATTTTATCATAACTAAATCAAATAGAAATGATGAAGATTAGACATAAAATTCTATGAGAATGCGTTTAAAACGCCTTTTTATAGTGTTGTTGAAATTTTTTTTAACAATTTTATGTCTCATTTATAATTATTATATCACCAAAACTTATAAATACATTTCGAATAATATCTTCTATAGATTTATAAATTTATCCGAACTAAATCAAACAAATACGATACATTTTGCGCATAAAATTCTATCAGAATGCATCTATAAATTACACATCCAGTTCAAGTGAAAATCAATTATTTTGTCAAGATATTAGTCAAGCTGTCTAATTTGATTACTTTTTTACCAATCCTTGCAAAGTAAATTTCTCAACCTTACAAAATTCAAAAATATCTCTTTGGAGATTTAATTACTGAAACAATACTGAAATGTGGGCCACATGGATAGATGCTGGTACCAGAAGGCCCATAAAACCAATTTATTCTCAGATGCAGATCAAATATATTTTCAGATATATTTATGTGGCCCAAAAAGTTTGGCTAGAAAAAAAA
The DNA here is from genome assembly GCA_037678475.1 of x Bolboschoenoplectus mariqueter. Lineage (NCBI taxonomy): Eukaryota > Viridiplantae > Streptophyta > Magnoliopsida > Poales > Cyperaceae > x Bolboschoenoplectus > x Bolboschoenoplectus mariqueter. The sequence continues at coordinate 507,975 of CM075281.1, forward strand.
ATAAGGGATCAAATGCAGTTTTTTGTGGTGGGCTTGCATGTTGATGTTTTTTTTTTAAAAAATATTATTGATTCCAAATTTTAATTACAAAGGAAAAAATGTGAATATTGACATTTTGTTTTATGTCAAAATCAGCACACTAACTTTAAAAATCGTAAAATTTTATTTTATTTTATTTTTTTGTATAAGCTTTTTTTTTTATCAATAGACCATAAATATCAAATAGTTTGCAGTCCTCAATTTTGGTGCATTGCTATTTCCAAATTATTAGTTCGCACCAAAATTAATGAAATTTGAAGTTTATGATTTATCTAAATGTACCACTCTTAACATAGAGGAGATTAATTGTACGAATCCGTATATGCTATTATTCCAAATAGAAAAATAGGGATTTATTAGGGGAAAATACGTCGGAACAAAAAGGACGAATGTGATCGGCTCTCTTTGAAATTTAGGAGATTTTTTTTAAACAAATCCAATCCGTTCGTTTTAATCCAACGATCCTGATTGGAATAATAGGGTCTTACTTCGCTATTTGAAATTATTCTTGCACCTCATTTTTTGTATTTTTTACCCGTACATTTAAAAATATTTATATAAAACGGTTAACTTATTTATATATAAATCTGAAAGTATTTATGAGTAGTATAAAAAATATTTATTACTTTTTTTATGAATGATTATAAAAAAATTGAAGTTAAAAAATTTTATTGTACAAATAAAAACACAGCCTGACATTCATATAAAATATTAATGGCATGGGTATGAAATATTGTACAAGTAAAAACATAACTTGATAAATAAAATTCAATTTAAAAATTTTATTACATCAATAATTTAAAATATAGATATTTTTGTCATTATATATAAATATTTAAAAAAAATATGAATAAATCTGATGTGCAAATAAGAGGTGTGTGTATTACTCAGAAATAATAGGTGATTTCATTCCATAATTGTACATATTTTCTTTGTGCATGAATATACACACAGGTTGAAAGCAACTCCAAAATTAAAAGAAGAAGTTTTATGATCTGAAAACTACCGATGAGTTTTGAAAGCAAAATAAAAATGACAGGAAAAATAATTTAAGCCATGAATGATTGCTAAATTTATTATTAGAAAAAAGACATGGATTGAAATAGTCCCTTCACCACAAAAAGAAAAAAAAAAGTATTTCTTACATTACAAGTCGTATCAACCTCCCTTTTTTTAATAAACCTTCCATTCAACCTTTTTTTGTCTAATCATTTTCAAAAATCAAACGTGAACAAAATTTCCACTATATTTTATAATTTTTCTGATAATTACAATTGGAACATCGACATCATTTGCTGTTGTGTTGGCTTATATACTAACCCAGAAGGTCAAAAATAAAAAGTAAATAAATTGCATGCTGAGAGAATGAAAATGAAATTAATAAAATAAAATTGAATTATAATAAAAAAAAGCGGCGCCTTCAACCAAGCCACTTTGTCCTACGTGGCTGTAGGCCCCACCAGCAATTACAAATTCTCAGCCGACAGATATCAAATTCCTCTCCATTCCATATCAATGCCATTTTATACCTTCCCTCTCCTTTCTCCTTTTAAAGATAAATGGACATGTCCATTTCATGTTAAAGCGGAGATGAAGTTTCAATATTTCTATTCCTTTCCAGGTTCTTGACTTCTTGCACGTGTGAAGGGAAAAAACAGGGACACACCACACGTGTGTCAATCAATCTATACCAGAGAGGTACACCCGGGCCTGAATCAATGTCATACCGACCTTAAAACCCGGTACCACCGTGAAACCAACTTTCTTATCCCGGTATGTCGGTACCTTTCTGGCCCCACCTCTCTCCTCTGCCATGACGCTCTCCATGTAAACTTCAGAGAAACTGGTTCCTCTTCTGACCTGAAATATCGACGCCTTCGTTTCCGTTCCGAACGAGAAAAAGAGGCAATGGAGCAACCAAACCCTTCTAGCCATCTCAGCAAATCCCATGAACCAATCTGAATTTGGAAAATCATGGCATGTTTTGATTCTATTTCTCTGGTGAAGATCTTTAAAGAAGGATAATTCCATTCTAGGTTGCACCATGCTCAAGTACTTGGCGCTTAAAAACACTTTGAATCCTCTCGTAGATTTCTCTTCTTCGCTTCCGATCTGTAATAGTTCCTTGATATTTAACGATTTAAAATAATTGAACTCGTCGAAGAATCTGGTGCTATTCCATCTCCCTCTATCTTGCAAGATTTCCAAGTTGAAATCTTTCTTGTGAAAATCTGAAAACATGATGTTGCATACGTATGATTCAAAATAGAAGCTCCGGTGTGCAGAATTTTTATGACCTGTACCAGTAGTATGTATCGCCTTTGCTGCAGCATCCAAATCCCAACCAGCACCAATCATGTGTTCTACCATCAACCTTACAAAATTTCTTATCGATTTAACGACGAACCTGAGTGCACATAAGAAGTGTGTCGGATTGAGACCAGACAGGTGGAGCCCATCAAGAGATGCCAGTGTTTTACCAGGATATGCTTTCATCTCCAATTCACGGCTTTTTAAATTCAGGTGCGCTAACTCGGACCGAAGAGACACCAACTCAGAGTCTTTCTGATCGATATCAGATTCAAGCTTCTTTGATGTTATCTCATATGTTTTCAAAAGGCTCTGCTGCTCATGAATTTGAGACTGGAGAGGAGAACTCAACTGGAGACTGTGGTCGAGGAAAGCCCGCTTGAGGTCTGACACGTGGCGCAGTTCTTTCACAACAGCGAGATCAGCCGATTGGATTGAGGCAGGATCATACGGCGACTGTGCCGATTGAAGTTGTGCATATGCAGCCTTGATCGAAGAAGCACTCGCAAACAGCTCGGCGATAAGAGATTCCATGGTATCCGGTGCATATGGTGGGAACCTGAAAGAAGAGGAAGGAGAGGAGCTGGATGCACTGGAAGAGACCAGCGCTTCGGGGAAACTGGAGGGGTTGCGACGAGGACGGTGGAAGAGCTTGGAGGAGATTTTGGTTAGGGTTTGATGGCTTGATTGGGATGGTTTCTTGGAAGAATCCATGGAGGTCAAGAGTTGGTTTGGTTTTGTTAGCTTTTTTTCTTTCCTACTATCATAAAAAGAGCTTTTTGTCCAAATCCATGGAGAGGAAGAGAGGTGGTTTGGTTTGATTTTCTCGTAGAAAAAAAGGGGTGGTGGGGTTTTGTTTGTAAAAAAGGGGCAGAGGGGCCCGAATGAAAAGTGAAGGAGATAGAGGTTGACATGCGGGACCCAGTTTTGAACGGTCAGGTGATGCTCTTTTTGTTTAAAACGTTTAATAAATCTTGCGCGTTTTGAGTAGATATTCGATGATCACGGAAAGAAAATTCGAAACGGACTTTTTGTATGGAGCAAAGAAAAGAGAGAGAGAGAATCTTGTTGGCCTCTTGGAAGAACAATTTGCCTAACTTTTTCATACCTCTTTGATCCACTGGCAGCACTCTTAATTTTATCCAAAAAAATGTTAAAGAAAAATGATAACTGTATTTTTTAATAATATTTTATTTATTAAAATTAAAAGTTATATATTTTATATTTATATTTGTGTAATAAAAATTTTAACTATAATTTTTTCTATATTCATTTAGAAAAAATAAACGATAAATATTTTTTATATTATTTATAAATACTTATAAATTTAAATGTAAATAAATTATTTATTTAATATGAATATTTTAATGTAAAAAAAAAATAAGAGAAGTAAAATATGAGATAAATTTCGCTTTAAAATGGAAAATCACAAACATGACTCAATTCAAGGCCTGGACAGGCCCATATAGCCTAGCCCCCCCCCCCCCCCCCCCCCCCCCCCCCAACCACCACCACCACCACCACCACCACCCCCACTCTATAAAATTTGCAAGGTCTATACTCTACTACATGGACCTAGAATGTTAGGCCCAATATCATTTTCACAATAAATGCATCTATATATAGCCCCTTTTAATTTCTCTCCATACCAAAACTCTAAACACAAAAAGTTGTGTAATGTATCTGGGGGGGGGGGGGGGGGGGGGCATAATTAGAGTCAAAACAAACAGCTGAAGCTAATCTATTTTAGCCAATAGGATGTGGATATAAGTACAGCATGATTGAGTGTGATGTAAAGCAAAGCAAAGCAAGCGACAGCCATCATTAAAATAAAAGGGGATCAAAATCAAATGCGCTTGGCGCTATAGCTCAGCTCTCGTGGCTGGCGTGTCGCCTCACTTAATTCCTTTAATTAATGGGTTTATTTTGATTTTGGAAACCTCGGTATTCGTGCTAATCAAGACCGTCGGTACTTCCCTCCTCGAAATTCGCGCTAATACGTGGTTTATTGGGCTCATCCTCGTGCTCCATGTTCGCATGCGTTTCTGGACTTAGGAGATGGACGGATTCTCTGTGGCGGATACGGTGTAACAGGATAGCGTGCTGTGGTCTGTGGGGCAGTTATGGGGTAGAACCGGCCTAAGAAAAGATCGGTGAGGATCCGTTGATAATTATTATTTTAATAATTTTGATGATAATTTTTTAAATAATTTTTAAAAATCTTAAAAATAAGAAAAAAATTATGAACATATTGTTTGATTTATAAATCAATTGTGTTTTAAATTTCATACAATTTAAATATTATTTAATACTCCACAAAAAACAATTAAAATTACATAACATTTATAATGATTTATATTTAACGGTCTTTGATAAAATATCAAATAATCTTTAAATTATATGAAATTTGAAACACAATTAATTTATAAGTTAAAAAAATATGTTTGCCATTTTTTTTTCTATTTTTGAGAATTTTTAAAAATATTTTAAAATTAATTATCAAAATTATGGAGATAATAATTATTAAAAGATTTCCTTCTAAAAATGATTGTGTGGAACTGTTGATGCTAGGTACTAGGAGTTTGCCCGTGTCATGCATGCATGTGTATTTAGTATTTTTCTATCAAAAATTCACATTTTAGGAGTGATTTTTTTTTATATTCATGGTATTTATTTTTAGGGTAGGAACTCATTTATATTTACGTGTTATTATCAAATTTTATAAAAAAAATTGATTATTGTTGGTGTTGTTATGTAAAATTTATTAATATGAATCGTGTCAAATTTTAAGTTATTTGAAAAACTGTAGAATTTATGTTAAATTTCACCTTTTTTTTTATATGTATGATATTAATGAAAATATGTATGTAAAATTTATACTTGACAGTATCTATTAACTATAACCTTCAATTGGTTTTTGTTGGTCGAATTAGAGTATATATAATTTTATTCATCATTCATCAAATAATATTAAAAAAAACTGATGATTTAATTTTAATATTTTTTTGTGGAAGATCAAGTAAATTCAAACAATTCCAAATAATATAGAATAAGTTCGAAAAATTAATCCAAAATTGATGCATGCCACATTAAAATGATAGGTGACATATCCACAATTATACTTCTTAATTGTTTTGATAAATTCTTAATTATTCTTTTATATAAATATAAAGGTCTGAGTCATTCAAATTAAAACATTCATAATGAATCTCTCATTTTTATTTCAAACACGCAATCTCGTATATAAAGAATATTATTTTTATCACTAAATTAAATATTAATTCTCTTTGATTATCATTTTCATCTAAAACAAATATGATTTTCTAACTTACTACTGTCTTCTTACAAAGTTCAACATGAAAATATAAATATTTTTAGTCCAACTAATGAATTCTACTTATTCCTCCATTTGACAAATAAAGTAAATGTGATTTAAGTGTTTTAAGACATTTTAATGTACTAAACAGAATTAATTTAATGTGAAATAAATTAAAATATTTATAAAGATATAGTAAAATTAAATTGCTAAATTTCATAATTTTTAACATATGTTACTCTCACTACTTCATATATTTACTTTATTACCATAAAAATTAATATTTTAAAATAATTTAATATTTATTTCGTTTTAATTTACTTCACTTATCAAATAAGCGGTATATTTTTATAATTAAGTTTAACACAACACATGCTCTCCTTAGAAATTGGCACAAAAAAAAAAAACTAAACTTTTTTCGAATTACTTTAAATATATCAAATTGGGGTGCTTTTTAGACACAATGATGTCTAAAACAATTTGACACAAACATGTCACCTCTTTTGAACAAACAATTGTCCACGTGATTTAATTCAATTCCGAGAAGTACACAACGTACTTTCACAAAAAGTTTAAACCAATCCTAGCTTGTGCATCCGACCATTTCATGAAAAACAGAGGAGAACAAACTTGTGTAAAAAAAGAAAAAAAAAAGAAAAAATGTGTTGTGATTCATCAAATCGTTCATGCCTTGATCATCATCAATGTATTAAACTTGAGCACGTGTTGTCTGTGGTCCCTTAAAGAATCCGAGCTGGAGACATTTTTGAGGCTGTCCCCACTGCACGTGCACCTCACGTGACCTCAATAGTTAACACCTCATCAAGCATTACGCCAATGTCATTATTTGATACGAGCATTATTGTATAATGTGCAATGTACAATGTGAACTGATGATATATGATGATATATAGATACAGTTGTTGATGTTGATGTTGTTATTGATACGGATATTATTGTATGTATTGAATGAATTGTTATATATGATCATGATTTTTTTATGTAAATTTATTTTATACGATATTGTCATTATTTAGTTTAAATGAGATATTATGTATATTTAAGTTGAATAATGAAATTACTGTATAAAATAAGATTGTTAATATGTATAATAACTCATTTAACGTGTATGGTAAATTTCGTATCGACGATGGTATTATATAATTATAATATTTTTCATGTACAATTAGGGCATAGTCGATAGTTATGAGATTTTACGGGATAAAAATATACGGGAATAGAAATCCAAAAATTAATCTGTAGGAAACTTTCGAGCGGAAATAGGAAATGAGAATATATAAGAAAAATCATTCTGATGCACATTCAAATTTTATAAAAAATATTTAAAAATAAATAAATACTGAGACATAAGCTCTTATTTCAAAAAAAAAAAAACAAAATTAAGCGGTTAAATATTAATTCTATCTATGTCATCTATCCAATTCCAGCTATGCGTAGCTAATAATGGCATTGTGATTGTATTGATGTAGAATGTGGATCCAATTATCTAAATTCCTAGATATGTATTTCGTGATTACTAGATATGTATTTCGTCGCATCTCGAGATTCTAAAAATGAACTAAGATAATGATGATCTTTCATGAAATAATTAATGTTATAATAAGATGAAAAATGTACATATAATAAGTGGACGGTTCGATTTAGACCCATGACGAAGTTCAAAAGGTTACATACTGGAAGACAATTAATTGACATTTAAGCTGCGTTTCCGAGTTTGAGAGAAAAGGGAAGAGAAGATAAATGAGGGGATGTTAAATTGTTTACACTCAAATTTGAAGGTGAATAATTATTGGCAAAATAAATAGAGAAATTCTTCACATTTATTTCCATTCATTTTTATTTAACCCCATAAACTTAAACTTAGGAGTAAAATAAAATATAGTTATTCCCTCCCTCTCTTCCATTAACCTCTATTGAAGCACACCCTTAATATCTAACTAATAATCGAACTACGTATAAAAATGTATATGAAAATTAGTTTCTAATTGATAACCTAATTTATATTTTTTTATTATTATGTACAAATATCTTTTGAAAAACTAGAATCCAAATAAGACAAGAATTTTATTAATGAAGAAATATATTTTCTCCAAATTTTCTCTCACTCTTCCCTCTTTTTCCTGACGAAGGTGGCGACAGCTGTGAATTTTCTTCAATCAATCAGAACATCTTTAATCCATTAATGGATCACATCATGCTCTCATTAAATATCCAGAAACGACATACAGTGTATAAACCTATAAATCAATCATTTGGAGCATCCAAAGATACTAACTTCCAAAATTATCTTGTACATCCATTCCGGCCATTTGTAACTCTGCCATAGAAGATCAAGCGCACATTCTATAGTTCCCTTTTATACCAGTAAGCACACCAGCTCTGAAAAAAGAAAAGAAAAAGAAAAGAAATAGGAAGCAGTAAGCACCGCTTGAGGGATGCATCTGCTCAGTATACGACTGTACCAGAGTTCTCTCGGTTCAAGAGAAAGCAGAAGAAAAGAGTGCTTCCCCGAGTACCACCTCCATTGATGATTTGATTCAGGCGAGAACGATGCAATGTGCAACTTTCCTGGTTAGTAGCTTCTATTTTATTTTTGAGATGAATAACCAGTACAAATTTCCCTCAATTTGTGACCGTTTTTCTTAATCCGATTCTGTCTATCAGGTTAAACTTGTAGGTCTACCTCTTCGAACAATGGAAATTTACAATCGCAATGCCAAAGTGTAACTTTCCTCCATGGCCAGACCTTCTCAGCGCAACAAAACCGGCACAACGAGAGAAAACCACGTCGAATCGCACGTGCACCTCACCAATTCGATCCATATGCACCGGCACAGTCTGATGCAGGTCCCGTCGGAGCACAAATCCCTTATACGGGACCTGATAGCTCTTCAGCGGTCCCGGTCCCTGCAAGACCCATCCACTAGCCCTAGATCTGTCAGTGAACTGGATGTGTCCAGTAAAAAGAGCAGAAAGAGTACACATGAGGTCAAAACCCTATTGGACCAGCTAGAAGAGATGCCGAAGAGGAAACAGAGGTACAAGGGGCCAAAGAGAGATCGCCGCAGTCTTAGTGTGAGGAGATCCCGGGCAAGAGTTGGAATTGCAGAAAAAGCTCACAAGTCACAGATTGGTGGAGAGGGGAAACAAGAAGTAGAGTTGGATGCAAGTCAAGATACAAAAAATGTGTGTGGGATTCCATGGAACTGGTCAAGGATTCACCACAGAGGCAAGTCATTTATTGAAAAGAGCCTATCTTGTGCCCTTGCTGATGCAAGGGTCAGGGATGCAGATGGAAGTTCCCAACATTTTCAAGGGAATGGGTCAAATTTGGATAGGCCGAGCTTTCGCATCAATACCACAACAGAATCAGAATCAGACTCAGAAACACTATCTGAATCAGAATCTGAGTCACTTCCTTTACTGGCAGAGGAATCAGGAAATGATTCCTATTCTGACATACTATCTGATTGTAGATCCGGTAAAAGCAATTGCAGGCAAAGCCGTAGCCTGACTCAGAAGTATATACCAAAAACATTCAAGGATATAGTCGGTCAGAGCCTTGTCACACAAGCTTTGGCAAATGCTGTTGCAAGGAAAAGAATAGGCTCGGTTTATCTCTTCTATGGGTCTCATGGAACAGGGAAGACCTCTTGTGCTCGAGTCTTTGCCAAGGCTTTGAACTGCCAATCAGCCGAACAACCTAAACCTTGTGACATGTGCAACTCCTGTATTTCACACAATCTTGGCAAGAACCGGTACATAATAGAGTTACGCCCTGTTGATAATTCCACCAAGTTCGAGAAAGTTCTTGAAACCCTTAATTACAACCCCCATAGATACCATGTGTTGATTATTGATGAGTGTAATAATCTACCCCCTGATACGTGGGGCATAATCACAAGGGTTATTGACAAGGAGCCTAGTAATGTAGTTTTTGTCCTAATAAGTATCAGTCTTGATCTGCCACACATGGTAATTTCCAGGTGCCAGAAATTCTTTTTCCCAAAGCTGAAGGAATTGGAAATAGTAAATGCATTGCAATGGGTGTCCAGTAGCGAAGGCTTGGAAGTGGATAGAGATGCGTTGAAATTGATCGCCTCTCGGTCTGATGGATCTTTAAGAGATGCTGAGATGACTCTCGAGCAGCTGAGTTTGTTGGGGCAGAGGATTTCAGTTTCTCTTGTTCAAGAGCTTGTAAGTTCTTGTTTTTTTTTTCACTCCTCTCTTTTGGTCGGGTATTTATATTTCTGTGAACTCTAGACTTTCTAACAGTGTTATTTTATACATTAAACTATTTGGGAGGGAGTTGTTGATTGTATACAATATAACATGGATTTTTTTGGATAATTGGTATTTGGTATAGTCTTCATACATACCCCTAAAATGGCATCATTGTTTCTTGCCATATATAACTCTTTTAATGATAAATTTCATGGATGCTCCTTCTCTTATGTTTCTTTTTTAAAATATATGGGAGTATCTTTGTTTACTATCCACTCACGTGGAAACTAAGTAAGAAAGAAAGGACAGGGAAAATAGTTTTTTGTATTAGGTGGGGTGGGGTTGGCATATACACCAACCATGTCTCTTATGTTTTCTACGATTATATATGATGTTTGTTTCTTTTCTGGGGTTAGTGCGATATTTTTGCAGATTGCTGGATTGTTTAACATAGACATTGAAGTGTTGAATAGTTTATATGTTATTGCTTGCTTTATTCAATGTGAGCTTTTGGAAATGTATAATGCTGCTTAGTTTTGTTAATATTTTATCAGGTGGGAATGATCTCTGATGACAAGCTTGTGGACCTGCTTGACTTGGCATTATCTGCTGACACAATAAACACTGTTAAAAAATTAAGACAACTAATAGAGACTGGCGTGGAGCCCTTGGCATTAATGTCACAACTCGCCACAGTAATTACAGATATTCTTGCCGGGAGCTATGCTCTCAATTCAGGAAGGCGTAGAAAGTTTTTCAAGCCGCCAAACTGTAAGCAAAGATAATAAATAGTTCTACAGTTTTACCCATCATAGACTTAATATTTTTAGTTTTGTGAGATCTCTTCTGATGTGAGATATTTACCATGCAAAAATTACTTTTAACACTGAAGCGAGTGCTAAATTTCAAAATTCCCATAGATTGCAATTTGTTAGTCTGATTGACATGTTCATAGTTTGGACTGTATATGTAAGAATTAGGGATATTTTGCCTTGATTAGTTTATTATAGACTAGTTCTTGTAGAATTTGCATTTCAAAAGTTCTCTCTACTTTGTCATTCAATGGGAAATTGCCTCTGGTTGTATTGTAAAAAAAAATTTTCTGGGTCAAGAATCCACCAACTCCTCTGGTAGGTAACACCATGCTCTGCGGGTTTCCGATATTTATGTGTTCTTATGGCACATCATGGTTTACACTAGATATTTCTCATAATTTCATTAAAGAAGTGTTCTTTTTGTAAGGATATCTTTTTATGCAAGTTTATTGTTATTGCTTATTTTTTGTTTTGGTTGCAACAGTATCAAAGGAAGACATGGAGAAATTGCGCCAAGCTCTGAGAATACTTTCTGAGGCTGAGAAGCAGCTGAGAGTTACAACAGACAAGGTCACATGGCTAACTGCCGCATTGCTTCAACTTGCTCCTGACCAAAATTACCTGCTCCCTACCTCATCTGGCGCAACCCCAAGCAAGAACCATACTCCCACTACCCGTGAAAATATACAAGAGGGAGTTATGCAAGGAAACCGTGATCACGATAATGTTTTCCCCTCAATGAGAGGAAATGATGAAAATGTCCCCAGCACCTCGAATTATGGTGCAAGGAGTAGGCTTGATAATAGCCAAATTTGGCAGGAAGTGCTCAACAATGTTCAATCTGATTCTCTTAGAAGGTTCTTGATCCAGGAAGCAAAGATTAATTCAGTTACCTTAGGAGAAGGTAATTTAGTTAGAGGAAGGATCACTTGACAATGGTTATTTTGACAACCTTGACAATGGTTTTTTAAAAAAGTTCAAAGCAATATCTAAAAATAGAAAAAACAAGTTTATAGACATTTTCTTGGACTTATAATTGATTGTGTTTCAAATTTCGTGTAATTTAAGAGTCATTTGATATTCCATCAAAGATCATCAAAGTTGCATGACATTTGCAATGGTCTATATTTAGTGGTATTTGACGGAATATCAACTGAAAATTAAGTTGCATGAATTTGAAACACAATCAATCTATAAGTTCAAGAATGTCTATTAAATTTTTTCTATTTTTAAGATTTTCTTTGAATTTATTTGAAAATCCATTGTCAAGATTGTCAAAATAACTATTGTCAACTGGTCCCTCATTTAGTTAAGTTTTTGAATTTTAACTTTTCTTTTTATTGTTCACAGTATTTTTCCCAATTAATTTTTTGAAGAATATTGAGCAGCAAATCCAAATGGACTACCAACTATCTTCGAAAAACCAGTCTTACGTGCCTAGCCTCTGATTGTTTATTTATTTTTCCTTTTTGCTCCTTTGTGCAGCTCCTACCGTACAATTAACATTTAGCTCAAATGCAAACAAATCCAAAGCTGAGAAGTTCAGGGGCCAGATTTTAAATGCATTTGAAGCTACCCTCTCCTGTGGAGTCATTCTCGAAATCAGATATGAAACCAAGAAAGAAATTGAAAATCCAGAGAATGGCATGACACTGAGGCGGTCACTGACCAGCCAGGACAGACATTTTTTTTCTGGGCAAGAGAATGAACATTTTGTCAGAGTTATTGGGCCCCATATTCTGACAGAAGGTGAAGTAATTCGAACTGGACCTGTAGGGTTGGGTAAAGGGAAGAGAAATAAAAGTTTCTGGATTGGAGAGGCTTCTTCTTTGGGTTACCAACAGCATTTGGCACCTTTGTCAGAGAGATCGGAAATGGGTTCTGGAAAAAAAGATGGATCAATTGCTGAAAAGCTTGAGAGGGAGAACTTGTAAGTTTTTTTTTTTTTTGCATTGTTACATATTAAAATAATTATAATTTTGAGTTTAGAAAAATATTGATGAGTTGAGATTCTGCAGGAGATTGGAGCCTAGTTCACGAAGTTTACTCTGCTGGAGAGCAACAAAAGCTAGTCAGAGAAAGGTAATTGTACATTCTAATTCCTTGATGAGAAGGCATTTTAACAATACATGTGCATGTGCATACACCCAAAAATCAAAGAAAAGGGGAAAAAAATTAGTCCTATCTGGAGGGGCTCTAAGGTATAAATATTACTTGTTACTGGATTTTGGACTGTGGACTAGTAGTTGGAGGTTCTTCAAGCTTAATTTCTGCACATAAATCTAAATTTGCACATTGAGCAAGGTACAAAATTATGGACTATGAGTTTTCATTTCAGATTTCGGTGCAACTTTCAAAATTGAGGATTAGGTCAAGAAGACCTCACTCTCTCATCAGATGCGGGATGTTTAGTAGGTGTTTGAAGGCTAGAACTCCAAGGTAAATTTTGGTGTAAGTTGATCAGATTGCAGTAGGTTTGTTCCGTGTTTACTCTAGGAGTTTAGGGAATATATATATATATTTAGTAGCAGGTCAGAATGTTTTTCTTTAGATGATTTTATAATGTTGTTCATTCAATTTGAAAATTGATGTTATGCATTGAGCATAAATCTTCAAGTGCATCTGCATCTTGAGTTGCATAAAATAGCTGCTGCTGCGAAGTAATTCTTGTTTGGAGTAGTTGATTTTATGGAAATGGCTTTGAAGCTGCTTCTTCTTTGTTTTATTTTATTCAACCAAATTTTAGTCCATAAGGTACTAATATAATATCTAGGATACTTTCTTTTATTGCTGAAGAGTTAATAATTTGTAGCACACATTTTCACATATAGTGCTTAACTATAGGTTCAGCATCCATAGTTTTTAATATGATGTGAATGTATGATTCGGTAATTCTGCTGTTTTTTTTCCCTTTCTTCGAAAAGAAACACTATATGTAGGATTTGTTTTTGATAAATTTATATGTTGGACAATTAAAATCATTACCCTATGTTCGGTAGTTGTAATGTCCGAGCACAGTAATATATGTTGCAGCTACAGTTACAAGATTGGCACATTTAATTAATTAACTTGTGTAACTTGTTATTTTCTTTCCGCATACGAACTTACGAATGAGCAACAATGTAAATTTTAAACGTTTCGTACTGTCTCCTATGCTGAAAATTATTTCATTGAAGAGGTTTTTGAGATGGAAAATATTATGGAGATATTATAATTGATATTATTATCGATATGAATTTTATTATATATATTAAATAAGTTTATATATATGTTAATGATTTTATTTTATACAATATATTTATTATTTAATTTAAATATAATTAACATGCATAATAAATTAATAATTTATTTAAGTTAAATAATGATGATATTATACTAAATGAATTTGTATAATAAAATCATTAATATATATAATAATTATTTAACATATATAATAAAATTTATATCGATAATAATATCAACATAACTGTGTGTGTGTATATGTATGTATGTATCAGCTCTCTTTTGAGATTTCCTGTTATATAGTACGAATTCTATAACAAATGGACGGAATGCGTATAGGAATTTTAGATTTAGGAGACGAAAACGATCCGAGAAAAAAAAAAAACAGGAAATTATCGCCTACTCCCTAAGATGCGAGCTGCATAAAATCCTGACCGTTGCTTCAAAATTTAAACGGTTGTGATTCACATCTCAACGAGGAACTTAACGAGAAGAGGACACGTGGCCTGCTATCCTTGGAAAAAAAAAGTAGTAGTTACAGAGCAGATGTTTGACTTGAACATCAGCGTAGGTCAACTTTACTGTCGCTTCGCTCTTTCTCCGTTTCTTTCACCCTCGTTCCAAATCTCAACGCACGCTTTCTTCCCGCCGACTAATCTGATCTCTCTGTATAAATTTCTTCTTCTCTCTCTTGATAGATCCAGTGCGAGTTCAGTTGCATGAGCGAAGCAGGAACCAGATCTGGCTATTTCGTGCCCTGAAATCACATTCTACTAATGGAAGATTCTAATTCCGATTTAGTAATTGAAGAATTAGAGGAAGACGAAGAGGAAAGGATAGAAGAGGAAACATCGAGACAAGAATTAGGAGGTCGGAAATCACAGCTCAAAAAGGAGCCTTCCTTCTCGCGCTGGTGCAAAGATGGAGACCCCGCCGCAGAGATTTCTCTGGCTGATGCGGATTCGCAGGAGTTTGATATGCCTTTTTTAAATGGAAACTCGTCGGAGAGGGAGAAATCTGATAACGGAGTAGAGGACAGAGGGTATTCGAGTTTTGATGTAGAGAATGGGTTGCATGGTGAATTAAAATACTCGAAAACTGATGGTGGATCGGTTTCTCCATTGTTTGTGCTGAAGATTTTGATGTATGTGCTCATTTGGTACACTCTGAGTACATGCCTTACCTTGTAAGTGCTCCATCAATCTCTTTGAATTATTTTCAGTATTCTTTTTCAATTAACTACCTGAATTGGTTATTCAATAGAGCAAACTACAGGGCAAGCAGCTAATTACAAAAACTAAAGTTAAGGTGCATATGTGCAAAATGAGAAGAGTTGAGAGCTTTGGTGTAGTTAATAGTTCTCTCTTTATGATGCAGTTTAAAAATTCAAAATTTTGACCTCTGTTACATATCTATAAATCTATCTGATAAAGGTATAATAAGGAGATGCTAGGGAAGAAATATTTCCACTTTCCTGCACCATTACTGATGAACACTGTACATTTCACAATGCAAGCGGTATTGTCCAAGGTTATTATTTTTTTTCGATCAAGGAAATCCGGAAACAGAGATGAAAAAATGTCATGGAAAGATTACTCAATACGAGGTATTAGTTGTTGGCTTTTTTGTTTAATCAATTCTCTGCATTACTGTGTTCTTTATGCCAATGTAATCAGATTGTTTGTTAAGAGTCTTTATTACTACTAAAGGAGCGTTTTTGTGCCACAAGTTGACCAACCTCTCTTTTGCATTAATATGTCAAAATTTCAAAGTTCAAATGATGAAATTGAACCCTTGACTTTGTTCTTCTTCACAATTCAACCATGTGCGTAAATATTTGTGTATTCTTTAGCTCATTCAGTAGAAGACCAAAAGGCTGAAAGATCAAACCATCAAGGTAATTGTAACAGATAAATTGTAGTGCATTGATTGTTTAGTCTCTTGATCTTGTACTAAATGACCTATTACAAACTGTTAGATGCACATCGCTTCTGAACACGGTTTCAGTTTGAACTTCATATTTTGAAATAATACTGTGTAAGAGAGGTTGCCGCATTGAACCCTCCTCGTACTAATAACTTCCTGTTCTTTTATATGGTGTGCAGTTGTCCCGTTAGGTTTAGCAACGGCTCTAGATATAAACTTGAGCAATGTTTCCCTTGTTTTCATTACTGTTACATTTGCTACCATGGTGAGGTTCTCTTTAATCAAAATAAAAAGTTTGAAAATTAAATGGGCTAATTATATGCTGCTCCTAAACTTTTGTTTTTCTATTTTTCAGTGTAAATCTGCAGGCCCAATTTTTATACTCTTGTTCGCTTTTGCATTTAGGTGAGTTGAATTAGCTAATAACAGTATATGATTTCTCTCGAATTTCTTAATTTTGTAGACACTAAAATGCAAAAAAAACCATGGAAGCCGCTAAAAACCTTATGATACCATCTGTGCCCTCCACATAATGAAATACCTCATATTTACCATGAGTATGACTCTTAGTCTATACCCCTCCTTTCCTAATTGCTACAAAGAGTGCCCAAACTAGCCTTGGTTATCTCACCTTCATTCAATGAGAAAGAGTTCGAGCAGTTTGCATTTTGAAGAAAAAGGGGAAGCATAGTATAGAGAAATTTTCCTTTCTGCTTTCTTGGATATACCTAATAAGTCCCCTTTCTAAATTGTGTACTTCCTCAGTTTGGATTTGTGCTTTGTATTTATTGTTTTGCAGAGTCTTGCATGAAATATCACTAATATATAATCTTCATTATTTTTCTTTTAAAGATTGGAAAAACCAAGCTTTAAGCTTCTTGGAATCATGCTTGTCATTTCAGTTGGAGTTCTGTTGTCAGGTATATGGTGCTCTCTCTCTCTCTCTCTCTAAGTCTGTGTATTGCTGGTTTCTAAGTCTGTGTGTTGCTGGCTTAATATTGAATGGTAAAATTTTCAGTTGCAAAGGCGACAGAGTTCAATATGTGGGGATTTATTTTAATAATGCTAGCAGCAGTTTTGTCAGGCTTTAGGTGGGCCATGACTCAGATTCTCCTTCAGGTTAATATTCTCCAGATGTTGTTTCTTTTACTTTCTGGTCCATCAATTCTGTAAAAAGTTACCGTATGCCTCAAAAAAATTATAGCCCCCTGGAAAACATATTATTTCCTTTGTGCATTTTGTATGAATGGAAATGGTACATATGAACCTCGCAAAGATGAGAAGATCTAAAATCTCTGTCAGAATATCATTGTGGGTATTTTAATGATTAATAATAATTGTGTATTGACAAGTTTAATTGATCAATTGTTCTTCTTTTTAATAAAGCATGCTCAGATGAAAAAAAAAGGACGACTATCCTGGATACTTTCTCACTTTCTGAATAGATTTTTTTATTTTTGACCTTCCTATACTGACTTGAACTCTTTTTCGCATCCTTTCATGTGCGGCTGTTGAACATATCACAAAGAAAGAGGGATACGGTAAGCTGATGCTGATTCATATAAAATATATTTTTTAAACTGAACTTGTTTTTTATCCTTAATTACTAAAATGTTCAGTTGCTGATGCCTTTCAGGTCTAAAAGATCCAATTAACCTGATGAGTTCTGTGACACCTGTCATGGCCATAGTGACTGCTATTTTATCTCTGATGATAGATCCATGGAGCGAATTTAGCAAAAACAATTTTTTTAATAATCCTCGTCACATATTAAGGAGTTGCCTATTGTTGCTTTTCGGTGGGGCCATGGCCTTCCTCATGGTGAGTATTAGAAGTCGCTTTCTTGCAGTATTCCTTTCGAGTATCGATGTGTCATCCTGTAATATACCAATGTGCTGTCTGAATTGATGATCAGATGATGATCTTCATGAGAATCAGAAGTTATTGTTAGCTTCTATCAAAGGATTTAGAAGGTTGTCAATTTGTACCTAACACAACCCACGCTGACAACTTTTGTCAGGTTAGATCGTACCATGAACCATCTTGGTGGAAAGCATAGATATTCTTAGATATCTATATGCTAAATTATTTATAGGCAATTATATAATGTATGTTCAGTTTTAGATGAAAATATACCTTTGGAACAAACTTAGTTAAATTCTCTCTTTTACTAAATTCTTTTGTGAGCAAAAAAAAAATATATTCTTAAATAATTGTAGGGGTGATTGGTATCTCCATTCCAATCATGTGTTTAAACCCAAAGTAAGCTAGTCCAACAAATTGTAGTAAAAGTCCACCTGATATGACCTAAAGTCTCAAGTTTGGTTTAGGGCTTGAATTCATCAAGCAACATGCACTGAGTATCAAAACATAGATTGCAGTTGATAGTAGACACAAACCATTTTCTACAAACTTTCTTTCCCATCTTTTTACTGAGATATTTGAAGTTGGTAGGTTTCTCTCTTTTCTTTTCTTGGCAATCACAGGTTCTTACAGAGTATGTTCTTGTTTCGGACACCAGTGCAGTAACTGTGACTGTTATTGGAATTTTCAAGGATGCGGTCACTATTTTAGTATGTCATGACTTCTCTGATACCTTTATTTTTTTTTACCCTCTTTGAAGAAAAAGCTTTTCATTTATGCTCTGATATCCTTGCTTCTGCAAGTTGCCTTCTTTCCTATCTAAGATCTTCTACATGTTTGATTAATGAATCTCTTGACAAATGTATGTAGGTTGCTGTTCTCTTCTTCAACGACCCATTTACATGGCTAAAAGGAATTGGCCTGATCACCATAACCTCTGGGGTTGGTTTGTACAACTGGTACAAGTAAGTATATTATTGCATTATTTAATGGTTTACCAACTATTTTGTGCTGGCCTCCACTTTAAAGATGGTTTTGGAAGATTCAGAACGATGCAAATTCTTGCCCAAATATTTTTCAACTAGATTGCTATTGATGTTAAGATTCAACCTCTTTTGATGTGTGAAGGTACCAAAAGTTAAAGAAAGGCGACGAAAACAGAGAAGAAACATCTCTCTCATCTTCAAATGGAGCCGCAAAATATGTAATCCTTGATGATACAGAATCTCAAGATGGTACCGACTAACATTGCATTTTGTAACACGGTTGGCTAAACTGACAGGTATCAATCTGATTTAATTTCTTTGGATCTTTGTCTTTTACATATGACCCTTTTAGAAGTATTTTGCTATCTCTGCAGTTAAACTCAATATTTACTATAGTTACGGCTGGTACACAACTTCTTTTAGGATATTTGCAAATAACACCCGACCTATATACTAACGCAATAGAAAGCTATATCATATTAAATTTTTGACAACTTTGTCCCTACTAATAAGCATTATCATTTCCAAATTGTAGTTGAGCCAAAATAAAACAAAGAGACATGTTGGTTTCTTTTTGCATACTAATTTAAGATACAATCTGTTTAAAGAAAACATGAAAGCAATTTTTGGTGGCTTTAGCAAATACAATAGCTTTTAGAATAAGTTGCGGATTGGCAAATTTCTTTCAGATGTGTAAAATTTGATTCATTATGTTTTAATTCTGTATTGTTTGTTTTTGTTCAGCCATCTTTTACAGATAGGTATTGAATAAAGCAAAGGATATGCCAAGGGTATGTAAGTTTTCTTTAAAATGTCGTACACTTGAAAATTAGTTGCAGTTTTGATTATTATTTTCAGGGGAGAGACTTTAGTTTGTCCTCCCTTGTATTATTTCATTCGTTACTTTAGCAGTTCCTATTGCACAGAATTAAGTCAATCCCTCAATTATGTAGACAAAAGGATAATAAGTTAATTTAGATGTGAGAGCAGCTAATATAAGTTTAGAAGATAAACTTTGGAGCACTATTTTGGGGCCTGTACAAATCTTGTATCCTGATTTTTTTTATATTTATCCCTGTTTCTTAAGTTTCATTTTAAAGGCGTTCAATAAGAAAGATGAAATGCAAATGGGTGTTAATTGATTTTTATTTTGTTTTTTTATATTTGTGTCATGGACGGGTATAAGTGTTATTGATTTTTATTTTTTTTGGTAGAAGTATGGAGGTTAGTGATCGGACATCTATTAGTAAATATAAAGTTCAAATGTGTTTCTTTTGTCATTTTTCTCTAAAACATATTACGTTAATTTATACAGAAATTTTGAAAAACAAGTGGGTGTCAATTGATCCGCACATATATCTTCTCACTGTATCCGCTCCTGGTTGTGTGTGGCAAGAGGTTTGGTAAATGATATGTGGTACCATATTGGTTTGGAAAGTTTTGTGGTAGTATTGAAATTAATTATTTTTACTTGAGTGTTCAAAAAATAGAGAGCATTTAGAAGTTCATCTTTGATGTATATAATAAAAAGTAAGTTCACCGTCTACTAATTGTATTTAATACCAATATCCAATAACTTATAAGTGAATTGCAAACTAAATCGATACTGACTTAGAATAGTCTATATAATTATCAGTGTAGTGATTTAAAAGTTAAATATATTTAGTTCATATATATGAATGATTTATATATATATATATGATATATATATTTATTTTGTTCATGAAGTTATCTTTATTTATTTATCTTTTGAGTTGAGGACTTAAAATATGAAACTTAATAATATAATATAAAAATTATTTTAAAATATTTTTAATTCGTCAATTAGAGAAGAACACTAATTGGACAATATAAGTTAGTATGTGGATTAATATGATGGTTATGTTTCACAAGTTATGTGATAATTATTATTAATTTAATCACACATTGGAGAATATGATATTGAACTTGACTCTAAAACGAGATAACATAATTGTAGTAGTGTCATTGATGTTTTTTGCGTGTTTTAATTTAAAGTATGAGGAGAAATATGTGCTTGTGGGTATTATCCAATGTTATCCGTAACTGACAGTCATACAGATTTTATCTCATTATGTATTTCTTGTGCGAAAGAAATGTATTAATCAATAATATTGATATCCCTCATATATATCATTATGTGAGTGATGATATCTATCGGTCAATTCATGAAATGATTTCGTGATTTCGCATATATAATTAAGTTTTAATAATTATTATTAATGTTATTTCGAAAATCAAGAATACGATAAATATGCAATGATGACTTAAGCTTATTTTAGATTCATTTGTATTATCTGGGTATGTATGATGCAAATTGTTAGATGTCCTCAGATCTTATAAGTTGGAATGGTTCTATCTCTATTGTTAAATACATAGATCCTGTAAGGTCATACTAAAAGAAAATGAGCTAGACAAAGTATGTGATGTTTGAGCAATATCACGAGATAACAGACTTAATCCGATATTTATTGGATAAACATCTTTCTCTAAATTGGACTTCAGACGAAGCTATTACGGATCGTAGCAGGGTGTGTTGTAGCCCGCAATAGTATGTCATAGGTTAGTGCTGACAATTGCAACGCGTGCTGCTGTCACACGGTGACATGAGGCACTGTTATAGTACGCAACAATAGTGTTGCGAACTGTAACAAGAGTTGTTACATGTCGCAACATGTTGGTTATGGGAGTAGTTGCGTTGACTCGGTCCCCATACGTGGTTCCTAAATGCGGGAGCATGCATAATGTGGGGAATCGACCCACGCCCACCTGCGTTCTAGGTGGGGTGGGAGTGCCCCTCTCCCGATGCTCTATAAAAGAGGTGTGCATCCAAAGTTTCAGACATCGTAGTTTCTCATGCTAAAACCTTATCGCTTCATTTGAGAGAGAATTGAGCATTAAGTGTTGTTGACTCAATCTTCGTTAGTAATGAGTTCGCCGACTCCTAGTAGCCTTCGGGTGGATGCTAACGAAGGATTTTTTTTGTGTTGGAGCCTTGATGGTGTTCATAGGCAACCGCATCGACATTAAACGCTATTCTCCAGCGAAATAAAAATACAAACTGGTTTTTATTATGGATTTAGTTTGATTTTAATTGTATGGATAAATCGTTTGATGTAGTTGTGAATTTTTAAAATTTTATTTCTGTTCTTATATTATAAAATCTCCTGCAACTAATAATAGTTGGATTGCTAAGTTTTGGTTGCTGTGTCATCAATTTTTCATACCTTTATTGCAATGAAAGTAGTTTTGTCAATATCGCCCCTCCAATTAATATTGATCATAACTTATACGTTACAGTTCCAATGCATTATTGAAACTGGATAATATAAAAACATATAGCAGTACGTGGGAAATCATTCTAGAAAGTTATTTAGTATTCTTTTTATGATAATAATGGTAAAACTAAAATTTTATAGATAAAAGTTTTGAGGAACAAAATGATAAATTAATATTTTAAAAATTAAATTGATATTTTAAAAATTTTAAGGATCAAAATGATAACCAATTAACTAAGTAATATTTTAAAGATCATTGTAATTGAAATTTCAAAATATGAAATATAAAAATAGTAAATATTAGAATATTGTATGACATCAAAATTATATAACATTAAACCTTTCCTCTTTCTATTTTTTTTAATATGTGGAAGTGATATTTAACAGGTCCTTGCTTTACCTCAGTTGACTACCAGGCCTAGCAATAAAAGAACTATTGAATAATTTAGCAATAACAGAACTATGAAAATATGGAATATTTGCAAATTCACTCAGGTTCCAGTTGCATTCGTTCTCATACCATAACTAGAAGCATAAAAATATAATAAATTAGCAAACAGGCCCAAAAGAGAACAATAATTGGCAATTGTCATACTGAATTACTAAGTTCGTTGCAAGGTTAATCTCGTATATATAAACTACCCTTTGACCAATTTGCGATATTAGATACCTTACACCTTTGAGTTGACCAAAGGATTAAATTACAATTTCAACCCTAACCGTTCGGATCCAGAACCAATTGTTTAATGCTATGTCCTCTCCATTTAAACAAAACAGACTCTCCAGGCCATTTAATCTTTTACACAGATTGTGTACTGCAGCAACAATAACATCGCTTTTCCAGTGACGCACAAAACAGAGAGAGCAGAGTTAAAAACCAAATTTGTTTCTCTCAAATAAAAAAAAGGAAAACTAATTTTATTATTTATATTAACAATTTTATTATTTTATTTAATTATATATTATTTTTATTATTTAATTTAAATAAATTATTATTCAGAGATTAGTGATACTTAAATTGAATAATAAAATATTATAGAAAATAAATTGTATAATAAAATTGATAATATAAAAAAATAATTTAATTTATATAAATAAGAAAATTAATATTAATAACGATATTAAGAACGATATTTTTCAAACATTTTCCAAAGAAAAAGGATAAATCCCAATAACAATAAAAAAAGAAAGAAAAACACAAAAGCAAATAGAGACTCCGTCCTTTTTGGTCTCTTTGCTTGATTGAGCGTAGAGATCCGAGTTCAATTCAACCCCTCTCTCTCTCTCTCTCTCTCATTTCCATTTCCAGCCAAAAGAAAAGACCATCATACCTTTGATCTCGTCTTACTGATCAAAACCAGAGAAGAAGAAGAGAGGGAGAGCATCAACAACAACAAATGGCGGCTGGATACAGAGCAGAAGACGATTACGACTATCTCTTCAAAGTTGTTCTGATCGGGGATTCAGGTGTAGGTAAATCCAATCTTCTCTCTAGGTTTACGAAGAACGAGTTCAGTCTCGAGTCCAAATCTACCATCGGAGTCGAGTTCGCGACGCGGAGTTTGAACATCGATGGGAAGGTTATCAAGGCTCAGATTTGGGATACCGCTGGGCAAGAAAGGTAAATTGCTTTTTCTGATAGATGTTTATTCATTATAAATGATCTTTTTGTGAATTGACAATGTGACTTAGTGAGTAGATGATTGGATTGTAGACGGGTTTGGTGGGGTTTAGGGTTCTAGATCTGATTCATGAAGAGAGTATTTGGATTTCTGTTTATTTTAATGAATAATGGCTGCTTCTCCTAAGATAGTTCT
The DNA here is from genome assembly GCA_037678475.1 of x Bolboschoenoplectus mariqueter. Classification (NCBI taxonomy): domain Eukaryota; kingdom Viridiplantae; phylum Streptophyta; class Magnoliopsida; order Poales; family Cyperaceae; genus x Bolboschoenoplectus; species x Bolboschoenoplectus mariqueter. Next base: position 531,810 of record CM075281.1, read on the forward strand.
TCACATGAAAACATTGATTTGATTATTTTGTTGGGAAAAATCAGGGTAAGTAAGGTAGAGTTTATGTTTTTAGATCTGATTTTCATTATCTGTGCATTTTTCATTTGTTTTTATTATTATTATTATTATTGGGATGCAATTAGCTAGTTAATGAATACTGTTGCTTGTGTTACCAGATCCAACAATTCGATAATTAAAAATAGAAAGAGAAGTCCTTGTTCAACATTTCAGATGAAATTTGGCTAAGATCCACCATATTAGTTGCCAAATTTTTGTACTTTGTTCTGACATATTCTGTTTGTTTTATATCTTAAAATGGCAATTTTAAAAAAATAACCAGTCAAAAAAGACGGTGTAAAAAATGCAACCTTTTTAACTGAAAAGACGACAACAATTGACTAATATGTTGCTAAATGAAAATGAGATGTGGTGGCCCAATTAGAATAAAGAACTTTAGAAGGAATAACTTGCTAGGAAAAGATCTAATAACAGCTTTGTTGCAACAAATTAACCACACAAGGGCCATCCTGTTGAAGCCTGCTTTACCAAAAAAATTTAAATTTAAAGATACATCTGTTTATTTTGATTGGCTTTTGAATTTGAGAGATCTTAATTATTAAAGAAATAGTATATGCCGGATGTGTGATGGATTAATCTGATAATGCATATATGCTCTGCATTTTATGTATTGCAATGTAATAGTTAGCCTTAGGATTAAGGCCTGCATGTTTAGTTTAAATAAACAAAACTGTTGACAGCAGTTATGCTACCCCATATTGTATTATATTTTCATTTTATGAGTATTTGTCTACTCATGAAAACTATCAACTGCCACTGCAGTTATGCTGTTCCACATTGTATCTCTTATGATTATCCTAAAACCATTGACTGACATGAATAGCATGCTACTAATGGCCATATGGTTTTGCTATACTTATTAGTTAAAAATTCAATTTATTTATAATAAAGGATGGCTAAAATCTGTGTGCTTGAGGAGAACATGAAAGCTCCCGGCTTTGAAATTGGGAATTAATTTTTGAGAATTCACGAAATTATCCCCCAGTTGTCTGTATATCAATCCAAAACAATAACATATCATGTGATTTATCACAGCCCAACAAAAAGCAAATAGAAATAACAGAATTTTAAGTTCCAAGGCTTTAAATCTATTGTTTGTTATTGATGAATAGGCATTAAGGAGACATGTTTGACTTCTTATATTATCTAAAAGTGGAATCCTGCATTTCTTAAACAAAGCTCACTGAAAAGTTTTCAGTTACTGTAATGCAACGGGCTAATGAACCTGAATCCAGTTACCGTAATCCTCATAATTGATGTGTCGATTATTCGTCTTATAAAAAATTAAGGCAAACTGCACTCTTCAAAAAAATTTGAACCTTGAACTGCACTAAAATGCATGGTTGTTCCAAAGACCTATTGAAGGGCATATTTTTTTCCTCAATCTATGTATATGTTTGACACCTCCAACTAATAACAACAATCACAGGTATCGTGCTATCACAAGCGCCTACTACCGAGGTGCAGTTGGTGCACTGCTAGTATATGATGTGACACGTCGACAAACGTTTGACAATGTGGAGCGGTGGCTGAGGGAGCTTCGGGACCACACTGACCCCAGCATTGTGGTAATGCTGGTGGGGAACAAGTCAGATCTGCGCCACCTGGTGGCAGTCCCGACTGATGATGGCAGCGCATTTGCCGAGAAGGAGGCACTGTACTTCATGGAGACATCAGCACTTGAGGCAAAGAACGTTGACAATGCGTTTGCTGAGGTGCTGACACAGATTTACAGAACGATGAGCAAGAAGGCGGTGGAAGCTGGTGACGACGGTGGCTCTGTGCCTGGCAAGGGAGAGACTATCAATGTCAAGGATGATGTATCGGCCTTGAAGAGGATGGGATGCTGCTCCAGCTAGGTAGTACCAGAAAAAAATTATTTATTTTCTTTTCTTTAATACTTTCTGCTGGCTAACTGAAGATGAAAAAAAAAATAATATTTAGTGCTAATATGTTATCTTTTAAGTACGACTTGACACATCCCTTATAATGCCAAGCATATTTGTTCTTATTAGATTCTTGTGCAATGTGCACTTTGCCTTATTTTTTTCTTTTGAAGTAGCAGACGATTGCCAGCTAGATTGTATTAAATGAAAGAAAATTTACAAAATATTAAGTCTCCTCTAGCCTACTGTTATATATCAACTTACACACACATCATAAACAAAAAAGAAAAATGTGCACTTTGTGTTAATTGATCTGAAAAGTACCTCCTTTTTATTTAATTAAAGAAAAATGGGGTTTCCATGAGTTGTCCAAATTATGATTTATTCAAATCACTTACTGAATTTTTGTTCACTCACAAGTGACATGATCCCAGTTTTGCTGCATTCTCTTTTGTAAAATTTGAACATCCTTTTCTGTGTTTTGCAGGATTTTAATACTGAAAGGATAAGGAGGGCCCGGGGAAGAGAGTATTTTTTTTTAGGGTTTGTTGAAGCTCAAACTTTTGATGTGAGGCAGATTTCATTAGATTTATTTTGATTTGGAACAAGGAGTTATCCAGATTTTTCCTTACTATGGAGCTGTCTGTTGTTTTCTTTTTCTCGTTCATTACAAGATTTAGGACAATGAGAAGGTGTTGTATCTGTAATCTCTGTAAGATTTCAATATGGTTTTATTGCTTAGGTAAAGTTGTGTTTGTTTTGCTTCAAAAAATCTTCGTTCTGGTATTTGTACTGGTTTGTATTAGACACTGAGATGGTTCCAAGTACCAATTTTAACAGTGTTTTGCTGGAACCATATGACTAAAATTGGATTGCCATCTTTTTGTATACATATAATATCATGATGTCAAGCAGCAAACCAGAATAAAAACAAAATAATGGTGCTGAAATAATATCTCACAATATGCTTCTGGTACCAATCAATATGTGCCAGTACCAGCCAGAACCAGGCATGGTGAATGCCCAGGTGAATTGCATGCTATCAGATTGAGAATACTATGAAAATTGACTAGATTGAAATTGAGCATTACTCCCTTGGAAATATCCTAAAACTAAATGTTCCCTTTAGATATAAATGTAAGTCAATGGTACAACTGCTATTCCTACGTGAATTGCATGGTATCAGGATTTAGATTTTAGATATAAATGTGCTATGTTTCCCCTTTCTAATAGTGATAAAACATGTGGGCTTTGGCTTGGCTTTGTGATAAGCAACAAATCCCTTTCTACAAGCTTTGTTGTGATGTCTTATTCAGTGGTAATAATGACAATTTGGTAACGAATTCAATGTATGGGCTACAAAATTCATACCATGACAGTTGTACGGCACTGATTATCAGTGTGTTAGAGGTAACAGAAAGTTCTACACACGCAGCACGTGCTTATTAACTCATTAAAATGGAGTAACATTATGCAAAAAGTATTATATCTACTTATCAAATTTATAATATCTAACAACTAATCTTTGATTAAATAACAAAAAATAATATTCTTCGTGTTTACGGGAGATTATATATTTGAAATCAGAAATAATTTTTTTTTATGAATATTTACAAATTAGATGAATTCGATCTTTATTTTTCATCTAACTTTGAAATACTTTAGTTGAAAAGTCAAATTTTAATTATAAAATTTGATCCATGCATGTTTCATTAGGTAAAGAATATCCGACAGAAATATCTTCTCTTTTGCTGTGTGAATTATCTTAACATGTGTGGGCCCACCTCTTACTATTAACTTTCCGTACGGATATCAACGATTGAATTTCTTTTTGGAACCATTTGAAAAGTCAAATCTTTTGCGCCTAACTTTTAAAATTAAAAATTTTGACAAGGTTGTACTTGACAACTTTTCCTGTATGAGAAATTGCCAATTATTGGAGATATAATGTTACATCGTACATCTAACTTAACCTTGAAGAATCTGACTTTGAGCACAAATAAACTTCTAGATTTTCAAAAGGAAAAAAAAAATCTTTTTCATTCGTATAAGAGGACAAAAAAAATTAAATTTCTGTGAAACTTCTGGCAAGACAACTTGTGCCATGTTGTAAACTATATTACAATTATAAATTAGATGAAAGTTTATACATTATAAACAAAAATAGTATAGGTAATCTAAATTGATCTCCAATCATGATGAAAATAAAATAACCTTCATATTCTTTTCCAAATAAAAAAAAACAAAAACAAAATCTATTTAAATCGTTTAATTATAAATTTTGCTTCCTACATAACAAAGTGAACATCAAATTAAGATATATTGTTAGAACTTTCATTTTTGACCAGAAATCAAGTCCTGTTTATATATATATATATATATATATATATATATATATATATATTAATTATACAAAATGGTCCCCATATGCATCGCATTCTGATGTAAAAGATTGTCACCTTTATTTATGTGAACATAACGACATAAAGATAATTAAAGAAGCATGATTATGAATAACACAGCATCTGAAAAATGAGGCAATTGCATCACTTCAAAGCCAAAAATTATAAAAAACCTCCATTGTGCCAAATCATATAGCAGGTTACTATATCACGCCTGATATTAATATATGGGTGAGAATCTCTTGACAATTATTATTTTGATAAATTTGATAACAAATTTTCATATAATTCTAAAAAAATTCTTAAAAATAGAAAGAAATTATAAGTATATTATTTAACTTATAGATCGATTGTGTTTCAAGTTTTATACAATTTAAGTATTATTTATTACTCCATCAAAGACTATCAAAATTATATAACATTTACAACTGTTTATATTTAACAGTCTTCGATGAAATATCAAATGACCCTTAAATTACATGAAATTTAAAACACAATCAATCTATAAATTAACAAAAATACATTTGTCGACTTTTTTCTATTTTTAAGAATTTTTAAAAGTTATTTCAAAACTAGTTGTCATATTTGTCAATATATATATATAGATATATGCCAAAGTTACATTCAGTTGATGACATGATCTCACTACACACAAGTCCACAGAGAAGCGCCATAGCAGATCCAAAATTGAATAAATCAATTTCAATCATACATCACCTTTACAAATCTACTGAGGTTTGTCTTATAATCCGGATGACGTGTCATAATTTTCCAAATTTCAGCCAGTTTAATTAGGCTAAACTTTTTTATTCTGAATCTTTCATTAATTCTTTATGTTCCCATTTACAAGTAGTTATCTCTCCTTGTCTCCTTCCAGCCACCTTTGATCCCTTTTTTTTTCCCATTTCCAAATTAGTATGCAATTATTTATGCATGTTTGTATATCTTGTCTCAAAAAGTATATTTTAACTAATATTATATGGAACTCCACGGCGAATGTGAAGTTATTATAAGGATAAATTATAAAAAAGAAAGATAGTTGAGTCTTTAATTCTCTCAAGCATGTTACATCATTTATATTATTAATCAATTTGAGTTTATAGTAGTTATTAATTTATATTGATCCAATGGGTTATCAATTTTTAAAATTTTTCATTAGCAAAAAAAAATATATAAAAAATTACGTAAGTCACAACATTAAATTTGCATGAGAATTTAATATTTTAAACTAGCGTAAACCAATAAATTTGGAAGCAAACCGTTAGAGAAGCACCAATAATATTTTATTGATGTAAATTAGTATGAAAATGAGAACCTACCTTACGGAAACTAAATCAAGCAACTTATAATCGTAGACATTTCAGTCTGTTTTATTTTGGATGTTTAAAATTGCTCTAAATATATAACTTTTACACTCAAATTTTGTGGCATTTAATGCTTTAAAATAATACAAATTTTAATTGTTTTATCGGCGTTAAAATCATTTAATTGCTATAAAAAAATAAATCAATTTTTTTAAATACTTAACATCCAAGAGTATAAAAAATGGTTATATGGATTAAACATAGTATAAATTCTGTTTTTTTTTTAAAAGCTTGTCAAGTTGTCATATTCCTTGAACCATAACGAAGTATAAAAAAAAAATCACTTTTATAATAATAAATAATTGGAAAAGCCAACTTTTCTAAAAATATTGATTATAGATATCAATTACTTATATAAATTTAAAATGTTCATGCAATTTAATGTACATATAAAAAAGCAACATTTTAATTTATACCAACCATTGTAAGACTAGCTAGAAATCAAATTACATGGGCCCAAAATTGGAGAATACATGTAACTTTTTGTTTTCATTATTATAGTATAAAAGTATGCTCATTTTGAGAGAGGTGGGGATCACTTAATTAATTATTTTAAAAATCTTGAAAATATTATTATTATAGATATATATTATTCATATATCATATCCGAAATTAATTGTCATCAAATAATATTAAAATCACATAAAAGTTGATTTTCATATGATTCATATATCAAATAACACATCTATAAATTACTTTTTAATTTTCAATTTTACTTAAAATTAAAAAAAAAACCATTGTCTCAATATTGTCAAAATAACTGTGACAATGATCTTTCCTCATTTTTTTTTAATAATACATATCACTTTATATCCGCAAGTCTCAAACAACATTACTTAAAAAAAATGAAAATAAATCAACGTCGTTATTAGCGTCTAATAGTGTATTTGATCAGCTCAAGAGTCAAGATCAGAAATCAGAAAGCAATTATCAGGAGCAGAACTAGAACTCAAGCATGAAGCACGTAGTTTGAAGTAATCCATTGAGACCGTTCGGCAATACGTTAAGAATTAAATTTCAATTCATGTCCAGTAAGCTTAATTCGGAAGTCAAAATTAAGAAAATTTAATTCAGAAAAATTCCTTAAAGAACTAAGAGGAGATTAAAATTCGGACAAAAATAGACTAAAAAGATATTTTTAATTCACGTTAAGAATTATGTGTTCGAAAAAGACTAAAGAAGAGATCGCCAAACAGCACCATTGGAATTATTGGAAATTAATTATGCAATCGCTGCCCGTGCCAAACAGCACCATTGAAATTATTGGAAATTAATTATGCAATCGCTGCCCGTGCCCGGCAAGGCCAAGGGCTGCGGTTCCTCCCATGCATTTCACGTGCTTGCTTTGCTTCTTAGTTCTGACTCCGTCTTTCTTCATGGCAAGACTCTGACATATGGGACCCGACACAATTGTTGCTATTATACTCGATACCCACATGGAAAAACGCTGGACCGTTATGTCAGTGACTCGCCACACCGCCACACTGTTTTATATTCGTCTCAGATAATGTGAACTCGGGAGTCTCAGACTGGTTTGGTAATTAACAAAAGAACCCAATCATTTGTCACTATTTATACAAAACTTCAACACCTTTCTTTCTTTCTTTTTGTTTTTTGGTTTGTTCCCACTTCTATCCTTTATGCCGCATTTGAAACTTGAAAGAAAGTAAGAACATTTCACCAGTTCATCCAAAGCTCCAAACAAAAATAAGCAAAAAGAAAGAAAAAAGAAATCAGAACCCCACAATTATATACGCTCATGTATCAAACACTAAACATCTAAAACCCCTAATAGTAAAATCAGAATAATGAGGTGCATGCCATATCATCTCTCCTGATCAATCATCTCTCCTGATCAATCATCTCCCCTGATCTAGCTAAAATCGGTACTGCTCGGCAACACGGTGTCATCCCGTGGTACCGCACACTGATGCAAGGCTGAAATTGCTGCGCCGAAAAACGACGGCGCACTCTGGCAGCTCATCCAGCTCAGCAAAAAGCGCATCGTCTTCTCCCTCGTTCAATCCAACACTCTCCTCAGGCACTGGGACCCCTAACGCTGCCGCATCAATCGCACCGAAAATCGATCCGTACAACAATGAATCCTCAACCTCCGGTGGTGATGTGGCACTCGGCGAACCCGACTGGAGATCAGAGAACCAGAAGAGCTCATCTAAGTCGTCAGGCGCCGTGATTAGATCAGTGAATTTCTCCCCCTTACCAATTGTCTCTTGTACCAGTTCCGGTTCAGGTTGTTTTGTTGGTACTGGATCCTGCACAGGTGCGGGCATGTTTTGCGCAACAGCCCGAGACCCAGCTTTTGAGGCCTGATGGTGGTGAGTCTTCGGCATCGGCCATGGATGGTTGTGCTCAAACGAGTAGGTTATAACGAGCATGCTGGGATCTGTCCGGCTCCGCTCGACCTGTTTTCTAGCCGGGCAACCCTTTGAGCTACTGCATCTGTAGTAACCCCTGATAAAATTAAACCCCCCAAAAAAAGTGCACATGTATCAGTACCTTGTTTTGATCAGTCAATTAATTAACTGGTGATTTGAGTAATGATATTAAACAGGTGATTAAGTACGGAACATTTAATTCTGACAAATGAATTTAATTGGGAAGGTACCTTGGATAAGGGGAGCCTTTGATCGGCTTCTGGCCGTACTTCCGCCAAGCCCACGAATCAGACGGCGGAGCGCACTCGCTGAGGCCTTTCGGCCGGTTTCCTTCCGCATCTAGAAACGGCACCGAGATGACTCTCTTTTGCACTGACCTCCGACTGTTATCATTAAAACCAATTAACCTCTATCGTTAATTCGTTAAGAAAAAGAGATCAGTAAATTAATTAATTAATCAAATTAAGAAAAAGAGATCAGTAAATTAATTAATTAGCTCTCAGTCTGGTGTAATCAAATCAAATCAAATTAGCATCGAGCGCATGCGCTCCATAGAGTGAATTGAAGTACCTTCTCTTAGCTGGAGGTTGCTCGGAGGAAGGGGAAGGGAGGGGGTGAGTGGGCTTACTCTCACCGGACGGTGATGAAACCCGCGCCTCCTCTTGATCAGACGGTGGTGAGTCGCTGCTACTGTACCCGTCGACCATGATCAATCAACTCGCTCTCTCTACTCTCTCCTCTTCTCTTCTCTTCTAGTACAACTCCAGTTAATCCTAACCGTTAATTGCTCGTGTGGGTTTCCGTGAATCGTACGAGCATGAGAGAAACAAAGAGAGAGAGAGAAATAAGAGAATGGTGGATTAAAGGGGGAAGAGGTAGTTGGATATGGCGAGGTGGGGGCAAATAAAGACAGATGGAGCAGTTTACATCGACCTATTTATCCATTTATATATATTATATTAAGATAAATATTTTTAATAAAAAGAGAAGTTTAACTAGGCTTTTAATAAAAAGAGAAGTTTAACTAGGCTGTCTCAATGAGCTAGCTATTCACATCAGCTAACTCCGGATCTTCTGTAACCACATAAGATCTACCACACGGTGTGGATGGCCTCTGACATAATTGTCTGACCAGGTTTTATTAGGTTTCCGTTACAGTGATATGACACACGAAGTTGTAGGTAAGGACCCGTCACATAAAACCTGAATTTTTGTTAGCCATCACATAATTGCACACTTTCATGTACAAACGTGGAGGTGGGACCCGCCATGGATTAAACAACTGGAGGTCGAGACAGTGACCCTCCCCCCACCATACAAGCCTCATCATATGAGATTCTATAATCTATATCATCAAAAAGATCATATTATTTTGAGATTCATTTGCATGAGTACTGCCTTGAAATCTCAATTGTCTTGAGTTGGTGAATTTTATAACCTTTTTAAAAGCATCTTCTAATTAGATTCCGTTAAATAACTTGGAATTTTGTAAATGGTTGTCAATAACTTGAAAAGGTTTCCTAAAAGCTCTTCTTCTTCTTTTTTTTAAATCAAACATGCCAAGAAATTTTGTAAAAAAAAATGTGAAAATCAAACTCAGTGCAAAATAGGAAAGATGTAGGGTTATATCTGCAAAGATGCCTACATGAGATGAGTACAAATTCAGGGAATAATACTACGCTAAATTAATCTATTCAAAAAACGAGGCGAGATCCCGCACATGATATCTTTTTCTCTCAAGAGGTAAGGCGCATTTATGTTCTCAATTTAAAAAAGGATTATCTCCTTTGGAGTCAATAAATTTTGCAAAACGGCCCTAAACTTTTATTAAATTATAAGAATCTCATATCTATCAAGTACTTGTTGAAAATTTGAAATCGTCCTTTACTACAACTTAATTTTGCGAAGAAAAAAAAAACAATACTAAACGAATTTCGGCTTCCTTTTGTAAAAAAAATATGGAATAAGTGGTCTCCTACCTGCAAATTAATTTCTTTTAATAACAAAAATTAAGATATAGAAATACAAATACAGCCAAACTAGATGTGCTGCTCACTACCACTTTTCTTGTTCTCACGTGCCACACGTGCGTTTACATGTAGAGAGAGAGAGAGAGCACTTTTGAGATTCTCATAGTGGCGGTGGTTTGGAGACATGTTGAGAAAACAGCTCCGTACAACTTTTTGTTGTTCCAGCCAAATTATTGGGAGGGCTAAAATGCTTTTATGCATGTTTTTATTGAATATAACATGAAGTGGTAAAATAATTACAAATTTAATGCAGATGAGATGAGGATAGATTTAATTTTTTTAAGTGAAATTGGAAGTTCAGGGTATGTAAAAAAATATTTAAAAAAATAATAAATATAGGGAGGAATTTTTATTTAAAAAAAGGAAAAAAAATATGAAGTGATGAAATAATAATGTTTTGACTGTCCTGAGTAATTGTTTACATGTTAAAATGTAAATGTTAAATTCTTTCATTATAAATATGATGGTGGTAAAAATATTATTTTTGACTGTCCAACTCCGACGTAATTTCTTAGAAGTTAAAATGTAAATTCTTTTGATGTAAGGAAATAGAATTGATACAGCTTAATGCTATGTATTTATTATATCTCCATCTTTCATAATGTAATAGAAGATCAAGATTGATTGTATATATACTATGTTTCTTTTTTATGAAAAAGATATCGTAGATCTAGTACAGTGATGATAGAACTCGTCTCTTTATAAAAAAATACATATTTAAGTCTCACAAAAAATATTTAAAAATAACGGGGTCCTTATATCACAAAAAAAAAAAGAATGAAGCACAAATTCTGACTAGCTATAAATTTGCATTTTTTAATTAACTAAAAAGGCAAACCACTTTTTATTTTTATTTTATTTTTTGGTGGTGGTGGTGGGGGGGGGGGGGTATTTAACATCCAAACGACTGGTTCAAGCTAAGTTGATCCACTTGATCATGGCTCTTAATTAATTGTTAATCAATTAATTAATTTTTTCCTTTTAATAGAGAAAGTAACACCCACAACTATTTAATTAACTATTTGATTAATTAAACGCCCAATAATTCTATTATTTTTACAAGGTGAGATCTTATCCACTTTCATCACGGTGGGCCCCACAACCAAATATAATAATAATTGTTAAACAATTAAGGTCGTATTATACAACCAATTGTATACCGTACCATACCATGTCAAACAACTCATTAAAATTTCTAAAAAGAAAATTAACTCTGCCATGTGATGTCATTGTTTCATGTATAAATTAATTAAAGAGAAACCTTACTTAAATCCACAGTAAAGCATGTGTATCGATTAACTCGCAAAATCAGGTTATTCAATTTTGTAATCTTTGAAATTATTATTATTATTATTATTATTATTATTATTATTATTATTATTTTTATTATTTTTATTTAGTGATACATTTTTTGTAGCTATGAAAAATTGTACCTAAAAAGGATATTTAGATATCAATTATATATAAGTTGATAATTTACTGGACTTTAGGAAAATGCCAATTATAATGTCGAATAGTTCCGAAACCATCGACTATGATTTTTAGAGTTCACTTTCTATTATATTACGTGGTAAAAAAAAAATGAATGCAATAAAAATTAATCGAACAAAATTTAATTAGATTCATTTATTTTTTTTACCATTAAATCTAGTATAAAATAAACCTAAAAAATCATCAAATTTTACTTGTATATATTTCTCATGAAAATAAATAAAACCAATGATTTTGATTTGAAATTTGATTTTCTTAAAAAATAAATAAAAAAAGATAGTTTATGGTATTTTTATGATATCAAAAACATATGGCATCAGAATCCTCCTCTTGATAATTTTGTCAGTTTTCACAAATAACACAATCAATAAATGCATTATGCATATCAAATTTTTAGAAGGTTGAATTTTATAATTGCCTTTGATGTAATATATCAAACGGAACTTAAAACTGCATGCAATTTCATATAATTTTACTATTAGACTATTCACATATCTAACAATTATCTAATGAAATTCTTAATTGTTTTTTTTTTAGTTTTTGGAACGATTTGAAAAAAAAAATACTATCAACATTTTATTAAAAAAATAACAACTTCATTGTCAAGGGATCTCATATAAAAATATATCGAATAAATATTGCTAGATTGCTCAGTGATGGTAAAAAATTAAAAAATGTTATATTAGGCCAACAAAAGGATAAAAAAAATATATCAGATATGGAATCCGATTACACCATATTTTATTGTGGAAATATTTTTCATAAAATTTAATTACATAAATCTTGACAATGGTAATGTAGAATGGAATCATGCATGTGGGGGCGCCAAAGAAGGTGCACATTTTGGGGATGAGAAACAATAAACAACTCCAAATTAGCGCTTCTTGCTCCGCATATTGCGATCAATGATTTAGACCTTGTTTTAATTCGATTAAATTAAAGATGGATGGTAATCGTATTTTTTTAATCAAATTTTTTTTATGTGTTTTTTTAGTTATATTTACATTTTTTTTTTCAAAAAAATATTTATATTTATTATTTAATAATAAAAGTGTTTATATTTTATATTATTAGAGAAATGAAAAAATAATAAATATTTTTTATATTAATTATGAATATATATAAATATAAATATAAATTATTTATTTATTTAATATAAATAATTATGATGTATAGATAAGGGATATAAAATATGAAGTGTAAAAATAATTTCTCTTAATTAAAACTGAATTTAATTAATGAAAAAAAATGAAGGTGTGATGGTGTGGTATGCCATCACCAAACCTGCTCCATTTCAATAGTTTATTTATTCACATTATTTTTTTTTCTCCTTATTGACTCGTTCAAAATGAGAATTTAATATTTGTCGTTAGTTTGGTTTCGTCAAATAGTGTGCGTATTGAATTAATTGGAAGTTTCCTCCCCTATGTCATCACGATGTTTACAGAATTAATTTATTGGAGCGGCCTTTTAATGAAGATTAATTAAATCGATATTTCAAACATAAAATTTTGAAATTAGATCCATAAAAGTTTCGAAGTAAAGTACTTATAAAAACATATTAGTTAAATTTTCTATATATATATATATAGATAGATAGATCATGATAGCATGCATAATTTAATAATGTGTATTGGCTCTAAGATCTATGAACCAAAATTTTGGAGTGCTTTTATCGAGATTTTTTTTGGATGATTTAATTCGGTTGTTTGTTTAATTTGTGAACCATTTGGGGGAAAAAAGGGCAAAAAATTGAGCAGAGAAAGCGCGTAATTTGGGGCAAAAAATAGAAATTCAATTCAGGGATTATTGTTCACACTATCTAGATTTGTTCAATGATTTGCTTCTTCAAATGCAAATTTGGAGTATTTGGTGGAGACTAATTTGATGTATAATTATATAAAATAGGTTTATTACCTAGATTTTGCCCCCAAAAAATTTAACAAGATTTAATTTATAAAAGGAGATAATTTTGTAAAACAAATTTTGAAAACAAACAAATTATCTTTTAGAAAAACTAACAACATATATGTGATGATAAGCAATACAATTAATCGCACGATAATTAATATAGAGAAACACAAAAGAGTTTAAATCTTTTTTAAGAGATGCATTATGCCATAAGTATATCAAACACATATCTCTTTTAAATGAGAATAGAAAATCACAAAAAAAAAAGCTCTCTGATAATAAAAACAAATCAAATGATTGAGATGAGAATTATGATTGACACATTAAATATCTATTAAAGGATTTTTGTTGAAAAAAAGAGAGAGCATTACAGTCTTTTTTAAAGAATTTATAGACACTCGAGAAAAGAGAAGGTTTTCTGTAGTGGATAAAAATATAATGCGTCGTGATGTGATTAAATTTTTTTTTATGTGATATGACAAAAATGATAGAGTGAAGATATGTTATATTCATAACACGATATACATAAGATACATCATGTTTAAATACATCGTGTTATACTGTGACGTATCAATATATGTCGTGATGTAACACACATATAATACGTCAATGTTTTTTCGAATTTTATCTTTTAATTGAAAAAATATTAAAAATTACTTAAATTTGTGAAAAAATTATAAAATTTAATGTAAAGTGTAGGAAAATATTAGAAGTTTTTAGGGTAAAAATACATTTCATATTTATATTAAAAATTAAAATTTATTCGAAATATTAGATGTATAATTTTATATGACCATGTGGCATGTCATAACGTAAAGTATTAGATGACGCACCGTGACATATCAATTTTAGTTGAAAGGAAATACGTCACATGACATGTGAGACATATCACGATAATAAACATGCGTATCGTGTTGTGCCGAGACATTCCGTAACGTGACTAGTCATGCCATATTATTTTTTGAACTTTGATTTTCTTCTTTAAATTACAAAAAGGGTAAAAAAAAAAATACTTATATCAGAATGGTTCATACAAAAAATATTTATATTATCTCAACCTTTTTAAACGAGAGAATTCATCATGAATTGACTAAAAAAAGTCACATTACTTAATTACAAAGAATGAATACATAAATTAATTCAAATGAAATCAACATATAAGAAATCAATTAAAAATAGCCGTTAACTATCTACAATCTCGTGATGCGCTCCTCTTGTTTATGCAAATTGTACTATGCGTTGATACTCTCAATTAATTACCTTAATGTATCAAATGCCTTCCAAATCATAATCTAAAAAAATGATGTCAAAATTGGGTCTCATTTGATGAGGGTAATTAATCAGGGAAATTAATGCTATATCCACATGCCTTCTTTCAAGCACTGATCACTACAAACCAAAATAATATGTTTAATTTCAAAAGCCAGGTTAAATAGGAATATTGAAAAAAGGAATTAAAAAAACGATATATATATATATATATTATATTAATTCATAGAGTATGCGAATAACAAAAATAATCCATCATTTTTGTCTCATACAATATGTAGTATTCCGTGTATGTCATTATATAAACTATTTGACTTACAGATATGGTCAACCATCTTTTTTTCCAAGGGAAGCAAGGCGAGTTCAATCCTCATCAAATTAAATTTGAATTCGACGGAGTAGGTAATTGTTTAATGGAATTAAAATTCATACCAAAATTTCATTCCGAAACTTTAATATTTAAATGAAATATGAGGTTTGATGATTTGATGATAAATGCTACCTGTCGGATCCGAATTTGATCCGATTGACATAGAATCGCTCCGCTCTTGTTCCTTTTAAAGACCTAAAAATTTAGCTTGCATGTATTCTTAATAGATTCTTAAACTTTCAATTTTCTATATACATATCCTTTTCAAAAATAATAATTTAGATGTGAATATATATTTTCAGCTTATGTAATTTTATCTATTAAAAGTAGAAAAGCAATTTTATTACATTTCTAAAATAAATATATTATTTAATTTATGCATAGAATTAATAAAATGAATAAAAGACATACCATATCATAGATTTTTTTTAAAAAAAAGGTACTGCCATAACTGTATTATATACAAATTAATACGATACTAATACATATTATAAAGCCAAGAAACATTTGGTCATATATATGCCTGCTCTTAGCACTTAGCACTAATAAATGTAATCATTTCCCCAAAGAACCCCACAAATTATTATTTATCAAATGAAATCTTTGTTGTAAAGAGAGGAAAAGACATCTACTAGTATTCCAATTTGGGTAATTGAGAAAAAAAAAAAACATGCAACCTACAATAGGTTGGTACATGTCTGACTGATAAAGAAATAGTCAAAAGAACCCTTTTGTGTAAAAGATGATGTTCTGTTCAGATTTTTCAGTTTTCAAATATGTCAACTTGTCAAGCTTATATCTCAACAGAAAATTAAACGACAGTATGTACCACAGGTTGATATGTCAAGACTAATAGCTACTTTGGAAAAAAAAAACAAAGAAAAAAGAAAAAGGAAAAGACTTGTCAAGCCTAATAGACTCTAGTTTGATTTGACATGATATGATATTTATCATGTTAAAACTATTGTGGAGTTAATAAATATATATATATATATATATATATATATATTTGTATATTTTTTTTTTCTCTTTTCTTCTCTTTTCCAATTTCTAAAATATGGCCATATGGGCCAAAGCTGCACTGATTCAACGTATAAAATTGGGCCTAACGAGGTTCAAGAAATAGAAAAAGGTAATTTAAACATAATTAAATAAAAGATTACTGGGCTTAAAGCCTGAACTCTGAGCTCTGAGGCATTTAAAACCCAAAAAAGTGGAGCACAATTTTCACTAATATTCATCTTGCCTTAATTACATAGAAATTTAGTATATTTCAGCTGATATCATCATCTCCATCAAAAGTTTCATAAAAGGTCTCAACAGAAAAATTTCACTAAACAAATGGAAAAATATAAAAAAAAAGACTTGTTGAAACAATTTCTTTATTTCATGTAACCTTACCTCTATTCCTTAGTAGTATTTCTAACAGAATGCCGGCGAATAGCAGGGCAAGTCTCCTTTGGCAAGGAGATAACAAGCATTCAATGCGGAATAACATCCATGAAATGCTTTCATTTTCGTGCCAAGGGAGAACTCGCCCCGTTATTCCATAAACCGTACACGAATTGTACATACATCATTATGCATTTTGCTCGATGACTTTCGACCTCTCCTCGGTTGTACATTTATATGGTTCATACCAAGTTCAAAATTTGGATATCCAACAGCATATCTCATGGAATTTTGAACTATTCCATAGCAGCTTCTTTAATTCCCCTATCTGACTATATTCTCTTTTCCTTGTCAAATGGTCCTAACCATCTCCTTACCATTACAAATCGGAATCCTATACACACGACATGAAATCTCGAACATTTGAAGATTGTTCGAGTTTTGTCGCAAAGAGATTTTTATATTCCTATTGACTTAATTAGCTGTGTGTAGAAAACGTCCTGTTTAGAATAAAGAGTACGTCTTTCTGTCGGTCCCCGTCCCAGAAAAAGTGCATGAGATCAAGTGGATTATGTTCTTGCTTATTTCGAATAACGGACATGCCTCTGGATGTTCTCTCTGTCACTGTGCGATCGAATATCAGCTGCCACCGTAATTTTGATAGCATTTAATGTAACGGCGCATGTTCTTTTCACTCATTAGAGGCAACATTATGTTAATTTTTCAAGCAATATGCAAATGGATGTAGTTTTAGCAATTTTATTGTGCATATTTCAATTTTTAATTCAAAAAATATATGTATACTTTTTTTCTCATTTGTATTGGATGAGGAGAATATGATATATCCTCCTTCAATTAAGGTATATGCCACATTTCTCTTCAGACCGTCGATCCTCCGTGGTAGATTTTCAACGACATCGCGATGCGGTTTTTCTCACATTGAGATCTGTGCCTTCGCAATTTGCAAAGCCACTAGAAACACGGATGTGTACAACATCCTCATCTCAGAAAATCTGGCATGAAAGTGTAAGAAAAGATGCCAGGCACAAAAAATGTGATGCTTCTTTTCAAACCGATATTATTCCGTTAAAGCATTGAAGAAGGCCTTTATAAATATATCCAGCACAATTATCAATCAACAGTGAGCTGAAACCACAAAAAGAAAGAAACAAATTTAAGTGCAAAGGTAAGCTAGGAGCATAACTGGGTAATGTCTCCCTTGGCAGATGCCTGATCAAACCTAAACAAGCCGAGTGATCGGGAACTTGATCGGCGGCGATGATCGAAGACTACTGCCAAAGGAGAGTTGCCCAGCAATGCTTCTTGCCTGATATATGTATGTATCAATCCAATGCCTATTTTAGTAGAGGGAAGTGTGGAAATAAGTGAAAAAATTAAGTTGCAGATGGTTTCTAATTAGGCTTTTTTTCTATTGGTAAATTAGATTCAATAAGTGAGATTGGCATGTATGGGGAACATGTTGGGACTAATTATTTGAATTTATAATTCTTCAACACTTCAGCAGCCCATAAATGTTGATTTTTGTGAGAAAAAAATGTACATTTTATCTCCTCCATCTCTATGGCAAGAGTCCCACTTATCATCACAAAACAAATCTGTATGTACAAATAGCATGGGGAAAAAGAAAAGGCAAACATTTACAACCTAAAAAAATAGAGATATATTATAGCATTTAAGTTCATAAAAGGAATCACTTGACAATTAACTTGGATGAACCTCCTTTTATCATCCACCAAAATATTCATGTACTCACTTTATTTCTTCTTCCTAAGCCATGAGTTGTGTATTTGTGTTTAGCAATTTTGACAATATTTCAAGAATTAATTAAAATAAGTTTGAAAACTAGAAAGATAAAGATATAGATACAATGCTGGGCACTTAAATAGTCTAGTAAAAAAAAATCATACAATTTAAACGTTGCTAGATGATCAGATGATGTATCATGAAATATTACCATAAGATCATTAGCTACAAGTTTAAATCATTTGATGAACGACATAATATGATGCAAATCTCATCGGTTTTAATGGACACGATATTCGTATCATATAAATCATCCTTATAAGTTATAATAGATATCAAAATTAACTTTATATTTTTATTACAATTTATAAAGTTGTTAAGATAAATAATTATCAAAATTCAACATACACGAGTTATTTTTAAAGCCCAAATCAGGCTAATTTCACTCCTCAAGTCTTAACATGTTTTTTGTTAGCACGGGTGAAGACGAAACTAATGACAAGTTGATTTGACATGTCACATTTTTAAATAAATTATTTATTTGGCAATTTTATAAGGTTAACAATCGCTCTGCATTTGGTAATCGAAATTACAATTGCTCTAAATCTAATCTCTGTAATTGAATCAAATCATCATCACTATATCAGCACAGTGGGGATGAATTGTAATAAAAATGAGTTATTATTTTGGTGCCTTCGTTTTAGGAAATATTTGAGAGATATCATTATTGATATCATAATCGATATTTATTTTATTATTTATATAAAATGAGTTATTATTTATATTAACGATTTTATTATATAACTTATGTTTGACAGTATTTTTATTATTTAACTCAAATACCACTAATATAAATAATAACTCATTTAAGTTGAATAACAAAATCATTGTACAAATAAGTTACACAATAAAATCGTTAATATGAATAAGAACTCATTTAATCTGAATAATAAAATCAATATCAATTATAATATTAATGATGATATTTATGTATCAACTCCCTTCTTTTTAATAAAACTTGTATAATCCAGAGGAAATGAAAGCACAGGATCACTGCCAAAATTGTCACTACTTAGATAAGTAACCTCAAAACTTGAATGCATTTCTTTCTAAAGAAAATCAAAGCTCAAAGGATACTACTGGTACTATCTCTTTTTGAACACGCGCCGAATATAACAAGCAGCTTGTCGCTATAGCTTTTCGAAGAAGCACACAAACTAACAACGCACAGACAGACAGTCTATCACCTTTTCACCATCATCATCCCTTCCACCTACTGATAGATCACACCTCATTAGTCTTTCCCATTTCCCTTCCAATCTCCGCAATCTCTCTCTCTCTCTCTCTCTCTCTTTCTCTCTCTCTCTCTCTCTCTCTCTCTCTCGAGAGAAGAAAAGCTGAGTCGCACCTCACCTGGAAAACTGCCTTTGCTTCACTTCTTTCCTTCCTTCTACCCGCCGACTTTGACCCCTCAACCTCCCCGCTCTCCCCCCCTCTCTCTCCATCCATCCTACATAAGAATCTCACTCTCGTTCCATAACCATGCTCTCCTCTCGGATCAATCGGGTCACATTCGGATTCGGAATCGGGTTGGGAGAAGATGATGGAGTCGGGCGTACCGTATTGCAGCACTTGTGGCGAGTCGGTGGGGTTCGTGTCGGGAGGGGAGGGGAAGGAGGAGGTTTTTGTGGCTTGCCATGGATGTGGCTATCCTCTGTGCAAGGCTTGCTTGGAGGATGAGATCAGAGATGGGAGAACCTCGTGCCTTCGCTGTGAGGAGCCTTATCGCCATGCATTGGGTATGCTTATGCAAATTGCAGAATTTGTAGTTTTAAAAACAGGAACTGTTTGAAATTCCAACTGAAATTACCAGACTGCTGTCCGTTTTATGTGCATAGAATGGATGTGATTGTAAGGCGTGCCCTCGGTTTTTTGTGCAAGGAATGATCTCTAAGGCATGCCTAAATTGCATATTCTTTTTTGCATAATCATAAACCCCACTGATATCTGTTAAAGATTCTTTGAAATATCTTCATGATTCTGTCTCAATGATTTCAGTTAGAAACATTTCTTGGAAGTGTTTGAAATTCGAAAAGTCACAATTTCCGGAATCCAAAGTTAAATGTATCCGAAATGTCCCTACAGTTAAATAAAGTGTCCATATGTAACGTTTTGTGAGTTAGGGGATATTTATGAATAATTGCACTGTCAGGTTTTTGTGGCAAAGAAAGATTTGAATTGGCAAACTTTCAACTAAACAATTGAGTTGGAAATAACAGCTGCAAGCATTTGAAATTGAAATCTTGCTATATTCTAAATGAAAAATGTAACTATATAAGATTGTATGCAAAACTCCGGTCTCTTATACTAAGTGAGCTGTTGGGAATTTTGGGATATAGAAAAGAGATTTTACTGAAGCTTCAGCAAAAAATATATATTAGTTTGTATTTATGATTGAAAATTTTCTTTGTTGGTTTTAAAGATTTAATTGTCAAAGTATCTGGTATGTCACTAAAGTCTAAGTTTTGGTTATAGACTCTACTCTCAAATATAATTCAGATATCAGGAAGAAATCACTTTATGTACATGATTATAGATAGGAAATGATGCTTAGCCTTACCATACTAAGGAATAACCTTGATAAATTATTCGAAACTACCAGTACAGCTTGTCATGTTATGATTCTTTTACCATATCCTTGTTATAAAACTTTACTGTCCTTGTTCCTGATGTGTTGGTTCAAATCAATCATGCAGAGAAAAATCATGAAGACCCTGATGATTTGGGGGAGACTGCACCAATTGAAGACTATACCAGCATGCATCAGGTCAAATTTCTAAGCAGACACACTCCTATGTTTCACTTTTTCTAGTTGCATTATTTTTGTTGTTGAACACTTGTGTGCAAAATTTTCTTACAGGCAAACAGATTTCACGCTAGAAGTACAAGCAGCTTCTCTGCAGTTGGGAGTGGTATTTTTTTTTTCCTTCTCCTTTTAAACTTTAAACTTTATTCTCACATATGAGTATTGATTTCAGTATTGCTGTTGTTATTTTTCTCAAAGAAATCATGAGCGAATCTGGGAACCCGGTTTGGAAGGATAGAGTACAAAGCTGGAAAGATAAGAAGAAGAGTACAAAAAAAGCTCCGAAAAAGGTTGAAAAGGCTGAAATCCCAGTTGAGCAGCAGCAGATTGATGAAAAAGAGTAACGACTTTCTATTTTATTTCAGTTCTGTTTATGTACTTGCAATATTTGATTAGAAAAGCTCACTAAAATGCAAACTCATTGTTCCTGAAAACTTTCTTTGACTTGAGTTTTGATGATGCCCAAATTATTTTTCAAATGATACATTTCTCAAATACAACAGGAATTGAATAAAAAGAATTCAGAAATTTGGATGTGTCGAGCAAGAACAATATCAGCAGAAAATAGAAAACTGAATGTTAACAATTGTGAATTTGTTCCAGGTTAACAGATGCGTGGGAGCCACTCTCCAGAGTCATCCCCATCTCAAAGAATAAGCTAACTCCCTACAGGGTTGTAATCATAATGCGACTTGTAGTTCTCGGGCTTTTCTTCCATTACCGTATTACTAATCCAGTGGATAGCGCATTCGGCTTGTGGTTGACATCAATTATTTGTGAGATATGGTTTGCCTTCTCCTGGGTGCTTGATCAGTTTCCCAAATGGTGTCCTATCAACAGAGAGACATATATTGATAGATTGGCTGCAAGGTATATTTTGCTTTTAATGCTGTAAAAGAAGTATTGTGTTCTTCACTTTAGCATTTAGAGTTGGTATAATATCAAGTCAAAAAGGGTCATTTAATGATATAAAATAGTCTGTTCATAGAGGACAAAGGAATACTTATTGAGAGAGCAATTCTCCTGCTGTTATAGACTTATAGTTACTATTAGTAAAAAGTAACTATATCAGATGCTTTTGTCACTGTGATCTTTTTTTACTGGTATCCTTTTTACACTGCATGTTGATCTTCCTTAAAGTCAAATTTTGTATTTATCTCTTTACATGTACTTAGAATAAAGTATCGGTTCATTTGAGATTAATTTCAAAGGGAGATCATTGAACTGACGAAATGCACAAATAAAACAGAAAACAGACTTCAAAAGAGTTTTGAACTATTTTGTTAAAGGTTTATTTGAACTTCAGATTTGAGAGGGATGGCCATGATAGTGGCCTTGCGGCTGTGGATTTCTTTGTCAGTACAGTGGACCCTCTTAAGGAGCCTCCTCTCATAACAGCTAACACTGTCTTATCAATTCTGGCTGTTGATTACCCTGTTGAGAAAGTCTCCTGCTATGTCTCTGATGATGGTGCTGCTATGCTCACATTCGAGGCATTAGCAGAGACTTCTGAATTTGCCAGGAAGTGGGTCCCATTCTGTAAAAAGTTCTCCATCGAACCCCGTGCTCCAGAATTCTATTTCTCTCAGAAGATTGACTACTTGAGGGACAAAGTGCAGCCTTCTTTTGTGAAGGAAAGGAGAGCCATGAAGGTAAAATCAAATTGGTGTTTTTTTTCCTTTTCATTCTGATGCTAGATTGACTAGTAGTATTTAACACTTTAACTTGGCTCCCTTTATTGATTCCAGAGAGATTACGAGGAGTACAAAGTGAGAATAAATGCGTTAGTAGCCAAGGCACAGAAAACACCAGAGGAGGGATGGGTTATGCAAGATGGGACCCAATGGCCTGGGAATAATACCCGCGACCACCCTGGCATGATTCAGGTTATATATATTCAACTTTTTCACCAGGAATTTTGTCTCTTTCTTACTAGACTGTAACTAATAGGAACCCATGATTCTATTTTTATCTTTGTTATTCCCAGGTTTTTCTTGGTTATAGTGGTGCCCATGATATAGATGGGAATGAACTTCCTCGGCTAGTCTATGTCTCAAGAGAGAAAAGACCAGGACACCAGCACCACAAAAAGGCTGGTGCGATGAATGCTCTGGTACATACATGCCACAAGTTATATTAAAATGCCAAAACTTTCTCCAATCATTTCACCCATTTTCTAGATCTTAATCGTCATCTCTCTTTGCAGGTTCGAGTTTCTGCCATTCTGACAAATGCTCCATTCATTCTGAATCTTGACTGTGATCACTATGTAAACAACAGTAAGGCTGTTCGTGAGGGAATGTGCTTTCTGATGGATCCTGCTGTTGGTAAAGATGTGTGTTATGTGCAATTTCCTCAGAGATTTGACGGCATTGACAAGAGTGATCGATATGCTAATAGGAACATTGTTTTCTTTGATGTGAGTTTTATGTTTCTGCAAGTGTATCTTTAAATTTTGGACTTCTGCGAATTATATATTCGTACAATTGCAAGAGAAGTCTATGCTTTAAATCAGCACTATGTTTTAAACTGTAAGAAAGAAAAAAACCACACTTGGCACCCAAAGTCACACTGCCAATGGATTTCTAGCTAACTTCATCAATCTCTTCATGACTGGTTTTTTAAAACTTGAAACCCTACATCTTAATTTGCTCAATTGGACCTTTTGTTTGGATTCGACTTTGAGAAAAATCTTACTTCATGTAGGGCCAGAATTTTCAAATTTTAATGTGTGCTATTAACTCTATTATAACAGTGGATCTCGTGGGCAAATTTCTTAAAATGTTGGTCTTAACTGCAAAACACGATTAACATATCCTTCTTTATGCGTGATTAACCGTGCATTAATCTTTTGTAAATTGAATTTTCATGTGTAGGTAAACATGAAAGGGCTTGACGGCATCCAAGGGCCTGTTTATGTGGGGACAGGTTGTATGTTCAATAGGCAAGCACTCTATGGGTATGGCCCACAATCATTGCCAGCACTTCCAAAGAGCTCGTTTTGTTCATGGTGTTGTGCTTGCTGCTGCTGCTGTGCAGGACCCAAGGAAGAAAAGAAAAGTGAGAATGAAATTTACAGAGAGTCTAGACGTGAAGACTTAAATGCTGCCATATTTAACCTGCATGAAATCAACAGTAAGTTTGTGTCTAATATTAGCAAAAACTTTTGCTCAACTCTGTTGTGTAGAATTTCTAAACTGTGAACTATTGGGCTAACATAGATTATGACGAGTATGAGAGGTCAATGCTGATTTCGAAAATGAGCTTTGAGAAGACATTCGGCTTATCTTCAGCTTTTATCGAGTCTACGTTGATGGAGAATGGTGGTGTGCCTGAGTCGACAAATCCATCGACTCTTATCAAAGAAGCGATTCACGTCATCAGTTGTGGATATGAGGAGAAAACTGATTGGGGCAAAGAGGTAATTCTCTTTTCCTCTATCCTAGTCTAGATCAACAAAAAGCTTTTGATATCATTGACTAATTGATTACTTTTTCAGATCGGTTGGATATATGGATCGGTTACTGAAGATATCTTGACTGGCTTCAAGATGCAATGCCGTGGGTGGAGGTCAATCTATTGTGTGCCTACAAGACCAGCTTTCAAGGGTTCAGCACCTATCAATCTTTCTGATAGGTTGCATCAGGTGCTTCGTTGGGCTCTCGGTTCAGTTGAGATTTTCTTCAGCCGGCACTGCCCTCTTTGGTATGGGTTTGGAGGCGGCCGTCTAAAGTGGCTCCAAAGGCTGGCTTATATTAACACTATTGTGTACCCATTCACTTCTCTTCCTCTCGTTGCGTACTGCTCACTTCCTGCTATTTGCTTACTCACCGGAAAGTTCATTATCCCCACGGTAATATGATCCTTCTTCTCTGTTAGTATGCTAATATGCCATAGTAAGCCTTTACAACTCTCTGATTTAAAAGCATAGCCAGAAAAACAGTCCAGATATTCAGTTAACAACAATGAAGAACCCAAAAAAATAACGAACAACCATTACCTGGGATGAACTTTTCTATTTCTCTATTGTAGTTTTAATAACTGTAGTTATTTTATTCTCTCAGCTATCAAACATCGCAAGTGTGTGGTTCTTGGGCCTCTTTCTCTCAATCATTGTGACAAGTGTCCTTGAGCTGCGCTGGAGTGGCATAAGCATCGAAGACTGGTGGAGAAATGAGCAGTTCTGGGTCATCGGTGGTGTCTCAGCACATCTCTTTGCCGTCTTCCAGGGTATTTTAAAAATGATCGCTGGTCTCGACACCAACTTTACTGTCACTGCCAAGGCTGCTGAGGACACTGAGTTTGGTGACCTCTATGTCTTCAAATGGACCACTGTCTTGATTCCCCCCACTACCATACTAGTTCTCAATTTGGTCGGGGTCGTTGCCGGTTTCTCTGATGCACTTAACAGCGGGTATGAGGCATGGGGCCCACTATTCGGTAAGGTGTTCTTCTCCATGTGGGTCATAATGCATCTGTACCCATTCTTGAAGGGTCTCATGGGGAGGCAGAACCGCACACCAACCATTGTTGTTCTGTGGTCGGTTTTACTGGCTTCGGTTTTTTCACTGTTGTGGGTTAAGATCGATCCGTTCATTAGTAACACAGAAGGTTCTGATTCAAAGGGGTGCATTTCTATTGATTGTTAGGTCTCTCGTTCTCAATTTTTGTTTGTTTTCTTTTCCTTTTCTTTTTGACAGAATTATTTCGAGGGAACCCCATGCATTATTGCATGTCCCAAAAGATGCAAAGGAACGGTATTTTAATTAAGTTTGCAACCGTGTAATGTTGTACTACAGTGAAATTGTTTCTAAATGAAAATATAAAATCTATACATTTTTACTTTTAATTTGGTTATGAGCCTATGTAGATATTATAGAACTGCACTAGGAAGCACGACATGATAGGAAAGGACATCCATTTTGATTCGATTTTATGTTCTTTTGGGATATGAGTATCAGCTACAAGTGTTGCTTTCTGTGTGTGTGTGTGTGTGTGGACAAAGCAATGACATTGACTTAGATGCAAACTTTAATTACTACATCTTGCATCACCAGCAAGGCAGCCATCTGTTGCTATTACTGAGAATTGAGAAAGAAAGAAGGGTCTGTGATATCAGTGATATGCTACTCTCTGCTGTAGCCATGATTTTGCTGCCATTGGATTTGGATGCGCCAGGTTATTATAATCGACCAAATGATAACTTTCGTAGAAAGGTATCTTTCATTAATGAAGACTTGTGTCGTGAACCATGAGGATTCTTTAATTGCTTTTCACACCCTACATTCACTGCAAAATTGAATATTTGGTTCTTTTGTGGCGCTTGTTATATATAACACCTTTAGGCGGTGTCCTGACTCTCATCTTTTGTTTTGCTATGTAGCAGTGCTACATAACGTACAAATGGTGGATTATAAGGATTTTTTTTTGAGATTTATTTGACACGAATCTTGATATAGTCAGACAAATAACGTGCTGTGTATGGTACAACGCAGTAGAGGCCTCCGACTCATCATCCGGTAAACAATAGTGTATTAGCGAATAATCTGTGCAGTCTGAAATTTTTTAATTCAGAAAATATTTTTATAATCTATATAGATATATCAAAATTCTGAATTTTGTAGAGAAAAGTAAAATTTTGTAAATAATTCCTGAATTATACGTAAAATTTATAAATTCATATTTTATGAGTAATTTGGAAAAATTAAAAAAACTATTTAATTTGTCTATATTTATTCAAGGAAACTTAGAAAAGTACTTAGCACATTTAGCAATTTCATTTATGTAGCTTGCATAAGACTACTTTTAACTATGCCTTGTACAGTTATAAAAATAGGCAGATATTGTCTGCTTACCCTATCAAAAAAAAGAAAGAAAAGAAAACTATTTCTTATACAGACAGATGCTTTACGCCTCAGCAATCTCGATTGAAATTGCCAAGTACCTTACCACCATTTCTTTTCTTTTTTTGTTTTTTTTTTTGGAAATTTCTTCTTTCTTTTTATTTCAGTCTTAAAGTTGAAGCATGTAGTCAGTAAACTGTAACGGAGATCGACTTTCATTTATTTAATAAATGTAAAGTTTCAAACTAATACTCTTAAAAATATATTAAACAAAATTTGAAATTTCAATGATTCAAATTTGAAGTTCTGGTGTAACAGCTTTTTTTTTTTTTTTTCCTTACACAAGGAGAAACAAAATTTCAGTCGATTATCTGGTCTAAGAGGACTAATTCTGCTATACATTAAATAATATTTTATAAAAACATAATAGCCATACTTTAAAAATCACCCTTCTTGAATAATTGGACTTTCAAAATATATAAGACTAATTCTGTTATGAATCAAAATTTATATTATAGTCGAAAAAATGAAATTGAAATTATTGACTATAGTTTATTAATCATTAAAAATTTTAATTTATAGCAAAGTTGTTCAATATATAAACAACATGATTTGAAACGACGAGTTCACGACCCAAATTTTTCTTCTAATTTTTTCTTTTTCAACTGAAAATTTGTATGGATCCTGATTTTAAAATTCCAACCTTTTTTAATTTCAAAATTTATTTGTTATTTTTTTAGAAGTAATATATTTGAGACTAGATTTTACATTAAATTTAAAAACGGACAACGAGGAACCTAAATTTTTTAATTTGTATAAGAAAAAAAAATAATATCCACCTAATTATGCAAGAAAATAGACAATTTTTTACATTTTAGAAATACGGGAATGATAAGTCCACACTAATACATTGGACACGTGATTAGGAGATCCGTTCTCATAACTTGAATATGTTGCTAACTACGTATCTAGTTACTGAGTGAGCATATATATGGTGATACGTAATCTTACTGTCTTGAACATGTCTTTAACCAATCTCGCCTTCTAAGACTATACTTTAGATGGAGTAACGAAGATGGAGTAATGAAGAGAAAAAAGATCTTATTATTTGCTTCAGAAAAAAAATTAGAATGAAAGAGAACGATAGGAGTGTCCTTTTCTCTTTAGAGAGTTCAAAATTGTAACCAATTAAAATATAGATAAAAAAAATACCCTTTGCTTCTCCTCTCTTTTGAACTCTAAAGCAAATAATTTTATTCAAATTCTCCTCTCCCCTCCCCCTCCCCTCCTCTCTCCTAATAAATGTTTTGGGACACCTGTTGATTTCCTTCGATTGGAGAGAAGCCAAAATGTCCATTTCTGTTTTAATACAAATTTAGCTCTCTGCGCAGTATAAAAGCTTTTAATATAAACACCGTCAAGAGCCATCTTCTAATTGTCTCATTTCATTATAAAATCGTTCAGTGATTGTGCCCAGAATGATATAATTTTGTTTTTGTCACTGCCATTCTCGAAAGAAATTGGGCATGTTAATTCCATTTCCATGGGCTTTTGAGCGGCAATTAATATCTGGCGAAATTTTTCAAAAGGCATAGCCATTTAACCAAGCAAGTAGCAAAATGGAATGGATAAATTTGGATTGGTAGGTAACTGGTAACTGGTAACTGGTAAGGACCACAACTCTGAGCATGCCAGTAGCATTGCCCCATATGCTATGGTATTCTTGTCCCAAAAATAAACAAAAAATCCAGAATCACAAGTCAATCCTGCATGTCAGTGCTGCTCATTGCATGCACTGCCAATAACATGAAGGAAAAGGCCAACTCTTTTCACAGGTGGTGTCATTCTTTTCTTTTCTCTTTTCTTTTCTTTTCTTTGTTGTTGTCAGCAAACAACGAAGAGAAAAACTAAATACTGAGATGATGATAGTATGGACCATGACAAAGACAATATGGGCCAATGATGCTACTCTAAATTAACCACTGGAAGAAGCAAGGGACTAAATTAAAACAAACTTTATTAGTGGGTCAATGCATGATCAGGTTTTAGTAGCCGCAACTCCTTTTGTGTTAAAACTTTAAAATATAATATTATACTGGACTTATATAGATATTTATTATGTGACGTGTCTAACGTATTATGTGATATATTCTTTTGCGTGATATATTTCCTTTCAACTAAAATTGATACGTCACGATACGTCATGTAAATTTATTTAGACACATCACGTAATCACGTGAAGTCCATCCATTATTTTAAATATTTTTTTATTTTTTAATATAAATATAAAAAATATTTTTTTACCATAAAAAATTTCTAACAATTTACTATACTTTATAATAAATTTCATAACTTTTCACAAATTTAAATATTTTTAAATATTTTTTAAAAAACAAAATTTGAAAAAAAATGTGACTCCATATAACATATTATATATTGTCATGTTACATCACATATTGACACTTCACGATATAACACAACATGTATAAATATGATATGTTATATGTATGTAACGTGATATATCTTTATTTTATTATTTTTAATACATCAAATCACATAATAAAAATATTTTAATCAAAACACACACAGTGTATTTGTATACGGAATGTTGTGTTTTTTATTCATTAGAGAAAATGACATATTATAAGTGTCTGACTGGTCAAATCAGATTAAGTTATAGAGATATTCTAAAAAGGATGATTTGTGCAGTAACAAGTACACTTAATTAAAACTTGGTCTGTGGCTTTATTAATTAAAGTTAAGCAACCTTTATCAATTAGCTTTGTAGTGAAGGCATTCACTCCAAACAGGAAGAAGAATCAATGTGGGTCCAAACAAAATAGAAGGTACCATGCATTATCCATAAAACCATTATGATACAGGGTGTAATAAATGATGTGGGTTGTTATGATTAAAAAAAATAATAAATGGCGTAATGAATTAATAATAATGACGGCTTACTCCATGATGTGATGTGACGTGACATAATCATAATATTACTTTTCTAATTGGCAAGGTTAATTACTCTTAATTAAATAAGAACTAGAGCAACTTAATGAGAACTTTGATCATAATTCATGCTCGTCAAATACATAATTTTTCATTTTTAAAACAAATTACATGTCACACCCAACAATTTTGTCTCAAAAAAAGGAAAAAAGGGAGAAAAAAAAAAGAATCCTTCTTTCTAATACCAACATTTCTCTAGGTAGCATACAAAACAAAAATAAACTCAAGTGCCATCAATTTCATCCACAAACCTTAGACAAGCAAACAAGGAAGATAACCAAAAACACAAGGCATGAAAGCCCAATGGCAACCCCAAGCACAACCTTGCTGGGCCCATGGTGGTCTCCACCTCCATCGTGGCCGCTATCAGCGTCACCATAATCATCCATGTCATCCGCTGATGCGTCCGATCGCATACGGCCGGAAGGTGGTGACATGGGAAGCCCATATCTATTGCATGGTGCAACCCCAAGTTTAAGCTTAGATGACAACATTGTATGATTATAGCAAAGATTGCTATTCCCTCCCACTTTGAAAACTTCTAACTTAGATATGAAGGATGCATTGAAGGGGATAATCCCTTGAAAGTTGTTGTTTTCTAGATTGAGCACCTTGAGCTTCTTCATCCCGGAAAAGAATGTCGGTATGCTCCCGTTAAATTGATTTGAGCTGAGGTCGAGGTGAACCAAGTCGATTAGGTCCGAGAGTGAGCTCGGTATCGGCCCAAAAAACGTGTTATTTGAAAGAGAAACATTCTTAAGCGACACCATATCACCGATCGAATCAGGGATGTTTCCGGTGAGAAAATTGGAGCTTAAATTCAGGGCCTGCAGAGAACCTAACATGCTAATCGTGCCGGGAATGATTCCCTTGAGCTGGTTGAAGGAGAAATCGAGACGGGTAAGATCAAGACAGTGCCAATGGTGCGGTACCGGTCCCGACAGGTTGGCATTAGAAATGGTAAGGCTTGTCAAATCAACCATCTGAGATATAATCATAATCGGAGCGCTTGCCATCACCGGCACGCCACTCATGTAAAGCTCAGTGAGGTTGCGCAGAGGCGAGAGCAACGCACCGGGCACGCGCCGTAGGGAAGAAATGCAAGAGAAGGAATGGAGAGACGTGGCGAGCTGAGGTGGCAACCTCCTAGGAGGAGGAATGGGGCAGTTGAAAAAGGAAACGGATTTGAGAGTGGAGAGCGACTGTAGAACTGTGAAGGGGAGGTAGAGGTCGGTGGAGCAGTTGGCGAGGCGGAGAGAGGTGAGGTGGCGAAAAGGAGCGGCGCCGTCGCATGACGTGGCATTGTCACGCGACGAGGGAACGGCGCAGGCGTCTCGAGTGGCGGGAAAGCCGAGGGACTCGAGCGCGGTTTGCTGGCGCGGGTCGAGGGATGAACCGGGTCGGGTTGCGCCTAGCGAGTGAGAGAAGAGGAGGAGGAGGAGACAGAGAGAGACAGTGAGAAGTGGCAATGAGGTTTTCTTGGAAGAAGACATGGCTGAGAGTGAGAGAAAGAGAGAGGAGAGGAGGAGAGAGGGAAGAGAAGTCTCTCAGTCTCTCTCTCCGTCTCTGGCGAGTGAATTCGAAAATCGAGGAACTGAAAAGTTGGTGGGCTTTACGAGGTTTATGGCTTTTTGCAGAGGATGGAGAGAGAGAGAGATTTTAGAGTAGGGGCCTAGAGGATTGTGGACCGTGCGATGGCTCTCTGGTTTTAATTTGGGCCGTCGGATGGAGAACTAGGCCGCATGTGATTTTTTGAACCTTGGATTTATTCGGAGGTTGGTCTTTTGGTGCTTCTTCGTTTGGTACTCGAGGAGGAGGGAAGCAAGGTCGAGAAGGTGACGGACGCGTGTATTTTCAACTTCGGATTCGCTTCGGTTGCTTTAAAAATTGGGGGGATATTTTGGAGATTATTATTTTGATAATTTTAATAATTAATTTTTAAATATTTTTAAAAAATTTAAAAATAAAAAATTGTAAATATATTCTTTTACTTATAGATTTATTATTTTTTAAATTTTATATAATTTAAATATTATTTTATACTCTATAAAAATCCATTAAAATTACATGATATTTACGACGATTCATATTTAATGATTTTTGATAAAATATTAATTTTTTTTAAATTACATTAAAGTTGAAACATAATCAATTTATAAAAAATATATTTGTCAATATTTTTTATTTTTAAAAATTTTAAAAATTTATTATTAGAATTATCAAAATAATAATGATCAAATATCCCTCCCTTAAAAGTTCTTTTGGGTTCATTTTATCTGGCTCAGATATCAGACCTGGTTCGTAAAACAATACGGAATGATGTGTCCAAATATGGAGAGTACATGCTCTCCATACGTGCTCGTACTGTGTGTATGACATATCAAAACAATACGAAATCTCAAATACGTATGTCTAATAACATTTTACATGAATACGTGGACAAATGACGTATTATAACAAGTCACGTACAAAATATATCCATACATGCCGACGTGACAGACATCCAGTTATTTACTACCTACAGAAGCAAAACGACACTGTTCCTTTCCGAGACGCATCTTACCAAATGGCCCGTGCACTACAAAATTAAAATTTGAGCACTTATATTTAGGATTTAATTTACAATTTTGATGAGAAATATACGGTGAAGATGCGATCTGAGGAGATAAGGGGTTTAACGACATGGGTGGAGTGCCTAGCTCGTGTCACTGCAAGTGGGACCACGGTAGTAAAATGGAGAGAAGCGGCAGCCTCCGCACTGGAGATGAACGAAGAGAAAGAGTCAAAGGAAGCCACACTGTTCAGTACAGGCAACATATGACACATCTCAAAAGTGAAATCCTTTGCGCCATTCCATTGGAACACCTGTTACTGTTACCTCAGATTTCATAATTTTTTGTATGGAATTCGCTTGATTTTTGGGGCAAGGTGTGCACAAACCTAGTATATAAAATTATCTTTTTGAAAGTTGGTACCTAGAAGGCTAGGCTTATATTGGTAACATTTTTTTAGTGTAGGGGTGCAATGACTTTTTGAAGGTTCTTATCTAGTACTAGACTAATAGACTATGTTTAATTAATCTAGTATAAAATTAATTATTAGGATTATTTATTATTATCTTTTTTTTTGGAGCCACTTTGTTAATGTACTAGATTGTTATTAATCTAGTATAAAAAATATTGGTTTTCAAAGTTCTTATCTAGTACTAGTTAAAACGTTACAATTATGTTCGTATATAAAGCAATTTACAAAGGCGAACAATTAAGAAAAACATTGATGCCGAATATAAACGAAAGAAATTATGCATACATGACCAAATTAAATTAAAAAGCCAGCGTAATTAAAACGAAGAATGACAATACTCAAACCGAATGTAATTAAAACAACACGGATATTGCGTACCTACGCAAACCCATGCAAATACCGATTCAAATGTTTATCTTAGAAATAATTAAATACAACTGATGATAGATCATAGATGTAATAAAGTATACTTCATTAGTCAGGGGCCTCAGATGAAGCATTTGATCAATCAATGTTTTAAGACAGGGCAACTCAGATTGCTCTGAGTTGCTGTAGGTGCACTTGCAGTAGTTTCTGTTTCATCAACCTTAGAGCCTTTAGTAAGCCCTGCTAAAAGCTCGCTGGGATCATAGTAGATCTCTATATCTTCTGCTCTCAGTTTATCATCCACCTGCACAAATAATTAAAATGACACAACAACAAATTAAAGCATCTTTCATATACTTGAAAGTTCTTCTAAAGATATGTTTTGCAAGTAATTCACCAAGTTAATTAATTACCTTAACAACAGCAACGCCAAACATCTCGACTATTTCACCGGTCGGCGCATGCCCTTTGAAAGGACCTTCCATGTACCCCCAATGCCTGAACTTGAACGTTATCACCGGTGGGCCCGAGTATACAGACACCACCTCCCAAGCAAACCCGCGAGGGAACGCCGACCGAAACACCTCATGTGACGACTCGAAGGTCTCCTGATTGGGTTTATATGCCAACATGTTGTCAGGCAATGAGCTACTGAGTAAGGCGTTGTATGAACCTATCTCGAGCGTCTCCTTAGCCGAGAAAGGCTTCCTGCCGTTGACCGAAAAGGCAAACTTGTCGGTGTTGATCGACTTGAAGTCCTCGAGCCGTGTCTTGTGCGAAACCTCCATTTCCCATGTCTTTATCGCGTTTTGTACTATCTCCTCCAATGATCCCTTAGGCCATTCCTATCAAGAGATGGTTGATACAATTATAATTTCTTAATTTCGAAACAAAGTAAAGGGGATTAATTAATTAATTATAGTATATGAATGCTTGTACCTTGGTTCTTCCTTGTTCAAATAGTTCATTAACAAGCTCATAAGTAGGAGGTGCACCATGCCTCCACTGGGTGTTAATTTCTTCCTCTCCGGCCAAGTGAGACCTGTACTTGTCACGCTCCATTTTTGAGATAGATAGATTAACGCCAAGGACCACTGGACATTAAAGTCTTATTAATATAAGATTAATTCACCCATAATTCAGAAATTGTTCACGATTTATTCGTATTTAATTTAGTATGAGAGTGGGGAAGTTTAATGTTTATCAGACCAAATTTTATTGATGGGCATCTTTTATTGTTGGATCTCTAAAAATAATATTTCTCACAATTATTAAAGCTCCAAAGCAAAATTTTTACGTGAATATTAATATTATTGAACGATTAATATGTCCATCAGACCCACAATTATTGAAAGGTTAATTAGCTAGTGCACTAGATATTATTTAGTTCATCTTCAA
This sequence comes from x Bolboschoenoplectus mariqueter, assembly GCA_037678475.1. Lineage (NCBI taxonomy): Eukaryota > Viridiplantae > Streptophyta > Magnoliopsida > Poales > Cyperaceae > x Bolboschoenoplectus > x Bolboschoenoplectus mariqueter. Next base: position 566,669 of record CM075281.1, read on the forward strand.
TTCTTGTCACTTGATATGAATATTTTTGATATTAGAGAAAAGAATATTTGTTGTGTACATCCAATTTTAATATACATAAAATAAAATGTAAATATGAAACATCTACAAAATTTCTTTTCTAATCGGAAAAAAATATATTTTGATCAATAATTTATTTTGTTTATAGACGGAATGAAAGATTTGGCATTTAATGTAGAGATTTAGTGTTGTGAGAGATTTCTGATTCTTATCCTTTTATACTCTGAATTTAAACTATGTCGTTGACATTGCATTAATAAGGAAAGAAACAATTGTGAATTGATAGAAGGAAAGGAAAGGAAAAATTGGAAAGTTTGTTTACTGAATTATCCTCTCTAAAATATAATGTAATAGGTTATATATGGTGTATTCTATAATGGTCTTGGTACTCTTAAATTACATCAAATATTACAAGTAGGATCTAATATTATTAACGATATTAGTCAGAAATTATCTAATGTGATAGTATAAATTTCACACTAATTGCCTCTTATGACAAGGATATTTCATTAAAGCATAGGAGGTTACATTACTGTTGTCCTAATTAAATTTTCTTAAGTTGGTTTTATCAAAACAAAAAAAAGCTTAAGAACTTTTTACAATCTTTTGTCAATTTTTCAATAATTTGTTACACAAATCAAATGTTCCTACAGAATTGCAAGATTAATTTTAGAGAAATTAAAGAAATTGTAATAAAAACTCTCCATATAGAAAAAAATACTCAAATTGATACTACTATTGGAAGGGACTTTTTTTTTATCCTGTGAAAATCAATGACTATTATATAAGATGTATATTAAAATTGGATGTACATAAAATCTTGGATGCACACTACTGACACTAGAAACACTCTAAAGAAAAATTGAGATAGATAGGCCATTGTCAAGTTTTTAAAAAAAGAAAAAGAAAAAGAAAAATTTAGACAGATAGATTAATATCAGGGACCACTGGATATTAAAATCCTATTAATTGTTAGCTCTAATTAACACAAGCATCTTGATTTCATGTAAATAAATCAATATATATATATATATATATATATATATATGTAAATAAATACATCTGTCTTCTTCTTATGAATATAGTGATAAGATTAATTCGCTCATAATTCACAAATATGAATTTTCCGAATATAAAGTTATATACTTTCCAAATTTCTTATTTTTTCCCTCCCTTTTACTTAAAATATATAGTACCTTTGACACTGGATAGTTATGTTTATAGTTGCCTACGTGCGAGCTTGGAATTAAATTTTCGTTGTACAAATGGTGAATTTGATCGAACATGTTGTTAGTTGTTACGTTTAATTTTTTGTTTATCCAATATTTGTGGATATGTTTCTTTATTTTTCTCTGTTTTGGTTAATCTTAAGCTATTCTAGTCGTACTTGGATAATACAAAATTTTATGAGTTTGACAAGAAATTGACTAACTTGATTTTAAATAATTTATGGACTTAGAAATTCATTAATTAATGAAATATATATAATCTAATCACTGGCATGCAATAAGATATAAGCCAATAATTGGGGATATGACGTGATCGATTGTCAACTTTTACTTGGAAGTAAATGCGGACAAAAGACTGACAATAAAATATAATAAATTGTTTGTCCATTGTGACTTGTGAGTGTGAATATTAATTAATTAATTAATTAATTAATTAATTAATGGGAGAGCATTTAAATTAAAAAAAAAAGTTAATTTCTAAACTTTTATTTACATCAAATTGATCTTTAAAATTAAAAAAATCAAAATTGACTTTAAAAAAAACCAAAATTGATCCTTAAAATTAAAAAAAACTTATCAATTCTTAAACTTTAAATTACACTAAATAAATTATTAAATTGTTGAAAAAAATATTAGTTTTGGTCTCCGAATTAAAAAAAATTGATCCTTAAACTTTTATTTTCATTTAAAAGTATCAGTTCTTAGTGTCGCTTAATAAATCAACCTTATCTAACCCAACATGATTTGATATGAATCTTTTTAAATTGAATTCAATACAAATATAAAAAAAATTTATTTGTTTTAGATTGGTCAAGTTAGGTTGAATTCGACATGGTTTGTTCTAACCAATTTAAAAAATAATAAAATAATACGAGTCAAATCCAATCTAACTCATTTATATTCTTATTTACACCATTTTTTTATTATTGTTATAATAATAATTAACTGAAGGTCGGATCTAATTAAATAAAATCAACATTTTTAGACGAAAATAAAAGTACAAGGACCAATTTAATTTTTTTGAAAATATTTCGAGACTAAAACATATATTCTTTTAAAACTTCAAGGACTTATTTGTTATAATTTAAAATTTAAAAATTAATTTAATTTATTTTAAAAATATAAAAATCAATTTGATATAAATGGAAGTTTAGAGGTAAATTTAATTTTTTTAAGAAAATTTAAGTATCGAATGGTGAATTTTCCTTAATTAATTGAATATTCTGAAATCCCTCAGTAAGTTCAGTTCGAGAAGGAACTTTCTTTGATGAGGTCATCAGCGAAATTTGTCTTCTGGATATAATATTTTATTTTTCTTGAATAAAACCAAAGTAACATATGATACGTGTTCATTCATGAGCTCAGCTTAAGCAGGAGAAACAATGCTGAGCAGTGAATAAAAAATGTGATATGTTATGATTTTTTATATAAAAATGTAGTGTGTATTGGTTATATGATATGATTAAAATATTTTTTTATGTAATGTGATGTGACGTGTTAAAAATAATAAAGTAAAAATACGTTACGTTTATGACACGATACACATAAAATACGTTATGTTTAAACACGCTGTGCTATATCGTGACGTGACACACATATAACATATTATTTTTTTTGAATTTTATCTTTTGATTGAAAAATATTAAAAATTATTTAAATTTTATGAAAAAATCATAAAATTTGTCTTGGAAATTATTAGAAATGAATCTAAACTTTTAAGGCAAAGAAAAAGGAGGAAATCAACTAGGTTGATCTCCTTTTTCAATTGTACGGATTCATTAAATAGGTCATGCATCCTTTAAATTTTTGACATGTAGCTAAATTCTAATCAATCGTTGAAGTTGAGAAAGTAAAAGAGAATAAAAAAAAGCCTCAAATTTATCATGATCTACGCAAGTAATATGATATCAAATTTATTTTTTGATTTGCGCGGTAAATATTCGTACTCAGCCTAGTAAAAAACGATTAGAAGTTTCTCTTAGTTCAAATATAATTTTCATTTGCTTTTTTTTCCTTTCTACACAGACGTTTTTAATTTAATCATTTTTTAATGAATCAGCATAGTATTGCTGAAATGAAAAATCATTTCTTCTTGTTGTAATCTATTGTACGGATTTTTTTTTTCAATATTATAAATTTAGTCATTTCTTCTGTTACAGTACGTACATTAAAAAAAATTTTCTGAGCAAAGCATATAAAACAAAACGAGTTAAAAAAAGTGTTTATTTTAATTATAAAAAACTTTTGTGGTTGATAACTTTCTATTGTGTTGATACTATAATTTTTCTATCGAAAAATGTGTGGCGTCCACATATTAAATGTCCACTTATCTATCCACCCTTTTATTTATTAACGTCAATTATATATCTGTCAATTAAAAATACATTATTATTAACAAACAAAATTTAATCATTTTATATAAATTTTGTACATAAAATAATTAATTAAATTTTAGTAGTTCACAATAATATATTTTTAGTCGACAGATATATAATTAACGTTAACAAATAAAATAATAAATATATGAGTGGACATTAAAAAAGTGGACTGATCTCACTACTCTTTTTCTATAGATAGTGTGCTGATTATTTGATATAAGAAAAAAGGTTATTCAAATAATACGCATATTTTGTTACAGTACAAAATGTTGGCACGTTGGATCTCATCTAGCCCGTCTAACAGCATTCTTTTAACAGGCCATAACAAATTATTTTTTTTTCTTGCAAAACTTTCTAATTTAAGGAAAAAACTGTATTTTCTGTCTGTTATAGCAGTTCAATGAAATTATCTTGGTGAAAAAGTTCTGTCTAAATTAATTTCCCTTCTTATGTTACACCTTGCAAATTTTATTATTTCACTCTATTGAAAATTATATGTATGTCATTTTTTTTTCCTAAAGATTATTTAAATCACTCAACAAAAAAGGTTCTTTGATATTAATGTTTCATAAAAAAGATTATTACATTATTGTGTATATATCAAATGTTTTTAACTAAATATATCATGCTTTATAAAAACTTCTGTATGTGTGAGCAATCTGGCATTGTAAAGTGGAGATCATCATTGAATAAACCCTGCAAGCAAAATCAAATTGTCATATATCATTCAGATATTTTATGCTACATTGTTGATTCCCTTCCTTTATTTCTTGTTGGTCAATTACCCAAAATTTGAGGAACAAAATTCTGAAAATACCAAGTGAAGAACATGCAGAACTACTAAATGGGCAGTCTGTATTTATAAATAAATAAATAAATAAATAAATGGGCAGTTTGCAGATGTATGTAGTTCCAGCTATTTACTGAAAACTAGTCATAGTGCAAGTACAAATTCTTATCTTACATTTTTTTTTGTTATTATATATTTATAGTTTCGGCTATTTACTGAAAACTGAAAACTGGTCTTGTACATGTATGGTACTAAAAGATTTCAATTTTTTCAAAAAATTACAACTGCTTGCAAATGAATGATTATTGATAATCTAACATTATTTAAGAACATTTTTTTTGAAGTTGAATTTAAGAACAGTTCTGACTCACAAGCATGTTTTCAAGGAAACTTCAATACTGACAATTAGTAGTAATGGTTAGTAAATTACCTGTGTCATTGATGACTGGTTAGAATACATCAGACTTTAGGGACTCTATCTCACTCCACACTTCAGTTGCTAAATTAGGCCTGTTCTTCCTATTAGGGTTACAACAATAGAGCCCTAACTTGGCCGTTTTGATAGCCTTGTCATACGGCCACTTTGCCGAAGAATCAATTTCCTTATTCAATAAATGACTCCGCAACGCATCCTGCACTAACTTTATAATACCAGCGGCAGATTTCCCTGTAACCAGCTGTAGCAAGACTACACCGAACGAGTACACATCACATTGAGGATTCATCTCACCAGTACGCAGGTATTCTGGGTCTATGTAAGCAACAGTGCCTTTCGGCTGCTCTGTCTGGTGGTACGGAGTTATTGTGTCATCGGTCTTCATTAATTGACAAGAAATGCCAAAGTCGCTGAGTTTGCCCTGGTAATTCGAGTCGAGGAGGATGTTTGCAGGTTTGAGATCACCATGTGCTATGCCATGAGGTTTAGTTGAATGCAAAAAAATGAGTGCCAAGCAGATATCAGAGGCTATCTCGATTCGTGTTTTCCAAGAAAGTAATCTTCTACCTGTATCAACACGCAGGTAATTCTCTAGGCTGCCATTTGGTATGAACTCATAAACAAGAGCCAAATTTTGCGAGCATCCTCCTAATAGTGTGACAATGTTAGGGTGCCTAACTTTTCTCAGGATTTCAACCTGAAAATTAACAGATTTAGATGCCTTATTCTATTTTGTAACCAATATTTGTCAAGATATCCTACATAATGTTGTATAACTATACAAGTAATCTAAAATCTAAATCAAAACCTTTTAACAAAATTATGTTGCATGTATGACAGAAGAAAATATGGAACATGAGAAAAAAAAGATAAACCTCTTGATAGAACTCTCTCCCACCCTGACTGCCTCCTTTACGCAGAATTTTAATGGCAACTGTTGTGCAATGAAGAACTCCCTTGTACACACTACCGAATCCACCTTCTCCAATTTTAAGCTTCTCATCAAAGTTATTAGTAGCTTCCTCTAGCTCCAAATAAGAGAACTCCATAAAGTTAGCCACATTATAATTCTTTGAATCTTGCTCTTCTATCCGTTGACGCAAACTTTCAAGTTCTTTTGCGAAATTATTTTGCATATCTCTGAGTGCGCTGTTCTCATTGAGGAGCTCATCCCGTAATTTCTCGAGCTTCTTAAGTTCTTCTTCTAGCCTGTTTGTTTCATGCGATTGCATAGAGTTACTTACAGTCTGGGAAGGAACATATTGTGGCTTTTGCAACTTCAAGAAATGCTCTTTTGCAACTTCGTTGTCTTGCAGCTCTTTCAATACCTGAACAGATTTCTCTAAACTATTGGAGGGTTTATTGAAATTTGCGGTTCCTCTCAAAGGAACTTTTCCAAAAGGATACTCCTCAACTTGATTGAATCTGTTTCTATTCGGATGCATGCCAGGCTTAAAATCAGCATATGTATCACTACCTGAATTTATAGAACTTACTTTTGCAGGGCTGTTTATCGGCTCATTTTTTTGTCCCGGCTCTTTGGTGCTTTCATCATGGTTTTGGGGGGTTATTTTAGGCATTGGGCCATCCTGATTTTCCAGAGTTTCTTCTATTGTAGCAATGCCAGAAGATTCCTAATTAGAAATTTAACATGCCAAGTTATATATGAAGTATGGTAGAATGCCATATTCTCTGTCCATGTTCTTTTTCCTTCTTTTTTGAACTTAATGGTAAATGAAGTTTGTTTTGTACTTGTGTTTTGAAGTATAAATTGTATGGTTATGTAATTTTTGAACCTTCTTAAATTTTAATTTTGTAGAACACTGTAACAAACGTGGTGTACCAGATGCACAATCTTGGTTATATGCAACATCATTGATAATCTCATATAAAATTTAAAAAAAGAATGTCTGATTTTCTGATGAATGTTAGTGCAGTAACGAGTTAAACATGCATTTTCAGGTAGAAATTTTTATAGACTAAAATATTTAAGAGAGAAAATTTGTATTAATCAATCCTTTTCTGAGATTAGAAATTGAATTAAATGGAAAAAGAAATTTCTGTGTGCTCACAACGTGAAAATCCAAAGCTAGTTCTGCTGACTACTATTTAACAAAGTCTAAGGAATGACACGCTTCATAGGAAAAATTTCCAGGAGAACTCAAAGGCCAGGGTTGGGCAAGCCGAGAGACATGCCCAATTACTGATGATGCTATTTTTACCATAACACATCATATAGAAACAATCAAATGAGATTTAGTTATTCCCGACATACCCAATAATTTCCAATGATGGTACAACAAACTTCAGGAAAAGTAAAAATTGCATTACGTTTTGTACATTGATCAAATTAAGTCAAATTTGTTGAATTTCAGAGATAATTATGTGTTTAGAGAAATAGAGAAGAAGAGTTTTGTGGTGCAAAAGAGCCGCACCGTTTTCTGATTTTTCTCATTGCTTTTATTCTTGAATTACATTCAAATATAGAAGATAAAAAAAAAACTACCTAAAACAATAAGGAATAAAATAGACGTGGCTTCTTATTTCCCACATCTTTACAAAAACAATAAACAAAAGATTTCTTAACATACTATCCAAAATATACTATAAATGAAATCAAATCAAATCAAAACGTCCCAGATTCATGCCAGCCTCCAAACCTCAACAAGCTTACATCTAATATTCACTTCCCTAAGCTTGTTGCACACTTTCTCATATCCTGTAAACCAATTTTGTCACACAGCTCACAGAATCTAACTCGTCCTAAAGGTTTCGTCAGAATGTCTGCCAATTGATCATGAGTTCCTACATGTTCAATTTCAATCATGCCATTTTCAACATTTTCTCTGAGATAATGAAATCTCGTATCAATGTGCTTGCTTCGATCATGGTATACTGGATTCTTGCTCAAAGAAATTGCTGACTGATTGTCTACCTTGAGCTTGAACCTCTTCCAATTATGACTCAGCAAATCAGAACGAAGAGCCTCAAGCCACACACCTTGACAAGCACCTGAAGCAGCTGCTATATATTTAGCTTCACAAGAAGATAGAGCGACAACCTTTTGCTTTCTAGAAAACCAAATGATGAGATTATTTTCTAAGAAAAACATGACACCGGTGGTACTCTTTCTATCATCCAACTGCTTCACCTGTCCTCCTGTCACCTTAACGTGAACAAGACAGCCAAAAGTTCTTAGATGATGCACCGATGGCTTGTGCTTGTACCATGCTTCATAAGGAGTCATCCCTTCAATACTCTTGGTTTGAGATCTATTCAGGATATATACTGCAGTTGTAACAGCTTCACCCCAAAACTCAGCTAGCACCTTCATTGTTTTCATCATACTTCTTGCCATACCCATAACAGTTTGTTTCCTCCTCTCTACTACTCCATTTTGCTGAGGAGAATAGGGAGCAGTCATGTGTCTTTTAATGCCATTTTTTATACAAAAATCTTCAAACTCAACTGATTTGAACTCTCCACCTCTATCAGTTCTCAAAACCTTCAGTTTCTTACATTGTTCAACTTCAGCTATCACCTTTATTGCCTTAAAAGCTGTGAATGCCTTTTCTTTGCTAGACAGTAAAGTTATCCACATGAATCTGCTGAAATCATCAACTAAGAGCAAGAAGTACCTATTGCCTGCAGGTGTTGAAGGCTGTATTGGTCCACAGAGGTCACCATGCACCAATTCCAGAATCGCACTTGCTCTAAACTGCGCTTTGTGTGGAAATGATGCCCTTCTTTGTTTGCCAACTAGACAACCATCACAGACCTGCTCTACATGGTTAATGTAAAGTAGCCCTTCCACTAATCCCTCCTGTCTCATCCTTCTTAAAGCTTGAAAGTTCAAATGCCCAAATCGAGCATGCCACCTCCATGTCTTGGAATTAGTACTTGCTGACATACAAACAGGTTGAGCAATCTCCAACTTTAGCACATACAATCGATTTTCAGTTCTTCTCACCTTTATTAACAACTTGCCTTCTGTATCAAAAACAGTGAGTTCACCTAACCACATCTCAACCTTACACCCTTTCTCTTCTAATTGGCCAAGGCTAATGATGTTGCTTGACAATTTTGGAATGTAATACACATCAGTTAGTGTCTTATGTTCACCACTTCTTCCTTTAATCAACACTGTCCCCTTTCCTCCAATGTGTACCAAATGTCCATCCCCTAACTTCACTGCACCACATGTACTTGAAACTAGATCTGAGAACCAAGCAAGATTACCTGTCATATGATTGCTTGCTCCAGAATCTAAATATCAAGTATGCTTCTTCTGACTCACATCTTCACCCAGATTCAGTTCTGCAACATCAATCTCAGCACCTTTTCCTTTTGTGCCAACAACCACTTCCTGCATTAGTAGCACTGGTTCTTCATTATCTTCCTTTTCTGCCACAAATGCCCTTTCATTCTTTGGTTTTCGACACTCAGATGCAAAATGCCCATAAATGCCACAATTGAAACATTTTATTTTGGATTTATCAAATCTCTTTTTCTGCTTTCTTTCTTGACTGCCACCTTGACCTTTAGAGTTTTCTCCTCCTGTCTTCTCCTTCAAGTTCAGGGCCTCCTACTGTGCAAGAGTAAGAAGCAACTTCTCTTCTTCTACCTCTTTGTGTTGCTTTCTACCCTTCAAACTTTCTTCAAAAACTCTCAATCTACCAATTGCTTCAGCCACTGTCATGGTAGCCAAGTCACCCCACTGTTCAATAGTGCTAATAATAGGTAGAAACCTATCTGGCACAACACTAAAAAGCTTTTCAACTACGCTATTCTCTTTCAAATCCACCCCTAAAGAGCGCAATTCACCAACCAGGCTTACTAACAATTGTGAGAATTCGACCAAACTTGATGAATCAGACATCACCAGTCGGTCAAATTGTCTCTTTACTACCAGTGCCCTTGCCTTTTTGACACGGTCCTCTCCAACTGCCATCTGCTTGATTACCTGCCAGACTTCTCTAGCTGTTTCTTTCTCTGCAATTGCCATGATCGTCGCATCAGGAATTGCTTGAGATATTGCCGCGATGGCACCTTGATCCTTTTCCTTGTCGACTTCACCTTCGCACTCTACTGCATCCCATACTCCCAATGCACGCAGCAAAATTTTCATCTTCACTGCCCACAACCCATAGTTCGTATCATTTAACATTGGGTATTGAACTGGGACTCCTCCTCCCTTGACTAATATCCTTGGTCCATTACTTGCTGCAGCCGTTGCTGCTGCCGTCGCCTTTGCAGTATCATCGCCCATGGTTATGCTCTGATACCAAATGTTGAATTTCAGAGATAATTATGTGTTTAGAGAAATAGAGAAGAAGAGTTTTGTGGTGCAAAAGAGCCGCACCGTTTTCTGATTTTTCTCATTGCTTTTATTCTTGAATTACATTCAAATATAGAAGATAAAAAAAAAACTACCTAAAACAATAAGGAATAAAATAAACGTGGCTTCTTATTTCCCACATCTTTACAAAAATAATAAACAAAAAATTTCTTAACATACTATCCAAAATATACTATAAATGAAATGAAATCAAAACGTCCCAGATTCATGCCAGCTTCCAAACCTCAACAAGCTTACATCTAATAAAATTGGCATTTCTTTTTTTTTTCCCCTAAAGAAGTGGAGTAAGTGGCAGATCTTGTTGCTTTATTGAAGCAATCAAGATCTTAATTAATAGATGCTCAAGGCATTTTATTCTTTTGAGTGAAGGGAAGGCTCAACCCCTTTTTTCCATAAGGGTGCTGATAAGTGCCCCCAACATTGCCCCCATATTTCCCCAACTTACACTGCAGTGGGCCCCATGCGCTAATGCTTTTCGGGGGTCCCATTTGTCTGTGGTAGTTGGGGAAATGAGGGCACTGTGTTGGAGGCATCATATATTTTTTCTTTCCATCAAATCTCAGTTAGAACTGAGTTTCAAGCCTGTCTCCTATAGAGAGAGATTCAAGTTTTAAGCTAAGCGTGGTTCTTGATGCTCAAATAAATTGAACATAATATAGATATGATTCAAGTTTGAATTTTTGTAACGACAGAAAAACTAATAGTTTCTGAACCTATGATATATCAAATAAAGAAAATTGGTGCACACTATTACGAAGAATACAAATTAATTGAAAAAGCACTTCCATAAAATGCGAGTTTGAAGATGTATGGAAATGACAATAAGGTATATATTATGTATATTTAAAGCAACATGTGAAAAAATAAGAATTATTCATACAAATTGATGTTGGAAGTAAGCAGATTTTTTCCAGCAAATAAGAGATTAAATTCAATTAGGTTGCTTTCTCGAATTTCTGTGCGAAGTGCCTAATTCCTGATGTTGCCAAAACCAGCAACATTAACTATATAATTCAGAAGCTTGAAGGGACATTAGCAATTTGATTTGGACAATAATAAATACCTAGTGTACTTTTAACTTTCTCATCATAACATTTTATTTTTTAATGTACACTACATGTACCTCCACTGAAGAGTACCTAACTGTTTGTACCTATACTACTTCCTTATCAGTGAAGTACCAGAATAATGAGAAAATAAGTGATGACTTAAGCTGAGACAAACCTCTGAAGAAATGTTAGAAACCCAAAAGTTTGCATCTACACCATCTTCATTCTTCAATTCTGTTTGTTTTGATTTAGTGACACTCTTTTTTTCTAAGCTCTTATTACGTTGTCTCTTCACAGTTTGTGTACCGGACTGATAGTCGGATATACCTTCCCGTTTGTCACATTTTTTGGCATCCCTTCCATGAGGCATTGCATTTAGGCCAACCAGAAAATCCATCTGAGGTCTAGGTCTATGTGCTGCATTTGCAGATGGACGCAATAATTTATGACATTTTTCCTTGTGCTCCTTCCTCCAGTGTATTAACTGACACTTGCGAGAACTGCATATGCGATAAGTTGTACGCTTCAGCTGTGCTTAAGTTAGTACTCAGGAAACAGTTATGTACAGATACAGAAGGACAATTGAAAGACAACCACTAGGGCTAATTTGGTCAGGTATTGTCCTGGTCATACTGAAAAAATGTTACGAAATTTTCTGGTAAAATTTTCCTTTCTTTTTCTTTTTCTTTTTCAAGTTTTATAACCAGGCTTGACTTTTACTGGTAGAAAAATGCAAAAGTGTAAGGAATACTCTATAATAGTAAAAGTGCATAGTTAAATACTTTTTTACCAATATGGAACTGATTTGCACTGGCTGCATCTAGCATCAGCAGGAGCAAGACAAGTGGCACACTCCCCAATAATCTGATTAGCCCTCAAAGCTGATATTGAAGGTGCTTCTGGTACCATTGCTACTGCAGGAAATACCGAAGCAGGATTCGTCCCATAGAGGTACTGCAGCCACTTTTCCTCGACGGTAATATGATCTTGCTCTGTGTGTGGGACATGCCTTTTGGCACACTCCATAAATTCTGAAATCATGTACCATGCTATTGCAAATAGCACCAGAAAAATAACTAACTCTGTAGCATCCTGCAAAAACATAACTACTTCCCCAAAAAAAGAAATTTCCTCCAAATACTCCTCCATAAGTACCACAACTTTTCAATGGGAGATTCAGATCCTGCTTGCCCTCTGCCTTGCCTCAAGAAAGCTTGTGACTTGGTTCACCTATCAAAAAGGAAAGAAGAAGAAGAAGAAGAATAATAGAAGTAACATTTTGGAAACAAGAAGTTGCATAGGTCTTTCTCGCATCAAAGGTACACATGCCTCAGAATTCAGTCTATAAAATGATAAGATACTGAGAAACCTTCCCCAGTCTCTATATATTTTTGTTTGACATTAGGATAGTATTTTTTTTAGAGTAATTTAATCATTCTCATAGAAGAAAATTTGAAAAATTGACTCAAAAAGCTTCCTGAAGTTGAGACACCTATAAACAGAAATTGCTACGATCTAAGCTTCCTCGTCCTTTTTAATTTGTTATAATTTTCTTTTTACAATAAGCTCCAAAATTCTCATATGAAGAACATTGTTATGTTAGTTTGATGAGCAAGGTAGAACCCAGATAACATAGCTTAAAACCCTGGCCCTGAAATTTTCAACAAAAGAAAACTCTTGTCAAATTGTATCAAGAAAGCTTAAAGCTTATTAACAGAACTAGCTATATTGAAATATATTCGGTCCCAAATTTTTTGTAAACACCTACTTCAAAAATGATATATTTTTTTTTGTAAACACTAAATTCAAAAGCATCAATTTGGGGAGAATATGAACCTATTATATTACCCCCAAGAAAACCCACTTTCTACTATTTAAATGCATAAAAAGTACAAAATTTACCTCAGGAGCAAATTGGAAGAACAAGGAGCTACCAAGAACTAGTGGTCGAACCTCTTTCTGCAGTTAATTGCAAATTATCACACTTGTAATTAACAGGGTATGATGCATAGTTCAAGAAAAATTGTACTTATATTTGTTAAAATGTTTCAAGGTTTGTTGCAATAAACTCTTTCAATCTAGCCTGTATGATATAGCACGCCAATCACAAGAGCATATTAGCTACAGGAAGAATAAAATAGTATATCCATCTCCAAAAGTTTAATTGCTTCTTCAGAAACCTGTGCAATAAGAAAACTAGGCTGGTCAACGTTTCTTGAAAGTGATCTGTTTTTCTTGTTGAAGAGATTTCAGGGAACTTCAGCATATACTGTTAGGTACAATCCTCAAAAGCAAATTCCTGAATGCAATTCTAAATTTTAATACGGACCTAACCTTTTCGGAGGTTTAATCTGACAGTACAGATGAGTTTTCTATGAACGTCTCAGGATCAGAAATTAACCTCCTAAGTTACTAAGAGAGGAGACAACTAATATTTTGATAATTTTGATAATTATTTCTCAAATAATTTTAAAATAAATCTTAAATTTGAAAAAAAATTAACAAATATATTTTATAACTTATAGATTGATTGCGTTTCAATTTTCATGTAATTTAAGAATTATTTGATATTCCATCATTTGTATTAAATTTTAGACCATTGAAAATTTAATGTAATTTTGATTGTTTTTGTTGGACCATCAAATGATATTTAAATTGAATAAAATTTGAAACACAATCAATGTATAACTTCAAAAATATATCTATAAACTTTTTTCTATTTTTTAAATTTATTTTAAAATTATTTGAAAATAATTATTAAGAATATTAAATTATTAGTTATCGAGAGATCCCCTCCGAATTATTAGTTATCATTTGATTTGCATTGATTACAGAAGAATTAATGATGAGCAGAAACGGAGACAGGACGGCACGCGTATGTCGGTTCTGGTTTTTACTGGTCTCACAACTTGCAAGGTTCCTGCAGAAGCAAACGGCAGTAGACCCCTTGCTCGGAATCATGGATATGTATAAGGGAGTCGAAGAGTATTATTTTAATTACTACTTGTGTGCTTGGCGGGTGAGCGAGATGACAGATTTATATTCTCCGTTACATAACATCGTATAGTCAGGGGCAGATGTAGTATTCCAAAATATGAGGATCAACTGTAAAAAACTTTTATTTTTTCCAGGTTAAGTGTAGAAAATTTTATAAAAAAAATATGAGGGTCAATTAAGAATACCTATAACATTTTATTTTTAAAATATATGTAAATATATGCATGAAATATAAAAAATTTTGGGAAAAAAATGTATATCCGTTATTGTGTGGAGCTCAAAATCTGATCCGTCCGATTATGTACTTTAAGATAAGTTTCTATTAATCCATACATCTGTGTATCCGTCCGATTTCTTTAGGTGAAGTAAACGTGTTCTATATTACATTAGTCAAACAAATAATAATAATAATAATAATAATAATAATAATAATAATAATAATAATAATAATAATAATAATAATAATAATAATAATAATAATAATAATAATAATAATAATAATAATAATAATAATAATAATAATAATAATAATAATAATAATAATAATAATAATAATAATAATATTATTATTATTATTATTATTATTATTATTATTATTATTATTATTATTATTTTATTTTTGGTATTTCAATATTGTATCATTCATCATCATCATCATCATTATAATAGTAGTAGTAGTTTACATCATGTATTTGAGTTGGCGTGCTCTTTTCTTGTGTTCACTTGTGCTTCCTCATGCCAATCACTGAGATAATCTACTTAAATTTTAGTCAAGAATTCTAATCCATTATCAAATAATGTACATAATTCTAGTATACAGAATTATCTACAAGAACACGATATAGTGATATGCTACTTAAATGAAAGAAAATATATTCGTCGTACTTCTATTTGTATTTTTAGCTTTAGGCACATTAATTGTGTACAATATCATATCTGTATACCCTTTTATTTTATTTTTTTTGAAAAATTGGCAGAGGCTGACAAATGCATATTTATATACCCTTATGGGGGAGAAGATTCAATGATAAAAATCTTCGCTTTCAATTCTGGCCGAATGAATTTTTCAAAGATTTTGCGAGGGAGAATGGACGTGGTGCCATGTTCATAGGATTAAATTTAAATTTAATAAGTATTTTTTATCATTAAATCATTAATCTCATATTTTTTATGAATATTAAAGCTTCCGAATAAAATTTTAACATAAATTTTAATATCATCAAATAATTATTTTGTCTATCAAATTCAAATTTTAATTAATGGGAATTAGATAATCCTTGCTCTGTCGTGAGGGATTCAAATCTCACGGATCATAGCATCTTACTTCTGTATAGTATTTTCCATGTGGCGCTAGCTCCATAAAGTTTTCGTGTAACAGGTAATCACCATGTTTTGGTAGGTGTAGTAAAACTATAAAAGTGATTTAAGACCTTAAATTACTTGACTTCTCCTAATACATGCAAGTTGGTATTCAGTGAAGTACTTCACCTACAATAGACAAAAATTCTCCTTAAAAAAATTCTCATGAAAATCTCAATACTGTCCATTACAATATCCGCTATAGTACCACGTATAATTTTTGTTCACTTCATCCTCTGAAGTAATTGCCCATTCAGAGAATATGAGCTCCAACCAATGTGAAGTAAAGTGACGTAAGGTGATTTTAAAAAGGATTTTAGTCCATCAAAGTTAAAGCATTTAGATAGGTGCTTTTAGTTAAAGCGCCATTTTATTGACAATTTTATCCAATGAAATTAAAGGTTTTTCACAGCTATAATAAAAATAAAAATATAAAATCAGTAAATAGCATTTTGTTCTGTTTTCAGTGTATTGTTTTCCAGCAATATATACGTTTTGAAAAAATATTTTTTCTACTAGTAAATTCTCTGAAACAAAATCATCACATCTAATTTCAAATCTGTCATCTTGAAGTGGTCTTTTTTTATTTTCTGGAATGAAGTAGATATCCAACTTCTAAATTTTTTTTTATAAAATATTTCTTTTATAAAGGAAAAAATGGTTTAAACAAGCAAAGGTCGTGTAATAATACTTTTCCCATTAATGGTAATATATACTCAGGTCTCAAAATTCTTTCTGAAAACCAATAACATAGGATGGACATGACACCTAGTTTTTAAATATATTTTTTTCTTTGACTTTGGTTCCAACGGACAAATATTGTCTAATTCATTTTTTTTATTATCGGACTATAAATTTTTTTATATAGGATTAAAACAAACTAACAAAAATAATATAATTGTCATATAGTAATTTTAATCAATTTTAAAATTTTATTTATTTAGGATTTCAATAGTTTGGATAAATATCCTAAGTATCTATATTTTTAGAGGTAAATATTTGAATTTTAAATTTAGAGAGGATATCATCTAATTTTTAAGGGTATATATCTGAATTTCCCCTTTTTCAATTCTCCAAACAATAACAAAGTTGAGTCTATTCAAATGTCCTGATTTCAATTAGAACCTCCAACGTCTCCTTCTCTTAGTTCTCCACATCTCCCTCACAACTCTTTTGCTTTCTCTCTTCTACCAGTGTCACCTTCTCTCTTCTTCTCTCTATCTGTATTGTAAGCAAGGAATAGAATATGCACCAACACAAGGATGTGGTGCGCACCAAAAAGGCAGCGATGGTCGACGGCCTAACAACAGCAGCGGTGGTCCTTCGCCTGGAAGCAAGCAAAAGGTTTGAAGCTTTTGAATTTGTGAACTTCATACACTAATGTATCTACAAAAATCGTTGCAGCCACTAAAGCTATATTGTCTTTATTTTATTCTCTTTCCTTTTTTTTGTCATTTTTCTAAGCCATTTATTTTCCCTGTTGTATAGAGTAGATGACGGTCTCGAGTCTTGACTGCTAATAAAGTTTGCAAAATAACTTTTTTTTTTTTACCGTTCGTAAGGTGTTTGATCAATTATAGAGGAAGCAATTTTGTGTGCATTGTGACAATAAAAACCTGCCATTTCATCTCCACTGCAAACAAAAGAAGTTCTTTTAATCAAATTGTAAATTGAGGAGATGCACTAAATCTGTTTAGATAGATTCTAAGCCTTACTTCTTGTTGGTGCTTGCAAATGGAACCAACCAGAACATCAAAGAACCTCTTATCAGATTCTTCAAACTGAAACCACCTGTGCATGATAATCAGCACTTACAATAATATTCATCGGTTCCTCTCTTTTCAAATATTCCATAACGTTGCTAGACACTTCGTGTCGCATGACACGCGTTGTGTTCTATCTAAAGTATTCCTATGCATTACGAAGATGTGGAAAGGTTCTTGTTGTGAATTAACTGCCATGTTAACCCCCATTGACCGCCATATGTGTGATGGATATGGACAGGTCAAGAGGTATTCTTTCTGAAACAAATTAAAGAAAAAGGAGAAGATAATGAAATAATGTTTATTGACATTTTTCTGATTCTCAAATTATAATAAACAAGTCTGTTTATACATGACTTAATTAGCTGTTGTTCTATTGCTATATTTGCAGATTCTATATTGAGGCTCTACTAGCCGTTGCTCTATTTCCTAATCTAGCCTATTACAGATGTATTACACTTGATTGATTTATAACCCTTGATCTATGATGATTAAATCTAAGATCAATTCTCATTGTTTCTAACACCCCCCTAAAGTTTGGAGTGTAGATATCAATCACTCCTAATTTGTCTATATTTTTTTCATATGGTTTTGGATTCAAAGCTTTTGTAAAAATATCTGCTAATTGATCTTTGCTTCGTACAAATGGAGTTTCTATCTCTTTGAATTGAATCTTCTCTCAAATGAAGTGACAATCCACCTCTATGTGTTTTGTGCGTTCGTGAGACATCGGATTTGAAGATATGTGTCTTGCTGCTTGATTATCACAAAATATTTTTATGGGTGAATGATTTGTGATATCCAAATCTGTGAGTAGTTGCTTAATCCAAGTTAATTCACTTGCTGTTGATGTCATAACTTGATATTCTGTTTTGACACTTAATCGCGCTATGACATTTTGCTTCTTGCTTTTTCATTTGATTAAATTTCCGCCAACGAATGTGCAAATGCCCATAGTTGATTTTCTATCAAAACTCCTACCCAATCTGCATCGAAATAGTCACAAATTTCATTAAAACCATTATTTTTCATACACACCCCTTTACCGGGTGTATCATTTAAGTATCTTAAAATTTTATCTACTGTATCTAAGTGTAGAGTTCTAGATGCATGCATAAATCTACCAATTTGACTAACCGTAAAAGAAATATCGGATCTAGTTACTGTGAGATAGATTAATTTTTTTACAAACCTTTGAAATTGATTAATATTTTTTAATGGTTCACCATCCTCGCTATTTAACTTACACTTATAGTCTATAGGAGTAGTAATTGGCTTACATCCAAATCAAAAGTACTTTTTTTGTGAAATAAATATGTCTTTCTTTGAGTTTGCTACCTTTATTCCTAAAAAATAAAGACACTGAGATTAACATTATACTTACAGGTGTGCAGCTTAGCAAGTCTTGTTATTGACGTTCATAACTTGTTTATCATGTATATCAAGCAAATATAATTTCATTAGATATAAAAACATTTGCATAGATAATATTATCATTCTTTATAATTAACTGTGAGTTATCTATTACAAAACTAAACCTTTTTATATCCAAACATGACACAGAGATAATGTTTCGTAATATAGAAGACAATAATAAACATTTTTTAAATTTATAACTAAGCCACTAGGTAAATGAAGGACTGCGGTGACAACAACTATCGTAGATATGCTTGCACCATTACCAACCTTCAGTACTACCTCTCCTTTTGGGAGTGTTCTTCTATTAGTGCCTGCACATTAGAAACTAAGTGAGCACACGATCTGCTATCAATTATCCAATCCTGAATAGAAGTAGTTAAATTTAAATTTAATTCAATAACAAGTATATCTTTCTGACGCTTTCTTTTGAACTTTGCCTTCATCCAAGTCGCGCTTGTACTTGAGATAGTTCATCTTGAAGTGTCCCTTTTCATGACAATAGAAGCACTCTGTGTCCGGAGTTGGTTTGCTTCCCTTGGAGCTGCTTGCTTGAGCCGCTCCCTTCTTGTCACTACTCAACTTGCTCTTGATCTTTTCTTTATCCTTCCTCTTGGCAATCTTTTTGTTTGATGATGCAACGGCTAAGACATATTTCTTCTTTGTCTTGCCCATATCCATCGCAGCAGAGGGCATTGTGGAGCTCGTTCAACGGCATTTTATTTTCACGCATGTGGTAATGCATGACAAGATCCATATAAGATATTGGAGTGACCCAAGAACAATATCCTTTGCAATAACCTCAGGCATCAGAGCTTTTAACTTCTCTAATTTCTCCAAAAAACTGCATTTTAAGAAAATGCACGGAGACTGATTCACCCTCCATCATCTTGCATCTAGTGAAAGAGATGATTGTCTTATAGTGTTTTTTTCGAGCACTATCAGTGAACATCTTTTCTAATTGTACCACTATTTCCTTGGTAGGTGTGTCAAGAAACTCTCTGTAACTGATCACCAATGGTGGTCAATATTAGAGTCTGAACAGGACGTGGCTACTCATTCCACATCTTTTGGAGCTCAAGTTCGTCATCAGTTGGTTTGTCTATATTTGCAATTTCTGGACATTCATCTTCCATAATATATTGCAGATCCTCCAACCTCAAGACGATGTTCAACTTGAGAAGCCAATCAGTGTAATTGGACTCATAGTTTGCAAGATGGTGTTTTTCAACCATGGATCTCAAAAAATTTGAGAGTTGCAACATTGCTGCAAATTTCATTTAAATGATATACATTGTTGTTCATAAATTAAATTTTGTACTACAAAATATTTTAGTTTTGTCTGTTTTGTAGTCACACAAGATCCCTTTTAAATATATAGATTTATCTAACTTATTTTATTCGGATAGGTATCCACTTACCAATCATAATCTTTTAAGAAATGACCAATTTCATAACTTTTTATGACTCTTGTCATTTGCATCAAGGAAGATATTCTCTAATTTCCTGACCAATCTCTCTTTCCCAAAACTCAAGCCTTGTCTTGATGATTTGTTAAGAAAATATATTTTATTGGGCAATAAGTAGAAATAATTATTCTCATATGATGAATAAAAACGTGCCTCACACGCTCCTAGTCATCTCTGGCCTAATAACTTATTTCATACAAATTCCACTATGTCCATTTTTAAGTCACACTTATACTTATCCTAAATATGACTTAAGTGAATAAAATGTGAAAGAAAACTATTCTTAATTTTTCATGGACATAAAATTGGATGATATTAAGATAAATTTATTTGGTAGGCATGTATTTAACTAATACCATATCCTAACCACAAATAAATGATCAACTATATATCACAAACAATCAAGCGTGGGTTGTATGGCTCCCGCTTGCAATCTTATAGCTCTTGCTTCATCTTCATGAAAATAAATTTTGTATGCTGCAGGACCCACCCCTTTTTTTCATTTCCTATTTTAGAATTAATCTAAAACTCTAATGAAAAAAAAATTAGAAAAAAAGTTACATAATTCTCATCATAAATCCTATGTGATATGCAAGCCATGAATGAATAATACATATGAATGGCAACCTAACATTTTTTTCATTAATTAATTAACTAATTAAATATCGCATGACATCTTAGGCTGCATTTACAAGCATTCATATATTCATTCACATTTTATAATACACAAGGCATTGAAATCTTGAGCCATACTAACCCATAATCCATCCTATAAAATAAAGTTAGCATACAAGTATATTGATGCTTCCTTATTTATTCTTATTTAGTTAAATCAATATCTCTCAAGAACTAAATTCTCCTAAATCATTTTAAACCCCAAAAATGATTTTCACCATCATAAACATTTAGCATTTAAATGTTACCGTTACTAAATGCGTCCTTCCAAATTCTATCATTAATGCAAATTAAAATTTATTACTTAATTCTATTTATTACCCTATAATTATTTGAATGAGTGCCAATACAAAAATATTAATTGTGGGTATCTTATCAAGAATTGGAACAGACAGTCCAATCTTGACAGCCTGCGCAACTGTTAGTGTTTCCTCTACCAAACTTAATGTGTTTCGAATTAGATTCGAAGAGACACATTTCTAAAAATTATATTCAAACACCTTTATGACCATATCAATTAAATTAAATTTGGTCTACTGGATTTTAATGAAAAGATGTTTGAATCTGGTATTCAGTTTCTGAAAACTGACAGAACCACCTACTGATATTTTCAATTTTGAAAAAATTCTGTAATATTTTTGTATTGCACAATATGATTTTATAGAAAGTAGATTTCAATATCTTTCCAATGATATATCACACATTTTATTAAATGAACCAAATAAGAGATATACTATTTTAAATCTGCTCAGAACCAGAAAACTGGGCACTGCAATTCCAGCCCAGCGCCTTATTTTCCAATTTTTTGTTTCTGCTAATAAAATGGAATAAACCTCTCATTTTATCTAAGAATCTACTCCTACACATTATAAACTATTTTAGAAATTTTTGATTCCACAAAAATCAGATAATAAAATAATCTAAGGTAACAAAAATTATTAACAACAAATTTGGGACAGATTTTGAGAACTATAATTTGAGATATAGTTAACTAAAATCTCTTATGCATTACAATAAGCACAAAATAAATAATCTTATTATCATAAGAACTAACATGCCTCTGATACCACTGTAGGGTTTTACGTGTTGGGGCAGAAGGCAAATTTAAAAAAAAAAATTTCATCAACACGAAAATCGTGTTCTTCAGTATATGTTGAGATTTATTGTATGTTTATATGTTTTCAGAGTTTTTAGGGGTCTGTGGACAAATAAGCAATTATGAAATAATCTAGAGTATTATTTATAAGAGCGAGTTGTAAGACTTTATATAATCTCAAGTCATTAATCAATAAAGTTAAGGATCCAATTAATTAAAATAATTTGGTATCAGAGTCATTAGGGTTAGGGTTAGGTAGCCACCTCCACTTCAGCCGTTGTGTCGCCTCCATCTCGACGTCGCAGTCGCCACTGCAGATCTGCCATCTCTGCTGCCACCCTTTGCTTCGCCTCCCTGGTCCAACCTGCCGCTACAGTATTGACCATATGTGTGGCTGTCCCAACCGCCACTAGTCAGCAGCTGCTAGCTAGCTCCGTTGGCTGACAGCCGATAGCCACCTCTGATTCGGTGTTTAAAATCGATTGGGTTGAGATGTGCGTGAGATCTTGATGTCTTGAAGGACCAAGATCGTGTCAAGAAGTGAAAGAAAGGTTGAATGAAAGGGATCTTGATCTTATGGGTGAAGAAGATCAAGACTGGGTCAAGTTAAGAAGAGGAAGGAAGTCACGTGAGATCTGTGTGATTTAGACTTGGATACTTGAGATTGATTGATGGAGGATATTATTAAAAAGCTGAATGAAATAGAGTTAAAAACCTTGCTTCTGGTGTTAGGTTAGGAAGGTGAGGGGTCGACACCGGCACATCCACAGCCTATGAGGCTAGATCTCCCTCTTGTGGATCTGAAGCTTGATGGATCGGCCACGTATCTGAGTTGGTCGCGTCGGATCGAGGCTGCTCTAGTGGGGAAGAGACTAGACAGATATCTGACAAGAGTCAAGGCTGAGTCAGCAAGTGGCAGTGTTGAGGAGGATGAGTGGAGGACCATACATGCCTTGCTTTACACCTGACTATTGAACTCAATGGTTCTAAAGGTTTCTTCATCAGTGGATGACATTCGAAAGGTAGAGGATATTTGGGCGAAACTGAAGAGGATCTATGTTAGGGCTGAGAACCATATGAGGGTGTTTCAGATCCAGCGCGACATAGAGGCAATGATACAGGGTGATAGATCTATTCAGGAGCACTCCATGGAGCTGGAACAACTGTGGCAAGATCTTGATAATTTTTCATCTATATCGAGCTGTAGTGATCCAAGGTGTAAAAGTAGGGAGTTCACTGAACAGATGAGAACTATATAGTTCTTAGCTCATCTAAACTCGGCCTTTGATCAGAGGAGATCGGTCCTTCTAGCCCAGACAAAGATCCCTTCACTGGATGATGCTATCTCTGCGATGATACAGGAGGAGAGTTGCATGAGGCTACACTCCGAGCCAACCGGACTTCCAAGTGCTTGATCAGCTTTGGCTACCTTGTGCTCAGATATGACAAGTGCGGAGGGGGAGACCCGCAAGTGCTACGACTGTGGAGAAGTGGGACACCTGAGCAAGGCTTGTCCAAAGCCACCTATGGAGAGATAGATAGGTGGGTGAGGACAGTCTGGAGGTCATGACTGTGGACGTGGTGGCCGTAGAGGAGGCAGAGGTGAGGCTATCGGGCACATATAATAGTAGATCCACAAGTAGAGGAGGTAGTCTTTATTGAGGAGGAGCATGAGCTCTTCGAGATGCTAAAGAGGAACCAAAGCATGATAGGAGATAGGGGAAAGAAGAGCATAACAGATGAGATATTCACATCTGACTTTAGAGATAACTTTGCTACTTTTGCTCATTCTTGCCTCTATATCTCCCACAAGATCACTAGAATGGATCATAGATTTTGGTGCATCTAGACATGTGATACGGGCGTCTAGTAAGTTCACTTCTTACACTCACTTGACCCTTCCAGAAAACATCCAAATAGCGGATGGCACAGCCCAGCCTGTGGTTCGTAAGGGTATGGTTAAATGTACCTATTTAGTGACCTTGTCTAATGTATTACATGCTTCCTCATTTCTAGTAAATCTATTGTCTATCAGTGCTATTATCCTCCAACTAAATTGTGTTATTTCTTTTGATATTCCCAAGGTTATTTTCAAGGAGAAGGGGATGAGCCGGAGACTTAAGACTGGCACGCGGCATAGATGATTGTGGTATATGAACAGAGAAGGGATGAATTTAGCGCTAACATCTTTGGTAGAGGGGGCAGGAGTAGGAGGTCCTGGAATAAATGTAGAGAAGGAGTTTCTACGGCATCATCGGCGTATGAGACATATTTCATTGTCTGTTTTGAGTCGGTTGTACCCTTTATTGTATGAAAAGGCAAATAAGAAAAAGTTAGTGTGAGTTAGGTAAACATATCAGAAACTTTTATCATAACTCTGAGAATAAGAGTTCTAGGATTTTTAACCTTATTCACTCTAATGTATGGGGGACTTATTCGGCAAATACAATTAATGGTTATAGATACTTTGTGACTTTTATTGATTGTTTTTCTTGTGTTACTTGGTTGTATTTGATGAAAAATAAGAGTGATGTGCTTGTTTGTTTCAAAGACTTTCATAAGGCGATATAGACTCAATATGGTGCAGTAGTTAAGATATTGAGATATGACAATGGGACATAGTACACCAATAAGGTATTTGGGGAGTACTTGTTTACACAAGGGATACATGATCAAACTACTTGTCTATATACACCAGCACAGAATGGGATAACAGAACGGAATAATAAATACCTTTTAGAGGTAGCCCGGTGTATGATGATATCGATGAATGTCTCAAAATACTTGTGGGGGCAAGCGATCTTAACAGTTGCTCAGCTGATCAATAGAATGCCCTTGAGACTATTAGATTAGAAGTCTCCTTGTGAGAAGTTGAAACGCGATAATGGAGAAGTTCTTCCCTTAAAAGTGTTTGGGTGTGTGCGCTTTGTGAGAGACAATAGACCAAAAGTGAAGCTGGATCCTAGATCAGTTAAATATATTTTTGAAGGTTACTCTGCCACTCAGAAGGATTATGTGTGTTGGAGCTCAGGAGAAAGGTGATTATTTATAAGTATGGATGTGACTTTCCGTGAGTCTGAGCCATACTACCCCTTAAGAGTAACCTCACCCTTTGGTGACTCGCCAGATAGTGGAGAAATAAGGCAAGAGGGGGAGAAAAGTGAGGGAAAAAGCCGATTCAGTTGGAGATGGTATCAGGTCTTGTTTTGAGGGAAGAATCGACTGAGGGTGAGCTGGAAGAAGAGAAGGAAATAGAGGTGACAGGAGGAGGAGGAGAAAATCAAGCTCAGTGGGAGCTGAGAGTGTACCGGAGGAGGATAAAGGTGAATGTACTTATGCTTATAGTATCACTCATGCCAAGTTTCTTGTCCCCACCTTCTCCAACTCCTAAGACACCTACACTATTCACCACGAACTTAGGTGATATGATTTCTCTCTTCTCCTCCCGTGACATTAAAGAGGACTTATCGCAGTAATGCGGGAAATCCTTCTGATTGTTTTATGTTTCCACATAATATTCATTAGTCTGTTCAATACTCTAATCTATCATCCTCATATGGAGCATTCATTGTATCTTTGGACATTATCTTTATACTAAAGTGTTGGCAAGTAGGAGAAACTAAGGGGGATCTAAAGTGGAAGGCAGCCATGTAGGTTGATCTCGCTACAAAGGTTGGATGCAAGTGAGTCTTCACTGTGAAGCAGAATCCAAATGGATAGGTTGAGCGCTACAAAGCACGTTTGGTGGCAAAATGGTATAGCCAGACCAATGTCATTGACTATGATGAAACCTTTGCACTTGTAGCGAAGATGAACATTGTCTGGATGTTGATCTCGCTAGCAGTGAATGGTGGGTGGAAGGTACACCAGCTAAATGTGAAGAATACATTTCTTCATGGGGATTTAGTGGAGGAGGTGTATATGGATATATCATTAGGATTTGGCACAGACCAGACAGTGGGCAAAGTCTACAAGTTGAAGAAATCTCTTTGTGGACTGAAGCAGTCTACTCGAGCTTGGTTCGATAGGTTCAACAGAGCTATGATAGGTATGGGATATCAGCAAATCAGTGCTGACTACACTGTGTTCTTTCGATGAAATGAGGGTCATGTTATTATACTCACAGTATATGTAGATGACATGATCGTCACATGGGATGATGAGAAGGAGATTGTCCAACTCAAGGTGAAACTAGACAAATAATTCGAGGTGAAGGATCTTGATTTGCTTCGATACTTCCTTGGGATCAAGATAGCTCGAGGAGTGAAGGGGTTGTTCTCTCTCAAAGGAAGTACGCACTTGATCTTCTCACAGAGACAAGTATGTTGGGGTGCAAATTTACAGTTACACCAATTGACCAAAGGTTCAAGATGAGCGTAGAGGCCAGAGAATCAATTGATCACGAGAGATACTATAGATTGGTAGGCATGTTGATCTATTTGAGTTACACATGTCCCGATATCTCTTTTGTAGTGAGCGTGGTGAGTCGCTATATGCATGACCCGAGGAAGGGTCATATGTATACTGATTCAATTTAGAGAACACAAGACTCCCAGAAAATCCCTTCCCTCCCTCAATTTTATTTATCAGAAAAATCAGAGTTTTACACACTTTTTCTTCTTCTCTATTATATTATTGTACATAGCGCCTATGCCTATATTTATCCTTGTTTCTCCTTATTTATATTTAGAAATTACAATTCAATAATTACATACAATCAATCACAGATCCTATTACAACTCATCTGATTTATATACGAATTTTGGAGATTGCCTTTCCTGAATATATCTTTCCTTGTTTGTTCCTTCCATGTTGGTTATGTGCCAGCTTGTAAATCCGACACCCTCCCTCAAGTTGGCACATACATATCCTTCATTCCTAGCTTATTAACTGTTTCACTGAAAATTCTACTTACTACAGGTTTAGTTAATATATCCGCAAGTTGTTCATTTGATCGCACAAATGGCATAGATATAACTTTAGTTTCTAGTTTCTCTTTAACAAAATGCCTATCAATTTCAACATGCTTCATTCGATCATGCTGCACTGGGTTATGGGCAATATCTATAGCTGCTTTGTTATCACAGAATAATTTCATCTCGGTTTCTGGCTCAAAGCCTAATTCAGTTAGGAATATTTTTAGCCATAGGAGTTCACAAATTGCTTTAACCATCCCTCTGAATTCCGATTCTGCACTAGACAGAGACACCACATTTTGTTTCTTTGATCTCCATGTGACTAAGTTTCCCCCCACGAATGTGAAATAACCTGCCGTTGATTGTCTGTCCATAGCACATCCGGCCCAGTCTGCATCACTATATGCAAATACTTGAAGATGTGAATTTTTTCTAAAAACTATACCTTTCTCGGGTGTGCCCTTCAAATATCTGAGAATTCTCATTACTGCTTCTAGATGCTCTTCCTTGGGAGAGTGCATGAATTGACTCACTACGCTTATGGCATACGCAATGTCAGGTCTGGTGTGAGCCAAGTAAATTAACTTACCCATAAGTCTTTGATATCTGTCTACATTGGTGGGTGTGTGATCTGTGTAGGCTTCTAACTTCAAGTTTGACATCATTGGTGCATCAACTGGCTTGCAATCTAGCATTCTTGTTTCACATAAAAGATTAAGTATATATTTTCTTTGTGACAGATATATTCCTTCTTTATCCCGAGTTACCTCTATCCCGATAAAGTATTTTAACTCACCCAAATGTTTCATCTCAAATTCTTTGAACAATTTTTCCTCTAATTCTCGTATTCCCTCTTCATCATTTCCTGTTATTATCATATCATCAACATAAATTATTAGAACAATAATTTTTTTATAGTTCTTCTTGTAGAACATTGTGTGATCTGAATTGCTTTGAGTATACCCGTACCCCCTCATGGCCTGACTAAACCGTCTGAACCATGCCCGTGGTGACTGTTTTAACCCATATAACGCTTTCCTTAGTTTACATACTTTACCTATCATGTTTGGTGGTTGATAACCTGGCGGCATCTCCATGTAGATATCCTCTTCTAATTCTCCATGTAGGAACGTATTTTTCACATCTAACTGATGCAGTGGCCATTCTAAATTTGCTACAATTGATAGAATGACTCTGATGGAGTTCAACTTAGTAACCGGAGAGAAAGTTTCTTGAAAATCGATTCCATATGTCTGGGTATATCCTTTTGCAACCAGCCTCGCCTTGTATCTCTGTATCCTTCCTTGTGCATTGTATTTTACGGTATACACCCATTTACACCCCCACAATTCTCTTGTCATCAGGTAACTTAGTGACTTCCCATGTATTATTTTTCAGTAGTGCACTCATTTCTTCGTTCATTGTTTGTCTCCACTTTGGGTTTGTTATGGCTTCTTCCAGTTTTTTTGGTACTGTTACCGATGATATTTGGTTCACAAATTCCTTTAAAGGTTCTGTCAAATGATTTGTTGTTGTATATTTTGCAATTGGATACATTTCTGTGCTTGTCCCATCTTCAGGGACATACCGTTTTGGTGGTTTTCCTCTATTATTTCTTGGTGGTAAAGTAAATAATGGTTCAGAAGAACTTACCTTGTTGGGAGTCTCAGGCCGTGTTGGATTATTGGCGGGTTGTATTATCATCTCTTCTTGATCTTCAGTGTTGTCATTTCTCTCCGAGTGATTTATGTCATTTTCATTATTTATATCCGGGTTTATTTCTTCTTCCGAATTATGCTGTATTTAGTGAGGTTGATGTAGTACAGGGGTAGATGAGGTTACTGTTGAAGGATTTCATGATGTGAATCGGATAAAATAAAAAAAATTAATCCGATAACATCTAAGATCGTTCTATTATTGCTAATTTATCCATATCGTATCATATACATATTCTTACAAGAGGAAATTTTATATCATACCTATGATTTTTAACGTAGCTTGAATCCTCTGAGGTTCACCTTGAATATGAAATAAGAACGGTGTCGAATTCGTGCTAGCGAACTCTCTTCCGCTTCTAGCTTTTCACCCGTCTATTAATCGATTGTATAATCAATCAATATATATTTTAGCAAAATGTTTTGGAGGAAAAACTCTAAATCACTTGAAAGAGAGAAAAGCCATACCTGATGTATATCTTTAGTTCTATTATTTACAACCATTAAAAATATAATTAAACTATTTAAATTCGTATTAAAACATGAACAGAATTCGAAACAGCACATCAAATTCTGACCTTTCGTTACTAAAACTATCATAACTTTCTGTAGAGAATTCCAAATGACTTAAAACTTTCACCGTTGGATTCTAGATTCGAAGGGCTACAGAATTCATAGATCATACGTCCAGATTGGTTAATGTTTAACCTTTCAAATGCCTATTCAAAGTTGCCTTAAAATCTGTCCATTTTGTAATCCGAATTTAATAGTGATAATCAATATTTGTTTGGGCTTATTCTCTTCTCAATTTGCTAAAATATGTTTTGGGCTTGGGCTTGGGCTTGAATTAAATTTATATTTCATAATATTCACATATTATGATATGTGCAACAAATATTATTCTCATAATATGCACATTATAATATATATTTATTTCCCTGCTAGTCAGCCACATCATATGACATAATATTTATTTCTTGTTTCTCGTTCATTTGGTGTGACCTATATTGAGGATCTATATTATGTTGGCAATGAAATAAAATATTTAATTTCATAAACTATAAGTGGTATTCTAGTTATACATTACAACTATCCAAATAACATAGACGTTTAGTAATCCTTTTACGAAACGCGATCCTTACAGTAATGTAACATTTGTCATTACTTGTGTCCATTTCTTACCTTATGATATTCTGATTAATATACAAAGTAGGACTGTGTCATCTTTGTATTATAATCATTTCTTGATTTCTATTAAGCAAATTATAAAATTATAACTGCATTTCAGTTATATTGGATCAATTTATAATTCTACTTTATCAAGGGGCCCAAAATATCATTTCTCATTATTAATGAGTGACAATGATGCTATTGACATATATTATTTTCCCGCATAAGTTACATATAAAGAACTATTATTTTTATCATAACTTATTGCAAGTAGCTTTTAATAATAATTACGTTGTACATTTCTCATGTGAAAATAATATGTCTCAATCTTGAAATCAGAGACAAGATGAAAACATTAATGACACTAACACAATCCATATAATATTTCATCTATTAGGTCTGTTCAATATATGAAACATTTCATATATTTGTGTTATTAAATGATAATCTTTTATCAACGTTTGCAGAACTACAACGTACTTTTAATCAATACGACAATCTTATATGTCATATTAGTGTTATGCTAATATGCAAAACTTGTGAACATTTTAGTGTTATATATTTATTTACTTAAAGTCCCGTAGTTCAAGACCAAGTGCATCTTCTTGAACACTTCTAAATATAAATATAAAACTCACGGAATAAAATGTAAATCACATTCAATTCATAAATATAATATATATAAAAGATAATCAACAAATGATAACTTTTAGAACACAAATTTAACAACTGTATCATGATATCTTGTGAAATTTAGAAACTCAAAATTCAATTCTTCCTCAAATGTATTTATCCGTTCCCCCTGAATTGGATTTTATGGAATTTTAAAATACGGTTCATGTTCTATAAAATTTACATCCATGGTGGTGAAAAATTTTCTTGTATTTGGACTAAAGCATTTATATCCTTTTTTATTTTGACCCATTCCTAAAAAAATATATTTTTCTGCTCTTGGCTCAAGTTTTGATCGGTATTTTTTTTTGAAAATGAACATAGGCTATACACCCAAAAATTTTTGGAGGTAGATTAAAAAACGAATTAATTTTTAAGTGTGCAGAAAAAACTTGTAATGGTGTTTTAAAATGATTGACTTGGGTTGGCATTCGGTTCATGAGGTATACAGCAAACGTAATCGCATTATCCCAAAATATGTTTGGTACATTAGTTTCAATTAAAAGAGATCTCGTAATTTCAAGTATATGCCTATTTTTTCGTTCTGCAATGCCATTTTGTTGAGGCGTTCCTACACATAATGTCTCATGTACTATGCCGTTATTTTGAAGTATTTCTTACACTTCTCGATTCATATATTCTGTTCCATTATCACTTCTAATTACTTTGATATTTTTCTCAAATTGTGTTATAATCATAGTTATAAATATTCTAAATATGTCTTTTACATGTTCTTTGGTTTTTAATAAATACAACCATGTTAGTCTTGAAAAATCATCGACAAATATTATATACCATCGATAACCAGCTTTTGAAATTATTGGGGATGGTCCCCATACGTCAGTATGAATTAAATCAAATGGAGCTAATGCTTTAGTATTACTTAGCGGATAAGTAGACCAGTGACTTTTGGCCTTAATACAAGTCTCACACAAAATTCTCTCACAATTGTAATTAAATAACTGAGGATAGTTTTTTTGATGTACCCTAGCGATGGATGACCCAATCTTTTGTGCCATAATAAAATTTCAGTTTCTCTCTCCTTCGAGTTTGTAGTAAGTAATGCTTCTCCTGTCTTCAAACCATCAAGAATACAACCCACCTCTCCTAGTACCACGGCCCAAAATTTCCCTGGTTTTGATATCCTGAAATACAAAATGATCAGGAAATATGTTGACCATGCAATTTAATTCCTTTGTCAATTGGCCGACTGATACTAGTTTGGAGGATAAAGATGGTACAACTAATGTATTCTGGAGTGTCAGGTTTGGACATAATTTTACATCTCCTGCTGTACTAACAGGATAGCATATAACATTTGCATTAACAATACCGTTTTTTCTAGGTATTTTAAAATTCAAGAGGTCATTTTTATCAAACGTCATATGGTCTGTAGCCCCTGTATCTAATACCCATTCATTATAATTTTTCCAGGTAATATTATTATTACCTGAACCATTACCTGCACCTTCTTGATATGCTACATAGGCACTGGCCGAACCTTTGTTGGGATCACTTCTTGATGGGATGGAGTTTGAACCATTACCTGCACATTGACTTCCATTGCCAGTACCACTGCTGCTCGCCTCTAAGTGGTGTGTACCAGGCTGTTCGGCTGGAGCTCGGTATCATGTGCCTGCGCCTAGGAGACTCGCTGATGGCCCAACACCGAGTGAAGAGGTGATGCCAGTGCCCCCAGGACCTGTGCCAACACCCTGGTGGTTGGTTTCTGGTACGTGTGCCAGGTTTGCTCGTGCTACAGCGGCATGTCCTCTTCCCGACCAATTTCCCTTCTCCTTGCGCCGATCTTTGAACCAGTCCGGGTAGCCCACCAATTTGAAGCACTGATCTTTTGTGTGCTTTGTCATACCACAATGAGTACATTTTAAATGAGATTTATCAATACCTTTGTGTCCCTTTGAGTACATAGCAGCAGATAGCTGTGGTTCGGCCTCAACACCTGTGTTCATCACATCCTGTCGAGTAGCCTCCTTCCTTACCCGAGCAAAGGCTTGTTCAAGGGTAGGAAACATGGTCATTTGCAGCGCGTTTGTGTTAGAACATTACCCGTGATCCTCTAGTGAACTCTAAATTAACATAAAATTACCTTGATCCATGCTGTCGGTCTTCTGGAGAGACACAACCCCGTTGATCACCGGATTCCTTAAGCCTTCGCGGTGATCCTTCTCTTCTCCGATGGAGAGACGAAGAGAATCGGCCGGCGGTTTTCTTCTCTTTTCAGAAAACCCGAATTTGATTTTAGAGAGGAAGTCTGTTGGTTAATGCCTTATGACGGTCATCAGAAAGGACGGTTCTTGATCCCTTTATAATGGGTGTCAATAACCGAAAGGTTGGCAAACCACTGGTTATGCCTTAGCGGATCCATACCAGATCCAATTTCTCTCTAAACGGGTTTACTTTCAAAATCAGAAAACTGCCTATTAGTTGTATTCTCCAGGGACCAATAACATAATTGTATTATTACTAAACTTTATATAATTTAGACCATCACTAAATCATAAAGTTATTAATACGTATTCTACACATTAAGGGCACCACTTCTCATGATACATATTGAAACCCGATAAATAATACTTAATTTGATCACTTCATAACGGGTCTAATTAGATATTTGACAGTCTATTATTCAATATATATTTATATTACATATAAGCCCATATAATTTTGTAATTAATAGAAATTAATTCCAACAATCTCCCACTTGGGCTATATGTATATCCAAATAATATATATATTGATAAAACTGAATTGAGTACTCTAACTGTGCTGTCATAGCCTTTTGTGTCATCAACCAATTCCGTCCATCAATTATATTCACAAGGACTTAAAGTAGTATTCGTTTCATAATGCGAAACCAAACCAACATAAATCACTATGTAAATATAACTGAATGACATGAATCATGAAGGGGATGTGTAGTTTGAAAATTACATGTAATGTGATCCACATGCTTATCTTCAATTTGGTCACCTTAAATTAATTTTGAGATCAATTACAAATTCAGAATGCAAACTGAAAAACTGAATATCTGAAAACTTTATAACTGAAAACTGCATGATACATACTAAAGTATATCATATAAAACATCAAGCACAAGTACAACAATCTCCCACTAAACCTGTAAATCCTCTACTACACAGATACCCATATGAACGACATGCTCATGAAACTGCTTGGGCACTAAACCTTTAGTCAGTGGATCTGCAACCATGGAAGCTGTTCCAATATGCTCGATATTGATTAGTCCATTCTGAACTCTTTCCTTCACAGCAAGAAACTTTATATCGATGTGCTTTGACTTCGATGTGCTCCTGTTGTTGTTTGAATACAGTACTGCAGAATTATTGTCACAATACAATTTTAGTGGTAACTTGATAGTATCCACTATGCGCAGCCCCGTGACAAAATTTCGCAGCCATATTCCATGATTTGATGCCTCAAAACATGCAATGAACTCTGCTGCCATGGTGGATGGGGCAATAAGCGTCTGCTTTGCACTTCTCCAAGAGATAGCTCCACCGGCTAACATGAAAATGTAACCGGATGTAGACTTCATGCTATCTTGACAGCCCGCAAAATCGGAATCAGTATACCCAATGATCTCAAGCTTATCTGATCTCCGATAGGTGAGCATATGATTCTTCGTTCTTTGTAAGTACCGTAGTACCCTTTTGGCTGCTCTCCAGTGATCCAGTCCAGGATTACTCAAATATCGGCCCAGCATTCCCGTAATGTACGCAATATCCGGACGCGTGCAGACCTGAGCATACATCAAACTCCCAATTGCTGAAGCATATGGAATTTGCTGCATTTCTGACCTTTCAAGTTCTGTCTCAGGGCATTGTTTGAGACTAAATTTGTCTCCTTTTGCAACCGGGGTATTACCTGGTTTACAATGTTCCATGCCATATCGCTTGAGAATTTTATCGATATATGCTTGTTGTGAAAGGCCCAAAATACCCTCAGTGCGATCTCTATGTATTTTTAGACCTAACACATATGATGCTTCTCCAAGATCTTTCATTTCA
The DNA here is from genome assembly GCA_037678475.1 of x Bolboschoenoplectus mariqueter. Classification (NCBI taxonomy): domain Eukaryota; kingdom Viridiplantae; phylum Streptophyta; class Magnoliopsida; order Poales; family Cyperaceae; genus x Bolboschoenoplectus; species x Bolboschoenoplectus mariqueter. The sequence continues at coordinate 601,225 of CM075281.1, forward strand.
AAATTTTTGAAAAGAAATTTCTTAATATCATGCAACATATTTATATCGTTCGTGGCAAGCAATATGTCATCAACATATAAAACCAGGAACATGAATTTACTCCAACTGAACTTGTGATATATACATTCATCCACCAAATTAGCCTCAAAACCAAATGAGACGATCACTTGATGAAATCGAAAATACCACTGTCGAGACGCTTGTTTGAGCCCATAGATGGATTTCTTTAATTTGCAAACCGTCTGCTTTGGGTCATCCGACTCAAAATACGGCGGCTGCACCATGTAGATTGTTTCATCAATGCTACCATTGAGAAACGCTGTCTTTACATCCATCTGATGTAACTCAAGATCATAATGTGCCACTAAAGCCATAATAACTCTAAAAGAATCTTTCATCGACACAGGGGAGAAAGTTTCCGTAAAGTCAATGCCTTCCTTTTGTGTAAAGCCCTTAGCAACAAGTCGTGCTTTGTATCTTTCAACATTACCTTTGGAATCCCGTTTGGTTTTAAATATCCATTTGCAACCAATAGGTTTCACACCTTCAGGTAATGAGACGATATCCCAGACTTTGTTGTCATGCATCGACTTAATTTCATCATTCATGGCTTCGATCCACTTCTGTGAATTTGCACTTTCCAAAGCTTGACGGAGGTTGATTGGATCATCTTCCATCATGCCAATGTCAAATTCATTTTCTTGAAGATATACAACATAATCATTAGATATTGCACTTCTTCTCTCTCTTGTGGATCGTCTTAAAGGCACTTGTTCTTGAAGTTCTTGAGGTGGTATAGGTTCCTCTTCAACATCAACATTGTCTTGTACCTGATTCTCTTCCATTTCCGGAGGTTCATTCACGGTAGGATCCTGAACCAATGAGTCTCCAGATATTCTTATTACAATTGGTACCGATGTTGGCGCCCCTTGTATAGGAGAATCATGTCTTTCTTCAAAGACAATTTGATTTGCATTTCTCCCTTGAACCATAACATCCTCAAAGAACTTAACTGTATTTGTCTCGAAAATTGTTCTATTAGTGGGATCATAAAATTTATACCCCCGGGACCTATCCGCATAACCGACAAAATAGCAGCTAACTGTCCTTTCGTCCAGCTTTTTCTCTTGTGGCCTGTAAGGCCGAGCTTCAGCCGGACAACCCCAGATTCTAAAATGTTGGAGACTAGGCTTCCGCCCAGTCCACAACTCATATGGAGTCTTGTTTGCTGCCTTAGTCGGTACCCGATTCAGAATGTATGCTGCTGTCTTGAGCGCTTCTCCCCAGAGGTTCAATGGAAGCGAGGTATGAGAAATCATACTCCGCACCATCTCCATTAACGTTCGATTGCGCCTTTCAGCCACACCGTTCATTGCGGGCGAACCCGGCATTGTATACTGTGGCACAATTCCACTTTCCTCTAGAAATTTAGCAAAAGGTCCTGGACGTTGTTCTCCTGAGCCGTCATATCGACCGTAATATTCACCACCACGATCCGATCTGACGTTTTTAATCCTTTTGTTGAGTTGTAACTCAACTTCAGTCTTAAAGGATTTAAATGTGTCCAAAGCTTGAGCCTTTTCTTTAATTAAAAATATATAGCCATATCTAGAATAATCGTCAATGAAACTGATAAAATATACATGTCCATTCCTAGTAGCTATAGGGAATGGCCCACATACATCCGTATGTATCAGCTCAAGGACGTCCGTCATACGATTAGCTGTATATTTACGCATGCTTGTTTGTTTGCCCTTTGCACACTCAATGCACGGACCGAGATCCGACATGTCTAAGGGTCGTAGAATTTCACTTTGAATAAGACGTGTAATTCTCTGTTGAGAAATATGACCTAAACGCCTATGCCAAAGTGCAGCTGAATCCTGATGTGTTACTTTTTGTCTAACGTTTCGAGTTTCATTGTGCAAGGTCTCATTATAGGAAGCAATAGTATCTAAAGCATAAAGATTATCCAAAATAGACAGAAAACCAGAAGCAACCAATTTGGAATTTTGATACAAACTAAACTTTCTATCTCCAAATGAACAAGAAAAACCTAATTTGTCCAATGCAGAAATAGAAATTAAGTTCCGCCTAAAAGACGGTACAACAAAAGTATCAACCAAATCAAGATACAAACCAGTTTTCAAAAGTAATCTAAAATGCCCTATAGCTTCAACTTCTGCCTTGTTGCCATCGCCTACATAGATGTATCTTTCACCATCACTTGGCTTCCGGTAACTTCGGCAACCCTGCATAGACACAGATATGTGAGCAGTTGCACCCGAATCTATCCACCATGTGTCTATTGAAACTGAAATCGCATTAATTTCTTCACAAACAAAAGAAAAATCAATACCTTTCTTGGCACGCCATGCGTGATAGTTGGTACAATTCTTCTTCACATGCCCTTCAGATCCACAAAAGAAACAACCCTTCTTCTTTTCCTTATTCGGCTCCGATCCGGTAGCCGATTTTTTATCCTTGAAGGGTTTCTTCTGCGAACTTGTAGTTGCAGCATCTGAATTGGCCTTACGTTTCTGTTTCCCTTTTCCCTTAGACGTAGAAGCAATGTTTGCGCTTTCGCTCTTGTCCGACTTCAATCTCTCTTCCTCCTGAACACAGTGCGAGATGAGCTCATTAAATGTCCATGATTCCTTCTGATAGTTGTAACTCACCTTGAACTGTCCAAATGAGGCCGGAAGAGAGTTAAGGGCCAAATAGACCAGCATATCATCCGATATGTCTAGCTTATGTCCCTTCAGTTTCGAAGCGGTATGCATCATTTCAAGAATGTGCTCCCTGACATTGCTCTTGCCATTATACTTCATTGTGCAGAGTTTGTTTAATTGAATGTCTATTTCAGCTTTCTCATTCCTAACAAACCTCTGCTCAAGTTCCTTAAGGTAATCTTTGGCAAGAGTGGAATCAGAAACCGGTCCCCTAAAACTTTCAGGAATGGTCTTCTGCATGACCCGGAGACACAAGCGATTTGACCTCATCCACCGTGCATGTGCATTTTGTTCTTTGTCAGAACTATTTTCATTAGGCACAGGCGGTTTGGTCTCCTGTAACGCTATGTCCAGATCAAGGCACCCAAGGATAATCTCTAGATTATCTTTCCAATCCTTGAAATTAGAACCCGTAAGCATCGGAATATTATTGATGCCGGCCGTAAGATCAGTAATTTTTGCTGGAAAAATATTGGTAAAAGAACGAATTAAAAGTCTGAATTATAATAAAAAATCAAAATAAGGCATATTCCATCAACTAAATATTCTCGAACAATAAGTGCTCTTTGGAGTCAATCATTATTCTAGGATAAATAGGTGTAGCAATAGAATATAACAGTACATTTTGATGTCAATAAGTCAACCTTCCTTTGGGCCGATTAACTAACTACATCAAAAAACTTATGACCATTACCCATTCATCACTACAAGTATACACATATAATATTTGATCATTGTCTTTCCTTTGGGCTAATCCAATAACCAAACATCATATGTATATTTTCTGTGTATAAATTGACAAATGATCAACTCAAGTATGAGAGCTTACTTTGGTAAGTTGATACCTTTATCAATCATTTTCCAAAATATATCTAATTCATAAGCCTTCATGATGATTCAATATTATCCAAATAAAATATATCAAGATTTGGCTTAACCGATTTAACCATGATGGGCTCATGAAATGCAGAAAATAAAACAATAATTAACATGAGCCCAAATCACAACTGAGATAGTATGACCCAAGGCACGATAGTCTCCATTGTAAGAATGTACACGACAGTGGCCTTCATCCATCTTCTTCAATGTTCTTCATTCTAACTAAATTACTGCTTTAATAGTAATAAATGAAAAATTTACATTAGAGTCCTAAGGATGACGGCTCGCAGACCGCATAAATGATACACAGAAGCGACATGCAAGTCACCTTTAATTACGAAATTTAATTAATTCAACGGGGCACCTTAGGCCGCATTTACACACATCATTCATGCATTCATTACAATTTTTCACACAAGGCAACGGGGTCATATTATCTCATATTCCACCACTGCAAAACAGAGTTAGGCATGCAACACAAAATAGGCTTCCTAACAGCGGCGGTCCCGCCTACCCCCCCTAGATTTAATTTGAGCGGTTACAGATCAACAATTCTGATTCGGAAATAACCGCAGCGGAATACAGATCAGAAATTTGTACCTTTGATTTGATCCAGAAACTTTCATAACTGATCATAAACAGTTCAGAAACTAGATTGTTGGCCAATTAATTTCTTAAATTTAACATAGTTTCAAACTTGATAATTTTGAAACGCAGAGTTAAAACTTAACTAAATAATAAGTAAAGAATTAATTCCCGAATTGATTAACCAATTAATTATCAATTTTGAGTTTCGGAAACAATTTTCAAAACTATATTTTGATTTCTGAAACTAAAATACTAACCAACAGATATACTGATTTCCGAACTATTTAAAAATCAGATTTGATTAAATAATTTGATTTAAACCAACAAATCAAAATTAACTAAACAGATCTTCAAAAGCACAAATATCTTTTCAATTTCCGAACCAAAATCAGAATTTGATCGTTCAACTAGAGTTTGCTCTGATACCACTGGTTAGAACATTACCCGTGATCCTCTAGTGAACTCTAAATTAACATAAAATTACCTTGATCCATGCTGTCGGTCTTCTGGAGAGACACAACCCCGTTGATCACCGGATTCCTTAAGCCTTCGCGGTGATCCTTCTCTTCTCCGATGGAGAGACGAAGAGAATCGGCCGGCGGTTTTCTTCTCTTTTCAGAAAACCCGAATTTGATTTTAGAGAGGAAGTCTGTTGGTTAATGCCTTATGACGGTCATCAGAAAGGACGGTTCTTGATCCCTTTATAATGGGTGTCAATAACCGAAAGGTTGGCAAACCACTGGTTATGCCTTAGCGGATCCATACCAGATCCAATTTCTCTCTAAACGGGTTTACTTTCAAAATCAGAAAACTGCCTATTAGTTGTATTCTCCAGGGACCAATAACATAATTGTATTATTACTAAATTTTATATAATTTAGACCATCACTAAATCATAAAGTTATTAATACGTATTCTACACATTAAGGGCACCACTTCTCATGATACATATTGAAACCCGATAAATAATACTTAATTTAATCACTTCATAACGGGTCTAATTAGATATTTGACAGTCTATTATTCAATATATATTTATATTACATATAAGCCCATATAATTTTGTAATTAATAGAAATTAATTCCAACAGTTTGCTCGTTCGTTGTCGAATTTATCATCAAGCCCATCCAAGAAGGAGTACACTCTTAATTCTTGTAAAAATTTGTTAAACTTTTCTATATCGGCTGTAAACTCCATTGGATTTGGATGTCGGAAATCTATTTCTAACCATAGGTCTTGAAGTTCATTATAGTACTCTTCTACAGACCTACCGGCTTGTTTGGTTTTGTTCACCTTTTTATTTAAATCATATACTTGAGCAGCATCGCTTCCGTCGTAGAAGGTTGTGGCTATTGCTTCCCACACCTCCTTGGCCATTGGATATCTCAGGAACTTGCCGTAGAGATTCTTGTCGAGTGAGTTACAAATCCACCCTTTGACCACAGTATATTCAATGTCCCACTGTGTGAATAGTGGGTTATTTTCAGCTGGAGGTGCCTCCAAGATATGCTTCAGTTTCTCACGAGCCTTAAGACACATGTGAATTGATTGGGACCACAATGGGTAATTCTTTCCATCGAGTTTTATGGGTATTGGGTTTGTATGCAAGGTTGGTTCATGGGTTGCAACTGGAGTTTGTGGTGGTGGAATATGGGGCTGTTGCATAGCTAGTAATTGATTTTGCTATAGAATAATTAGTTGTGTTAGTTTCTCAATTAGAGTATTAGTTTCGGCCATGGTGTTGTTACCAGAGTCGTTTCTGATAGCGGTTTTGTTTGGAAGAAAGGGCTAGCTAGATCTCACCAAAGCTCTAATATCATGATTTAATTTAGAGAACACAAGACTCCCAGAAAATCCCTTCCCTCCCTCAATTTTATTTATCAGAAAAATCAGAGTTTTACACACTTTTTCTTCTTCTCTGTTATATTATTGTACATAGCGCCTATGCCTATATTTATCCTTGTTTCTCCTTATCTATATTTAGAAATTACAATTCAATAATTACAATACAATCAATCACATATCCTATTACAGCTCATTTGATTTATATACGAATTTTGGAGATTGCCTTTCCTGCATATATCTTTCCTTATTTGTTCCTTCCATGCTGGTTATGTGCCAGCTTGTAAATCTTACAGATATAGTGTACTAGATCCTGAGGTATTTGAATAGTGTTCTTGAAAAAGGGCTGATATTCAGGAAGAATGATCATGTGAGCATTGAGGGCTAATGTGACTTTGATTGGGCTAGCTGTTCCGATGATGGGAGATTCACCTCAGGTTACTATATCTTTGTAGGAGGCAACTTGATGTCTTGAAAGAGCAAGAAGTAGTCTTTGGTGGCCATATTGACAATAAAAGTAGAGTATAGAGCTATGGCTTTGAGGGTTGTGAAGTTGTTATGGCTAAAAGGTATGTTGTTGTAGTTGAGGCTGGATCAAGGAGTTAGAATGAAGTTATGATGCAACAATAAGTTAGCCATAGGCATCACCAACAACCCAGTGCAACATAATAAGACCAAATATATCGAGATCGAGAGGTTCTTCATCAAAAAAAAGTTGAACAGTGGACTACTGGAACTAAACCATGTTTCAACTAAAGATTATGCAATGGATTGTCTGACAAAAGGGCTCAATTCGTTAGACTTAGTTAGAGAATGTGGCAAGATGAGTTTAGTAAATATCTTTCACTTATTTTGAGGGAGAGTGTTGAGATTTATTATATGTTTATATATTTTCAGAGTTTCTAGGGGTCTATGGCCAAATAGGTAATTATGAAATAGCCTAGAGTGTTATTTGTAAGAGTGCATTATAAACTATATAAACTAAAGTCATTAATCAATAAAGTTAAGGATCAAATTAATTAAAACAATTATATCGATGATCAGTAATTTACCTGTGCCATTGCAGACTACCTAGAAGCCTATTCTTCCTGGTTGGATCACAACAACGGAGGCCTAACTTGGCCATTTTAATAGCCTTGTCAGAGGGCCACTTCGCTGACGCATCAATTTCCTTATTCAATCTGCGACTCTCTAGCGCTTCCTGCACTGACTTTTTGATACCAGTGGCAGATTTTCCTGTAACCAGCTGTAGCAAGATTATACCAAATGCATAAACATCATATTGAAGATTCATCTCACCAGTTTGTAGGTCCTCTGGGTCCATGTTAGCTATAGTTCCCTTCAGATTTTTTGTCAGATGGTGAGGTGTTATTGTATCATGAGTTTTCATTAATTGACGAGAAATGCCAAAGTCACTGAGCTTGCCCTTATAGTTTGAGTCAAGGAGGATGTTTGCGGGTTTGAGATCACCATGAGCTATTCCATGAGGTTTAGTGGAATGGAGAAAGATGAGGGCTTGGCAGATATTAGAGGCTATCTGGATTCGTATTTTCCAAGAGAGTAATTTTCTACGAGTAGAAGTGCTGAGGTAATTCTCTAGGCTGCCGTTTGGTACGAACTCATAAACAAGTGCCTGAATCTACGAACATCCTCCTATAAGCGTGACAATGTTAGGATGCCTAACTTTTCTCAGTATCTCAACCTGAAAATTAACATAAACAACATTGGTCTAATGTAACATATCCTGCACTTTGTTAAAAAAAAAAAAAGCACGATTTGTATAAGTATTCAAAACCAAATCCCTACTTGCAAAGTATGTTGATGTATGATAAAAGAAAAGATAAAATGGAAAAAAGTTTGAAGAAGTAAAAAACCATCAGAAATATATATTTACCTCTTGATAGAACTCTCCATTCCCCTGATTGCTTTCAGTATTCAGAACCCTTATAGCAACTGTTGTGCAGTGAAGAACTCCCTTGTATACACTACCATAGCCACCTTCTCCAATCTTAAGCTTCTCATCAAAGTTACTAGTTGCTTCAGTTAACTCCAAAATAGAGAACTCCATGCAGTTAGTGGCATCATGATCCTTTGAAATTTTCTCCTCTCTTTGTTGACGTCATAAACATTCAAGTTCTTTTGCCATATCATGTTGCATAGTTTTAAGTACTTGGTTCTCTTTGAGCACTTTATTTTGTATCTTTAAGAGCTTCTGAAGTTTAGAGCACTTCTTTGCAAGTTCTTCTCCCAGCCTCTTTGTTTCGTTGGGAGACTTATTCCCAGTCTTTTCCATAATTATGTTATCTTGCAGCTCTCCCAACACATGAACAGTTTTTTTTCCGAACTGCATGACGGTTTCCTGTTACCTGTGGTTCCTCTCAAAGGTCTCTTTTCAGGAAAACCCTCCTCAAATTGCTTAGTTTTTCTTCCATCCTGATGCATGCCGGCCTTAAAATCAATTTGTGTATTGCTATCTGAATTTGAAGAGACCAGATTTACAGGGCTGATTGTCTGCTTGGATAATTTTAGTGCCTTTGTCACAGTTCTGTTGGATAATTTTAGGAATTGAACCATCCAGATTTTTTGGGGTTTCTTCAATTGTAGCATTACTACTAGACTCCTAATTAGAAATTTAAAATGTCAACTTATGATTTATACAAGAAAACTTATCAATATCGTAAAGGTTCATATCAGTAATTAACCAGTTCCATATTCTCTATCAATTTTTTTTTCTTTTTCAGATTTATATCAATTGGGCTCTTTCTGTTTCTCAAAATAAAAACTTTCAAAGTCATTTTTTCACAAACTGTTTTTAAGTGTGCATGACACTACCAGATTTCACAATTGTTAATGTTGGGCATCTCTAAAATTCTTACCAACAAATTGCATCATCCGGAACAGATAACCTACCAGTTCATATAAATACTATTACCAGATTTAAATAAAATGTACTACAATATCAGAAACTTAATGATGCTTTAAATCGATCGAGACAGACAAACCTCTGATGAATTGTTAGAATATGAGGAGTTTCCATTTTCTTTCAAATTACCGACTGTCCCTTTTTCTGAACTATTAACAAATCCATTTTTAGTTTGGATCCCAAACTGATCGTGAGATGTACCGTCCTGTATGCCACATTTATTGGTGCCACTTCCATAAGGCAGTGAGTTAAAGCTGATCAAATAATGCATCTGCTTAGGAGATTTAGGTCTAGGTGCAGCAGTTGTAGATGGGCTCATCATCTGCATTGGAGATTTAGGCCTAGATGCAGCAGTTGTAGACAGGCTGAAGGGCTGACATATTTTGTTATGCCACGATCTCCAGTGTATTATCTGGCATGTGCTAGAACTGCACACGCAAGAAGTAATTAAACCAACAGTAGGCACAGATAGCAGAGCCAATTAGTAACTTAATGTAGCACCATACAAATCATGGTGGTACAGGTACCTTCTGGTCTAGGATATTCTGAATAATACAAAACTGTATTGATAAACATTTTTTTTTCCCAATTCAAACAACCTGGTCACTGGAAAGATGTATGTAAAATTTTAATATATATTGTAATTTCAAATAATCTTAAGAGATGACATAATCATAAAGAACTACAATCATCAAATCTTTTTTATAACCTCAATCCTTACTACTAACTAGCATTATAAAACAACTCAAAAGTTGCTTTTCTTAACAATTAGAAGTTACTTTAGTTATTTTTTCAATGATGGAATCATCTTTTCATTGAGAAAGAATTTCTTACCAATAACGAACTGACTTGCACCTTGCACACCTAGTACTAGCAGGCGCAAAACAGGTTATGCAGTTGTTAGAAAGTGGCTTGTCCCTTAAAGCAGGTACCTCCATTTTGGTTTCTTTCACTGGCACAGCTGGTGTGAGCTTGTCATGGCAGGCCATCTCATCCTTGACCTTGACCTGGGAGACCTCCTTAAATGCATGTTTTGCCTGCTCAGAGTACTGGACCAGATTTCTGACAGGCTTGTCCTATTCGCAGGGGCTATCGAGTTGCCTGTTGGGCTGGATATTTGAACCGGTCAATTTTACTGAAGAATCAGTCACCTTGTGCCTCTTTCCTATTTCTTTGGTGACATCCTGATAATTGCCAGTATAGTTTTCAGGGGTATTTTGGCAAATTGAAGTTCCATCCTGATAATTGATCAATTACTGATTAGTGATGCCAAATGTGAAAATTGTTATTTAAGTTATAAATAAAAGGAGATCGGTAGTAAATTTTACAGTGTTACTTTCAATAACTATTTCCATTATAAGGAGACTTGAAATCAACCGTTTATAACAATCTGAATTTGGACAGATCAATTTTCATTTTATTTGTTTCTCTTATCTAAATCCTTAATGGATTGATTATGCTTTGGAGGGTATAGTTGGAAAAATGCGCAAATCCTGATATTCCTTTTTCTGATTGAGAACCATTATGGCTTGATGCATAGTTAACTACTTAAAATGGGAGGTTATGAAAATAAAAGAGGTCTATAGTTAACTACACTGTGAATTATACGACAGCAGTGACCTTAAAATCAATACTCGTGTTGCACTCTGAGTTTTTAGCAGAGGAATTGATCTGCTTATTTCTCTTTCTCTGTTCTTTTGTTCTTCTATTACAGCTTTTGAGATTGTTTTCTGCAATTGAAACACCATTCTGATTATTTAGGATATCTTCTGAAGTAGAAACATCCTCACTTGGTGCCTGATTAGATAGAAAAAATGTCCAGTTATAAACTGCAAAAAAAAAGGCTTGGTTTGTCAGGGAAGATTACTGGCAAATTGGTGGAGCATCAGAAAAAAGATTAACTAATTTATGCCGAGACAAACAAACCTCTTCCGAAACTTGAGAAAATGAGGAGTTTGTTTATGCATCGGTTAGGGTACTTGACTGTTTGTTAGATTTATCATCCAATGATCCACTTTGTTTGGTTTCGCCTCCATGAATATGAGGTGTCTGCTGAGGTGTAAGTCTAGTTGCAGCAATCACAGATTCATTCAATGTCTGACATTTTTCCTTGTGCCCCCGCAGCCAGTGTATTGTCTGACACTTGCGAGAACTGAACATCAAAGAAATTCATTTAAGCTGTGCTTCGCAATGTCATACTGAATGTATGTCATGGTTGCCATATGTATTATGCTGGTACATACTAAATGTTATAAAAATGTTTATCATAATATTTGCTTTCTATTTTTCAAGTTTTATTACCATTCTTGACTATTGGTACTAAAAATGTATAGGGTTACAAATTTCTTGATCATAGTAAACCACGACAGCACATAAGTCTACAGAGATGTAAGTATTACTTTTAGAAAAATCTATGTCTACTGTTTGACAAATGACTAAATTACCCCTTGACCAATTAGGATTTTCTTACCAATATTTAACTGACTTGCACTGGCTACACCTAATAATTAGTAGGATAAAGACAGATGATGCAGTTACCATGAACCCAATTGTCCCTCAAAGCTGATACTTCATGTGTTGCCCCCAGTATTACCGGTACTGCTGGCCTGTACATGTTGATATGCTGCCACTCCAACTCCTCAGAAGTAATTTGTTCTCTCTCAGTGTCTACAAGCAGTCGTCCGTCGTAATTCAAGCATTCTCGAATAATATATCTCAGTGCTATAGGAGCCAAAATCAGAAAAGAGAAAACTATGGCCTCTAAATTGTTTTCCCAAAAATTATCCATATATTACAACTTTTCAATGAGAGATTCACACATCCTGCTTATCCTCTGCCTTGCCTTGAGAGAACTTCTGAGCTTGAGACTTGTTCAGTTACAGCAAAAGAACAGAGAAAGAAAATAATAAGCCTTCACAATTTAGAAAGGAAAAAAATTCTTTAATGTTATCTAGTCTCTTATACTCGGAATTGAATAAACACTTCTCTTAATTTGAGATTCTAGTGTCGAATCACCTAAAAACACTGATGCAACCTATGTTTGGTTTCATCTTTTATTTTTTTATTGCTTCTCTAGGAAGAATTATTTACAAAATTCTCACTTAATTCGACCCATGGCGAAGGAAGAGAAGAAATCTAAAATAAAGGAACTTAGTTAATGAGCACTGTTGAATCGATTCTAAACTAGCTGATGAGTTTTCAAGTCTATTAAAATATCTCATGAAGATTATTCAGCCTGAATATTTTCGAAAATCTACCCCAAAAAGCAATGTTTCGAAAACACAGCTTGTATTATATTATATATTGATACACAAATAAAACAAAAGAAGTAGTAAACTCATTACGAAATTGGAAGAAAATGAAACTAGAAACAAATTGGCGGCCGAGCTAGTCTCTTTAAGCGACTTAATTTGTGGTTTAAATGAACCCTTGTTAATCAGTAGCTAGCTTTGATGCATGATTTATGAAAGATTTTAGGCTGTTTGTTTAGGAGGTAAAACAGAAAAAAACATCAGCATTTACGACAGAATATGTCTCATCTAAAATTCTTTTTCAGAATGTCCTTATTGACCCCTCACTTATCTTTCCTTCCTTTACCTTCAATTAACCTTACAGCTTTTTATTAAGAAAGGAACATAGAAATAATCTTATTTAGGAGATGTACATATTTGCTAAACCAAATTTCATTTATAGAAATATTTGCAAGATCTTTGTTATAGTTAAAATGGATTGTAATTAAACATAAAACTTATCATTACCAATATGCTAATTAAATATTATTTTTTTTTATCATTTACTATCATGATATCTTAAATTTACTGTGGACTGTAATTAACTTGTCTCTCCTCACTACAGGATTATGGATGATCCACTTTGTTTTCTTTTGAGCAAGAAACCAATGATGATATGTCTAATTTATTAATATTTTATAATATTTATTTTCTATTCTTTTGCGACCGAGACATATTATATTGTTATTTTTATTATAATAATATTAGTATGTCGAATGATTTTAGAAAAATAGTCATATTTAAGTTTGTTCAAATATTAGGGATTCTATAATCAATGGATACTTGACAATTATAAGGCACTTGTGTGCATTTTAATTTTCGGAATGAAAAAGAAGTTATAAATTCTTTGATAAAGTTATTAAATAAAATATAAATGGAAGTATGACATTAATTGTAAAAAAATCTATTTAATATTTAAGAGGAAGATATTAGAGTTAGTTAACAGAAGGTAAAGAGAGGAGAGAACAAATGAGGGAATTAAAAGGGTAATTTGGAAAAGATTTTAAAGAAAATGATAGTTTGCATTAGTTTTTGTGAAAGAGAGGTAAACCATAGAATTGCCAGTATGGAAAGGATTTTATTATCCTGATCTCCAAACGAACCAAGTTCTTCTTTCACATTTGCTTCTTGCAGTGTGCTCGTCATTCTTAATTCACAGAAAAACAAAATAATATTGTAATCCTAATGTAAACTGTTCAGTTCTTATCAGATGGTGGTGGCGATATACAACTTTCTGAAGAAATTAAGGTTAGGAATTAATGATAGCACGTGAGATCTTGACCGTTTGGTTCCAGTTAGGAGGTGCAGGATGGTGGTGAAATATCAAATGATATTTAAATTACATGAAATTTGAAACACAATCAATCTATAAGTTAAAAAATATGTTTGTCAACTTTTTTCTATTTTTGAGAATTTTTAAAAATTATTTAACAATTATTTAAAAATTGATTGTTAAAGTTGTCAAGATAATAGTTGTTAAGGGATCCCCTCCCATTATTATATATGTGATTGCATTAACAACTTATTTTATTTTTTCACACTTCTTATCTTGATTATGTCGGTTTGACTTCTCATTTTATATATATGCCTTACAGATTGATAATTATTCTAGCATACGTTTTTTAAGACATATTTTTCAAGAATATTGCTGGAATTGAAAATTAAATTTTAGACGTATTTTTCATTATTCAATTAAACAATAATATGTGTATCCAAACATATTCATCAGTTCTGTTCATAGATGATATATGCAACCCTAGAATCTCAAATTAAGAAAAGCGTTTATTCAGTTCTGAGTATTAAAGAGTAGAATATATACATATACTAGGTGTCATGTCCTTCCTATTTTATTGATTTTCACAAAGAATTTTGAGATCTAAGTATATACTATTAATGGGAAAGTTTGTTGGATATTATTATATGTGACTCAAGATTTAAATTATTGTTTTCTATAATTTAATTTCTGTTGAATGAAATAATACAACTAAGAAATTCTGAAATTAAAGGAGACTTAATATGCACTGAACCAATGAGTATTTATTTAGTACTAAAAAAGAGGAGCTTTGATCGGTTACCAAGGACAGCTATAACCTATTTAATTTAAACGTTATATATAGATTGGATGAGAAACGTTGGCAGCAATAAACTGCATTTAAGTTAATGAATACCATTAACTATTGTTTGCCTATATAATGTATATGCTGTAGGCTAGCAAGGTACATCTTCTCTGAAACTACTTACAACACAAAGTATGATCAAAGTGATTGTCTCCAATTTTTCTAAGATAAATATAAAAAGGAATTGCATGTTTGAAAAAGAATGGCAATCCAAATATCTTCTTTGGAGCCGTACCTGACAAGGAGGATCGAGGAACTGATCGTAGTATTTCTAGAATTGTATATGTCAGAAAACCTCGTATATAGAGGGGCTATGGCATTCTTAGTTCAATGCTAAATGCATTATCAATCAGGTTATTTCTGAACTTAATTCTTCCATTTATTACTTTAGCTGTATCTATTTTATAATTAATTATTATTTAGATATGATCAATAATTTATCATACACTTTCCCAATATTTAAAATAATTTCCAACAAAGTTAAGGTCTTATTTCATATTCAAGTACATGTAGATGTGTATCTTCCGAATTCCGTTCTTCATCTTCATCGCCTCTTTTTTTTTTTTCCACTTGGCCACTTTCTCTTATAATATTTTGTTGTCTTTCAGTACGTTTAGAAAAAAGAAAAGGGAAACGGAAGCAATGTATCCTTGTATAAATAGAAGAGTAGTTAAATATATTTAGCGGCCCTTCGAATTTAGTGGAAATTTCTGTTATAATTAAACAACTAGTGCATGAGAAAAAATTAATTATAGGATGTTTGAGCCTTCAATACGAACGAAAGCTCAGTTTTTCTTGTTGTTGTGTTCGGTGCCATTAATTTAAAAGGTTCTTTTTTCTTATCAAAATGGTTTCTTTGGATCGGCAATCTAATTAATTACCTGAACTAATTCTTTTTATATTTTTAAGGAAAAGTTTTGGGATGATCAAAAAGGAGACATCTTCATAGAATTTAAAAGTAAATAAGCATAAGCAAGATAATCATTCATCAGTACCGATCCATCATAACAATTAATTATAATGAGTAAATAAAAGGTACACATATATTTCATCTGATTATTTAATTTGTTTCCTTTCGTCTGGTAGTCAAACTGGACCTTGTCATAAAATGAAAGCTCTCATAAGTCGAGAATTAATTTTTGATATAATAATAAAGATAATGTTATTCGTGGAAGATTGCATGTTCAAAATTCAAATTGAAAATATTTTATAAACATTTAAAATTAAGTGATATTAATCCTCATGCATTTTTGTCTCAAAGAAAAACAAAAAAAAAACTCTCATAAGTCATGACTTGAGGAATTATTTCATAAAGGATCCTAAGTGGAAGAGCATGCTATTGTTGTTAGTGAGAGGAGGAATAGATAAATGAAGAGAGATTATGAATCTTGCATTATTTTTGTGCATTTGATTTACATGATACAATGAGTATGTAATTTCAATCACTCTATAATATATGTATAACAAACCCACCACTAGCCTTAACAATCCTAAACATCTCCATTAACCATTTCGTACCCATCATCATATATTTTATACACTGTCATTTCTAATCATTTTCTTTAGTAATTCACACACTAGCTAGTATCTCCTACCTAATATCTCTAACATCACCTAAAAATAAAATAAAACATTAATTACTATAGAGGACAAGCAACCATAATTACTGGTATTTGAACAATCCACATTGCAAAAAGATCATCATCGAAGTACCCTGCAAGCAAATGAAATTGTAAAATATCATTCAGAACATTTATATATATGCGCTAGATTGTTGATTCTGTACTTGAATATGAAACGAGACCTTCTTAATTTTTTTTATACAATGAATTTAAGGAGATTTGTTCATTTTACCAGTTGCTCAAAATTGAGAATAAAATTCTATCAATGCTAAATGAAAATTATGCAAGGCTACTACAAGGATAGTATGAACAGAAAATTTTTGCATGAGATGTATACATGTGCTTTGAGATTTAGATTGCCATATATTCGAGTAAATAATCATAAGGCAGGTATAAATTTTTGTCAGTAATATTTTCTTTTCTTAATCCGTGCCTTCCTTGATTGTTTATTTACTTTTCGGGTCAATTACAACTGAAAACTAGCCCTAATTATGGTACTAACAAAAATATATCAACTAACTTATAACAGCTGAATAATTGTTGATAATCAACTAATTTAAGAAATATCTCATACATAAAAAGCATGGGAAATCCAGAAGCATGATTTTCAAGGAAGCTTCAAAATTGACAATTACTAATTACCTGAACCGTTGATGATGACTAGCAAGAAGCATCAGGCTTCAGAGACTCAATCTCAGTCCAAACTTCAGCAGCTAAATTAGGCCTATTCTTCCGGGT
Organism: x Bolboschoenoplectus mariqueter; assembly: GCA_037678475.1. Lineage (NCBI taxonomy): Eukaryota > Viridiplantae > Streptophyta > Magnoliopsida > Poales > Cyperaceae > x Bolboschoenoplectus > x Bolboschoenoplectus mariqueter. The sequence continues at coordinate 617,957 of CM075281.1, forward strand.
TAGATTACAACAACGGAGGCCCAACTTGGCCATTTTGATAGCCTTGTCAGCGGGCCACTTTGCCGACGCATCGATTTCCTTATTTAATCTGTGACTCTGCAATGCTTCTTTCACTAACTTGGATATACCAGTGGCAGATTTTCCTGTAACCAGTTGTAGCAGGATTATACCGAATGAGTAAACATCAGATTGAGGATTCATCTCACCGGTTCGTATGTATTCCGGGTCTATGTAAGCTAAAGTGCCCTTGGGATGTTCTGTAAGATGGCGAGGGGTTATTGTATCATGAACCTTCATTAATTGACAAGAAATACCAAAGTCGCCGAGCTTGGCCTGATAGTTTGAGTCAAGAAGGATGTTTGCTGGTTTGAGATCACCATGAGCTATGCCATACGGTTTAGTCGAGTGGAGAAAGATGAGCGCTGAGCAGATGTTAGATGCTATCTCGATTCGTGTTTTCCACAAGAGTGATTTGCTACCTCCAAGAGCGCCAAGGTATTTCTCGAGGCTGCCATTTGGTATGAACTCATAAACAAGTGCCCAATTTTGTAAACATCCTCCTATTAGTGTGACAATATTTGGGTGCCTAACTTTTCTCAGGATTTCAACCTGAAAATTAACAAAGCCATTTAGAAAGTTACGTTGATATGTATTGAATTATGAAACAAGAAAGGATCAAACAAAGAAAAGAAAGGAAATGAAAAAAAGCAAAAGATGGTTCAAAATATGTAGAACCATCGTAAATAGTTACCTCTTGATAGAATTCTCTCTCCCCCTGATTGCCTCCTCTGCGGAGGATCTTTATAGCAACTGTTGTGCTGTGAAGAACTCCCTTGTACACGCCACCATATCCACCTTCTCCGATTTTGAGCTTATTATCAAAATTGTTAGTTGCTTCCTTTAGCTCCGAATAAGAGAACTCCATGAAGTTAGCCACATCATGATCATGATAACATTTTGTAGCTTGGTTCTCTATTTGTCGGTGTAAACTATTAAGTTCTTTTGCCATATTATTTTGCATATTTCTAAGTATTTTGTTTTCTCTCAGCAATAGGTCCTGTTGATTTTTAAGCATCACTAGATCAATCTTCTTCTTTGCAAGTTCTTCTTGTAACCTCTTTATTTCTTGGAGCTGTAGAGGAGAATTATTGTCGGTCTGAAAGGGAAGATGCTCTTCAGCAATTACTAGGTTATTTTGTAGCTTTTCTAACACTCGAACAGATTTTCCGAAATTATAGGAGGGTTTCTTTTGACCTGGTGTTTCTCTCAAGGGGCTTTTAGGAAAACACCCCTCAACTTGCTTAATTGCGCTTCCATCCAGGTGCTTGCCGGCCTCGAAATCAGTATGCGTATCAGTATCTGAATTTGAAGAGATCAGTTGTGCAGGGTTGATTGTTGGCCTATTTCTTTCTCCAAGTTTTGTTTCGTCCTGATTTTTCGGAGTTTCTTCTAAATTAACGCTTCTACTATATTCCTAAATAGAAATTACATGTCATCAGTTATCAAAGAGAACTTGATAATTGATACTAATATTGTAGAAGTTCAAATCAGTAATTTACCAATCTTGTTACTGGTACAGGTGGAAAGTACATGTTTACCCACTGTTCCACCCATTCCTCAGGGGTAAACCGTTCCCGCTCAGGGTCCGGGCCTTGCCGTCCTTCATGCTCAATGCATTCATCACCAATGTAATTTAGCATAAACGCAAGAAAATATAGAAGAATTACTACTAGAAGAAATACAAGCAGAGATGTCATCATAAATTGTGCAGCATAATTCCAAAATTCATTGCTAGAAGCAAATAAGAGATTACTACCTTGTCTCGAGGGAGCTTGAGTGTTGTTCAGCTATCAAAAATGAAAACAATAACAAAATTGAAGTCACATTGCAAAACTAAAAAAGATTGGGAACTAAGGTCAAGCAGAGGAGAGGGAGAGGAGATTTTGAATTTCCTTATAACGGGTCTTTTTCAACAACATTATTTTTTCACCCATTTACAATACTAAATAAAACCTTTCCTTAATTTAGGGTTTTAGGCTCAATCTCCTAGAAAACAAAAAAAGTCATGCAACCTAAAATTTCATGTTTTCTTTTATATTTAATAATTTTGTTATTAAGACTCAAATTACTAAATTCACATTTAATAAATGGTATAATACTATAATACAGTCCTACTGCCTACAAATGGAAAACATAGCTTAATTATTTAAAGGAGCTGATATACAAATATCATTATCAATATCATCATTAACACTGACTTTGTTATTCAGACTAAATGAGTTATTAATTGTATTATCGACTTTATTATATAACTTATTTATATACAATACTTTTATTATTCAACTTAAACGAGTTATTATTCAAATTAGTGATATTTGAGTTGAATAATAAAGTATTGTATAAAATAAGTTATATAATAAAATCATTAATAAGAATAATAATTCATTTTATATGAATAATAAAGTTGGTATCAATAACAATATCAAATAATGATAACAATATAAAATACCTCTGTGCCAAATAGGAAGAACCAGAAGCTAGAAATCATTAGCGGCGGCTCCTCTTTGTTAGTTACTTAGCTATGCCTTTGCGCTTTCACCAAGCCCTGTTAAACTTGTAACTAATAAATATATATAGGCTGTGAATTGTGATGCATGGTTTAGGAATTAGGAAAGAGTTTAGTAAAAAAAATTGTTTTAAAAAGGACCAGATTGACTGCAATTATTATTGTTATTATATTTTTGCTGAGTGCGTCAATCATAAAATTGTACCTTGAGTATCCATCAATTGGCTTCAATGCTGTCATTAGTGATGTCTATTGTTCGGTTTTGTTCAAACTGAATTAAAATTTGTGGAACAAATTTTTTATCAAGTTTGCATAAATATTAACCAAATTAGTGGAATTATTTGATCAGGCAAAGTATAAATTCAATCAAATAAACCAAACTTTAATTTTGTTCATTTGGTTAAACTGAATTTGTATATTTTAAGTTAATTAAAAATATGAAAATTTTTAGTTATAATTAAAAATACAAGTATTAACATGATAATTTGTATATTAATATGCATATTATTACAAAAATAGCATAATATTTTGATTCAATTGATTCATTCAATTTATTTTTTTAATTAACAAAATCAAACCACAAGTCGAAAATCGGACTATCATAATTTTTAAATTGAACTAAACCAAAATAAACTGAATAATTAAACAACAGTACCATTTTTCTCTCAAATAAATTTGGTTTGATTAAAACCAAACAAATCAAACCATTTTGATCACCCAAGCTATCATTCTTAATTTTTTTTTTCTTTTACCAATCTTATGTTTGAGAATTGCATCTCTACTAAAAAAGTAAATATGAAAGGAATCTTGAAAATTTTGTTGAGTAAAAAATTTACATTGTTATTTAAATACACAAGACCTTCCATGCAATTGTTCTTTCTCTTTTCTTAATTGATGATTAGAAAGTCTTTGATCTTAAGCAAAAATGCCAAGCAGTTTATGACTCAATTGGACTTTTAAAATTGGTCCCAACAGCACAGATCTCAGTTGGAATTACTGTGTCCAGAAAAAAAGATAAAATGAAAAAGGAATTAAGGAAAATTTCTCAGACATTTCCTCATTTTCTGATAAAAACAAGTACAATTCAGGTTTCTTTCCAACTTCTTTGAGTACAATTTGTAGGAGTATTGTATTGTGTTGTAGGCGATCGGCCTACCAAATTTCTTTATAATAATAGGGAAAAATAATTACAAAGCAATAGCTATTCAAGCAGGACCTTATCTAGAGTGGTAAGCAAGTTTCCACACACAAATAAATATAATTTATTTTCAATTTCAAATCTTATTTAAAATATTAACTAAGTATAGATATAATAAAAATTCAGACTATATTTCTGCAGAATATTAAAGAAAAATTACTATAATAATAGTTTTTTTAAAATATATGTTTAGACATAGGTTTAGGCTTATCTCTACATAAATCCGCTCCTGAATACAAGATCGAAGACAGAGAGGAGGAATATAATGAAAATTTAAATTAAATTTAGTATAATGATAATTAAATTTAATAGTAGTACAATAATAAAATTGTCACTAAATATGAGTTTCTTTAAAATTTAAATATATTGTAAATTAAATTTGATAACAAATTTGAAAAATGTTTAATTATTTCTTATGAAGTACTTCCCGTAAAATCAAATTATTAATTTCCCAATTAACCAGATGGATGATCAATTGATATACAAATTTTGTCAAATTGACTGCTCATGAGCTTTGAACGTAAGTCACAAGAATTTGAGAAGTAATGAAAAAGTTTACAGTTTATCAAGAAAAAAAAAGGAAAATCTGCCTATGGGAAATTACCCAAAAAAAGAAAAAAAAAAGCGTACCACCTTCATTCAAGTTGGTGATTATTAAGTATTAACTAATGTCATTTTGGAATTTATAGCATTATTCTGTGTTGTTTTGTAACAAGCTTTGTTGAACTTATTTTGGAGGCTATGGCTATGGTTATCTGTAATATTGCACAATGTATGTATTGCCAAAAAGGCAATGAAATTTGGCATGTTTGTATATTTTGTCAAAAAAAAAAAAAAACCAAATGAGATATTTCTGTGGGAGCAAAGTGTGTTATTCATTTGACCAAAAATTAATTTGATGGATTTTGCGGTTATTCGATAAATGTTTTTAATATAGGTTAATGGTTCTAAATTCTAATAGGCGTGATTTCATTAATTGAAATAGTTTATTATTCAAAAGATCATTGATAAGAGACGGATCAGAAAACATCATAATATGAAAAGAAAATTTTAAGATAAAACATTTTTTATAACTACTTTGAATCATAAGTATACGTTTTCCAAAAATTATATACATAAACAATTTGTTTTTCTGATAAAAGTGGATATTACCTACCAATTTCATTGAAACCAAAGATAATAACATAAACATATATTTTGAAAAAAATTGAAGTCAAGGACAGCGAGGAGATGTTTTAGGTAGCTGTCAGTTTCTGGACTTCACATCCTCTATAATAATATAAATATAGTGGACAAAATCTAAACCATTAATACGGATTTTAATATTATCCACTCTATTAAATATATCTGTTCTATAAATAACATTTAACGATTCGGATAGACTGAGCGTAGAGTATTTTAGAGAAACCGCACTCTCAATTCCTGCCCCCTCATAATATTTAACGATATGAATAGACTGAGCGTAGAGTATTTTAGAGAAACCGGATTCCCAATTCCTGCCCCTCACCTCACACCTTTCCTGCAGATGACTATGAATCTATGATGCCTGCCGGTTCCACTCCGTTCCCAGCTCAATGTCATTTTCTCAGATAGCCAATGATCTCATTCCTATGTGGTTGCCATGTAACTTGTAAGCCAGGATTTTGTAAGAAGGATATACATAGTTTCTAGCAAGAACAAGAGCAGCACATCCATTTTCCTACCAAAATTCGACCGCGCTGAAACCAAAGACTGACTCGGACCATAAGTAACGTGATCCAATTACGGCCCTCAACAAAACCCTTTTACGTATTTATTTTATTCGTATCGATAAAGTGAGTATGGATAAGAATTTTTTTTATTAATTTAATAGATAAATGTATAGGTAAGAATTTTTTTTTTAACTTATTGGGTAAGGATTATTTCATATCCATTATCCTATAGAATAAATGACACATAAAATAATATATATGATAATTTTTAATGTTATATTTAACTATATAATATATTATATCGTTGTCATTGTTAACATTATCATTATCATTATTAATTATTATTGTTGTTGTTGTTGTTGTTGTTGTTATTGTGAGATTGATTTATATTGTATATAATGTAATTTATGACAACTTGATTTATATAACATTTTAATTTATATTCTTTTATAAATAATGAAACCGATAATTATAATTTTTATATTTTATTTTATTACGCATGTGATGTATTTGAGTAACGTATTTATTTATTTATTTATTATATTTTTCAAAAATTATATAAATTATAAATTATTCGATAATCACTCATTATTCGTTCGATACCTGTTAATGGGCTTTCTGATGGATAGATAGTCTGATCCTGGGTTTATTTGGGCCGTTGGATTGGATTGGGATTGAGCTTTATCAACGTTGAATATGCTCAATGCTTAATTATTTGTTGCATTAGATACCCATCTCAAAGGTCTCTTTTTCTGAAGAATAAGTTTTTGGAACAGCAACCTCATTACATGAAATTAATCAATCTTTCTTTTTCATAACTCTAATGTACCTTCAATTTTTAATAATTTTAATATATATACGTTCAATTTTATTAACGATACATTAATTTAATTTTTTTTTAATTTTATTCAAACTAAAATGTTAACTTTACTATTTAGATATTTTTCAATCCGTATTTTGATTTAGAAAAACATGACCCATTTATTAACATAAAAAATTCCATCATGAAACCTTAAACTAAAATAAAATTACTTTCTCAAGTGTCAAGCATTGCATATATTAGACCCAGATAATCCAAACATATCTCAAATTAATTCAAGCCTATTTATATATATACATAATATGTTGAATTTGTTTCCCTATTACTCATCCCATCAAAAAAAGAAGATCCTTCTTTTCATGCTGAAATTGTCCACACACTAATGAACAGATAAAAATCACATCCAAAGATCCCTCTTAAATATGTAGTATCAACAATCCAATTAATCCGATCCGTTCGTTTTAGATCGGAAGGACCAAATACGAAAAGGACCTTCGTTTTTTATCCTCCTCCTTTTCGTAGGATAAATAACAATCAATAATGTTACATCCAGTACTTAGTATATAGATCTATAATACAAATTTTGAAATTTATATATTTATAGCTTAATTAATTTCAGCCAGGATCACATGAAATCTTCTTCAAGTTCTTTGAAGGCATTACTAGCAGATGCTATTTGTTTGTTGGATGTCATCTTTTCAGGCACCATTAGACCCTTGTAGCTCCTTATATCTGCTAGTCTCTCTTTTTCTAGCCGTTGAAGGTCTTCTCTCCTTTTCTGAAAATATATACAATACAAAATTTTCTAAATGAGGTCTTTACAGAACTCAAAATTTGTTTCCTATGGTTACTCTATATTTGTCAAAGAGATCCTTAAATTATTTCATAGTAAAAGGGTATTTACAGAGCTCAAAATTGCAGTTATGCTTGTACATGTAAATTAAATTTTGAAAAGTTTAATTTAGCAATAGGGAGAGAGAAAAATGAAAGAACCTTTTCTCTCATTTGAAGTTTCTTCTCAGCTTTTTCAGTAGCATGTAAGGCCTCTCTTTCAGCTATAAAGAAAATATGACAAACAGAATTACCAAAATAGAATAAACAAGTAATTTGTGATATAACCTTAAATATATTTTTTTTAAAAACGCACTTGGTTTTGGTGTCTTTTTTGTTAAGTCTAATTGGGAAATATAGCATGACACTTCTAGTACGTACCGTGTCCGTGTCAGAAGATACCAATACTCCTCTTCTAATAAAATTGTATTGATTATGACGTGTCCTATTGTGGCCGTATCTCAAACATTTCATTATTTGAGGAAAAATGAAATATAAATGGTTTGTGTGCTATTTTGGTCCAAGTCAAATTAGGACGTATCCGAGTCCGACACTTGTGTCCCTATTTGTACTTGATAATATGCTAGTCCGTACTTCCATTTTTCTCATATATTAAAGGTTTGTGTAACAAAAATAATGTAGTATAAACTTTTCAAATGTTTTTAGAGAAGCTTTAGGTTGCTCACCTTTCAAATCCGTCTTCCTTTCAACTTTGGTCTTATTCAACCTGTTCACAATTTCGTTAATACGCTTCTCAACTCGCACTGTGCGTACCTATTATATGGGTTATTAATTAATTAGTACAAGTTATTTGAACTCTGCATAAATTCAGCATTATCCATAGAAAGGCCGGTTCATAACAAAAAACTAAAAAAATGATACATACAATAACATGATAGATTCTATTTACAGTAGATGTATTCAGTAATCGTCACAACTAATAATTAAAATATAAAAGGTAAAGTTTTTATGTAACTAATTTGAAAGATTTTGATAGATTTTGTACATTTATTTAGCAATTTGGAGAATTAACAGTTCAATTTTACCATCACATAATCAGTGTCCAAAGTTCAAACGCATCTCAAATTTAACAAATTTACATGAAATCAACATATATGCACTACAGAAAATACAGCTACAATTTTAAATTTTTTTTATTTTACTGACCATTTTATTAATCGTCACAGTTGTCAGTTAATTAAGTTTGATTGTGAATTAATACATTTATCTCTCCAATTAAGCCATAGCATTGAAATCACTGTTAAGTAATAACTAACCAATTTGGAGTGAAAAAAGCCAACTTGGCCGACATCCATTGACAGTGTTTTCTTCAGATTTGTCCATGGCGTGTATACAATGTCAACATTATTCATCTTGTTGCCTGCATCATATATTTATATATACTATTACAACTGTACATATCTCTTAAACAGAACCAAAACTATCTTATCCATATATACTTCATTGGAAATATATATTAGGAAATGATAAAAACAGAATGTACCTACCTTGAATGGAATTGGCCTTGACAAGCTGAGCACAATCCTCCAGTAAACCTTCACTAATGTCATCAATTGTTTGGCCTTTGTTCATTCTAAGATAGACATGAGCAGAGGATACCTTATCTACATGAAACCTGCATTGAATCCATGTATGCATTTGCATGGAGAAGCAAATTGCATTAGGAAAACATATACAGTAGTTATGTTTTGAGGAAAAAAAAAAAGGTTTGCAAACAGATCTAAATGCAATTTGCTCCACTGACCCTAAAAATTAAGATGATTAATTATGGTATCATAATAAATTATTCTTGATTTATAACAGAAGGGAAGTGGGGACTGCAGATGGGGTGGTGGTTTTAAAAGTTAGGCAGATTTTATTCTTGAATTCAATAGAAAAAAATATGCCAAAAATCATTGCAGCTTCGCTCGCCTCTGACCCGCCCGCTAATGTGTGTCTGTCATGTCGTCAACGAGTGACAATCCTGCTTCAGAATTGAGACTTGTTGGCAACGTGATGCACACCGATTAGTCGACAAGTCGGGGCGAGTAGATTCACAAAGAAGCAAACTAATCACTCCTCTTGAAGAATAAGTCATGATTAAAAAGTAACATCATGGCATTGCTTTGCTTTGCTTTAACACCAGTGTAGGCCAGAGGAGAACAAAATTAGAAAGAGAAAAAAGAAGGAATTCAAACTAATTCTTTTCAGAGAAGAACTTGAAACCGAAAAATGAAAAATGAAAAATACACTGGATGTATACATCCTTTAACATACACTAAAAAGGAAAATGTAAGTAGCAAAGATTTAAATGCAATTACCAGATATCTTCAGGGAAGCTATATTTGATGAGATCTTCATTCTCATTCTTGTCAATCCCCATAAAAATGGTGTAGTCTCCTGCCTCTGGCCGAGCCTTAAAATACAAAACCATGTCTATCTTCCAATAATAATAGAAGATTTTAATGAAGATTTCGGATCAAAAGATAAAATGGGTTTGAGAAATTATATGAGTTGGGTAGTTGGGTTCCAAAGACAGCTAAAATGTTGAGGTTGAGAGCAAGATATATACCTACACCAATGGAGGAATGGTTGGACATTTTCTCTCTTTGGCCCCTAATAAAATTCAGAATTAATCATGAACAACAAGGGCTTTTATCAAATAACGAACTTTGATGTGAGCTATAGCAAAATTGTAAAACATATCACTTATATTATACCTACCGACAGGTAAATATAAATCTTCATATTTATCATGTGTAAATTGTATTTTAAAATTTGAGCCTTTTCTTTATTTCTTTTTAATAAAGATTTTTATTAATTTTATTTTAGACGTCTTTTGTAAGAATTAATATAATATTTTTAATGAGAGACGAAATCAATTATCATTTATACTGAATGTGTTAAGTTTGCAATTTATTTCTTCTTGCATCACTTAGTAATGATGAATACAAAATTAGGGATTAACATAGTTAAAGTAAGTTTAGGAATCTAGGTTATTGTATAGTTATCTTGTTGAATCGCAATGCCTTATATTTTAATTTTTATTATTCTGTAAAGATATTCATAGTATCTTGTCTTTACAAACTACTATAAAATGTTTATATATAAATTATCTCAAAATAATTAGTGATACAAAAGTATTTATTATTTCACAATAAAAAATAAAAAAACAAATTAAGATTATTGAAGTACATGTTACTAAAAAACTATTGTGACGTTGTAACATGAAATTTTTGAAAACTATACTCCAAAAAAAAAATTAGTAAATATTGATGCCTCAACAATCTCAAATTTGAGCCTTTAGATGGATTTGAATTTGGCTATTTGGGTAAAGAACAGAAAAAAATAGTAACCCTCAACCGACAATGAAAATTATTTGGAAAATATTACATTATGACAAAACCGAAAAAAAAAGAAAATTAAAAAATATGCAGGGGTGTAGAAGAAAAAATGATAGTCGTTTTTAAGCACGGTACGGCATCAAACGACACGTAAGAACACGCTGGAAATGAGAAAAAAAATTAATTGCTTGAAAATGTTGCAAGGGCTTATTGTGTGTGTAGAAGGTTTCCCCTTTGCGCCGCACGGCTGATTCTTCGATCCACTAAAGAGTAAAGATGGTATCAAGTACTGGATTTGGCAATAAAAATAAAAAAATGGGTATATCTGCTAACCACGAATCTGATCGATTCGGTTCTGACTCATCAGTCTCCATAGTTATCAGGACTTGTTCGTTGTGGGTCCCACTTTCCGATTGTGGTGGGCCACTTGGAATTTCCTTTTCATATATATATAATTGTGTTTTATTGTGAGCTTAGCTCAAATGTCGGCTTCATTTCATTTCCTGGGCCCAATCTTTGATTACAAAAAGCCTATTATTATATTTAAGAGGGCCGATTCGTAATTGTTCCAGCCCATTATCCCGGTCTAATCCGGAACTTTAAATCAGAGCCGTTAAAAAAACGAACGGTCAAGATGTAAAGTTCCAAAATACCACAAGCAGCGCTGAGAATAAAAAAGAAACCCTAGAACGCACCAGTCTCCGAAAGCACTATATAAATGGCGCCGACTTGCGACTCTCTCTCTCGATTAGTCGATCTGTGGCTCTCTTTTTGATATTTGAAATTGTTCTTCTCGGCGATTTGATCTCTTTATTTCGAATTTCGTTTACTAGATTGAAGGGGACGATGATGATTGATAGAATCTATAGGTCTCGTTCGTCGTAATGGCGATTAGCCTTGACGACCACTCTATATATCACCACCCATATTCTGAGTTCAACTTCAATCCCTCTTTTCAAACAACTTTGCTTTTTCATTTTGATTTCATCTTTTCTCGTTTTCTAATACGGTTTGTTTGGATGAAGTCAATGATGTTAAAAAAGAAAGACAAGCATATATCCGAAGCGTAATGCTGTGTGGATCAGATCTAATCTTCTCTCTGAGACTACTACTCATTTTTTTTCCCAATTGCTTCCCCTTTTTCGTTAATGTTAAAGTATTAAATTTAATTTTTCTCTTGTTTGAATTGGAAAGGGAGTCGATGAAGATCTGTTGGATTTAATTTTATCTGATCTGTATGAAGACAAAATCCACGCAAATGTCTTCCGCCTTCTGAGGCTCCCTTGAAACAAAACATGAATTCATATTATTTGAGATTTGAGATTTAGTAGTATTTGTTTTGATTTGAGAAGGTAGAATGATGATCAAAGTGCATAGTTCAAATGATGGCCTCAAATTTGAGGATCTCTGATTACATTTGAATTTGTCTTTCGCTCCTAACTGACTGCCTTCTCAACTTTTTTTACCTGATGAAATTTCATATTATTAGTTCTTATGAAATAAATGTTTTCAGTTTTCTCGATAAAATTGAAATTACACCGGAAGCCCCCTCAATTGTTTTGACATCCTGTTAATGGAATGAAATGCAAAAAATAATGTGGGAATTATTTCAAACTATGAAAAAAACGCTGCACAACTTTCAGCATCAACTAAACAAAAACATTTATCGCTTCTGGTAAGTACACGAAATTATTAAAATGATAAATAATTAGATTTAAATAAAACATATTTAGAAATTTTTTCATGCATGATCTTTCTCTATCAAAAATTAGTTCAGCTTAATTTATTAAACAACTATTATAATATATAAGTGGAATTAGCACCAATTTGATTCGTATGTCATTTTCTTTTTTCCATTATTTTATGTAGTTATGAAATAAATTATCAGCCTGTTTAGCTTCTTAGATCTGTATCTCCGTAAAATTGAAGATAACTCTTTATGCAAAATTAAAATGCAATTTGCAGCTTTTAAATTATGGACCAATTCAATAGCACAACCTTTGACGGTCTGGTACAGATATATGTACCAGTACTAAATTAGTTCGTTTTTGGTACCGGTCTAATTGGCTTATAAAACCTTGGTTAATTTGTTTATGTTATGGCCCTTTCAATTTGCCTTTAAGTTTGTCAAATTCCTTATAATTATCTCTTAACAAAGGTAAAAAAAAATTAAATATCATACTTTGCAAGAATACCAAATACTTTGCAAAAATTAAATATCATAGAAGAGTTTTAACATCTATTGAATCAAAACTTAATTTAATGGGTAAAATAACTATTCAATGGTATTAAAATCTATATAAAAATTTAATAATTGTGTGAATTATTAAATTTAATGATTCAATGATGATTTTACTAATTGGACCGATGAGAGTTAGAATGCTCTCATTTTCAATGATATATTGTCCCTAATAGTGTTCTCACACTTCACTCATTATCACTAAATGCGGGCCTTATGTGTTGATGTTTTTTAAGGGATATCATTTATTAACGTTAGTTGGGACATGAATGAAATATTTAATTGAGGAAAATATATTTTTCTTTTAAAATATTATTTCTCACATAATACATTTTCTCATTTAATTGTTCACATGTATTTGGTAACCATCCTTTACCTACAAAAATGGACTTTTTTTTTTTTATAACATCAACAAATTGATCTAGTGCTATCATTTTTTATTAGATGCAATAAACTATGAACAAGTAAGTTTTATTGTTCAAGTCAAAATAAATATAAAAATGAAAGCCTTGGTAGGGATTTCAATGGGCCATGTAAAATCCATGTCTCAAATTGTAAGCTTTCTTTACCTATTCCTTTTTCACACAATCTAAAATTGAAGGCCTGGCCTTACCCTCTTGCATTTTGTATAGGCTCAGTTCTACTTTGTTCTATTTTGTGTCCTAAAAAAAAAATTAATCCTTAATTTCAATTTAATAGTATATTAAAATTATACAAATAACTCTAAATAATAAAAAATGTTTTGAAAAGGTAAAAAATATACAAAATATTCTCAAAAGAAATTAATCCTTAGTTTAACTCTAATACTATATGAAAATCATATAAATAAATGTAAAGAAATATACAAATATTTTAAAAAATATACATAATTACATATAATATGATATAATTATGTGAATAAAGCTAGTGTGAGCATAAGCTCACCGACATCTTTAGTAAACTTAACTCAAAAATTCATTGAAATAGCTCTGATTGATAAATCGAAATTGCTCAATAAACTTTTCATATCAAAATCTTATACGATACTGAAAATTTTCATTTTTAGAGTTTTCTAACTATTTTTTTAGATTTTTTAAGATGATTTTAAAATAATAATAGAATAATAAATATTTGAATATTAGAGTAGGTCATTTTGAAAAAAAAATGACTTAAATAATTCTAAAAATAGAAAATTTTTGTATTCAGTAAGATTTTGAAATAAAGAATTTAGTGAGCAAATTAAATTTGTCATTTGAAGACGATTTAATAGATTTTTAAATTAAGTTCATCAAATCTCTTGACGAGCTTAAATTTACCCTAATTTTACTCTAATTATATATAATATGACAATATATAGTCATAAGGTCGGAATGTTCCTCATTTCTCAATCCTGTCCTGTTTTAGGCTTGGTTTGGCTCTACACATCACCTTTTTGTCATCCTTAAAAAAGTTGAACTTTATATAATCAGCTTTTTTTTATTTACCATTTTTCCATTTTTTTTATTTTCCCATTTCAGCAGCATCTATCATAAAAAAAAATTCTAATTTTCTATTTTTATCTTTCATTTTGTCCATATTTGAAATCCTTCATATATCACTCATTCTTTTTCAATACAAATAAACAATTTGACATTATTATAAAATAAAGTAGCAAACATTATATTAGACATGAAGAGAATACATATATTTGCATACCTAATAAGACTCAATGTATTATGCTTATTTATGTTGATAATGCACAAAAATAAAAAATATATAAATTGTTTGTATGTGTCTTAATTTGTTTTTCTTTGAAAGAACTACCTTGAGCATTGGAAATTACAAAAATATGATGGCTACTGACTTTAGAAACTACATGTGAGATTCAAATGGTTAGTCTGAGCCATCAACTTCAATTGTTGTATTCAATTTTTTTTAAGAAATATTTTTTTTATATTTTTGGTACTTATTTTTTACAATTTTTAAGATCTTTCTTAATTGGAATAATGAAAATTTTATGTACAATTATATTGATTTTACTGTTGATGACCAAATTGATCAGTAGCGTGCATCTCAAAATAATGCCCTTTATGCAAAATCTAATGCTGTCATGGCTACTAGTATTTTTTTATATTAAAATAATTAAATCAGTTAAAAGACTTGTAGTTGTAGCAATCATTCTATTGCAATTAATTTTTAGAGAATTAGAATGTAATAGTCAATATCACAAATCACAAATTTATGGGACGGGAGGCAATTAGCGCTCTGAAAGGTTCAAGTGCATAAGGGATATAATACATCAATAATTAGAAAATACTAAAAGAGTGGGGTTATCTTGATAACTATTTAACTTAATAATTTTAATAATGCATTTTCAAATAATATCTAAAAAAAATCTTAAAAGTAGAAAAAATATATAAACATATTTTTGAACTTATAAATTGATTGTGTTTAAAATTTCATACAATTTAAATGTCATTTAATATGCTATTAAAACTATCAAAATTACATGACATTTATAATGGTTTATATTTAATGATTTTTAATGAAATACTAATTGACACTTAAATTATATGAAATTTAAAACACAGTCAATCTATAAATTGAAAAATATATTTATAAACTTTTTTCTATTTTAAAAATTTTTTTTTTGAAATTATTTAAAAATTTATTGTCAAGATTATCAAATAACTAGTTGTCAAAGACTCAAAGGATCTCCTCTCATACTAAAATAGAGACATGCAGAGTTTAAAAAATAGTATGCCATGACTAATCACGACGTCATGACATGTGTCTATTACGAATGTGTCTCATGTGTCTCCTGACGTGTCATTTCACGTGACGTGTCTCCTTTTAACTAAAATTGACATATTACATGAAATTGTTTAGACACATCACGTGATCACATGAAATCACACATCCATTATTTCAAATATTTTTTAATTATTTTTAATATAAATATGAAATATATTTTTTACTATAAAAAATTTCTAATGTTTTTTCTTCACTTTAATAAATTTTACAATTTTTCCACAAATTTAATTTTTTTTAAAATTTTTTCAAATGAAAAGAAAAAATTCAAGAAAAATGTGAGTAAATGTGATGTGTTATATGTGTGACATGTTATATATGTGACACATTATGTAGATATTGACATGTCACGTATAACATGGCATGTATAAATGTGATGACGTGTCATACGTCTGTCGTGTCATAAGCATGATGCGTCTTCACTTTATTATTTTTGACACATTATGTTACATTACGTGATAATAATATTTTGAACATATAATGATATATCGTCTGATTGAGATACGCCGTATTTTTTCACGAAACATCACATTTTTTATTCACTAAAACACATGTTGCCCTTACTTTATTTATTGTATATCATCGTTTTATTATATATTTTATAAAAGAAATGTATATTGCGTATTCTTTTTAGTTGTGACATTATTAATTTGTTAAATCTAAAATTAAAAAATATATATATGATAGAAAATTCAAATATCAAAATGACAATCCCGTTGAGTTCAAATTTTGTCAAAAATTCAGTAACCAGTATATCCTTGTAGAAAGCATAGATAATTTAGGAAAAGACCGTTGCATGGGGATCGTGCGCTAAATTTGGATAGATAGCTGCATGTACTCTTGGACTATTTTTAGATTACACCGACTTTCCAAAAATGATAGAAACTCCGCTCTCTTATATCTAAACCCTTGGCAGATCTCTCTTTCTCTCGCTCCCTCTGGCTCTCATTCTCTCGCTCTCTCTCGCTTACTCAGAATTGCTTCTTCCTTTGTGCTTCTTTTCTTCTTAGAAATTTTCACTTTAGCTTTATTGTTGGCCATTCTTCTTCTTTCTCATTTGTGAGTTCTATTATTTTATAATTCGGTTATTTAGTTATGGATTCAGGTATTTCAACTTCATCTGAGAAGAGCACTGGACCTGTGATCAATCAAACTGGGACGGATATTACAACCCTCGTGCACACCGGGCGTCGCTCAACATGGACCTCATCGCACACCTATGTAAGATCTTCTCGCTCGAAAAGTCATTATTATTTAGTCAAATTTCGCCATTTTTTTTAATGAAGGATTGTGCTAATTGACTACAAAACGAATTTTGATGCGCCATACATGTTTTGTTTTGGCCATTTTGTCGGATTAGGGATTAAGTCATGGAGCTTGTATTCAATTTCTAACGGTTTTCCTGTAGCACCTTCAATTGGCTTCAAGTTTTTTGGTATTTATGCTCTACTAACGCCTAACAGAATTAAAAAGAAACATAACCGAAAGTTTGAATCTTTTTTTTTTCTTTTCACTTTTCACTATGTCTTCTTCCTTTTGTCTTCTTAAATTTCTCATATTAGTAACTTTATGGTCATAAAGATAATTTTCTGTATTATCTTCTAAATAAACAGGGAGACAGATTCATCCCGAACAGAGGTGCAATGAACATGGCTATGGCACAGGGTCTCCTGACAATTCCTACGAAAGAGGAGGGCGTGTCTGGAATAGTACCACCTTGTAGGGAAGCATACAGAAAGCTTCTTGCCGACACCATGCTCCAGGGAAGAACCCGAATTTTAGCTTTTCGCAACAAGCCAACCACTCCCATCCAGCCTTTTCTAGATGACCCTTGTTCGACTGAGGTCAAGCCGGGAAGGAAGATTAGGCGCATTCCTCAGGTACTTTCCTTTATTATCTGACATACTTATTGTTATTAGATTAAATAATGAGAGGGGCAATCTCGACTGGTCATCTTTTTGTATTGTTATCTGAGACTGGAAATAGACATGGCATGGGGAGGGTACCGACTCCCTTGCCAGATTTTTGATATTATCATGGGTGGGTTTAATTGCTTGCAGGTACAATAACTGGTGCGTGGAGGAAGCTGGTACTGGTACATGTTCTGTGAAAATTGGTATCATACTATGTGGGTCTGGTACAGTATGGCAACACTTGGTTTGACATGTAACCGAATCCTGTGAGTCTGATACATATAGTATGGCAACACTTGGTTTGATACTTAACCAAACATCATGGTAAACCGTCAATTGATTTAACTGTTTAATTTTTTCTGTACACTTCATCCAGAAGTTTGTTTTGAGTCACCTCATTTTTCTTTGTACTGGCATGCCTAATATTTCGTTGTTTGTATATTACTTTTCCTTCTTGAATCCCTCAGGAACCAGAGGACACATTTGCTTTGCAGAGTATAATAAGCGACCACCGTATTAACCTGTTTGACTGGGGAAGCAATAACATATTAGCAGTCGGAATTGAGAACACTGTCCACTTATGGAACGCTACGAGTGGGTCTACATCTGAACTCGTGACAGTTCCTTACACTTATGGCCCAATTACCAGTGTCAGCTGGTCGCCAGATTGCCGCCGCATTGCTATTGGCCTGAACAATTCTCATGTACATCTGTATGATCCTACTACCAATATGCGGGTATGTGTTCAATTGATTTTAGGTTGTATCATATTTTTCTAGGATGTTCTTATCTGAACTACCTAATACCAAACCATAAAAGTCCTTGATATGTTTACATTGATTTCCGCTGTGAATTTTATTCATTCTAAACTTGTAAACTAACAGATAAGAAGATTTCAAGGGATCCACAAATACCTGGTGGGGTCTCTTGCTTGGAACAACTATGTCCTCACAACCGGTAGCAGTGAAGGTACTATCACCAACAATGACGTCAGAATCCGATCCCACGTTGTTAACACGTACCATGGCCATACTGATGAAGTATGCGGTCTCAAGTGGACTTCATCGGGAAACCACCTTGCAAGCGGTGGAAATGACAATCTTCTCCACATATGGGATGTCTCTAAATCCTCTCCTCTCCACCGGTTCAACAACCACACCGCCATGGTACGGGCGCTCGCATGGTGTCCATTCCAGAGCAATCTACTAGCCTCAGGCGGGGGCGCAAGCGACCATTGCATTAAATTATGGAATGTAAGTACTGGTACATGCTCGAAATCTGTAAACACTGGATCACAGGTGTGCAGCTTGTTGTGGAACAACAATGAGCGAGAATTGTTGAGTTCGCACGGGTATGTGAAGAACCAACTGGCACTGTGGAGATACCCCTCTATGGTTCAGATGGCTGAGATTACTGGTCACATAGCCCCTGTACTATATCTGGCTCAGGTTTGTATATGGCATGCTTGAAAGTTACAAAACAGTCCCTGTACATTTCGGTTTATCTGTAACTGAGGTTTTATTGTTGTTTTGCAATTCGTAGGGTCCAGATGAATGCACAGTGGCATCCGTATCCCAAGATGAGACTATGAAGCTGTGGCATATTTTTGAAAAGCCAACAAAAAATTGTACATCTAGGACATCACAAGTGGAGGGGCCATGTAACATGTACAGCCACATACGATGATAAATCGGGTACATTCAATCTGTTCACTGGTTGTGTGATCTCCACAATAAGGTAAGGAAGCATCAGGTTTTCACTGTGAGGTAAGCTTGGGTTTCCATTAAATTTTGGGGGGCCTTTTAGACATGGCATTGCTAGATGGGTTCAACTGCATTGTGATTTACTGGTTTTACATGTTGCCGGGTCAATAAAGAACTGGTACGGTTGTACGTACTATATTGAACTGGCTGAAATGAGACGTCTATATAAGCTGTGTATTTCAGTCTGTTCGGTGGCCATCTTTGCAAATATGGCAAAGCTTGAAAAGGTACTGTTCTTTTTTTGTCATAATTTGTATTCTGTTTCTGTTAATCTTGTGTTGATTTAATTGAAACTGGAAGCTGGATTAGGTGCAAAAGCGCATTTCATTCATTCAGACAAAACTAGTGGTATGGTATCCATTTGGAGAGTAATCTTTTATTCTTGTTAATTTTCACAACAAAAGATAGTTCTTTATGTTACCAGTAGCAAAGCCTGTGTCTCTTTTTAGCAACTGATATTTCTCAAATTTTCAGTGTGTTCCCTACTCACATAAGAAAAGACCCAAGTCCAACCAAACCATGTGGGAAAAAATTGTAAATTGCAAAGGTGATGGTATAATTTCTAAATTAATGTGCCTAACAAAAAAATGTTTGTAAAGTACTATGAACACAGGACCCCTTCTACCGTGTGAAGCTATAGTTCGTTGTTGCTTCCACCTTCTGGGTTACACCGATTTTTACTTGACTGATTGATTTGAAGGCAAAGCATATGTGATTGATTAATGATTCGAAAGATATCTACTGGTAGCATGAATGTAAGCTTTGTGGATTGAAAGAGAAGGACAAAGAAGATGGATCTGCTCACCGGGTGGTGGCCCGATGGTCAGCTATGCTGTTGACGAAAAAAAAACATCATTTTTTTTCTTATATGTAATTGGAAGATATATATTCATGTTCTGTAACATGATTTCTTTGTGTACCTTTTGAAATGAATTGTTGAAGTCGATCAATTATTATTGTTTTCTATAAGATGCATTTAAATTGCCTAAA
Organism: x Bolboschoenoplectus mariqueter; assembly: GCA_037678475.1. Taxonomy (NCBI): domain Eukaryota; kingdom Viridiplantae; phylum Streptophyta; class Magnoliopsida; order Poales; family Cyperaceae; genus x Bolboschoenoplectus; species x Bolboschoenoplectus mariqueter. The sequence goes on from CM075281.1 coordinate 638,081, forward strand.
ATAAATTGAAAGACCATATTAAACTTGCAGTAATTAAGGTTAATTATATATTTACCTTTTTAGTTTTCATCAACAAAGTAAGATGACATCAAGGCCTTTTCTGGATTGATGCTATCCAACATATATATGGCATGACAAAATTTGAGATACATAGGATTCCTCATTTTGTACCTATACAGCAAACATGTTAAAGGGTTTATTTCAACATCATTAGACATATAAAAAAACAATTAATTTTCTTTAGGTGTTAGTTTGTTTGTTAAACAGAAAATTTGTTTGCAAGTTAGACTGCTCTGTTCGTAAACACCATTACATATTACAAAAGAAAAGTTACTTCAGGTAGATATTATTTTCAATCTTTAAGAAACGAAATAAAAAACCCAACAAACCTTGGTAAGGCATTTGAGACTTTTTATTCTTAGAGCACATCTCTGCTCCTTAAACCTGATATTGCCAATATAGGAATATTCAATGACCAATCTTACCACAATCAAAACAACTGACAAGAATTTCATATAAGCCAAAGAAAATAATTTTTGTTTCAGCCTAATTCAATGCCCAAGGTACAAAGATAGGCTAAAAGTTAAATAGGAAAGAATAAAGCAAAGTAAGACGTACAGTAATTGGCCAAAGTATATATATTAATCCTGAATTTTCTATTGTTACAATTCAAAGCGAATATCTAGTACAATTAATCTTATGTTTTAACAAAGAGAAAAGTAATTTAGATTTATATTTGTTTGAAATAGTTCCTAAACGTATAATTAAATGATCAGAAGATTATTAAAATTCGTAAGTTTTCAGAAAAAAATAAAAATAAAAACTCATTGAAAATAAGAAAAGTTTGAACGAAAAATGACATGGATTGGAATCAGTGTTTTACCAGTTGAGGTTTTACAATGAAATCTAAGCTTATTCTATTGTAAAAAAATAAAAAATAAAACAACCAGAAATAAGTGAGCCCACAAATTCAAGTCTCTATATGCATGCATGCATTCTTTATTGACATCAGTTCTCTTTTTCTGTAATAGCTAGTGAATCTAGAGATCTTGGCACAATTCATTGATTTTTCAAAAAGGAGGGAGCTCATACACAGATACGATTGTTCATACACAAATACGATTGTTGATACCGTCGTCGATACGGACTTAATTATACATATTAAATGAGTTATTATGCATATTAATGACTTTATTATATAACTCATTTTATATAATATTATCATTATACAACTTAAATGAGTTATTATGCATATTGATGATATTTGAGTTAAATAATAAAAATATTGTACATAATAAAGCCATTAACATGCATAATAACTCGTGTAATATATATAATAAAGTCCGTATTGATTATGGTATCAATAATGATATCTCCATAATATTTTCCTTTCAAAAATTATATACAATTATTATTCTAATTCTAGTGAAACACCATTTTCCATTAAGCACAAATCACAAAAAAAAAATAAAAAAATATGGTAAGTATCAAATAATTTAACAGTATGTACACCAACTTTCATATAATTGCTGCAGCATTCCAAAAGGTCTACCGCACCAAAATAACAGCAATAGAAAGAGGCGAATAATCTTATTATTTCTTTCGAATTATAGTTGGAATGAAGAGGCAATAAAAGAAATTATTGTGGAGAAGATATCACAAAAGCAGAAACAGCAAGAGAAGATATCGTCAGTCAGGGCGCTTACTATTAGATTATAGTGCCCTATTGAAATATATAAATAAAAAATGAATTTACAACATTGTGTCATAAAAAAAAATTGTGATATTTAAATCCTTCTCGTATAGCATTAGATTATAGAGAATTATTGATAACTCTTCGAACGATATTAGAAGTTGATTTCTTATACTCTCGTTTCTACTGCCCAATTAAAAACTATTTTTGAAATTTGAAAATGATGAACCAAACAACTGTAGCTCATAGGTGGTTTCTACAGCTAGAATAATAACAAAAAAAGGAAAAACAAAGAAAAAAGAAATAAGCAATAGAACTCAATATTCCAACTACATTTTTACACAACTATTTACATCATGTTCCAACACTGCGTATTTTTGGCATAAGAGATCGTTTAAGAATGCACATTCTTTTGACAGAAAACAAAAAACAGAACAGAGGACCAATCATAATTTATCACAGATTAATTTGCATCCTGGTTACAGTGTCTTTCTCTTTTAACATTCACATCCTGATGACCCCAAAGGCCGTGCCCCACCCGTCATATCAACAGTGTCGGGAATGTACCTTATCCAAGAAAAAAGAAAAATCATTATCCTTCAAACATGAGAAGAATAAGATAATAAGCCAGGGATAACCCGATAAATGTTATAAATGTACCCAACGGTTCCAGTTTCAATATGGTACAGTTTACTTTTTCAAGACGAGGACATATAGTGAGAGAAAACACACAGCTCTCTTTTAAGTTGTAAGAGGTGTAAAAGAGCCAATTATGTTGAGCTCTAATAACACATACCAAACTTGAAACAAACCACTCATGCAAGTACCAACAAACCATCTAGATAAGATCAAAAGGCCTATATATGGGATAAAAAGACAAATCCAAGAAAAACAGTTATAAAACCCATTTTAGCCAAACTTTGGTGAGGTTTTACTTATCAGAAAAATATTTTCCTACATTTTTCTAATTCTACTGATCCCTCATTTTGATTTCCCAAAGACATGTATTTGGAATATTAACTAATTCCCAGACGTGAAAAACAGTGAAACACTCTTTTTTTTTTCTTTGTACTTAAATTTTCTGCAAAATAAGAGAAATCACACTTACAACTCTTCCTCTGGCTCATTCTTGATGGCATTCTGAACTATGCAGTGGAATGCAGCATCAACATTAGTTCCCTCTTTCGCAGATGTCTCAAAGTACGGTATGTTCCCTTTCGAGGCGCACCAGGTCCTTGCCTTCTTTTCAGAAACCTTAAATCAGACCCCAAACGTAAAAAAAAAAGGAACATATTAATTCTATTCAATCAATTGTAACTTAGCAAAAGAGAAAATATCTAGATATTAGTTAGTGCTTACCACACGACTATTACCATCATCAACATCAATCTTGTTTCCTAGCACTACAAAGGGAAAGTTCTCAGGGTCCGATGGGCTAGCCTAAATAAAAGAGAGAAAATTCATCAATTAAATTCATACAACAAATAAAAAGAGGCTTTCCTTCATAGAACACCTTTGTGTCACCTTCAAATAAGCTCTTTCAAAAAATGGAACCTCTGAAATAACATATGCATAGAGACATGTTACCTGGATAAGGAATTCTTCCCTCCAATTATTAAGGTTATCAAAAGATTTCATAACATTGACATCATAAACAAGAACACAGCAATCTGCGCCTCTATAGAAAGCCACACCCAGGCTCTGGAATCTCTCTTGTCCTGCTGTATCCCATATCTGCCATGAAAATCCAATCAAAATACAGAATGAATCCTCTATTACAAATCATCATGGAAGAAACATCACGTCAGCCATTACGAATCAAGCAAATTCAAGGTGTGATGCCAAAGAAATAGCATCAGATTTCAGCCTCATATCAGTCACTCTGGTAATTGGTAGCACCATACCATTACAAATCCAGTTGTACCAACCAGAACCCAGGGGTGCTAAATTGAACACAAGCTAATAAAAAGGGCCAACAGAAAACATCCAGCCAATAAAACAAGTAAAAACCTCAGTAATAGCTCACATTGCAAATACAACTAGTTACAGACGAAAAATACAACAGATGCGAGGTATGTACATTTCTACAAGATTTGCATATATCAAAACTAGACACAAAGAAACTAATGCAATCTGATGGGAGTAACATTTAATAGTATGAAGAGATTAAAATTATACCTGTAAAGTGAACAGCCGATCATCATACTGGACTTCTTTGGTCAGAAAATCGGCCCCAATCGTTGCTTTGTACTGGTTGCTGAACTTCTTATTCACATATCTAATCAAATTATAAAGGATAACAAAAAGGAAAGGAGAGAATCTCTAATCTAAGCACGACTCTTTAGAAAATTTAATCGTACCAAAATAACCTGGCTAAATTCAAGGATACTGGTTCATCAACGATGTCTTCCCGACTCTGCGCAGATAGCAAAAGTAGCCAGCAACAATTGTAACAAAAAAGTTAATCGAATCAGCTCAAGATATGAAAATCATAACTAGAAATTGAGAAAAAAAAAAGTACAAAAAAAAGAGAGAACAAATCACCCGCTGTCGCCGAGTATGATGACTTTCAGAAGAGTTCTTCGCCGCGTGGCCATAGCTCCGGAAAACGCGTAGGAGCTTATAGATTTTATGAAATACCTATTAGATCTGGTTTGATCTCTCCAATCACGAGATCCGGACGAAACCCTAGAAACTTCAGAAGAGAAAAGCTCAACTGATGAGGTCTTCTATGAGAGACGAATCAAACGATTGAGGAAGGTTTAGGAGAGAAGTTAAGAGTGGGCACGTGGCGGCAACGGATTGGTTCACTAAACTAAGGTCTTGTTTGTTTGCCTGAATGTGGGACCTACTAGAACTTGGAAAACATGAAAAGGATTAAATCGGTGGTAGTTAGAGAGTCGGAATGGCCAGGTGGAATTAGCTGGAACGACTTTGTATTATTTGAAAATTATGGGCTTATTTCTTAAAATTAATATATTCTAACCTATTTTTTAAAATATTTTAGACCCAATACTTTTTTTTAATAAGTATTTTAATAAAGAAAACCAACTTTCATTATTTTTCGATAGGTGGCTAAGGCATAAAAGATTAATACAAATAAGCCAAAATAACAAAAGCAAAGTGCATTTTCCACTCAAATTTAAATATTTATAAAAAAAATTTCATTCAAATTTCGAACTTATACGAAGAATATTGTGTTTGCCACTACTCATTCTTCTCCGATTTTAGTTCAACTGCTCGAGCAATTATTCCTGATGATATGTTTAAAAGAACAGTTAACTGACTTATGGAGATAAGGTTCTATTATTCAAATAATTGGTATGTAATCTAAAACTCAAACACTGGATTAATTAACTAAAATGCAAGTCCACCCTGGAAATTACCTTTCGATGTACTAGTTACTAAATTATAAATTAGCATGAGATGGAGATGCATTTTTTTTTTTCTATGGCTCCATGACTTTCTTTTTTTTCTTTTTAACAAATGAGGAATACAAATTAAAAACAAAAGCAATCTAATTTATAAAAGTAATTTAAATAAATACTTCAAGACAAGAGCAATATAGTTTTGCATCACAAAAGTTAACTAGGGCACTGCTAATTAAATTTTTTTTTTGACAAACAGACTAAAAAAAGTATAATGTACATTTATACGAAGAATTATTACAGTATAATTATCGCGCGACAATTTCTCTTTGATAAAAGATTAACAAATCTGTACATCTTGTAAACCAATTCTTTAATTTTCTTTAATATCAAAATACAAAAAATATGAACAAGCAACAAATTGTTATATATATGCACAAACTCATCTTCTTTGTGGTTTTCAATCTGTGAAACAGTATGTAACATAGGTTGGAGGAAGAATGAGTGGTGAAAAATATTGTGAAAAATAATGTTTGATTTTTAATCACACTTCACCACTTCGCTCTTTTGTGTTGATTCGTCGCAGCTCAATCTCCTCTGTATTCACACCACCACTGCTAGATGTCTGCTCGTATTCACTCATTCGATCACTCTCGGCGTAGTCTTCTGTTATGATACCACCAAATGCCATTCTCCTGAGTGCCACCTGCTCTGTTGAGTTGCCTTTCACCTCACTGTTACCTGGCATCATACCGGCATTAAGGTCCTCTAGTGAGATTTCTCCTTCCAGGTACCGCACAATCTGCTCAATTAAGCCCGGAGTTAAAGATAATTCGGAGGAATGTTTTAGATGCCAGAAATGCCAATAGACACCTTCTGTTCAGTTTAAGATTTTATAAGAGCTGTTTCGGTATTACAGAAACAAAGAAGTCCTAAGTTCAAATCCTACGAGGTAGCTTCATAACAGAAACCATACCATGTGATGTGAGTGTTACAAATAGAAAAAGACTAAAAGGACCATGTCGTCTATCATTTCAACTTTTACAGAAAGAAGTTCAGTAATATCACATCTATATCATCTGCTATTCTCCTCAAGAGATGAAAAATTGGTTCTAATTGATATCAGGGGAACTCGATGAAATTTGCCTCTGTATAATTAATCCCCCATCTTTTTTTCTGTTTTTCTTGTCAAAATAGTTGTACCAGGCAACAGTAATCAGCTATTCACAGTATATGTTTAAGAAAGTAACAAGTTGAGTGGCCACACATATATGCCTAATTTTTGTATAAGGTAAATTATATAGAAGAAAAACCCAATTGACCTGGCCCATTCGAGGACGCTTTTTTCCTGAATGTCGCACAGCAGCGGCGGCACAGTGTATTAAGCGTGTCATGTCATATTGATCATAGTTGGTTTCAAGCCAGGGATCTATCAGTTGATCATAGATTTCCTCTGTCATGGCTCGTGAAAGCAATGGCCTTGCCTGGAGTTGGAGGACCAACAAATTTGTTAATGAATGTTTCATGTTAAAGTTATGAGGTTACTGATCAAATTGTTTGATAATATGTATAAGAAGGCTTACCCAATTAACCAAACTCTGGTCCATGTGAGGATCAGAAGCCATCACAGGCTTTCTCCCTGTGATTAGCTCAAGAAGCACAACCCCGTATGAGTATACATCTGACCTGTCCGTAAGTTTTCCAGAATTTGCATACTCTGGTGCCACATATCTGAATATATGTATCAAAAGAATGAGCACAATTGAAAAAGAATAATTGTAAATGAAATTCAAAGCATATTGGTGCATTGCAAAGAAGATCAAAAACAAATAAATAAATAACAATTGAACAATATCAGAGGTTGGATGCTGACCCAAAAGTTCCCATGACTCGGGTAGAGACATGTGACATATTAGTAGGTACAAATTTTGCCAATCCAAAATCGGCAACCTGCAGAGTTTGGCTTGTTAGTATGTTTTGCAAACTAATTTAATCAACTGAAATTAGTCAAAATCATCCTCAAATTAATAAAAACATTTTCCCTGTCTAAATATATAACACTCCTCGAATAAAATAATAAAAGAACGATGAAAAATTAACAATTTGATGATTGTAAATCCATCACAATAAGGAATGAACAGTAGGCCTACCTTCGGCTCAAAGTTATAATCAAGCAGTATATTTGCAGCTTTAATGTCCCGGTGAATGATTTTTGGATCACCTAGAAGTAGTAAAACAGGGCATGCTTAAGAAGCAAAACCAAACACCAAAAATAATGCAAGTAGGCTAACATGTTAATGGCTGAAATAGAAAACATTGGTGTATAATAGGGACTAACAATCCTCATGTAGATAAGCCAAACCCTTAGCAGCACCCAAAGCAATCTTCCATCTTCTAAGCCAATCAAGTGTTGGCCGGCCACTCCCTACATAAAAGCAATTCAATTTTCGAAACTCAAAATAAGATCAAAAGATAATTCATTTCAAAGCCACCTGAACTCAAAAGTGATCGATAGCATACCGTGCAAATGAAAATCGAGTGTCTTGTTAGGGACATATTCATAAACCAACAACCTCTGATCCTCATGTATGCAAAACCCGACCAAGGAGACCAAATTCCGGTGGTGGACCCGACTAATTATCTCGACCTCTGCTCTGAACTCTCTGTCTCCCTGGCCACCACCCGACTTCAGTTTTTTAATAGCAACCTCTTTTCCACTCAACACACCTTTGTAAACAAGGCCGAACCCACCTTGGCCCAACACATTCGAATCTGAAAACCCATTGGTAGCTGATTCAAGGTCTTCATACTTGAAGGGCCCACCTGCTACAGCTGGTGGCGGAACAGAGGACAAGGGAGGGTTTTTGGGACTGAAGCCAGGTTTGTGACCGGATCCAGATCCGCTACCTGCACTGTTGTTGACTTTCCATGAAGGGGAGGAAGGTGGTGGTTGTTGCGAGTGAAAGATCGATGTTTGTACCTGGCCGGGACGGTAGCGTTCGGCTGTGCAGATAGATAATTTAACCTCTGTTACTAAAATCAATCAATTCTACACAATGTGTCTTGGATTTTGCATCTTTGCTGCATTGAAACATTTTGATGGCACCAATTAATATCGGTCCCCATCATCATGACTTGTTTCAATGTGAAAGCAAGGATAAAATGTATCATACAAGATATAGTAGCATGCCAGGTCAACCAATTACAAGAAACTCTGTAAATGTTTAAAAAGAAATATTTGACAAGTACATGTTCCTAATTATGGAGAAATGGATTGCACCTGAAGGAGGAGGAGACGGCGAAGGGCCATAAAACCCACGAAAGGATTCATAGTCTCTACGCCGATGTCGTTTCTTAAATATCAGAAACAAAATACCAAGCAGCACGGCTGCACCGATCACTGCCCCGGCAGCTATTCCAGCAATCAGTCCGGCTGACGGTGAACTTGATGAAGATGGTGATGCTGGTGGAGGAGGCTCATAAGGCGGTGGAGGTGATAAATACGATGGAGGTGGAGGCGATGATGGTGTTCCCGGTGGAGATGGTGGCGAAGGGACCGATGGCGGAGGCGGCGAACGGTTCGATGGAGGTGGAGGAGTTGATTTAGGAGGTGGCGGAGTAGGTGGGGCAGGAGGATTTCCTGGGGGTGGAGCAGCTGGAGGCGGGCTTCCAGGAGGTGGAGAGGCGGGAGTAGGACTCGGCGGGGGTGGTGAAGGCGCCTGAGGAGGACTCGCCGGAGGAGGTGTAGCAGGTGGTGGAGAGGTAGGAGGCGAAGCTGGAGGAGGGGTAGGGTTTGAAGGAGGCGAAGCTGGTGGTGAAGCTGGAGGTGACTCAGGCGGAGGCGATGAAGAATCCGGCGGCGGAGAAGAGTCCGTTGGTGCAGGAGGAGGAGCTGAAGTCGGAGGAGAAGTATCTGACATGGTTTGTTTTGTTGATGGATAACTTGGTTTCTTCTCACTTTTTCATGGGTGTTTAAAAGGAAGAAAGGGAAAGTGGAAGGAAGTCTAAGTCAAGGAATTGAAGAGGGAAACAATCGCCGTTTCGTTGATGGAACGAGAGAAAGAAGTAAAAATGGTGGGGGTTTTATGACTTTTTTCAGTTGGTGGGAACAGGCCAAAACATGTACAAGGAAGAAGCGTGCGGAAGTGCATTTTTTCTGGCTCTGTACCTGGCAAATAGGCAGGTAGCAATGTTTCTTTTTAAATTGTAATTTTAGTTCGTGACTTCATGTTGAATCTGCACATCGTAATAATAATATTTCGTACTAATAGCCATTGCAGGTATTATTAAAGAGAAACTATTATAGCATTTGTTTCAATGGGAATAATAATTTGTTATTGCGGTGTCTGTCGAGCAAAAGAACAAGTAGCCGGGAATGGAATAAGAGAGAGAGCCCTGCCACTGGCCAGTACTGACCCGGTCACCTGACAGATTAATTTGGGATCCTCTTCAATGTTAAATGCATCATGTGGTGCTTCCGGAAATTCTGTCGGATAATCTTGAAGTCAGATCAGAAATTTAACGGTCGACATCTCCATTCTTTCACCAGGAATGTCCATAACGTTGGAGAGGATCCGAACCATTTGTAACAAAAGTCAGCGGAATGAATTAAAAATTTAGAACGTAGGCGGATTATTAGAGGCATCAATTTAATGTAGCTGTTAATTAACTTCATTTGTGGGGTCCCCGATTGTTAAATGTCCTTCTGAAAATTCAATACGCGGTTCAATTTCATTATTTTATTTTTTATGACTTCAGTGGACAATATTCCGCATCAAGCTTTGATGAATAATTATATTTATATATGTTGGAACGGAGTCAAGAATATATTATTAAATGAATAAAAAAATTGCAGTGAGGTATCATTTTATAATCATTTTGAATCATAAATATGTTTTTATTAATGTTCTTTAAAAACATAGAACAAAATAAAATATATTTGTATTATGAATTCGTCCTACAATACATTCTGATAATTTTTTAATTGTTATAACATTATTTTCACAAGCAGAAAAGAATTCCTTCATTTTCTTTTTGTTTGGTAATACGAAAACAAAAAAAAATGAAGTATGGGGAACTCCTAACTGTGAAAATTTTCAAATCAAAAAGACATTTTGAGAAAATAAAATTTTTTTATGAAATAAAATATCATAACTTAATTTTATTAGGAAAAAAGGAATATATCAATTATACATAGCACAATAAAAATATGAAAAATTTAAAACTCCAGTAACAAAATATATATGTCAGACGTAATCAATATTATTGGTTTTTAAAGCACAACTAAAAATTTAAAATATATAGATTTTTATTATAATAGGTGCCAAAAATTTGTAAAAATATAATGATGTAGATAATTTATGAAAAAATTATTTGTTTCTTCTTGTATACTTTCATTTGTTTTAAAGTACAAAAATCTAAAAGATACAATCTATATCATTGTTTTGAAGCACACATAAATTATTTTGATTTTATTATGATAGGCATCAATTGTTTGTAAAAAAAATATACTAACCTGGATAACTTAGCGACATTCATTTTTTAGGCTTTAATTTTCATTATAATAAGCTGAAAGTATCATAATTTTGTAATGCATCTAGAAGAAATAATATCTGATGTTGGAAATTTGCTAATTGAGTTTTAAAATTAAGAGCTTAAATAATAGAAACACAATGAAAATGTGAGATAAGAAAAAAATAATTCTTAACATTACTCTCATAAAAGAACAAGAAATATTATTATTATTATTTGTGTGTTTTGTCTTGTTTTCAAACATAGTAGCAATGACCCTTTTCATTACTTCATTTTTTTTTTAATTTGTGTTCAATTGGTACAAAAATATCTATAGTCATAGTGATAGACCAAGGAATTAAATCATGAGGACATTAATTAGTTTTTCAAAAGGAAAAAAAGATAAAAAAATTTTATAAAGTAGACATTGATTGCTAATCAATATGTATAATAATATGCTCGGAGAGAGACTGTTTAATTCCCATATGCAGCTAGCTGATGTTGACCAACCTCTTAAAATTTTGTACTCAGAAAAGAAATTAATTAATACACAAAGTGCCTCCTCATATTTGCAAATTGGACCCTCCAAAAGTGTCATTTTACATGGGACATCATCTGCATGCAAGTTACGTAAACACACTTGCAAGTAACTAATAAATGTGAATGTAGCTTTGTCACAACTTCTTGTGTGGTATGATTTAGTATTTAATTAATTATACTTAACCATTGCACATATCAATGCCATACATTAATTAGCTAAGTATTTACATGAACATCATATATATATATATATATAGTTGTTAATAGAATGATGAAAGCAATCCCTACCATAATAATAGCTGTGGTAGCTAGCTTAACATAATAGTTTAAGGTCATGTTTATTTAGATGTAGTTGCACCGTTTTGCAACTCAATCACCTTCACACAGCATTGCGCTTGTTTGTTTGTTGTAATTTGATCTTTGACTCTTCGCACTGATTCTCATCTGAATCGGGGGTGGTTCAATGTTCATCAGATCAATTTTTGTATTAGATGAGCAAAATAATCATTCAATTGCATTAAAATTTGTAACCAAGTTTCTCTCACATGTTTTAATAATCATATAAATATTAGATTTAACGATTAGACGATTAGAATAGCTCATCAGATCAAATTCGGTCCGATAAGTATTGAACCTCCTCTCATTCCATTCTCATTTGGTCCTACAGTGAAATTCAAAGTAGCACCAACTACAACAATTGAAAAAAAGAAATATAATCCATCGTTGTTACCTATGAGATCTAGTACAGTACTGATAGACCTCACTTCTCTACGGAGAGACGTAAATTCAAATTTCATAAAAGACATTTCAAAAAAAAATAAATGTCAAAATTAATAGGAGTCCTTATATATATAAAGAAAAAACATCAACGGGTGTTACCATATTTTAGTCTATTACCTATTTCATCCTTTTTAATTTGTTTTTTTTTGTTTCGATTTGTTTGCTTTTTGGTTAACTCACAACTTATTCTATCAACAGAATAAATTTCAAAGAACCTAAGCATACTGAAAAGAAATAGTATTCATTGAATATTTACAAATGATTAAAAAAATAAGAAATATGACTTAATTCATTCAGCATGATTTAAATCGAACTAGCACAAAAAAAAATATTTAGTTTTTGTTCTTACTACAAATTTGTCATTATAAATCTAAATAAAGCATTTATTATATTCATTACAAACTTTAAGTTAAGATTGGTATTGTCATTTTATGTATGATAAATTTGACTCTCCTAAAAACTACATATAATACATGTTGATTAAAAAAATGAAAATAAGGAACAATTCAGCAGCCAACAACTTCAGCTGCAGCTCTCCAAACAACATAACTATTAAATGGACTAGTTGTTTTTATCATATATTTACACAACATAGCTATTAAATGGACTTGCTACTGGAGATATTTAGGGGTAGATATTCTTATATATTTTTTTGAAATAAACGCTCTCGTTAATTCTAATATTTTTTTTTTTCAAATTTTTTTGTTGTTCTTAAACTTATATTTCTTCATAAAAAGATGAGTTTTATTATCATTATATTAAATCTGCAGATTATTTAGAGGTAGACTTAAAATGAACGTTATGCATGGAGTGGAATGAAAATATTTTCCATTATATATATTACTATATTGAGCTTGGTGAGAAATTTAGTTACGTGTACTTAAGTTTTACTAAATTGACACCTATAGAAATATTCCTTGCTCTGTACTCGTGCATATTCACAAGCAATCTTGCAAAGGTGGAGCTGAAAAATGGTAGGTACCAAGAATATTTTTTTAGATTAAACAGGTTGAATTCAAGTCAAATGATTAAAAAAAAAGGCTATAAACTTGAATTGGCGACGCTCAATTAATTATAGGTGTCTTCATTGTCATATTATTATTATTATTATTATTATTATTATTATTATTATGAGAAAGTCTAAAACACAATACATTGTACGAATGGATTCATGCAACAGCTTAATATCTCAAATTTGAAAATAAAAATGATCAATCCGAACAGTTTAATATAATTTTCATATCAAAATTTTATAGAGTATCTAATTTTACATTTTAGAATTTTTTTTGAAGAGAAGAAAATCAATTGATATAAGGGTTTTAGAGTATTCAATAAGAACGATTTTCTTCCTATCCAAAAAAATATCAAAAAAATTATAAAAAATGTAAAATTTAGTATTTCACAAGATTTTGATATGAAAATTATATTTGACAGTTCGGATCCATCCATATAATATGTTATCATCATCATCATCATCATCATCATCATCATCATCATCATCATCATCATCATCATTATTATTTGATATTGTAACCACGTTGCAATATCAAACTCTTTCTTCACATCAAAATATGGGAAGACCTAGGAAAAAAAATTGTTGAATTTATCAGAGTTGACAAAGTTCAACAGATATTAATGTAAACATTCGTGAGAATAATCCAATATTTGTATAATTTATCAAATCTAAATCTAAAAGTGATGTTGAGAGAGAAAATTATATATGTCGTGTAATGGTTAAGAAACTTACAACACGGCAAGTTTCAATTTCGATATCCATTTTGCATATTTTGAAGATGAGTTGATGATGAACTTTAATTCTGGTGCTTAAAAAGAAAGATTATGTCTTAGTAATTTCTGAATTAATCTTGGATAGAAAAATGTTTGGGAGATATCATTATTAATATCGTCATCAATACTGATTTTATTATTTATTTTAAATGAGTTATTATTCACGTTAACGATTTTATTATGCAACTTATTTTGTTTAATATTTTATTATTTAATTCAAATACCACTAATCTGAATAATAACTCATTTAAATTAAATAATAAAAAACTGTACATATAAATTATATAATAAAATCATTGACATAAATAATAACTCATATAATTTAAATAATAAAATTGATATCAACAATAACGTTATCAATTCTCTTTTGATATACTCGCATGCTCTTAAAACATTATACAAAAACGCTTTAAAAGGTAGTGTCCATTTTCTCATTTCCTTCTTTTTTTTTTCTTTCCTCTTATATATGTTTGTACTTTAGTTTTTATTTGATTCAATAAAATTTACTAGACACAAAAGTATACTAAAGGGAAAAAAAAAGGAAAAAAAAACTGTTTTCAAGTTTCAATTACTGAATTGCATGGATGAAATTAATTAATGTAGGAATTTTCAATTAAAAGGTATATTTCTTTTCAATGAAAAAAAAATGTAGGTATTGTGCTTACGCTTTCTGATAATTAAACTAACTTCTACATGGTGCTAAATCATAAAATAAATTATGTTGATCCTACGTAAGAGAGTTCCATCACAAAGCGTAAGCAAATAGCATCATCAAATTAATACTGATTATAACAGAACAATAGAATTGATTATTTTCAAAAAAAAAATTATTAGTTTGACCCTAATAATAAATGGGTTAATTTGAAATTCTTTGGAGAGTCATTAAAAAGGTTTTAACTGTTTATATTAAATTAGACTGTTAGATAAATTAAAGTTCATATTAATAAACCAGTTAAATGAACAAATAACAAACCAAACTTAATATTAAATTTGATATGATCAATCTTTGATCTAGTGATAAAAACATTGCTCTTAATATAGGAACTCGCAGGATCAAAATTCAAATGAAGGATTCTTTTATAAATATTTAAAAGTTAGATGACTTAGACTCTATCTCTTCTCAAAAAAAAAAGTTTTTATTATCAAATTTATGTTATACCACCGATTCGACATTTTGTTGATATATAATTAATAAATGTTTAATACTCTTCAAATTAGTACTTCAAAATAGTACGACTCTGATGAAATTTGAAGTATTCCGATTTCCGAATATTAAATTACCAGAACTTTTTCTAAGTTATTTGAATTAATATTTTTTGTACTATTTTCATGCACTAATTTCTTTTACCTATTTCTCTGATGATCCAAATGCATTATAGGAGCTTAATTTTGTAATGATGAGGGATCCAATATCTATGATTATTGGCGTTATATCAATGATCATAAAACTAAATTTTAAATAATTATTTATTAAACTCTTAAATAACAAAATCAATTAATTGGACATTTTTGTATATATCATGCTATATAAGTACATAAAAAATTACATTTTGTATATATCATGCATATCAACTTTATTTTGGTATACATCAAACACTAACAAAAATCAACAAATCAAATTTTATGATTTAATGAACTCTCTTGATAACTATCGAAATAAAGTTAAAATATAATATTTTTTTATATACACGTTATTGATATAAATTAGAATATATTTAACAATTTTCATACATTAATTAAAGCATAAATGATAAAATATACATCATAAGCATCAATGATCATAGTTATTGGATGCCTTTTATAATAACTACTGTTGACAAAGCCTCCACTAAATGGGAATAAAAATAAATCTCGAATTAAACATGATATTAAGGTGCAACCAAAAAGTATCAATTTTCAGAGTTATTATTAGATTACTTCCATTATATATTTATATCCATGTTCTTATTGTTTTTCCTCCTCAACAAAAAACACATGTTTGTCAACATAATTAAACCAAAATTGAAGTTAACATATTGGTTTTTACGTATGATAAATAAAATAGACACATCACCCATATATATTTTTTAAGCTCACACGCTCTCATAATTGGTAGCACGGCATAGTACATAAAAAATGTATATTCTTTCTAATTAAAATAAATAAAAAAATCTGTCAAATAGAGAATACAAGTAATGGTACCGACATCCTTAATTTTGTAAAAAAAAAAAAGTTGTCACAAGAATAATTCTCCTAGTAACATCCCTTCAAAAAAAATAATGGGTCTATTTAATTTGCCTTTTAAAAAAAACAAGAAGCAATATAGTATATATACCATTTACTTTATTTCATACCATGAATTACAACCTGTTAACACGATATAATCAAATCCAATCAAATATATAATAATCTCTTTTGGTTTTTCATGGCCTTTAACCTTTGGTAAATAACAAATTTTTATGGACCCCCACTGAAAAAAATAACAGAAAATGCAGCTAAAAACAAAAGAAATTAACCTTTTATCTCAGCTAACATTCTCTACTTAAACAAGTCTCTTTCTTCCCTACCTTGGATGAGATCAAAAGAGAGGAGAGATTGGGAATTTGGGATCATTTAAAATAAAAATTATCATATATATTATTTGCGCAATAAACGAAGCAAATTGATTTCCGAACAGATCTAATTAAAATGACATCCTGACAGAAACATTCCCTCACAAAATAATAATAATTCATAAGATGGTTCCACAATGAGACAATAGAAAATATTATGAAGGAATTAATTTGAATGTTTAAAACCAGAGCATGAGATCTTATTTAATTTTAGTTGTATCTGATGGCAAGTTTTACACCGTCTCCATATATTTTATAAATATTGAATAATTCAAATAATACACCATTTCACCGAAATTTTTAATATAAGAAAAATAAATAAATCAAATTAAAAGTATAAGAAAATCACGGGTGAAATGTGGGATGTAGGCAAAACTTGAATGAGAGGTGCGTTTTCAGGGAGCTGGAAACATCATTGGGAGCCACGTTGTCAGGGCGTGGGACCGCTACTGGGAATAGAAAAGCTCCCAGGCCATGGAACCATGACTGGGAGTAGAATTCCCAGAGATTCCCTTTAATTTGAATTTTTTTTGCCTTTTATGGGACCGTTACTGTCAGGGATGATTCCAGACCCTAAAAATGCGATTACCAATCACGTTTCCAGACTTACTTATTATCCCCCCTCCGCTGCAAGCTGTTTTCTTCCTCCTTTACTCATTTCTTAAAAATCGCCAGTTTAGTTTCAGATCTGATTAATATCAAAAATTTTGGGCATTTTCAGCAAAAAGTAGTGCATATTTCAAGTTTTGTTAATTAAGATTTGAGGTAAGTTTTTTTTAATATTTTATAAAATTATTTCTAGAAAATAATTAGAATTTTTTAAAAAATTGAAGTTTGTCCAAAAAATTATAGAAATTAAATTAACATAAAAGTTGTTGCATTGTGATAAAAATAGAGAACAATGTACTAAAAAATAAGTGCAGATCATGATTATTTTAATTTTAATTATTTTTTGTAGATTAATGATAATGATTCCAATAAGTGTTTACTTTGGTGAAGACATAACTAACAATCCACGTACTGGTAAAGAATATATAACGAATCCAATATTTACACTATCAATGAGCGAGAATGTGACCCTGGAAGAAATGAAAAGTGCCATATACTGAGGATTATAGGTTGAAGAGTTTCGATACTCAATTGAAATTCAATGTCGAGTCTATATTGTACCGATGAGTTATTTTTTTTTAATGTGATGTCGGTATATGACGAGAGCTCTTGGAGGATAGCTTATGAGATGACATATTCGAAAATGGGAATGATTGAATTATATGTTAAGTTGAATCCCGTACAGAATGATTGGAATGATGAGTTATTTGTGGTTATCCAACCCGATAATAGCAATGCCTCACGGTTGATGTCTCAGCAATCATGTGTTACAAACACCTTACCAGAAACAAGTCGGCCGGCGAGTACGACAAATTTTGATCCAATCCCCACTGATGAAGATGATGATGATGATTATTATTATTATTATTATTACAATGTGGAATTGGATGAGGAAGACGAGGAGGATGGAGAATATGAGTTAAATGAGGGTGACGAGAACGATGAGGATATTGGTCCAATAATGAGTCGAGGAGAACAATACATTCCATTTAGAGGTGGGGCACAACCTACCCAGCTAGTAGATTTCATGATTCTTCGAGTTGGATTCCCCCAGATATTAAACTCTATGGGACTAAGGTGTCAGCTGATGGTCCTTTAGTTGAGAATCGAACCTTTCAATCAAAAAAACACCTTTAAATTGCCATATCGAAATTGTATATTGAGAAGAACCGAGAGTTTGAAGTGAAAAACATCAGTAAAAGAAATTAAGAGTAAAATGCAAAGATCGCAATTGTGAGTAGAGTTTGTACGCTGCGCCCACTGGAGTAGGTGATGCATGGGCTATAAGAAATGCCCTTACAAACATATTTGTAGGGTAACGGCCTCCAAATTTGATCATGCTCAACTGACCGCCAAAATTATGGCGGATATCATTCGTGAAGATGTGAAAAAAAATCTCTCTCTCCTGATTACACAAGTTTATGGATTAGTCAGAAAAGTTTTTCCGGACATTAATCCAAAGTACAATAAGTTATGGTGTGCCCGGGAGATTGTTGTTGCTTACATGTTTCGGAGTTGGTCGGGTTCATATGCATTGCTGTCTCGATTGTTAAATGCCATTGTTATGTCAAATTTTGGAAGTAAAGCTCGAATTTTATCTGACCCTTTGCCATGCTCAAGTATTCGTCAGTTCAAATGTGCAACATGGCCTTTGGTCCTTGCATTGAGGCATCCCGTTATCTCTATCCTGTCATAAGCATAGATGCATCATTTCTTAAAGGTAGATATCAAGGAAGGTTCCTTGTTGCTGTTGGATATGACGCTGAGAATCAGCTTTTACCACTTGCATTTGGACTCGTTGAGAAAAAAAACATCTCTAATTGGGGATGGTTTATGAGATGGTTACGACGAGAAGTGATTAGAAATGACAAGACAATATGTGTCTTATCTGATTTGCACGCTACAATAAAGCATATTTTTCAGAATCCTGGATATGGTTGGTATGAGGAGGCAAATGAAGCGGTGCACCATTTATGCGCATAACATATTTCCAAAAACTTGTTCAAAAAATGTCACAATAAATTTACAGTTGAGGAGTTCAAAAAGGTATGCAGGAAAAATAGTCCATGGATATTTAGAGTCGGTTTAGAACAAGTCCGTGGTTGGAGTACAGATGCAGCCGAATACTTAAAAGGTGTTGGGAAAAAAGATGAAAGAGATCCGAATGAGGATGAGGCTCCTCATAAGTGGTCGTTATATCATGATCAAGAGCATAGATGGAGCATAATGACAAGTAATGGTGCTGAATCCCTTAATAATGTCTTGAAGGAAGCTCGTGGTTTACAAGTATGCGCGATTGTGGAGGCAACATACTACAAGCTTCTAAAGTGGTTCAACAATAGAAGACTGCATGCACGAGAATTGATACAGAAACGACAGATATTTTCGGATAGGATCACCAAAATATTGGAAAAGAGGGCAAACCAAGCACCTATATATGAGATAAATATCAATGATTTGGATGAAGGTGTGTACGAGGTGGTGGCCAAAGGTGAACGTGTCACAAAAAAGGGGAGGCAAGATCGTAGTTACTGGGTAGTTTTATTAGAAAACCAAAGACCCAAATTTAAGTGTCGTAAACCTCAAAATACAGGTATCGTTTGTAAGCATGTTCTAGCAGTGTGTGTTGTTTGGAACTATAATCTCAATTTATACACACATCGGTTCTATAGTGTGGACGCATTGGTTTGCACATGGGAGGGTCGGTTTGAGGTTTTTGACAGAGAAGAAGATTGACCTGAATATGATGGAAACATAATCATACCCGATCGAAAACTCATGAAAAAAGGTAGAAGAAAATCGAAGTGTTTGCCAATGACGATGAATGTCATGGAAGAAAGAATTGGTCCGTAATATTATTTTCAATGCGGCACGATTAATCACACAACCGAGCATTGTACTCAAACAAACATGCAAGCTGGTATGCTTATTTAATTTATTTTTGAAGTTTGGAAAAAAAATTAGAATACTAACGTTATGTTCTCTTTTTTCTATTTACCAGGGGCAAGTGAAGCGAGCTCTTCGCGACGTCGAACCATTAGAACTTCAAGTCGACGAGGATGAATTGCACTCAATTTATGATATGTAATCTTCTTTAATTTATCACTTATTTTTTAATTATATGTTGTGATTTTGTTTTATGGTTGTGTTTTGTTGAGGTTGGTATTGTAATTTATGATATGTTGTGATTCTGTGTTATCATAATTTTTATCATATTGTATGTTGTATATTGGTACCGTAATTTGAAGAAATGTGAGAGCGTAATTGGCACCCCACGGCACTATGTACCAATCGGTACCCATTCTCTTTTTTTCCATCACAGCTGAATTCAAATAATCTCATCATATGCCACGTACTAATCAGTATACATACGACATAGAAATAAATTCATACGACATAATAATGCATCTATATATCATAATAATAAAAATTCATACGACATAACAATAAAATCCATAAAACATAATAATAAAAGTCCATACGACATAGAAATAAATCCATATAAAATAACAAGTCCATACAACAAAATAAGAAAATCATTAACGATAATCGCTAGGAGTAAAAAATTTCTTCTTGATCCTCCGACAGTGTCCTCGTCCTGCTGGAGTAGCCTCATTTTGCTCTGCTTCATCTTGATCTCCTGATGTCGCATTTGAACTAGACAATCCGTAAGGCACCGATGATGGAGTCAATTGAGGTGGTGATGAGTAATCTGCATATACAGGTGTAAAGTACGATGGCGCGGTATCATCAATAGGAGCAGGAGTAATTGAAGGCGTGACATCATCTGTCACAGGAACAAAACCAACAGGGGTAAGTGTAGCGCTAAACTCTTGAGATGTGCAGGTGATAAAATAGAAGTTTGGCACCTGCATAATTTTGAAATTAAAAATAAATTCAAATTCTACAATATGAACTCCAAAATTTTAAAAATTCAGGTATTATACCTCCATAGGAGTCGTGCCGAATAACATCGCGGAGAACGAAGTGTCGTACTCAGTCTGTGATGGCTGAAAACATCCCATATTGATATCTGACTGTGAGGGCTACAAAGCACCTACGCCTAAGTCAGCATATGATGTCTGAGAAAAATATAAGTCTTGTGGTGGCTGAAAATATCCAGCACTGATATCTAACCGTGCATGCTGCAAAGGATCTGTGCCCAAGTCATGCGAGACATCATCATCATCATCATCATCATTAGGAACCGTACCTACATCAAAATTGATAATAAATTTAAATTCTATAGTATGAACTAAAATAAATTACAATTTTGTACCTCCATGAGAATCGGGCGAGGCATCATCATCATCACAAGGAAACAACTCTACATCTATAGGAAACTCGACATCAGTCAGCACCCTCTCGAACTCATGCATATTGCATCGAGTCAATGACTCCTCAATAGTACCTTGCAGAGTCGCTTCATTCCACGTTTGTACAACTGCTTTATAACGTAGGCGGCATGATGCAAGCTACGCAGTATTCGTACGGTTTGTATGACCTATTTTGTCGAGTCTGCGTAGCTCCGTCCAACTATGAGGATCTGGCAGAGGCGTCGACTGAAAAAGTCCAAACTGCCTCATAACTCTCTCCGGATAGTGCCATGAAACCATCCAAAAATAAAGCAATGACACTCTCGCAAGTCAATATCTCTGATCACTATGAACTCGTCCAGGAAGTAAGTCTAAATATGATTCATACGGATGCCAATTAACAAGCTCATCCAGCATGTTCTCAAATTCATTCCTATGGAAGGTGAGACTAGAATGGGCAGGACTGGCCTCATAAGTCTGGTAGTACTTCCACTTTATGGCAAAAGGAAGCTGAGACTCTAAGTCGTCCCCCCTAATCCTGGAACTGGATCCATAGATCGTAGTCGAGCTATGGGGATTCTAGTCCAAGCCCAATGCTGCAACAATAATAATGGTCTAGAAACTAATTTTCTACGGGTCAAACACGCACTCGACAAATTTTGATACAAATAGGCAAGAATTGCTGCACCCCAATTATATAATGACAGATCATCCAGATTCTGCAGGAATCTCAAATACATCACCGGAACGCTATCTCTAGATGTATCCGCAGAAACCATAGATCCGAAAATATCCAACACAAAGGCCCGTGTATATCGAGCCACCTCCTCATTTGATGCTCCGGCGGGCAAGCTCGGAAAGGTCTCCCGTAACCACCTCAAGCTAATCTTAAACCTCGACTGCACCGTATGAATGTTAGGATCAATTCCAAGACCCTCCTGAAGAAGCTTAGCAATATCCCGATGGCTGGGCCCGACAATAGGAACTCCACTGATAGGCAAACCCCACAAAAAACTCATATCATGTAAGGTCACTGTAATCTCCCCAAAGGGCATATGAAATGTGTGTGTCTTCGGACGCCAACACTCTAGCAGTGCAGTAATTAATCTGTGATCGGTTTTCGTATGTTGTATTTGAGCAAGCTGGTACATACCCAATTTCCTCAATGTCGAACCACAACTCAAATTGAATGGAATAACAGGTTTGTGTGCTCGACAATCCAATACATCATTGGGCTATAATACATAAAAATATTTCTTAAATAATACAACTAGGAAAAAAAAATACATGTATTATATTTTACCCAACAAATTAAATGAACATAACTAAAACGTATACTTACTGCTTCCAACAGGTCATTCACTCTAAGCATACATTTAGGTATACAGAGGAGGGTGCATTATAATCCGCTTCGTTGTGATCCTCAGGTATATTGCCGGTGCCACTTGAGTCTAAATTTGTCATTCTGAAACTATTAAAGACACAAATTCAATGTTCTATTAGATAAAATAATTCTTATTCAAATATTTTATAATTTTAACCTTATTAAATAATATCTAATTGTTATCGTCCTAAATAAATAACTACGAAATAAAATTTCACACATATCATAATAATTTCTAACTAAACTATTTATGACAAAAATCACTAGTAAATTCACATCAATCACATAAACTAAAAAAATTTACTAATGTCCTAAATAATTTTACAAAATATTATTAAACTATTTATAATTTC
This sequence comes from x Bolboschoenoplectus mariqueter, assembly GCA_037678475.1. Taxonomy (NCBI): domain Eukaryota; kingdom Viridiplantae; phylum Streptophyta; class Magnoliopsida; order Poales; family Cyperaceae; genus x Bolboschoenoplectus; species x Bolboschoenoplectus mariqueter. Next base: position 661,014 of record CM075281.1, read on the forward strand.
TAATTAAATATATCACAAATAAACTTACATAACTACAATCACTAAAATTATTTACAATCACTACAAATCTTTCAAACAATCATCCTTCACTTAACTAGAATTTTTTATCTAATATAATTAAATTATTTACAATAAAAATCAATTTTCGGAAAAAAAAAATATCTAATTTTGGAGTCTCTCGAACCGGACTTGGCACATGTGTGGCCAGACTGAGACCCTGCCTTCGAATCTATAGCGGGCTGTGGGGGAGAGAGGAGGCGGGGTGGGACAGTGGGTGGGTTTGTTTTTTCAGATCTGTTGGATCTGTTTTTCTTCTTGCGGATGGGGACGGAGAGAGCGATGGGAGGGGAAAGGGAAGGGGGGGGGGTGGGGTTAGGGCTCTGGGAGCGTGGTTGCCAGCACAGCTCCAGAGCTGGCGACGCGACTGCAAGTCACGCTCCCAGGGGAAAATACTTTTAAAGCGTGGAAGCGTGAGTAGCAGTAGCGGCTCCATGATATCCAGACGTGGCTCCCAGTGACATTATCAGCTCCTTGAAAACGTAGCTCCCACTCACATTTTGCCTACATCTTGCATTTCACCCGTGATTTTCTTATATTTTTAATTTAATAAATTTTTTTTCTTATATTAAAAAATTTCGGCCATTTCATGCTCCCCAGAATTTTGTCTGTCCTTAATTATTTCGAAATATAAATGCAAAACCAGGTCCCAATTTGCATCCTCTAAGATTATTTGTACAGAAATTATTTAAAAAGCTTTAAACACATACTTTGATAAGTATGATAGCTTAATTTGAAAATGTAGAGAAATTAAAAACTAAAAGAAGGAACTCTTTCTCCCATGTTGATCAAAACACATTTTTTTACTAAGCTAGTTGAATCTGTTTACTTTTTATAAAAAGGGATGTCACTGTTAGTGATATGACACACTTATACAGCTCCAACAGGTTGAAATTGCAGAAAGAGACGTTTGCGAAACTGAATTTGGATTGTTCTCGCTAAGTTCAATCTAATTTTCCTATTAAAAATTGATGAATCCACGTAAAAGTCAAAATATCATGTATGAACTGATTTGAATGCATCACACTAAGGTTAGTCAAATGGACAACAATGTCTCTGGTGTGGTGTCTCGGATTTGCACTAGACTTCGACAGACACGGCCTAAATTAAGCTTATGACAGTACAAATTAAAACTTGATTTAGCCCATATTAACACAAGGGCCCAATTAAGCATGCAATTAGGAGATGAGCATGAAAGTCAAAGTGGTATAGCATGGTCAAATAGATGCTTGGAAAAATAATATTGGACAGAAGTCTTGCAATTGCATGCATGATTGGTTTTTTAGTCTCACAATTGCATTGCTTTCTTTTAAGAACCCTGAATGTTTCTCGCAGTTTTATAGTGATCCAGTGTCAATTTTAGAGATTTTATCTACATTTCCTAATAATCAATTGTTGATGTGAGAAACTCTATGGAGTTACTACTGTACATCCAAGTAAAAAATTAAAGAAAAAATGCTGAATCAACAACAGGAAAATTTACTCCCTAATTTTCAAAAACTCCGAAAATGCAGGATGTCAACACCCAAACTGACAGAAAAGAAAAATTGTGAGAAGCAAAGGCATTAATTTTAGGCAAATTAGTCCCTCGGATTGCATAAATTAGGAATAAGCCCAAGCATTCTAAGAGATTTAGATCTCAATTATCCAACAAAATCAGGTCCCTCCCGGAAGCATACCGCTGCTCGGACCTTGTTACGATTCTAATCAAGGATCGTGCAAATTTGGGAGATTTTTGGGTGATTTGTGGTAATTTAAGGTGAAATGGATAATTTAATGGCGTTTATGCGTATTTTGGTATAAATTGGATAAAAAGAAAAAGAAAGATAAAAGAAAACAAATCTCAATTCGTTTTATTTCATTCAATATCATATCTCGACTACAAAAATGAGATGATTTTATATAGCCATCTCTTCAATATTATCTCAATTCGTTTTATTTCATTCAATGTCATATCTCAACTAATTGCATTCTTAATGTCTCCTATCTAATTACCCAGTTACTCTAAATGTCATCCATTGGCTACCCACTATTTATCTCATATTTATTCTAATTACAATTATTCTAGTCCCCAAGAATAATTAGCAAAATCAAAATATTAGGTTTTGGAGGTGATCTTTTTGCCCAAATGAGAACCGAGCCAAAAAACTTTGGTCCTTCATCAAAGGAGAAGAGCATGTGTGTCATTAATCGGTGGTTGTCTCTTTCGAGAAGTAAGAAGGGGTCCATGTGTGAAGTGTGTAGTGAGAAAAAATGAGATTGCTAATGGGGCCTCTTGTTGGGTTGGTCTTGATTTCGATTTTAGAGGTATTGCGTGATCAGTTTCTACTTTTGGAGGAAGAAATTTGGGTTCAGAAAATACTCCTTGATATTGATCAAGAAGTTGTAGTGGTGATGATACTGTCGACTCTTTATCTTCTTTCCCTTCTATACTGAAAAGATGATTAACAAATAATTAGCTGCCCTTCTTCTCCTCCCTATTTACCTCAATGTCTCCTTGACATAGTGTCACGTCAGCAGTCTCCTCTTTAGCTGGTGTACCAGTATGCCTATTGGTACTAGTAACTTGGTTCTGGCTGGTATTGCTACTTTCTCCTATTTCTTGGGATTCCATGTCTAGTTGTGTTAAAATCAGTTGTTGATAAGCACATCTTGCAATAGTGATTTCACTCTTGTGAGTCTGATTGCATTGTCTTGATTGGTTGCATTCACCTTCTCAACTGTTACCATTTGTTTCTTGATTCGATTTTCTAGTTCTCGAATCAGTTCATCACGAATTGGAACTAGAGCGTTGGTGATTTGAGCATGAACATTGTCGGCAAGTGAGTCTTGCTGGTTCTTGCAAGACATCTTGTTGTAACAATACTACTACACTTCCCACTCAACACGTTAATCTCTTGCTATTGGAACTGTCCAGTTCCCCTTTCTTCTCTTCGTGCTTGTGATTTTCAAGAACTGAGCACAATGGACCTTGAGTAGGTGAGGTGTGTCCTGGCCGCTTGCACAAGCAGATCTCGGTGCACTTCTTGAATAGCTCTGGGTAAGGTTGATGATGCGGCGATCAGCAAAATTGAGTGGTTCTAGTCAGGTAAGGTTGATCTTGCTTTCTCTGCTGCACGAAGGTGTGGATAGCTAATTGCTTCAAGCACAATGCACACATGAACCTGGGATGAAGATGCGTTCTTTGCTTGAGGTAAGAAGTGACTTTGTTGGAGACTATTGCAATTTGTTGATTCCGACTGATTGCTTCGACTCGAATTGTGCGCACAGGTTCAACGGCTCTGATACCAAATTGTTACAATCCTAATCAAGGATCGTGCAAATTCTGTTTTTTTCGATTGGTCTAGGTTAAGCTCGCAATTCTCTCAAATTACTCAGTTGAGAATTGGTATATAATTGGATAGATGAGAATTGGTATTTAGTTGAAAGATGGAGCATGAGAGACGGATTATCAGATGAAGCAGAATGGGGACAGCTCTTAGGCTTAATTAATTAGTGGAGTAATCTCATCAAAAGACTTAATTAACTATGCCATTGCAATACCAACTTTTACCCCCAAGGAAATGATGGTTGTTGATTCATTTGAAAAATAGCAGAGTTAAGACGAAGAATCCTAACAGAATGATCCAATTTTATTTAATTTAGAAGTTTTTCACACTGAATTTATTACAATTACAGAAACTAAAGATAATTCAGATTTTCGGGATTTTACAGATATTTCACTAGAACATGACAACACCCTCAAATCAAGCAGTATCTGCATAAAAATCTTGAATGATGGTACAAACAGCAATCGGAATCTGTACCGAGTGGCTTATGCTATCAGTCCAGATCAAGCTTCCAAATTTGTAATCTCCTTGCACCTTGTGATTTGCCACAAAAGTCACCTTAAATGTCTCTACCCTCTTATTGTTATCAAAAGAAATCAAATTCGGCTCAACGAATACCGTGACTCCAGCAGGAGGCTGTACAAAAGCCTTGTAAGTCGAGTTAGCAGGCCCCACATTGGTAACAGTTCGGAAAATGGATACAATATCCTTAAGATCCGGCACAGCAATTGATGGCACATTTAGTTGGTACAGTTCGCCTACGAATGAGCTGCACTTGTCAGATGGGCCGAGAGTGCAGTTGAAAAACTTGGTATAATCATTTGGGGTCGTAGAGTAAACCGGGATCAGCAGCCTTGTTTGGGTCAATGTGGCCCCCACCATAGTCAAACGGATCGGCAAGTTTCCTTGGAGTAGACGCAGCTTCTATGGGTACACAATGTGCATCAACAACAGATGCTGAAAAACACATTCAGTTAGAGTTGGTCTCTACTGATGACAAACCTGATAAATTGGTTAGCTGAAAATTGAAGTCATTGGTTCATTGAAACATGAAAAGTGATACAAGTGTTCAAATTTGGTTATCATAGTTAATCTGTCAGGTTTTGTACTGTCGAGTTTGTTATATGCACAACTATTTGTGTGAAACGAGTAGAACCCAAGAAGAGGGACAAAAGTAGGTGGTTAGTTTCTACTTTGTACTGTGAAAACAAAGGGAATTGGTAATTTTGAACAGACCTGTGGTGAAAATTGCAGATTTGATAGCAGCTGGGGACCAATCAGGATGCACAGATTTGAGAAGTGCAACAATACCACTCGCATGAGGACATGCCATCGACGTACCAGACATAAATCTGTAATCTCCAGACATTGCAGCCAGGATGCTCACTCCAGGTGCTGCTATATCAGGCTATACATTCCATGAAAATATTTTAATTCAACTCAGAAGGGGAGAGTGTGTGTGTGTGTGTACACATCCTATGATAACTGTATTATGAAACAGATACCTTGAGGTACCGGGAATTGTGGGGTTTGGGCCTCTTGATGAGAATGCTGCAATTTTCGGTGCCAGTACTTGTTCTCCTTCTATAGTATATGCAGGAGAAATTTTCACCAGTGGGACACTGCTTTTGAATTAAATAATTCCATAATGTTTTAATCTCAAATATTCTTTAGAAATATTGGGAAAAATTGAAAATATATTGCTTTTTTTGTAAATTTTTCCCTCTTCTACATTACCTTGTGGAAGCAATATAGGAGAGGATTCCATTCGCTATTTCAAAATCTACCAGCGCATAAGGGACTGGCCATGATGGAAGGATATTTACTGTGTATTGAGCATATATGAGACCCCTCCCCCAGCATTATTTCGCTGATTCGCCAATGTTGGACCGAGGTAAAATTTTTGCAACCGTATTTGGATTATAGTAAAGCACAATCTTGCCAGTTACATCCAGCTCAGTTAAAGTAATATTATCACAACTGCAAAGAAATAAAAAAAAATAAAAAAAGAGTTCAGTCAGTGCTTTCCAGTTTAACAAAATTTGGATTTAATGTATAACAGTATAATTTAATCTTATACAAGATCTTTTGTGAGCTTGTATCTAATACCTCCAACCATGAACAAGCTTGGTGAAATTGTTATTGTTAGATGCTTCACTTTTGTAGAAGATTGATTGACCCTGCAAATGAAAACATTAAAGACGACAAGATGAGCAAGTATATCTGAAAGCAAGTTTGCTGAAACTAAAATAAGAAACGCCGAATTTTATTACATACCACAAACTTCTGACTATTTCCGAGAGTAATAACTGTCGGGAAAGACCGATCCATCGTGCTAGCGGCCACAGATATTACCCAAGGATCATTATTTTGAACACTGTAAAGCACAGGCCCTTCATTTCCAGCTGAGAGAACTACAGTAATTCCTTTTGCAACAGCATGCAGTGTTCCAGGAATCTCTTGTAAGGCGCCACCAGCAGACATAGATAAGATATCAACACCATCATTTATCGGATCATTGACAGCTACAAGTGTTAGATTTGTGTTCTAAAAGTTATCATTTGTTGATTATCTTATATATATATTATATTTATGAATTGAATGTGATTTACATTTTGTTCTATGAGTTTTATATTTATATTTAGAAGTGTTCAAGAAGATGCACTTAGTCTTGAACTGCAGGACTTTAAGTAAATAAATATACAACACAAATGTTCACAGGTCTTGCATATTAGTAGGAATACTAATATGACATATAAGACTGTCGTGTTGATTAAAAGTACGTTGTAGTTCTGCAAACGTTGATAAAAGATTATCATTTAATAACACGAATATATGAAATGCTTTATATATTGAACATACCTAATAGATGAAACATTATATAGATTGTGTTAGTGTCATTAATGTTTTCATCGCGTCTCTGATTTCAAGATTAAGACATATATTGTTTTCACATGAGAAATGTACAACGTAATTATTATTAAAAGCTACTTGCAAGAAGTAGTGATAAAAATAATAGTTCTTTATATGTAACTTGTTCGGGAAAATGATATATGTCAATAGCATCATTGCCACTCATTAATAATGAGAAATGATATTTTGGGCATATTGGTAAAGTAGAATTATAAATGGATCCAATATAACTGAAGTGTAGTTATAATTTTATAATTTGCTTAATAGAGATCAAGAAATGATTATAATACAAAGATGACACAGTCCTACTTTGTATGTTAATCAGAATATCATAAGACAATAAATGGATACAAGTAATGACAAATGTTACATTACTGTAAGGATCGCGTTTCGTAAAAGGATTACTAAACGTCTATGTTATTTGGGTAGCTGTAATGTATAGCTAGAATACCGCTTACAGTTTATGAAATTAAATATTTAATTTCATTACCAACATAATATAGATTCTCAATATAGGTCACACCAACTGAACGGGAAACAAGAAATAAATACTATGTCACATGATGTGGCTGACTAGCAAGAAAATAAATATATATTGTAATGTGTATATTATGAGAATAATATTCGTTGCACATATCATAATATGTGAATATTATGAAATATAAATTTATTTCAAGCTCAAGCCCAAGCCCAAAACATATTTTAGCAAATTGAGAAGAGAATAAGCCCAAATAAATATTGATTATGACCATTAAATTCGGATTACAAAATGGACAGATTTTAAGGCAACTTTGAATGAGAATTTGAAAAGGCAAATATTAACCAATCTGGGCATATAATATATATGAATTTTGTATCCCTTCGAATGTAGAATCCAACGGTGAAAGTTTTAAGTTATTGGGAATTCCCTACAAAAAGTTATGATAGTTTTAGTAACGAAAGGTCAGAAGTTTATGTGCTGTTTCGAATTCTGTTCATGTTTTAATACGAATTTAAAGAGTCTAATTATATTTCTTACTAGCTGTAAATAATAGAAAAGATATATACATCAGGCTTTTCTCTCTCTCAAGTGAGTCTAGAGTTTTTTTCCTCCAAAATATTTGTTTGTTGTTTAAAAGTTGCCAGAAAAATACACAAATTAAATTGCATGAAATTAATGATATAATTTCATGTGATTTTTATACCAAAGATTTGAAATTATGAAATTATGTTCAATTTCATAAAGTTATTTCTTGAAATTAAAGAAACAATTTCATGAAATAGCCATGTCAAATATTAAATCATGAAATTATGTCCAATCTCATGATTTATTAAATCCCAAAATTACTTCTTGAAATTAAAAAATAATTTCATGAAATAATCATACCAAACCCCCTCCAAAAAATATATACACATGTGTGCAAAAAAAAATATATGCACAAAACCCTAATTATATGAAATCAAAAAAACAATTTCATATAATTAAACATGCCAAATCCAAAAATCATGAATTTCATTCATGAAGAATGCCCCAAATATTATCCCTTGGAATTAAAAAATGATTCTTTGGGATAATCATACCAAAATATTAATTGTATAAGATTAATATGCCTAATCATATACAATTAATGATTTAAGTGAAATTAATGTCTAATTTCACACCCAAAAATACCAAAAATATTACCTAAAATAACCGAATCATAGAATATATTTTCTGTGATTTTTCAGTAATTTTTCATGGATTTTTGCATGAAAAATAAAATAAAATGGAAAAAGAAATAAAGAAAATAACAAAATCAGAATTGGAGACAGTTCTGGGTACAATTTGGGGGAAACACAACACTCTGGGTACAAGTTGGGGGTTTCAGACAATTAAACAAGCCTCTGGACCCACCTGTCATACACACAAAGTATCTGTTGGGGTTTGAATGGGCACAGCACACATGAACCAACTCACTGACCTTGTGCTTTGGCTCACGTGAACTGCGCTCATGAACTCACCCTCAGTTTTTCGCTGAGGGATGAGTCTCATTAAATCCGACAAGCGGACCCCACTCCCTTCGTTTCGCTGCCAATGGGCCCCAGCGCCCAGGCGACGCTTCAGCCAGCGAAAGAAAAGAAGGAAAAGAGAGATGAGTGCGGTGCAAGCGCTCTCTTCCTCTGACAGGTTTGAAATCAAAGCACGGTTCACGTGCACCCAACCCAAGCAAGGGAAACCCTTTGAATTTCTCTCTCTCTCCCTCCTTTCTTCCTCCTCGAGCTCCAGAGCTCAACTGGAGCTCCGAAAATGGAGTTCGGGTGTATGGTTCGATTTGGCTTAAACCATTCTAGGGACTTAATCTACATCCTAAGGGGAGTTCAATGCCACAAACAGCATTGAAAATAGTAAAGTAAACAAGGAGAAAATCGAAGGAGAAAGTACCTCGACCTTGAAGGTGACAGGGCAATTGGGAGCTCGAGATGCCAAGCCAACACTTGGGGGAGCTCCGAGATGCTTCCACGACGCTGCCTGAAGTGTCAATTTGGAGTGAAAAGCACTCAATTGACAGGTGCACCACTTGGCACTCAAGTCTGATCTGGGGTGGTCAATTGGCACAACTCAACACTCAAGCAGCCAAATTGACACGTTGGGCACACTCAGTGACACCTTGGTGACATGTCAAGTGCCAGCAAGGCCAAGGAATATTCGGGATATGCTCACACCCGAAAGGCATGACACACTGACCCAAGGAAGAAGACAAAGCCAACGGCTCCTTCTCTCTCCCCAGGCCTGTGTCAGGGACACGTGTAGGCACCTCAATGGAGAGCTCTGAGCGCCGGTTAGCTGGAGGAATCTTCCAAGGACAAGCCTCAGGCCAGCACAGGCCTGGCTGGCTCAATCCTGGCCATTTGATCAAACCAAGGGCTGGGATGATGCCAGCTCGGCCCTGAAGCTTAAACCATGCTCTCTGGGCTATAAATAGACCCCCAGTGAAGAAGAGAAAAGGAGAGAGAGCAACATAGCCAAAACTCTGCCAAAATCTCAACTCCACCAATTTCCACAAAAAAAAGAAAGCCAGCTGAGAAGAAACCAAGTCTTGAATAGCTAGGTAAGAGCCATAGGACTCAAGCCTTGAGCTTGGCTCAGTCCCAATTGAGCTCAAGGAGCCAGTCTCACCTTGCTGGGTGAGATGGCTAGCCCCATGGCTGGGGAGGTGCACATGTGCCTCCCTCCTTCCAGAGCTCAATTGGTGGCTGAGCTTGAGTCTCAGGAGCTCACATGGTGAGTTCACCATGGATCTTGACAGTATACTCCAACCAATTGGCACATGCCAATATGGTTTCATGGGGATGGGCACATGTTCATCCCCTTTCTCTCTCAAGCCCTGTGCACATGTGCAGTGGCTATATAAAACTCATTAATGGCTTTATACAAGCTGTTATGCTGTCAAAATTCCATTGAGAAACAAAATTCCATGTTTTCTATGTGTACTGTATTTCAATTTGTTATAATATATGATATTTTGGTGCAAATTGGTTTTATTTCCCTCTTTAGTTCCTTCTTTCATGTTCTCTGATGTGCTTGATAGCTCAAAATCATAATTGAGCAATGGAAAAGCAATATACATCAATACTGGTTTGAATCCAGTGTATTCCAGTTTCTGTCCAGCTGAGAGATCAATCCATATCTCTCAGCCTGGTTGTTAATTTCTTATGAAATTTCACAGTCATGTAGATTAGGTTTATACTAACTTACCACATAAATTTTATAATTTTTGGAATTTTCTGTGAATTGTTATGAATTTTACAATCTCATCTGTCAAAAACTCCAAAAAAGTCAACTTTGGGTCAAACTGAGAAGTTCATTCTTCTTTTGATTCAAAAATCCAGAATTTCTTGATTAATTCACCTTTATGACACCTCATGTGATGTTTTAAAGGGTTTAGAATAATTAAACCAGGCTTTAATCCATAGGTTAAGCCAAATTTGATTTTTAATAAATCTGAAAGGGCATTTCTGTCCAGTCTGGTAAAAATACAAAAAACATGCCTTCTGATTATTCAATTAGCTTGAAATTTCATAGGCATATAAAATAAGTCTTAATGCATTCATTCACTAAATTTTATCATTTTTGGTGTTTTCTGTGATTTTCTATGAATTTATGAAATTGGATCTGTAAAAATCAGAATTGAGTTAATTCTGGAATAAATGTCAGAAAAGGAAAAAATGAAATTAACTTACATACAAATGAAATCCACATGCAAATCTAGTATAAAACATTTCTAAAACATGCAATTGACCCAAATAAACATACTTAAACATGCAATTTGAGAAGAATGTGATGAAATCAAAAGAAAACAAATTGAAAATAAAACCAGAAATGACCCAATATTCATAAAGGACAATGCACCTCTAAATTGATGAAATTGATCATCCAAACATGTTCAAACATGTTAAACGACACTGTTTGGAAGGTTAATTGTAAGAAAATTGCAAGGAAAAGCCATGAAATACCGTTTGGTACCAATGCCCCGAAACCAGTTTGGTACCAAATGGCCAAAGTTGCAAATTTGATGGATTAAACCCAAATTAAGCCTCAAAATCTCGTTAAACATGCTCTGGCGATGCCATATGACAAAGAAATCGAGTTAATTTATTAAAAATCAGCTCAAATTTCTCAAAATTTCATCTTAGCCAACTTCTCAACCGAAACCAAATGGTTACCCCCATCTCCGGCGATCCAGGCCGCCGCCGCCGCCGAGACCACCACCGATGGACTCCCCACGCCCCGGCGATGCCAGCCATGCCTCCTGATCGGAGATCCGACGCCGGCAGGACCTTGATCAATGTCGGGGAGGATGAGCACAAATATTGATGCATCTCAAAGTGCGAATCTTGATGAAATTCAAACAACCCAATAAAAGCTTGATGCGCGCCAGAGATCCAACGGCCCAGTTTAAAAGATGCTTTAAAAACAGAACTTAAGTTCAGATCTTGATGCATGGGCCCGAATCTGACGGCCCATATTAATCTGTTTTAAAAATAAACTTTAAACACCAAATAAAAAATGATTTCTCAAGCCCAAAAATTATGAAAAATATATCAAAAGTCATGATTTCGTTTATGAATATTTTTAAGACTATAAAATGTCAATTTTAATTTTATTTTATTTTCTTTTTTATATTATAAATAAAAGAAAATTCAAAAATATATGATATATGTACAAAATAAATTCAAAATACCAAATAGGATATTTAAAAATAAGTGAAAATTATGATAAAGCAAATCAACAATTTTCAAAATAATCAAATCATGCTATATTTTGATAAAACAAATCAAAATATTCAAGGATAATTAAAATATGTCATAAACAAATCAAAAATATTTTAAATAATCAAATCATGCTATATTTTGATAAAACAAATAAAAAATATTCAAAATAATCAAATTATGATCAAAATATTCAAAAATAATTAAATTATGTCATGTGTTGATAAAACAAATCAAAACATTAAAAAAATAATCAAATTATATTATATTTTGATAAAACAAATCAAAATATTCAAAAATGATTAAATATGTTAAACTTTGATAAAGCAAATCAAAACATTAAAAATAATCAAATTATGTTATATTTTGATAAAATAAATCAAAAATATTCAAAAAAATGATTAAATATGTTAAACTTTGATAAAACAAATCAAAATATTCAAAATAATCAAATTATGTTATATTTTGATAAAACAAATCAAAATATTCAAAATAACCAAATTATGTTATATTTTGATAAAACAAATCAAAATAATCAAAATAGTCAAATTATGTCATATCTTGATAAAACAAATCAAAATATTCAAAAATGATCAAATCATGTTACATTTTGGTAAAACAAATCAAAATGTTCAAAATAATCAAACTTTGTTATATTTTGATAAAACAAATCAAAATATTTAAATATGTCAAAAATACAAATATGTCCAAATATTTGACCAAACATGTCAAATATGCAAATAAATCCAAATATTTGACCAAATATGTCAAAAATACAAATATGTCCAAATATTTGACCAAACATGTCAAATATGCAAATAAATCCAAATATTTGACCAAATATGTCAAAAATACAAATATGTCCAAATATTTGACCAAACGTGTCAAATATGCAAATAAATCCAAATATTTGACCAAATATGTCAAAAATACAAACATGTCCAAATATTTGACAAAATATGTCAAATATGTAAATATACCCAAATATTTGACCAAATATGTCAAAAATACAAATATGTCCCAATATTTGACCAAACATGTCAAATACGCAAATAAACCCAAACATTTGACCAAACATGTCAAATATGCAAATATACCCAAATTTCTGGCCAAACATGCCAAATACACAATGTGTGTCCAAACTCTTAATAAAATATGTCAAATATGCCAAATATGCAGATAAGTCCAAAACTTGGCGAAAACATACCAAATCATATCAGATCATGTTTCGAGAATATTAAATTGGCAGTGCGCTTCAGGTTTAATGTACCTCATTTTGGAAATCGATAAAGAATTATATGTTCCCGATCCTCCAATTTTCCCAGGTTTCGAATTGGCATAGCGCTTCAGATTCGGGATTTGGAAGGTCAATAAACTATTTAGGATTATACGTCCTTGTCTTTGACATGAACCTTTTTAGAAATCAAACATCTCTGATTCTTTGAGTATCGAGTTGGCAGTGCGCTTCACATTCGAACTCTGTGAGATCAATAGGGTCATACATCCTCGATCTCTGATTTATGAAAAATTATACGTTTCTCTGACTTTAGATCATACGTCTTTAGATCATACGTTTCATTCATTGTAACTTTGTGAAGAGTTTGAAGCTTCACACACAGAGTCACATGAGGAAGAAAATACTGCAAGGAGCATTTCAAATAATTGCAACTAATGAAAATGTAACCTGAGTCTATTTATCCAATAATTATATCTTCTCCGTAGTTCCCCTTCTGAAGTAGTGTGTTGTCCTTGGAGTAATAATTAAGTCCAAGAAAGTCCCAGCTGCGTGTCGTTTGCACTGTAAACTTGCGATTAGGTGTCACGCTAATCACATCAGGCATTTCTGTTGAAAGTGGTAAAAGATAATTTAAAGCATGCAGAAAAAGTGAGTAAACAGAGTAATTTGTGCTTGTTAGTTAGTCTCAGATTTTGGTAACAATTATAAGCAGGCTAACCAACTATAACTAATTCTCCCAGCATTAAATACCCACAAGAGATCATCTTTTCATTTACATACAACCTCACAAATTCAGAGTCATTGCTTTGGTCACTGGATGAAAAACTGATTCCTACTAACTGCGATTATTCACGTGCACACGCGGTGCACTTTAATTAACGTATTTGAAACAAAGAACTTGCCATAAATTTTGAGTAAATAATGCTACTCTCTGAGAATGATTACCAAAAAATTGCTTAAATTCTGAGCATTTTACATGGTTTGTACATCTCTTTTTATACCCACAGTCTCTTTATTCACTGTTGGGGTTATGCCCTTATTTTCTAAGATACGAAGTATATATATGTGTAGCTAATTGTCAATTACAATATCCTATCACAGATGTGAGTCCTAACGGCTAATTGATTGTTGCCTAATTATTGGTTGCTTTCCAATTCTAATAGGGCTATAGCTTATCCAAGATAATTAATAATTGAGAACAAGTTTTTTATCATGTGAGAAAGGGACGTGCTATTTTAAGAGCAATAATTTCAATATTGAGAGCTAAGAGAAATTTTTTGTCAGGTGTTTGGTAATTGGAAGAGAAAAATCGAGTACTTAGCTGTAGGAAGGGAAATAAGAAGTTTGGGCTGTTGGGCTTAGTTTAAATTTTAATAGTTTTCTTTTTCAATATGGCCTGTTAAATGGTCTTTAAAATAAAAAGGAGAATTGCAAGGCAGTGCTAATGGAGACGTTAAGCTCCACTAGAGATGTCAGACTGTCAAAGTAGTTATATACGAATGCTTGCTGTGTGTGAAAACAATCAATGAAATAGAAAATTTTCTTGTTCTTTCGTTTTTTTTTATCTCTTTCTCTTATTCAAAATACACAAAAGAAGTCATATAAGAAATATACAAAAACTAGCAAAAAATCTCAAATTCAGTCACAAGCGCATCTTGGGCTGTGACATTTTTCTTTCTTAATAACCCTATGAGAAAAGTCGTCGTTTGGAAATTCGAACACTGATACTCCAATTTTTATCTCATGAGTATTTAAAGTTTGAAGTTTTGATCTTTATTTTTATCTAAAAGAAAAAAAAAAGCAGATCATGTTGGTCTCAACTACATATTGTATATATTTAGCTTATTAATTTGCTATATGTATCGTGGGCTTAGTTCCCATTTAGTTTCTATTTTGCTTGGGCCAATTATTAGGCCTTTGTTATTTTTCTATTATATGAAACAACTCCTTGCTAATTTGAACTTAAGAGAGAAATATAATTTCATTTTTTTCTCTGGGAGCTTGTGTGTCTCCTTGTCTACCTCTATTTCTCCCAACAACTAGTACCAGAGCGATTTGAGAGGGTTTGTTGATGGGACATCAGGAAGAGGCAAGGAGACGTATCTATTGTGAGCCGCGTGAAGAGAGGATCTGTGAGCCGCGCCAATACCATTGGAGAAGGGCTTCAGTGAGCTCCTCTTGTGCATCGTGTAAAGACCAAGTTGGAGAGGTGCTTGAGTGATTTTCCTTGAACCGCAATTAGACCCGGTTCATATTGATTTTGCTCCTCCAAATATTTGGTTGTATCACGCATATAACTTGGTCTTTAATTTATTCTTGATCAAGTTTGGTCAGTTCCAATTTTTTTTTGAAATCATTTATTTGGAATTTGGTATTTGAGTGGTGGGTTGTTATCATAATTCGGATAATCTGAGACTTCGGTGATTTGATTGGTTTGAAGATTTGTTAATTTGGTATTTGGTTAAAATGGAGGAGAGTAATAGCGATACCATGATTAAATTGTTTTCAACCAATTATTCTATTTTGTAAGTCCCGTATGGAGGATTTGTTGTATTGTAAAGATGTCTATGAATCTGTGACGGGCTTGAAACCCAATGGTACTAGTGAAACCGCTTAGACCACTCTAAATCGAAAGACCGTTGCTTTAATTCGACAGTGGATCGATGATTTGATCTTTCATTATGTGTCAACTGAAACCAATGCTAAGGATTTGTGGCAAAAACTCAAAAACATCTACAAACGAAAAATTGCTCAAAACAAGGTCATTTACATTCGAAAATTGGTTCACATGAAATATCAAGAAGGGTCATCGGTATCGGAACACTTGAGTAAGTTCCAAGATTGTGTGAATCGGTTGACTACCATGAAAATGGTTTTGGACGAAGAGCTACGAGTGTTGATCTTGCTAAGTTCATTGCCGGATAGTTGGGAGACTCTTGTGGTGTCGTTAAGCAATTTGGCACCGAATGGTGTTGTGAACCTAGTCATGGTAAAAGATAGTATGCTCAATAAGGAGTTGAGGCGGAAGGAACTAGGGGTCACTAGTGAGTCTTCGGCTCTTGTCACCAAAAATCGTGAAAGGAGTGTTCATAGAAATTTTCATGGAAATGACAAGAGGGATTAGTCAAAGGCGAGATCGAAATCTAGAAAGGGCATTACTTATTACTATTGCCATAATCTTGATCACATGAAATCAGAGTGTCGGAAGTTAAAAGCCAACTACGATGGTAATAAGAAGGATCAATTTAAAGGCAACAAAGATAGTAATGAGAAGGAGAATACCGCTGAGGTTGCATCCGATGGTGAAGTGTTCATAACTTATGACGATGGGTTTGTGAACTTCACTAGTTAAGACTTCACTTGGGTTATAGATTCCGCGGCCTCATTTCATGTTATTTCTTGACGTGGCTTGTTTACTTCCTACAAGGAAGGTGATTATGGTGTTGTGAGAATGAGGAATGACAGGACTTGTAAAATATCCAGCATTTGGAGATGTGTGCGTGGAGACTAAATTGGGATGCAAGCTAGTTCTCAAGAGAGTTCGACATGTGTTGGATATGAGGCTTCATCTAATTTCGATTAGTGCCCTTGATGATGATGGGTATTAAAGTAGTTTCACTAATAGCAAGTGAAAGTTGATGAAGGGTTCTTTAGTTGTTGCTCAAGGTAACAAGTCTAACTCTCTATATACAACATGAGTGAAATTTTGTGGTGAAGTAAATGCCGTAGAGTGCAATTCAACCAATTTGTGGTATTTGCAATTGGGTCACATGAGCGAGAAGGGTTTAGAAATTCTTTCCAAGAAGAATTATGTGCCTAGCGATGGTACATCACTCACCTCATGCACTCATTATTTGCCGGGCAAGCAACATCAAATAGCTTTCAAGAGAAATCCCACGAGCTTGATTTGATTCATACCGATCTTTGTTCTATGGGAGATAGAACTTTTGATGGTGTTCTTTATTTTGTTACTTTTGTGGATGACTATTCTCGAAAATTATGGGCATATTCTCTAAAGTCCAAAGATTAAGTTGTAGATGTGTTTAAGCAATTGGTCGCGAAAGTTGAAAGAGAAACCGGTCGGAAACTAAAGTGTATTCAATTGGACAATGGAGGAGAATATCATGGGCCATTTGAAAAATTTTGCGAAACCAACAGTATCAAGCTTGAGAAAATCATGCTGAAAACCCAGCAATAAAATGGTATAGCCGAGCGGATTTATCGTATAATTTGTGAAAGAATTCGGTGCATGCTCTCACGTTCTAAGATTTCAAAAGCCTTTTGGGGTGAAGCTCTAAACACCGTTGCCTATTTAATTAATCGCTCTCCTTTGCATGCTTTGAACAGTGATATACCCGAATGAGTGTGGAAAGGTAAAGATGTGGCATATGACTATTTGAGGGTGTTTGGTTGTAGGGCGTTTGTGCATATTCCCAAGGATGAAAGGTCAAAGCTTGATAGTAAGACTAAGGAGTGTATTTTCTTGAGCTATGAAAATGACAAATTTGGATATAAGTTGTGGGATCCAATTGAAAAGTAGTAAGGAGTTGAAATGTGGTGGTGTTCTTTGAGCAAGAAACCATTGACAATACGAAGAACCTTGATAAAGCAAAAACCTCTTTGAGTAACCTTGTTGATCTAACACCTATCTCCAACACTTCAAATGTCGAAACAAATTAATCCAACCAAAACCATGCCACTGAAAACGATATTTCTCAAGATGAAGACAACTTGCAAAACAAAAACCCACATCCAAATGGTGTCCTACAAGTGCAAGGATTGAGGAGATCAACTCGAGAAAGGCAATCAAGCTCAAGGTACTCTCCTAATGAATATGTTTTGCTTGCAGATAGTGGTGAGCCCGAATGCTTTGAAGAAGTCGTGTTGTCGAAGCACAAGGAGAAGTGGATGGAGGCCATGCAAGATGAGATGAAATCCTTGCATGAGAATAACATTTTCGAGTTGGTGGAGTTACCGAAAGGCAAAAAGATACTAAAGAACAAGTGGTGGTTTCGCGTGAAATCCGAGGGCCAAGAGGCAAAGCCGAATACAAAGCTAGGTTAGTAGTGAAGAGATTCGACCAAAAGAAGGGCAATGATTTTGAAGAAATCTTCTCATCCATGGTCAAGATGTCCTCAATTTGTATAGCGCTTGATTTGGCCACTAACATGAATTTAGAGATTGAGTAACTAAATGTCAAAAGTATATTCCTTCATGGTGATTTGGAGGAACTATACATGGAGCAACCCGAAAGCTTTGCTAAAAAGGGGCAAGAACACTTGGTGTGCAAGTTGAGAAAGAGCCTTTATGGCTTGAAGCAAGCGCCTCGGAATTGATATAAGAGGCTTGAATCTTTTATGATTGACAATAATTTTGAAAAGATAAATTCCGATAATTGTGTTTTTGTGAAGATGTTTCCGAATAGTGATTTTATCATTCTCCTATTCTATGTTGATGACATGTTGGTTGTTGAAGGTGATTTAAAGAGAATCAAAGAATTAAAGAAGAAGCTTGGGAAGAAATTTACCATGAAGGATTTGGGATCCGTGAAGCAAATTCTCGAAATGAGAATCACGCGGAATAGGAAGAATGCAAGTTTTGGTTGTCGCAAGAGAAATATATTGAGAATGTACTTCAAAGGTTTAGTATGAGCAAGTACAAACCGGTAGCATCTCCTCTTGGTAATCATTTCAAATTGTCCCTTGATGGTTTCCCCAAAGATGACAAGGAGGAGGAGATGAAAAATGTGTCATATGTGTTGGTGGTTGGTTATTTGATGTATGTTATCGTGTGCACAAGGTTGGATATTGCTCATGCGGTTGGAGTGGTAAGTCATTTTCTTTCTAACCCTAGAAATGTGCATTGGAATGCCGTGAAGTGGATTCTTCAGTATTTACAGGGAATGACTAGCCATTGTATTTGTTTTGGGGGCACAACAAAATCGATGTTGGAGGCATATACGGATGCCAATTGGGCCGATGATATAGACTCGAGGAAGTCTACCTCAGGTTTTTTGGTGTGTTTTGGAAATAGAGCCGTTTCATGGCAATCCAAGTTACAAAAATGTGTTACACTCTCTACTACCGAAACCAAGTACATAGCCATTACGGAGGCATGCAAAGAACTAATTTGAATGAAAAAGTTCTTGCATGAGTTGGGCGTTCGGCAAGAAAGATATGCATTGTTTTGTGATAGTCAAAGTGCAATTCATTTGAGCAAGAATCCAACATTTCACTCTAGGTCGAAGCATATTGAGTTGAGGTATTATTGGATATGCGATGTGCTTGAGAAGAAAGAATTAGTGTTAGAGAAGATTCATACGAGTGAGAATGGTTCGAATATGATGACCAAGTCATTGCCGCCATTGAAGCTTGAAGTTTGTTGTGAAAAGGAGGGTCCACTTGAAGGATTTGCATTATGAGTCGGGAGGAGGAGTTTTTTTTGGGTCCCGATAACATATTGCTATTTAGTTTATTAATTTTCTATATGTATCGTGGGCTTAGTTCCCATTTAATTTCTATTTTGTTTGGGCCAATTGTTAGGCCTTTGTTATTTTTCTATCATATGAAACAACTCCTTGCTAATTTGAACTTTAGAGAGAGAAATTTAATTTCATTTTTTTCTGGGAGCTTGTGTGTCTCTTTGTCTACCTCTCTTCCTCCTTTCCTGTGTATCATTGTTTTGTACCTAGCATCTCTCTCAACAGATTATTACTTGAAAGAATTTGTGCTTGAGAATCATTTAGCATTGCAGCAAAACCTGAGAATCCATGCTTATAGCTGTACACAATTGAATTCACTGCTTCCTCCTCACTGTTTCATGATTCATATGTTAATTTGTTTGATCAATATATATATATGAATTGTTGTAAACAAATGTAACCAGATAACACCAAGATAATGCACTCTATATAATTTCAATTAAGTAAAATGTCAGTATATATATAAACTATAAAATTTAACATCCTTTTCATTAATTATAATTTCATATGTTTTGTAGTAATATATTTGAATTTGCAGTTGTAAACAATGTAGCTAGTTAACATCATGAAAGGCACTCTAACATCTAGCTAATTGGATATTAATTAAAGCAACAACCAATATAGCTTAATTATACACACACACACACACACACACACACACATAGAGTAAAGCTAACGGGAGCTTAAGCTCACTAATACTTTTGATGAATTTAAATCAAAAAACTATCAAAACGATTTCAAACGATAAATTCAAATAGCTCAAAAAATTCTTCATATCAAAATCTTGTAGGATACCAAAATTTTCCATTTTTGGAGTTTTCTAACTATTTTTTTCGATTTTTTCAAAATGGTTCCAAAATAATAATAAAATAATGAATGTTTATATATTAAAATTGGTCATTTTCAAAAAAATCTGAAACAAATACTTAAAAAACTCTACAGATAGAAATTTTTTGTATTCTACAAGATTTTGATATAAAGCATTTATTGAACAATTTAGATTTAAAAATTTAAGTCGATTTGATAGTTTTTTTAGTTGAACTCATTAAGGATATTGGTGAGCTTAAGCTCATGCTAGTTTTTTCTATATATATATATATATATATAAGAGAAAGAAAAAAAAAATAAAACCTTCTGAAAAGAGGAGTTAGCATCCATAGTGAGAGGCCATTACAAGCTTCCCATCATCGTGTCTTTACTCTCCCAGATACACAATGTAGAGCTGAAATTCATAGGAAGTTTTAGACTTTTAGCACCAAAAAGTGTGATATATAATGTATGTGCCATTCTATGATGACATATATATTACTTACTTTGGTTGATGCATCAACTCCATATACAGTTAACTGGAAATTTTGAATGCAGAAGATTGCTGCTAGTATGATAGAAGAGAAAGGTCTTGAATTCATTTTTGTTAGTTTATGCAGAGATATGTTGATACTTGTTTTATATATATATAAACTCAGTAGTCAGAAACTTGTTTATTTTAGGTTTCGATGTCAAGTTGTCTCTTGATATATATAAAATATTTGCATATTTATGATCTGGCCAAAGTCGAAAGTGACGTACGTACCAAGCACCCTTATCCTTTACTGATATGACTTGGCAAAACATGAGACAGTTCAATGTATATATGCTCTAGCTGGAGTATTAATTGAGACTTGGGAATTAATACTGGAGTTCAAAACAAGACTTAGCCAAACTTGGAGGAGTTAAGTTGTACTGATCAGTGTTGGTAGCAATAATTACGAACAGCGATGGAGCTGATGGAAGAAGTACTCCATACACAAATATTGGACAGAATACTTCAACTACACTGCATCATTATTACTTGTATTTTTTTTTTAAATTATTCTTACACTTCAAGTTTTGCGTCTAATGTTTAGTATAAATATTTTTCAAGCAAATACATATTTCAAAATTTAAATTCTATATCCATTAGCTTCAAATACTTACGGTACAAATAAATGATACAGATAAAAGATGCATTTATCACGCCTCTTTTTTTTATTCTTTCTTAAGTTATATGGATGGACCAGGTATGATTACTAGAGTACAGGATGAGTCTGTTCTTAAATTTCAATTTCATCTTTTGACTTTATTATAAATTGTCTGTTTGTAATATGGAATATGAGCAATTGTTTTGCTATTCTTTTTCTATTTGAATAATTTATTCGCTGATAATTTTACCTAGGCGATTGTCCTTCTTTTGCCTTTTTGATGCTTTTCAATGAATTTTAACAATTTTAATTTTTTACAAGCCTCGCCATTTTAAAATCATTTTCTGACTTGCTTTATCTTACTAATTAGGAATTTCATACTTATATTGAGTTTTATTTTCAAAAACTTTTGCTGATTTCTTATGTTTGAAATTTTTTAATTGTCACTCTCAAATGCAGTGCCATTGATCAATGTAATTTATTTTGAATATTGCTGAGATTTCTCTCTATAATTTTCAACTCTGATCTATGTATTACTGTGCCTATTTGAGTTCCTATCTAATGCATATTTTTGCAAATTTGATGAAGGATTCCAAACATTTCCATAGATTCATCCTTAAATTATAATTGTATTAAGTCATTAAGGTATTTATCAGAATATTTCTACATATTAGATCCCGTGCATGCACGGGTTTTATGCTAGTTTTTATAAACACTAAAAGCAAATACAAAATATCAACGCTGATCATGAAATCTTCTACAGCGATTAATATTGACTAATTACTTCACATCCATCAAGATGAGGTCAAAATTATATTGAAAACTACTTATATGTATTAACGATTTAAGACATTTAACTGTTATACTGCAGTCAACCTCTAATAAAATTTTAGCCCCCCCAACCCCTCCCCCCAAAATTAATTTTGTGACAATTAATTACAATTGCATGGATGGAGATGCTCTTGAGTAGATGATTAACAACATTTAATAATTCATATTAAAACTGATATGAAGCAACGTTTGATAATTCATATTAATAAATGCACTTAAAATAGATGATTAACAATGGAAGTAGGTGCCCAATCCACTTCCCCTTTAATACATGAAAACTTTTATATTATTTATCACTTATACATCATGCTATTAGCAATTAAAATAAATGAAAAAATTAATTATTTGAACCAGAATCTTAAAACATGTTATAACATTTAATATATTAATTATTATTTAATTTTTTCCTATAAAATTTAAGATAAAAAGTTATGATATAGTGTCCATTATCTACTACCTGTGATAAATTTCTCCGTTATATCTCTCATTTCATCTACTACCATGATTGTAGGGTTTCATACAAAATGGGTCTCACTTATTATAAGTTATAGATGAAAACCCTTATATATTTTCAAATAAAAAAGAAATTTTGAAGATAAAAAACCATAGTTAACGCTGAAAAAGCTTTAGAACACTGAAACAAATAAGCAACTCTCCTTCAATAGACATGAATAAGTAGAAGCCCCTTGAAGGCATAGAGGGAAGACCCAAGAATAATGAAAACAATTGGCAACTAGGAAAAGGGCCTTATCATATGGTGAGGGGATAGAACCTTATCTACTATATCATTGATTTTTTTTTTTTATTAGACATTAAGATTTTCTTTGAATTTTAAGGCATAGATAGATAAGTACGAAAATGCCTATTAATTATACATTAAGATTCCAACACAATATTGTCCACAAATTTAGTCAAATGGACCAAAATTAATGTCTCTGATGCGGTGCCTCAGACTTTGCATTAGTCATTGACTGGCAATCTGGCGCCATAGCCTAATGTACCTCTTGCATGATTATGCAAATTAAAAATCAACTTAGCCCACTTTTTGATTACCCTAACGGCACAAGTAAACCGTAGGAAAAGCTGAGTAGAGATGGGATGTACAAGAAAGAAAGTCCAAGTGGAATAGCATGGTCAAATAGATTCTTCAAAGTGGAGAAAATTTTTAGTAAGAATATATGGCATTTCTGTAGTCCATTATTGTAAGAATGGATAAGCTAGTAATGAGACTCAACTCATTTTACATCATTTTTTTCCTTCTCTTCCCAAATCCATGATTTCATTCCGTTATTTGGATTGATCTGATACATGCGCGCATGTTGTATTGTACAGGCTGCGCTCACGATTCTCTCAAATTACTCCTGAATTCTTAGCAACATCATCTCATCTCCCTCACTTGAGAGGATATCAGGGGTCAGTTAGTTAGTTAAAGGGATGTACATTGTATAGAAGCAGTAGATGAAGGTCTGGAGAGAGAGATTATCAGATAAAGCCGATTGGAGAAGGCTCTATGGATGTTTAAGTCTGAATCTGCAGCGCGATCGATCAAGAGACTTTCAATTTTACGACTAAGAAATAGACGGCGTAGATTAAAAACAAATATTATCGGTGGCTAAACAACTCCATTTTATTTCATTTGAAAGTTTTTCACCCTAGGTTCTAAAATTATTCATCTAGAATTTGTTATTATTGAAATAAATAAATGATAATTAAAAAATTTTGAGACTCTAGCTAGTGCTATACATATTAACCAGAATTACAAGAGCTTCTACAGAACATGACAACACACCCTCAAATTATGCAGTATCAGCATAAAAATCCTGAATGATGGTACGAACAGCAATCGGAATCCGTACCGAGTGGCTCAAGCTGTCAGACCAGGTCAAGCTTCCAAATTTGTAATCTCCTTGCACCTTGCGATTTGCCACAAAGGTCACCTTAAAGGTTTCTACCCTCTTATTGCTATCAAAAGAGATCAAATTTGGCTCGACGAATACAGTTACTCCAGCTGGAGGCTGTACAAAAGCCTTGTAAGTCGAGTTAGCAGGCCCCACATTGGTAACAGTTCGGAAGACAGAAACAATATCCTTGAGATCCGGTACAGCAATTGATGGCAAATTTAGTGGGTACAGTTCGCCTACAGATGAGTCGCACTCGTCAGATGGGCCAAGAGTGCAGTTGAAGAACTTGGTGTAATCGTTTGGATCTATGTCATAGACTAAACCAGGATCAGCTGCTTTGTTCGGGTCAATGTGACCCCCACCATAGTCAAACGGATCGGCAAGTTTCCTCGGAGTAGACTCAGCTTCTATGGGTACGCCATATGCATCAGCAACATTTGCTGAAAAATTCATTAAATGTAAGTTAGTCTAGACTAATAACAAATTTCATAAATGGGTTTGCCAAAATTGAAGCCATCGGTGGGTGGAATCATGAAAAGTAGTACAAGTGTTCAAATTGGTAGTATTAATTAATGTATCAGGCACCGGCACAACCCTAGAAGAGGAATTAATTAAAGCATATAACAAATTCTAATTTTCAAGTAGATAAGTTGAGAATTAGTTGGTAATCTACTGAAGAAACAAAGTGAAGTGATAATTTTGAACAGACCTGTAGTGACAATTGCAGATTTGATAGCAGCTGGAGACCAATCAGGATGCACAGATTTGACAAGTGCAACAATACCACTCACATGGGGACATGCCATCGACGTACCAGACATAAATCCATAACCTCCAGACATTGCAGCCAGGATGCTCACTCCAGGTGCTGCTATATCAGGCTGTACATTTCATTGAAAACTTTTTAATTCAAGTCACAAGGGGTGTGTTTTTGTGTGACAATTTTCTGCAGTCCCTATGATAATTGTATTACGAAACACATACCTTGAGGATACCAGGAAATGTTGGGTTTGGGCCTCTTGATGAGAATGCTGCAATTTTCGGTGCCAGTACTTGTTCCCCTTCTTTAGTATATGCGGGAGATATTTTCACCAGTGGAACACTGCTCGGGAATTAAACAAGTACATAATAAATTAAACTGAATAGTTCTCAAGCAATATTGGGAAAAACTAAAATATATTGCATTATTTGCAGATTTTTTTTTCGCTTCTTCTACATGTACCTTGTGGAACCAATATAAGCAGAGATTTTGTTTGCTATTTCAAAATCCACCAGAGCGTAAGGGAATCCATCTGTTGGTGAGAGGATATTTACTGTGTATTGAGCATATATGAGACCCCCACCCCCAGCATTAAGTACATTATTCGCTGATTCGACAAAGTTTGACCGAGGTAAAATTTGTGCAACTGCAGTTGGATTATAGCAAAGCACAATCTTACCAGTTACATCCAGCTCAGTTAAAGTAATATTATCACAACTGCAAAGAAAACCAAAGAAAAGAAAAAAGGACAGAGTTCAGTTACTCTTTTTCAGTTTAACAAAATTTGGATTATTGTCTAAGTAAATGTCATGCAAGATTATTTTGAATATATTTAATATATACCTTCCACCATAAACAAGCTCGGTGAAATTGTTATTGTCAGATATTCCACTTTCATAAAAAGCTGACTGACCCTGCAAATGAAAATAATAAACTGACAAAATAAGCAACATATATCTACAAACTAATTTTCTGAAATTAAAATAAGAAACAACCCAATTACATACAATGAATCTCTGACTATTTCCAAGAGTAATAACTGTCGGGAAAGACCGATCCATCGTGCTAGCGGCCACAGATATTACCCAAGGAACATTATTTTCTACACTGTACGGTGCAGGCCCATCATTTCCAGCTGCGAAAACTACAGTAATTCCTTTTGCAACGGCATGCAGTGTTCCAGGAATCTCATTAGAGCCACCAAGAGACATAGATAAGATATCAACACCATCATTTATCGCATCATCTACGGCTGCAAGAAGCCCGGCACTACGGCATGAGATTTGTGGGCCCCAGCACGCCTTATAAACAGCTATCCTGGCACGAGGGGCTCCACCCCTGACAGATCCAGCAGCCAAGCCATGGAAGCTTGTGTTCCCTACTAGGTTACCTGCAACAAGGAAGTAAGAATGAATTTATTCTGGCTTAAAATCCTTTTTCTTTTTCAGTAATATATTGGCTATATCCTGTCATATTTTCCTGATGAGTGATGAGCATATCTTGTTATCTAACTTATACGATTTAATATAGTTGATCAAAATATTCTACAATGTAACTTAACAAAGATGATGTCATATCAAATTAATGTTAGACAAAATAACATAATTGACCTGAAACATTAATTAGTATGCACCCAATCATTAGGAATAAATGGAAGAGATGCAGAGTGCACGTTCAAGTCTAAAGAGAAAACCCTTACCTGCTGCTGTGGAGGCAGTGTGGGTCCCGTGGCCATTGTAGTCTCTCGGAGACGAGTATTCCCCTTTGAGGTCACTGGAAGGCACATCTTTGGCATACCAACGTGCACCAATGATTTTATTGCTGCAGTTGCTTGCACCAAATGAGTCGCCAGTTTGACATATGCCTTTCCACCGTTTTGGTGTGGGTCCAAACCCGGTAGCATCAAAGCTATTCGATTCTGGCCAAATACCTGTTGAAATTTAAGAGATGCCCTTCTCAGATAACCACATAATAATTTCCTTTTCATTCATAGTAACTCTGTGAGGAAGTTCATTAATTTGGACATGGCTTTCAGAGAATAGAGCAACACTGCCTATGCGGCAAACTAAACTTGAAGCATCAAACACAATCATATGAGGAAGAAAACATTGTTCAAGGAAAAATATAGAATGCTTTTGCACTGAAGAATTTATATTGGAAAGAGCATTTCATAGCAAGAGCTAGCATCGATGTAATCAAGGTTTCAGATTCAAGCATTTGAAAGGATTGCAACTAAATGAAAATGTAACCTGAGTCTATTACTCCAATAATTACATCTTCTCCATAGTTCCCCTTCTGAAGTAGTGTGTTGTCATCTTTGGAGTAATAATTGAGTCCGAGAAAGTCCCAGCTGCGTGTTGTGTGTGCTGTAAACTTGCGATTGGGTGTTACACTAATCACATCGGGCATTTCTATTGAAAGTAGTAAAAGAAAAAATGAACGTTAATTTCTATTTGTTGAGTATTGACTCATTCTAGAAATGGTTTGTCAGCTAATTATATAAAACTCTGACATTATTGTCTCATTGTTTTAATTACTTGTTAACATCATGTTTTCTAGTCTCAGATTCTGGTAATAAGCCGGCCGGCGTTCAAACTGTAACTATACACACGGTTGATCACTCTAATTAATTAGCTTTTTTGAGACAAAGCTTGCAATAGATTTAATAGTAGATATTACCTGAAAGAATTTGTGCTTGAGACTCATTTAGCATTGCGGCAAAACCCGAGAATCCATGCTTATAGCTGTACAAAATTGAATTCACTGCTTCCTCCTCGCTGTTTCACATATTTGAGCATTACTTTATGCAGTTATATATTTGCTTTTGTAATCATAAACAATGTAGTTATCTAGGTAACATCAAGAAAGACGCTCAATATATGTAATTCCATTTTAATTAATTAGAAACTAAAGCAAGAACACATAGTTATATACCTTCCAAAAAGAGGAGTTAGCATATCATAGTGCGAGGCTGTTACGAGCTTCGGATCGTCATGTCTCTTCTCTCCCAGGTACACAATATAGAGCTGAAATTCAGAGAAAGTTTCAGCAAGAAGAAGTATGATATATATATAAGCTATATATGTGTCATCTTTGACATATAACTTACTTTGCTTGATGCATCAACTCCATGTACTGTTAACTGGAAAATTTGGATGGAGAAGATTGCTGCTAGTATGACAAAAGAGAAAGGCCTTAAAGTCATTTTGTTATGTTATGCAGAGATGTGTTGGTATGATGGTATCTGGTATATATATAACAACTCAATACTCGGAGAGTTGACAAGTCTCCGTCCCCTTCGTTCTTTATTTTTTTCTTTACTAGCCTCTTGATATAACATATATAATGAAACTTCCCATATATGTGACCGGGCAAAGTCAAAAAGGATGTACGTACCAAGCACCCTTTTTTTATTACCAACATGACTTCGCAAGCTCTTCTGGGGGTACTTTTCTCAAAAAAAAAAAATGACTTGGCAAGACATGACCGAACCCAACCAAACTAAGCTTCTAGGATCCTCTTCCAAGTTTTTTTAATTAAAAATTGTTTAGAACATATTAGTGATATATTTTATTTTTTTATTGCATTTTATATTTTCTCTTTTGAAAAGAGATCAGATGCCAAATCTTCTAGTATCAAATATGTGCCAATTAAATTAAATTTTTGATAATTATCTTTTAGACTTAATTAAATATTATATTATATTATATTATATGAGTCTAGTTACGGTACTTCTATAAGCATTTTGAGTTAAATGCTTACAGGTCAAATATTTTTATTTATTTTTTAGCCAAATAAAGCTATCTTTGAAAATTCAAAAAAAATAGTTAAAAAACTCTAAAAATGGTAAATTTTGGTATTCTATTAGATTTTGATATGAAGAATTTATTGAGCTACTTAAATCGAAATTTTAAATACAAAAACTTAAATTTTGAATCGTTTTTCGGCCGAAACGCTAACAATAACATATTAGCAAAACTCTAAACTCTCTCTCTCTCTCTCTCTCTCTCTCTCTCTCTCTCTCTCTATATATATATATATATATATATATATATATATATATATATAATATTTTCTATTTTTAAGATTTCTTTAAATTTATTTGAAAGTTCATTATCAATGTTAGTATCATAGATAGACTTGAGACTTGAATTAACAAGTTGAAACAAGATATATATGACCCTACAAATAATAGAAAAATATTAATATTTGAATGTCAAAAAATGGTCATTTTTAAAAAATCATTAAAAATAGTTCAAAAACTCTAAAAATGATAAATTTTGATATTCTACAAGATTTTGACATGAAGAATTTATTGAGCTACTTAAATTAATATTTTGCATACGAAATTTTGAAATTTGACCCGTAAGCGTTTCGAACCGAAATGCTTATGAAAGTATATTAGCCAAACTATATATATAGAGAGAGAGAGTAAAGCTAGGGCGAGCTTAAACTCACCAAGAGATTTGATGAGTTTAACTCAAAAACCTATAAAATCAATTTCAAATGAGAAATCTAATTTGCTCCAAAAACTCTTTATATCAAAATCTTGTAGAATACAAAAATTTTCTATTTTTAGAGTTTTTTAAATATTTGTTTCGGATTTTTTTCAAAATGACCAATTCTAATATATAAACATTCATTATTTTATTATTATCTTGGAACAATCTTAAAAAACCCAAAAAAAATAGTTAGAAAACTCCTAAAAAGAAAAATTTTGGTATCTTATAAGATTTTGATATGAAGAATTTATTGAGTTATTTAGATTTGTCATTTTGAGCCATTTTGATAGTTTTTTTTAATTAAGCTCACGAACCTCCTTGGTGAATTTAAACTCACGTTAGCTTTAGTCATATATATATATATATATATATATATATACACACACTTATTTGTTAAAAATAAGTATATTATATTTCTTTGCCATATTTATTTATTATTTTCTCTAAGTACTTAATGATCAAAATAGATGAAATACTTAAACAAAATAGAGATTTATTCGGTGATGCCCCAATTAAATAAGCACAAATTTATTGGCAAATGATTAAATTGTTTGGAAACAAATTACCAAAATATATCAGAATTTCAGAGCTACGTATAATTTTGTTGGATATTCTTACCAGAGTTACATTTTCTGGATTTGTAAACTTTTTCTCCATTAGTTATTATCGTCACTAATTTAAATCTTGTTCCTATTAAAAATTATTTGGTTGACTAATTCCACTCAACAGACACGTTAGCTATCCCAAACGAATAATTACTCATATAAAAAATTAATTTCAATCCTATCTAAACTGCATAATTAAAAAGCAACTGGCTCTGATCAAATTGAAGCTCGGTTTGACTAATATTAAAAATGTATGTCATTACATATGCAAGCGCCGGCCTGATGTAATATAAGAATAACAAAATCCCTGGATTTATCAAAAAAGAATGAGTGCAAAACTGTACCCCAAAAAAAATATTCAAAATTATCCCCCAATTATTTTTACTATAAACGGTAAACAGTTAATTAGTATACCAAAAATAGAAAAAATGTGTTCAAAATCGTCCTAGTATGAAAGTATTTATATCTTATTGTATAGTATTTATATCTTATCATAGATATGTTAATACTATTGATCAAAAGGTGTTTGAACCTGATCATGAAATGTGTTTATATCTGATTAAGAGGGTGTTTATACTTAGTCGAGCGGGTGTTTATACCTAATAAGTGAGTGTATCTGATTATTGAGGTCACATTGTTACAGGCTACGGATCGTAGTACAATGTTGCAGGCCGTAGCACCAAGCCTCAAAATCAAATGTGAAATATCCCCAGTGTTTATATTAATACACATTAGTATTTATATCTGATCATATAAGTATTTATACCTAGTTATTTGAGTATTTATACATGATCATGAAATGTAAAATTTGCCAAAAATAAAAAATATAACTAAAAAAAAGTGCTGAGATGGAATAATTAGGGATGATTTTGGGGGGTAGACTTTGGAAAACAAAAAAATTTCTCAAACCCTAAATTCAAAAGTTTAATTTCAACAAAGAACTCTAGATTCAAAAGAAACCGGTTTCATATTGGTAACGTTGTATAAAATTTCATCCTGATATAAAGTTTGTTATCAACGAAATCTATAAGTAGTTTCATAATTGTCAAGGCTGACTCAAACATATATTAAACGAACAAACAAAAGAAAAAAGATGAGATAAGGAAAATGTTTGGGAGATATCAAAATTAATATCAAAATCGATACCGATTTTATTATTCATATTAACTACTTTATTATGCAACTTATTTTTAATAATATTTTTATTATTCAATTCAGATACCACTAATATGAATAATAACTCACTTAAATTGAATAATAAAAGTTCTGTACAAATAAATTATATAAATAAAATTATTAATATAAATAATAACTTATTTAATTTGAATAATAAAATTAATATCAGTTTTAATATCAACTATAATATCTATATATCAGCTCTCCCAAACCAAAAGATAACTTCCCCCGTATCGAAATCCCCCAGTTCTCTCCCCGACTCACTCTATCCCACTACTTCCTCTAACGGTTCATATTTGTTCTCAAATTTTTCATCTCTCCGATGCATTTATTTCCTTCCGCGCCTCTTTCTTCTTGTCATGCCTCACTCTTCTCCTTGTAGTTTTACGTTCTCCGAATGGCTTCTCGATCTCCGCCAACCCCTCTTATGCAGCCTTATATATCGCTTCACCAAACCAACCTAGATCTCGTCTCTATCTCTGTAATCAACCTCTCCTCCGCTGTATTTTTCACACGTGGCACCATTTTTATCTCCCCCAACCTCTATGTGGTCCCAATGGTGTGACTAAATTTAACTGAGCTTAGACTTGATTAGTTAAATTCGAGAATCATAAGTTCTCCTAAATGTTAAATCAATTCCTCATTAAAGTTCGTATGGAAGAACTTTGTCTTAATATCCTCATTCACATTTTTTTTTCTCTTTTCAATCCGAATTTGAATTAGAGCCGTCGTGCTCTAATTGGAAACATTTATGTTCCAATTGGAACAAGCTCTGGTTCTAAATCGAGTCCATCTAAAACCCAATCCTGTTAGGAGGAAATAATTCTAAAGATGCAGTATGAATTGAGACCATCTCATATTCTAAATTGTGCAACAAAGGACTAGCAGAACCATGTAAAAGCAAGGGGGAAAAAAAAAAGAAGATCCAGATCTTAGCTTATAAATTTGACATACAATGATTTAAAATGTTTATAGCAAATGAATATAGGCTCATCTAAACTTGATACTCTAATAAATGAATGTGCAGGGATCATAAGTTAGGATGAACTTGTCAATATGTTATGAGCAATATTATTTTAATATGTTTGAAAGTCAGTATGACATAAGCTACATATAAATGTTGGTACAAGCTAGTCACTATTATTACTTTCTTAATTAGATATTAAGACTCGATTTACAAAATATTTATATTTTTTATCTGCATGGCATGCTATAAATTGCTTCCAAATGCTTGTTTTGTAAATATTAACATTTTCATATTCTAGTATAATGATTTATGTCAATAAATATTATAACTTATCATGTATTTGTCCAAATTTGTTCTTTAGTATTAAATCTCTCAACTTATAGTATAGTAACTTTAGTATATGAAATATTAATATTTTATATTGGCGGACTGGTAGCATGCTAAAAGAATAAGGATTTGCATTATCCCAGTCTAAAAACATATAAACAAGTCATAGTTATTACTTTCTTAATTATGTGTTAAGTCCTGATTCACAAAATATTAATACTTTACATCTGAATAGCATGCTATAAACTACTTCCAAATGCTTGTTTTATAAATATTAATATTAATGCTTTCATTTTCTGATATAATAACTTGTGTCAATAAGTATTATGACTTCTCATATATTTGTCAAATTTATGTTTACTATTAAGCTTTTGGACTTACAGTATAGTGACTTTAATATATCATATATTAATATTTCGTATTGACGGACAACTAGCATGCTAAGAAAAAAAGAAAACTGCATTTTTTTTACCGTGTAAAAGCATATAAATAAGTCATTATTATTACTTCCTTAATTAGGTATTAAAATTGTCTGTGTATTGTTCAAATTTATTTCTTTAGTATTAAGTATTAAGACTTTAAAAACTTAATTTAGTGATTTACATATATTCAGTATTAATATTTTGTGCTAGCTAACCAACAATATGTTGCTCACGGTGAAAAATTATGAAATGTGTTAAAAAATACTGAAATTGCACTTTTTATTGTTTCAAATATATAAATAATTAACTATTATTACTTTTGTAGTTATATATTAAGACTAATTTTGTTTTGTTTAAATTTATATTTTTTAGTATGAAGTATTAAGACTTTTATTACTTATATAATGACTTACATATATGCAATATTAATACATAGTACTGGCATATCAACAATATGTTGCACAAGATGGATCAAGTATTAATACTTCCGTCTTCTTAAGAATGTGGAATCTTGGTCAAACTATAGGATTTTACTAGAGAATTTAATTTGGGGCATAATTATCACGTTCTGCAAGGAAAAACGGTCATACAATCTCATTTTATTTTAGTCAGGTATGATGCAACTTCCACATACTATTTGATAATTCAATCTTGTTAGGTTTTGCAGAAATACGAGATTTATAATGCAAGTGCGAAACAGAAATTTTAAAAAAATTTAATACACTAAAGGATCTACTCATGTAGTTAAAATCAAATCGAATATAAAATACAAACAACTTTGTACTTTTATTTTACTGGAGCTTTAGCGATAAACACCGATGCGGTTACCTATTACACCATCAAGGTTTCAACGCAAAAATCCTCTGTCAGTATCCACCTGAGAGCTGTTAGACACCGACTAACTCCTTACTAGTGGAGAACTTCGTCGACGGTGCTCAACATCCAAAACTGATTTTCATATAGTGAAATAATAATGTTTCACTGTTCTACGCTAATCTCATTAGTGTTTTGGGGTATAATGGATGTTGTAAAACAAGGGGTATGCACCCCTTTATAGAGGCAAGGCTGACATGGGTCATACCGTGACACCACGTATGGCACTGCAATTCAACCCTTGATG
The DNA here is from genome assembly GCA_037678475.1 of x Bolboschoenoplectus mariqueter. NCBI lineage: Eukaryota > Viridiplantae > Streptophyta > Magnoliopsida > Poales > Cyperaceae > x Bolboschoenoplectus > x Bolboschoenoplectus mariqueter. The sequence continues at coordinate 694,811 of CM075281.1, forward strand.
TCGGTCAACCAATTTTGCTGACTTTTCCAATGTGTTATGGCCCGTAATAGTTATGTTACAGCCCATAACACATAGGTATGTGTGCCCAAGTCAGCTCCAATGTCAGCAGGGCGACTTAGCTGAGTGTTAAGGCTTGTAGCACTTCCTATTATGGCCCATAATACTTCATTTGCACACCGTAACATGTACATACATTGCAACCCATAGCAACTCTTGCTGCGACCCATAACACCCTTGTTACGGCCCGTAACGCGTTGTGTCACAGCCTGTGATACTGTGTTACGGCCCACAGCAACCCTTGTTGCGGCCCGTATCACTTCCTTCTGAAGCCCAGTTTTGACATAGATGTGTATATCTTAAACGTTGCGTTAAATTCACCATCCCATGATATTACTCAAGCATCACATATTCGGTCTGGTTCACTTTCGTTTGGTATGACCCAACGAGATTTATGTCATTTGGTAATAGAGTCAGAATCATTCTGATCTATAAGATATGAGCGGCATCTAGCAATGTACATCGTACCTATCCAGACGACACAAATGATATATACCATATTATTCCACAATCTGTAAGCAACATTTGTCTTGTGCCAATTTCTTGTCACATGATATCCCGAATGAATTCAATGTAAGCTTGTGTCATCCTTACAGATTTATTCTTTTCTTTATTCCCGAAATGACTTTAATAATTATGATTAACACTTAATCATATATGTACAATTACTAAATCGTTTTATCAAGTGGTCAATAGATATCATCACTCATATACAAACTTATATGAGGGACATCAGTATTCTTGATAAATATATTCCCTCCGCATAAGAGATACGTACCGAGGTAAGATATGTATGGCTGCAAATTACGTGCATCTGTGTAATTAAGTTGATAACAATTATCATATGATTTGTGAAACATAACCATCACATTAATTCACACACCGACTTTTATCTGTCAATTAGTGCTCTTCTCTAATTGCTAAACTTGAAGATATAATTTAGAATAATCTTTATGTTTTATTATTAAGTTTCACATTTCAGGTTCTCAACCTAGAAGATCAATAAATAAATAAAATTTAAGGAACACAATGAAAATATATATCAAATATATAAATCATTCAGATTATATGAACCAAATGTATTTAATTTCTATATCACTACACTAACAAATCTATCCTTTCTTTCTATGTTTATTGAATATATAGTTGAATTCATATGTTTAGTAGGTGTACTTGAATTTATATGTTTACACAACAAAAACATATTGAAAAATTTTATCAGTTAGTCTTAGTCCTGCACTTGAAAAATATTTTGAATTGTGTGAACGCCCAAATTATTAATTATGTATGATCTTTGAACATATATGTTTAGAAAGCAGCCATAAAATTGCTAAATATTTTAAAATGTAGGTGTCGTTGTTAAAAATTTTAAATTCAGAAATAGTAAAAGAAAGAAAGTTCCACAACATAATCTAGCGCGTCCAATTTGAATTAAGTACTTACAAGTTACAAGAAGCTGTGTCCACAAATTTTGCATTTTTTTTCAAGGACTAATTGGCAATATATGGATGTATTGCCATCTCACTTGCAAATGAATTTGCAAACGTTGATATGGTGCTTGTGGTTTTAATTACAGGAATATAGAAAATTTGCTAATTTAGTAGTCTTAGCAATATTATTAAATTAGCGAATTGTCTAAAAATGCGACATAAGTTTGAAAAATTACTTTACAAGTGATATGAACATCTTCATCCCTCCAATTAAAAAAATATACTATTTTTTCATTAATTATGAGAATTAATAATTTTTGTCACGTCAACAAAATTGAATTGTAGCAATGAAAATATTCTGAAATAATGTGAAGACAATTATTAGATCGTTCATGTGGAGAAATAAATTTAAATTTTACAATTGTAAGATTGCATGTGCTCTAACCTAGTGAAAGCAAGACTTTCAATAAAATATGGTCCCTAGTTAGGACAACGTTGCAAAGCATCTTTATCCCACTTGTAAATGATTTGTCAGTTCACAAATCCGAAACTCAAATGAGAGGTCTTTTATGAACATTTAAATTTGAATAATTTTGACCCTCATATTTATCTCAAAAAAATAATTTGCTAGTTTTAGTATAATTTTAGGTTGTTGGACACTTATTTATTTAACAATCTTGCTAAATTAGTCAATTTTTCTAAAATATTTTATCAACACGTGTAATTCATTTATTTTTAGTATAATTTTAGGGTTACAGGACACTTGCTAATTTAACAATTTTATTAAACTAGTAAGTTTTTCTAAAATGTTTTATCAACATGTGTAATTCCTTTGTAAATGATATTAGTATTTCATCCCTACAATTACAAAAGATTTTTTTTTACTAACTAAAAATTATCATTCCAGCTAATTAGCAATTGCATGAATGGAAGCATTTCGAATTTAATATGCTAAAAATTACTAAATTGAAATGATATTAGTATTTCATCCCTACAATTACAAAAGATTTTTTTACTAATTAAAAATTATCATTCCAGCTAATTAAGCTAATTAGCAATTGCATGAATGGAAGCACTTCGAATTTAATATGATAAAAAATTGCATGAATGGAAGCATTTCGAATTTGACATGCTAAAAATTACTAAATTGATAATATAACAAATAAAATCAATGTAATTGTAACAACAGAGAAACGCGTCATCAAAATACACATTCAACTTTGATGTCTCCATGAGTTATCTAAAACAGTTAAATTGCTTCTAAACATCATTAGCATGCGCTGAACATCCCCCCAGAAAAGTGCCTTCTGCGGCTCTTTCGTTTTTGAAGTCGCAATTGATTCTGCATATTGGTTGCTATTTATATAGGTGTCGGAGTGCTCCTGTTTTCTTCTTTTGTGCTGTGGGACTAATGAGGCGCACAAATCTGAGTTCCGGAAATTCCTGTTTTTCCGTTGATGCAATATGCCAAGTGGGTACAGATTACAGAAATGCAGAAAACCATATATATTTTACCCTGAAGCAAAAAAGACTGTTCCTGTTCTTGACAGAAACATTTAAAATAATTATCTTATTTGTCTTTTCCTTTTGTTCGGAGAAATGACATAGGCCATTCCTATTATTCCCACATTTTTTCAATATAAATGAATTATTTAATTATGTTTTTTTTTGTATAGTCTTATTTATTGAAATTTATTTTTTTTATAGTTAAATCTTTATATTATATTTTATATGTATATCATAATAAAATGGATTTACATGTTATGTTATGAATGAGCCATGGACTTTTAGTTTATTCATAATTTTACGTGTGTTTATATTGCGCATGAGATATGTTGAAATTGAATTAAAACAAAAAAAATGAATTTCAATCACTACAATATATATTGTGTCTTTCTATTGAATGAAAATTTTTAATTTATTTATATATAGTAGCACCCGTATCTTTAATTTTTAACAATTACCGTACCGCCACACCGTATCGTATCGTATACAAGACCCGCATCCGCACCTGTGCAACATTGCCAGCCAGTGAAGTTTGAAAGCACTTGCACATCATTTCGCTCTCGTTAGACAATACTTTTCATTTTATTCCATTTAACTCGTCAAAACCCTACCAGAGTTTAGATCAAAAATTCACAATAAAAAATGATCAGATTTTGGTGCTATATTGTCAGTAGCTTGCCTCAAAATTTCAGAGAGATCAAAAAATATATATATACTTTTCAAGATACAATAGCAGCCACGGTAAATTTATATGGTCAGAAGGAAATGGTGGCTGAGCTCAAGTAGTACAACATGTCATCGACTACCAGCATCTAACAAATGAAGGCCAGCTTGCATATTTACCAAAGGAACCAAAGTATTATTTGTTTGCAGATGAAGATACATGGTAACCAATAATAAATAAAAATCTGTGATACACAGGATTAATTAGTACATCACTTGAAAGGAATGGAAAAGGCGTTAAATCAATCTAACAGAGAAACTAACTATATCTCCTTTCTACTTTACTTGAAAAAGCAAGGGATCAAACAAATGCAATCAGTTTAACCCATTTTAGACTAACAGTTGGAGAAAAGTAGCTTGAGAATTCAATTTGAAACAAGAGTGACTTGCACTGAAATTTCAATACACAAGAACACAATAGCAGATTCATGTTCAACCTATAACAGCAAGACAAAGTTGCTAAAAGCCTATTAATCCCATCGAACATAAACAAAAGCTCTAATTCGAGCAAAGAATCGGGGAATTGTGGTAAAAAAAAATTTCACTCCTATCAGAATTCCCAACTAAAATGAACCACTTTATGTAAACAAAAATCATCCTAGTCCTCAATTCGCAATCCCATTAACTAAATTTAAAAATTATTTTAGTATCTAATCACCAACAAATATAATAGTTGTAACAAGAAATGCAAATCTATATTCCATTGACATAATGTCAACTGACATTCACATAATCAACTCAATAGCCAAATTTCACCAAAGAACAAACAAGCCAAGAAACACTATCAAATTTGCTGCAGGAGAAGTAAACGTTGTTCTCGCTTAACATAAACCAAAGCAATTGGCAAGTAGCATTAGGTTATGAAATACTCCTTTATTATTACATAAAAAGAAGGAGAAACACCTAAAAAATCACTCACATAAACTTCCTCAGAGGCCGGCGTGCATCCTCATCTTGCATATGCTGTGATGGCAGAAAGACAAAATCAAATATGTTCCATGTAAACATTTAACAAGTAAAATTTTACCATAACAGTGCAACATGTCAAAAACTAAAATATAAACACAAACGCACACCCTGATATATCATGTATATACTAAACAACATTGGAAATATCATGTTCTTACTACAAGAGAAATTTTTCCTATGCACGTCCTCTGAGAATTAATTTAAAGGAGGCCAAAAGCAATGTCCTCCTCCACTGATTATTAATATGAAAATGAGAAAGAAATGAGGGACATTGTAAAGATATTAGAAGAGCGAGGTGTGTTTTTTGTTATGTCTACAGAGAAGAAAATGGTAATTCTGATAACCAGGATAAACAAGTTTTCTAGGACACCCACACACAAGCTACTCCTAGTAAGTAAAAGCTTTACAACTAGGACTTCTTTTATATGCAACAAAACAAATATAACAAAAAACACAGCTTTGGTAAGGAAATTGTCACAGCTGTTAATAGTAAGGATATATTTAAAAGAGAAAAAAGAAAGATTGAATGCCTCCTTATCAATTTCATATATATATGTAAGCAATTCAAGTCTCAACACTTTCATAACATGAAAGTGCAACAATTACAACATTTTGCACAGACATATTATGCACTGATCCTGGTTTGCACAATCAATGGAAGTAGCATAAACATAACAGATTAAGATGGCAAGGGGTAATCTAGAAACAAATTGGAATTTGCATCATAACATCAACATTGAACTAAAGCACGATCTAGACACATGACAACTTCTCATTTTGGATCCATTCTTTATCTTTGCAGATAAAGAACCGGGTAGAATTTGATAAATACTCAAATGCATCTAGCCCCTTATTCCTCAGAAGAAAGCCGTTATTTCAAAAGAAAAAATATCTCTTCAAATAAACAATGAAAATCATCCAGTTAAAACTAATTGCCATACTAAGATATTAAGGCAGATAAAAATTCCTTCATAACTACAGAAGGCATCACAATGCAGCTCTTTAGTAATTTGACACTAATTTATGAGAACACACACCATCTGATGAGAACTAAAGGCAATTAGGCTCCTCTATATAAAATTTCTTAGCAATTAGGACCTTATTTCCTGCCAAAGCCTACAAATTCTATCTTTTCCTTCCTCGGATGGGCAGTATAACCAAACCAGAAAGTCAAAACCTATCCTTAGTTGTTTGCAACATGCATATAGAGCTTGATTTCTACTTATCCAATAAAATCCAGCACGAATAAAAGGAGAATAAGTGCGGGCTTATGCTGTACAGATTGGAGGCAAAATCCTTGTCAAATTAGATCTCTAAACAGTGAAACCCTAACCCAACCTACAGTTCATGTCTCAAGTTATTTAAGAATCGGTAATACAGCAGATGGTTTGACTCAATTTGGAAGGAAAGAAAATGGAAAAGCTGTTAAATAATCATAGATACGAAGAGAGATAAGATCGTACGAATTCGCGAACGACGCCTTTGTAAATGAGGATCGGGAGGGCGACGCCGAAGAGGCCGACGATGGCTAGGTTGCGCCGGGTCCAGCGAAAGTTGAACTCCAGGTTCTCGCGGCCGGCGTTCCAATCCTCGATCCACTTGTTCTTGTTCACCTCCATTCCTCCCCCCATGGCTTCTCTCCTGTTTTGGTACTAGCTCTCTCTCTCTCTCTCTCTCTCTCTCTCTCTCTCTCTCTCGATCTGAGCTTTTGGAGCCGGGAATGGAGTGGCAATGGAAGCTGGAGAGAGAGAGAAAGGAGACGAGATAAGCGAACTAACGGGCCAGGGATTCTCTATTGGGTTTTGTTCGTTCTGTTGGACGGAAGCCCAAACGTAGATCCGATAACGGGGTACAAGTATAACGGCTGGTTTTCGCATTGGGCCAAAGTGTTGATCAATTGTTGTATCCATTTGTTTATTTGTTGGTCCGTTTTAACTCTGTGTGTGTGTGTGTACCTGATTAAGAAATTCAAATGGAGCATTCAAGTTATTCCAAGAAATATTTGAAAAATACATTTGTAAATTGTGGAAATAGATGTGCTATTATTCTTCATCACTATGTTACAAGGTCTTGGATAAACCAGAGGCGAGTTTCTACTGGTGTTTTTAAATGCGGCTGCCACATGGACCGCATATGCGGTAGAAGATCCGCACTGAGAATTCCATGAGGTCAATATATGTGGATCTATCTCTGCTGCCACAGAAAATCAGCAATGAGCTGAATAATCACTTGTGATGGATGTTAATCGCATACATATTATATTCATATCCGAATAAAATAGTACAAAATGAAGAACCTTTATATTGAACTGCATATATACCACCACCACCACCACCACCACCACCCCCCCCCCCAAATAGAAATCCACATATACCGTGTACAATGACTATCCGCATGCATATTAAAAACCACATTTTAAAACACTGGTTTCAACAGATGTACGCGTACAATTTTGCTGTTTTTTTTTTTCATAACACTGACAGCCCTTCTGTAAATATGTCCTCCATGTCACTTCGTATTGTTGAACCTTTTTCCGTTTTCAAGTTTGATCAGAAAGAAGACTAAAATATAACCAGGAGGAAGATTTAACCCCGACCAAATGGATTTGCAAAATAGCCAAGAAGAAGGAACTTTATTTTTCATTCGTGCATGCAATAAAAAAAATGCACATTTAAGAGAAAAATAAAAGTAATATAGCCTAAGGTATTTCAACTCAGGAAGAAGACTAAAAAAATTTTCAACCTTGCTCTCAGAAAACCAGTACACAATGAGTACTGGTCTGTATCATAAACAAACCATTACATTTTACAACTTAATTATTTGAGCAAAACCAGTCTTCTGCACTCTAAACCACTTGTACAGTAAATTGGCTTTCTATAAACACAAATACACACATTTTAGGATAAACCAAAATTTGACAATGCTGACTGGAACAGAGAAGCAAATGCATCGGAGGCACTAGCATCATCAGCTTTGACCTTTATTTGTGCCTTCGCTGAGGCAGTGTTTACAATACACTCCACCAAAAAGAAAGAAGACGAACCATCCTTTTGTGCAAAGAAAAAGAACTTGTAGTTTGGAGGCTGACCACCAGATGCAATGCACTGGATTGAATTGTTTTGCATGTGTCTGATAAGAGATTGAGGTGCCGTCAGAGAGGCCACACCTTGAATGCTTAAAGTAGATTCCTGCACAAACCAAAAATAATGTTTAGTATATTGTTAGCGTCCATACACACTCCCTTTAATGGCAAATCAATAACCAGCTAGAAAACTCCTGGTACAGAGTCTCAACATACATACAAAGTTGATTAATCAATAAATTAAAAACTGACAAACCTGTGAAGAGGATACAGTAAGTTGGCTCCATTTCTTCTGGAAGGTACCAGGGTCTAATACCGGCTTTGAGTTGAGGCTCAGGACAGGAGGCGGAGGTAGTGCAGGGGTATCCAGTACACCTAGTCCTAGAAGGTCATCAATAGCAAAAGTTGCTGTCTGGGAAGTTGAACTGGGTGCAAGAGCTGACAAAGAGCTGTTAACATCAGGAGGGGCACTGTATGTAGAGGGATTTGACCCATTCCGGGTAGGCCGACCATTTTCTTCTTTATCTGATGTGCTTAGGAGAAGATCTTTATCATTTTCTTGGTATCTCTGAGCCAAAGGTATGGCATCATCACCTGTATCACCTCCTATCGCCAGGTTCGAGAGATCCTCTGAGAACTCGAATGGTCCACGGTGCTCCTTGTCCGTGAACAAATATGATGGCTGCAAATTAAACCATGCAATGATGACATGTGCTTGTTGTTCTTTTAATTTTTACTCTCTCTTCCTTATTGTACTAATTTAAATAACATCTAGGCAAAGCCTACTCTCCGAAAAGAAACATGCAAATAATTAATTAGTTTAGTTGATCTGCAGGGTTTGAGAGCTCCCTTGTTTCCTATGGTAAGCTTTTTTAACATGTATACTTTCCCATTGCAAGACAGTAATACTTGTGAACTTCAATAATTTGATGGGTGAGCTTAACTACTGTAGTAAAGTCTAATCCAAAAAAATGAAGAATGAAGGAACTAATTTTAATAATAGAAATTTTAAAATAGTTAAAAGTGTAACCTTCTGATAGACTACGGATAGGGAATTAAATTCATCAAAAATACGATCTTTCATTTCACTGCTTTGAGTATCAGCAAAGACTGACACAGCTTGCTTTGGTGGATTCACAACACGCTCGGCAACAGCCACATCATATTGCAACAGTCTGTAGTAGAACAATGCACGGTCATGTACATCCTAAAACAAGCACGGAGGAGACCATCTATTAGCCAAAGAATAAGCACACTTATAATTATGATAAAGAAAAAATCTACATTTTATGTATTTTTTATGTATTTTAGATTACTTGGTGGCTATCAGCTAAACCAGCAGCCAATGCAGCTCCTAAGGCTTTTTGAGTCTCTGGTGCCCTCTTAAAGAAACACTTCATTACTGCTGTCAGCAGATGCAACCGAACCTGTACAGTAGCACAAACATTTCAGTCTTAGGTTGACTTCATCAGATAAATTATTATAAGATAACACACGACCATATGAACTGTTTTCTAATCTCAAAGACCCTAATGAATTTGCAAATTTGATTACAAGTTTCACACCAGCTGCTAGAGGGGATATCATTACAGGTATGACCAACTGTACAACTATTGTACTGGTATTGAGCCCCCTGATCTCATTATTTTGTCCTGCAGTTTGTGTTTACTTTCCCTTGCTCCCTCGATCTCACCATCATACCTCAGGGGAGTGTTCTTCCTCCCAATTCTCAATGAGGCTTTCAAGCACATAAGGAGCATCCATCATATCTTGTGAATACTCCCCTAACATCCATATTAGCGCAGCCTTTGCTTTTGGCTCTTGTATACTGTTGCTGCTTATGTTTCCCACAACAGCAATGCAATCATGGCTCCACTGTGGATATTTCCTCAGTAGATCCTTCACTAGCACCTGTATTGAAACAATTATTGAATTTATATATATAGACAACTATAAAAATCTACAAGGCATATAAAATATCTTGATTTGGCACTTCAAATACATGTGTACTCACATATCCTCAAACACTGATATGTTTTAGTATTGATTCACTCCACTGGATGTTACACAGAGACGGGTCCAGTCCCAGGATCAAAGTAGGGTTCAACGTCTTTTTTCTTTCTATAGAATTTTTTAATAAAAATAGAAATATAGCTTCTCCTTACAAGTAATCAAACTCAAAAAAAAAAACTGATCATAAAAAGACCTAACTGTTGCAGAGAACTCGAGAATTGTAAATTTGATTTATAGATGACCTGTAGTTTAATTCATGCTGATTTATGATGCAAGAAATATTTGAGACAAGACCGCTTACTAGTGTTTCAGCTGTGACATAGTCCTTTTCCATCTCAAGAAACTGAAGAAGCCTATCAACAATCGCATTCACATCATACTGTTGAAGTGCTATCTTACCAACTGCCCGAATAGACTCCCTTGCAATTGGCACATCAACATTTCCCGCATATTCACATAGCTCAGTCACTGAAAACACAAAAGTAGAGTTGTTAACAACCCAACAACTACAAAAGGGGAAGTCGCCAGAAGGTACATATCTTATCAAGAGACAGCATAAAAATGCCAACTCTTTTATTATATATACAAAACAGCACATTGTTAATGAAAATGAAGTTTCAATAGTTGGTCTAATATCATTACTGATAGTACAAAATCTCATGAGATTTGGCTTAAGCAACTGTTGAAAATCACCTCAATTAAAATAGGATGGCCGTCCATAATTGTAGTAAGACAAGGTAAATTAGAATAATATGGCATAATCTTTCATTGCCAGCCTCAATTCGAACCACATTACTAAGGAAGAACTATAGACTCCTAAAGAACATATTAGCATTAAAAAATATAAACTTACTTCTTGTCTAATGAAGTACGGAATATTTTTACAAATACTGAAAAAAAAAGAGGCATTTCTGAAATTAACAAGCTAGTGCATACCAATTTCATAAGTGTTGCTCTCATTTGCAATAGCAGTCAACATCTCAAGTTTAAGTTTTTTCACATATGAAGGATCACTGAACTGGCAGTAAAAATGCTTGTAGTCTGATGAAAATAGCATTGGAGCCCGCATCACTAGAAGGTGTAGATGGCACAACACTGCATATGATTGTTCAGGGCTCCCTGCACCTACTAGTGTTAGCAAAGGTGCCTTAATGCGTTCATAAACCTAAAATAAGAAAAGGTTGTGTATATAAGAAAGACATTGTGATTATGTGTCTGTTGATTGCATATATACAAATACTTGACATCATGTCCTCAAGACCTGATCCTGTAGTTATTCCAATCCCATAACGCATCGACTTTTGACATACAAGTAATGATTAAAATATGCATGCAGAATACAAATGCAACTTAGGTTGTTCTTAATTTTTCTCTAATCATTTATTTTAAGGGTGGGGATCCCTTGACAACTATTATTTTGATAACCTTGACAACGGATTTTCAAATAATTCCAAAAAAATCTTACAGATAGAAAAAAGTTTATAAACATATTCTTTAACTTATAGATCGATTGTGTTTCAAATTTCATACAATTTAAGTATTATTTGATACTCCATCAAAGACCATCAAAATTACATGACATTTACAACGGTCCATATTTAACGGTCTTTGATGGAATATCAAATGACCCTTAAATTACATGAAATTTGAAGCACAATCAATCTATAAGTTAAAAAATATGTTTGTCAACTTTTTTCTATTTTTGAGAATTTCTAAAAATTATTTGAAAGTTATTTAAAAATTGGTTGTAAAGGTTGTCAAGATAATACTTGTCAAGGGATCCCCTCCCTTTTTTTAAATAGTCATATTCTAGTACGACCGGTTTTCATTAAAACTCACAAACATTGTCGCATACTTTTTTGAAAATAGTGTTATTCTACAACCCTGGTTTTTTTTTCTAATAGTGCTCTAAAGCATAATCAAATCAGGTAACATGCAAAAAAATATATGAAAACCAAGTAGAGTTCTTAAATACAACCTGTTGGTGAACATCTGTCATGGACATCGTCAAGTGAAGGAACACCTTGATGGTGGCCAGTACCACAGCCCCATTTGCATGCTGAAGCCTATCTTCCAGAAGGTTCATTATATCAAATATCTCATTATTATCTGACGGTATGTATTTTGATACCAAATCAAGCACAAGGCACTGGGCCCACTCGCTGAAATCTCTTATCCTGCAATAGTTATCATCATATGAGACTAAAATATTTGAACCATTGTTAAGATGGTTAAGCTTTTGTAGAAATGAAAAATCACCTATTTAGGAGGAAATAAATTATGGATTTCCCATAAAGGGTCTCGATTTCCCTCGCGGCCTCCTCTGAGTTCCCAGCCTCTTGAGTCCAAATCTCAAGCAAAGAGAGTAAGCAATTGGCCACCACCTGGGTTCCATGTAAATTGGTGTTACATTATCAGTACCAGCTTGATAATTAGAGGATTCTATTTTGCTTTCTTGGAAAAAAACACAGACTGAAGGACTGCGAAAATTACAGACTTCGGTTTGTATGACATTGACAAGCAGAATGGTTGTTAAACAATCTGTACAAACTTCAAACTACCATGTAAAAGTAATAAAATGTAGTATCATCTGGTTCAGAACAGGACAGGAGTAGAACAACAACACAATGCAACCAAGAGTTAACATTTACAATCCAGAAAACAAAAAATCTGACAAACATTTCAATCCTGGATCCAAGCCTACATCAATCCAAACACCAACATGGATCTGGATCCAATATTACCTGAGCATCTGGATCAGAAAGCATGAGTGCCTTCAGCGCAGCCGGGAAATCAGAATCATGACACGTCGATGCCGATATATGGTACAACTTCAACACCCCAATGGCCGCCACAGTTCTAACATATGAGCTGTGATCCTTCAACCCAGCCGCGAGTGGCGCAACCAAATACTCGACCAGATTCTGAACTCTGAGCGAGCACAAGCTCCTCAGCGCCAAACCCCTGATAGTAGGATCCTGGTCGTGGCAATCCTTCTGGAGAAAATTGATGGTGAGAAGCGCCAGATCAGGATTGCACCGAGCGTAGTTGCCTACGTAGAGGTAGCACATCTTTTTCAACACTACGTCTGACGTGGCGGAGCACATCACCATCTCGCTGAAGGCAGGAGATACATCGATCCCGACTGTCATGCACGAGATCACGCGCTTGAAGAGGTCTCGCTTAGCATCGTCTGCGCCCGGTGCACGGCTTCCCGCTAGCTGACGCAATTGTAGCTTCAGATCTGCGACCTCGCTTTTCCTGTGGAACAGAGAGAAAGAAAGAGGAGATAGATCAGCAGAGACGTAGAGAGAGAGGGGGGTGAGAGTGGAGTGGAGAGGAGAGGAGATAGAGAACTTACCCGGAGGGTTGAGAAGGGGAAGGTGATCTGGCGGCGGAGACTGGAGGCGCCATTTCGGATCCAACGGGAATACGGCGGAGGGAGAGGCGCACTGGTGTAGATTCGAGGAGGGGTGCGAGTACGGTGGTACTGGTTGAAACAGCCGGAGAGATGAGTTTGTTTTGTTTTGTTTTGTTTTGGTGATTTTGATGAGGACGGGGTCCGTTCCAACGCTAATTGGATAATATTTTTGTCAGATGGGAAAAATAACCGTTGGATCATAAGATCTGATAATCCGCACGCTTATTAAAGCGTGAGAGCGAACTTTTGTCCGACTCTTGATTCCATCGACGGTTATTTCTCATATCGGACAAAATTTTAATTCTATGGGCATTGGAACTCATCCGTTTCCATTAATGACTACCTCCTGTTTTTTTGTCAAAATGGAGATATCCTGTTCGTCTATATATCATTGGGCCTGGTGGGTTGGGAATTTGGGATGCAAGAGTTGGTTGTATAAATTTGATAGAACCTCAATTACAAAAGGGCTTTCTAATATATGGAGATATTATAAACGGCCCAAAAATTAGCAGGTTTGAATTATTCATCAGTCGTTTTCGTGGACTGTTTGCACCGATTTTTTTATTTAAAAAAATTAATAATTAAAATTAAATAAATAAGAAAATCGGATGAAAAATCATAAATATAGGAGGGGCGGATTTTTAAAATCCGTCCCCAAACGTCCTTTTAACTTTTATTTATAAAAATAATATTTTAATATGGGACGGATGTGCGGCCCTTTTTCGCGGCCCACGCGCGAGGCATCGGCGTCCTTGCTCACGGGGGAAGAAGGTGTAGGTACATCCCTGCGCGTGTTTGTGCGCTCAAGGACTTATTATTTAGGTGATTGTGGGAACTTTTATTTTCCGACGGGCGTAAGCCCCCGCCGTTAATTACCCCGGCTCTCGCCTCGGGAACTTCTGATTAATGGGCTAAACTAATCAAAATATATGGATCAGATTTGTGGCTTTATTTCTTCCTTCCAATTTATTATAATACATGCTTGAAATAACCCAAAGGTGAAACTTTGGATAATAAGACTAAAGACGTATGGTCTAAAGTCAGAAAAACGTATAATTTCCCATAAATCAAAGATCGAGGACGTATAATCCTATTGATCTCACGAAGTTCGAATATGAAGCGCACTGCCAACTCGATGCTCAAGGAACCAGAGATGTTTGATTTCTAGAAAGGTTCATGTCAAAGACAAGGACGTATAGTTCTAAACAGTCTATTGACCTTCCAAATCCCGAATCTGAAGCGCTATGCCAATTCAAAACCTGGGAAAATTGGAGAATCGGGAACATATAATTCTTTATCGATTTCCAAAATGAGGCACGTTAAACCTGAAGCGCACTGCCAGTTTAATGTTCTCGAAATATGATTTGATATGATTTGATATGTTGGTATGTTTTTACCAAGTTTTGGACTTATCTGCATATTTGGCATATTTGACCAGAGATTTGGACATATTTGCATATTTGACATATTTTATCAAGAGTTTGAACATATTTGTATATTTGGCATGTTTGGCCAGAAATTTGAGTGTATTTGCATATTTGACATGTTTGGTCAAATGTTTGGGTTTATTTGTATATTTAACATGTTTGGTCAAAAGTTTGGTCATATTTGCATATTTGACATGTTTGGTCAAATGTTTAGGTTTATTTGCATGTTTGACATATTTGGTCAAATATTTGGACATATTTGTATTTTTGACATATTTGGTCAAATATTTGGACATATTTGTATTTTTGACATGTTTGGTCAAAGATTGGGACATATTTGTATTTTTGACATATTTGGTCAAATATTTGAGTATATTTGCATATTTGACATTTTTGGTCAAATATTTGGACATAATTGTATTTTTGACATATTTGGTCAAATATTTGGGTATATTTGCATATTTGACATGTTTGGTTAAAGATTGGGACATATTTGTATTTTTGACATATTTGGTCAAATATTTGGGTATATTTGCATATTTGACATGTTTGGTCAAAGATTGGGACATATTTGTATTTTTGACATATTTGGTCAAATATTTGGGTATATTTGCATATTTGACATGTTTGGTCAAAGATTGGGACATATTTGTATTTTTGACATATTTGGTCAAATATTTGGGTATATTTGCATATTTGACATGTTTGGTCAAATATTTGGACATATTTGTATTTTTGACATATTTGGTCAAATATTTGGGTATATTTGCATATTTGACATGTTTGGTTAAAGATTTCGGATTTATTTGTATATTTGACGTGTTTGGTCAAATATTTGGACTTATTGACATATTTAAATATTTTGATTTGTTTTATCAAAATATAACAAAGTTTGATTATTTTGAACATTTTGATTTGTTTTATCAAAATGTAACATGATTTGGTCAATTTTGAATATTTTGATTTGTTTTATCAAGATATAACATAATTTGATTATTTTGAATATTTTGATTTGTTTTATCAAAATATAACATAATTTGATTATTTTGAATATTTTGATTTGTTTTATAACATAATTTAATCATTTTTGAATATTTTGATTTTGTTTTATCAAAACATAACTTGATCATTTTAAATATTTTGATTTGTTTTATCAACATATGACATAATTTGAATATTTTGAATATTTTGATTTGTTTTATCAAAATATAACATAATTTGATTATTTTGAATATTTTTTTATTTGTTTTATTAAAATATAACATAAATTGATTATTTTGAATATTTTGATTTGTTTTATCAAAATATAACATAATTTGATTATTTTGAATATTTTGATTTGTTTTATCAAAATATAACATAATTTGATTATTTTGAATATTTTGATTTGTTTTATCAAAATATAACTAATTTGGTTATTTTGAGTATTTTGATTTGTTTTATCAAAATATAACATAATTTGGTTATTTTGAATATTTTGATTTGTTTTATCAAAATATAACATAATTTGATTATTTTGAATATTTTGATTTGTTTTATCAAAATTTGATTATTTTGAATATTTTGATTTGTTTTATCAAAATATAACATAATTTGGTTATTTTGAATATTTTTGATTTGTTTTATCAAAGTATAATATAATTTGGTTATTTTGAATATTTTTGATTTGTTTTATCAAAGTATAACATAATTTGGTTATTTTGAATATTTTTGATTTGTTTTATAAAAATATAACATAATTTGATTATTTTGAATATTTTGATTTGTTTTATCAAAATATAACATAATTTGTTATTTTGAATATTTTTGATTTGTTTTATAAAAATATAACATAATTTGATTATTTTGAATATTTTGATTTGTTTTATCAAAATATAACATAATTTGGTTATTTTGAGTATTTTGATTTGTTTTATCAAAATATAAGAAAAATATTTGTACAAGATGATATGCATTTTATATGTTTTGAATTTTTCTTAAAATAAAAATAAAATCAAAATTGACTTTTTATTAGTTCAAAAATATCTTCAAATGAAACCATGATTTTTGATGTATTTTTCATGATTTTTGGTCTTAAGGAATTATTTTTATTTAATATTTAAAATCTATTTTTAGAAACAGATTAATGTGAGCCTTTGATTTAAAGCTAGATCATCAAGATCCAAACTTTGAATTTTTCTGGGCTGTCGGATGGCATCAAGATCCGTGCGATTTCCCTCCCATATGCTTGAGTTCAAATTTCATCAATATCCACACTTTCATATGCATCAATATTCGTATTCTTGCTTGATCGGAGCTCTGCCGGCGTCGGATCGTCGATCGGGGGAAACCACCGGAGTCGTCTCGGGGAGTAGAACACTACTGTCTTGGTCTCGGGGCCACTATCTCCGGCGATCGCTAGAAATAGCACCACCAGTTCGGCTAGGGCTGGAAACTCGTGGGGAATCAGTTTTTTGTCGATTTTGAGCTCGTTTTGTCAAATTGGTTCAATTCCTTCGATCTGTAGCGTCGTTAAAACATAACAAACAAGTTGTGAAATTTAATTTTAATTTAAATCTCCGAATATGTGAGTTTCACCGACCGGTACCGAATAGGCTCAAACGGATTTGGTACCCATTGGAAATTCGTGCATTTATTCTTATTTTTTCTTCAATTGATTCTTTGAAAAAACATATTTAACCATGTTTCAGTATATTTGAGTGGTCAATTTCACCATTTTTTATTTCTGGAGAAAAAAACGAAAAAAATCAGAAAGGAAAAAAAAAACAGAAAAGGAAAAACAGAACCAACCCAGTTTTTCCTTTTGACAGACCCAACTTTAAAAATTCATATAAAATCACAAAAAATTCAAAAAAATATGAAATTTTGGTAACATGTCTATGAAAACACATTCTATATTCTTGAAAAATTTCAGATCAAATGGGTGAGTAAATCAAGATATATTAGCTGATCTTTGAACTGGCCAGATAAGGCACATGCCAGATCTGTGCCAGTTCTGTTTTCTGTTTTTTTCTTTTTTTTTATTTTTCCAAGCAATTCACACATCCTAATTAACCAAAAAAAAATCCAAATCAAATAAACAATCACCCTTTTATCAGGCTATATTTTTTTTTATTTAAATCAGTTTTTTTTTTTTTGATGTTGAGTTTGGTGTTTGACCATCAGTTGACTTTTGAGATTTTTTGGACTGATGAGATTTGAAAAATCATAACAATTCACAGAAAATTCCAAAAATTATAAAATTCGAAATGTAAGTTAATATAAACCTACTCTACAGGTCTGTGAAATTTTATGAAAAATAGACAACCAGATTGAGAGATATGGACTGATCTCTCAACTGGACAGAAATGCCCCTTTGCTGGAATCAGATCAGCATGCATATTTATTGCTTTTCTTTTACTCAAATATGATTTTGAGCATCCAAACATGTTTAAAATGCAAAATAAAAGATCAAGGAGAGATAAAAAACAAAATTTGATCAAAACTTCATATAATATTGCATTTAACATAACATATCAACATATAACATCACATAAACATGGGGGGTTTTATTTTCTATGAAATTTGGCGGCATAACGGCTTGTATTAAGCTGTTTTGAGCCTTTATATAACCACTGCGCATGTGCACAGGGTTTGAGAAGAGGGTATGAACATGTGCCCATCCCTATTAAACCAAATCAACATGTGCCGATTGGTTATCGTGTGTTTATCAAATTTCATAGAAAATACGCATAAATACGCATAATTCTCCTCGTCGATCTCTACCCGGGACTAAGAGGAATCGCTGTAAGACGCCCCGGAGTCGCTGCCCCGCCGCTGGCCCGCCCTTGGCCGAACCCATTTCATGCAGGGAAGAAAGAGAGGAGGGAGGAGAGGAGGGAGAAGGGTCTGCCATGTGGGGTCCAGTGGCAGTGGCACAGCCCCTCCTCTGTTTTTTTATTTTTTTTGTGTTTAAAAATCCATGTGGGGTCCAATGTAAGTGGGAGAGTGGGTTGGGGTCCCATATGTCATATTAAATGAGACACATACTCTTTCTTCCTCTTGTGTGGTCTCGGTTCACGTGAGCCGAAGCATTACATTGAGTGTGGGTGTACATGAACCGAGACCACCCTCTGTTTTTTCGCTGGAGAGAAGTGGGGAGCCATGCTTTGGCTCTCCAAATTGTACCCAAGCATGTTCTATGCTCCCAAATTGCACACAAAATTTTCCCCAACTGCTATTTTATTTGTCTTTTCTTATTTCTAAATTATTTTTCATGAAATTGTTTATAATAAAATCATGAAAATTATTGTAAAATCATAAAATGCCTTTCTATGATTTTTAAAAATATTTTTGGCATTTTGGGAATGAAATTAGACATTAATTTCATTTCACCATTGTGTATCATATGAGATTAGGCATTAATCTCACATAATAATTATTGTATGAAATTATTTCTTAATTTTAAGAGATAAATTTCATATGTGATAAATCATGAAATTGAGCATAATTTCATGATTTAATATTTGGTATGATTATTTCATGGAATTGTTTCTTAATTCCAAGAAATAAATTTTGTACGTGGTGAATTACAAAATTGGGCATAATTTCGTAATTTTTAAATTTCGGCATTAAATCACATGAAATCATATTTGTTAATTTCATGTATTTTAACTTGTGTGTATTTTTGGTATTATATTTTTTTTTTGACAGCAAACAACGGAATTTTAAAATTCGTCCTCCAATAAAAAAATATATTTTATTGAGTGACATAGTTTTAAAAATCCACCCCTAATAAAATATTAATTTTTATAAAATATTAAAATCGCATATCGAGTTTCAAATAGATATAATTTTTTATAGGAAAGTTTTGGAAAAAATGTTTAATATCAATTCAGAAAGTTTATAAAATAATCTATCCGAATTGATATTAAATATTTTCTAAGGATTTTCCTATAAAAAATAATATTTTATTAAGGGACGGATTTTCAAAATCCGTCCGTCCTATTTTTATAATTTTTCATCCAATTTTCTTATTTATTTAATTTTTAATATTATAATTATTAAATAAAAAAAATCGGCTGCCTGTAAGTAAGAAATAAAATTAAGGGAAAATCAGTGACGCATTTCTAAAAAATTGTCTAACTAAATATTTCCTATTCTGAACTTAAAATTTAAATATTTACTCATAAAATTATCAAAATCTTAGATATTTATCCATGAAAATATCAAAATCTTGAATATTCACTCATAAGAGGTTATATCTTTACAAAATTAAAATTAAAAACTATTTTAAATTATAATATCGAAAAAATGTCCTTCAATTATCTATAAAAGTTTGAACATATTCTTCTTATAATATTAAAAAAATTAATTCTAATTTTAAATTATTGGTGTCGGTTTCGTCTTTGACCTTAGTTCCAATGAGCATGCTTGTAAAAATATCTAGTTCAATTTTTTATTACTAGATGATGAAGGTTCTGTTATACAAGATTGAGGCAAAATGGCAAGAATGATATAATTATCATATAATAATTCTAATCTATTTTAATATTTCATTTATTTAGGAAATCACAAATTTGGGCAAATATCCTAAATGATAATATTTTCATGAGCAAACATTCCTAGTTCAAAAACCATCGAAATTCTCACATAAGCTGTTGATATGTTTACTTATTGTTTATGTGTGTTTTTTTGGAGCCACATTTATGAGTTATGACCTAATATATTTCTCCTCCAATTGCATCAAAATGAACATAAAATGCTTTTAAACTTGTTTGTTCAAGTTTTCTAATCAATTTGGCCACAATTCTCATTCAAATATCATCCAAATTCACACATAAACTTACGTATGTTTATTTATTGTTTAAAGTTAGTTTTGGAACTAAATTGATGGCTTACATATATTTCACATAAGTTACATTAAAATGCATTTAAAACGTTGCTGAACATCTTTTACCACGTTTTTTAATCTATTTGGCCTTATTTCTGATACGAATGTCATCTATTTATTAATTATATGTGTTTTTGGAGCAAAATTGATGAATTAGGACCAATATTTCTCCTCAAATTACATTAAATTGCATTTAAATATTTTTTAACATGTTTATACTTGTTTTTAATCGGTTTAACCTCATTTCTGATTCAAATATAATCAAAATTCACATATAATCAGCTAGATATGTTTATTTATTATTTATAAGTGTTTTTGGAGCTAAATTGATGAGTCATGACACATATTTCACCTCAAATTGCTTTAAAATGGATTGAAATACTTCTGAACATGTTTATACACGCTTTTAAGAAATTTGGCCTCATTTCTGATTAAAATTTCATCCAAATTCACATATAAGCACTGCAAATTGTTTATAGGTATTTTTGGAGCTAAATTGATGATTTATGACATATATTTCACTGCAAATTGCAATAAATGCATTTAAAATGCTTCTGAACATGTTTATTCACTTTGTTAATCAATTTGGCCTCATTTCTTAATCAAATATCATGAAATTTCACATACAAGCCCTTATTACGGTTTATATGTGTTTTTGGAGCTAAATTGATGATTTATGACACATATGTCAACTCAGATTGCATTAAAATGCACATAAAACGCTTTTAAACAAGTTTGTTCACGTTTTTTAATCAATTTGCCCTCATTTCTGATTCACAAATCTTCCAAATTCACACATAAGTTGTTGATATGTTTACTTATTGTTTGTAGGTGTTTTTGGGGCCAAATTGATGAGTTGTGACCCATATTTCACCTCATATTGTACCAGAATGCATTTAAAATGCTTCTGAAAATGTTTAAACATGTTTTTAATCAATTTAGCCTCATTTCTAATTCAAAAATCATTCAAATTCACACGTAAGCTGTTAATATGTTTACTTATTGTTTATAGGTGTTTTTGGAGCCAAATTGATGAGTTCTAACTTATATTTCTCCTCAAATTGCATTAAAATGCAATCAAAATGTTTTTAAACATGCTTGTTCACGTTTTTTAATCAATTTGCCACATTTCTGTTTCAAATATCATCCAAATTCACACATAAGCTGTTAGATATTTTTATTTATTATTTATAGGTGTTTTTGGACCCAAATTGATGAGTTATGACCTATATTTCTCCACAAATTGCATTAAAATGCACTCAAAAAGCTTTTAAACATGCTTGTTCACGTTTTTTAATCAATTTGGCCTTATTTCTAATTCAAATATCATCCAAATTCACATATAACTAGTTAGATATGTTTATTTTTTGTTTATAAGAATTTTTAGTGGTAAATTAATTAGGTATAACATATATTTCTCCTCAAATTGCATTCAAATGCATTTAAAATGTGTTTCAACAAGTTTATTCATGTTTTTAACAATTTTTGCCTCATTTCTGATTCAAATATCATCCAAATTCACACATAATGTGTTAGATCTGTTTATTTATTATTTCTATTTGTTTTTTGAGAAAAATTTGCGAGTTTTGACCTATGTTTCTTCTCAAATTGCATTAAAATGCACATAAAACGCTTTTAAACATGTTTGTTCACGTTTTTTAATAAATTTGGCCACATTTCTTTTTCAAATATCATCCAAATTCACACATAAACTATTAGATATGTTTATTTATGATTTATAGGCGTTTTTGGACCCAAATTGATGAGTTATGACCTATATTTCTCCACAACTTGCATTAAAAAGCACTCAAAAGCTTTTAAACATGCTTGTTGACGTTTTTTAATCAATTTGGCCTTCTTTCTAGTTCAAATATCATCCAAATTTGCATATAAGCGGTTATATATGTTTATTTATTGTTTATATGAATTTTTAGTGGTGAATTAATTAGGTATAACATATATTTCTCCTCAAAATGCATTAAATGCATTTAAAATGCGTTTCAACAAGTTTATTCATGTTTTTAACAAATTTTGCCTCATTTCAGATTCAAATATTACATGTTAAGATCTGCTTGTTTGGATGATATTTGAATATTACATGTTAACAAATTTTGCCTCATTTCGGATTCAAATATTACATGCTTTTAACAAATGCACACATTACATGTTAAGATCTGCTTGTTTTTTGAGAACAAAATGTGAGTTGAAAATGCTTCTGAACATGTTTATACACATTTTTAATCAATTTTGCTTCATTTCTGAATAAATATCATCAAATTTCACATATAAGCCCTTAGATATGTTTATTTACGGTTTATATGTATTTTAGGAGCTAAATTAATGATTTATGACATATATTTCAACTCAGATTGCATTAAAATGCCTTTAAAACGCTGTTGAACATGTTTGTTCACATTTTTAATCCTTTTGGCCTGATTTTTGTTTCAAATATCATCCAAATTTACACATAAGCATTGATGAATTTTGACATATATCATCCAGATCTGTTTATATATTGTTTATATATGTTTTTTGGGATAAATTGATGAATTTTGACATATATTTCATCTCAAATTTTATTAAAATGCATTTAAAACGCTTCTGAACATGTTTAAAAACGTTTTAATCAATTCGAACTCATTTCTGATGGAAATATCATCCGAATTCACATATAAACTGTTAGATATATTTACCTATTTATTGTTTATAGGTATTTTTGGAGCCAAATTGAAAAACTATGACCTAATTACACCTCAAATTGCACTAGAAGGCATTTAAAACGCTTTTGAACGTATTTGAATATGATTTTAACTGATTTGGCAACATTTTTTACAAAAGTCATCGAAATTCACACATAATCCCTTAAATTTGTTTATTTATTTATTGTTTATATGTATTTTTGGAGCTAAATTGATGGGTTATGACATATATGTGCGGCCCTTTTTTGCGGCCCACGTGCGAGGCATCGGCGTCCTCGCTCACGGGGGAAGAAGGTGCAAGTACATCCCTACACGTATTTGTGCGCTCAAGGACTTATTATTTAGGTGATTGTGAGAACTTTTATTTTCCGACGGGTGCAAGCTCCCGTCGTTAATTGGCTCTCGCCTCGGAACCTCTGATTAATGAGCTAAAATAATCAAAATATATGAGTTGAATTCATGGTTTTTTTTTTCTTCTGTCAAATTTATTTTATTTTTGGTGAAATGATGCAGAAGAAGTTTACTCATTAGCATAGCTATTTAACCTCCCCCTTTTATTTGTTTTATGTTATATTCAACGGTACGTCCCAAAGGGTTGTAGTGGTTACAACATATAATTCTTAACGATCAGACTAAAGACGTATAATCTGAAGTCAGAGAAACGTATAATCTCTCACAAGCCAGGGATTGAGGACGTATAATCCTATTAACCTCACGGAATTCGAATATGAAGCGCAAGTGGCCAACTCGATACTCAAGGAACCAAAGATGTTTGATCTCTATAGATGTTCATGCCAAAGACAAATGCATATTGTCCTAAACAGTCTATTGACATTCCAAATCCCGAATATGAAGCGCTATACCAATTTGAAGCCTGAGAAAAATTGGAGAATCGGGAACATATAATTTTTTATCAATTTCCAAGGTGATTTCATTAAATCTGAGGTGCATTGCCAATTTAACGTTCTTAAAACATGATTTGGTATGATTTGATATGTTGGTATGTTTTACCAAGATTTAGACATGAATTTGGTCAATGTTTGGCCTTCCTGGGGCATTCTGAGAATTTTGGTCGACATTTAAGCATGTTTTGCATATTTGGTCATAATGACATGTTTGGTCAATGTTTAATTGTATTTTGCACGTTTGAACATAATGACATATTTGGTCAATGTTTGAATATATTTTGCACATTTTGATATAATGACATGTTTGGTCAAAGATTAAGTGGGTTTTGCATATTTACCCATAATGACGTATTTGGTCAAGATTTGGATATATTTAGTCAATTTAAGTATGATTTGAACATTTTGACATTTTTGACATGTTTAATTTACTTTATAAAAATATAACATGATTTTGTTGTTTTGAACATTTTTAATTTGTTTTATCGAAATACAACATAATTTAGTCATTTTGAACATTTTTTTATTTATTTTATCAAAATATAATTTGATCATTTTGAATATTTTGATTTGTTTTATCAGAAATATAAGAAGAATGTTTTATTTTGTTTTATCAAAAATATAACATGACTTAGCATCATAATATGGGCACATTTGTATTTTTTTTTTATATACTTGGCCAAAGATTTGGACACATTAACTATTTGACATGTTTGATCAAAGATTTGGATATATTTACATATTTGACATGTTTGGTCAAAGATTTGGATACATTTGCATATTTGACATGTTTGGTCAAATATTTAGGCATATTTACATATTTGACATATTTGGCTAAAAATTTGGGTATATATTTGCATATTCGATATGCTTTATTTGACAAAATCTGTTTGCTGTAAAAAAAAATATATATATAATACCAAAAATACACACAAGTTAAAATACATGAAATTAACAAATATGATTTCATGTGATTTAATGCCGAAATTTAAAAATTACGAAATTATGCCCAATTTTGTAATTCACCACGTACGAAATTTATTTCTTGGAATTAAGAAACAATTTCATGAAATAATCATGCCAAATATTAAATCATGAAATTATGCTCAATTTCATGATTTATCACATATGAAATTTATCTCTTAAAATTAAGAAATAATTTCATAAAATAATTATTATGTGAGATTAATGTCTAATCTCATATGATACACAATGGTGAAATGAAATTAATGTCTAATTTCATTCCCAAAATGCCAAAAATA
This sequence comes from x Bolboschoenoplectus mariqueter, assembly GCA_037678475.1. Lineage (NCBI taxonomy): Eukaryota > Viridiplantae > Streptophyta > Magnoliopsida > Poales > Cyperaceae > x Bolboschoenoplectus > x Bolboschoenoplectus mariqueter. The sequence goes on from CM075281.1 coordinate 720,177, forward strand.
TTTTTAAAAATCATAGAAAGGCATTCTATGATTTTACAATAATTTTCATGATTTTATTATAAACAATTTCATGAAAAATAATTTAGAAATGAGAAAAGACAAATAAAATAGCAGTTGGGGAAAATTTTTGTGTGCAATTTGGGAGCATAGAACATGCTTGGGTACAATTTGGAGAGCCAAAGCATGGCTCCCCACTTCTCTCCAGCGAAAAAACAGAGGGTGGTCTCGGTTCATGTACACCCACACTCAATGTAATGCTTCGGCTCACGTGAACCGAGACCACACAAGAGGAAGAAAGAGTATGTGTCTCATTTAATATGACATATGGGACCCCAACCCACTCTCCCACTTACATTGGACCCCACATGGATTTTTAAACACAAAAAAAATAAAAAAACAGAGGAGGGGCTGTGCCACTGCCACTGGACCCCACATGGCAGACCCTTCTCCCTCCTCTCCTCCCTCCTCTCTTTCTTCCCTGCACGAACCAGGTTCGGCCAGCGGCTGGCCGGAAGCGAGGCGACGACTCCGGGGCGTTTCACGGCGATTCCTCTTAGCCCCGGGTAGAGCTTGGCGAGGAGAGTTTGGGGAAGCCGTCAATTTCAAAAATAGATGAATGAACGAGGGAGAAATCGGGTACGAAACTTATCTCGGTGAAGATGCCAAATGAGCAAATTGGCGACCAATAGCTCAAATTGAATGGTCTTGAAGCATCTCAAGGATGTCACGATGATGTTCAAAGTATATATTTGAGGTTTGGAACGCTCAATTAATGGGACCACCGATTCACATTCGGGTGTAAACCGAAAAAATCTTAAATTGGCAAAATTAAGATGTGACAGTTTGGAAAATGCATAAAACATGTAAATGCAACATGTTTGAGACCGGTTGACACGATAAACAAGTGTTAGAGAGACTTCAATTTAATTGGAACACGTTAAGCCTCAAACCGCCACCGGGAGACACCAAACCGTGCCTTGGATGCTCATTTCCGAGAGCCAGCGCACCAATACACGTGTTGGGCTATGATAGGTGAAGCATCTCTGCGAAAGAAACAGAAGGAATCTTCCAGAAATGAGCTGTTACACCTCTTGAGCCCGGTTGGCTCAATTTCGGCCATACGATTAATTCAACGCTCTAGATCAAATCAGAGCTTCCCTGGAGTGTTGCTCTAGCTCTTGGGTTATAAATAGACCCCCAGAGAAGAGAAATCAGGAGCCAATACCCCCCCATAAGCTCAAGCTTGGCCAAAGCCTTGCCAAAACCGAAATCAAGCCTTAAACCCTCTTCTCTCCAAATAAAGCTCTGTTAGAATAGTTGTTGTAATTGATTGAGACACAAAGGGGCCAAGCCTTGAGCTTGGCTTGGTCCCAATTGAGCTCTAGGGGCTAGTCTCACCTTGATGGGTGAGATAGTCAAGCTTTCGGGTTGGAGATGGTGCACATGTGCCTCTTCCCTTACCGAGCTCAATTGGTGACCAAGCATGAGTCTCAGGTGCTTACTTATGCGTATTTTCTATGAAATTTGATAAACACACGATAACCGATCGGCACATGTTGATTTGGTTCAATAGGGATGGGCACATGTTCATACCCTCTTCTCAAACCCTGTGCACATGTGCAGTGGTTATATAAAGACTCAAAACAGCTTAATACAAGCCGTTATGCCGCCGAATTTCATAGAAAATAAAACCCCCCATGTTTATGTGATGTTATATGTTGATATGTTATGTTAACTGCAATATTATATGAAGTTTTGATCAAATCTGGTTTTTTATCTCTCCTTGATCTTTTATTTTGCATTTTAAACATGTTTGGATGCTCAAAATCATATTTGAGTAAAAGAAAAGCAATAAATATGCATGCTGATCTGATTCCAGCAAAGGGGCATTTCTGTCCAGTTGAGAGATCAGTCCATATCTCTCAATCTGGTTGTCCATTTTTCATAAAATTTCACAGACCTGTAGAGTAGGTTTATATTAACTTACATTTCGAATTTTATAATTTTTGGAATTTTCTGTGAATTGTTATGATTTTTCAAATCTCATCAGTCCAAAAAATCTCAAAAGTCAACTGATGGTCAAACACCAAACTCAACATCAAAAAAAAAACTGATTTAAATAAAAAAAATATAGCCTGATAAAGGGTGATTGTTTATTTGATTTGGATTTTTTTTTTAGTTGATTAGGATGTGTGAATTGCTTGAAAAAAAAAGAAAAAAAAAAGAAAAAAACAGAAAACAGAGCTGGCACAGATCTGGCATGTGCCTTATCTGGCCAGTTCAAAGATCAGCTAATATATCTTTATTTACTCACCCATTTTATATGAAATTTTGCAAGAATATAGAGTATGTTTTCATAGACATGTTCCCAAAATTTTATATTTTTTTGAATTTTCTGTGATTTTATATGAATTTTTAAAATTGGATCTGTCAAAAGGAAAAAACTGGGTTGGTTCTGTTTTTTCCTTTTCTGTTTTTTTTTCCTTTCTGATTTTTTTTTCGTTTTTTTCTCCAGAAATAAAAAATGGTGAAATTGACCACTCAAATATACTGGAACATGGTTAAATATGTTTTTTAGAATAATCAATTGAAGAGAAAAACAATGATAGATGCATGAATTTCCAATCGGTACCAAATCCGTTTGAGCATATTCGGTACCGGTCGATGAAACTCACATATTCAGAGATTTAAATTAAAATTAAATTTCACAACTTGTTTGTCATGTTTTAACGACACTACAGCTCAAAGGAATTGAACCAATTTGACAAAACGAGCTCAAAATCGACAAAAAACCGATTCCCCACGAGTTTCCAGCCCTAGCCGAACTGGTGGTGCTATTTCCGGCGATCGCCGGAGCTAGTGGCCCCGAGACCGAGACAGTAGTGTTCTCCTCCCCGAGACGACTCCGGTGGTTCCCCCCGATCGACGATCCGACGCCGGCAGAGCTCCGATCAAGCAAGAATACGAATATTGATGCATATGAAAGTGTGGATATTGATGAAATTTGAACTCAAGCATATGGGAGGGAAATCGCACATATCTTGATGCCATCCGACAGCCCAGAAAAATTCAAAGTTTGGATCTTGATGATCTAGCTTTAAATCAAAGGCTCATATTAATCTGTTCAAAAAATAGATTTTAAATATTAAATAAAAATAATTCCTTAAGACCAAAAATCATGAAAAATACATCAAAAATCATGGTTTCATTTGAAGATATTTTTGAAATAATAAAAAGTCAATTTTGATTTTATTTTTATTTTAAGAAAAATTCAAAACATATAAAATGCATATCATCTTGTACAAATATTTTTTTTATATTTTGGTAAAACAAATCAAAATATTCAAAATAATCAAATTATGTTATATTTTTATAAAACAAATCAAAAATATTCAAAATAACCAAATTATGTTATATTTTGATAAAACAAATCAAAATATTCTAAATAATCAAATTATGTTATATTTTTATAAAACAAATCAAAAATATTCAAAATAACCAAATTATGTTATACTTTGATAAAACAAATCAAAATATTCAAGATGATCAAATTATGTCATATTTTAATAAAACAAATAAAAAAATATTCAAAATAATCAAATTATGTTATATTTTGATAAAACAAATCAAAATAATCAAAATAACCAAATTATGTTATACTTTGATAAAACAAATCAAAATATTCAAGATAATCAAATTATGTTATGTTTTGATAAAACAAATCAAGAATATTCAAAATAACCAAATTATGTTATATGTTGATAAAACAAATCAAAATATTCAAAATAACCAAATTAGTTATATTTTGATAAAACAAATCAAAATATTCAAAATAATCAAATTATGTTATATTTTGATAAAACAAATCAAAATATTCAAAATAATCAATTTATGTTATATTTTAATAAAACAAATAAAAAAATATTCAAAATAATCAAATTATGTTATATTTTGATAAAACAAATCAAAATAATCAAAATAGTCAAATTATGTCATATGTTGATAAAACAAATCAAAATATTCAAAATAATCAAATTATGTTATATTTTGATAAAACAAATCAAAATATTCAAAATAATCAAATTATGCTATATTTTGATAAAACAAATCAAAATATTCAAAATAATCAATTTATGTTATATTTTAATAAAACAAATAAAAAAATATTCAAAATAATCAAATTATGTTATATTTTGATCAAAATAATCAAAATAGTCAAATTATGTCATATGTTGATAAAACAAATCAAAATATTCAAAATGATCAAGTTATGTTTTGATAAAACAAAATCAAAATATTCAAAAATGATTAAATTATGTTATAAAACAAATCAAAATATTCAAAATAATCAAATTATGTTATATTTTGATAAAACAAATCAAAATATTCAAAATAATCAAATTATGTTATATCTTGATAAAACAAGTCAAAATATTCAAAAATGATCAAATCATGTTACATTTTGATTTGGGGTTTAGGGTTTAGGGTTTAGGGTTTAGGGTTTAGGGTTTAGGGTTTAGGGTTTAGGGTTTATGTCAAATAGGCAAATATGTCTCAATCTTTGACCAAATATGTCAAATATGCAAATATACCCAAATATTTGACCAAATATGTCAAAAAATACAAATGTGTCCAAACATTTGACCAAACATGTCAAACATGCAAATAAACCCAAACATTTGACCAAACATGTCAAATATGCAAAATTGACCAAACTTTTGATCAAACATGTTAAACATGCAAATAAACCCAAACATTTGACCAAACATGTCAAATATGCAAATACGCCCAAATTTCTGGCCAAACATGCCAAATACACAAATATGTCCAAACTCTTGATAAAATATGTCAAATATGCAAATATGCCCAAATCTCTAGCCAAATATGCCAAATATGCAGATAAGTCCAAAACTTGGTAAAAACATACCAACATATCAAATCATATCAAATCATATTTCGAGAACATTAAACTGGCAGTGCGCTTCAGGTTTAATGTACTTCATTTTGGAAATCGATAAAGAGTTATATGTTCCTGATTCTCCAATTTTCCCAGGTTTCGAATTGGCATAGCGCTTCAGATTCGGGATTTGGAAGGTCAATAGACTGTTTAGGACTATACGTCCTTGTCTTTGACATGAACCTTTCTAGAGATCAAACATCTCTGGTTCCTTGAGCATCGAGTTGGCAGTGCGCTTCATATTCGAACTCCGCGAGATCAATAGGATTATACGTCCTCGATCTCCGATTTATGAGAAATTATACGTTTCTCTGACTTTAGATCATACGTCTTTAGTCTTATTACCCAAAGTTATACTTTTGGGTTATTTCAAGCATGTATTATAATAAATTGGAAGGAAGAAGTAAAGCCACGAATCTGATCCATATATTTTGATTAGTTTAGCCCATTAATCAGAGGTTCCCGAGGCGAGAGCCGGGGTAATTAACGGCGGGGGCTTGCGCCCGTCGGAAAATAAAAGTTCCCACAATCACCTAAAATAATAAGTCCTTGAGCGCACAAACACGCGCAGGGATGTACCTGCACCTTCTTCCCCCGTGAGCGAGGACGCCGATGCCTCGCGCGTGGGCCGCGAAAAAGAACCGCACAAAATCATATTATCAACAAAATACAATTTTGTTCTTGTGAAAATTTTATTTATTTATGCAAAATAATATACATAATATATGCTTTGAATTTTCTTAAAAATAAAATCAAAATTGACATTTTATTATCTCAAAAATATGTTTAAATGAAACCATGATTTTTGGTATATTTTTAATGATTTTTTGGTTTAAGGAAATATTTTTATTTAATGTTTAAAGTTTATTTTTCAAACACATTAATATGGACCGCCGAATTTGAGTCAATGTATCAAGATCTTGACTTTAGTTTGACTTTTCAAGCAGCTTTTGAACTGGACCATTAGATCAAAGGCCGTTTGAATTTCATCAAGATTCGTATTTTGAAATGCATCAATATTCGTACTTTTCTTTTCCGACCTTGATCAAGGCCCCGTTGGCATCGGATCTCCAATCGGAGGGCATGGTTGACATCGCCGGAGCACAAGGAGTCCAACGGTGGTGGTCTCGTCGTCGACGACGGCCTAGATCGTCGGGGATGAGGGTAGCCGCCACGGTTTTGGCCGAGGTGTTGCTGAGATGAAATTTTGATGAATTTGAGCTGATTTTGAGCAAATTGATTCAATTCCTTTGACATATAACATCGTTTGGATATGCTTAACAAGTTTTTGAAGTTTAATTTGAGTTTAAGTCATCAAATTTGCGATTTTCACCGTTCAGTACCGGACTGGTTTCGGGGAGTTCGGTACCGAGTGGTGTTTCATGTCTTTTTTTGTAATTTCTTCTCAATTAACTCTTTCAAGAGCATTCTTGAGTGTATTTGAGCATGTGTTAATGTTCAATTTTATCGATTTAGGTATGCATTATCCTTTATGCACACTGGGCCATTTCGGACATTGATTTCAATTTAGTTTTTCTTTAATTTTACCACATTTTTCTTGAATTATATATTAAAATGTATTCAATGAAATCAATATCAATTTTCTGCAACAAAGCGCAAAACTAGAAAAAAACTAGCAAAGCCCAAAACTTGTCTTAATTGCGAAGTAGCTTGGTTTCCTGATAGTTGACCCAACTACTAACTATACATCAATATCAAACGCTGCACAAAGCAAACGACAATGGGAGCCTTCTCCTCAACCATCCTTCTTTCTTAAGTCTTGACTGATAGTTTTGACTCTTTGATTCTCCTATTTTAATTCGTTTGTTTTATTAAAAACAAATTATTCATATACTTCATATTAAATATCTCTTATCTATATATAAAAAATATTATACTAAATAATTAATTATTTAAAAATATTTATAATTAATATAAAAAATATTTATCATTTTTTATTTATAAATAATTATAAAAAAAATTAAAATTAAAATTAAAATTTTTATTGTACAAATAAAAGTACAGCTTACAAAATTTATAATACCAATAATATAAAATATAAATATTTTTATCATTATTTATAAATATTTTTCAAATAAAATATAAATATATCTGAAATATAAATAAAAAAATATAATTAAAAAATACAACTATCACTCATCTATTAAAAAAATAACTATTTTTATATTCGTTTCCACTCACTTTGGTTTTGGTATGTGCTGTTGATTACCTGATATTCAAAACTTCAAATCCTAACGACTCCGTTTCATATATAAAATATTTTTCCTAGATACTACGCCGACCCATGAACCAATCGCATGAATCACATAAACCCGGTCGTAACGCAAAGGCATTGCCATTTGTCGTCGTCGGGTCTCTTTATTGAGGCGGTCTGATTTTAATTTCGTACACGGACCAGTGTCTGATCAGTCTCCAACGTGTTAAATCAGATCACGACAGCACTTATTTATTTATTTCGAGTGTCCTTGCCGGGTTGCGGGAAAGATGGTTTTCATTGGGAAGTAATTTGTTTGAACATGGTCTACAATTGAAGTTTTGCACTAGCTTTTTCTTATTGAACGGAGTGCAATTATTTATGAATCATTGTATTCTAAAAATTATGAGATAAGCTTTTTTTTATTTGATTATATAATTTGTCTCTTAAATAATAATGTTGATGAAAGTTCATTCATCTTCGTTTGCTTTGATCTTTGTATAATATTTTTTTGATGAAGAAAATTGTGTGGCATTTTTTCCATGAGATGACAATATTTTAAATTGTTGTGTTTTACAAAATATATACTATTTGAGAATATCACAGTTTCAAACTACTAAAATCTCATTAACTCATGTAACATTTATATTTCAAAAACGATCTTTCGATAATATAATGAATCACACACTAAATTACATGGTCTTGATACTACTCTAAATATATTTATTTTCGTATTTTCAGTTCAAAGACAAGTTATAATATGTGTTGATAATAAATGTGAAAATAGTTAGGTATGCAATAATAATACTTTGTTGTTGTATCCTAATTTATGCGAGTTTTTTTCTATTCGAAGTAGTTATACTATCTAATTTCATAAATTCTCTTAAAATTTTAGAAGAGAAATTATTGAATAATTCATTGACCTAAATTCTTATTTTTCGATGGTACCACGCAAGTTTCATATATTTAACACTTTCTATTTATGATAATATGATATCTAGCATAATTTTTAAAATTTAATAGATTTTTAAATCAATAATCGGAGAATAAATACATAATGGATCATGCAGAATTTCTCTCTCATTTACAATCTCTTTTGCTTTGTACATGCAAAATTTGTGATGTTAACTTTTATTGAAAATTTGTGAGTATAAGTATATATTAATAGATCATGTGAAATCATATTAGGCTTAGGTATGCAAAAGCAATAAGTTCATTATTTATAATGATTATTTCAAGTGATGTTTTATTGATTGATAGTTGTTTTTAAGTAATTAATGCAGAATAGACAGTTGATAATTTTGACAATTCAATGGATTAAATTTATTAATTTTTTTTGTGGTTCTTTTTGTTAGGTTGACTTACACAACTTTATTTTATATTGAAGTCATTTTCAAGTTTTACACCATCAACATAAATAGGAAAGAAGTTTTAATTTTTAAAATAAGATACTTTTTTTTTTATAAAAAATCATGCAATTAGAAAATTTCGAACACAAATAAAAATATATTTTTTAAATACTATATTACTTTGAAATGTAATAACATAATAGGTTGTACAAAATTTATTAAAATGAATACAAAAAAAAATTCATATACTTATTAGAGGTATTTTGTATTCTAAATATATCATACCAGACATGTTTTCTTAAGTGAGGACTGTAGCATGAGAATATGTGAACTATCAGTCAACATAAATGAGGAGAGATAAACATAATCGTATTACCGAGTACATGGATGATGCTTTATGATCAAGAAATTTAAAACTTAATTTTTAGTATATATTCATAATTTAAAAATTACTTTTTTGAAGCATATGAAATGTACAAAGAGTCGCAAATGCTCTCTAATTTTATTTTGAGAAGTGATAACTGCACTCTTTATTTATACTCTAAGTATTTGAAATTAAGAGATATAAAATTTGGGGTGCAAAACTTAAATTTTAAAATATATATTTTTAAAAATCGTTTATACTTAATATTTAATGCAAATAAATAATACAAATTTGAGGTGTAAAAATATTTTTTCTTTTATTTTTTACTCCCATCTTTTTAGTTGTTCTTGCCAAAGGATCAAGCATTAAATTGGTGAAACAGGCTCGGAAGTCGAAACCAGATCTCTCACCAGAGGTGCTGAATCGAGGGGCAAAATCGTCACTACGTAACCAAATCTCGGCCAAGCGGCCCAGGGAGGCAAGGCAACAGAGCGGACCGAGCGAGGAAGGAAGAAAGAGAGAAGAAAAGTAAGGTGACGTGGCGCCTTGGCCGTAAACTCTACCTCTTTCCCCCTCAGGCGCCTCGGTCTCCGACTAACCTCTCTCTCTCTCTCTCTCTCTCTCTCTCTTTCTGTCTCTCGGACGCATAAACCCTAGCATCTCCCATACACTATCCTCCTCGGAATCGGAGATTCGAGAGACGAGATCCGGTGAGCTCATTTGTAATAGCTAGGTTTAATCAGGTTATGTTGAGTGGAAATGAGTTCTTCGAGATACACGCTCAGAGACTTGGCAGAGGAGGCCAAGAAGCGCGTCGTTGTGCTCCTCATCTGCGTTTTCGGTCTCTCGTACCTCATGTCTCGTGAGCTTCTCTTTTATTGTCCTTCTTTCAGTTTAGTAGAAATTTTTGTAGTTGAAGTAACTTCTCTGAGCTTAATTAAAGGATTCTGGTAATAGAAACATTGGTTGAAGGAGAAGGTTTTGAATTGGATCATCCATTTCTCAGTGCAATGTGTTACATGGACGGTTGCTCCAGTTGTTTTCAATCTATACCTTCTGTTTGTTTGTAGTGCAATTTAGGGCTTTAATTTAGCACGATCTAGCATAAAGCACTTCATCCTTAAATTGTCATTGTAACTGTACCTGCCTATATCTTGCTGTAATGTAAATCTGGGTTTCGTGTGACTTACCTCAGTCAATTTAGCACATGCAATCATGTATTATGACCTCCTATTTACAATTCTTTGTTATACCGGGGTACATCTTTCAGTGACGAGCTCGTCGGTATGGATCAACCTCCCTTTTGCAACCTGCTTAATTCTCCTCTGTCGCTACTTATCACTTGATTTCAACATCAAAAGAAAGGCTGCTGTGCGAACCAAAGATCAGAGAGACACCATCACCAATCAAACCCTAAATCAAAGGCGGCCGTCACTTGAACTTCACACTATCTCTGCTAAAAAGCTTGATAAGGTTGATTGGAGGAAGAGGGTAAACTCCCCTCCAGTGGAGGCTGCAATTGAGAAATTCACGAGGCACATTATCTCTGAGTGGGTCACCGACTTATGGTATTCCCGAATAACTCCTGACAAGGAGGGCCCAGAGGAGCTGGTTAATTTGGTGAATAGTGTGCTTGGAGAAATTGCAAATCGTGCAAGAGATGTCAATTTGATAAATCTTCTCACCAGGTCTTTTAATTTGGGTTTAATTCTTGATTCCTTTAATTATCTTTTGTAATTTTCCTGAAATGTTGTGTTGAATGCATTGATAAAAGCCTGTTTCCTTCTATTTATGACGGTTTGCTTGTGCTTCGCAAGGTTTTAGATCAGCATACCCCTTAGTATTTTTCTGTCATATAATGACTTCGCATTTATTTTCATTAAATGCCTTGTCTCTACTTTGACAAAAATTTGAATTAAATTTCAGGGACATTATAAATCTACTATGTGAACATTTAGAGCTCTACCGTTTTTGCCAATCCCAGATTGGAAAGGAGCATTTTTTTAATTTACTACCGGATCAGCGTGATTCTCAACTGAAATCTTTTTTGGAATCTGAAAAAAAGTTGCACCCTGCTTTACTCTCAGCAGCTTCTGAACACAAGGTTGGCTCGAACTTTTATGTTTTACCTTTTCATGTCTTGTTGCTTTTTAGTATCAACTATGATTTTTAGGCTCAATTATAAATTTTTGTATGGTATTATGTGTGAAAAGTAGGAACTGGGAAAGGGGACCAACTTTATCTGTCTTGTGTTATTATTATTTTTTTAAATGGATGTAGACCATATCTGATGATCACATCGATAACATGTAGGTTTTGTTTTGCAAGTGTTTTAATGGAAATTTAAAAGTCTTTGTTAGAAAACTTTAGACCAATTGTTTCTCATTTGTCCTGTTCTTTTTTAATTTAAATCTTGCAGTTTACCCTTTTGATATTTACACCAGCTCATGTTTATTAACTTTTAAGCCAGGTTTTGCAGCAGCTGACAAGTGGGCTAGTTTCTATAACATTAAGGCCTGAAGACTTGAGCTGCTCTTTCTTTCGCTATACGGTTCGAGAACTTCTTGCATGTGTTGTTCTGCGACCAATTATTAACTTGGTCAATCCTAGGTATCTAGTATAGTATATTGACATGTCTTACTTTTTAAATCCAACAGGAACTAGATTAATTACCGTGTACAACTTAACTTCATAATCTAGGTTTATAAATGAGAGGATCGAAGGATTGGCGATTATGCTTGCCAACAGGGCTGCTTTGAAGAGGGCAGTTGTACAAGAGAACCTAAGTGGGCCCCCTCCCATGCCTTCAGCCGACCAGCTTTATGCAGCGATGGACAAATCCAGTCCAGGTTTAGAGCTTGTTCGACTCAAATTAGATCAGTCAAAAAGTTCACCACCAACAGAGGTGTTGGAAGATGCGCCAAAGAATAATCTGGTGTCCCTCAAGAGTTTACCTTTGGATTCTGACAAGAAGAGTAAGAATGTGGAGTCTGGAAGGTCTGAAGCTCAGTGGACCCAAGCGGTGGACCAGATGTCAAAACAGAAAAGTGAAGTCCTTGCACCAGAGCACTTTGAAAATGTCTGGTCGAAAGGAAGAGATTACAAGAAAAAAGAAGACCGTTGTATCTCATCAGGTGTAGATAGTAACAATTTTATCAGAGCTCCTTCCTCTGTTGCTTCAACTATCAGTGCCAGACCACTGAACCGAGGAGGTATGAAATCGCAGCAAGAAAGGAAGTTTTGTCCGATTTACGAAGAAAGTGAGAGTTCTGAGACTGCAGAAGAAGACAAAAATGAAACCGAAAATGCTGAAAATGAAAATGGAAATGAGAGTGAAAGCAATAGTGTGATGGGTCTTGATACTCCGGGTATCAAAGTCTGGGAAAGCAAAAGCAAACACAGAGGAAATGTCACTGTGGCATCTTCCCAAATACACCACCCTCTTGAGTCGTCAGAGATGCAGAAGAAAAAGAGGAATAAGAAAATCCAATCTAAGAAATTAAGAAAAAGATCCCGGCCTTGTGTGCCTAATTTATGGCAAGAGGCTGAAAGAGGTTCCCTTCTGCTAGGTGATGGCCATGATACACAAAGTTCACCTCACAGTGATTTGAGTTTTGGTGAAGAATATTTTGATTATGCTGATGTAGAAAATAATTTTGGGAGGGCTTTTAGTGGAATGGGGGCCTCCTGTTCTCTCTCGTCCTTTACTTCCTCTATTTCATCCTGTTCGTCTTCATCAGGTTACAGTGCCAACAATGTCCTAGCTGACTCTTTTATAAAGCTAAAATCTGAGGTATGGTTGTGATACAACACGTTTTCATATGCTGAGTATATCAAACTTCTACTTTCTGCAAACACATAGGAGTGCTTTGTTTTTGGATTTTATTGCTTTTGTTTTTTTCTTTCCATATGGGTACATCCAGCTTATTTAGAGGTTTAGATTCTAAATCCGTTAGGAACAAGCTGTCAGTGCCAAATTCCACAATCTGTAACTGTAGTCACATTAAATACAAAATGCTTTCAGCAGTCCTGTGTAAGAAGCAAAATCTGCCTAATTAGGTGGTGAATTATATGAGTTTATAGGATCGAACTGGAAGTGGTAAGTTCTATTGGCTTGTACTGTTAGTAAACTATACTATATGAGAGTATATAAACTCTTCTACTAGATAAGCATTTCCAAATATAATCATACAATATTTTTCAAAAGCTGACAGTTGGCCTATTCTATTCTATTAGGTCATAGGAGCTAATATTGTTAAGAGTGGATCAGGAATGTTTGCTGTGTACTCTGTTGCAGTAACTGATGGAAATGGCAATAGCTGGTCAATCAAAAGGAGGTAGTTTGATTTAAAAAGGAAAAATAAGATATATCTTTGCTTTATCGCTCTTAGAAGGGTTCGTCTTTGTTTGTTGGTTTGTAATGGAAATTTTTCATTCTTCAGGTTCCGGCACTTTGAGGAGCTACATCGGCGGCTAAAGGAATTTCCTGAGTACAACCTAAGCTTACCTCCTAAACATTTTCTATCATCAGGACTTGAAGTTGCTGTTGTTCGAGAAAGATGCAAACTACTTGGCACATATTTAAAGGTCTTTTTCTCTTTATAACTTGTTAAAGATGGAGGTTGTTAATTATTTCAGTTAAGTGCTTGACGGTCAATTATATGTTCAATTGTTTCTACATTTGGATCAGCTCTTGAAGTCTTTTGAATGGTGTAATAATTACAAATACTTTGCTTTTACAGAAGCTTCTTCAGATTCCTACAGTATCAGGCTCAATAGAAGTTTGGGATTTTTTGAGTGTTGATTCTCAGGTGTGAATTTCATTTGTATGCTATTTGATGCTTTTAGTTATTCTAACATTATTCCTACTTTCTGTATAGTAACCACCATTTTTGCAGACATATATCTTCTCGGATTCTTTGTCGATCATTCAAACTCTTTCAGGTAAAATTTATTCTGTTCATTTATCTTGGGCATAGAATGCCCTAATTTTATTCATTAGTGCACACTCACGGTTTCTTTTCCCTTTTGATATTTTACAGTAAATTTGGATGATAAGATATATGACAGGAAAAACCCTACTTCTAGTCTAGGAGAAACTTCAAATTCAATGGGCAATTTATTCTCTATAGCAGAAACTTCAATTACTAACAAGGAAGACACAGCACCGGTTAATCAGATGTACCATCAAGCTGGGGGTGGATTGAGATTGAGAAAAGCCAATGATACTCGTAAAAAGAGCTCGAGTACACACAGAGACAATGCAGGAAGTGACTCTGACAGCACAGTGCAGACTGATTTCTCATTCTCAATCAAATCTGAAAAGAGCAAGAAATCGGTACAAGGAGAAACTGAGCATGCAAACTATTCTTCTCAAATTGATGAAGATGATGATGATGCTGTCAATCCTGACAAAGTAAGTTTTAATACTTTGTCAATCCTGACAAAGTATGCTTCATGAGCTTTTTCCTCCTTCCTTCTCTTGGCATGTTAGATTTTGGGGTGATGTGGGCTATAGTACTGTTCCATTACCTGAATGGATATATGAGTATTTCAGGCGCTTTGTCTAAAAACTTTCTAACTTCTTATTATGACCTTTTACCAGTATTAGAAGCTGCAATTTGTTTTTGTTCCCTTAATTTCTTTACAAATGGTTACAAATATACCTTTTGTTTTGTATGGATATTGTAAAGGGGTATCCAATCTTTTAATTTTTTTCTTTCTTTTTTCGAGAACCATATTTGAGTTATAGAACACATCATGATCTGACCTCAACTTAGTTGACTATGACTCAAGGGTTCAAAACTAATTGACTCGACAACAAGGTTTTTTGGAAACTCCGTTGCAGACTTTTGATTTTATGATGATGTTTTTTCTTTTCTTTAAACAGTGGACCCCACCTAATCTCACTGTTCCTGTGTTAAACTTGGTGAATGTAATTTTCCAAGTTCAAGACGGAGGCTGGATCAGGTACTGCTTTTGTTTTTGTAGCATTGCCGAGCCTACTCTTCTTTTCTAGGGTTAATTTCTGGTGTACCCATCAAAATATTAAAAATTGCTAATATCCCCATCAAATCATCATAATATCCTATATCCCCATCGTAAAACATGAATTGACAAATATAACCTTCTTTTGAAATGGAGGTGTCTCTTTAATTCTCCAACAGGATATGAAACAAAAAGAATGAGAAACACTTCATGCTTAAGCTTACGATTTTAGTTATAGATCACCTTAACCACGACTACTTTAATCAAATCCACTTACTCGAGAAGTCTTGCGGTTATACTATTATTTTGGTAGCCACATTTGCAGATTTTTTTTTCTTAATTCAAAACCCATAATCACAGTAATGAAATAACTGTTTTCTTATGCAAATGTTGGAACTGGGTGTTCATATATGAGGACAGCAACATTAATTTCCTTGTACACTGAGCTCTCGATGCTTTCTCAACCTTCATATTGCATATAGTTTCAGTATGTGTTCCTCAGAAAGAAGCGATTGACTTATATTAGCTGTCTACTTTACAATTTCATTCCCAACTAAGGTAATATGATATAGCTTTTGTAAATTTTATGGCACTGCCCATATGGTGCCAGAGTTTAATCAAGACTCATATGTAGATGCACTGATGACATAATGTGCTAGTAGGTAGCTAGAATGGTTCATATTGGCACAAACTGTTTATTGGGAAATACAACCTAATGCAATACACACCTAATGTGCAAACATCTTTTCTTCTTCTTCGATATTCACCTTCTATCTTCACATCTGACAATCCAGATTAGTGAAAGGGAGAGTCTGAGAGGTTTGGAGAAGGAAGGTATATCGACAAAGAACATGGAAAAGGATGATATGGTCTAGTTCATTTTGTTGTTTTTGCTAGAGAATAGCATTGATATGTTCATTTTATGAAAGGATAAAATGGTCATTTAAGTTTCTAATACAGTGTCTTAGCATATGAAACAAATGAAGGGAATAAAAAAAAAGAATATTAAGTTTTCATGGGGTATGAGATATTATGATGATTTGATGGGGATATTGGCAATTTAAAATTTTTTGATGGGTATACTAGAAATTAACCCTCTTTTCTATGGCATCTCTAAAACTGACATGTCTTGTTTCAGGCGACAAGCATTTTGGGTGGCCAAGCAGCTATTACAGCTGGGCATGGGAGATGCTTTTGATGATTGGCTGATTGACAAAATCCAGTTACTTAGGAAGGGACCTGTCATTGCTTCTGGCATACAACGTATTGAACAAGCAAGGCATCTTTGTCATATCAATTGTCATTTTTTTTGGCATACATTTGCAATCCATCATCATGTCAAGTCCTCAATCTATCATGAAAGCACTCTACTGTTCTCTGTTTAAAGCAAGTCCAGTTTGGGGTTCACAGTTTGGTTCTTTTCAATTTCTTTTTTGCTGTTTGTACGGACTGAAAAATTGAACCTGTCCACACCCCCTCCCTTCTCAAAAAAGAAAAAAAAGCTGTTAATTGGAGTTTTTACTTGTGTTGCTCATTCTAAGATCACCAGAACTAAACTTCTTTTTCTAGTTATTTATATCTTATAGCAAACTTCTATTTTCAACATTTCATTTGATTATAATTTTTTTTTCTCAATTGTGAATTATAAACAGATACTGTGGCCAGATGGAATTTTCTTAACAAAACATCCTAAAAGAAGACCTCCAGCACAAAGTTATTCACAAAATGGCCAAAAAAACCCCTCAAATCAAACCATATTAACTCCTGAACAGCAGCTTGAAGCTGCTCGGCGTGCCAAATTTGTTCATGAACTAATGATTGGTAAGACTCATCTTTCCTGCTTTTGCATTTGAAAGTTTCAGTGAATATATTTAGAATCTTGCTGATATTGTGAGAAACTTACAGAAAAGGCACCGACCGCCCTTGTAAGTCTAGTGGGAAGGAAGGAGTATGAGAGGTGTGCTCAAGATGTATACATGTTTCTTCAGGTAAGATTTTAACTTGTAATGTTGTTTCCATGTTCTCAGAGCACGATCTTTTACACCTTTTCTTTTGTGCTAATTTAGTTGGAAGATAAGTCATATGCTTTTCTTGGTAATTTGTCTTCTGTTGGTAACGAAGCAATGCTGCAGAGATCAACAAAGGATAAGTAACTAGCAATAAGTAAGATGTTTAGATTTTGGTATATTTTCAAATAACTGAGTTTTCTTGTATACAAATGCAGTCCCCAGTTTGTTTAAAGCAACTGGCATATGATCTTTTGGAGCTACTTGTGCTGGCCACATTTCCAGAGTTGGATGGTGTTGTGAGGCAATTTCATGAACAGAAATAATGTAAAAGAAAAGCCTGTATGTCTGCATCAGATGGATGGTATTGATTTTGTTGGACTTGGTTTGGTGGCTCTCTCCCTTTTGGTGCTCTTGTTTCTGAAGTGAGGTTTGTATATAGTGTAAAGAAAAAGCAATTTGATGGGGTAAAAGTTGAAGGGCAGTTTTTTTGTTGCCAGTGTTGGTAATGCTTTATTGTCATCTTTGCCTTTTTTTTTTTCTTGGTAAATTCACCATATAGTTTAGGACAGCCTTTCATGAGGTTGAGGAAGATTAGATAGTAAAATTTTGCTGTATGTCCTCTTCAGCTTATGCTAGAGAGAGAGAGAGAGAGAGAGAGTACTGACGAAGAGTAGTAATTCTTTGACTGAAAATTTAGTAAATGCCATAAGGACTTGAAATTCAGAAGCAGATCAAACCAAGAAAGGAAAATTTTGTGTTGGATTGTGTGATGCTCTCTCTATGTTTTTGTAGCATGTAGTACATTAGTCTGTTATTTTCATGGTATGCTGGGCTAAAAGATTCAAAATATTTCTACAAGCCTACCTTTACCATTTACTATATACCAAAAATTTCATAGATGTTTTCTATTATAATTACCGGTAGTACGTGTTTACCAGCAATTTCTCAGAGGACCAATGTTGCTTGCTTTGTTTGTTTTGGTTTTGCATTCTTATATTGGGTTTCTAAGTTATTAGATGAGTTTTGACTGGTGCTTTTTTTTTCCAACCGTATATTCACCCGAGATTAGAAATAGATTGAACAAACAAACAGTGCATTTCACATCAGCATTTGCTACTGTTTTATAAATCTACTGATTGTTTGTTTGAAGTCTTTTAAGAAAAAAGCTTCTTAGTCTCCAAGCACGGAATTAGTTTGTATATGCAACCCCTTTAGTTTTCAAATTTCCAATGTTCGATTCACTAGGAACGGATAGTAGCTTAATGATTGCAAATATTAACGCAATATTTCATTCAAGTCTGTGACCGTAGAAATTTCAACAACATGCATGCAACCTCTGTTTCATTTTCACAATGTTCGATTCACAAGCACAACATGCCTTTTTCCTATTTTATTACAGGCGAGATTCTTGGTATTGACGAGCATGACGTCATCATTTTGGCAATTTGTGCCTTGTTAATTAGTTATCATGTTTAAATATGTTGTTAATCAATTTGGTCTCATTTCTCATCCAAAAATCATCTAAATTCACACTTAAGCTGTTGATATATTTACTTATTGCAATAGAGATCATTTAAAACGTTTCTAAACATGTTTAAACACATTAATTAATTTGATCTCATTTCTAGTTCAAAAACCATTAAAATTCTTACATAAGTTGTTGATATATTTACTTATTGTTTATGTGTGTTTTTTTGGAGCCACATTTATGAGTTATGACCTATAATATATTTCTCCTCCAATTGCATCAAAATGAACATAAAATGCTTTTAAACTTGTTTGTTCAAGTTTTCTAATCAATTTGGCCATATTTCTCATTCAAATATCATCCAAATTCACACATAAACTTACATATATTTATTTATTGTTTAAAGATAGTTTTGGAACTAAATTGATGGCTTATGACATATATTTCACATCAAGTTACATTAAAATGCATTTAAAACGCCGCTGAACATCTTTTACCATGTTTTTTTAATCTATTTGGTCTTATTTCTGATATGAATGTCATCCAAATTCACACATAAGCTGTTAGCTATGTCTATTTATTAATTATATGTGTTTTTAGAGCAAAATTGATGAACTAGGACCAATATTTCTCCTCAAATTACATTAAATTGTATTTAAATATTTTTTAACATGTTTATACTTGTTTTTAATCGGTTTAACCTCATTTCTGATTCAAATATAATCAAAATTCACATATAATCAGCTAGATATGTTTATTTATTATTTATAAGTGTTTTTGGAACTAAATTGATGAGTCATGACACATATTTCACCTCAAATTGCTTTAAAATGGATTGAAATGCTTCTGAACATGTTTATACATGCTTTTAATAAATTTGGCCTCATTTCTAATTCAAATTTCATCCAAATTCACATATAAGCACTGCAAATTGTTTATAGGTATTTTTGAAACTAAATTGATGATTTATGACATATATTTCACTGCAAATTGCAATAAATGCATTTAAAATGCTTCTGAACATGTTTATTCACTTTGTTAATCAATTTGGCCTCATTTCTGAATCAAATATCATGAAATTTCACATACAAGCCCTTATTACGGTTTATATGTGTTTTTGGAGCTAAATTGATGATTTATGACACATATGTCAACTCAAATTGCATTAAAATGCACATAAAACGCTTTTAAACAAGTTTGTTCACGTTTTTTAATCAATTTGGCCTCATTTCTGATTCAAAAATCTTCCAAATTCACACATAAGTTGTTGATATGTTTACTTATTGTTTGTAGGTGTTTTGGGGGCCAAATTGATGAGTTGTGACCCATATTTTAATTCAAAATTTTTTTTTGTTGGACTATAACCAAGAAGAAACCATCAAAACAATTACTATTGATTTTTTTTGTAAACATTTAATTTGAACAAGTAAAAAACATTCCAGTTAGTTCTACAGCATGATATATATATTTACATGTGAAAACATCAGCACCTACTTTGGTAGCATTCTATTTACCAACATTTTCTGAGTATCCTAAGTAGAGAATATGCAATGAATGCATGCATATATAATATGTGAGAACTCTCAACAAGAGGAAGGTTCATGAAATGGCACAGTGCCACCATCCCAATTAATGCAACTTGCCAATTTGTACCGACAGCAAAAAATGCTCAAAACAAAAAATGATGTCCCCCAATTTACTCATTCGCACGTGCAAATGGCCAGACACAGAGATTAGAAGGAAAGGAGGGGGGGGGGGGGGGGGGGTAGAGAGAGAGAGTGAAACAAACTAAAATGAGCTTGTGACATAAGAAGACAAGTAAAAGGCAACAACAGCAGCCTCATAGTGTGTCTCCTAAATCTTAATCCAATTTTATTATCAAGATTCGCTGTTTCACTTTTTGGGGTTGTTTTATAACCCTCTTAATCTTATGAAATCTTCCTAATCGTATATTATTCGTTATATACTGTTAATTAATTAAATTTGCTCTGCCAGATTCCCAACTTATACTATGGTGAACCCACTGATTGAGAAGAATGGTTTTCTGAGAATATATGTAATGCCATTTTATTAAAAGAAGGAAAGAGATTATTTCATTATATTTACAATATTTTACTAATTAGTTTCAAATATATTTTTTTTAGTAAATGAAGGGTTTAAAATTTTGTTTTGGAGATAAAAATGAGAGTTTAAGATACCCAACTTTAAATGTTCATAAAAGACTCCACATCTGAGTTTCGAACCTGCGACCTTCCGTACAGATAATATTACTTTGTCATTAGATCAAAGATAATATATGTCATGCCATTTTATATTTCTACTTAATTTTTTTCATTATATTTTTATTTTTTATAAATTTTAAATAATATTAGATTTTGAATTTACGACTTTTCACAGAGAGGAGATTACCTCGGTGAAATTTCTCTAGCATTATTCTAAATTTTAACTATAACTAATAATTAATAAATTAAATTTAAAGGTTTTAACTTTTAAGCCCCGGCCATTTAATTTTATTAACAATCGTTTGAATTCAACAGTGTGCTCTTTCCTAAAAAAAAAAATTGTGTGCTTAAAGAAAAGTTTGAAAGGAGGTAACCTCAAAAGTAAGAAACAACAAAAGTAGAATGAAAAAAAGGATAAAAATTGGTCAATCTAAAAATTTTTTTAAGGTGTTTTGAGGCATTTACGCCATTTGATATTACTTAGCTTTCATCTACAAAGTGCATCTCTATTAGGACCAAATTAGGCCATCGCTTTCCCTTTAAAGTTTGCAATGCATTATATATGTGCGAATAAAGAAATTTAAAATTTGTACAATTATTTGTCTTCAAGATCAATTATTTGGGTCCTTTCAAAATTCCAACTTTCACATGATATTAAGTACATCTACTTTTTTAATATTTTAATTTTAGAATTTGAAATAATACTTTTCAAAATATCAAATAACCATAAAAAAAGTTGAATATATACTAGAATTATACAAAATAATCATATATTGTTTTGGATAATTTTAGTGTACATTCAATTTTTGTATTATCTTCCAATTCTTATGATACATATACTTGAGAATATTATTCAAATTAAAAAAATAAAAAGTATAGATGTTTTTCTAATTATTCAGATAAAACATTTATCAAATTTTGAGTCAATTTGAAATTTGGTGTTCATTCATCATAAATCCATTAAAATTCATTGTTAAAATATTTACATTGTTTATTGGAAGGTTATTTTTTTTTTCAAATTGATCCAAATTTATTACATATCTTATCCAAATAAATGAAAACACATCTACAATTTTAAGTTTTTAATTTGAATATTATTTTTCAAATATATGCATTATAAAAGTCGGATGTATCATAAAAGTTAAGTTTATGCTATAATTATCCTATTCTTTTATGTTTTAGCACGATATTTTGTAAAATATCTAAATGCACACTGTTATGAATGTCAATTATTGAAACTTTATTTGGGTGGGTATCCATTAACAACTATTATTTTGTCAACCTTGATAATAAATTTTCAAATAATTCCAAAAAAAATTCTTAAAAATAGAAAAAAAATTATAAACATATTCTTTAACTTATAGATCGATTGTTTTTAAATTTCATACAATTTAAATATTAATTAATACTTCATCAAAGATCATCAAAATTATATGATATTTTCAATGGTCCATATTTAATTGTCTTTGATGAAATATCAAATAATGACCCTTAAATTACATGAAATTTGAAATACAATCAATCTATAAGCTAAAAAAAAAATATGTTTGTCAACTTTTTTCTATTTTTGAGGATTTCTAAAAATTATTTAAAAATTAGTTGTTAAGGTTGTCAAGATAATAGTTGTCAAGTATCCCCTCTTTAATTTTTACATGATTTTTATATATAGATCACACTAAATAACTTGAGAATCAATCATTTGAATCTAGAAAAATATAACTTGAACCATTTCCATATTGGATGAAATTCTAACACTAGTACATTAGCATATCTCATTTATTATATTTAGCAATATACTTTTTTGGTATTATGATGGCCACCCCTTTTTATATTTTCTCAACTATATGTTTGTCAGATTTCTACAGTAATAGTTATTAAAAAGTACATTATACAGCCGTTATAAAAGTAGCAACACTGGCGCCATAGTGTTTAGAATTTGAAGCAGAACTAGTAACAGTAACACTAATAAACAAGTATTATAATTTCCATACTTCCCAATTATATATGAGAATGAATGATACAAACGCAACCAAATCATCAACGACACATTATTTTTTCCTCCAACCAATGCTACTACTCTCTTGCTTACATGTCAGTTGTTTTCCAAAATAGGATCCAAACTTTCAGGTCCAGTGCTTTCTTTCTAAGGTTTGTATAATTTGTATTGTTACTGTTATTGCATTGCACTAAGAGTACTACTACCAACCCAAAAAAACAAGACCTACTTATATATAATAAATTTAATAGATAACACAAATTAAGAGGATGGGATAAAGAATTGGTAGAATTACACGAGACAAACTGTCGTGCACCATAATCTCCACTAATTAGGCGCCAAAATTGGGCTCAAATGTCTAAAAAAGGAGGTAGAATGGATACAACACTAACTGCTGAAGAGGCGGATAAATGCGAGAGGAAAGGAACAAAGAGTTTGACTCTAATCTTGAGAAAATCATGGAGGCTTCCAAAGTAGGAGATAGGAAGGAGGTCACAAGAGTGGAGAGGAAGGAGGAGAGAAGAAAGCCAGGAACAAAGAGACACGGGGATGCCACGTCACTCTCTGGCGATGCCCCCACTTTTCACGGGGTTTTCATGTGCGGTTATAGGTTGGAAATTGTAGTACTAGTTCGTAAATTCTTTTTTTTTTTTTTTTTTGCTATTTTAGTTTGTTTTTGTTTGGTGGTTTGAATCTTTAGTTACAGCCTTCTAGGTTATAGGATAGAGTGTTAGAGTTGTGGTTGGTTAATGGAGAGAAACTGTTAAATTATTTTAAAATATTGATATTTAATGATAGTAAAGTAAGTAAATGAAATAGTGAAAGTAAAAAGTGTTAAGAATTATAAAATTTGACGATTTAATTTTAGTTCATCTTCGTATATACTTTAATTTTATTTTAAATTATTTCCGTTTAATGCATTAAAATATTTTAAAATATTTAAATTATTTTTAAACCACTTACCAAGCGAAATGTTTGGTTTGAATAAAAAAGCATGGTGGGTTGTAAATTTTTTTAAGGAAAAATTTATTCAAGAAAAGTTTCAAGGAAAATGTTAAGGTGCTAACTTTATTGTTATTATTAATTTATCATCGTCATCATCATTATTGAACCGATTGGTTTATGATAAATTATTTTTAAAAATTGAGTTATAATGTTTGTAAATGTAATAATAATATTATTATTAAAATAAGTTTAAAGTATGTACCTATAACTATGCATAGAGTTTGATTCAGCCGAAATTAGTAATTAAATTTATCAATATTTTACTCCTTATTATGTCGAATTCTAAAAATATTATTAAATCAATGTTGTTGTGTTGGAATACTCTGGTGGAACTTAGTATTTTGATTCCATCGTTTGGGGGGGGGGGGGGGGGGGGGGGTGATTTGAATTTCTTACTATTTCTTTTTTTGTTTCTAAAATTATGATTTTCTGAAAAGCAATGCAAAAATGGCAGACTTTATCTATTTAATCGGAAAAAAAAAATAGCAATGAATCTATTAATATATTAACTCTTACATGCAATTGAGGCTAAATTCTTATAAATGGCCATCAATTAGATGCGGTGAGTTGCTGATATATGCTAAACCTACTTATTTATATTAATTGAAAATTACATTATGTTATTTTCTAAATGAGAGGGGATCTCTTGATAATTAATTTTTAAATAATTTTTAGAAATCCTTCAAAATAGAAAAAAAATGATAAACATATTTTTTTAGCTTAATTACAAATTGATTGTATTTTAAATTTCATATAATTTAAGGGTCATTTGATATTTCATTAAAAACTATGTTATTTGATATTCAAATATTCTACATTATTAGAATTTTTTTAATTTTGATAGACCATGTTATTTGATATTCAAATATTTATATTTATTTATTACTTTAGGGTAAGAAATCATAAAGAATAGTA
Organism: x Bolboschoenoplectus mariqueter; assembly: GCA_037678475.1. Lineage (NCBI taxonomy): Eukaryota > Viridiplantae > Streptophyta > Magnoliopsida > Poales > Cyperaceae > x Bolboschoenoplectus > x Bolboschoenoplectus mariqueter. The sequence continues at coordinate 744,665 of CM075281.1, forward strand.
AAAGAATCCCATATTAAACTATAAATTTTTAATATATAGAATGCCCATTAATTAACAAATATTGACTGTTCTGACATGAAAAAAAAATGATTTAGACTGTTAGCATAATATTTAATGAAATGCCAATCTTAATAAATTAGCAATGCTCATAATAATTATAAAAGTAACAAAGTAATAATTATGCATGATTTTTCAGTGTTATGTTAATTTGACTTTGATGACCAGAAATGGAGCAATTAATATACACAAGATATGAATCATGAAAATTAAATAATGACCCGCTACATGTTTACAAACATGGTAAGCACCCCAGGAGATCTCTGTTCTTTAATCTTTCATCCTTATCTTTGTCGATTTCTCAGTTGTCATGGCGTGCTTTTGCTGGCATCATTGTGTCACTGGTAAATCTTTTACCAGTAAACCTACATTTATATGATTGCAACTTTAGGAGCCTAGTGGCAAAAGGTAATTATATCTATAATAATTCCTTTGACCATTAGTTTTCACCACAGTGGAGCGTTGACTGCTTATATGATATATATAAATATATTTTCATGGTGGTAATAATTAGGTGAAATGTGCGTCGGTGCATGCTTCATATATGCATAGACATTATTATTATATCCCAACATACATTCACATAATAACAAACAAACAAACAAATTAATTAATTAATTAATTAATTAATTAATATATACCACTTATCAATCATACTAATTAATTGTTTATGTTCTTTTGGAAATTTGTATTAATTATTGAATAATTGATATATAGCCCCCCCAACTTTAATTGATTGTGTGACCCCTCAAAATTTAAAGAGAAAGGGATGTACATAATTAAAATCATCATAGTAAAAAAACAGTTTTTGATCTAGTGATAAAGATAATATTTTTTATATGAAAAATTATAGGTTCGAAATTCGGAAGAGAGATTTTTACGAAAATTTAAATTTAAATTATTGATCCTCAGCTCAAAAACAAAATCACCACAGTAAATTAAATTGTTTTTAACTGTTTGACTGAATGAGTTCAAAAATTCCTCATATAATTAAGTTTTCCGTGCATTGATTTGACTAAGCCTTTTGTTCATTACTTGTAGTTCACTAGTGTCTTGTTTTGATTGTTTTGTTCAAATACGAACTAATGACAGCTCTCTTTGATCAATTCGTATAGCAATCATTATATATGCACAAATAGTGATTTTTTTTAAAAAAATTTATCTCTGTACAGGTGGAGGTGGTACAAGAATAAACCATACCACCTCATCAATTTTGTACAGTGGTATTTTTTTTTTTTTTGCTGTTGAATCCTCTAATAACGCCAATATAAAGCAAGGACAAAATTGAAATTGGAACAGTAAAATTCAAAGCAATTTGAATAGGCAATGAATAAAATCTATGGAATGAAATCATCTATTATTCTAAATAGAAAAGTAAAAATAGGATCATATTATTTCAATTTGAATCATCAGATTAAAACAAACGGATTATATTTATTTAAAAAAGACCTTCTAAGTTTTAAATAGAATCAATTTGATCCGTTCATTTTAATCCGACAATCCATATCGAAATAACAGGATCCTATTTTTTCATTTTGAACAATAGCAGATACGAAACCTAAAATCTATAGGATCATGATACATATATATTTGCTGCCAAAAATAATGGCAGTGGAAAGGTCATTATTGGTGGCTTGGTGCTTAGAAGTGGGGTCCACATCTACTGTTATAGAAACACTATGACATCAAAATATTATTGATTTTAAATGATTTGATTTGATTTAAACCACTCAAAATTTCACTTATAAAAGTTATTTTTCATTTTTATTTTGTTGAATCTCATTTATCATTGAGATAAATGACATGAAGTTCTTATTGTCAACTATGACAGTGAATGTGAATTATTTAGGTCAATTTAAGTCGTATATAGTAAATAAATTACTTCAAAATATGAAGATACAATAAGAGTCATTTGATTTAGATCCAACGGTCCAAATTGTATAATAGCTTGCCACTTCATCTTTAAAATTCTGGTTTGATTAAAATTAGGAGGAGGATCATCAGCTGCTGAATATATAATCTACCAAGAAAATTAAATTAGTAAAGCCAAAATTTATATTCTTTTGAGCCTTTATACTAATTATTTTGAATGTCAGAAAAAAAATAGTGTTATTGGATGGTCTAGCAAAAACATTTTTTTAATTAGTTTTTGGTAAAAAGGTCACTCAAATAATTTAAAAATTCTTATGCATGTATTTTAGAGTATAATAACCATATTTAATTAGTTGGGTTGTTATATATTTTGTGAATAGTATCTAACCGATATATATATTCTCCGTTAGAAATGATAATTATTGCTGAAAATTTCAAAACTCAATATCATGTACAATTTTAATTAATGTTCTGATCAGACAAAATGATTTAGACGATCCATTTGGAATTTTTAAATTTAAGTTTCGAAGCTGAAACATTAGATGGTGTATATTTTATGAAAGAATATTGTTGTAAATAATATTACATGTAGCATGCAAAAATCACATAATGGGACTGTAAGAAGTCAATAAATATACGCAAAAGCTATCTAACAATTAATGTAATTAATCTATCCATCCTCCCATAATATATTTGTAAAATAAATTCTTCACTTTTTTTTAATAAAGCTGTTGCAAATAATTTAAATTGTCGTCATGCGTTCTGGAAAAAAAAAAAGGATCAGTAATGGTTTTTCAAATCAATTCAAACAAAGTTGGATTTTTAAAAAATAAACTTATAGATATGGAATTTTAAAAAAAGGAAAAGTTCATGTTTTGATCTCTGAACTTTCTTAAAAAAACTAAATTATTTTCTAAATTTTTGTTTGTACTAAGTTGGTCCTTGAATTTCTCTAAAAGAACGAAATTGGTCATTAAATTTCTTAAGAAAAATCAAATCAGTCATTAAACTTTAAATTATACCATATAAGTCTTTCAATTTTTGAAAGAATGCGCATTTTAGTCTTTGAACTTTTAAAAAAAATTAAATTAATCCATGAATTTTCATTTGCATCTAAAGATGTCAGTTCTTGGTTTGTCCAAATAGGTTGGATCCAACTTGATTCGCCAATTTGAGACAGATAAATTTTTTTATACTCATATCTAATTTAGTTTTCACAAGTCATATCAAGTCAGGTCCGGTTGGATAAGATTAATTTGTTTTGTGATACCAAGAACTAAAAGTTCTATATAGAAATGAAAGTTTAGGGATCAATTAATTTTTTGAAAAAAATTTAGAGACTAAAAAATACATTCCTTAGAAAGTTGAAGGATTTATTTGATGTAATTTAAAGTTTAAGGACCGATTTGATTTTTTTGAAGAAGTTCAATGACTAACTTGATTTTTTTAAAGAAGTTCAAAGACCAATTTGATACGAATAAAAGTTTAGGGACCAACTTAATTTTTTTAAGAAAGTTCAAGGACCAATACATAAATTCTCCCTTTAAAAAATGAATTTATAAATACGGAATTTTAAAAAATAAACTTATAGATGTGTTAGTGGATATTAAATAGTCTAATAATGAAAGTTTTATATAATTTGAATAACATTTAATAATAAAAATCATTCATTTTGGTCCGCTGAAATTTCAAATCGCTTGATAGATGATGAAACATTCAGTAAATCTCATCATTTATCCTATGTGCATCATATAAAATCCTATGTGTGATGTTTGATTTTTAATTTAAGCTTTATTTTTGAAGGTTTTCAAAATAAATTACTATCAACGTTGTCTATAAAACACATAAATTTAATCTAACAAATTCTATATCTCCTTTTGTATCTAGTAGTTTAGGTTTTGCTCCAGTATTATGAGAGGAGAACATTGTAGATGGAAAGATTTGTAGAGGAAAAAAATAGATATTAGGCATATTAATATTAATGACTTTATTATACATGCTTAGTTTGTATATTATTATCATTATGCAATTTAAATGAATTATTATGCATATTAATAACTTTATTATGCAAATTTATTTTGTACAGTACCGCCATTATGTAACTTAAATGAGTTATTATGCATATTAATGGTTTTTAAGTTAAATAATAGAAATATAGTGCATAATAAAGCCGTTAACATACATACTAATTCATTTAATATATATAATAAAGCTTGTATCGACGACGGTATCAATAATGATATTTCCATAATATTTTCTTATTTTTTAATTTATAGATTGATTGTTTTTCAAATTTCATATAATTTAAGGGTCATTTGATATTCAATCAAAGATCATTGTAAATGTCATGTAATTTTGATAGTTTTTGATAGAGTTTCAAATAATACTTAAATTATATGAAATTTGAAAAATAATCAATCTATAAATTAAAAAATATGTTTATAACTTTTTTTTTCTATTTTGAATTTTTTAAATTAATTGAAAATATGTTGTTAAGATTGTCAAAATAATAGTTATCAACGGATCTCCACCCATAATAATATTACATGTAGAATCCAAATCACATAATGGGACTGTAAGAAGTGAATACATATACCGCAAAAACTATCTAAAAATATATATAATTAATCTATTCATCCTCCCATAATATATTTGTAAAATAAATTCATCACTTTTTTTTAATAAAGCTGTTGCAAATAATTTAAATTGTCATCATATGTTCTGGAAAAAAAAAGGGATCACTTGTTTAAATAGTTATCTTTACAATAGATTTTCAAATCAATCCAAACAAAATTGAAATTAAAAAAAAATTATAGATATATTAGTGGAACATTAAATAGTCTAATAATGAAGTTTTATATACTTTGAATAATATTTGATAATAAGAATAATTCATTTCGGTCTGCCCAAACTTCAATAAATCTCATCATTTAGATATTATATGTGCATCATATAAATCCTACATATAGTGTTAGATTTTTAATTTAAACTTTAATTTTAAAGGTTTTCAAACTAAATTATTGTCAAAGTTATCTATAAACACATAAATTTAATCTAACAAATTCTATATTTTTCCCTTTGTATCTAGTAGTTTAGGTTTTGCTCTAACATAATGAGATGGAAAAAGTTTTAGAGGTAAAGTTTAGATATTCAAAAATTAAGTCTCGTTAAGGTATTGTCCTTGTAAATTTTCTTATGATATTTTTTAGTCATTGTAGTTGTTGATTTTTTATGTTTGAAATTTGGAGCATTAATTTGATAAAGAACAAAATTGATCTACAATAGTGAATACAATTAACTAGTTAATGTTAATTAATTTGTATATTTGCCAACAAAGAACATATCATAAAAAAAATCCTTCGGAGAAATTTTTTTCAGATGGGGGGGGGGGGGGTTTGAAAGAATACAAATGCTTTTAATTTTTCTTTTTAAAATAAGGATTTCTGTTATTTTCAACATTTATTCTTTTTTAATATTTTTTTGTAAAACTTAAACTTACGTATCTCCGTAAAAACAAAACTTATTACTACTGTATTACGTCTAAAAACAAAACCTATTACTACTGTATTACGCCTACGGTTCCAAATGCTTTTAAATTTGCTGCCATATTTATTCTCATCCGCATTCCTTTCCTCCTTTTTTTTTTCTTTTTTGAAATTTTAAAAGCTCTACGTCAGATATATGAGATCGGAGAACTGATTATATTATACTTTCCTTTCTTCTATATTCCAATTGGAAAAACATCTATGCTGTTTTCCTTTTTTTTTTTTTTATTAAGTTCTGTTAGCTATCATTGGAAAATTTTCGCCTTTGATTCGTCAACAATAAATAGACTAAATTCTATGTAAATTTAATTTGCATATATACTCTGGTACTTGTGCAATGCATTTATATATTAGCTAACAAAGTAGGGACCATATTTCTTAACGAACCAAATTATTCATCTTTGTCATTTTGTACTAAATCAATTCCTTACAACTTGTAAGAATGTTTTATACATAGTAAGATTCAATTATATGATCTTGAAGCAAGCTGGATCCATATAATACCTTATATTTAATTAATTAATGGCTTTTTATTGGTCTTATTGATAAGAGGAGGGATTTAATAATCATGATCGTTCGTGTTTATGATGTCTACTTTATCATTTATATTTTAATTAATATATATAAATTGTTAGATATATTTTAATTCATCTCAATAACATGTATGTAAAAAAATATTGAATTTTAATTTTGGTTCGATGGTTATCGAGAGAGTGAATTAAATCATAAAGTTTAATTCATTAATTTTTGTTAGTGTTTGATACATATCAAAATAAAGTTGAAATAATATAACTTTCTGTATATCTATATAATATTGATATATATAAAATATCAAATTAATTAGTTTTATCATTTAAGAGTTCAACAAATAATTATTTAAAATTTAATTTTATAATCATTGAGGTGAGACCGATAACCATGAACATTGAATCCCTCCTCTGTTGATAAATGTGTATCCAATCCAATGAGCCAGCGTTAACCAGACAAAAGTGATATATAAATTAATTTCGATTCATATATATGACAGGAACTTTCAATTTATGCTAACTTTAATTAGTTATCCAACTTGCATTGCAGATAGATAACAAATTAATTGATGTCATAAATGGCTCGAATGCCAAAATTAGGGTTACAACATTTGCACCCTTTTGGATGATATATGTCAGAGTACTCAGAACAACATTTACCCTTTATGACGTTTTTACTAACAAAATGATTCTTTGAAGATCGTATAAATTAAGTAATATTATTGAGCCACTTGTATATATATTAATTTTAACTGTAAAATTCATTGCACCAATCTCACTGACAGTAAAATGATAAAAATGTAAGAATTAATAGTAAAATGAAAGCCTCCAATTTTCAGACCTCTGCCTCACTGACACCATACTCACGAGGCCCAATCAAGAGCTATTGGATTTACTGTGCCTTATATGCGCATCAAACTGTGTAGATTGTTACTGACAATCTTTTTCTAAACTGTAATGCGTTACGAAATTATCCGCTACAAAAATAGACACAACTACTAGGCCATAGCGTTATTACTCACGTTATTTCGGCTGTTCTGTATTAAGGCGCAGACGCAGCAGAGGATGGGAAACTTTTGGACGATTACGTCGTATAAATATTATTGTAGAGAGTTACCGACATGGGGGACCCATACTTTTAGAGAGGATCGTTTCATCAAAGTACTTGATCGTAACAGAATCGGTCAATCGGCATGAGTCACAGAATATCTGATCGTTAATCTGGGAATATTTTATCCTGTTTATTTTCACACTACGCTACGCTCCTCTTTTACCATTTGGCGACAGGTTCTTCCTTTCTCTTCTCCAACTATATGTTCCCTCATCTCTCTCTCAAATATTCTCCTAAAACCTTCTCTTCTTCGCTTTAGCAAAGAAAAGAGAAAGGAACAACTACACATTCCCTTCCTTCTTTCTCTCTTTCTTTCTCCCCTTTCCAATCATGGATAGAAACAAAACCACTAGCCATGGCGGAGGCATCAAGCACCGCCTTACTCAAATGCTCCTTCGCTCCGCTTGTGCCGCTTCCACCGCCAACACCACCACCTCCTTCATAACCATTTCAAAGAATGGTACCAATCAAGAAAGACAAGAAGAGCCCCCCGGTACACCTTCCCTCTCGATGCTTCTACAGAAGCACCGGCGCGAAAAGCAAACAAATTTCCCGACCGCAAAGCTCGAAAAAAGTTCTTCGCACCGTGCCGCACCGGTGATTCAAGTTTCGATAGACTGTGGCGGGAGACGGGCGCTTCATGGTACCAACCAAAACCATGTTCTGGTACCAGTGAAGGAAGAAGAAGAGTGTAAGAAAAAGAAGAAGAGCAGTACAGCTGGCAGTTACCACAGCAGCAAGAAGAGCTCCCCTGTTTCGCCTTCTTCTCCCGCTACAAGGTTTTACTACTCCAACCAAGAGACCCGGAGAAAGAAAATCGTCGGTAAACCAAGAAAGAAAGAGATAAAGAAACTACAATCAAACCCTTATGGGTTTAGCACCTCTTCTTCGGCACATAGTGACATGGAGCCTGGTTTATTCAGTAGTGAAGGTGAAGAGGAAGAGACACAGACTCTCTACTCTTCTAAGAGCTTCTCCTCTGATTCATCAGAGGTTTACCATTGTACCAATAAACCGAAAACCTCTCATGCGCAACCGAGAAAGGCTGTAGAGGAGAGTCCTAAGCGTAATGCTAAGAGAGATATAGAGGTGAACAAACATCCAGTTTCAGTCTCTTCAAAGGAGAGGAAGGTATCAGATACAGGTGACAGTAGTTCCTTTACTGGTATCAGCTCTGGCACTGGTACTGGTACAGGTGGGGGTCGGGCAGTTGTGAAACGGTCATGCAACCCGTACATGGATTTCAGGAGTTCAATGGTAGAGATGATTGTAGAGCAGAAGGTGATCAGTGCAAAAGAAATGGAGAGGCTCTTGCAATCTTATCTGGCATTAAATGCAACACATCACCATCCTGTTATAGTAAGAGCGTTTGAAGATATATGTGAAGCCATATTTAGCGATGAATAATTTAAGTAATAATTAATATTGTGGTAATTCTAACTTCCTGAATTATTATTATTTTTTTGGATTTTTTTCTTTTTTTCTTTCATTTTTTGCTTGTAACATTTGTATTTTGTAGTGTTAGGATCCATGGGAAAAGTTAAGTTATGTTGATCTCTGATTGGCACTGCTGTTAATTAGGTTTAATTTGTTCCAACTTAATATCTCTGGTTTTACATATACCACACTTATTTATTTATGGATAGGATGCTCTTAATTTCTTTAAGGACTTGTTTCTAGGTGTGGATATTTACATAACTTAGATAAGAATAAGATTCAATATCAAAAGCAATCCAAAGAAAACCAGAAACTGGTATTGAAACTTATAAACACACAGAAATGCAATTGAATTAAAATAGGATAATTAATTAATTCTTTTTCTCATTCCTTCCTTTATATTATTATTATTATTATTATTTTGTGGGTTGGGGGGGGGGGGGGGGGGGGGGGGGTTGGGGGGGGACACATAATATGGTAAGACTGGTGTTGTTTGTATGTATGTATTGAAAGGGAAATGAGCTCAGGATACAATTAGATATCAAGAATTAATACAAAAAAAAATTCCAAATATTATTATTATTGTGAAGATTGAAGAGTTAGTTATTACTTAATAATTAACAAGAAACTTTATTGAAGAAGACATCGTTTTGTAGCCAACTAAACCTTTCTTTAAATTTTAGGGGAATATAATTATATAGGTCTGTTACTAACTAATCTTGGAAAATCAAAGACAAAAAGGTAGGTCATGAATATGATGAGATAATATAATACTAAGGCATCCATCACTATTTATTGAGTAAAGTTAATGTGCTCCTAAAAGCATTAAACCCCTCGGTGTTTCTAACTCAAAAATCTATTAAATTGGTTTCAAACGTTAAATCCAAGTTGCTCAATAAATTTTTCATATCAAAATTTTGTAGGATACCGAAATTTTTTATTTTTAGGATTTTATGGATTTTTTAAGATGGTCTATTTTTATATGCAAAAATTCATTATTTTTATTATTATTATGAGAGTCATTTTAAAAAATAGGAAATAAATAGTTAAAAAACTCTAAAAATATCCTACAAGATTTTAATATAAAGAATTTATTGAGCAATTTAGATTTATCATTTGAAACCAATTTGATAGGTTTTTGAGTTAGGGGTACCGAGGGGTCTGGTGCTCCTGGGAGCATACTAATTTTACTTTATATATATAAATAGATAAACTCTTCATATCAAAATTTTGTAGGATGCCGAGATTTTCTATTTTTAGGATTTTTGACTATTTTCGGATTTTTTTAAGATGACTCTAATAGTAGTAATAAAATAATAAATTTTTGCATATAAAAATAGGCCATTTTAGAAAAAATATAAAATAAATAATTAAAAAACTCTAAAAATAGAAAAAAAAATTAATATCCTGTAAGATTTTAATATAAAAAATTTATTGAGCAACTTGAATTTTTCATTTGAAGTCGATTCGATGGATTTTTGAGTTAGAAGTATCAAGAGACTCCGTGTTCTTAGAAACACGCTAGCTTTACTATATAATGTGGGGTCAATATATATATGGTCCCCTGCCTGAATCAACCTGAGCATATTTGGTTTGGATTCTCCACCTCTGCATGAATGAAACCCACCAGAAATGCATTGCACACAGAGGCATGCACAGAGCTGGGTTTGGTACAATGGTAAGTACTTGATATGGGCACACACACATTACATATACAGACACTGTGGTTTAAGAATTCTCAAAGAAAAAATATGTATATAAATAATAAATCCTGCCTGCCCATTCTTAACTTGTTACATATTTCCAGAACAATTGAACTCTGAAGTCTGAATGTATGCATCCACAAACCATGCGTGATACTGTGTGGCGGGTCTATGTGGCCATTATGAGTTTGTGACTTGTTTTGAGCAGAAACAGTAGTAATTAATTGCCTGTGCATCTGCATGCTATGTATGTATAATTAATGTACGATTGTGTGCGTCTCCAGTCTATGCATGGAGCTACTACTTTTGTCATGAGAATGAGTAATTGCATGTGATCACAATTGAATTTGATGTATGTATGACTGTGTTGTTGGGTAATGGAATGTATGAGATAAAGGAGTAAAAATAGAGTTTCTTCTGGTAAGTGTTGAAGAAGCTTATGATGGATTAATTAGAATGTAGTAGTATAGTAAAGAAGTTTAAATAGTCCCGGTGGAATATAACAAATAAATTCTGCATTTGATAAGTGGAGTAAAAGTGATTTGAGTGTTTTAAAACGTTTTAATGTATCAAACAGAGGTGATTTAAGATAAAATAAATTAAAACTTCTATAAAGATAAAGTAAAGTTAAATTATCAAATTTCATAGTTTTTAATATTTTTTTACTCTTATTAATTCATTTATTTGCTTCACTATTAATTCATTTTTAAATCACTTTAAAGTGATTTAACACTTGCTTTACTTTAATTTTATTTTACTTGCCAAACGGGATGGTAATTTGTATGTTGTCATATAAAAATTTGGATAAGATGTCCTGGATTTGTTTAGACTGGACATCAACTTTCTTAGATTAAGATTGAAGGAATTATATGTCATGATAATGATTTTGATCATTGAGAAAACATAGTTCAGATTTTTGTCCAATATAAAATTAATTATTTTTTCACTCAAAAAAAATAATAAATCATGTATATTTGAAAACTGAATCTTATACAATTGTTAAAGCAAAAAACAAATTAATCTTATATTAAATGAAATTTAAGGCATAATTTTGAATAATAGTTAGCATCCAACAATCCATGATTTTTTTTGTTCCTATATTATGAAACAGGAAGAATCAAACACAATCCATGGAAATGATAACTGCTACTCAGCTAGACCATGCTAGTGCCAGAAATATGAAATAATTTGTTGATTTTTTTTCAAAATTTTCTCTCTCGTGCAGGATAACACAAAAGGAAACTACTATTAGGAGCTAAGATATTATCCTCATAGTTATAGTTCAGATCCTCACATTGATCAAACGGTTTTCAAAAAGATCAAAACTTTATGATGACACATTTCATATTTATCATATTATACGATGTTAAACTGATTGATTCGATAGATTGGACCACCTTTTTTATAATTTAAGAGAGAGAGAGAGAGAGAGAGAGAACAATCCAATCAATCAGCTTTTTGTTGGTTCGTTTCGATTTGATAGGAAAATAGGATCCAGCTGTCTCAATTTGAATAGAAAATTTGTATCAATCGATGATGATTTCTTAAAAAAGTTACACGGTAATTATATTTTTTTATTTATATTTCAGATATATTTATATATATTTTTTAAAATATTTATATCTAATGATAAAAATATTTATATTTTGTGAATTAAAAATTATATAAATTATATTTTTATTTGAAAAATAAAGTTTTTAACTTGAATTTTTTATAATCATTTAGAAAAAAAACTAATAAATATTTTTTATATTAATTATAAAAGATATAAATAAATTATTTATTTAGTATAAATATTTTTGGTCCAGATAAAGGTGGTGCAAGAATAATTTATCATCAAATAATCCTAACGTACATTCAAATTTAAAAGTAAATTCAACTCTTAAAATACATATTTTCAAGAAATATTGTTTAAATTAAAAAAACTAAAATTATTTATGTGTTTCTAATTATTTAGATAGAATATGCATCAGATTTGCATTAATTTGAAAGAAATTTTAAATTCCATTAAATAATTTTAAAATTTTAACAATGAAGTTATAATGACTTTATGATGAATAACCAATCAAATTCTAAATTGATTCAAAATTGATATACATTCTATCCAAATAATTAAAAACACTTCTACAATTTTATTTTTTTAATTTGAATAATATTTCTAAAAAATATATAACATAAGAGTTAAATGTATCATAAAAAATAGATATACGCTAGAATTTTCTGATTTAATTTTTCTGATTTAAATACTAAAGTTACATTATTATATCAAATACAGTACACAAGTTCTGTAGTATTTCCTCCTGAAAATTTTCTATTTTTTTTCACCTTTGACCATTGACCGGTCCATTATAAGTTCTTATTTCAAATAGTTTGGAGAAAAATCCAATTAAAGAATGGAACAAAAAAATAGACAAGATGCATCATCGTGATACCTGGACCTGTGAACAGAAAAAAAAAAAAGAAGAAAATTGAGGGTATATTATTATTTTCCCTTATAAGAAAAGGACAGAAAAAATAAAAGGAATACGAGGTTCTACTCAAATTTTTATATATTGGGAATTTTTTGACTGTCAGACAAAGGGCCCCACAGTCAAAGATACACCCAAAACCTTTTGCAAAAATGGAGGGCCCATTCAGGGTCTAGTGGGCCCAGGTGAGGTTAGCAAGCATTTTTTGGATTTGTTTGGTAGTTGTAGACAACCATTGTTGGTTTGCAAAAAGCCCAGAGAAAATATGGCCCACAAATTGAGTCAGATTAACTGTACCTGAGCTTGTTTGTGTGCTCCTCTATTCTTATAATTGGAGACACGTAGCAGCGCAAACCAACGAAATGATACACAGCACCAGTTTTGTCCCCCTGTGAGATCCTTATTATTGGGCTAGTTTTTGTGCTCCTCTATCCTTATAATTGGAGACACGTAGCAGCGCAAACCAAAGAAATGATACAGAACACCAGTTTTGTCCCCCTGTGAGATTCTTATAATTGGGCTAGTTTTTGTGCTCCTCTATCCTTATAATTGGAGACACGTAGCAGCGCAAACCAACAAAAATGATACACAACGCCAGTTCTATCCTCCTGGGAGAACCATACATGGATCATGTCCTCTGAAATGGACTACACCAAGTCACTAATGTATGTTTTACAAAATTAAAATCATTTCTAAAGTTTGGTTTTTTTTGTTCTTTGTTTTTTTGTTTTTATGTCTGTGAAATTGTAATTGTTAGTGAATTTGGATAGATACAACATAAATAAGTCAACAAGACTTAACTACAATGAAAAAACTACGTTTAATATAGCTGTCTAAAATTATTTCAATATATCTATATATATCTGTCTAAAACAATATTCTTGATATGAAAAACGTAGATTTAATATTCTGGAAGAATGTTTGTGAATTAAATTTGCATTTAGAAACTACTTTATTAATTTGAACGAGGAATGATAATATACTCTGAAATAATATTTTTTTTCCATTTTTTTTGCTCTAACTGTTATGTATTTTTAATATGTGATCTTATACACCCCAAAAAATTAAATAACATAGATCCTTACATCTACACTTACGGCCGAGTTTAGCGTAGTAGCGTCCCGTACAAATATTTATTTGTACGGGTTATATAGGCAAGAATTCTAACTACGAGGATAATTTTTGTGAATTTTTATATTACACGACATAATCATAATTTAAGTTTATTAATTTTTACAACTATGAGAGTCAATAAGATAAAATTATTGTAATAATAAGAGAAGTTAATTGTGAGCTCATTACTATTTTTTATTAAAAGTTAAAACAAAATCATTATTAACTTCCGTATTTTTTTTCAAATTAAAGTTGAGAGTAAAGTACAATGACTAATGCTTAATTAATTGTTCATACAATAATATATGTTTTATGCCTAATTTGCTTATATCTTGTATCATACATAAACTCTTGAAGTTTAAGACTAAACATTAATTATAAACACCATTATACTAACTATAAGTAATGGATATCTGGTTATGCATGTTTAAGTAGTTAACATGTAAGTAAATATTTGTACATCATATTAAACATACACATCAAAATATTAACTTTTAAATATTTAATTATACAAGTTTAAAATGTTGAATGGTTCGCTACAATGGTGGAAGGAGAAAATTGTTTAGTAGGGCCAACAATAATAATTTCATAAGTAAAAAAAATAAACATTATAAATTTGCATGGCAATTTTTCAAATTTAATGAGGTCATTTAATCCCATTCCCTGACTCTGCCACTAGTTTGTTACCAAAAAATAAATCAAGGTGCAATGCATCAATGTGGGCACCATGCAACAGAGCATGTAGCCAAAAAAGATAGAAAAAAATGTATAGTAAGAACATTTTGCCCAAATCAATAAGAAATTTGAGAGATTAAATTGAGAGGATCACAAGGATTTCTATAATTTTCAATGGAGAAGTGCACAAAATATTTCAAAATTATCTCCCAACTGTTCTTATTATAAATGATAAATAATTAGTTAGTATGTCAAAAATAGAAAAAATATGTTCAAAATTGTCCTAGTATGGAGGTACTTATACCATATCATATAAGTGTTTATATCTTATCACACGTGTGTTAATACTATTGGAAGAAAGTGTTTGAATCTGATCATGAGGTTATTTATACCTAGTCAAGAGGGTATTTATACTAGTTACAGGACATATTTATATCTAATAAATATTTATATCTGATTATTGAAGTCATATTATTACGGACCGTAACATACTGCTAAGGGCCGTAGCACTAAATCTCATGGTTAAATGTTAAATACGCCAATGTTTATATACATGAGTGTTTATATCTGATCATATAAAGTGTTTCTATCTAATTATTGAAGTTTTTATATCTGATCCTTAAATGTGAAAATTTGTCAAAAATAAAAATATAGTTAAAAAAAGTGCTGAGATGAAATAGTTGAAGAATAATTTTGGAGGATGGACTTTGGGGGAACAAAAGATTTTCTTTTTTCAATATTCAATTTCATGATTAAATATTCTAATCTTTTTGTCTTTTTTGACAAATTTAATGGTTGATTTTTGATATATCATTTAATAATTTACAATTCTATCTCTTAATGTGAAAATTTCACAAGGATTTCTACAATTTTGGATATAATTTATTATGGGACAACAACTATATGGCAGGAGCTGACATTTGCACAACAAAATGTGCAAGTGATATGACACATTTCAAAAATTATATTTTAATGGACAATTTGGCAACTTTGTCTCGCAATTATTTCTTAGAGCTCTCACTATCAGTTTTTCAATTATTTCCTAGAGCTGCTCTCACTATCAATTTTGTTTTTAGACGAGTGATAATTATATCACTTAACTGTATATTTTATATATATTTATTATATATTTTTTAAAATATTTATATTTAATAATAAAAATATTTATACATTGTATTATTAAAATTGAAAGCTATGTAAGTTGTATTTTTACTTGTGCAATAAAGTTTTTAATTTGAATTTTTCTATAATCATCTAAGAAAAAAAATGATAAACACTTTATAAACTAACTATAAATACTTGCAAATTTAGATATAAATAAATTATCTATTTAGTATAAATATTTTTAGTGTGTAAATAAATATTACAAAACGTGAGGCGTAAGAATAACTTCTCTTCTTTTTATTAGGAAGTCTTTTAGTGACTGTTTTTTGAAGTGTTTAAATTTTCTAATTTGTTGATTTCATTATCTGAAAAAAGAATATTATTTACTATAGAATCAAATAGCCTTGCTTATCTTTTGAGAATCACCAATTATTTTTATATATAACTTCTTATTAAAAAAATTGCAAGAATAAGCAAGCAGACAAGAATTATTATTTTTATCTTTTATTTATAAATTAAATGCAGATTAGGTAAATGAATTTATATTGTTCTTTACTATCTCAATTTAATAACATCTATAAATTAGTTTAAAATATGACATAATGAGAATAATTTTTTTGGTGATAGTTTATATTAGACAAATCCTTTAAATACTTTAATTTGCAAAAAAGAAAAGAAAAGGAGGGTTTATGGTCTCAACCTATAGTGCAAAAATAATAATAAAGAATGTTATTCAATTTAAAAGGAATGGAAGTAATTACAAGAAAAAAAAACATTTAACAAGGGGACAAATCTGCTCATAAATTTAAATGTTTTTAGAGATGCTGTGTCAGTAACAAAATATTGTTATTGTAACATCAGCCCCTCTATGTGACATGTCCACGTCATCTCATGATCATCTAGGGTAAAGATTTGTTTGAAATGGAGCTGTCCAGTTGGAGAGTACTGGAGATGATCCTTATCATCTCTCTCGCAATTCCTAGATTAAATTATTCCATTATTTTGCGAGCTATAATGAGTGTATTATGTCTCCTTTAAATTGTCTGATGTTGCTTGTTTTGGATTGTTTAAAAAAATTTGAAGTTCAACCTATCCCCATTTTCAAAATTTGCGTTTTAAAAAGAAATATAATTGGTAAAATGGAAGACATGTTTTCTTTCTGGTCTAAAAAAAAAAAAGGCAACCTAGATTGATGAATATGGGCTAGAATAGATTCAATTGCCTGAAAAAAAGAGAGTTGATATACATATATCGAGATTATTTTTTATACTGTTATCGATATTATTTTTGTTATTCAGATTAAATAAATTATTGTTTATATTAACGACTTTATTATGTATTTTTTGTATAATATTTTTATTAGTCAATTTATTAGTGATATTTAAGTTGAATAATAAACGTATTGTATAAAATAAATTATATAATAAAATCATTAATACGTATAATAATTTATTTAACTCAAAAAACAAAGTCATAATACTAATGTTTTCGAATTAGCGCATTTGCAATAAATTTGTCTAATATCCGTATTAATTCGTGGATTTTATGAATTTCATTTAGATATAACATATGATTTATATGTGTGTCATTTGCAGAATCTATAAACTTTTTGTTTATTTTCTAACATGACCCCTCTTTTTATCTTCTTGTTTTCTTCTAAATTTTTAATATATATATATATATATATATATATATATATATATATATATATATATATATATATATATATATATGTATGTATGTATGTATGTATGTATGTATGTATGTATGTATGTATGTATGTATGTATGTATGTATGTATGTATGTATGTATGTATGTATGTATGTATGATCCATAACTAGTCATTATTTTCTAAATTAATCCCAAATCTCTCTTTTTTTTTGCACATCAAATGACTCCATAATGTTCCATCGAAATGATGAATCTGACTCTTCCATAATACTTCACGCGTGAAATGGGCAACACAACCGATTCAAACCGTTGAATGTTATTTACAAAATAATTTTAATAAAGCAAACAATATTAAAATTCGTGCTGAACGGTTCAGATTTTACTCACTCCATCTATAGTAGTACAGAGGATGTGAAGTCCAAAATGACATGGTAATAATATATTCTTTCTTTTGTTCCCTTTTTATCATTTTGTTTATTATGAATTTTTATAAATATTAGAGTTGATTGATATACCCTTGCCATTCACTAATTTTTAGTGTCTATATAAAATCAAATTTTTTTCTTGTAATATTAAAATGCGTTAAAATAAACATATAAATTTTAATTGCAAACAACAAGTTCATCCATATTAAAAATGCAACGAGTTAAATTAAAATAACTGAACAATAAGATAAAAAATGATATTACATACAAATAAATTCACAACAAATCTGTCTCATATAATAATTAAGGTGAACAAAAAGGATAATTTGATCAATTTCTTTTCAGTAAAAGGTTTACAATAGATAAAACGAGAAAAAAAGAGATAAAAGAAATAATATATTATTTTGACAGGAAAATGAGTTGTTTTGAGATTTTGGTCAGGAAATTGCCTATTTGAAAATTTTTGATGGACACAAGAGCAATTATTCCTAAAATCAACATGAACCCTAAATTCCAAAACCACCAAATCAAAACCAGACATCTCATATATGACATATATATATACATATATACACATATGTATATATGTATATATATAGCGCCTACTATAAAGTATATAAACTGAGACGGACAGCAGCACATGTCATGAAAACAGTTTCTGATATACATCACAGCAGCAGAACCAGATATGTCAGAACAGTAAGCAAGCCAACCAAAGTATAAATAAAAAGTACCACCATCTCAGAGAAGGAGAGAAAACAACAAGAAAGTACAAGGATTACTATGGGTTACTGAAAAAAAAAACCAGTATATAAAACCAGTCTGGTTTTGGGCAAGAGCGGTACCGGGCGCCGTACCGGGGACCAAAACGAAGATAACAGCTGTCGAACTTGAAGTTTAATTAATGCGAGAGAGGAATTTAATGGTTGGTTTGGCACTTTATTGCATGAATAATTTCTCCTCATTAATAATTGCATCTCTAATTAGTTTCTTTATGTACATTCAGATGTATTTGTATATTTTTTAAATTAGTTATACTTAATATTAAAAATGTCTATATTTTATATTATTAAATGAAAAATTATACCAACTGTATTTTTACTTAAGTAATAAAATTTTAACTTAATTTTTTTATAATCATCTAAAAAAGAAAAAATAATAAATATTTTTTATATTAATTATAAATACTTATAAATTCAGATATAAATAAATTATATATTTTATATAAATACTTATATATATATATAAATAAAAAATATAAAAGATGAGATGCAGAAATAAATAATTTCTGCTCATAGAAATAGAATATTTGATTTGCATTGTGTTGTGTTGCGACAACACAGTACAAAAATAAATCAGAAAAACAAAATAGCATGAAGCGCCAGCAAATCCAACACCAGACCAGGCGTCAGATAATTAATTAAACAGAACCCTCTTTTTTTTTCTTTTCTCTTCAGAATCTTTTTTCTCTGTATAATCCGTACTTTATAAAAATAAGAACAGTAGATTATGGTATCTTTATTTTCAGAAAAGAATTGTAAAAATTGTATCTAAAATCACTATTCAGGTGTTCAATAGTCTTATCAGTGTACATGGATTTAGAATGGTAGATCTCAGAAAAAGGAAAAAAAAATTAAAAGAAATTAATGCTCATATATAGAGTTGCTTTGTTTTTTTTTTAATCTCAAAAGCACTTTATGTTGGACTAATTTTTTCATGGAGTCAGACTGTCAGAATGCCATGAGTCAACTAATCATAATTAATTAATTCAAGCATGAACATGTCCAAATATTTACTCAAATACCATAAGAATATTATTATGAAATATATTATGGCTGTGGAATAAGGTTTCCTAGGCGAAAATATGTGAGTAGCATATGCTAATATATAGTCTGTAATGCACTTGAGTGTGTGTTATGGACACACCAAATGTACGCCAATGAAATGAAGCATAGTTACTGAAATTAGTAGTAAATATTATCTTAGATAATTAAGAGAAGTTATACAATATATAATAAAATATTATTGTGGGCTTAGTATTTTTGTAAGCCATTTAGAGCAATTACATTAGCCGGTGTGTAACGGCATGAGTACAAGCTAGGGTTGTTAATAAATATTCATAATCTGATCTAAATTTGTATGGATGGATTCACATGTATATCTAAAAAATATATTTAATAGTTTATTGAATTTGTATATAAATTTAAAAAAAAAAATCCACTTTATCTTTTGAATTCACTTTTGGATCAGAATCCGGATCCACTACGAATCTAATAAAATGATTTTATTTTAAATTTTTTTAATAGCAAGATATATATAATAATAATTTATTTTAAATTATTATAATTATTTATAAATAATTGTCATCTAGATAAATTAGTCTTGATGATTATCATCATTTCCCTATTCTATCTATTTTTGTAAAAGAGAATTTATTTATAGTTGCATGTTATATTAAATTTTTTTATTATGATAATTAGATCATATTAGTTTTACAAACGTTTATTTTTTTAAGTTATACAAGTTAATTAAATTAGAGTTATTGTCTTAATTTATACTTTTATAATATAAAATATGCACATTTATTCACGTTAAATATTTATTTCATATTTTAAACATTTGAATAAAAATTTGATATATGATTCGAATCCGATCTAATATCCGCTAAGAAAATGAATACAGATTTGTACTTGATTCCTCAAATTTTAATTAAATATGAATCCGTATATTGATCTTATAAAATTTTAATGAATTCGTATATCGATCATGCTAGATTCTATCCAAAATTGATCCATTGACAGCCCTAGGCATGACCAGCGCAGATTTAGAAGTTAGATGCTCTAATTTATAATGTATCAACATAAATTGCAACATTTTCTGATGAGTAAAACGCAACAGTGATTACTATAATATGATCCTAGAGAGGTAATAACTATTGCTCAAAAATCAAAATACTTCGTCTAAAATCTATTTTGTATAGAAATTCATCTCTTTTGACTGTAAAGAATCATGTAGCGTTTACTCCTCAAATATAAAGAATTATCTTTTTCAAATAAAAAAACTAGTTCTATACTGAAGAATCAATAAGTAAAATTTTTTGAACAATCAAAATCATTATGCATAATCTTATTGGATTTCCGAGCGCCTGTTAGGATATTTCATCTATAGCTAATAATACCCTAAATTTATCTAATCCGGTTGCAAGCGTATAACCTTGTCAAGTAATAATTGGGGTGTCGAATCCACAGGAACAAACTCGTAAAGTACCGGTTCTTACTAGTTCACTAAGCTAGACGAATTATTTTTTATTGGTTTTCTAAACTAAATCGGATGAAGACAAAACAAATAATAAAATCCTGGGATTTAATTCAATAACAAGAATTCTAGGGGCTTTGGCTTACTTTCCACTAGACTTTAATTTACTTGGTTTGCGTATTTATATTTTCTAAACATGTGTGGGTTAATATATAGATTTTGGTTATATTAATTAGTTGTAATTCACCGTTAGGTACCTCTCACAAGCAATTCAACATAACCAAAAATACCCGTCTAGACCATTGGATTCACCGTTAGGTACCTCACCTGTAGCCTAGTTTTGTTCTCTTGATCCGGGTTCAAGCAAGTGATTGATTAGTCATTTACTCAAAATCCTAAGTACACGTATTGCTAAAGTTGGTTAAACAAGCAATTCATGCATTTAACAATTCGCAAAAGAACAAATCACAATAATCAGTTAAAAACAACAAACCAAGTAAAATTAAAGCACTAGTTTCTAGTTTTACATGTCATCGCCCCTAGAGAGGGAATTAGCCTCTCATAGAGGCACACATCATCTCAAAAGAATATCTAGAACGACAAATAATAATTTAAAGAAGAGAGAATAGAGAGATAAAACAAAGCAAGAGTAGTCTTCTTCTTCTTCTTCTTCTTCTCCAAGTCACGCGCTAGATCTCTTCAAGCAACCCAAAAATCCTTCGAATCTTGGTTCCGAATCAGTTCCTAGGTGTGGAGAGTCGTGGAGAGAGGTGAGGAGAGGTCTAGGGGCGGCTAGGGTTTCTTGGGGGTCGAGCCTAGGCCCTTTTATATCTTTCCCAAACGAACAGGCCTGTTCTGGGCTTTTCAGATCTGAAACAGGGTCGATTTTGCAACCCGCAATAATTATTACGACCCGCAAAATCGGGGCGAAAAGGTGCCGGCGAATTCGCAGGAAAAATTGTTTCTTAGCCGTGAGAAATTTCGACCCGCAATATTTACTGCGACCCGCAATAATTGTGCGAAACTCCACCAGCAAGTTTTCAGTGTTGTATTTGTGCTCTGCCTTGCCTTCAACATTTCTCTCTTGCTCTTGAATGCTCCAAACTCCTGAAATCAAACGAGAACATAGCAGTATCTCGAACTTGGTGCAAAATTTGAATAAATGATCTAAAAATTATGTAAAATGGTATCGTTTTAGAGATCAAATCCTATCAAAAAGTGTATGCAATTAAGACTTATCAGCGCCCGGCACCTTGTGTTTTCTTTATAAACCAAAGAGCTGCACGACTGCGCGGGTGTTTCTCCGGTCGGCAATTTTGCTAAGAGTGTGTTCATTTTTCTGTTTGGAGGCTCTTTTTCATCTTCTTCTTCTTCTTCTTCTTGTTATTTTTTTTTTGTAAAATAAGTGGCAAAAGCCACCATCTTTCATTAACAAAGAAAGCAAAGATTGGTAGATTACAACAATTCAAAGACCTGTTTGGTGGCTCTGGTTTGTATAATTGTATTATTGGGCTCATAGTATCAGGAGGGAACTTCAAAGATCTTATAGGCTAAAATTGATGCGTCGTCTGGCCCAATGTATTTCTAGAAAGATGTAGAGGAAGAGAAGTATGGTGCTATTTCTCTCAAGTTTAAAGCCTATTTTGCCACATCAAGCCTCAACATACATTGTCTTCATTCTGTACTAGGTTATTAAGGCATGAACCACTGAGACTGATGTGTGTTACCTTGTGCTATAAATAATACCATGTGGAGCCACATCAGTTAGGTCAACAGGACTTCAGTCACTTAGAAAACACTACAGTTCACCAGACAGTGGGACTGTGGAGAGCATACTAGGTAGGATATCTATCATACCTAATAAAAAGAGAAGTATGGGATCTGGTGGTTAAATTTAGATACCTATAGATTGCTAATGTGGTTGAACCAGACTTCATCCATGCACATAAAATCATGTTTATCTGGGAATAATGAATCTATTCTCATAAAAAAGATCTTCATAATACAAAGATGAAAAATCATTGGTCAGACACCATACAGGTACAGCTCCAATGTTGAAGAAAAATACAGCAATCATTGTACATGAACATCATCACAAGCTTTCTCTATAAAAAATAGGGACGGCCTTCTCTTAATTCTCTCATTTTTTACTGATCCTAGACCTTTTTCTCTGGCCATCACATAAAACCAACGAAACACATGGCTGTCGGTTGATTGCGGCATACTATATCATATCCTCATCTTAGGCCCACAAATAGTTTGGGCTGTTGAAAGAGGTGTCAAGGGTATGGGGAAGAAACCAAGACACCTTGCTCATTCAAACGTCTCTGAAACTGAGCCAGACGGGACTGTAAATCTATTATTCTGGCAGCTTTATAAGAGAGAATGGTATTCAGTTTGGAGACATAGTCGTCTAACTGGTTGCCTGGTTGATCTGCTTCAACCAAGAGATCCATCTCCTGCCAAAACATACAAGAAATCATAAAATTAACCACAAGTAATGGCGCATTTTTTTTGTTTTCATTTTTTTCTAAATCCAATTAGAACCATCTCTCACTAAAAGCCACTCTCTAAGAATGGGGTCCAGCTAAATTTAGGTTCAATTAAAGCTATAATATGAATTTTGTCAAGCCATGCAAGTTGCATAGCAAAAGGATAAAAGAGGGTAAAATGCACAAAATGGAAGAAAGTGTTTAAAACATACCTCCCTGATAATATCTAAAGTCTCCTCAACCTGTTTCCTATGCGCTGACACCAAATCTTCCTCTTCCTATAAATAAACAACACAAACAAAGCTCAACCATGCCATTTAGCTCAATAAAACATCTTTTTTCCAAGAAAGATTTCTTACCTTCAGTAGTTCATTCAGCTGATCATCTTCATCGGGCACAGTCTCCCAATTCAAGTTCAGGCTGATGCTTCTTTTACCTTGTTGGTATGTTGCTGCCTCATAATAGTCATCAGCTCCATTGTTTGTGCTACTTTTACTTCTGTTGTGTTCCTTTTTCTGCATGCCATTTTGATAATTAATGCTGGTGCTAGTCTCCTTTCTTGGTGGCTTTGGCCAATCCATATTGCTCAAAGCTTCGCTAGCACTGTTAATGCCTTCAGGTGTGGGTTCAGGAGGCTGGAAGGAAGATAAAGAGACAGTTGTAGACTCCCTTAATGTCCCCAAAGAGACATCCCTTTTGGGGTTGCCTCCCTTTGAAAGGCTCTTAACCCTGTATCAATAGTAGTTCTATATTTTAGTAGAAGTGAAAAAAGAAAAGAAACTCAGAAAAGGTACTTAATTTTCTTTATTACAAGAGAATGTGTACTGTCATTAAAATATTAAATAAGGTTTCTTTCCTTGATCTTAATCACAATAGTCTGATGAAACCACAAGTTCAATCTTAACTAAAAAAGAAGCATTTACCTTGATTATATATTTGTTGATTTTGACTCTTCTTTTACTTAGCTTTTTCTATAATCTATATTGGCATTTTATTCTTTAAATAGGACATTAAGGAAACTAGCTTAAAATAGATAAATATTTTAACAATGTCAGCTTTTCAAAATTAACATTCTTGTTGTATAAAAACTACGAAGACCTCAAAGATTGAATTATATTATTATTACTTCTTTGAAACAAGAGGCCTAAAATGGCCTGTATTTCATAAATATCCAACCCTTGTAAGGACTTCTAATTTACTAGTCATTTCTCAACAACATACAAGGAAATGTAGAACAAAGCAACAGTAGCTTAGAAGATGGATAGTTACTCACCTATCAGCATATCTTAGAGTATTTAGAGTATGTTCGCATGAACCGGAACTTGGAGAAATGCAAGATATCATAACTGTGCGAGAGTTACCAATAAACGAGTCCCTTAACACCTCTGTCAATTTGCTTCCTCTAAAGGGTATATGGGTCTGGTCATTGTCAAGTGCTCTGATGCATTCCTTCAGAGCCAAAAGGCTTTTGTTGATCTCGGCTCCTTCTATTCTGCACTCAATTTGGACATAAATTTTAATATCTAGAAAGAGAAATACATATTATGTTTGTATGTTAAGGACCAGGTGTTATGGTGGCAGCTGTATGCCTGACTTTGTTTGGCAGCAAATCAATATGGAGTCAAAATCAAGAATTTCCACTTGGTGATTTAGTAAGAGGTACCAAGCCTACGGACAGAATATACAAGGACGATGGTAATATCTTATGGCAAACACTAACTCACGAGAAAGAAGTTTTAGTTTTAAGAAAAAATACTAGACTGGGACAAAGATCTCTGGAGAATATCAGCTTGTACAATTGGAAAGACACATAAATCAAGGAACAATTATAAGAGCTATTGACCTTGTCTGTTTATCATTGTCAGTAGTATCAGCTCCACGCTCGCTGCCAGCTAGATCAATAAAAGATAACTTCCCAACGGGCCGAGGAGGTTTCGACTCGTTGCCATCTACAAGTCTTTTAATAGCAAGCTGAAGAATGGCATGAGACCGAGAAGACTCTTCATTTGCGCCAGTTGTACCTGTGCTTCTAGTCGCATTTCCTTTCTCAATTAAATCTCTGATCATTTCCACATCAGTAACTCTGTATTCTTGCAAGCCTACAATGCACACCTTTTGTTTGCCATCTTCCCTCATCAAAAGCTTCCTAGATATTTTTATCTTTAACGTTAGTAAAAAAATAAATAAATCACAAGGCCATAAAGTTAAGCAATTTAAATAGGGCAAAAAGCATACTTCCGGTCATTTAGAAGATCAAAAAGCTTCCCGCCATAAATTTCAAAGAAACTGACGAATAACTGAAATCCTTGGTTTCTGTATGTGTGGTTCATAAATCTTAGTATATCTTGAGAAGCTTTAAGGGGAAGAGGCTTCATGGTGAATGTCTTCCCACTGCCTACATATACAAGAAGATTGACAGTGTTAATATAAACCAAATATAAATATGGAGCGCAAGTCTCAATAAATCAGACACATGCCTGTTTGTCCATATGCAAAACAAGTAGCTTTGGTACGTTGAAATATGGCTGGTATGATTGGTTCAACTGTCTCCCTGTAAACCTAGAAAAGAAGGCAGAAAAAAGAACATTAAGAACACAAATGAAGAAAAGTAAAAAAGAAAATAACAAATTTCCATTCAAAAAATCACAAACTTGAGAAGATCACTTGTACAGGCCTGAAGATAACGTTTTCTCTTATGATTACTATTACAGTTTTGTAGAGATTGGTACTCAATTGCAGGGTAATTGGTATCATACGATACACAATATTGAGTACCAGCATTTGACATCAACATCGTCTTATAGAATTATGTAGGCTTACCTCATCATTTGAGACATCCTCGTCTAAAACAGCATCAAAGACAAATTCATGTCTCTCAACATACTCTGTGAGATCAACCTGCATAACATCCCGATATTAGGTACTCATGTGTGATGAAAGGCAAGAAAATGATTAGAGGTGCAACTATAACTAACCTTAAGCTTGGTCTCATGGACCATAAGACAATTGGAAGCTTGTTGAATGGTAATAATGTCTTCTTCTTTCTTAGCTATCTCCTTCTTGTTTAGCGGCCTCTTGCGAACCTTTAATTGAATCACATATTATTTCTAAAAAAAATTTCATATATATCTGAGGAAGAGATAGGTAAAAGCAAAGGCCAAGAAAACATACCACCACTTTGATCTTTGCAACAGAAGAAAGCTTATCTTTATCCCCAGGAAAGGGTTTAAATGAACCGTTTTCTGGAGATATATCAGGTTGTGCCATTTGCTTACTCAAGTTGAAGCTGGGGTCTAAATCGTTGACGCTTCTCCCTTGATTGTAAGATGATGGATAAGAACCATCATAAAACCCATGACCTCCCGTCTGTATGAGTATAGTTTTAAGGGAAATCAGTGCAAAGATCATTCCGAACTTACTGGACAATGTGAATATTAAAATTTTCCAATGTGTAATGTTTGCAATGCAGAATTAACTTAACAAAAAAGAAGCTTGATACTATGATTAATACTCTAGTGCTCCACTGAAGTTCACAAAATTCAGTGTAAAACCACATTTCCAGTACCATTAGCCCAATTCTATTAACAAAACATACGAGCTTTCCATTGGCATTGCATATGTTACGTAATATTCCTTCAGTGATAGTTCTAAAAAAACAAGAAGTGAAGTATCAGGACTAGATCTAAAACACAATGACATAAGAACAAGCATTGATTCAAAGCTAAGTAACAGAAACAAATTAAAATCTGACTATACATTGCAATATTTTCTAATCTTACTTCAGGTAAGAGCTCAGTATCGAAGGAGTGTAAATCAAGCAATCCAGGGCTGAACTGGCTCGATGAAACCAACTCTTCTCTGCTCCAATTCCTCGGCATTGGCGATGCAGGTTCCACTGCCACGTAGATCTCCCCACTCGCGCCTCTTTGTAATCCCCTCGTCCCTCTCCCGTACTCTCCCTTTTCAAAAAAACCGAAAAGGAGATAAATAATCAGCGAAACTGAGATCCGGGTACGAAATGCAAGATCTGAAAAAGACAAGTACCTGAAGCCATTTGTTCGTCACAGCGGGGTCGAAGAGAAGCTGATCGGACTGGTATTGCCTCTGGTGCGGCTGTAGATTCGACGATCGTTGCGCCTTCATTGGGAAAGGTGAGAGAGAGAGGAGAGGAGTGAAGAGGGGGCTGGAGTTGGGAGCGATGACGAATTGAAATGATATTTGAACGAGGAGATCAAAATTAAAATAAAATATAATAAAAGTGAAATTAGGTGAGTTCGCTTGAATTAATTTGAATCGAGTTTGAAAAAGTTCGTGCGGAGAAACAGTACTTCTGGTCTGAGCGGCCGGTAGGATTTCTCTGCAAATCTTCTCGTATTTCCATTTGTGTAGAAATCCTATGACATGGAAAGGTCACCTTTTTAGATATTCAAATTTGACCCGCTTCATGTATTCAATTCCTGTGATGTTCTAGCGAATCAGATCTATTATTCCTTCCTTCTGGAATTTGCCCTTTGACAAATCTCTTGATCAACTAGAAGAGGCCCTAACCAGAATTCAATCAATCGTCCCGGACCGTGAAATCAGGGAGCACAGATTACTCTGCAAGTGGGCCCCACAAGCGTTTCTCCAAACGCACCGGGCCAGTGATCGAGGAGCAAGCAATAATTGCTAGGGGAACATGAGGGAGCGAGAGGCGGACACGTGGCTGGTAGGTGCGCGGTTGTTAGTTGCGGTGTGGAGATACATCCTGTGCGTACAATAGTACGGGATCGCATGGTATTCTACTATCCCAGTCCGAACTGGACCCGGTCTACTGCGTCGCCTCTATAGTTTTGAACTCGTTAGCCGTTGTACGGCGCAAATGGAGAGCGGAGCGAAGCCTTGAACAAAGCCCAATTATAGTATGGTCCACATTGCGGGTCTAAGAACGGGCCTAGGAACGATTTTACTAAACCAAACAGGCCCATTAGGCCCAAAATATTTGCTGGTTTTATTAATTTGTCACCAGCAACAGCGACCCTCTTTTGCGCGTGGAGGTTTTTTATTCTCAAAGCTGCTTTCATGGAATCATGGGCACAAAGATATTTTCAACTATGTTTGATTCTAGGTGCTGAAAGAGGAAGCAATTTGTACTCGTCTAGGTGCATTGTGTCGATCTTTTTCACCGAGATCAAGCATATATCTTGTTGAGATTGTTATTCTAATGTATCGTAATCAGATAAATCTCGCACTGTACCGGAATGGTAACAACGACATTTGGTTAACTTGATTGTCATTCTAATATATCGTAATCAGACAAATATCCTTCACTTTAACTAACTGTTCAAAAAATCATCACTGCTTTCGTAAGCCGGATAAACTTATCGGTTGTGCTGGCATAACAAAATATACATAACAATACATGTAAGACTACATCATGCATTATCAATTGAATTTTATTGCCAATGTTCAAAAACACTAAACTAGCAATTAACTTAATTATCATATAAAAAATTGAAGAGGATAGGAGGTTGACACGTCCAGAGCTGGTATTATGAGTTCCAAACTAATATTTTGTGATTTGATAAAAGCAAATAAATTGTTAACTAGTTAGATATATGCATAGTCTCTCAATTCTTTTTTTTTTTCTATAATCTTATTGTACAAGTGAATTTACTTACATGATCCAGTTTTCATGTCAATTTTGCTCAAATTTTCTATGTTGTTGACACGGCAAAATTCTCAATTTTTTGCAAATTTGAACAAAAATTTGGAGTAGGAACAGCTCACCTTTTAACATCTGGAGCAATCACCACTACAATGCACTAGTCAGATAAGCTTAATTAGGGAATTGAGAATCTACTTTATTCCTTTCCAATTGTCACAAAAAGCAACAGATACAAATTGCATATGGCTTCTCCAATTCCATCACTATCAGCAAAAAGGCTAGAGAGAAGAGAAAATCATACGATTTACATCATATTAATTAATACTGATACGACCTCGATCGACTTCCATTTTCCAAAAAGTGCTGCACATGTGCTGGTCATCGGATGGTGCTCGATCATTCAGATGTCGTCTCTATATACTTGATCGATCAATATATATCTATCTATATCTTTTGCATCTGTTTCCTCAGTGGTGGTGGTCCATTCCTATGGATTAAAACTACCTTAATCCATCCCCTTTTTGCTCTTTTTTCTTAAGAGATAGTTGCTTTAATCAAAGGACCACCATGAACTGATCACTCTGTTGGAATTAATTTCTATTAATTACAAAATTATATGGGCTTATATGTAATATAAATATATATTGAATAATAGACTGTCAAATATCTAATTAGACCCGTTATGAAGTGATCAAATTAAGTATTATTTATCGGGTTTCAATATGTGTCATGAGAAGTGGGGCCCTTAATGTGTAGAATACGTATTAATAACTTTATGATTTAGTGATGGTCTAAATTATATAAAGTTTAGTAATAATACAATTATGTTATTGGTCCCTGGAGAATACAACTAATAGGCAGTTTTCTGATTTTGAAAGTAAACCCGTTTAGAGAGAAATTGGATCTGGTATGGATCCGCTAAGGCATAACCAGTGGTTTGCCAACCTTTCGGTTATTGACACCCATTATAAAGGGATCAAGAACCGTCCTTTCTGATTACCGTCATAAGGCATTAACCAACAGACTTCCTCTCTAAAAATCAAATTCGGGTTTTCTGAAAAGAGAAGAAAACCGCCGGCCGATTCTCTTCGTCTCTCCATCGGAGAAGAGAAGGATCACCGCGAAGGCTTAAGGAATCCGGTGATCAACGGGGTTGTGTCTCTCCAGAAGACCGACAGCATGGATCAAGGTAATTTTATGTTAATTTAGAGTTCACTAGAGGATCACGGGTAATGTTCTAACACACTCATCAGTCATCAGTGGTGCACTTTTGTTGAATGAAGTGATGATGATTTGGAGATGGATGAAGCTGAGAGCATTCTAGCTAGCTAGACACCGTAGTAAGGTCGTGCTATGATTGCGAGAGAGTATGGAGTCTTTGGTGGAAGTAGGCTTCAGTCTCTCTCAAATCCTGGATAAGATCTCTCAATGCTCACATTGAACTATTGAAGCGATGCTAAGTGAATAGCTTGTGTGTTTCTTGGATTTTCCATTTCGGTTTTTAACCGGTACGTACTCGCCGAAAACTGAAACAGAGTGGTACCAGTCAATTTCACTGTTTTCATTTTTATTATTCTGAATACTGTTAACACTCAAATTATCTAAAAATAGTATCTTGCATATATTATATAAGTATAGGCAGAGATTATGATGTTAAATTTTTTGTTTTTAATCGTCTAATTACTTTTCTATCTATATTTAAGTCTACTGTAATAGACAAGACACTGTTTCTATGTGAAAGATTATAAATTTGAAAGCTATTATGAATATTGAGAATAACTTAAAAGATTTTGATCCTTATTCTCTGCTCAAAAAATTTAAATATACCAAACTAAATAATTTTAAATATGTTTGTGTAAACTTCAAAAAATGCATATACATAATTAAATTAGTTATATTTTTTAATTTAAGTAATTAATGGATGCAATCTCTATGAATTTATGTAAAAAAAATAACTATTATATTCTAAGTAATCAAGCAACATATAAAATTTAAATTTTCAAATTTTCATGAGACCCTACAAACGAATGTTTTTATTAAGATATAACGACTATTTTATTTCATTTGAAGGTTAAATCGTTAAATGGTCTTTTTGTTGTTATGTGTCGTTAAACATTCTTTTTTAATTATGTTATCCTTGCTTTTTTTTCACAGAGCAACAATTTGATGAAATATGACAATTGCATGCATTTTTATTTTTTTTTCCTGTAATGAATAAATTGGAAAAAGTGGTGTAAAGAAAAGAATTTTATACTTTCTCTGTTCCATATAAAACCGAGATTTACCGGAATCGTGAAATCTCGGCCGAAATAGCAAATCTTCAATTCCATGTGTACACAATATTAGTGGGACAGTGGGAGACATATAAAAAGGTCGAACGGAGAAGTTGCTACAGTGATTTGGTTTCCATTTTCTCTAAATTCCTCCATAAAGGAGTAAACTATAGCAATTTACAAATCATGTTTCTAAAAGAAATTAGCAATTTACTTAAAAGGGAGGACCATTTTATATTGGTTATTCTGACAATTTTGATAATAAAATTTTAAATAAATTCGAAAAAAATTTAAAATAGAAAAAAAGGTTGTAGATATATTTTCAAACTTGTAGATTGTTCGTGTTTTAAATTTCATATATTTTAAATATCATTTGAGAGTCTATTAAAAGTTAATAAAATTTATATAATTTACAATATTTTCAATTAATTGATCTTTGATTGAATAACAAATGACACTTAAATTTTATTAAAATTTGAAATATAATCAATTTATAAGTTTAATAATATGTTTATAATTTTTTTAAGAATTTTTTCTAACTTATTTGAAATTTCATTGTTAAAATGTCAAAATAATCATTGTAAAACGATCCCTACTTTTACTTAATATAAAGCAGAAACACATAAATTGGCTTTTTTTTTTACTTAAAGAATTTTCTATTTAGTGGTGAGGTGATAGCCTTGATGATTTAATATGTAGTGTTTCTATGATTTTGTATATCAAGTAGTATTTGAAATCTACTTATATTTTACAAAATTATACGTCTGTAATTTTTTATTTTAAAGATTTTTTGAATTTATTTGAAACCTTATTAGTAAGGTTATTAAATTAATTATTATAAATAATCTCTCCTCTTATTAAAAAATCCTAAATAAATTAATGATTTCTTCACATAAATGCAAGGATCCTTTTCATCAAAATTTTTGAATTCATATCTTCTGTTGTTTTACACCATGCAGCACACAATATGATCCTTTTGACTACTTCAAAATTCGTGTAAATAAATCTCAAAAGGCCCCTATAGATTCGCTTGTCTATATGTTACGCAGTACGTGTATTGCACAGCAGAGGATTAAGACCCAAAATTTTCCTACAAGATTAATCTTTAAAAAATCATTGCTTAATTAGCTCGGTTGAAAATTTTAATTAGCACCAGTCTCATAAACATTTTAGTCATTATTTTTTCTTTAGTATTGCCTACCTCACCTAAAGAAATAGGAAGGTTATAAACATTTTAGTCATTATTTCATGATAATAATCAACATTTTTTTAGTAATTAAATATTCAAACACTCACTCCGTGTTGCAAAAGTCAAATACTTGTTTTTTTCTTAGAAGAAAGTCAGATATTATTTTTTTCCTTCTTGAAAGGTACATCAAGTTTTGGATTTAGATTACTTAACATCACCTAATAGAGTAATTTATTTCCAGTATTTAATTCTTAATTAATTCTGTTGCAATCTATAATCTCATAATTAGTATATTCCATTATTCCTTCTCCTATTCTCTTACCATTAAAGAAGGTTTTGACCATTGAAAAATTTACAAATATATCTGCAGAAACCATACTCGATCCAGCATGCAAATATTAGATTTTTTTTTAAAGGAGTGATAATTACACCTCTTAACTGTATCTTTATTTGCATTCCAGATAAATTTACACTTCTTTCATAAATACTTATATATGATGATAAAAATGTTTATGCCTTGTATTATTAAAATTAAAAATTTTGTAAGTTGTATTTATATTTTAAAATAAAATTTTTAATTTCGATTTTTCTATATCATCTAAGAAAGAAAAAATAATAAACATTTTTATATTAACTATAAATACTTATAAATTCAGATATAAATAAATTATCTATTTAATATCATTTTTTTATGTATTAATATAAATATTTTTTTATATGTAGATAAATGACGTAAAATATGATGTGTAAGGATAATTTTTTTTTAATTCTAATTAAGTATAATGGAGATGTATAATACTAATCAAGTGAGATGTCAAACAAAAAAGTTATCTCACTAGCTTTATATATACGAAAGTAAATGCCTACTAAAAGCTATATATCTGTACAAGATGATAATTTTTTTTTTCCTAAGAGTTCCTAAATGTGAAAAATATCAACTTACAAATTTTATTTGCTGACACATCTTTACATTTTTTTTATTGCACTAATAATTCAAATTTCAGATTTTAGAAAATAAGCTCAAACCCTTGATCATGACATTTGAAATTTGTGTGTACCAAAACCATAAAATTAAATTAAGCATTATTTATACAAAATCTGGAAAAAAATAAAACAAGGAACATAATAAACTATAACCAACAATTGTGGGAGGTCGTAGATTAGAAATTCAGTTGAGGAGTTCTTTATGAATATTTAAAAGTTGATGTTTGATCATCAACTTTATCTTAAAAAAAATAACAACCAGTTATTCATTCTTCGACATGTTAATAATTTTTTTTTTATTTTAGATAGAGATGGAGTCAAGTGATACAAAGAGTATTTAACATGTTAATATTGACATTTTTTTAGTTATTTGGATAATTTTTTAATTACGATATATATCAAATACATAGATGTATGCTAGAAATTATTTTTTTCTTAATATTAATTTTCATCTCGAAGATAAGTACTTATGTTTACATCATTAAATATATTAAATTCAAGTTGTTCATATCTAAATTAATAAGTGTTTATATCAAATACGCAAAGTATTTATTATTCTCTCCGAATGGTTATAAAGAAGTTCAAATTAAATAATTTATGAACAAATAAAAAAATGTAATTCAGAATTTTTATTTTTCTGAATTTTTTATTTTTAATAACGTGCATATATTATTTTGTGATCCAATATAACCAATTAAACATGGAACTAAACATATAATATAGATACAAAGAATCAGGACCCAATTATTTAAAAACAAATTTAGTAAAATATTATGGACCAAAAGCAAAAGTGCATGTCCTATTATTGTCCTACTTAGAGAACTGTCCTTTAAAAAAAAAAAAACATATTTCTGAAAAAGAAAAAAGAGTCACAAAAGTATCCTCCGCCTCTTTCTCAGCCTCAGTAGGTGCGAGCAACTGATGATTTGGCACGGTGGGGCCCACAAGCCTGATCTTCTCACACAAGTTGGTATTGTGACACGCGGTTTCATTTTATCTCTCTTTTTGTGAACCGCTCGATTTTCTCGTTTGTGAGAGAGACTTTGACTTTTTAGGCGAAGTCAAGTGGCGCGGTGAGAGCGTTATCTCGATGTAGATAGCTGTACGGCGCGTGAGATGTTAGACAAAAAGAGAGACAATTAGAGAGCTATTATTATATTATTATTATTTATTTATTGGGAGAAATTAGTTTGTGTTATTAAATAGGTAATTCATTTATATTTAAATTTATAAGTGTTTATAGTTAATGTAAAAAATATTTATTATTTTTTTTTCTTGAATGATTATTTAAAATTTCAAACCAAAAATTTTATTATATAAATAAAAATATAACTCATAAAATTTATAATATGAGTAGTGTAAAGTATAAATATTTTTATCATTAAATATAAATATATTTTGAAAAAAATATAAATAAGAGGTCATTCACTCATCTATTTATTATGAAAAATATTATGAAAATAATATTATTAATACCGTCGTTGATACGAACTTTATTATATACGTTAAATAAATTATTATGTATATTAATAATTTTATATTATATAATATTTTTATTATTCAACTTAAATACTATTTATATATATAATAATTTATTTAAATTAAATAATAATAATAATAATATTACATAAAATAAATTTATATAATATCTCATTTAATATTTATAATAAAATTTATATCGAAAATAATATTAATAATCATATCTATATCAACTTCCTTATTATTATTATTTATTATTTTAATCCACTGCCGATATATGAGAGCGCGTCCCATCTGCGACCCAGTCAGTAGTCACTAACGCGGGGCCAAACGGGTAAACGGGTCGGTTTTCTCTGGAATTTTATCCTCGTAGAATTGGTCCAATGGTCATTTCATTTTAATTGGTTCGTTGGCGTGGTGGCAGAGGGTTGAGTATTTTTTCAGCTCATGCTTTTGTCAAAAATCAGGAAAACCAACGGCAGCTGCAATTGAAATGCTTAAAAGTCAATTTATATCTTTTTATAATGTGAAAGTCAATCAAGGTTTGTTTGATTTTTAGGGGAAAAAGTTAGAAATTGAATATTTTACATTTAGTCAAATTAACCAATTTGAAGAATTTATTGTAAGAAATATTTGTTGATTGACTAGTTGAGGTTTCAATATTTTATGATTTTCTTTAGATTTGATATTTGAGATTAAATGAAGTTATACATATATGATTTAGTGTGAGTTTTGGAAAAAAAAAATCCATATAATTTATTGTGGTAGAAAATAATTTTTTTGAGCACAAAGATATATAATTAATGTTTATGAGATTCAAATTTGAAAAACCTTCTAGCTTTCAATTTTGACTTTAAGTAAAATATTTATTCTTGTCAAAATTTTAATATACGTTAAACTCAATAGTTCAACAGTTGAAACGTCTATTATACGTCTCTATCTTTGTATGTATTATTTTTCCACAAAATTGTTATAATGGTGAAGATTGAATCAGAATTTTCTTCTACAAACATAACAACATAATGAATATTCTTAATATTAATTATTTTTCTCTAGTAAACATGAATTACACATGTACATAATTTGCTAATTCAACGTTTATAAATATGTCCTATTATGTTTCTTTTGATATAAGCCGGCAAAACAAAGAAAACTTAAATCCTCAAAAATATTTTAGAAATATGATAGAAAATAATCTAACTTTATTTAATTGATTAAGTGACATGAGCTCTTTGTTAATCCAAATGAAAATATAACAACTACCAATGATAGATATTCTTTGTAGACAAAAAATAATAACTAATGATATGACAATATATATATAATATTGATAGTTACATAATATGAGTTCTTATTTGTAGGATTCATCATGTCTGAAGAACACCAAAAATTCAAATTAAAATAAAGCAAATAATAATCAACTCCATGCCTAACTTAAGAAGAAAAAAAGCTAATAAATAAAAAAACTGAAGAAATTCTACGCTAAACTATTTCAGAGCATTTGGAACAGCCTACTTTTTTACTTTTCGTTTTTTTTTTCTTTTGGGAACAGCCAACTTGCGTAAATTTTCATGACTAGCAACAACACGTACAATCTTTGACTTTGTACCCATAATAATAAATTTCAATCCCCTTCTCTCCTCTCCTCAATTTATTTATACATATATATTCATCCAAGCTCCCAAATAAGATAACATAACTGAAAGTCAGCGCCTTACTTAATTCAAAGCTAGCAATCAAACTTGCTCTCAGCTGTGTCTTTCTCTTATCAAAGAGTCTTTAATGGAGGTGAATGATTGGGATCTTTTCGCTGTTGTAAGAGGTTGTGGTTTCTTTGGGCCAGAGACCAGCACAACTTCTCATGATCAGACACAACCTTTCTCTTCTGATTCTCTAGCTTGTAGTGATGCGAAAGAGGAGGTCATGAGGTGTGATGAAGAGAGAGAGAAACTCTTGAGCTTCTCTGGTTTTGTGAGAACACAAGCTTCTTCTCTTTGGGAAATAGAGGAGGAGGAGCCTTGCAAGCTGTTTTCGCTCAATACCACTCGGCCGCAACCGAAGGTAGAACAGAAACGGGTTACTCAGACGCCTCGGTTGACAAAAAGAAGGTACCTTTAATTCTTAATTATGTTGATATATTATTATCTTTCGTAGATAATCTGTCTCTTTGATGATGATTTCTGACTGGATATTGGTTAAATTAATTTCAGGAAGAACCAGCTACAGAAAGTGGTACGCCGTGTACCGGTCTCCGATGGCCTCACATCTGACTTGTGGGCCTGGCGTAAGTACGGCCAGAAACCAATCAAGGGCTCTCCTTATCCTCGGTACGTGTATTAGTACTAATAATAATAATTACTATTGTAAAAATAATAAATGTTTGTTGAATTAAATATGATTCATCAAAATTTATCCTCGTTGACACCTCAAAATATACATACTAATTAATTATGTTTTGTTATTATAATTAAAAACAGAGGGTACTACAGATGCAGTAGCTTGAAAGGATGCATAGCTAGGAAGCAAGTAGAGCGAGACCGTGCCGATCCATCCATGCTTATAATAACATACACGGGGGAACACAACCATGCTGTACCGACCCACCGGAACTCACTTGCAGGGATCAGCCGCCCGAAATTCCCGAAACCAAACTCATCACTGGTCATTTCAGGTGATGCCGAACTCTCTCCTACAACACCCCTCACAGGGACTGCTTCCGAAGAGGAGCATGAGGAGCTTTGTGAGATGATAAAGGAAGATTGGTTGGATGGGAAGGTGAGTAGCGAAGGTGACGATTCGTGGTTTATGGGGTTTGACGGCTTTTGCGGGGACGACAGTGTATTTGACGATGAGCTTCTGTTGGATAATTAGAGAGAGAATTAGCACCGGAGATGACGATTTAAGAAGGGAAGGGAAGAAAAAAGGAAATAGTGATGATCCTTTAGTTTTAGTTTTTGAGTTGAAGTTTTGAGTGAATTGTTAGAAATATAGTGCTGTATAGCAAAAAATCAAAACTCCTCTTTCTC
This sequence comes from x Bolboschoenoplectus mariqueter, assembly GCA_037678475.1. Classification (NCBI taxonomy): domain Eukaryota; kingdom Viridiplantae; phylum Streptophyta; class Magnoliopsida; order Poales; family Cyperaceae; genus x Bolboschoenoplectus; species x Bolboschoenoplectus mariqueter. The sequence continues at coordinate 782,719 of CM075281.1, forward strand.
TCTCTCTCTCTTCAATTTTGCTCCAAATTATGAAACATATATATCACAGAATTCTGCTGATATTGTGGTTGTTTCTTTTGACGTTCTGATTGCCTTACTAACTTAACAATGGCAAAACTGAAGAGACTATATATAACAAACACGAACAAAATCTGCTGAGAAAAGAAGTCGGGTTGGTTCGCATCAAATTTTGATTATAGAGTTCTCAGCATACTACCCTTCTATTTTTTTTTTCTCTCTTTTATGTAACAATGACATGTTGGATGCTAATGTAGATTGTAGAAAGTTTTATTTATGCTCTGTTATAACTAAGAAAAAAAAGTATGTAAATTTCAAAAGGTGTTATCTAAAGACAAAGTTTCTTCTTTCTTCTTGATTAATTTGCGTTGAATATTGTGGAGAACTCTTGCGAAAATGCAGAAAATGGAAAGTGTGAAATCAAACTGAGGAAAACTGCTGGATGTAGATATGAAGCATTTTTTTTCTTCTTTGAAGTTACACAAAAAGTCATAAACCAATGAAGCATTTGTTTATACACAGAATTGGTTTTTTTATGTCTGTAGGCTCTTTTTTTTTAATTTCTCACCTTTGACTCTCCATCTCACAAAATATGATATATTGATATGTTTAAACTAGATTATATCAAGTATAAAATTTTAATGTGGATCCTGTACAATAAAAGTTGTAAGACTAAAACTCTGATAGCAAAAAACACCTATTTGCGACCGAGATTCAGATCACAGCTAGTAGGAGCATGGACAATAAAAGCATCAATAGCAACAAGAGGTGGATAGGGAGAATCAGTCTTTGATCTAGTAACAAAGATAATGCTCTCCGTGTGGAAGATCGTAAGTTTAAAATTTAAATGAAAGATTTTTTATAAACATTTAAAGTTGAGTGGTTTTGAACTGCTGATGATATTAGCAACAGACATGCAAATAACCTAAGAAAGAGATTACAACTCATCATATATATCTGCTGTTGATATGCCTTAAGACTAAAAAAAGGCATTTGATTGATTTAAAATACTGGTTTTCAAAATAAGTCAATTTTTAGTGAGGTTACACAACAAATTTACTAATTTAGTATATACACTTGTCAGATATGTACCATTACTGGTACCAAATTTCCAATATATTAATTCATTAGGAGTATATATATATTCTCCTAAGCCAATAACAGAAATATATGATATATTGATGATTGAACTTCAGAATCCTGCTAGCTGCAACCAAGCATGTACTTTTTGAGGAATTGCATTGGTGGGGCTAGATTTTGAGGTCAAATTATGGGCTGGGCTAGTATTATCCATGGGCTTTTTTTTGTTGCACATTGTTGATTAGGTTTCTATATTTTTCCCACAAAAGTAAGAATTTGTAGGATTGGCAATTTAATTGTTGTGCGTTTAATAAATCTGTATTTCATCCTTGTTCCACCTTAATCTCATTTCATTTAATCTTAAACCAAAAATTCAGCTTTTGACATGCTTTATTCTCCAATTACATTCGAAAAATTCAAGGAAATTTCTCAATTAATCCTCATCTAATTAAAATGTCAAGAGATATGTTACTTGCTAAGTGACTTGGTGACATCAAAATAATTTTCTATCATACCTCGGTTAGAAAGAAAAATTATGTTGTACCAGCAGCTTCCTAATAGGCCATAAATTTGTCTGAAAACCCTTCCAATAAGTTTATTATAAATCCACCTTATTTTAAATCTTCTTCATAATAAGATACTATTAATATGCTTATGCTAGAAGTAGTTGGACGAACTATACCGATTGAGAAGAGGCATCAGCATGTATTAGATTAAAGGGTCCAGCAAACCACAAAATTTTAAAATATAGGAGTTTACTGAATGCATAGCATATGTTTGTGTTAAATTTTATTATACGCTGATAGAACAGTGGAGAAAGGGATAAAATGATGAATAGTAATTGTATTATTCTGATTGTTGTTATTTACAAGGTAGTATTTATAGAGAAAGTTCCAACTGTAAAAAAATAGAAAAAACAATTGAGCTACATTTTCGTTTCTGAAAATTGGTACTCTTTATTTTCTATAATATGGGCCAATGACGAAAATGTCATATGGCTTTGAGGCCCATGATTCCCTAATTAATCCTTCACTATTTTTTTTGTTTTCCAAAATTCCCCCAAAAGTTAAAGATGTAAAGATCAATCATCCTTAACTTGCCGATATTTGCTCCAAATGATTTTGGCTCCAACCCTTTGGTAAACACATCGGCTAGTTGATCTTCACTCCTTACAAAAGGTATTTTGATCTCCCTTGATTCAATTTTTTTCTCGGATGAAATGATAATTTACTTCTATATATTTTATTCTCTTATTTTATATGAATTTGAGGCGATGTATCGTGCCGCTTGATTACCACAATACATTTTCATTGGTTCATTTGTTGATATGTCAATATCTGCTAGTAGTTGCTTAATCCAAATTAGCTTGCTTATGGTTGACGACATGGCTCGATATTCGGCTGTGCACTTGATCGAACCACTACATTTTGTTTTTTTTTTATTTTTCATATAACTAAATTTTCACTTACAATCTGTATCGAAATAGCCACATATATCATTAGTATTATTATTTTTCACCCAAATTCCCTTTTCGGGTGAACCCTTCAAATATCTAAGAATTCTATTAATTGCTTCTAAATGTGGTGTTCATGGTGAATGCATAAACTTACTTATTTCGCTTACCAAAAAAGAGATATCGAGTCTTGTTATTGTGAGATAAATTACCTTCTCTACAAGTCTTTGAAATTGATTTATATTTTCTAATGGTTCTCCATTTTTACTATTTAATTTGCACTTACTAGCAATGAGTGTAGGGGCCTGATTACATCTAATTTGTTAATTCCTTTTAACAAGTCTAACACATATTTTCTTTGTGAAATAAAAAGACCTTTTGAGAAACGAGCTATTTCAATTCCTAAAAAATATTTTAATAAACCTAAATCCTTGATGTCAAAATTTTCTTTTAATTTAATCTTGACTTTTTAAATTTCCTTTTTTACTATCACCAATGATTAGTATAACATCTATATATACTAAAACTACGGTGATGAACTTACCATCATATTTGGTAAATAAAAAATGATCTCCATTACACATTTTAAAATTGTAAGAAATTAAATAAGAGCCGAGTTTTTCATATCATGCGTGCACGAAGTTTGTTTTAATCCATAAATTAATTATTTTAGCCTATAAATTAAGTTAGTATCTTTTTCTTTTTCATGGCCGGACAGTAAAGTCATGTATACCCCTTCTTCAACAGATCCTTGTAAAAGGCATTTTTGATATTCATTTGATGTAAAGTTAAATTAGCGGTATTTATTTTAACTACTGGTGTAAAAGTCTCTTGGTAATTTATTTCATATGTCTGTGTATATATTTTGGCTACCAACCGTGTCTTATCGGTTGAGATGTTATCATAAGTAACAAAATTTTGTATAGAATAATTTACCTTATATGTTACAAAATCTCTTAATCTCGTTGAAGGTTGTATTGTTCAGTTTGATCTTCTTAATAATATTTCTTTAATATTTTTATCTTCGCTTTCAAGTTGTGTTTCTTCTTCTTCATTCTCAATTTCATTTTCAGTTGTATTATCATTTTCTATTAAGTTTTCGTTTTCATTTGGAGAATTGAAAATGAAAAATGTAAATTCATTGGATGGTTCTTGAACATTTTGTTCATCATTATTTTTTTCTTTATAATAAGACTCATTTTCTTGGAATGTCACACTTTAGAAATATAAATTCTTTTGTTGATTGGGTCATATCATTTGTTACATTTTTTGTGATGAATATCCCAAGAAAATAGCCTTAATTGAAGTATAATTCAATTTGTCTTGTTTATTTTTGTGTACATAACATGTGCATCCAAAAATTCGTAAATGATCAAATCTTAATTTTCTTTGATAAAGGATTTCCAATGGACTCTTGTATTCTAAATTAGCACTTGATAACCTATTAATTAAATATATTGCGATAACAATGGCATCCCATCAAAAAAATTTAGGTACATTATTTTGAAATAAGACTACCCTCGTCATTTCAATTAAGTGCTTATTTTTTTCTTTCGGAAACTCCATTTTGTTCGGGTGTATAAACACACTTTGTTTGATGCAAAATTCTTTTTTGTTTAAAAAAGTTGAGAAATTTTGATTCACAAACTCCGTTCCATTATCGAATCTAAATATTTTGATTTTTGCATCATACTGATTTTCTACAAAATTATAAAAATCTTGGAAATGCAGAAAACCTCACTTTTATGTTTTAATAAGTATAACCAAGTTGTTTTAGAATAATCATCAATAAAGATATTAAAATATTTGTATCCATTAAATGATTAAATTGGGACGGGACCCTATACATCCGAATGAATTAAATCAAAAGGTTTTTCACTCTTACATTTTGATAAATTAAACGGTAATCTAGTATGTTTTTCTATCTTATGAATCTCACAATTTTTATTATTTAATTTTGTAAAATTTAAAAGACACTTTAAAATTTTGTTGGAAGGATGTCCAATTTTTTTATGCCAAAGATTGCTCAGTTCTTCTTCCTTTCTTGTGTTGAAATTGAATTTTTTTTCTTCATTCAAAATATAGAGTCTATTTTTCAAAAAATCTTCACCAATCATTTTCTTTGTTGTCAATTCTTGAAAAATCACATTTTTTTGTAGAGAAAATAAGCCGACAATTTAGTTCTTTTGTAATTTTATTATAAATTAGATGCAGAATTTTTTTTACATATAAGACATTTGGAATTATATTTTAAAAAAAAGGTTAATTGAACCATATCCAAGAATTTTCATTTTCTCTCCATTTGCTACATTCACATGTTGTTTTTTCTTATATTTATATTTGCTGTCAAAAAAAATATAATACCAAAAATACACACAAGTCAAAATACATGAAATTCACAAGTATGATTTCATGCCGAAATTTAAAAATTACGAAATTATGCCCAATTTTGTAATTCACCACATACGGAATTTATTTCTTGGAATTAAGAAACAATTCCATGAAATAATCATGCCAAATATTAAATCATGAAATTATGCTCAATTTCATGATTTATCACGTATGAAATTTATCTCTTAAAATTAAGAAATAATTTCATAAAATAATTATTATGTGAGATTAATGCCTAATCTCATATGATACACAATGATGAAATGAAATTAATGCCTAATTTCATTCCAAAAATACCAAAAACATTCTTAAAAATCATAGAAAAGAATTCTATGATTTTACCATAATTTTTCATGATTTTATTATAAACAATTTCATGAAAAATAATTTAGAAATGAGAAAAGACAAATAAAATAGCAGCTGGGGAAAATTTTGTGTGCAATTTTGGAACATAGAACATACTTGGGTACAATTTGGAGAGCCAAAGCATGACTCCCCACTTCTCTCCAGCGAAAAACAGAGGGTGGTCTCGGTTCATGTATACTCACACTCAATGTAATGTTTCGGCTCACGTGAATCGAGCCCACATAAAAGGAAGAAAGAGTATGTGTCTCATTTAATATGACATATGGGACCCCAACCCACTCTCCCACTTACATTGGACCCCACATGAATTTTTAAACAAAAAAATGTAAAAAACAGAGGAGGGGGCTGTGTCACTGTGGGTGGGACCCACTTGACAGGTTCTCCTCCCTCCTCTCTTTCTCCCCTGCCCCAGGCCGAGCCCGGCCAGATCTGGCCGAAAGAAGAGGGCGGCTCCCTGGGCGTCTCACGGCGATTCCTCTTAGCCCCGGATAGAGCTCGGCAAGGAGAGTTCGGGGAAGCTGTCAATTTCAAAAATAAATGAATTAACGAGGGAGAAATCGGGTATGAAACTTATGTTGGTGAAAAAGCCGAACGAGCAAATTGGCGACTAATAGCCCAAATTGAATGGTTGGAGAGCTTCACAAGGGTGCCACGACGGTGTTCAAAGTTTCAATTTGAAGTTTGGAGTGGTGGAATGGCGGGGCCACAAAGGGAAGCCCGAATGTGGGCAAACTCGGCCTCAATTGAGCAAATTGGGGTTACAAAGGGTAATTCCAGGCTATGAACATGCTATAGGGATGCCAAATGAGCTCTCAATGATGTAAAACAAATATCAAACGTATCTAAAAAATGCAAGCTGTCCCAAACCTGAAAATTGAAAAAGACAATGGTGTTTTGAATGCCTCTGACACAATCCAGTCTTTTGAAGACACTTGGCACACTTTGATAGGCTTCAAGAATGCAGAAGAATCAGAAGAATAGAAAAGAAACAAATTTTATACTATGTTGGGCAATGTTTGTTTTTAGCCAATTTTCAATTTCCACCATTTGATCAAAATTGATGGTGGAGATGATACCAATGTGTTGTCCTAGTTTTGAGGCTATATAAGGACACCCCCCCCCCCCCGTCTGCCAAGAAAAAAAAAGAAAAAGGAAGGGAAGAAAAAAATATATTAGGGTTAGCCAATTTAAAAAATTTTGGTTTTTTAAAAAAAAAACTGAAATTTTCATTTATAAATTTTGAATTCATTTTCTTTAGTGGTGAAAGGTATGATATGTATGCAATTAATGAAATTTTATATTTTTTTTAATGAATGAAATATATTTCCTTTTTTTCTTTTTTTGTCTTTTTTTAAAAAAAATAAAAAAAAAGAGATCAAAGATTAGTGTTGTGGTGAATGCTACCTCTATATCTTTGTTTTCTCAATCTAAAATTAGCTTTGTTAATCTAATTTCTTTTTTTTATAAATTTTTTACAAATATATATTTAAGAGGGTTATGGTGAATGTCATCTCTCAAAAAAATTTGGAAATAAGGTGTTGTAGTGAATTCTACCCCTTGTTCCAGATTTAATACAGTGCTAAGCATCAAGCAAAGCACAATATCAAACTCGAAATCTCAAAAATCGAGTCGAAATATTGTCAAAAATCTGTAAAAATAAGAAAAACTTGTGATTTTGACACAAATTCATGCTTTTTAATAAAAAAATTATTTAAAACTTGACCCTTCATGTTCTCTTACATTTATTTAGTAAAACAACATTATTTGTGAGCTTGTACTAGTGATTTAAAACTCATTGAGCCTTATGATGCTCAACTGGTACCAAACAAGGGCATTTTTACCAATTTTTTTTGCAATTTCATATCTTTTTATTTAATGAGCCAATTAGCCTCAAATTTGGACAGGAATTATAACAAGAATAAAAAAACATTCTCCTAAAATTTCATAATTTTTGGACTTATGAACAGGGAGATATTGCCTGTTGAATTTCACTGGTCCAAAGTTTCTGTAAAAGTCAACTTTTGGTCAAACACCAAACTCAACACAAAAAAAAACTGATTTAAATATAAAAAAATATAGCCTGATAAAGGATGATTATTTATTTAATTTGGATTTTTTTTAAGTTGATTAGGATGTGTGAATTCCTTGGAAAAAAAAAACAGAACACTTGCACATATTCGGCGAAACTCACATATTCGGAAATTTAAACTAAAATCAAGCTTCACAAACTTGTTTGTTATGTTCTAATGATGCTAAAACTCGAAGGAATTGAACCAATTTGACAAAACGGGCTAAAAATCGACAAAAAAACCGATTCCCCACGAGTTTCCAGCCCTAGCCGAACTGGTGGCACTATCTCCGGCGATCGCTGGAGATAGTGGCCCCAAGACCGGGACAGTAGTGTCCTCCTCCCCGAGGCAACTCCGGTGGTGCCCCCCGATCGACGATCCGACGCCGGCAGGGCTCCGATCAAGAAGGAGTACGAATATTGATGCATATGAAAGTGCAAATATTGATGAAATTTGAACTCAAGCATATGGGAGGGAAATCGCACGGATCTTGATGCCTTCCGACAGCCCAGAACAAATTTAAAGTTTGGATCTTGATGATCTAGCTTTAAATCAAAGGCTCACATTAATCTGTTTCAAAAATCATACTTTAAACATTAAATAAAAATAATTCCTTAAAATCAAAAATCATGAAAAATATATCAAAAATCATGGATTCATTTGAAGATATTTTTGGGCCAATAAAAAGTTAATTTTGATTTTATTTTTATTTTAAAAAAATTCAAAATATATCATCTTGTACAAATACTTTTCTTATATTTTGATAAAACAAATCAAAATATTCAAAATGATCAAATTATGTTGTATTTTGATAAAACAAATCAAAATACTCAAGATGCTCAAATTAAGTTATATTTTGATAAAACAAATCAAAATATTCAAAATTATCAAATTATGTTATATTTTGATAAAACAAATCAAAATATTTAAAATAATCAAATTATGTCATATTTTGATAAAACAAATCAAAATATTCAAAATGATCAAATTATATTATATTTTGATAAAACAAATCGAAATATTCAAAATAATCAAATTATGTCATATTTTGATAAAACAAATTAAAATATTCAAAAATGATTGAATCATGTTTTAAAACAAATCAAAAATATTCAAAATAATCAAATTATATTATGTCTTGATAAAACAAGACAAAATATTCAAAATAACCAAACTTTGTCATATTTTGATAAAACAAATTGAAATATTTAAAATATGCAAATATGTCCAAATCTTTGACCAAACATGTCAAATATACAAATATACCCAAATAATTGACCAAACATGTCAAATATGCAAATATGCCCAAACTTCTGACCAAATATGTCAAATATGCAAATATGTCTAAATCTTTGACCAAATATGTCAAATATGTAAATATGTCCAAATCTCTGGCCAAATATGTCAAATATGCAGATAAGTCCAAAACTTGGTAAAACATACTAACATATCAAATCATATCAAATCATGTTTCGAGAACGTTAAACTGGCAGTGCGCTTCAGGTTTAATGTACCTCATTTTGGAAATCGATAAAGAATTATACGTTCCCGATTCTCCAAATTTCTTAGGTTTCGAATTGGCATAGCGTTTCAAATTCGAGATTTGGAAGGTCAATAGACTGTATAGGACGATATGCCCTTGTCTTTGACATGAGCCTCTATAGAGATTAAACATCTCTGGTTCTCTGAGTATCGAGTTGGCAGTGCGCTTTATATTCGAACTCCGTGAGATCAATAGGATTATACGTCCTCGATCTTTGATTTATGAGAAATTATACGTTTCTCTGACTTTAGATTATACGTCTTTAGTCTTATTATCAAAAGTTATATCTTTTGGTTATTTTAAACATGTATTATATAAAAGAGGAAGGAAGAAATAAAGCCACAAATCTGATCCATATATTTTAATTAGTTTAGCCCATTAATCAGAGGTTGCCGAGGCGAGAACCGGGGTAATTAACGGCGGGGGCTTGCGCCCGTCGGAAAATAAAAGTTCCCACAATCACCTAAATAATAAGTCCTTGAGCGCACAAACACGCGCAGGGATGCACCTGCACCTTCTTCCCCCGTGAGCGAGGACGACGATACCTCGCGCGTGGGCCGCGAAAAAAGGCCGCACAATTTATTATAATGATTGAGCAAATTTTTATTCCCTATCATATGGATAGTTGCACCAGAATCTAAAATTCAGTTAGTTTATTTAGAAGAAAAAGATAAGTTTACAACAATATCAGAGGTCTTTTGCTGATTTTGAGTTAACATCTATCGGTAGAGCTGCATTTGCTACTGAAGGAGCTGCCTCATTTGATCCGAGGAGCTTACATTTCCTTTTAATTCCGAGTTATTCTCTACCCGTTCCCTCTTCTCAGTAACAAAACCCTTCTTCTTCTCCTAACAATGGCCACCTCTCTCCCTCTGCCTCAAATCTCCGCCTTGCCTCGGCCCCTTGGGTTTGAGGTGCGGATGGAGGTTCTAGCATTCTTCTTTCTTGTGTTCTCCCCCTGTGACTCTCCTCTCGGGTTTGCGCTGGTTTGAGTTGTGACGGCGAACGCCTTGGCCTCAGGGTTCTCGACCGCCTGTGACCCCATCACGACTTGCCTCATTTCCTCTCTTTGCACCATAGCTGCACCTTCATCCATGAAGGGGAGTTCAGCGAGAAGGAGGATTTGAGATCTTACAGCCTCATAGCTTGTGTCGAGGCCTGCTAGAAACTAAAAGATCTCATCTTGCTCTTCTCTCATTTGGATTTCTATGAGATCTGAGGTGGGTGGTCGATAGATTTTGAGCTCATCTCTCTTTCTTTGAAGGTACACAAAAAACTCCATTACTGATTGGGTTTGCTTGGCTTGTTGAATATCTTGTTGGATTTGGTATATGTGAGCATAGTTCTTTCTGTGTCCGTATAGCTTCTCTACTCTTTGCCACACCTTGTATGCCATTAAATCAACCACTTGTAGCTCCATGGTGGCTAGTAGCTAGCTGATCACTTGATGGTCATTTACTCTCCATTGAGAGATCTCTTTGGTCTCATCAACAGTGGGTTCCTTTGGATTTTTTGGAATTGGCTGAGGCTTATCACCATTGATGTGCCCTAATCTCTGTCACTCCATGCAAACATTACATGCCTCGCCCACAAATGATAATTTTTACCATTGAGCATCACCCCTGTAAGTTTTTGTTGATGTTGTGTCATTGTGTGTTTCTGGAGCTTTTACTAGTACGTGAGTCTTTTGCTGGTAAAGAGGGTGTTTTGCTGGTACAAATCTTTTGGATGAGTTCTGGTATTTTGATAAGAACAGATGCACACTTGTTGTTTTTCTAAAAAAAAGAAATTCTTGTATACTTTACCAATGTTGTGATTTTTGAGACAGATTGGCTTTGGCTCTTTTCTGGCTCTGGACCTTCTCTACCTCTTTAAGTTGCTGACCAGTTCTATACTGGTCTCCTCACTTCTAGCAAGGGTTGGTTCTTGGCTCTGCTGGCTCTTGGCCTTCTCTCTTGCTCTTGCTGTTATGTGATTTACTGAGACATGATTGATACCTGATATGATACCATGTTGAATTTTATTATATGCTGATAGAACAGTGGAGAAAGGGATAAAATGATGAATAGTAATTGTATTATTCTGATTGTTGTTATCTACAAAGTAGTATTTATAGGGAAAGTTCCAAGGGTAAAAAAATAGAAAAATCGATTGAGCTGCCTTTTCGTTTCTGAAAATTTGTACTCCCTATTTTCTATAATATGGTCCAATGATGAAAATGCCATATGGCTTTGAGGCCCATAATCCCCTAATTAACCCTTAACTATTCTTTCATGTCTCAACAGTTTGAAATCAAGAGAAAAATAATGTTGAGCAATGAAATTTTAAAATCAGTTCATTTTTAACTCGGCTTATTTAGATCCTATTTAATATTAAATGTTCTGAATATGTTTATATTTTATGAAGGGTCTTTTTTGGAACATACTTGGACAAAAACTACAGCCACCAGGGATGGAATCAGAGGTTAACAAAAGGGGCCTGCCCCCTCCTATAAATTGAAAATTCATATTTTTTTTCTCTTTATATTTTATATATATTTTTTAAATACAAATACTATTTGGCTCCTCTCCTCCCTATAAGGTTCAAGTTATACTATATTTGTGATAAGGTTCAAATTATACTATATTTGTGATTAGGCTCCCCCTATTCCAATTTTCTAGCTCTACTCCTGATGACCACAATGTGTTATTGTTGCTAAGTATTATAGCGTTATAGTGCAACAATAGCACATTAAAGCCTTTATCTTATTATGGATTTCCTTAATTATTATATATGCATGCATGCTTATATTATTTCATATAACATTCCAAAATTTCAACTTATATGTCCTGATATATGAATTTCTTTCAATTCTATCGTCCAATTTCTATATTAGTCCATTTTTTCTTATCAATTTGCGAAAGAAGGTTTCCTAATTCCTCGAAGAGCACAACTCTCAAGTGCCCTCAGGAACTAGGAGTATTGACCTTCTGTTGTGCTACACAATATACAAACGGATAGATTATATGAGATTATTTTCTGAAATTTATTTTACATGAATCTTAATACTAATCGAATGAATATCATACTGATCTACACCGCAGCATAGGATATGAATTGCAAGAAGTAGATAGGCCTCGACAAATTTCTTTTATTTTTGTCTATTCCGACTTCTTAAAACGGAGCTATATCATGTCAGACCACCAGACAGTGACATCAATACAAAAATTAGAATGTTACATAAAAAACATGGGCCGGGGCAGCACCAAGCTGCATGGCTGCAATGCCACGGTACAAAACAGCCAGGCCTTCCGAATTCTAATCTGACGAATGACGATTGAAGTCATTTACAAAGTCCAGAAAATGTCATCTCCAGCAAAGTGCCAGAAAATGACACCTCCAGAAAAATGAAACCCGATAGTCGATACGAATATATTCCGGCTTTTTCTTTTCTTGTCCAGGCCATAAGAACCATTATTACAATAGCAACATTTGCTATTGCATTTGCGGGCTTTCGTTAGCATGAAGCCATACAAAGAAATATATGCATTCTTCAATCCTCTACCATATTTGAGGAACATAAAATTGTTATAATTTGAGCAGCACTACACATACATTTATTCTTAGTATGCAAACTCTTGAACGGTATATACCATATCCCATGCAAAAGGATAAACATTGTAACTGCGAAAACACAAGATTAAGTACATATATTTCATTTGATCCGCGATATATCTATTGAAAATACACCATACAGACACCAAATCAAGCTGCTTCCGAGAAGCTCAATTCAATTCAACCGAACACAAAAGGGAAAACAGGAAATACTGTCATTTATTTGAAAATTATGACACTACAAGAAACCTCTCAGCTGAAGAAGTCTTTGAGAGTGGGGAGCTTGAACTCACCCTTGGTCGAGAGCGGAATGGTGATGTTACCCACGACAGGGAGGTCGATCGTCAGCCCGACTTCAAGCAAGTAGTCAATGTCCCAATCCCTGCCAATGTCTTTCACTAGCGAAATCAAGAAGTCATAAGGCACTTTCATTGCCAGCTCCAACTTTGTCACGCCACTTGCTACTATCCACCCAGGATCAGGCAGTGTTCCGGAAGCGATCACCCTTTTTTCCAAATTAAAAAAAATTAGAAATTAGATAATTTTCTTGTTAGTTTTCAGGAAAAGAATTCTCTTACTGATATGCAAAAGATGTTATTAATGTATTTGGCATTAAAGTGAATCCAAAGGGATAGAGAATGAGACTGAGTTGAAGGATTTTGCTAGCAGATGAACTTGCTGGTGTGCAGAGCTCATGTTTAATTCCAAGTACCGAGTTGTAGAACAGGAGAACTATCTGGTAGTCCAGTTGGTGCATCTTTTTGTTATGACAACAATTTCAAGTGCTGTTTTTTTCCCTAACCAAATTCCATTTCCTTAATTCTTTAGAAAAGAAGGTTTAAATTTGTATTCTTCTTCTTGTGGATGTCGAATAAAGCAATCATCTTCTAGATTACATGAGAGCATGTTAAATCATGCAATCCAATTGTCCAACAAAATAATAAGAAAATTAACATTATTAGCACAAAGCATTTATATTGGTTAGATAAAGCCTTAATTAGTTTAGCTCCATCATAGAAAAATCAATTAACTGGACAAGAACAAATAACTTTGACATTTTTAATTGCCCTCCAAAACTAAGTCAAATTTTCTGTTATTTGAGACAATCTTTTTTTTTTGGATATAAGGGCTCTGTTAACTCCAGCATTTATTCATTTTCAAATATCTTTTGTGAGATTTGAATTTGTATCTCTTCGTATATAAGCGATGTCTATCGTCACTGTGTTAGGTCTACAGTTCAATTAGGACATAATTTAACAGGAATGAAAGAGATCAGAGAAATTTCAATGAATCAACAACCCGTCTAACTTCTAAGTTATACTATAATTTCTTTTTATCTTCCTTTTGGTGACGCAATATAGAGCAAAAAACACAAAACAAACCAGCTTTGGAACCGTATTAACAATTAATGTCAATTCAAACCATAATCCTAACAGCTAACCGATCCGTTGACTCTCAGTTCCCCTGCGATTTGACCTCCCATTAACATCCAACACGTTCTTCCAGATCGCACAAATAAAAAAGTAAACTACATAAGTCAAACGCCATTTCGCATGCAGATCTCCTCTCAGCAAAAGAAATAATAAATGAATCTATCAAAGTAGTAAGAGAGAATTGAATTACTTCTCTCCGCTTTTGAGGGAATAGGAAACATCGCAAATGGGGAGGCGGTGGGAGTAAGGGTTCTTGACATCGACCTCACTCTGGAGCGTAATGCACTCGCGTGTCATGGTCTTGAACGACACCCCTGTCACGCTCGCCTCAGGCTTCGGCACGTGCGCGATCTTCTCCGCCACGAACTCCTTCGCCTTGTCTAACAGGCTCGACATTCTCTCTCTCTCTTCTCTTCTCTTTTAATGGAAGATCGAATCGGAAAAAGGGGATGTGTTTTTTTATGGGAGGGGAAAGAGAGAGAGATCGGCGATGTATAAATAGGGATGTAAAATAATACATAGATAGATGTGCTGAAAAGGTGAGGTTTGACTTCAAGTTCTCTGTGCCGACGATGGGAATCCTTTGTATGTAGCGAGTCTCTGACGTGAAGAACTCTTCTTTAAATTAAAGAATTCATTATTCTCTGATAGTAACTTGATGTACGGTATACAGTCCCGATCACGCCACAAGTAATCCAATTGAGGTCAGGTCGGCCTCTGCCCCCCTCGTTTATACCGTTTGCCGCGCAGATGCCAATGGATCGAACGTGTTGGCCTGTTGGGTCGGTGCTCTGAAAATTTATTTATTTATTTATTTAGTTATTTATTTACTTTCGCATTTCTCTTGGGTTTTGCGGATTGTTCACTGTCTCACTGACATGTGGGTTCCACCTCGCATTTCGCGTTCCACGTGGGACGTACACGTGGCGTACGCGCGTGAGATCCTGATCGGTCTTAGAGTTCTGATCTTTTATTTATTTATGTAGGGACTGATAGATTATAATAAAATTATAATGATTTATTTTTTAAATTTATTTTATACGAATTTTTATATGATCCAACTGTTATAATGTTATAAAATATTAGAAAATATGAACTCTTTTGAAACTGACGGACTGGAGGAGCCGGCACCAATCAATTAATTGATTTTTTTCAATTCAGAGATTAAGTAATATATATTACTCTAATAAAACTTGTCAATCTTATTTAGTTGATCCTAGATTCCCAGTTATTTTGTTTGAATTTCTCACTGGGACTGTGAATTTTTAAGTTTTATTGATACAAGTTGATATATAAAATTATTAGCAATGAATTTTTTTTTATCAATTAGAATTGAAATTCATAATTCCATACATTCGAATCACATGCTTAGCACAATAATGATAGACTTTATTTTTCTATCAAGAGACGCAGGTTCAAATCCCGTAAAAAATATTTAAAAAGAAATAAATATCAGAGTTAACGGGAGCCCTTATATAAACAAAAAAAACTGCATAAATTTTCTTGCTTATAATCCAAAATTTTCAAACGGCATACCATTTTAGAAAAAAAAATATATATATATAAAGGAGAGGAAACAATTCGCTAAGATATTTTATAAATCGAAATTACACCGTTCGATTCTTATATAAATGATTTTTTTTTTTCAATTGGAACAGACATGTTGATCAAGTTAAGGAGTAAAAAAAAAAAAAAAGACGGAACCAGGGAAGAAACTCAGATTTTTAGCATTTTAGTAAGTTTTGTTAAGTAAAGTTCTACGTTGAAAATTCGAGAAGACATTACGTCAACTTTTATCTCTAAATATTTATTATGAAATTTTTTTTATTGTTTTATATAAGCGTAGTTTTTCTTGAATTTTTCACAGTCTTATTTTTAGATAAAAATAAGATTAAGTATTTCAATTTTAAATGTAAATAATTTTATTCATTGAATCTTTTTGTCGGATTTCAAACTTCGATCCTCCACTAAAAAGTCATTATATTAATCATATTAATCGTTAGATGATTTAGATCAAAGATTAATTATCTTTACCATCTTACCAACTTAAGTCATAATTGCAATTATTTGGGACATTTAGTATCCAATGCATATTTATACATGCTTCCTGTATCCAATTGTATACGATTGACATAGTATTTAAATATCACATAACGCACTTTATGTATATTTGATGAGATAGTTTTATGTCAAAAATATTATTATAATATCGACGAGAAGAACCACAGATCTAATACAGTGGTGATAGGTTTTGCCTCTCTACGGAGAAACGCGGGTTCAAATCCCTAAAGAGATATTTAAGAAGAAATAAATGTCAGGACTAATAAAAATCTTTATTTCAAAAAAAAATATCGATGAGAAAATAATTATTCATATAGAAATCTTTTTGTCGTTCATTCTATTTAAGTGTTAAGAAAATATTCCTATAAGATTCGGTACTAAAAAGTGTGACTGATTATATTTAGGTTCAAATATTATTCTCGGTTTAACGAATGATTAAAATTAATTTTATAATTATCTTCACTAAAATAATTATTCATACTTAGTGTATCACAACAAATATCTAATGATAAGTTGTATTAAATTTATTGTATACTAAATTTCATGTCATCCTAATATTATTTGATGTTTCATCAAATGCTGTTAATATAGATAAGGAAAAATATACGGAGCCTCTGTAATTGTTGTTGCAGATACTGATGTGTTGGAAAGATGATTGCATTTTTCAACACTGCCCGGGTTTTTGTTTCACGGTCACGGGGTTTGCCCGTCGCCATTGTTGACAAGGTTGAGCTCCTCTCTAAAATTATATGTGAAATCATTAGAATATTTTTACATATATATTTTAGATTCTCATACGTCGACAACAATTCGTATGCAATGGTTCCGTAAGAAAAGTGAAAAGGGTGGTCGAGCACTTAGGTTTTGTTTAGGAGCGAGATAAATTAAAAATAATTTGAAAATAAAATTATTTTTTATAAGAAAATGTGATAATTTTATCTCTCGAAGACTATCTAGAGCGCTCGTTTGAAATTCAAACTAATAGGAAATTCGTAGCGCGGTACTTGTCAGCTGAAAGATGGGCTACCGATCATTTTGAATTTCAAATGAACAAGAACAATTTGTTTAAATTTTTCATTTTTTTTATGTGAGTCGACGGCTCAGTTCAACTAAAGATAAAAGTTGAAGTCATTCAATTTTAAATATTTATAAAATATTCTTTCATTTGAATTTTAAATGTATAGTCTTTTATACAGAGAACATTGTCTTTACTACTAAATTAAATACTGATTTTCATATAATACAATCTTATATAAGGATGGATATTGAGAGAGATGGAAAAGACTTGTAATCCCCTTTTTTCCTCTCAAAGTTTGTGATAATGCTTTGTGCATTAAAAAGGATTATGAATTTATATAATAAAAAAATAAGGATTATAAGTTTCGTGAATGAATGGTTCATGATTCAATATAATACAATCTTATACTGATTTTAAAATATGTCTCGATCTATAAAATACATCTTTAAAATTATTCTTTTAACATAAATAACTACAAAAATATATTTAATTTTAAAAAATTAAAAAAATATGTTTTTTTTAAATTTTGTCATATCCTAACTTCGAATTTGACTCTGCTCCTAGCTATAGACAACATAGAAGTTCTTTTTTTTTAGTAAATTTTGCTAACCTCCTTCAATTTAGTAAATAATTTGTTTTTCACACTATTAGCTCCTTCGTTGCATATAAAATTACCTCAAAATACTAAAAAAAAATTCTTTGTTTTTAAAGTCAGGTTCACCAAAAAAAAAGGAAATGGAGATCATTTTAATGTCCAACAAAATATATAATATAATAGGTAAATTTATGTTTTTTGCAAGATTATTGTGACAAAAATTATTTGTTCATCATCATCATCATCATCATCATCTTGTTTTGAATTCTGATATCTTCACCTTGTTTTTTTTATTCGAACTCTTAAATTTAAAAATGAACGTGCTAAACCATTTAAGATTATAATATGCATAAAGTATATTATATTATACTTGTCCATTTAAAATTATAAATTATTTTTAACAATCGTCAATTCTATCCAAAGGCGGAGTTCAATGGAAATCGAAAGTACAAAAAAAATTTAAAATATATAATTATACTAAAAATAATATTTAAATATTTCCTCAATTTTAATCAATCTCAGCCGTTGATTCTGTCTGATTCATTCGTTGTCAACGGATTCTTACTACGACCTTTTTATTTTATTCGTATTCAACATGTTTTTGCACACTGCACACTTTCGCTTTATTTAACGCCACGATCGGAGCAGTTTTTTATCCTCTGTCTCACTTATTTTAACACAACTAATCGCCGTGATATAATATTATTATAATATAACAAACAGAAGCGCATCAGCATTTTACACATTCGTGCGCACAAGCGGAGAAGCACCGTGCCATTTGTCTGGTCACAGTTTCACAGATGCAGCCTATATCTGCTGCTCTTTTTGGTTGATTTCCGGATCTGTATCTTCTGTTACGCAGTATTACGATAATAAAGTTTATGGATTATTCGTGTTTTATTCGTATTTGATTTTATACGGAAATCTGCTGTTCTTTTTTATTGCTTTTTGGTTCTGTATCTTCTGCTACGTAGTATCATGATAATAAAGTTTACGGATTATTTGGGGTTTATTCGTATTTTGATTTTATACGAATTGATTGTCGATTTATTTAATAATTTATGTATTATATGTTTAATTCGCGAATTTGATGAATTTTATGAATAATTCGCGTTTTATTCAAAGCAGAAGAGAGAAAAATAGAAAGGAAAATTTTCGCATCAAAATTGGAATTGGGTTTTGAATTTTTTTCCATCAATATTTTACCTTTAGTTGGAGAAAATTAGCATTCTGAAGACTCATTGGAAAGAAAAAAATTAATCTATTACCTAATATATATTTGTTTTCCTTTTGATGTTAGAATTCGTAGGTCAAACGAACCAACAAGATTTTTTTATTACTTTTTTATTTCATGTAAATTTTGAATACATAAATACTTTTTTAATTGAACATATGATTAAAATAAATAATATAAAAGTTAAATAACATTCAAACTTTATAAATTATCGTATCCATGTTCATATTATTTAAAAATATTTTGTATTTTCTCTATAAATATTAACAATTTAATATATGATTCGTATTATAAAAAAAAACAAATTATTACCAAATCATATCCGAATCATAAATTTTCACCTCATAAAATCATTTTAAAACGTTAAACTTATCATTATACACAGTATTAACGCGATCGTACAAATCTCAACGCACATTGCATAAATCTCAACAGGAACGATGATCAGATAATAATAATAATAATAATAATAATAATAATAATAATAATAATAATAATAATAATAATAATAATAATAATAATAATAATAAGACGCTGTTCTGCTTTCCGACACGAACCGAACCACCTCCATTACTGCATACCGACCAACAACAAGTCAGGCCATAAAAAAACCCAAACACAAACAAATATCAAATGTGGCGCCGTGTGTCGCGGTTTGATCAAATCAATTCCCATCTAACCATCTCTCTCTCTCTCTTTATCTCAACTAACTAACAGCAGCCCCACCATTGCCGAAACCTTCACTCAAAGCCTTCTCTCTCTCTCTCTCTCTCTTGCTTTCACGCAGTCGAGGTGGCTTTAGATCCAACGGCCTCTTTCTCTTTTCTTATTCCAGATTTATTCCCACACGCCATCTCACGAGGTACGATCCAATCACGACTCGCTCACACGATAACGAAATAAATAAGGATAAACCTATCCTCTTCACTCCACGATCGAATTTGCTGAGGAATTCCAGTTTATTCTTACACGACATCTAACTAATCGCTGAGAAATCCTGGAGCCTTGTTGTGCATGTGCTCTCTCGCGCTCGCCTGTTCTTCGTTTCGTTTCTGGTAAGTGTTAAACCCTACTGTTCGCTGTCAATGTCAAGTTGTCTTTTACTGATTCTGTCTGTAATGATCGTACTGAGTCGAGTCGACTTGCGAGATCGGGTGCAATGGAGATTTAGATCGAAAAACACTAAAGTTACCAGTGCGTTCCCTCTTCTCCGGAGAAAGAGGATTATCGCTCTTTTGAATGTTTGTGTGCAATCTTGAACTGTTTTTTTTTTCTGATTATCGCAGTCTTATGTGCTGCTCTTTCTTTTAATTGATCACTGTAACCAGGTTAACTTTGAATCAAACATGGACAGGATAGGTGAGATTGATTATTAATGAAGAAATTGATTGAGGCTGGTTATGGGCACCGGTCCTGGTCTAGATAGTGTCAGACCATATCTAATCGAAATTAAATAATGTGACTCAAACCATTATCTAATCAACATTGTATTTTTTTTTTAATGGAAGAAATAGGGGTGAGCATCCGCTGCCATTATTTTCAATGACACCAAATGTGTGTCATTGAATCTAAATGGCCCGATTTGATTCAAATGGTCCAGATTTAGCTATAGGGATGCTTTTTTTTTATCTATATTTTAGTAGACCCCACATGTTAAATGTGTCATAGAAAAAAGTATGGCAGCCTCTATCTCTGTCAGACATTAGATAGTGTCAATCTATTGGCTCGTTATTTTTATTTTATTTTAAGCTAAAACTAGAGATGTAGTGATTCGACGTGTAGTATTTGGAAGGGTTAATATTGTTTGAATAAGCTTTCAGGTCATATAAAACATCTCATCGGTACTCTCTGACTTGTTCATTTACTGGTGTCTTGCTTCCGGTTTTTCTTTCTTTTTTTAGTTAGACGTGTAGAATAGACAGAAACAGGAAAAGAGAATGATGAAAGCATTGCAAAATTTTCCACGTTATGATTTTTTCTTCATTCTTCTATTAATGCTATTTCAGCTGAAGGTGGTGTCAACCTATGGTGAATTATTCGATTGGCAACTGATCTGATTCTCGGTTTCCAATGGAGGCATCCAGTAGAAACCCTTTATTCTGTCTGGTCTTAATCACAATCCTCAGCAGTTGGAGATGTGTTCTTTCAAGTTCTTATTTGATTGGCATGGGCAGCCACGACATAACAGGGCCCGCTGCTGATGTCAACATGATGGGGTATGCCAATGCTGAGCAGATTGCTTCTGGGATCCACTTTAGGCTGAAGGCACGGGCATTTATCGTGGCTGAACCCGATGGGGGGAACCGTGTGGCATTTGTGAATCTTGATGCATGCATGGCCTCTCAGATTGTGACAATTAAGGTCATTGAAAGACTGAAATCAAGGTACCAGTTATGAGTCTCTAGATGACAAATTCAGTAAATTGTACATACCAGATAATCGGTTTCCGATGTTGAACTAGTTTGACCCAGTGTTAATACCTGATCAGCAATTGTTCTGTGCTTTTAAAACTTTCTTTAGTCGCATTTACCTGCTTGTATAGCTGAATCTGGATTTGGCGGGTTACTCTGATATGGAGTTCTTAAATTGAAAATATATCTTCAAATTTGGTGGAATTCAAAATCAGAAATGAAAAAGCATGCAAATTCAATATAAATTACAAAAAAGATAATTCAATGTGAATTCTTTTTTGTTGATGGTTTATCACTGTATCTGACGTGTACAAATAAATGGCAGGTATGGCAACCTATACACTGAGAACAATGTGGCTATAAGTGGGATCCACACTCATGCGGGGCCTGGTGGTTACCTCCAATATGTAGTCTATATCGTGACCTCTCTCGGCTTTGTTCGTCAATCTTTTGATGTAATTGTTGATGGGATTGAGAAAGCCATCGCTGAAGCTCATGAAAACCTACGTTCTGGGAAAATTTATGTCAACAAAGGTAAACAAATTATTTCTTTTCACAAAAGTGCACCTTTTGCCATAGCTGCAATGGACAACTGGGATTTCTCATGCTTGTGAGTTGTGACTGAAACCAAACCATTAAACAAACTTCATGCCGAAGTTATTTTCTGTTAAAATATTGCTTCAATGATCCTTTTACTTTCCAAAATTTCTTCTTTCATTTGGAATATTTTGATCCTTTGGTGTATTACCATAATATCATCATTTGAGTAAAGAGTTTTATCACCATGTGAGCTTTACTTGGAAGCAACTCAGAAGAAGTGTTATTAAAAGATGCAAAATTGAGAGCTTGCACACTTCTCTGTTGCATTTGAGAAAAGCACCAACTGTTTTCCATTTGCAACTGGTCTCTTGTTGAACTTCATTTTTGTTATTTGGAAATGACACCACTTACTAAATTAGCGTGTTGAACAGGTGTTCTGAGTGAATACAATTTTTTATCCACCTATCATGAAAGTTCCTCTATTTTATTTATATCCGAAACTGAACTGAAATCAAGATGAGGGAACTTAAAGCTGTTGTTGATTAATGAGCAAAGTCGAGGGACAAATTAAGTTATTTTTCCTAGACTTATTGTGTTGCTTTATGAGTTGGATGTTAATGAAATTTATTTAAAGGGATTTTGGTTGTTTGTTGTATATACGAACAAAATAGGGTGTTTTTATGTAAATTCTGTTACATTGAAGGTGCTGAAGACACTCCCAGTTAAGGAGTAAATTCTTGTTCACATTGCCAATGTCAACTCTCAACCCTTTCTCTATTAATCCAGATTTATAATTTTCAGGAGAGCTACTAAATGCTGGAGTGAATCGCAGTCCTAGTGCATACCTAAACAACCCAGCTTCAGAACGAAGCCAGTACAAGTACAATGTTGATAAAAGCATGACACTTCTGAAATTTGTGGATAATGAGTGGGGCCCAGTTGGCAGCTTCAATTGGTTTGCCACCCATGGCACGTCCATGAGCCGCACTAACTCCCTGATCAGTGGGGACAATAAGGGGGCTGCAGCTCGGTTTATGGAAGACTGGGCCGAACAGAATGGGTACCCAAAGCAAAATGCAGGCTCGCTAGCAGACCCATTTGGATTCATAATCAAGAAATATCCACGAAGGGTGTCAAACATAGTCCCTCAGCCAAACAAGAACTGTATGTGTTTCATATCATTTTTTCAGGGTATCTTTCAAGAGGGATAGGTTATCTTGACAAAAAATATTTAACAAACATAACAATGATCAAGTACTTATCGAAATAATATGTTTTATATATGTTGTTTATCAAATTGAACCATTGGTCATCCATTGAGTTTTTTTTTTTTTTCAAAATTAATGGTTCGCTTTTGTTAGCTCTTGATTGTAACCAAACAATTCCCAAACTGC
Organism: x Bolboschoenoplectus mariqueter; assembly: GCA_037678475.1. Lineage (NCBI taxonomy): Eukaryota > Viridiplantae > Streptophyta > Magnoliopsida > Poales > Cyperaceae > x Bolboschoenoplectus > x Bolboschoenoplectus mariqueter. Next base: position 805,919 of record CM075281.1, read on the forward strand.
ACGTAATTTCATACACAACCTATCTAAACTATAAAAAACATTTTTACATTTTACCAAATTGTCATGGTTGTCAAATAAATGTAGCTGTCATACAACTGCAATTTCTTATTTGAGTGGTTCTGTAGATATGTAAGAATTATTGGCTAAGATTGGATCTTTGGCTGATATAACTAGTTTAAAAGGTGCCTTTTTTTTTTCAAATAAAAAAAACTTGGTGCTTGTTGCAAATACAGTAAATTATTCAGTTTAAGTCTTTAAAGAACCTACATTACAGTAATAAACTAATTTTCTTGTATTTTTCAGTTGATGAATTGATGCAACTGGCTTCGTCAATAGAGGCGACAGGTGGGAGGAGGCTGGCCAGCATTTCTCAGCGGATCAGAAGCAATGATATGCCAAAGTTTGTCTCAGCATTTTGTCAGTCAAATTGCGGTGATGTCAGCCCTAACGTACTTGGTACCTTTTGCATTGACACTGGTCTTCCTTGCGACTTCAACCATAGCACATGTAACGGGAAGAATGAGCTCTGCTATGGTCGTGGGCCTGGGTACTCCTTTTTAACCTTCTTTTGAAGTATTTCACCTTTAACCCTGCAAATATCAAAATACCAAAAATACTAGAAGAATGATAAATATGATGTATACGCCTGAAAAATGTAAGAAATACCACTTATGTCTCTACAAAGCATATAACAAAGTATCATATATGCTCCTAATGTTCAAAGGTTAAGCTAAATATTTCCCTTTGTCATTGGTTATTTGCACTCAAAGTGATAGAAGGGGGGAGGTCTTGCTGTAATAAATTAGGAGAGGGGTGCACATGGTTTCCATTGTCACAGGAGTCTGTCATATATTTTCTCATATTTTACCGGCATACATGATTTTTTAGTTGTTCTGTATGAGCAACATGATACCATGCCTTTTCTTTTTGAGGCAGTTGTACCCTCCTGTGAGCTCAAAACATCACTTGTTCAGTCCAAAACTAGAAATATTGCATGCCTTACCAACTTCTTTTCTTAAAAATGCCCAAGGTTGCTTCTTCGGTGCTGTTTTTCTTGATAAAAGTGATAGCAATGTGGGTTTAGGTTTGGTAATTTTTAAGGTAGAAAGGGATTTTTTTTTCTCATGTTTCATCAAAGTACCGGAAAGCATCTTTGTAACTTAATTTTGTAACTATTTATTGTTAACCGTTTTAAGGGACCATGTCTCCCTTATCCCCCATTTTATATTCAAAGATGCCAAAAGCACCTTCATTCCTCATTTCTTTTTCGTGTTAAAGTAGGGTGCAAGGAGGTTTAGTGTCAATATTCTTTTAGGAGAAAAGGTAGATTGGTAATAGAAAACTGTTGTAGTTTGAATGTTTCAGAATTGTCAATGAGTTATTCTTTTCAGTAGATATACATGAATATTGAGACTCTGTAGGAACCCACAAACAATTTTGTTTCTAATATCATGTTTCTGTCTGTCAGTTACCCTGATGAGTTTGAGAGTACAAGAATTATAGCTGATAGGCAATTTGAGAAAGCTATCGAGCTGTTTAACAGTGCCTCGGAAGAAATACAAGGGAAAATTGATTCTAGGCACATCTATGTGGATTTCTCAAAGCTTGAAGTTGCCGTTACCAGTAATGGTAAACAGGAGACAGTTAAAACATGCCCTGCTGCTATGGGATTCGCTTTTGCAGCTGGGACCACTGATGGGCCTGGCGCTTTTGACTTTACTCAAGGGGATGACACAGTTGAGTGTATATTATAATTTCTATTCTACATTTTTATTTTCAAGGACATAATACAAATGACATGCAAAATTCACAAGTTCCTTTTATGGCCCCTGAAACTTACAATTGACTGTTGTAGTCCTTATCTTAACTTTCAGTTCAAATCTGGACTTGATTTGATAGTCAGAACTGTCGCGGTGAACTGACAGAATGGTCTATTTTGTTGATGTTTTGTCTAAAAGTGATGGCAGGTGCCAATATGGTGCAGATACAAATGTTCAGCTTCAAAATGAAAACATATGAAACTGAAAATACAGGCAATGAGTGATACAAGGAAGACATACACATTTTATTCTCAATTTTATTTCTTTCTTTGTGCCTTTTTTGTACTTAATGTCTGAATATTGAGGGTAATCACGTCTGAGCTGAGTCCTAAATGAGCTGTAATTGCACAATAGAATGATTTGCTGCAAAATTTGAAATCAACACATTGAGTGCATAACTGAAGCTTGATTGGGTTCAACTGCACACTGAGCATGTGACATAGTTTAGGAGAATTTATTATTCAGAATATTCCTTAATTTGATTTTCTAAACGAATGGATTCTTTATCAGGGTAACCCTTTCTGGAGGATTGTAAGAAATGTGCTGAAGAGACCTGGCAAGGAGCAGGTTGCATGTCAATCTCCTAAACCAATTTTACTTGACACTGGTGAAATGGATCAACCGTATCCATGGGCTGTAAGTTTCTCTCTAACTTGATAGAAAATAAGTCCATTTAAACAAGAAAATGGTAAAGCTTCATAATAATTTGCACTAAAGATATTTTCTTCAAAGAGGAAAGTAGGCACTTTCTTCCGAAGAGATATTTAGATTGATCCTTAATACTATCAGTGATACTTTAGCTAACAAAGATTTAGTGTGCTGGAATGACAGTATTGGCCTTGAGATGGATTGGCTGTCCATAGTTTGAATTTCACAATAAATTAATTTGAACATGGATTCAGAGTGTGTGTGTCATTAGGCCTATAATTGTAATTCTTCTCTAGCTAGTAACAAGTCAAAATTAAAGATGCCAAACCCCCTACATATGGTCTTACTAATCTTATAAACAATTAAGGAATCTTTCACTATTATGGAAAGGGGGACTGTGTGAAATTTCAGGGACCTTCTTTTCCACATTACTGTTCAAATTTCATTTGTTATTCCTGATAGACTGTCTTTCACCTTCAATTCAGCCTGCAGTACTTCCACTTCAGATTCTACGGATGGGACAACTTGTCATTCTTGCTGTGCCTGGAGGTAAACCCTCTTTTGTAATCCATTTGGTCTTTTCTTTTGTGTAACTTTGGTTTTTTCTTGGTGATAATTGATGCTTGCTGATGTAGAATTTACTACAATGGCTGGGAGGCGGCTCCGTGATGCTGTAAAAGATGTCTTAATACAAGAAGGCAATGGAGAATTTAACAGCGATGTTCATGTAGCTATTGCTGGTTTATCAAATACATACTCCCAATATATTACCACCTTTGAAGAGTACAAGATTCAGAGATATGAGGTTGTACAATTTTGTTTTATTTGGCTAGTATCTTTAGAAATAATTTCATCTGTGGCAGCTGTACAACAAAACAAAAAGTAATTTGCCTTTTCAAAGTGGGAAGCATCTCATATGCCTCCCCAAAACATCAGAAATATCACCTGATTTCTTCAGTGTATCCAAATAATTTCTCATTCTCCTCACCTGGTCCATGCTGCGTGCATATTCCAAAATAGGGAAGTTTGACCTCCAAAACAAAACATATTGTTCATATGTTGTGGTGGCAGTACTCAGTATTTTTCCTATTTCTTTTTCTGACTTGCATAGAAATAATTTATACAGACATCTAAAACATGAGTTATATATTTTCTACTTTCCAGGGGGCGTCAACACTCTATGGCCCACACACTTTAAGCGCATACATCCAAGAATTTAGAAAGCTCGCCTCAGCACTTGTCAAAGGTCAACCTGTTTCTTCTACTGTATCACCTCCTGATCTCTTAGACAGACAAATCAGCCTTCTTGCGCCTGTCTTGTTGGACACGACCCCACTTGGAGTCAATTTCGGTGATGTCAGTACAGATGTCCCTGAAAATTCGAAATTCAACAAGGGCCAAATTGTGAATGCGACATTCTGGTCAGCTTGCCCCCGAAACGACCTCCTGAACAATGGTACCTTTGCCCTTGTTGAGATGCTGGATAGCAGCAAAAATGAGTGGATCCCACTTTATGACGATGATGATTGGTGCTTGCGGTTTAAATGGTTTAGGCCAAGCAGACTGAGTTCGCATAGCTATGCAACTTTGGAGTGGCAAATTCCAGAAAACACCCCGACTGGGGTGTATAGGTTGAGGCACTTTGGGGCTTCAAAGAGATTGTTTGGGGGAGTTAGTCATTTCACTGGCACCTCTCGTGCCTTTGCCGTGCTGTAAGTAGCTGTATTGCCCATTAATTTTATGTAATTCAGGTTTTGAGTGAATATGATAGCATGTAATGGGGGTGATAGCCATTTCATCGGCACATCTTATGATTGGAAGCTGTTTTTTTTTTTTTTTTTTTATTTCCTTGTGCTCTTGTGGTTAACTAACTGATAAGTTTTGCTACGTAGATTCTAAATGCATAGTTGTGCGTGAGTATTATTGCATATGGTTACAGAAATCATTAACTGATGTAAAGTTTCAAATCAAAGCAGTCATAACAGATCCTTAACCATTAGAGATGAGGAAGGAACTATCATTTATTTCCTGGTAGATAAATTGAAAAGATAGGTACATGTTCCTTCTTTTTTTTTTTCTATTATTATCGTTAAATTTCGTCATGCTCAAACCATCCTTGTCCGATGACCAGCGATTCATTGTATCATAATACTTGGGTAGTATTATGCACATATTATTTGCTTATATTAAGATTTATTGATGGTTAGTTCTCAACTCCAACTCGAGGACTGAGTCTTTGCATGCATGTAAATGGAACCAAACTATGTCACTGTCATGTAATTTAATCATCGATGCTTATAAGAATATCATTGAAGTGTTTGAGCAAAAACTATGTCCCCATCATGTAATGTGCAAGTGCTCAAGTGACGACTGCTTTTAACAATCCTAACTAATCTTGGTGCACGGCTTATTTAAGTATCCGGCTAAGAAGCAATTTCCAACAATTTCTGTGATCATCAGAGAACTAAGCTTTGGTTTAATAGTAAAAATAATGTTTTTCATATAAGAGGTTATAAATTCGAAATTTGAATGAGAGATTTTTTTTATGAATATTTAAAGTTTGATAGGTAAGATTTGTATTTTTATTTTTTAAAAAAAATTTACATGATCAATCTTTGGTCCAAAAGGAACCATAACATAAAAATCAAAATCTAAATCTTCTTGCTTGGACCTTTAGGTTCACCTAGGACCAGTAGTTTTTGTCCTTGGAACTCTGAATTTGTGATTGTAAATAATTGGGAATAAAGTGACCAAAGTTCATCAGTTAGACCCAAACAAAAGGTACCAAACCCACAAATTGACACCATAGAGCCTAGCTTCCATAGACATGAAACCATCAAACATGAATCATGAATGGATGATGGATGTCTAGTTTTCCTGGCTTTGAAGTAACGTTTATATTCCTATCCTAGAACTTCCGACTTTTATGACTATTTAGGCGTACATAATTTCTAATTGATAGCTCTGTTCCGTTTTTGTCTCATGCTTCTTCTGAAGTTATTTTGTGGCTCTCATTTGATCGTACCAAGTATCGTGTTTGATTTTAAAGAAGGTTTCTCCGATTGAATTCGACCGATAACAACACGACGAAATAAGCTGTTAGTCGAGGTTTAGACTTGTTTCATATGCCGATGGTATAAAATTCTCACGAGAAGAAACTGCGTGACATCCTTTTCTAATCACTTAAGATTAAGTTCTTTTAAGCGTATCATATTAACATCTTCGGACAGTCGGTAACTTGTAAACGAGAGGACATGTAAGCTTTAGGTTCTTATGTTATGTCCATTGGTTACTTCCGGTGAAAGTAACGAGTGTTCCGTGCAAAGATTACAGATCATTTTCGGACGATTAGTCATGGGATGTATGCATGATTGAACTACCTTGTATACTGATTAGTCATGTGTGACTTGGTCCTAGAGAGTAGGTGGCTATGTTATTTTTCAAAGATTGAATTTATATCATTCATGAAATTCGGATGAGAGTTCTTTATGGATATTTAAATTTGAGTGGTTTGGCTATTATTTGTATTTCAAAAAAAAAATTCCTGAACTCGAACCGCTCCAATTTTTTGCATGTAATTTGTTTCTTTTGTTGAATCAGACTTGATTGCTTAAATGGTCTTTTAGAAAACAGGGTCTCCAATGTATTTGATGCATTGTTAGTTGTTAATTACCATCAATTAAATTATTATTGTAAATTAATTAAAGGATGTACATACTATGTTTTACTTAATTAAAAGCTTGTTTGTTTGGAATTTTTGAAAGGAGATTGGAACAAGAGTTAGCTAGGCCCATCACAAATTAAAAAACTTGGCCCACATTATTTCCTCACGGCATATATTTATTACAAAACTTAATTTCCAAAAGTCAATTTTGAAATAAATTATTCCCTTTTTTTCTGCATTTGTGACTATCATGGACATCTCATCTTTATAGATCTAATTGTAAAGTATGTTTTTCATGATAATACAAGTACACATATTATGTTAGATATATACGAGAGAAGAAAAGAAGAGGAATGAATATGGAGGAGATGTTGTTTCTCTAAATTTTGAATTTCTGACCCGGTCAAATTGAAATGAGGAAGAAGAAGGTGTTTGGCGGGCAGCCAGGTCAGTGGAACCGGGCAGTGAGGAGGAGTCACTGAAGGATGGGCCCAAGACTGTCAGAATTAATTAAGAGATTGGTACCCGTTAATATGAGATGCCGACAGCTGGGGCCCAATGGTCAGAAACGGAGAAAATTGGCGATGAAACAACTGGAGAAAATTTATGTTATCTCCTTTCGTTATTATCCATTTTAATTATCCGATTTTCTCTTAATTGATCCAATTTAAATTTAATTGAATTCTTGTCTGAACTTATCCAAGATTGGGACGCATTATAGATTATTCTTACCTGGATTCTAATTAGATGATAAGATCATAAACTCATAATAGCTAACTTAACTACCAATTCATTAATTATTCAATATTCTTTTTGTTAGTTAATAAAAAAAGTATCAACAAGTCAAACCACGCTTAGCGTGCAAACAGAGTTGCTAATGAAATAGTAATCAAATTTTAAAATTTTCGACCTACTGACAATTGAAGTTAGAATAATAGTTCAAAATTGGAGAATTAGTCTTTGATTTAATAATAAAGATAATATTATTTGTATAAAATGTTATAGCTTTGAAATATGAATGAATTTTTTTATGACAATTTAAAATTGAATTATGTTATTTTCATACTTATCTAAGAAAAAAAATACAAAGTTTTAAATTTGTGTGCACGACAGTAATAAGATGAGCAATATATATATATTTATATGCACACCTGCATGTACTATACTATATGCATATGTAATATATCGGTAAGCAGGGGCGGAGCTAGGTATTAGTCAGAATGGATCACGATTTTTTTTTCATTCAAAATTTTATATAGAGATAAAATATTTTCTGAATCAGTTGTTATTTTGATCACGAAATGACCTCCCGCTTTAAACAGTTCTGTGTCATAATTTTTTTTTCTTACTTAAATTGGTCTTTTTTTTTATTTTGAACTCAAGTTCTATTACTATAAATAATCTAAGCAATAAATTTGAAAATGACAACCGTACAACAAAGAAATGCAATTTGCTATTACATTGGCCATTAATCATTTAATTGGAGACATATATCCATCGTTCCAAGTATAACACGCAATGAACTCAACTAGTTATAATAAAACATATATAAAATAGTGCTCACCATACTTATATTATATACCACCTCATCTCCTAATTAATACTAGTTGCGTTTCAAAGGGACAACATATACACACACATTTTGTTTCTACATTTTAAAATATAAAAAAAGAAAAGTTTGAGGCGCTTAATGATTAGCAAATGTTGCATGATTTCTTTGTTGGCCAAACACATTTCGACTTTAGAGTTTGATTCCTTATCTAGGAAATAATATTATTATTTCATTAGAGCTTGGATTATTAATTTATTATGTACATGCTAGCTTAGAAGAGCCACCATACATGCATATTAAATTAATTGACGGCCAAAAGAGATACTTATTAAATCACTTCTAAATATATTTGTTTCATCATAAAAATGTTGTATGTTTTACTTGAAAACAGTTTTTGTACGACTGTTAAGTATTTTTTTTTTCAATTTTAAAAATATCATATGATTTAAACGGCTTTCAAAATTTGTTTCACACTTTTTTTTTGAAATAAGAGTTCTCGTTAACCCGATATTTATTTATTTTTCAAATATTTTTTATGAAACTTGAACATATATCTCTCTGTAGAGATCACCACTATACTAGATTTACGGTTCATTGTCCTAGGTATGTATCACTTTTATGATACATACTTAACTCTATTACAATATATCTATATAGAATGCTCACTTGATTGTTGCACAATACACATTAAATTTTTTTTAAAACAAAAAGAAAACAGTCAAGTGTATTTTGAAGTACAGGCTTGATACCTATAATTTTTTGTACTAATAACTATAGTAAGAACAATATCTGACTGAGAAAAATTAATATATTGTAAAACATGCAATATTTTGTTGGGTGGAGATTCATTGATAACAGTTAATTTGACAATTTCGGCATCAGTTTTTAAAAAAAAATAAAAAAAAAGTTTTTTAACATATCCTCAAACTTATAGATGGTTTATGTTTCAAATTTTATACAATTTAAGTGTCATTTGAAATTTTATCAAAGACAATTAAAATTATATGAAATTTGCAACTATCTAAATTTATTTTTTTTTATGAAATATCAATTGATGTTTAAATTATGAGATTTGAAACATAATCAAATTTATAAATTAAAAAAATATGACTATAATTTTCTTTTAATTTTCAAAAATTTTCATTTCAAATTTATTTGAAAAAACATTATCGATTGAAATTGTCAATGAATCCGTACCCTATTTTGTTTCCTTGAAATAATATTATTGTTTATACTAGACTAATTAAAAAAATGTTTATTCATATGGGAAACACGCAATAGACATTCATAGTTCCATGTATAACAAGCAATATACTTGATTATTTTCCCTTATTATTGTTGTGTACAATATATTGCATGTTTATACTCGGAAATTAATTAATATTTTTCAACCGTACAATACAAACAATGTTTGACTAAAATGAAATAGTTGGATACAAAACAACAATACCATTTCACTATTTCAGGGAGTTGGTCAAACATTGTTTCCCAATATATACATTGAATTTGATGGATTTATTCTAGCAAACACATATGTCATGTGCATGCATTTAGTTTGCAATTTAAATTTTTGTGCAATATAACAAGTGGAGAATAAATTTTAACAATAGTTATTTTAATAATTTAACAATAAAATTTTAAATAAATTTTAAAAAATATTTTTAAAATAAATTTTTTTATAGATATATTTTTAATTTTTTTTTTGAATTTATTTAAAATCTCATCGTTAAAATTGTCAAATTAACCATATTCATACCATCCCTCCCCCATACAATAAACATATAAAAGTAATTTAAAAATTATATAATTTGGTTGTCACTAACATGATGCGGTCATTGATTATATATATATATATATATAATTGTGTAATTGAACATCAAAAGTTCGTACAACGAGTATATTGTGGCAATATTAATTTCATAAAATACATTAATCGCTTCTATCAATAATATTTTTTTCCCTAACTAACTCCCTTTGATTACAAACCAAAAACTATAGATGACCTAATCTATACAAAAGCGACATTGAAAAGAAATCTTTATACATATAAACTACTCTGCGTTAATTAGGTTTCATGCACCCTTGAAGATGTATTGTCGTAACATTAATTCAAAAAAACATTTAAATTTCGTAGGAACATACATATTATATGTATGTGTGTGTATATATATGAAACATTGTTTTTATGAAATATAGGATCGAGTCTCTTGACTTAAATATTCACTAAAAATCTTTTGATCGGATTCCGAACCTATAATATTTATCACATTAGTTAGTGTAGATCTAATTTTTACGGTATCTATTTTTGTGCAATATTATTCACATTAAAAAAGTAAAATTATAGATGTGTTTGTAATTATTTAGATAGAGAGTGTATCAAATTTAAGTCAATTTGAAATTTGATTAATCATTCATCATAAAAAACCATTAAAACTCCATCGTTAAAATTTTTAAATTGCTTGAAGAAAGGCTAATTTTTTTTTTCAAATTAACTCAAATTTGATACATGTCATATTCAAATAATTAAAAATATATTTACAATTTTAATTTTTATAATTTGAATGATATTTCTTAAATATATATACTATAAAAATTAGTTGTACGCTAGAAATATCCTTACTTTCAAATGATAAAATTAATTTTGGCTTTAAATAGATAATTATGCATCTCTATAATAGGTGGAATTCACTTTTATTGCTCTTTTATAATTATACTAACTATGATATTTGCATGCACAGACATAGCTGCTGAGCTACACTTTTGAGTTTTGAAGGATCAGACAACAAGTCATAATATTTTGTTGCATAGTATTGCGCTATACGACATACAGACGGTTAGATTATAAGTTTTTTTTTTTAGATTTATTTTGCATAAATCTTGACGCGATCGGATGGATATCATGTTACACTGCACCGAGGATATGAACTCTCAGACAACTAATTTTTTTTTAATTCTAAATTTAGCATCTGCACAGGGCATGCATAATGTAAAAAGGAGGAAAGTCAAGGGGTTTTGTGCAAAAAATGATAGGTGAAGTTTTGCACCATTCAGCCGGAAAGAATATGTCTCACCTAGGCTGGGAGACCTTCACTGTCAATGAATCAATCAGTCAACAGTTATCATAAACAATAACAAGAGATTATAGGGACCTTGATGTAAAAAAAGTTGTATTTTGAGAAGCAGGAGAGTTCTAATACTCATTGGACCAAAATTTCGATATGATAAACAAAATAATTGTTCGATGATATCAAAATTCGCATAAAAATTTCGCTTTTATACTTCAATAATATAGAGAATATCAAATATAATGATTCAATGATTATTTATGAAACTCCACCCGTCTTATATTGTGTTTTGAACTTTTAATATTTTGTCTCGGTCAGATTATAGGGACCTTGTTTTTTTAAGAAATACGTAGGCAAATATATATGGATGTCAAATCAGCCTTATTGCAACAATATTTCCAAAATTAAAGATCATTGATGTGAAATTTTAGTGTATTTTTGAAAAATAATGGGGTCTGTAACGTCAGTTGGCCCCATTTCTTGCTTTATTGTATCCATCCTTATTTCTATTGTCTCTAATTTTGAGAATGACTTATTGAATCTGATTTTAAAAAATAATTTAGAGTGACATAATTGTGCAAAAATTTTGGATAAGGGTTTGCAAGGTAATTTTTTACTACTAATTATTGTGACATCTAAAAAAGTTAATTAAATTACAAGATTGTTAAATTTTGTGTTTTATTCTTTGGACCATGTCCTTTAAAATTACAAATACTATTTGGTTTTCTTGTAAAAATTGGAATCATATTATACTAATTATTCTTAGCCCCTCCAATTTTAATATTTCTAACTCTATCATGCAAGACAAGCCTACATCCGTGTCCAAAAAGTATTTCTTATTTCTTTCTACCAAATACAAACAAACAAGTGAAGTTTTGTACCATAAAGTGAGGCTTTGTTTTAAGAAAAAAATGAAAAGACAAATTTCGTTATATAAATATGATAGCCATTGATTAATATATGCACTGATATATAAATTTTTCTTACTATATAAAAGAATCCAACTTTTCTTTTTGTTTGAGATAAAAATGAAGATTATATTTTTCAACTTTAAATATTCATAGGAATCTTTCCTCTGAATTTTAAATACGTTCCTTTCATACGAAGGACATTGCATTAGCGACTAGAACAAAAAATAGTCCTCATAATCCAAATTTGATATATTAATAGTTTTTTTTTCTTAGTTAACAAAATCATTAAATTGGATGACCGTCTACATTTTCTTAAAAAAAGGAAACCATGAAAAAAAAAATACTTACAAATGTTACACCCATATTTATGTCCTTAAATATTTAAGTAAAGACTTTCTAGAAGCTATTCTAATATATTATCATCAGAATTAAATACATAAAAAGTTGCACCATTAAAATTGTTTTCATGTCATATAGTTTTAGCTATCAGTTATTAATTCTGGCAAGCACATAAGCAAGTTGCCAACCAAAACCAAAACCAAACCAAATATCCATATGTCACTGTTGAGTATTATATTATTTAGTGCATGCATATAAATTACCATCCTACCAAACAGTGCTGAATCAGACATTCAGTAATTTCTAATTAACAAACAAACTCTGATCAAGTCATGTTTTATTTACCCACCTATTTAGATTCTAGACATCTAATACCCCCCTCACACGCCTTCTTCCTTCTCCTCTCATCTCCTTTTATTTTTCTTTCAATCTCACCTCAATCTATAGCTCTTCAATTTCCTTTCTCTCTTTCTCACCTTTTCCATGCTCTCCTCCTCTCTTCAGTCACATTCCACCTTATACCCGTTGATCTCTCCTCCTCAACTTTTTAGTGCGAGATTCCCACCGCGTTTATTCCCTTCCACCAGTAGTTCTCTCACCTTTATATATATACACACAAATTACAAAGCGACAAGAAGCATTTTATTTATTGTACACTCCTAGCTAGAAGCTACTAGAATTCCAAAACAGTTGCTACATATATGTACCATTACATGGTCACTGTTGGATTTGATACATAAGTTTTAAGTTTGCAATATATATATATATATGGAAATTTGCACAATGAGGAGCGGCGCGCTGTCGCCGGCGTCGTCCTCGTTGAGCTGGGGTTCCAGAAGCTTTTCCTATGGTGGCGAGGAGTTTGTCGAGGTGACACTTGACTTACAAGACAACGACACGGTGATCTTGCGCAGTGTCGAACCGGCACCGCCCAGCTGCATCAGCCATGACACGGCCTCCTTCGCCACGACTCCTTGCTCGTCCCGTTCCTCTTCAGTCAGACGCAGCTCGTCCAACCGTTTCTTGCAACTGTCTCAGGAGCTGAAAGCAGAGGCGGTGGCTCGCGCACGACAATTCTCTCATGAACTCAAAGCAGAGTTCAAGCGGCTTTCTAAGAGCAGGAGCAAGGGGAGCGGCCGAACCACACCGAATTCCGGCAATGGAGAAGCGTGCTCCGCAATCGAGTCTGCTCTGGCTGCACGGGCCGCCAGGCGACAGCGTGCCATGCTAGACCGGAGCCGCTCTGGCACTCAGAGAGCTATAAGGGGCCTTAGGTTCATCAGCAACAGTAAGGCCAATGCATGGACCGAAGTCGAGTGCAAGTTTCATGCTCTTGCGCAAGACGGGTACTTGTGCCGCTCCAATTTCCCCGAATGCATAGGTAAATTAGTTTGTTTAATTCAACATTTTTTTCATAATTTTGTATGTTCTTTGTTACGTTTGATATTGCATTTTCTAAAATGTTTCTTCGATATTGTGAGGAAATTAAAGGAATGACGGAGTCGAGGGAGTTTGCGTTGGAGTTGTTCGACACGTTGAGCAGGAGGAGGAGGATGAAGGTGGAGAAGATATGCAAAGAGGAGTTGCATGAGGTTTGGTCACAGATCACTGATGAGAGCTTTGATTCCCGCCTTCAGATTTTTTTTGAAATGTAAATTAAATATGCTAACTACATACAAAACTTCAATAATAAAAAAAATATTGGACCATTACGTGAACTATTTTGTATCTTTTTTTTTTTTACTTTTTATAGGGTGGACAAGAATGCAGATGGCCGGATTACAGAGGCGGAAGTAAAAGAGGTAATATTACAAAAATGCATTTAATTATTTGGCAATTTTCCTTTTCCCCCCCTGTTTTTATCTATTTTTTTAATGCAAAGTATCAATACTTAACGTGCCGTCTTAGTTCTTTTAGGTATGCTATATTCTAAGCTACATATTCCACATTTATTAAAATAATAAAAAAAAAGTAGTGATAACTAGGTACAGTCTTTTTTCTACATTTTTTCTACTCCCAAAAAGCCAAAATATCTTTATATTTCCTTTAAAAAATATTTAAATTTAATGACAAAAACTTATATTTATTCTTTTAATAACCGATATATGTAATTTTTTTGTTTATATGATATGTTATAAAAGTGTTTTGTACTTACTTTTAAAAGATGTAAATATTTTGTTTATTGAAATATAAAATTATTCGAGTGACGTAGCTTTTGCAAATTACAGTTTGTTCTTACGTAGATATCAAACTTTTGAGACTAATTACACAAATTTCCTTGGAATAGATGGACTAATTTAGATCGAACATGATTGATGTGGTGTTTTTGTGGGTAGTTAATTAATTAGGTCTATGTGAGTGTGAAAATTTGATCTGTCAAATGTCAGACAAGAAATGAAAAGAAAAGTTAACGTTGAAAGAACCAAATTAAATTAAATTAAATTAAACCTCAGTAATTATGGGTTTAGTGAGCTGAACTGGACAACGCCACCAACCCCACCAGTAACAAAATCTTATAATTTTACTATTTTTACTCTACTCCTGGTGCAAGAATTTTCAATTTGTTTTGCCCTAACTTACCCTTAGTGTGAGTTGGTGTTTATAGACCTAGTCCAGGATGCAAAGTGAATAAGACCAAATTGAAAGACAGAGACAGAGTCCATAATTTTAATTTCATTTCATTTCATACCTCATTACCTTTTTACACAAATCAATTTCCAAGTGAAGGGTCAATGTATGAAAAGAGCTCAATTGACACTTTTGATTTTGAATAAAGTAGGAGACAAATTCACCAACTATTTTTTTTGTACTCTTCCAGTAGAAGTATTAGGTAAGGACAGGACAGCTCTGTAAATATATATATAATTTTTTTTTCAAAAAAAAAGAAAAAAAATTACTATGATATTTCTACATTAAATGTAGCATTTGGATTATTATTTGATAATTCATGGTGTCACTTTCCCAACTAATTATACCCAAAATACATGTTTTTTATATCTTAGCTGCCTAGCTAGCTAGTCAAGGTCTCCAGCATTATGCCAATTTTTCTAAAAAATAACAAAAATATAGACAGCAAAAGGCATTGATTAATTATTAGTATATCTTAGTGTACCATATATACAAAAGGCATTGGTTCATGCTTTGATCTTAAATAATTAAAAAATATATATTAATCAAGATGAAATTGAATTTTAAAAAAAGGCATGCTTGGTATAAAAAAAGGCTGTTGTTTCTTTGTAATAAAGGTGATTATTTGGTTTTTTTTCAGATAATAATGTTAAGTGCCTATGCAAATAAACTGTCAAGGTTGAAAGAACAAGCAGAGGAGTACGCCGCACTGATCATGGAAGAACTCGATCCCGAGAGGCTCGGCTACATCGAGGTACGCACACACATACAAAATAATGATCTTTGATGAAATATAGAAAGATATTTAAATTATATAAAATTTAAAATACAATAAATTTAAAATTTTAAAAATATAAAAAATTTAAACTTATTTGAAAAATAATTATCAAAATTTCGAGTTGACCATTGTTAAGAAATCTTCGTCCATATGTAAATATTCAATTTTTTTTGTGAGGTTGTTGTGGGGTCCAATATTCTGGCTTTTGATATGTTTGGTTTGTCTCTCTATCTTGATATCTTGTGATTACTAGTTCAAAGATGTGTCTTTTTATTTCTTGTAGAAATTTGCTTCTTCCTGTAGCTAAATCTACGTTTAAGTCATTAACAACCCCCTTTTTTTCTTGCCTAAAATTCTCTCACTAATCACTATCTAGCTTTAATTATTAATTAGGATGCCAAATTGACACTGATATATTGCAAACTGACACAAAGACTGTGGAAAAAAATCAACATGTATATGATAAAATATAGAATTATGACAGAATTTTGTGCAGTAATAAGTAAATTTTGATCAATTAATGATGGATTATTGTGTATTTTGATCTCAGTTATGGCAACTTGAAACACTGCTATTACAAAAGGATACATATGTGAACTACAGCCATGCACTGAGCTACACAAGCCAGGCTCTGAGCCAGAATTTGGCCGGTCTCAGAAAAGGAGGCCCGATCAGAAACCTCGGGACAAAAATAAAATACTATGTCGAAGAAAATTGGAAGCGGTTATGGATAATCACTCTATGGATATGCATCATGGCGGGTTTATTCACATGGAAATTCTTGCAATACAAGAACCGGTATGAGTTTCTTGTCATGGGCTATTGTTTGACCACAGCAAAAGGCGCAGCTGAGACCTTGAAATTTAACATGGCACTGGTTCTGTTGCCAGTTTGCCGAAATATCATGACATGGCTAAGGTCGACACGAGCCGCTTGTATTTTGCCATTTGATGACAACATCAACTTCCACAAGGTTAATCAGTTCATACTTTGGTTTGTATATTTATCTTAATAAGATTTGCCTACATAAGTTGAATTTCCTTTTTTTTAATTAGATTTTTTTGTCAGACCATAGCATTTGCAATCGCGGCTGGGGTTATTGTACATGCCGCCAACCACCTTTCTTGTGACTTCCCACGCCTTCTATCTTCTTCGGACGCCATGTATGCTCCAATGAAGCACGAGTTTGGTGAAACGAAACCGACATACCTCGACCTTGTGCGGGGCACAGAGGGAGTGACAGGTATCATAATGGTGATTTGCATGGCGGTAGCTTTTACACTCGCGACACGGTGGTTTAGACGAAGTGTGGTCAAGTTACCCAAGCCATTTGATCGGCTGACGGGTTTCAATGCATTCTGGTACTCGCATCATTTGTTGGCACTCGTGTACGTCTTGCTTATAATTCACGGGCAGTTCCTCTACCTAATTCATGACTGGTACCTCAAAACGGTACATTTCGATTTTTGTCTTTTATCTTTTATTATTATGGAGACCTCTGTAGATAGAATATCATTGCACAGAAACTGAGATTTAAATAATTTTTGTATTTCAGACATGGATGTATCTTGCAGTTCCAGTTTCTCTTTACGTAGGGGAGAGAATCTTAAGAGCTCTGAGATCTCGGCATTACTCTGTACGGATACGAAAGGTAGCCATAAGAAGAGGAAAAAAAGAACACTTTTTACTTGTAATTAATTTCTCCTCATTAATTATATAATACATTACATCATTGTGTATCTAGGTTGCGATATATCCGGGCAATGTTCTATCACTACAAATGTCGAAGCCACCAGCCTTTCAGTACCGGAGTGGGCAATACATGTTCGTTCAATGCCCTGCTGTCTCACCTTTTGAATGGTTCTTATCAAAATTATATTTTCTCATTCTCACTAAAATTTTCAGATAAACTTATAGATAATGTAAACTTAAAATCAATTTGTAGATTCATAAGCTGACTAATACATATATGTTTGTTTATAATTTGAAGGCATCCCTTTTCAATAACCTCCGCACCTGATGACAACTATCTCAGCATACACATAAGACAGCTCGGTGACTGGACGAGGGAACTCAAGCGGGTCTTTGCTGAGGCTTGTGAGCCATCTGTAGCCGGTAAAAGTGGCCTCCTCAGAGCAGATGAAACCACCAAAAATTGGTAATTAAACCTAGCAGGAGCATGTACATTATCAAATGCTAGAGATAAATCATATATAGCTGTCTCAGCAGGTCCGTAAAATTATTGGCACACTAAATCTGAGCAACTGATAGCCATTTTTTACCAAAATGCAGCCTACCAAAGCTCTTAATTGACGGACCGTACGGTGCACCAGCCCAAGATTACAAAAACTACGACGTGCTACTGCTAGTTGGTCTCGGGATCGGTGCCACGCCTTTTATCAGCATACTGAAAGACCTACTTAATAACATGGTTAAAATGGAGGAACAAAATGTAAGTCCTTTTGTTGAGAAATTTAACATCTACCAACCTCGATTAATCAGTTGTTAAACTATGTATTGTTTAATTAATAGGAAGCTAGAGAGGATCAATATCGACAGTTGGATCAGAATCTTGAACACGTTGATCTGGCGACGCTGATGCACATCATGTCCGAATCCACCAAGAGATCATTCAAGACTACTAATGCCTATTTCTATTGGGTGACTCGTGAGCAGGGCTCGTTTGATTGGTTCAAGGGAATCATGAATGAGGTTGCTGATTTGGATCAAAGGGTAATTGATACATTTCATTTCAATTATTAATTGCACATTCGTATGTGTATATTCTATTTAATCCAGTAATTTATTATTGATTAATAGGGTGTAATTGAGATGCACAACTACCTAACAAGCGTGTATGAGGAAGGAGATGCACGATCCACACTAATCACGATGCTTCAAGCTCTTAATCACGCCAAAAATGGTGTTGACATCGTCTCCGGAACAAGAGTAAGACTTCTTGCTCCTCTATTTCTCTTCTGGTAGAAAGATGGTGATTTAGGTGAATCAAGTACATCCATGTACTATTTTTAAAAATAGGAAGCACAGACTGCATGTACTATTTTTAAAAATAGGAAACACAGACTGCATGTACTATTTTTAAAAATAGGAAGTACAGACTGCGACATCATTTTCTGGTGCCATCAACATGGAAATGGTCAACACCAAACTTTAGTATCCTAATTTTGTTCTATCTCCATCAAAACAGATGAACAAAGCTTGTAGAGCATTTCATCTAAATTTCATATGATAATGTGATATGAAAGCCATGACATCAGTAATGGTAGTTGCACTAACCAAGTTTGATGAGAACAATAATTCTTTTATATTTTGGCCTTCTGGAAGAATTAATAGTTATTCTGCTATTTCATAATGTTGACTTATTCTGTAATTATTAAATTTACTTGAAAAATCTGTTTATTTTCTTACACTAAATCAATTACATGTATAAAAAATTTCAGGTTAGAACACACTTTGCAAGGCCTAATTGGAAGAAGGTATTCTCAAGAGCATGCTCTAGGCACCCCTATGCAAAGATAGGTTGGTATCAGTTTAAGTATAAACAAATACATGAATATCATGTTATTTATCTAAGCAATTTATTTGATTTTTTTTGCTATTGCTCTCTTTCTATTTTAGGTGTTTTCTATTGTGGGGCTCCTGTCTTGGCACAAGAACTTAAGAAGCTTTGTTATGAGTTCAACCAAAAAGGCACTACAAAATTTGAATTTCACAAGGAACACTACTAAATTTATTGTATAGTTTTTGCTCCTTAATTTGTAAACATAATTTTGTATACAAAATCAAGTATAGAAAAAAAAATACTTTCTTGTTTTTTTTTTCTTTTAAAGATGTGAAAGTTGTTGATTGGTTGACAAAACAAGGTGGTTGAGACCGGATGATGATATATATTTCCTTCTAGAAGGTCTTCTTCCTTTGCTTTTTGTTTTTTTCTTTTGTTCAATTGGGGTTTGGTACAGATAGAATTTTGACGCTATTAAATTATGATTTATATGTGGATTGGATTAGACATTTATAGAATAGATAGGTCGGTATAGAAGATAAGAAAGAGTTCGTGTGATTGATTTGCAAGTTGAGAATTGAGAGAGAGAAATATATGTTGGGTACAGCACTGGTAGGAAATATAATTTTCTTTGGTAGTTAGGAGGTCTATGTTGAAAACTATACTAACATAATTAATGGAAATTAGAAAGTATGTCACTGGGAATAGACTTATTTTGAACAAATTACAAGAACCATTTTTCTTTCTTTCATGTGAGCTTGTAATTGTGTCTAGCTATTACATAGTTTGACCATTTCTTATGTTATTCTCATCACAAATGGTATGAATTTAGTATGTAGTTATCATGATATATATGTTGCACAATATAGTACTAGATTGTATGTAGTATTTGTCATATCTGATTTTTCATTTTTCTTTTAAGGTAAAGATAAAAGTCAAAAGTATTCAATTTTAAATGTTTATAAAAAAATCTTCATCTGAATTTCAAATTTACAATCTTCTACACATAAAATATTATTTTGCCACTAAATCAAAAGTTAGTTCTCATTTTTTTTCATTTTTATTACATTTTGGTGCACATTAAGAAATACACTATTTTCGGAATAGCAATGTCATCATTTTTGAATAAAATATCATCTAAATAAACAATCATTGTTCCAAATAGCTCCATAACAACGCTATTTCACTAATCTAACAAAAAAAAAAGCTGAAATCTAGCTTATATTTTACTGATCCAAAAATTACTATTCCAAAAATATAATCTAACCAACATTTTCACCAATCCAAATAGCACCAAATTGACACTTTCTGCCTCTATTCTCATCTACTAATTCAAATTATTCTGTTATTTTTCTAATTCTTATACAATCCAAACATATCCTTTAAGTTTACTGAACTTAGCTCTATGTATTATATCTATCCTAACCGTTAGATTTAAATCTCATCATTGTTGAATGCTTGAACTGCCTTTTCTTTTAACTCTCTCTCCTCTCTTCTCTCCTTCACACCATTAAAATCAAATACTTCCTCTCTCTTATTGAATATAGGTGCAATGACTTTATGTTTGATTTTTTTTTCCCCTGAAGAAAGCACGGAAATATTTCAACCTACTGATAGGGAAAAAAATTTCAAGTTAAATATTTAATAATTTATGAAATGAAAAAAAATTCAAAGTAGTCAAATTAATTTTTATTAACATGTAATTTCCGGATTTACTTTTGAATTTATAAAAAGTTATCATTAAATATCAGCTCCATTGAAAGCTTGTATTGAATGATTAGAAATAAAACTAATTCATTGGAAATTAAGCACGGAATTTGTTTACATGAATAAATTAATTAACTTGAAAATGAAAAAAAATCACTAAATTATAAAATACTAGCTTCAAAGTTAAACATTAATCCGGTAACAATATATCTAAATATTAATTTTTAACGTGTGTATAAATAAAATGAGAGCATGACAAAATCAAATTAGAAAATAATCAATATTATAAAGCTAAAACCATTTACCTTCAATTCTCATTTATTACAAATAAATATAAATACTTTTGATCATAACATAACAAAATTTATTTTGATTCATTTGTTGTTAACATTAACTCCGGACCCAACAAATGAACTTGTTACCCAATTGAAAAAAAAAACAAGAAGAAAAATGTATGGACTTGTTATAGGATTCATGCAAAAATTGAATACTCTTTTTCCTTTTTTATCAGAAAAGAGGATTAATGTGCTTTGGTAAGAGAGAGAACATTAAATAAGAGGAGAGAGAAGAGATATTAAAAAAGAGTTTAAAATCGGTAACAATAAACCTCTCTTATGATTGGAAATTTTGAAGTAGTTCTGGGCTGGATTGAAAAAGTGGGCTTAATTTCCACAAAAAAATGGGCTTTTATAATTGGAAGAAAACCCCATCAAGATAGATCTATCATTCAAATATTATTAGATATATTTGCCTCGTGTTGCTTCGGCTAAATGAACAAAATAATTTCAAAATATATTTCTAATTTGACCGCAATTAGATAAATAAGATTAGAATGAAATATAAATAACAAAAATGAGTAGAATTACTTAATTAGCTAGGTTTTGTAATAATTTTATATTTTATATATTAAAAAAAAGATTAGCTTGTTTTTCGAACAAATTTATATATTTAAATCAATATTCATCAATCTTTTCAAAATTTATTTATATTTTTATGAAAAATAAATTTTTTGTATTTAAAATTTCATATTTTTGCAAATTCATTTAAATGATAGGGTCAAATTATTAAGATTGACACTTTTTCTCACGATTGACATCCATTGATAATGAAATTAACTTGACAATATTTTTCAAATCAAATATAACAATATTTAGAAATGGAAAATTTTATCAATATAGTGTTGGCCTTGTAATTAAATTAGTTATATATGAGTACGTATCAATTGATGTTTACATCAAATAATGCACAATATGGACTATTAATGTTTCGAGTCGTTGGATTAATGATAAGACTTGCATTGAATTTAATTTTCTTTATTGTGCATGATATAAATATAAGCAATTATGCTATGGATAAAAAATTTTAGTGGTTACCGAATCGTAATTATTAATTTCAGTTAGATATCTTCGTCTATAATATAAGTTTTGATCTATAGTAAAATTAGCCTATAAATATACTACAAATCACATTTTTGAATATTATATTACTGAATAATATTGTTAACGTTTCCCTTTGAATTTTTTATATAATAACTGCATCGTCATTTTCTTAACATTTTTACTTAAAAGATGGTGATTTGAAGAAAAACTAAGCAAAATTAATAATTTTATCGATTTTATTAAATGATAGCAGTTCAGCAAGATATATAATTTATAGTCAAGAAAACAAATAAATATTTGTAATGTTCGATTGGCACATAAAGTTTCAAATGAATTGGCAAAAACAAATATATATCATTCCAGTTATCAAAGAAATTTTATGAGAGCATAATTACTAAGAGTCTACTATAAATGAAAAAAAAGAGCATATTTTATTGCTTTTTAATTTTGATACTTTGGAGATTATACATGAGAGAAGAGAAAACCAAATAAATTATAAAGAAGTGAATTGTACTCCTCAATAATTTTTAGTAGCAATTTTTTTTCAATGAACAAATTAATCAAACGAATGAAAGAGTCGGTACTATTTATAATACTGTAGATGCATTGTAGAGATACAATTCCGAATCTATCCAAAATTATATATATAATAAATATTTGGGCCAAAAGATCCCCCCACCCCACAACAAAAAAAAGAGACAGAATTTCACATGTCCCCCTCAAAAACCTCAATATTATGTATTTCGCCTTCAAAAATTTGTAACATCATATTTACCCTTCAAAATTGTAAAATCTATCAAAATTTGTCCAATTTATTCACCTTTTTCATTAAAACTAACTTCATTTTCATTAATTTCTTTTTTATCCTTATAGTAAATAGCACATAATAAAACTGCAAACATAATTAAAAAAAAACCCACACACTGTATTTATTACATTTATCCCCCTATAATTTTAAAAAGTACATCAATATACCAAACAAATTTGAATGATTCATGTAATGTTGCAAAAATTGTCTCAGCAATGAATTATCTCTAATGGTTTGTTACTCAAAATTATAAGGGAATATCAGTCATTAGTAAGCCACTAAAGAAAATTTAATAAAACATTGATGCTGAGACAGCTTTGTAACATTAAAAGAATCATGCTTAGTTTAAATTATTTTATATATTTCTATAGTTTTTTAGGGACGTAAATATAATTTATGCATTGTGCGGTTTTTTTCCTAAAATTTTTAGTGTAATTTTGTATGTGTTATTTAGTATAGGGACAAAAAAGAAAATAAATAAAAGTGGAGTTAATTTTAATGGAGATGTTACTTAATTGGGCAAATTTGAGACTTTTTGTAATTTTGAAGGATACATATAAATAATATTACAAAATTTTGAGGGGGAATACGTAATATTTAGATTTTTGAAGGGGATATATGAAATTCTGCCAAAATAAAAAAAACCCATCATCTAAAACTAAAGCTTCTTTTAAGAGCTTTAAAGGGTTGGAAAAAGCAAAATAAAATAGATTAATAAAATGTGCGGGTCCACAAGTCAGTAAATCTGTCATACCAGCACAGTTCAAAAACGCATCCTGAGTATGAAAAACTCAGTTGGGATTATATGAGGTTACTTACAATACTACGATTCTCAGAAGAGAGAAAAGAAAAGAAAAAAACTAAATAAAGAAGGAAAGAAGGGATCTCTTTCTATACGGACAAGAACATTTAATGAACAGGTAGCAGTCCATTTTAATTAGTGGGTCCCACCCGTCGGAGAAAGAGACATGGAACTCCCCAACAAACCCTAATTACTACTCTGACGCCAACGGTCAACTAAACCCTCCGATTTTCAAACCCATGAAAAATACCTTTTATATCTTCTCCATTTTCCATTGAACTGGACTGATCATATGCAACAATCATGAGTTCAAGACGAGAAATGGGATCTCTCCTCCATTTCAGAGTACATTACAAGATATAATTGGAGATGATCGTAGCTATAAATGCTCAACTCCAACCGAACTCATAATGAAATTGAAACCAGTTCAAGTTCAAATTGACTCTTAATATCTCACTGATTGCATGCATGCTCTCAGAATTCAACATGGGAGATGACATGAAGAAAGAACAAGGAAAACCTCTTTCTATACATTCGCCGTCCGTACATCCTACGAGCGATGCTCCGGCAACATCTACGCCTTCAAAATTCCGTGTCAATCGCCGCCATGTCATATACTTCTGTGCATGTTGCACCTGTACAACTGCAATTCTCGGCATCGTGATACTAATTCTCTCTTTTACCCTTTTCAAAGTGAGAGATCCAACGCTCGAATTGAACTTGATTAAGGTCGATGATTTCAGAATCAACACATCCATGAGTCAGATCAATTTCATATCAGCTAACGTCACGCTCGTCAGTGACATATCAATCAAAAACCCCAACATGGTCTCGTTCAATTTCGACAGAACCGTGACCGAATTTTACTATCACGAGGACATGCTCGGCGTGGCATATGCGCCAGCTGGCCGGTTGGGTGCACAAAAGGCCACGAGGTTGAATGTCACGATGGATGTACTTGCCGACCGAATTGTGGCGGATAGTAATGTTACGGCGAACATTTTGTTCGATGGAGAACTCGGCCTGACGAGTTATACAAGCGTCAAAGGCAGGGTTTCTGTGCTCGGGTTGTACAAGAAGGATATGAAGGTCGGGTTGAATTGTAGCGTCGTATTAGGTGTGTCGATTTTAACGGTAGAGATTAAGAGCACAGCGTGTCTGGCAAGTGACTTGAAAGAATAATAGAGAGGTATATATAGGTGATTTTTTGTTTTTGTTTTTTTGGTTTGTTATATATAATATGGCAATTATGTTTGGTCCTTTTTCTCATCAGTTTATTCTATTTTTGAAAAATAAAATAAACTTGTAGTGTTTTCTTTTTTCTTTTTTCTTTCTCAGTATTGTAATATAGACAATTAATTTATGTATGTACAGAGTGAATAAACTATTTCAGTTCTCAGAAAGGCTCAACTGGTAGCACACATTGAAGTTCTTGCTTGGCCACAAGTTTTATCTTTCAAAAAGGAAACAGATTTTATTTTTAGATTAAACCTCCAAGATTAGAAAATCAAAATAATATATGAACTTTCCACCAGATAAGTAAGATATACTGTGTAATATTGTGATGCAAATATTCCTTTTATTGCAATAAAAAAAGATAGGTTTTTCAGTATTAGACATTGAATGTAACTAAATTTAGGCCAGTAATGTTAACAAAGTTTGGGCCTATAAAGAATTTGGATATATTTGAATATTGAGCATTTCACATTTTAAGACCCTGTAATATCCTTTTGTTTATTCAAAAAAGAGAAATTTGACAATCTTAATAATGATTTTTCAAAACAAATAAAAATAAAAAGATTACAGAGTTGATTATTTAATGATTTTTTTATGAAATATCAAATAAAACTTAAATTACACGAGATTTGAAACATAACTAATAAGTTAAAAAGTACGTCTCCAAATATTCTTATATTTTTAATATTTATAATTTATTAAAAAAATTATCATCAAAATTATCAAATTTATCATTGTTAATAAATCCTCATTAAAAAAAAGAAAAGAAACATCTTGAGCAAAACCCTAGCCACTTGGCTTTTGAGAAATTACACACAAAAAAAAAGCTCCTTATAATGCTTCTCCAATCTCTATCCTCTCCTGGCACTGCACGTGCACAGCTCGTGCGCTAGGAGAGCAGAAAAGGCAGCCACTTACAATTCCTTTTGAAAAATCTCTAACAGATTTGAAAAATCGCCAATAAAATTAGAAAGAAATGCGATACAGCTACGAATCAGCACAAATCAAATCTGAATAATAAACAGTGAATAGTGAAAACGGTGTGGCCAAGCAAGCAACGCTTTAAAAGAAACCAAGTCAAAATTCAAAACTTTTGAACGGTCAGTTAGGAATTACTGGTCCAATGGACCGCGCCTATGAAATATATCTGAGAGGCTAAATAAATGTGTACACTCCAACGGCCTTTTGGTTTTGGTTTGGAGTCTGAAACCTACTCAGATTTGCTTCCTAGACACGGACTTTCTGCCCAGATTTTTCCAATTAACAGTCTATATATAAACAACTGCCCAAATAGTTTTTGAACAATTTTGTTATCTATCAAAATGTGTACTGATTAATAAATTATAACGATTAATTTTAATATGATTTTTTATTTATAATATAAATAAAAAATAATTTCAAATGCAAAACTTATTGATCAAGTGGTTGTATATGAAGAATTTTAGAGATTATTATCCAAATAAAGAGAGCTTTTCTCTGCCTCCCCAATTTCAACTTTCTTGCTCCACTTGGTTTTATTTTTCTCACAACCGTACAAAGCATATTCAATTTCAGACGATCACCTTGAAAAAAAATTCAAGAAGAAAAGTAGAAAAGAGTGCATTATATTTCGGCATAATGCAAACCTTTTTCACAATGAAAACTAAGTACAAATATTTTCATAATAGCCTATCTCCTCCTTACAAAGCAAAACCAACAGTGCATGTGCAAAGTTTGACGAAACATGGCATAACAATGACCTAAATAAAAAGCAACCTACAAGTCTCAAGTCAAGTCCACTAAAAATGTTGAACCATTCCATGCCAAAGTGACAACAACATGCGTGTTACACCTAGCTCAACAAAGTGAGAAAAAAGAAAGGGAGAAAAAAAGATAGAAAAAAAAAAAGGAAAACAAACAAACAAAAAAAAGATGAGTAAAATGACTTTGAAAAAGAGAAAGTGGAACTACCTCTTAAAGCTATGTTTCCACATTGAAAAAAAATCTTTTTTTTTTTTAACACTAGTTAGCAAGACTTCAAGTATCCTATGTTTGTCTATCTAGTTCTTTCTTTTTTAGAAGCTTTGGTTTAGTTGGTTAAAATTCACTTTCACCTTCTCTTCATGTTTTGTAAAATAAAAATGTTTTAGGAGATATGGTTGTTAATACGTTATCGATATTGATTTCGTTATTTATATAAAATGAGTTATTATTCATATTAATAACTTTATTATGTAACTTATTTTATACAATGTTTTTATTATTTATCTCAAATATCACTAATCTGAATAATAACTTATTTAATTTGAATAATAAAAATATTATATAAATAGAAAATTTATTTTGTACGATATTTTTATTATTTAATTAAAATATAATTAATTTGAATAATAACTCACTTAATTTAAATAATAAAAATATTATATAAATATTTTTTTAATATAAATAATAATTTATTTAATTCAAATAATAAAATTGATACTACTTATGACAACAATAACAGTGTCTCACTTCTAAAAAATGTGCTGTGACATATATGACATATTATTAGACATATCTTTCTAGTCATGTCTATCATGTCTGTTGCTCTATGAACAAACGAATGAGACTTTGAAACAAAAACACATACCACTTATAAAAAGTTACTTCATGAATGAACCTCTCTTTCAGCTAGCATGTATGTATTGCATTAAAAGCATCAAAAACATAATATTTTGGAAGGAAAGAGAACTTGTGAGATAAGACCGTGCCATACCAGGCGAAAAGTTTGTTCAAAATATTTTAAAATATGGTAGAGAGATAGATGGCTAAAGATGGTATAGGCAGAGGAATTAAATAATTTGATTTTTTTTTTACTGGTATTTTTATTTAAACAATGTATAAAAATAAAATTCTGTTACTCAGGAAGTTAAAATAGGTGCTTGATCTCCAGCCAAACAAAAAAGAAATCATCAAAAACAAGAAGAAACAAAGTTGAGATATCATTTCAATTTTTTTAAAACAAAAGAAAGTACTATTATGCATCAATTATTGCTGCTTGTTTCTTATTATAAATGATAAATTATTTAAGACATGACTCGGAGGACTGAAGCTTTTTACACATTCTGGTAAAGAAAAAAAGTTGCAATTTTATCGAAAATTTACATAATTCAGATAATTTTATTTACACAGTAGATTGGTACTTTTGATAAATATTAAATCATTCTAGAACATTGATATATATATATATATATATATATATTTTATATAAGAACTCACGTTAATCTCCGTATTTATTCATTTTTAAATGTCTTTTACAAGACTTAAATCCGCATCTCTCTGCAAAAATACGAAACCTATCACCATCGTGTCAGGCCTACGATTTAGAACATTGATATTTAATAACAATAAAATAAATAAATGAAAAAATAAAAATAAACAAATATTTTAATTTACTATATTTCATTGTGATACATCAAATAATTTTCGCTCTACTTGTAAAATTAACTCTCCAAAATCTAATTGAGGATCTTACATTAACAATAGCTATCACATAGAATCCAGAGAACTGTACCAGCACTCAGCACAGCATATATGTGTGTACAATCTTTCTCTAGTTAAACAGCCTACACAGAAAATTCATCATTACACCATGTAGATTCAGAGGATGGTACTCAGCTTTTATAAATTGCAATAGAACAAAAAGAAATTTAAGAAGCCATGCCATGCTTCAATTGAATTCTTGGCCTCGGATTCGCTGCCATTTTCTGACCACAGTAAACAAATAAAAAGCAATATATATACATGCATACATAGTTCACATTTCTCGAGGCAAAAATTCATGCTCTTTACCTTTTTGTCAATTTTCTTACCCAAAACAAAATTCACTTTTTTTTGATATAATAATTGAAAAATTAAAAAAAAACCCATGAATTTCAAAATTGTAAATTTTATTTATTATTTACAAATTAAATATGGTTCGTTTATGTTTATTATTATGTACGAATCATTTTTATAAATTTATAGACAAGATTTGTGAATAAAAAAAATAGTTTATTGACAAAATATACCAATTTATTAGTTTTGTAAAAGGTTGATTTTGAATTTTAATGTGATTACATTTTATTTTTATATTCTTATTTTAATAAAAAAATTGAACAAAATTTGTGAATTATCAATCAATGCATGGCTCCGTTGTGGTACTTGGTAAATTCAAGAATTAGTTCTGACATTTGATCGATTCAATCCCGATATATATCTCTTCAAATTTAATTTCTTTTTGTCATTTTGTGGCTTCAAGATTTGTCCTTTTGAGACGTTGCTCTGTTTTTTTCTTTGAAGAAATGCCAAAACAGGGCACCAATTATTATAGCATTAAAAAACCTTGATTCAGACTTAAACAGTGCCAAAATTTAATGAATTTTGTTTCGTTTTCTTTACATTATCTCACTCTCAGAGAACAAATTTAAGTTTATTCTCTCTCTTACTCTTTCTTTCGCACTTTTTCTTTTCAGATTGTTGAAAGACATGCCATCTTTTCTTAATAAATAAAAAAACCGAATCTTTATCTTTTTAGTTCCTTCCTGTCGTCCTCTCTCCATTCCTTTTCCTTCCTTTTTCTTTTTTATTTCTGAAACAGTTGTGTTTTTTCGTCAAAGCTTTTCGCCATTGTCTCAACTCTCAAGCAAGTAAACGCAAAAGGGAAGAGAGAAAGAGAGAGGAGAGAAAGGAAAAGAAAAGAAAAAAGCACCAAACAAGGCTGCGCGACGGAAGTAAAATAACGAAAAGACAACACGAATTCCGAGGGGGAATTGAGAATCGATTCAGATCTTCTTTCTCTTTATTAATCAAATTTAATTAATTGAAAACCATCTTCCTAACAAGAAATGAAAGAAAAGATTTATATCATATCATTTCATTTCATTTCGTTTCATTGCATTGCGCACATCGTACTTGTTTTTCTTTTCATTGTTTCATTTTCATAATGTCTCAACGTGGCCGAGAAGCTTTTGCACCAGACTTTTCAGAACCCACCATGAATTTCTTATTTCCACTTTTCAGTGAACATATTATATAATTTATGTAACAAGTTTGATGCATTTTAACATGGCCACATTATATATTTAAGTAATAAGTTTAATTCTCTCAAAAATTAGATTAATGCCATAAAAAAAATTACATGATCAAATTCATGTAATAGAAGTGTATCAATTTCATAACTACTTTTAGTTTGACACCAAGTAGCATTGGCACAATATCAACATGTTGGCATCACATGGAAATAATTACTAAAGAGATTACAGGTGCATCACACAAATAATATTAACATATTGGTGTATTTACAAAACTCTCACAGATACGACAAAGGATGTAAATGGCATGTACTAAAATACACAACAAACTCGTACCAGTTATTTTGTTTGCTATCATAACGAAGAAGAAGAAGAAAAAAAAGACAAAGAACAAAGAAAAGATAACAATAGTACAAAGAGAAAAATAAAAAGAGAGCTTCTTTTATCTTAAGCACGCTTCCTTCTGCAAGTAAAAAATTCATACAAAAACTTACACAAACACATAATTCCAAAAGAAAAAAAAAACACTTACAAAGACAAATGCAAGGGAGGAGGCAACTTCCCTTTTCTTTTCATACATATTCACCTTCTTCACTTACAAAATACCTTTTTTTTCTTTTTCTTTTTATAACAATTAAATATTTGTTATCTAAGGAAACTTCCTCCTATGTTCTAAAGAAAAGTACAAAACAAAGGAGAGGTGTAGGTAGCATTAAATATTGACCCGTTTTCCATCTCCCGGGTCACTTCTTGATCTCACCAGTGGTACCTCCATTGATTCTGTTAAATGAAAAAGATTCAAAATTTAGGTTAAATATACAAAATAAGAGTATAAGAAACAAATGGGAGAAAGGATATTATCATGCGAGGAGAAGAGGTCCCGCCTATGAATAAAATTTGAAATTCAGTAGGTAGCCCAATATTAATTGCAAGAGATTTTGCACCATGTGCCCAAAAATAACCAATTTAAATATTTAAAATTTTTGGGGAAATCATGAGTTGAGAAAATATCAAATTGAAACCTTATAATTATTACTACGTATCATGAAAGGTACAACCACAATCATACTCTCCATAATATTATTATATATATCCCTAGAGAATTTTTCTTCAATTTTCCACAAATACACTATAATTGCTCACCTCTAAATGTAAATTTATAAACATAAATATGTACCCTCATAAAACAAAAATAATGAAGTTTATAATACTTCTACCTTTATTGAAAGAACGCTTGCAATGAGCAATTGCACCTTCAATGCCATCTTCCTTCTCTAGAAGGGTATCATCTCTTCTCTGAGGCACCACCACTGACTGTGGGGACCGCACGGCAGCCACAGCCGACGATGCCGATCGGCTTTTCCTTAACCTTCTAGCGACTAATTTCATACCTGTCGGCTCGACCGCCGGTCCAAACCGTAATTTCTCACCAAACCCTCTCGACACCTTCACATAAAACGGTTTGATTTTGCTCAAGTACTTTTGAATTGCGAGCGGAGACGACGATCGCTTTTCCTGATCTTGACAAGGCGATCCGAGCTCGAAGAACAATTTAGCGGTTGTGGATCGGGCGCTGTTAGAGCCCCGCAATCCGCTATCCCTCGCAAAGAGCGAGAAAAGCGATACATCCGAAACGACATTCCCGTGTTTCGTCGCCATTTCCGGTTTCGATTTCGTCTTCTTCGCGCCGAGCTTGAGCACGCGAAATTTCCTCGGCGAGTCGACGAAATGAGACCTCGATTTCGTCTCCGACGGGTCGAGAGAGAGCAAGCCGCCACTGAAGAACAAATCATGAGCTTCCACGTCGGATTCGGTCTCAGACTCGGTTTTGAGAGAAAGAGGGAAGACTAGGTCGAAGAACGGGCCTTCATCGTCGGTCTCGCGCGTGTCGGTCGATGGTCGGAACATCGCCGCCGTGGGGAAACTGGAGGTGCGTATCGTCTTCTTCGACCTGATACCTCCTCTCCTCTCATCTCTGTTCCCCTTCGTGGTCACAAGAAATCCCAACACCTTCATAATAGAAATAGCAATAAGATGGAATGAGACGACAAGAGAAACGAATGCGAGGTTTCCAAACGTGAAGGGTTTTGTCTTACTTCTATTTCTTTGTTCTCTTCTATGTTTTCTCGCGCTATATAAACCAGAGCAAGAGAAAAGAGTACATACAGAGTTAGAAAAAAAAAAGATTAATTAGTTATTTAATTTAGTAAGAGGAGCGGGTTTCTATCCATCACGAGGATTTGATCGCACAAAATGTAAACTGGGACCCACCACCAGGCCACCACTCATTGACTTCAGTAAAATGTGGGCCCCACCAGAGGTAAGAAAAAAAAATGTGAGATCGTTAGGTTTGAAAACGACCGTTGGATTGTAGCGGACGGTTTATCTTGACTCGGATACAGTTTTTGGTTTTGGTTTTTTGGTTTGTTTATTATTAACAGTTGATTAGAGGTAAATTTTTTTTTTTACTTTATTCGTATTTAAAGAAGCTTCGTAAAAAGGAGGAAGAGGAAGACAAATATGCTCCCTCCTACTTTTCTTGCTAGTTGTGACTAGTCTACAATTCCACGTAGAATTCATACTTTTCAAGAATGCATAAAAGGAAGGAATTTTCCTAATTGTTTTAGTTAAGCTATTCATTGAACAACAGCTTAAACATATCAAGGTTGTCAGTTAAATTTTAAATATTTTTTTTACACTCAATAGACAATTTAATCTTACAAAAAAATTTGTCACTTATATTTTATGTCCTTAGACATTCTTTTGTTATGTTAGAAATTCATTGGATAATTATAACATACAAAATTATTTTAGAGGATTTTTTTTTCTAATGGATCTAATAAAACATTTAAGCCTTTAATTATGTTAATGAACTAATTGTGCTAAAATCTCAAGCTTGCAAATAAAATCAAGTTGATTATTAGTTTTCTTCATATATTTTATAGTGGACAGTAAGAGAGACGAACTAACAAAATAAAAGTCGTCAAAAAGTCAACTATTTTTTTCCTTGATAGGAAAACTTTGTAATCATATAGGGAAAATTGTAATATTATGATTTTAATGGACTTTTGATTTTCATAATGTCAACAATCATTATTAAATTCTAATATTATTGTAAGTTTATAGATTTTTACACACTGACGCGGCAATTTTAACAAATGCAAATGAAAATTGTTTGTCATGGCAACAACAAAATGAGAGAATTAATAATATTATCCTACTAATTACACTACGTCTAACCTTATCTTAACTTGATTTGGTCAATAAAATTTGCATCATCACACAAATTAATTAATACAACCCAACATAGTCAAAATCCAACACACTCAATTCCAAACAGTTATTTGACTTCTCTTTTCTCATTATCATAAATAATTCACAACTTACTAAAATCTCAAATGCACAAGAGATTGTTGGAGTTGCTATTCGGAAGAATTGCAGAGGAGAGTGTCGGAAGTTCACTTTTTTTGCAACTTTATCTGGACCCATTTATCTTGCTGGACCCATTTGCAGATTGGATGGAGATGGTGCAAGAGTGCTGGTACGCATGTTAGCTCTGAATGTTAGAGCAGGAAAGAGAGAGCAGAGAGAGATGAGAGTAGCACCTGAAAAGCATCAATTATCTCTTCTTACCAGTTACCAGTCAAGATTTTGATTGTTCACAGAACCCAAACCAGCCTCAGTAGTATGTGTGTGTGCGTGCGTGTGTGTGTGTGTGTGTCTCTCTCTCTCTGCCAGAAACAAACATGCCTATGTTACGTACATACATTATACAAACATGCCTATGTTACGTACATACGT
This sequence comes from x Bolboschoenoplectus mariqueter, assembly GCA_037678475.1. Classification (NCBI taxonomy): domain Eukaryota; kingdom Viridiplantae; phylum Streptophyta; class Magnoliopsida; order Poales; family Cyperaceae; genus x Bolboschoenoplectus; species x Bolboschoenoplectus mariqueter. The sequence continues at coordinate 839,610 of CM075281.1, forward strand.
TATACATATACGGATGATCAAATTATTACGGAGAATTCACACCTTTCCGTGCTTGAATTTTCTTAAAAAGAATCAAACTTTGGTTTATATCAAATTAATTTTTAAGTTTTTAAACAAAAATTAAGTTAGTTTTTGAAATTTTTTAGAAAAATTAAATTGATACTTAAACTTTAAATTATAACAAATGGGTTTTTGAAATTAAAAAAAAGTAAGTTTTAGTCTCTGAATTTTTATTTACGTCTAAAAATATCAGTTCTTGATCCAACCTTATTTAAAAATATTCGGATTAATAAAAAATATTCTTCCAAAAAAAATTTATTAAATTTGAGCACTTTAACTAATAAAAAAACTAATAGAAGTATCACCTATTGTCTATTAGAAATTATCGTAATGAATAATATCATTATTATCACTGTCAACTAGTTCTTAAAAAAAAAAACATTACAAGAAACCAAATGGCTGTAGTACAATGTACATAAATATGTAATGCATGAGTTCCATAGAGTAGCGTCTGGTAAATAGACCCCTACTGACTGATGTAAATAGCGCGTCGAGACGCAACACTGACAAGTGACGACGAGTCATAATAACCGAGAGCGGCCGAGCCTGAACCATGTCACGTTCCTGTTATGTAGTTTGGGCGAACTCGAGTGCACTCGGGCTCGGCAGTCTATGCCTTTATTTACCATGATATCCATACCACACTCTCTCTGTGTGTCTCTCTCTCTCTACTCTCCAGTCTCCGGTCTCCGCCTGACATCGTACGGTCACTGTCTCTGCTCCCGGTTTTTATGGCTCTTTGACCCGACGACCCCCATTCGCTTGGCGGGAAATTTAAATCCGCCGTCTTTCCGCACGCCACGATTCTACGCTCTCTTACTCGTGTACACCTGTCGGTGTTCTGTTCAGCGGGGCCTGGTTTGGCGGTGGAGGATTCGTGAGAAACGGACGTGGGTTTAGCATTTGGGAGTTGATGGATGGATGCATGACTGTGGTGAAACTGTCGCGCGTATTTGAACTGTAGAAAGAAGAAAAGACACCTTCGGAGGAGAGAGAGAAAGAGAGAGAGAGAGAGATTATTTGTTAGGTGAGGTGAGGTAGCTTCTTTTACTTGTACCATCATCAATGTACAGAAAGATTACTACTACGCTTTACATGTTTCGGAAGGATTTTCTGTGGCGGAGTAATTGAGTGATGATGAAGTGTGATGTGGTGACAGAATGTAGTTGTTGGCTTGTATGTGAATTGTTTCCGTTTGATTAAGGAAAAAAAATTAGAGAAAAATTTTAACATAAGTTGGTCGTTAGTTATTCATATTTAGAATCAATGAAACACATCTTGGTTCATCATGGTATCTTAAAAGCCATGCTTATTTATCAACATTAAAGTTTGAGATTTAGAAGATTCAGAATAAGAAATTTCTCTACACGTAAACATCTTTAGATGAGAAAAAAGGACAACAAACCAAACATAAGAAAATCAAAATCAAACCTTCAACTTGAAGAATACAGATTTGAAAATAAAATCGTTGAACTCCAATCCTTTCAAATATATATCCTCCGTTCAGCAAATAAAAAATATTAAAACGACATAATGATTAAATTATTTTAATATTTTACAGTAATAAAATAAATATATGAAATAGTGAGAATAACATATATTAAAAGTTATAAGATTTAGTAATTTTATTTTACTCTAAAATATCTTCATTTAATGCAAGCGAATTAAAGTTGAAGTAACTTGAGTGTTTTAATATATCAAACGAATCTGATTTAAGATAGAGTAAGTTAAAGTATTTATAAAAAAAATATTAAATTAAATCACCAGATTTATAATTTTTAACATATTTTATTTTTATTACTTTATGTACTTATTTCATTACTATCAAACATTACTACTTCAAAGTAATTTAATACTCAATCCGTTTTAATTTTATTTCACTTATCGAACGGGGGCTTCAAAGTAGATCTTAAGTTCTGACCATTATTAAAATATGGAATTTGAAATTCCAAACATTCAAAATTGAAAATTATATTTTTCTTTCTCGCTTTTGTTAGAAAAAAATTAATTATCTAATTCCGATCCACCTAAATTTTAATATTTTTTTAAGACATTCAATTAAAATGATATATTTTGAAAAGTAGTTCTTGTGTATATCAAAATTTTTAATGATTAATGAATCATAACCGTTAATTTCAGTTTAATTTCTTCGTATGTAATATAGATTCTGATTCATAACAGAATTAGCCTTTCAGATAAAAATTCAGCAAAAGATGGGTTAAGTACTTAAGTAGTGGTTCAGTAATTTCTAAAATTGCATCGATTTATTTAACATGTTAAAAACTCTGCTTATTATCAATCATGACTTCATTGGATGAAAGCATCGTTTTAATTTAATATCATTTATTTCTCTCATAAGAAAAGAAAGCTCAACTTAGGGTTAGGTTAAGCTCGCCTAACACTTTGTCTGGCTTTGATGAGAATCATTTAATAGTGTTTAATTAATTAATCTTTTTTTTGTCACGTTTAATTTTCCAAAAGAGAAGTGCTAACTGTCGTTCGAAGAATGTTCGTCTTTGTGTCGATCGTCAATTCCGTACATAAATTTAGATTCGTTCAGTGTTATTGTCAGACAAAAATTTACGTAAAATTGACGATTGTATTTACCATTAGCGTGACAAATATGACACATAATATGTTTTTAATGATAATGATTCTAAAGTGAAAATATTCAAATTCATAAAAAATATATATTTAAGAAGTTGAATTTTTTTTATAAGAGCTCTTTGAAAATTTCTTACAATTTAGTAACTTGTGTCTTATGTTCTCAAGCTAAAACTTTTCTTTATATTGACCAAGAAATTAGAATTTATGTAATTCATTTTAATATCTCACAAAACCCACTCAATAGATTTTGAATCTACATCCATAATATGAAAATTATTGTTTTAACTATTAAAGTTATCGCGCTCTTAATAAAATACACGGTTTCTCAATATTTTTAACTCGAAAACTTATCAAATCGAGTTCAAACAAAATTGAAGTAATCCTTTCTTTTCTGATATGAAAAATTTATTGAGTTAAAAGCACACTAACTTTATTTCTGAATCACATATATTTCTTAAGGTAAGCCTTTAATATCTCCAAAATAAATTTGTCAAGCTGTTATGTACAATATTTCATACTCAAAACATGCTTGAAATTGCTTTCAGCAAAAGTTTAGCCTAAAGTCAAAAGTTGTACATTAAAAACCAATCAAATGCTTTCTCTCTGTGCATGGTTTTGATTTAATAAAGGAAAACTTAATTAAACTGTGCCAAACAAAATCTTGTTAGTTTGAACTTGTAAAAATCTTACCAAACTCAAAATCATTAGAGGTGGATTAACTTAATCCTGTTATTAAGCAAAAGCTCAACATGTAAAATTGTAAAAATTGTAAGTACTCAGAAGCCTATGCAATGATATATGAGTAATTCTAACGTATATGTAATTTTTAGTATAATTTAATTTTTACGATATAATTTGTAGTGTACATTCAAAATTATATTTGGATAAAAAAAATGCCAAATCAATGAAATCATGCCTTCATGTAAAAACTAGAATATACATTTTTCCTCGCTTTAGAATATTTGTTTGACTATTTTTTTAACATGTAATTTTTTAAACATCCAATTTGTATCATGATATTTATATTTGGGAGGGGATCACTTGACAACTATTATCTTGACAATTTTGACAATCAATTTTTCAATAATTTTAATATAATATTTAGAAATTCTCAAAAATAGAAAAAAGTTGACAAACATATTTTATAATTTATAGATGGATTGTGTTTTAAATTTCATATAATTTAAGGATCATTTGATATTACATCAAAGACCGTTAAATATGGACCGTCGTAAATGTTATGTAATTTTGATGATATTTGATTGAGTATCAAATAATATTTAAATTGTATAAAATTTAAAACGCAATCGATCTATAAGTTAAAAAATATGTTTATAAACTTTTTTCTATTTTCAAATTTTTTATATAATTATTTGAAAATTCATTGTGAAGGTTATTAAAATAATAGTTATCAAAAAAACCCCACCCTTTATATAAATAGTATTTAAATTCGTTATCAAAATAATATTTAAGTTCGTTGTCCAGGTTATCAAGATATTCTAAACCCTAAACCCTAAACCTTCTACAATAACAATTTTTTTTTTGAACCTAGCTTGCAAATTGCAAACTTGCAATTGTGTTCTCAATTAGGGTTCTTCTTTACTCCTTTTTTTTTTTTTTTTTAGATCTAACTGATTTCAGTTTGAATGCAGCCAACCCGGAAACAAACTAAAATGTGTGTGAAATTCAAAAAAAAAAAAAGAACCCGAAATAAGAGGAGTTTGTTGTTGTCCTGACTTGTGACCGAGTCACCATTTGCATTTCCATTTGGTGGTTATTTTGTTACCTGAGCAATGATACCGATTCATGCACAAAATAACAAAAGCAAAGCTGAAAGAGGCAACAACTGATTCACATCTGCTGTTATAATTATTATTTTTCATAATACATTTATATCATAATTTTTTTAAATCTATAACATATGAGATCTATTAAAATATAAATAAAAAATATCTTTTATTATTAAATTTAGACAGTTTAAATTCAAAAACAATAAAAATATCATTAAAAATAATGATAGCATATACTGACCAAGACAAGAAAAATAAAATTATGCCATCAGGTAACAAACATTTCTGTGTGTGTGTGTATATATATATATATACATACATACATGTTACATTAGACGAATTACAAAACTGAAAAATAAAAATGATTTTGGATTTACAAAACTTGAATAAGGGATGACATACATAGAACACGGGTCCCTACTCCCTGGTATGCTGGTAAGCATGATATTTGTGTGCAAATCAAAACAAAATTAGCATTTTGCTGACGTCAGCGGGACAAGAAAGAAACCAAAAGGACCCAAGTGGAGTTGGTTCAAAGGCACCATGATTAATACTTAAAACTGACACGCAGAACTAATTTGCAATTATAACACCTGTTATTCTTCAACTGAGAAAGCTCCTTTCATCTTTCTTTGCACAAGTCAAAAAAATGCACCTCAATCTGTGCTTTTTTTTTGTCATCAATTGATACGACACGCTGACACGCTGACACGCTGACACGCTGACACGCTGACACGGTTCAAGTCTAGGAAGTGGAAAGTGGAAACCAACCCCTAAGGTGGGCTAGGAATGGATTATTGGGTTTTGTTAGGCATGAAATTTTAATTAGGAAAATGAATCCTTAATCAGGTGCTAAATAAAAGGAATTCCTTCTTGACTAGATAGCATCCAAAAGAGACAAAATTTGCAATTCCTTAGACATGATTTGAACTTAAACCCACTTGTGAAATAATATGCTTCCCAAACAAACCTATGAGATTAATACAAACCTCAACGTCGGATTTTGTGATTTTCTGCTGGGCAGTATTCAGACAGGTAAATTGTAAATGAATTTTTTAAGATTTATTTTACGCGAAATTTAACATGAACAGGTTGACGGTATGCTATACTATTTAGTATAACACAATACAAGATATGATTCTCTCACATCGATGGCTCGAGAAGTTTTAACATGTTTTCCATCTTTGAATTCAAAAAAAAAATTATGACACACTTTTGACAAAGTACAAATTTTGGATTAAAAATTATTCATTCACATTGGCTAGTTGAAGCGAATGCTAATTTATATGATCATATTTGATTTGTTTGAAAATAAAAGAAAATGAAGAAAAATTGCAAATTTTCAAATGAAGAAAATTGGCTCATTTTACTTCACATTATTTCGTCCAAATTTCTTTGGAAAAAAATAGGAAGCGTTTTGAAAATCATAAAGTTGTCTAGAGCAGCGTCACAAAAGCTCTTCAAGTTACAAAAAAAACCATGTTGGAAGATGTAATTTGGTTAATTTGAGTGAAGTCGAAGGACCATTTTTCAAAAATTAAAGACTTTATTTGATGTAATTTTTAAAATCAATTTGGTGTTTTTGAACAATTTAAGGACCAAATTGGAGCAATTTGAACGTCGGAGACCAATTGAATTTTTTAAGAAATTCAAGGACCAAAACATTAATTCTCATATTAAAATTATTTGTTTTCCTCTCAAGAGAAATTGGCATTGCGGAGATAAAAAAATATTATGAAATTGATGCCCAAATAATATTAAATTATCGATGTGATAAATAGATTGAATTTTAATAATTCTAGAAATAAATATCCTCTTCGTAAGAATTAAAACCACCTCTTTTAACTCCTATTTTTTAAAATCTTTAATTTATATTCTCATCTTACATATTTATATACATGAGTCAAGTCCTCCTAGCTTCTATCTATAAATTAAAACAATCAAACATAAACCCGTTAACGTTAATTAAAATTTTGGTCCAATTTTTATTGCAGAATGACATCTTTAAGACTCGGACATTTCAGTTTGGATCAGGCCCTTATTTAAAAAAGAAGCTGTGTTTTTAAAATGTAAGCCCAATTTTGGGTTGTACCCAAATTACAATAATTTCAATTTTGGTTTATCTCATATCCGGCCCAATTGTCCATGGACATACCCTGCCCGTTAGCTGCCCGACCAGTGGATGTATTTTATATTCTTGAATTCATTCAATCTTAAATTTGTGCTACCAACTTTTAAATTGTGTGTAGTAATATATAGCTGGTTCACGTCGCAACCAACCTGACTTTTTTTGGTGGATATAATTCGGAGGAAAGTACAGCCATACAAGATAAACATTAAAATTCTGTATCCAACAAATGTTTGGAAATAGGATTTGCCATGCTGCCATGGTTTACTGGTGTGGCCACACGCTGACACACACCTACACAACAGTCATGATTTGGAGGTGAAATCATTGGTATATCTGGCAAATGTTACAAGAATCCGAGGTGAAATCATTCAGTAATTAATTTCATTTTCTTACAATTTCAACCAAGGCAAATTAATAGTTTACATAGTTTTGCTTGATTGCAAAAGACAACTCAAGAAACTGATTGACACCAAATTATGGAACCACTGACTTCTACTGTAGTGTGCACTTGACAACAACTGTGTACATTTATCTGTTTATGTACAACCTCATCAGTATATCACATGCTAAAAGAATATAAATCTAGGATGATATCATCATGCTAACATGTTTTGTATACTTAAAAATCTCATTCTAGCTTTAACTGTACAATTATACAAAGAGTTTTTGAGTTTATTTGAATGGCTCAATTTTGTTTTCTTTTGCCCTTCTTTATCAATTCTTGTCAATTGACATCAAATGCCAGCATCTAATACAATCAGATTCACTATCAAATCATAAATTCCATAACCTTATCAAACTGAGGTTAGCACAAATTATTCCAAAATTTTGATAGTAATCTCTATCAAGCTACCATTCTTGTCTTCATAACCTACAACTCTAAAATAATTACTTAATATCAAACCTAAAAAGTATAAACAAAATTAAATACTTAAACTAATTGCTACTCTACAGTAGTCTACACTACCACAAGATTTCCAAAATTAACACACCAAACAAAACATAAACCCTGCTTCCCCAAAATATTCAAACCTGACCTGATCTGAGATCCATCACCGCCGCCTCCTATCAGCGGCGAACTGAGAGAGCGGCACTACCTCAGAAAGTGGCGTAGACAATGGTGTCGGCATTGGTGAAGTTCTACAAACCGGACAGGATGCGTTCAATCGCAGCCACGCGTCGATACACATCAAATGGAAGTAATGCCTACAATCAGGCAACATCCTTAGCATCTCAGCCTCTCTATACTCGCACAAGCAGATCGAACAGGTCGTTTCACCTCCATTTTTAGCCGAGAAAGGAAATTTCGGATACGATCCAATAGCCGCCGGATCCAACCCGGTCGGAGAACAAGCGTGCGTCGAGATCTGGTTCTCCTCGTCGGATTCATCTTCAGCCACGAAGATTATACGAGGGAGTGTTGAACTAGGGTTAGGGTTCGAAGACATAGCAGTGGCGGCGGCTCGGCGGCGGCGGCGGCGGTAACAGAGGTACGAGGATATAAGAAGCGCAGAGATGAGGAGAAGAAGACCGACAGTAATGGCGATGGAGTAGCCAAGGCCGAGAGACGCGAAACTGGAGAGGAAGGAGGAGTGTGATGAAGTGGCGGCTGCGGCGGTGGACATTTTGGGTAAGGGAAGGAAAAGTGGGGCATTGTGAGGGAGAATTGGGGATGGATAAGAGAATGCGGAAGTAGAGAAAGGAGGGGTGTGTTATTTCTCCTGCGGGGTTGGGGGGAGGTTGTTGGCCGCATTTAATGCCGATGTGAACAGGATGTAATGTAAAATGCATGAATGAGGTCGGGTTGAGAGTATGGAGATGAGAGGAGAGTGCAATCGGAGAAGAGGTTTGCGTGATATATCATGTGCAGCTCACTGACATGTGGGGTCCAGATCGATTTGAATCGGACGACCCTGGTGGCGGAAATGGACAAACGGTGCAGAGATAGAAATAGCGGGCTTCGGGTTTTATTTTTTTTTTTCAATTTTTCCACCGATTTGGGCTCACAAAATCCAAACCCGAAATTATTCGCGATAGAAATTAGCATGAGCCTACGTCACCTGTCCGTACAAAAAGGTGAGATTTGGTTAGGCCCGGCCCAAATAAGAAATTGTACGGAGATCATTCCAGAGAATTGGTTTCCATCCCCAGCTTGTCCCCAACGTTGTTTTTTTTCCTTGACGGAGATGCTTCAACCTGAGATATTCTTCCTAGCTACATTCCAAGAAATCTAGGAATAAAATAATAAAAGAATGGCCAGGCTGTCAAGTGGGGGGGGGGGGGGGGTTCAAATGGAACAGAAAATGGCGAAAAAGTTGTGGTTGAATTTGATCTTCCATTTCACCTAATATGTTGATTGATTTGATAGTTTCAGATAATTTAGATATTTCATGACAGATTGTTCTGATCAGATATGATGATTGTTGTTTGATAATAAATACTTGTCTTATTTCTGATTTTACTTATATAAATTAGATTTAATTAGAAAATTTTTAAATATGTTTTTAAGAATATATGATTACTAATACTACATAAGAGGTACCCAATTTCATAGATCAAGCAAGCAGTGACGACAGAGCAAGAAATATTCAGTATAAAATGTAATAAAATATTTCTATGATATAATGTATGAATTTTGACAAAAAAAAAAGTGCAAAGCCATCAGCAATCAAAAGAAACAACGCAAAATAATTATTTTCTGACAATAACAAAATTAGATTATTGGTTGATATTTCGAAGATTTTGGTTGTCTTTTATTGAAACTTTCCCTATCCAACTTTTAAAAAAAGTTTAATAACAATATTCATGTTTTGAAATATTTGACAACATTATCTATATTTTTTGAATGCATGCGTTCACAAGTTATTTTGAGCGTTCCAAAAATACTAAATTTTCTTTTCGAATTATCAGAATACTAAATCATACATTCAAAATGAATTATAAATACACGTTTGCATACATCTTTCACGTTTTTTTTTTGAACACATACATTCACGATTCATTTTGAAGACATATTCGGTATCCCGAGTTCAATCTATTTGTTTCGATACATAGATATTTTTTTCCAACATTTCTATAATTTTTTGAATGCATGATTCCAACCACAATCACTGAATAATTGTGTTAAAAAATTATATAATATTGTGAAATATTTTAAAACAAAAATATTATTCTGAATTTTCAAAAAAAGCGAAGTAGGAAAAAAAAATTCCTCTCTATCTCCATCAAGGCAACTACATCAAACAAGGACAAAAGATTCTACTAATTTTTAAATTCAAATCTCACATGAACAAAACAAAATTCTACTATACAACATGAAACATGAAACATGAAACATGTGCAAGATCTAATATAATGCAAAGACAAAGTTTAAACTATGTCATGGCTGGCGTATTTAATTTAATTTTTAAATTGGTATCTATATAGTATATACCTACCTACCTAAAGCCAGCCATTATTTTAGTCTAAAGTGGGGATATATATATTTAATTCTTGTCATTAATGTAACTTATATTAACAACAAATGTTTGTGTTTTTTTTTTTGTTTTGCAATCATAGTCTGATGATTTGCATCCCATAAATATAAATATATTCTACAAGATTAGTTCATTAAAAGAAAAAATATATATAATTAGGACTATAATGACAGCCAAGTGGCCAATCATAGTCTGATGATTTGCATCAAATAATAAATTAAATTTATGCTTCAAGAATAAGGTACCTTTCAGATTATTATGATGGCAGCCGAATATTCAATCGCTTATATCTCATGATTTGCCTAAATTAAATAAATATTTATTCTAATAAATTAAGATATGATTTAGAATAAAAGAGATTACTTGATGATGATTTATTTTGACAATTTTGATAATATTTTTTTATACCAATTTATAGAAGATTGACGACGTCGAAAAAAATAAATTTGTAACATATTGTTGTTTTGTTGGGTATATAGATAGGTGCCGATTATATTTTATGTAATTATTAGGTGACGTATTAAGCGTCGTTAAATATATAACCACTGAAAATTTTAATCAGATCATTTAAAAAATGATAAAATATACATCAAATCTCATTATTTCTTATATTCATATTGCATGCAATATTTAGTATGTCTATGATATCGTATTTCAAATTGGAACTTTATTTTTAATAATTGATATAATTGTCTAAATAAATATTATCAAGTGATCCCCATAGACTATCAGACTTTAATTAAGTAATCGAGATTGAATAATTACAACCAAAACAAATTCATCCTTATTTTTTATATAAAGAAGGGTCTAAATCATTTAAATTTAAATGTTCATAAATAATTTCTCACTGAAATTTCGAACATATCACTTTTCACATACAAAATATTATTTTTATCATTATAATAGTAATTAATTCTTAAAAACTAATTCATTATCTGGCTTTAATACTTATCTCTCCTTAATAAAAAGAAAAAAAAATATAAGAATGTCCATAGGAAGTTTCCAGTTTCTCAAAATTCCTCTAATTATTAATAAATTGAAAGCGAGATAATTGCAGAGAACGACTGATCTAACACTCCACTGGACCACTCTCTGGAATTCAGACTCAGGTGGGACCAGGACACGTGGCGAGAGGAATCGGTTGTTGGGTCCACGTGGCGGTATCACTCAGAAGATTAATTGAGTAATAAATCGCCTTTTGTCCGGATGAGGCCACATGCCAGTTGGCAGTTGCACGTTTAACTCATGCCACTATTCCACCGTTTGTGTTCTTGTGGAACATGTAAAGAGGAAGTTTATGTAACGAGTCTTTTTTATAGATGAATTGCTGATGAATTGCTGAGAGCCTGAATGAGTGCAGCCTTAAAAGTATACGTGTCGTTCGGTACTTTCTCTTTTAGTTTTTTTTTTAAATTTCTTTAGTTTTTTTAGTTGTTTAATTTTTCTGAACACAAAGTTCTGATGCGGATTAAAAACCGTTACTTTAGTCTTATTTTGTCCGAAACTTAATCCTTAGCCCGCTTTTTAAGAAATTTTCTGTTTGAATTAAACCTCCTTAACTTTCATTCGAGAATTAAGGCTTCCGAATATGAATTTTTTAGCACATATTCAAAATTAATCCTTAATGTGTTGTCAAACGGTCTCTATTGATTTATGAAAAGGTTGATGAGATAAAAAAGAATTGTGATTTGATGATATACGGATATAATTTGATAATAGTTTGTCTTCTGATAATGAAAATAATATGTTAAAATACTAATATTCTGTAAAGAATTAAATGGAATTTTATGTAAAATATTGTTAATATATAAATACATAAATCAATACAATTTTGTCATAGTTGATCTCAACATCTTCTTCTGGTTGGTTAGCTTTCTATAAGTCTAAGTAACTAAAATTAATTGATGAAGCAGATACTTATAATATTCTAAGTCAAAAAAAGGAAAAAAGAAGAAGAAGAACTTTACCAAATAAGATTGAATGATTGAATTCAAAATTTCAACTCTCACGACGTATCATGTGTATACTCTGGTCTAATCATAATTTTTTATTTAACAATAAAAAGGTGATGAGAAGAAAAAAATATTAAAGATTTTCTAAACAAATACTCTATTTTCTTCATATGTGCTTTTTCTGACATTTTTTTATTTAACAATATTAAAGTTTTACAAAATTAGAGTAAAATTAGCGTTTTTTTAGAAACATCGGATTCCTCAGTATTGATTTAAAATCCATAAGATTAGTTTTAAATGATAAATTCAAATTGCTTAATAAATTTTTCATATTAAAATTTTATAGCATATTAAAATTTTCTAATTACCTTTTTTCAAATTTTTAAAAATAATTTAAAAATAATAATAAAATACTAAAATTTTGTATATATTCAATGATCTTCAAAGAGACAACACAGATCGTCTCACAGAAAACCAAAACATTCATACATACCCTCTTACTTATTAATGTCCCAATAAATACAGCCTCTTATCTTTTGTTGAACAACACTGTGTCGCAACGCGATCATATGAATTTCAGTGTTGCAACGCGATCATATAAATTTCAATGTGATTGGAACGATCTCAACTCAATCGAACAACATCTTATTAGAATTCAATTTCTAAAATTTATAATATAATTTATAATATACGAATCTCAATTCGATCGGAAAAATAAGATGGTGGAGCGTACCAATTTAAGGAATACAGATTCCTCTAGAAACAGACAAAGACTAGAATCAAAATAATGAAATATAAATGTGCTCGTTTTCATCCATGGCTTCTATGATCCCATCACTTTCCTTTTAATTATTAATATCCTAATAACTAGATCTCTATTAAACCCCCAAAACACAGTTCAGATTTCCATCTCTTACTTCTCTCTCTCTCTCTCTCTCATGGCGTCTCTCACATCTCCTTCTGTCTCTCTTAAAACCCCCATCTCTAACAGATCCTCTCTCAATTCTCTCCATGTACCAAAACCAAAGTCCTTTTCTTGCTCAAACAAGCACTCTCAAACCAAATCTGTTGCTTTATGTGTAAAGGCCTCTTTGTTCTCATCACCGAAGCAAACCACCAAAGATTCAACCAGACCAAGTGAGTTCATCACGCAACCAACTTGATCTAAAACTATTACTGGTACAAATCACTTAATTTCTTCATTGATTTATCTATTTTCTTCATTTTTGACTTGTTTTCGAGCAGCGAAAGTGCAAGAACTGTATGTGTACGAGATAAATGAGAGAGATAGAAACAGCCCCGCGTACCTGCGTCTAAGTCAAAAGGAAGTCAATTCCCTCGGCGATCTCGTCCCTTTCTCCAATAAAGTATGATTTTGTTTATCAAATTGTTAAGCTATGGGTTTCTGGTTAAATCGCAAGAGAAAATTGTTCTCGTGTAGCGTAGTCTAGCTCCCCATTTTGGGTCTGAATATATCACTGTTCTGGGAAAGAATTGAAGATCTTAGAGTCGATTATAATGTGGAATAAGTTTCTGATTTCAAGATATCTCGTAGATTAGTTCATGTTCTGACATTTTGTTAATTATTTTTTCCTTTTCTTCTACAGTTGTTCTAAAGATTCAATCAAATTATGGTTACAACAGTGAAAAGTTTCTATTTGAAGTATGTTGGGGGGTCAGGGGAGTTATTGGATACAAAATTTATATGATAAGTCTGGTAAATAATAATCAGTACTAAAAACAAGGATTTGAAAATGTATATTGCAGCTCTATTCTGGAAACTTGGAGAAGAGATTGGGAATAACAGCCGGAATCTGTGTACTGATCCAACATGTACCGGAGCGAAATGGTGACCGGTACGAGGCGATATACAGTTTCTACTTCGGGGATTACGGTCACTTGTCGGTGCAAGGCCAGTACCTGACCTACGAGGAAAGTTACCTGGCGGTGACCGGTGGATCCGGGATTTTCGAGGGGGCTTACGGACAAGTCAAGTTACAGCAGATCGTTTTCCCTTTCAAGCTCTTCTACACTTTCTACCTGAAGGGCATTCCTGACCTTCCGCGTGAGCTCCTCGGCACTCCGGTCCCACCGTCACCAGTCGTGGAGCCCACAGCAGATGCGAAAGCTTGCCGACCACATGCTGTTATCAAGAACTATACCCAGTAGATTCTGTATGTTTGTGTGTTTTTGGTTTTTTTTTTTTTTTTTTAGAGTGTAATAACTTTTGAGAACTCAGCATCTGTTGTTGCTAAATGCTAATGCATCTTTTTTTTGTGTCAAGTTTTTTAATTTGATTTGAACCGTCCAAATCTGATCAGACTGATTAGAGAGAATACTGGTACTGCCATCACAGAATATTCCTTTATCATAGATTTTCTTTGTTGGAAACTTGGAATCTTATATTTTTCATTAAAGATAGACTACATCTGTATTATAAAATACTAAACATATATAAGACCATATTAATACATGTTCAATATATTATTTAATATTGTGCTGCGTGTCATGCGGCACAAGTTGGGTTATAAAAGATACAAGTACATATATTATCTAATACAAATGTAATTAATATTTAGTATTGTGAAGCGTTATGTGGTGCAAATCGGATTTGAAAATAAATACATGCACGCAAAATGTTTGCACATTTATATATATACATACATGTGTTAAAATTAGCACAAATAGATTCAAATTTAAGATAGTTTTTTTTGAGATTATCTGTTACCTTTGAATATACTAAAATCATAAACGTAGTTTTATCTAATTGAAAACATGAAAAAAAACATCCACAAGAGGATAAAGAAATAAAAAAAAACAAACATTACGACGCATCGGAGTTCTTATTCATGACTATTCGACTCACCGGAGAGTAACTACCCTCAATCGGCCAAACCGGCAACGATTAATATAGTTAAACCTCCTCCAAGACATTAAGCACCACCAACTGGTACCAAAAACCTATTCGGAAGAGTGAATAGAAAAATATTATTCTTAAACTATTCGGTATAGTAAAAATATCGAAAATAAATGCTATTCTGCTATCCGACCAATGAATTTGAATTTTTCTGAACGCTATTTCATTTCTCTTTGACGTTTGACACAAATTATCAATTAAAATAGTCGTTTTTCTATTATTCTGTTCAAAAAATGAAGTGCCAAACGGACGCACGTGTACAAGGATTACATTACAAGCAGATGACATTTCGGATTCCAATTATCATGTCGGATATCCATTTCAGGCCCATTGGATCCAAATCACCTCTCCTAACGCAATTCAGGCCCGTTGGATATCTATTTCATAATTTCATCATCATGTGGGCCCGATTATACGTATCGTGTAGACCTCATACAGCCCGATTTATAATTTAGTACCATCTTTTTTTTCTTTTTAATCTCCAATCCTTTGCTTCTTTGCTCATTTAAAAACCCTAGAGATCGAGAGAGAGGTCACAGCCGCCGCGCTCAGTCCCTTCTTCGTACGAATTGATAGCATCATTCGTTTCTCTTGAAATACTTGTATGATCTTGCTTTTGTTTCTCGTATTTAGATGCGAAGATGAGGTTATTGATCTTATCGCTTGTAGGCGAGATGATTTCTCGATTAATTTGGTTCGTATTCACTGAGCATCTGTGTGTTCGATCTTGTTTGATTCTTTTGATCTTATATTTCGGGTAGGATAACGAGGGACCTATGGATTTATCGCTTTAATAAGTGCGATTTTATCCAAGTTTGCCTTCGGAAATTCAAATGCAATTTCAATTTTGGATCCAACTGAGCTTTTTATCTTTACCATGGAGTTTAGTCTGAGAGGATCTTTTCATTGCCAAATTTCTTTCTTTACGAAAGCTTAATTCTCTATCTGATAGAAGAAGATCAGCATCGATCTCTTTCCTAATCGCCTCTAGGCGAAACGATTTCGATCTTTTGTTGAATCAATAACGAAGGCTTCAAAGATGCGATTTGCATCCAAGTTAACCTTCGGAAGATTTTGAATTTCGATTGCCAAATTTCATTTTCATCCCAAATTAATTAACTAGTTACGTAACTGAGACAATATTTAGTTTAAAAATCAAATCGAAGGGCCCAGCAGAGAAGCGGAGATCTCCAGTAGTTGAGGCTTCTCTAACACATACAAAACCTTCGTAGAGAAAATTTAATCCGTTGAGTTATGATGCCTGAATTTGTTTGTGTTTGATTTCATGGCATCTGAAAATACGGTTACATTTTAAGAATAGATTGATTTCTTCTTGGATTTTT
The DNA here is from genome assembly GCA_037678475.1 of x Bolboschoenoplectus mariqueter. NCBI lineage: Eukaryota > Viridiplantae > Streptophyta > Magnoliopsida > Poales > Cyperaceae > x Bolboschoenoplectus > x Bolboschoenoplectus mariqueter. The sequence goes on from CM075281.1 coordinate 855,886, forward strand.
GTTTGGTGATGCACTTGATGGTATATGGATGGAAAATTGGCTGCATTGGAAACAAAAAGTTTGAACGGTTTGAAAGCAAACTTACTGGTATACTGATTGAACTTGGTTTTCCAGATTTGAGTCGCTTATCGTAAAATGTAGCAGTACTTGAGCATGATTATTTTGATAATTTTAATAATAAATTTGAAAAGATTTCAAAAATAAAAAACGTTTATAGATAAATTTATAGATTGATCGTATTTTAAATTTTATATAATTTAAATATTATATTCGTTTATAGTATTAAAATTTATATAATTTATGGCAATTTTGATTTAATAAAAATTTAAGTAATTTGTAATGATTTTGATTTAATAAATTTTAATGTTCCATTAAATGATATTTAAATTATATATAATTTGATATATAATTAATTTATAAGTAAAAAATGTGTTTATAAATTTTTTTATTTTGTAAAATTTTATTAATTTATACAAAATTTTATTACTAAAATTGACAAAATAACCTTGAATTCCTCCCCTAAATTATATGCTTATCTAAATGATTGTGGAGTATTTTTCAGTTGAAACATGTTCAATAAAACTGATCAAAATCGATATTTCTGTTTTCTTTTTGTTGAATTGAACATGCATTTGTATTGTATTATCAAGAAGAATGCTATTATTAAAAATCAATGGAATTTTTGTAAGATTCAAAAATACTGTTTAAATTTTGTGAAATTGCGCTGGAATTAGCATCCTTTTTCATCTTCATTTATGGCAAACAAAACAGAGTTAAAATTGTACAAGCAACAAACATAATGAATTCTATGATGGATTGGAATATTTGTATGATGCTAATTCATCTTTAAGTTCTAGTTCATCATGCATGTTAATTTATCATTACATTTTTTTATTAATCTGGGTCATGTCAATTAAGACATATAACACACATAATGAAATCTTTATATAGATTATTGCAAGTTAATTGATAAATACTGCAAATTTCCTTGCTAAATAAACTCAATTATTAACATTATGATTTAGGAAGTGTCAATTTGTTATTTATGTTATTGATTTTATTATGCAATTTATTTTGTATAATATTTTCGTCATTCAATATAAATATTATCAATCTGAATAATAATTCAATTAAGTTAAATGATAGAAATACTGTATAAAATAAATTGTATAATAAAATCATTAATATAAATAATAAATATAGTATCGATGACGGTATCAGTAAGTAATGATATATGTATATCAGCTTCCATAGTAAAATACATTTATTATGTTATTGTTGCTTCTAGCATATTCTTTTCCATAACTTGTATATAATTCTTTCTTAAAAAAGAAAAGAAAAAGAAATGCAGTGAATACATTGAATGTAGGCTATAAACTATTAGGCTAACATTTATTGAGCCCAGACAAATTGCAACACAAATTGTCAAATTGTATCATATTCATTCTCTTTGTCAAAACAATCTTTGGATGGTTGCTTGTTCAGAGAGAAATTGGTTTGATTTTGGGTCCAAAATAGCATATGCATGATCCCTGATTTCTGATTGTTTGTCCCTTTTGGTGCACCATATCTTACAAAATTTGGGTCACATGCAATTGTTGCTTGTCTGATTTGTTACCTTAATTAATTAGGTCAGATGCTGAAACAGTATAGTTATCTCTTATCTTATGAGTGTTGTTAATTTGGTTGGAAAATGTGTTTTGACTTGGTGTTTAAAGCCCAAAAATTTAGCATTAATTTGCTCTTTTTGTAGACATTTCCTAAGTTTATTATAATATTTTTTTATGTACTGTGCATTTTTTTTATTGAATATTCATTGTGTATATATAACAAAAAGTAATTACCAGCAAAACAATTTGATTTAATTTTCTCAGTGCATATTTGTTGATGTAATTACCTTCTTTTTTATTAATCTTGATGTGATACTGATAGACAAACTAATTATTTGAAACGGGAGCTGATACAGTTGCTGATACGGTTTTATTATACATGTTAAATAAATTATTGTACATGTTAATAATTTTATTATACAAATTCATATTATATAATACTAGTATTATTCAATTTAAATGAGTTATGATGCATATTAGTGATATTTAAGTTGAATAATAGAAGTAAATAAAATCATTAACATATATAATAATTCATTTAATATAAATATCAATAAAATCGATAACGATATCAATAATCATATCTCGGTAACATTTTCCATTTGAAATACCTATTGCCGAAGGACAGTGATGTAATATTCCCAATTATATCTTCATATTTCACTCATTATTATTGTGTCCGGGCCTCACATGATTAATTTTTTCATGAATTTGTTTTGTTATTGATTGTTCGAATATGCAGGTGCATCGATTTTGGAGTATTGAGAAAGGGAATAGACATTCAAATACCATTATATTGATTTTATAACTCATATTTATTGAGTTTTATTTCATACTAATAATTTTATTATTCAACTTATTTTGTATAGTATTTTATAACTCATATTTATTGAGTTTTATTTCATATTAATAATTTTATTATTCAACTTATTTTGTATAGTATTTTATAACTCATATTTATTGAGTTTTATTTCATATTACTTATTTTGTATTTTATTATTCAATTTAAATAAATTATTATTTATGTTAATGATATTTAAATTGAATAACAAAATACATCTATAATGATATTTCCCTAAAATATTTCATTTTTCATTTGGCAACACTATAAACGAGATTTAACTTATTTTGACATTAGCGGATTTAATGCCAAAATAGAGGATATTTTTAGCGAGGAAAATCATATTATATGTACTATAATGGCAGATTATAGCGATTTCAGTACCTTTTTTTTACTTTTTAAGGTGTTGTAATGTTTGCTATAAATTGCTTATCTGAATTTTGTAGAATTAGGAAAATTGATTACATATACATATATCATGATTTATCAGCAATTTTAAGCATTTTCATCACATTTGTAAATAGATTTGCTAAAATATTATGACAGATTTGCAAATGCTATGAGAGCATCTACGTTCCTGAAATTGCATGTGATTTTTTCTTTACTAATTAGAAATTATCACGTCAGCAAATTAACAATTGCAAGGATAAAAATTAATAATGAATTGCTAAATTGATGCTGATTGCTAAATATTAAATGGAATTTAGCCACTAAGACCACTAAAAACTATTTAAAATCTTGGTTTGTAGTCTCTCATTAAACCAAAAAGAATATGGAGACTTGTTAATGATTTGATCAGAATAATTATTATTTGATAATTTTTTTTGACAAGTTCATTATTTTTAATTATACATCTACCATGATATCGATAAGCATCATCGAACATGATTAAAAAAAATAAAAATTTCAATAACTTCTCAATTATCACAATTTAAATTACATACTCTTTACCAAAAAAAAAAAATTGGGGTTTAACTCCCATCTTTTTTTTCTAAAAAAAAGAGAAACATTTAAAGCATCGTCCTTGTTTAATCAAATGTCAAAAAATAATTTTATATATTTTTTTCCTCTAAAAGGCAGTGTACCTAAATAACATTTTTTCTGGCATTTATGGAACCAATTTGTATACACCACTTGCTTTTTTGACGATATTTGAGCAAAGAAATTTGATTATAAAAAAGTCCTATTGTGCAACAGGTTTTATGTGTGAAATGCATTTCTGTATTATATATAATTATACACAAAAATACCAGTATTATTATAATACAAGTGGTTTCTCATTTTGCTAAGACAGAAGCATATATACGCCATGTCATGATCTAGTCACTATTAACATCTACCTTAGATTAAGCTAATATTGTCAAAATTACAGAAATGCCGAGAAATATTGTAACAAGGCAAATATAGGCAATATGTACAAACCAATAAAAATATAAAATACTGTTCATGCATGACTTGAAAACCCAAATCTCGGAATTAATCACTTTCCTTTGAAGCAATCAGAGAAATATAATGCCATGGTGCATCCTATATATAGCCCAAATATTTCTACAAATTGCTACAACAAGCTCTCAAAATCATTCATAGACAATCACAAATATACACACAAATACCTGTAACTAAATTAAATCATGGCACATTCTGTGAAATCTCTACTACTCTCCATACTCTCAATCCATCTAATTTCATCTGTAGGAGCAGTGTACAACATAGTAGACTTTGGAGCTAAATCGGATGGCCAGACTGATGCCGCAAGTGCCTTACTGTTGGCATGGAATGCCGCATGCCACTCGACAAATCCTGCAACTGTTTATGTGCCAAATGGCAAGTTTGTAGTTGGCCATGTCACCTTTACGGGACCGTGCGCCAGCAACAAGATTGATGTGCAAATATATGGCACATTGGTTGCACCTTCGAATTACGCCAATTTCGGAAGCTTTGGGGAGTGGATTGTGTTTGATAAAGTTGCCGGTCTTTCGGTTTATGGAGGGACATTCGATGGTTCCGGGTCAGGTCTCTGGGCTTGTAAAGCCTCTGGTGGAAGTTGCCCAGACGGAGCCTCGGTAAGTGCTTTTATGCAGTAATGACCATTTTGCCCCACATTTTATGTTTTCACATGCTAAAGATAGAATTTTACAAGCCTTTGAAACATAAATCATGGTGTTTTTACTTCATACCAATATTTATTTTTTCTCTTTCATTGAAACAGTCGCTGATATTCAGAAACTCGAACAATGTCTTGATTAGCGGTCTGACGTCAATGAACAGCGAGTTGTACCACATTGTTATTGATAATTGTGATGCGGTGACAGTGCAAGGCGTCAAGATAAACGCCCCAGGGAATAGCCCGAACACAGACGGAATACATGTACAGGGGTCAACTGGTGTTACTATTACAGGAGCCAGCATTCGGACCGGAGATGATTGTGTCTCGATTGGACCCGGCACGACCAACTTGTGGATTGAACTTGTCAGCTGTGGGCCCGGTCATGGCATAAGGTTCTTACTCTTGCATTTCTAAATTTCTATCTGAGGTCCAAGGAATAAAGCACCACTAAGTGCTACTATTATAGCACAAATTGTCGTCTCCAACCTGTTATGTGATTGGTACCTCTGCATCCTATTTTGGCTAAATTCATTTAATGCTCCTTTTGTATGTTCTTTTGGATGGAAATAATTTGTACAGATATAGAGCCTGAACAACTCATATAGAAATTAAACAACCAAATAAAACAAAAATATCCAAAAAAATTAAAGAAAAAGAAAATGGGAAAAAAGACATGAGCAACATCTGAACCCAATTTCTGGTAGAAAACTGAAAGAAGTTACCAGTTTGATCCTACACTCGACCTACCGATGACAATAGTGTTCCTTTGTTATGTACATTAATCATTTGGGCACATCTCTCATTGAGCAGCATAGGCAGTCTAGGGAAGGGGTACAGCGAGAGAGGGGTGCAAAATGTGACGGTTAAGACAACTGTGTTCACCGGCACTGAGAATGGGCTGAGGATAAAGACATGGGGGAGACCGACTGATGCTTTTGTGCGAGGGGTCGTATTTGAGCATGCCGTCATGCAAAACGTGCAAAACCCGATTATTATTGACCAGAATTACTGCCCTGGCAACAAAGGCTGTCCTGATCAGGTATCCAATATTGTACACACAGATAAGATTTTTTTTTTCTTTTTTAAATCTTAATTTAATAATTGCAATCTTTGATTTGGTTATGATGCCAAGGTGGGTTTTGAATTTCCTGGCTTGTACTGAGACAATTTCTTTTAATTTCTAGTTCTTTCAATTTTTATTTATTTATATACTGTTTAACTTTTGTCTAGTCTGAGTTTATCTCTCTTTTCTCCTTGTATAGAACTCTGGTGTTAGAATTAGCCAAGTGACATACTCCGACATACACGGTTCATCTGCATCCGAAGTCGCCGTTAAGTTCGATTGTAGCCCAACAAATCCATGCAGTGGAATTGAGTTACAAAATATAAAACTCACCTATTCCGGGGCCCAGCCGGCACACGCCTCCTGTTCCCATGCTGGCGGCACTACCTCCGGATTTGTTGTCCCACCTAGTTGCTTGTGACAAAATAAGATTCTTGTGTTAGATAATTGTTATAAAATAGCCGTTGCTTTAATTGTTATTATTTTTTAGTTCAGAATTCAGTGCAATTAGTTAAGGATATACCAAGTGCTTTTTGTCATACAATTGTAAATTGGAAATGTCTCCAGTGACTGGGTAGAAATACACAAAATGGTATCATGAAATTTGGAATACAGGAAGCCACTTTTTGAAGGAGAAAGAAAAGAAATAATAAAAAAATATATATACAGTAGCCATTTTACCATCCACGACAAATTTCCTTACTATTTCTTAAGATACATATCTTATAATAAGTTTGCCTCTAGAATTTAAAGTTGCTATGTTTACATTGTCTACACACATGGTCTTCATAACTCATTACATCGATGAAAAGAAAAGAAGGAATGAGCAAAAGTTATATAATTACATTTAAATGAGGATCTAGACAGAAAACTAGAAACAAATATAAGCCAATACATAAGTTAATCTAAACAAAAGAATTTTACAATAAATTAAGCTCCCTGAATGGAATCCGGCCAGTTCAAGCTGAGCTCGTATAAGCACGACTTAGAAGCTAGTGTATAAACGAGGACAATATTCCTTTACAACCTCATTTTTCTGAAATTATCACCATCCAGAGCCCCGAAAGCAAACTCCAAAATAATTGCCTATATATGAATCTGGATCTACTACAGGAAATAAGTCAACTGCTCCTTCTTCCTAGAGCCGCCTTCGCCGTATAAATCGTTCCATTGTTTAAGTTCATTCATCACTGCTCCTTCAGCCGCAAAACTAGCTGCAACCTGATTTTTTATCAGAATTATTAGTATGGACTGAAACTTGGGTCGATGTTGTAAATCTAAATTATTAAACAAGGGGATATGACAAGCTTACTTGACTTCTTGCAACTTTCAAGTCTTTCATGGTCAATGATCTTAGTGTGATTGCCGGCTCATCACTGTCATTATTATTTTCTGATTTGTTCTTCATTTCCTGAGACAGAAAACAAGGTTACTTACTGCCAAAAATTTTACAATGAAAAACTATCCAACAAAAGAGTTCCTTCTTTTCGCCACAGTTTTTTTTCTTTCTTGACCATGCATATTCTCCCAGCATTTATTATAATGTTTTACTTTCTTGTCGCCACAGTTTCATGCACTAACAAACAGAATATATTTCCTATGCATCAAATACAATGACTTTTTGATTCTTTTGCATAAAATATACAATTTCACTGCTGTTACAATAACAAGTGCAATGATGATTAATTAAACCAAAAATAAAGATGGAAAAACAGCAATTACCAGATCTCTTTGCCTTTCTTTCTCAAGCAACTCTCTAACAGGACGGTATGCAGCTGTCACACAAAGATTCTACACCAAAAAAGAAAAAGAATGTTTTTCAGCAAATGATTTATCATCACCTTTGGGTTAAGTAAAGTTTCCTTGAAAAAAGAAAGGGTCAGAACATAGATTAGATGAGACCTTGAGGTCGCTTCCACTATATCCTTCAGTCATGGTTGCAAGCTCCTTAAAATCAAGCTCATCAACTTTTTCTTTAGATAAAAGGGTTCTCAATATCAATTCCCTGCTCTCTGACGTGGGTAATCCAACCATTATTCTGTTAAGAAAGAAAAAAAAAACACTGGCATTAAACATCACAATGACAATTACAGATGAGCTAATATCTTTGCAATAAATGTAAACCCATACTTTTCTCAATGAATTACCGTTTTAGAAAAATAATCGGGTTTCTGACAAACACTTTTATCTTAGTAAGCAAACTAATGTTCTTGTGATGAATACAACTCCGCAACTACTTATGTTTTACATTTCAGCAGTTGCTGTAAACGACAGCCTAAATGCCCTTTTTTCCTTGGTAAAACAAGAAGAAGAAGATATCCTTGTATTACTAAATAAACTATTTTTTTTTCTTCCTTCCCTTTAGGTACCCCAATTAAGCATCTGTGATGCTGTTGAATAGTATCCAAATTCCAGAACTCATCAAATAATCACTGAACTCCAGAACAGAACAAAATTGTCTTCCAGTTCAGAAAGAATATTATCGGATCGGAAAAGTTGTGCTGCAGAAAAAGTTATAGCTAGTAAAAGGTATAGATGCAAGCTGATGTGGCCTACCTGGCTTCCAATTAAATCCTTTCCACAATCCAAAACATCTAATACCCATCATTTCCTTTAAACAAAAAGTTAAATATTCCTACTACGTACCGACGCTCAAACCGCCTAATAATGGCCTCATCAAGATCAAAAGGCCGATTTGTGGCTGCAAGAACAAGGATACGCTCCCCTGACTTGGACAACAAGCCGTCCCAGTGTGTCATGAACTCATTCTTAATTTTCCTCATGGCCTCATGCTCGCCAGCCCGGGACCGCTGACCCAGCATGCTATCTACCTCATCAACAAATATTATTGTAGGTGACACCTGTAATTCACAATTATTAGTATTTAATTTTGTTTATTTTTGTATTATAGATTATCTATTGAAGATTCCTCCTCCAGACTATTCCTTGCATGCAAAATGAACTACCAGTCCGGATAAAATGTGGCAACTTTTGATTTTCATTCTGTCATCCGTAATTGATTACAGGACAAGGCCCACCAACAAGTTTGTTTGGATAAGAATGAGCAGATAGTTCAATTAAGATCACCCTCTTTCTAATGGACCATTAGCCAATTGAAAGGAGCATAACTAATGACATGACATGAATGAGGTCCAAGTCAGTGATAGATAAAAATAAAGAAACCCAACTAAAATGTCTAAATCTATAAAGAAAAGACAACCTTAGCTGCTAGACTGAACAAAGCTCTGACATTCTTTTCATCCTCACCAAACCACTTTGAGGTAATAGTTGACATCGACACATTGATGAAACTTGCACCAGCTTCATTTGCAATAGCTTTAGCAAGCATGGTCTTGCCGGTACCAGGAGGGCCGAATAGGAGAATGCCTCGGCAAGGTTTCAAGAGGCCACCTTTGAAGAGGTCAGGGCGGCGCAATGGGAGCATCACCAGCTCCTGCAACGAGTCCTTGATGTCATCTAAAGCACCTATAAGAGACGAAAAAATATGCTTACTTGTCTGTTAATTTTCATTTCCAAAAACCCCTTCCACTTAAATAATATATTTTGACTGAGAAAATCCAATAAAAGGATTAATAAATAGTACTATGCACTTTCAAGGGGGTTATGTCACCAATTATTAAAGAAGATTTGTGAAACGAAATTCAACTCTACAGTAAATTGAAATAGTCTCCCGATCGACGACTACCCATTGCAATGCAGTGTTCTAGCTATTGTCCATAAGCTTGGAGTATGACAGAAGATTGATTGTCAAATATTGAGATTTCTTCCTTGAACATTGAGGAAAGATGGACAACTTTATATCTTCTAATTCCTGTACAGTCCAGTTTGTATATGTAATTTTTTTTTCTACTATATTTACCAATATCATCGAAGGTGACACCAATCTCATGAGCTGGGATCACTTCGGGTCGAATGCGCTTCTCAAACTCATTATCAGGTGGTGTTTCCTGTTGAAGAGTGTAACTGTTAGATGATAGGTCGAGTAGGTGTATACATTAATACATGCAGGGGTTGTTCCCAAAAGTACCATACATATTTTTCTGACTTCCTTATCTGACAGTCCAAGCTTCATTCCATTGGGGTTCTCACTCTTATTTTTTCATTGTCAGTTTCTTAAGGTCAAGTAAAAGTGTACCATATGAACCAACTCTGAATTTGGAAAAAGTGGATAAACAAAGCTAAAACAAAAGCAGGAGAGAAGGTAGAGGTGCAATAAGACAAGAAAAATATTACAACTTTAACTGGAGGAGTTGCTGCAGCTGGTTTCTCAGCTTCGCCTTTGTTTTCTGGTGGTGGTGCTGGTGAGTCTTCAGCATTATTCTCCGGCTTTGTGACAACAGTAGGATCTTTTTTGGAATTATCCTGGAAATAAATTCATTAACTTCGCATTAGACCAAACCCACATTATTCGTTCTTTGATTTTAATGGAGGGAAGAAAAAGTACCTTGGCAGCTTCAACATTGGCTTCTAGCTTTAAGGTGTCTTTTCCATCAAGACCATTCTCTTGAAAAATACTCAATCCATGTGACAAACTGCACAGTAATAGAATTTGTTAAATTGAGAAGTAAAGAAAATTATTTAAACAGCAAGTAAATTGTATTCTTAATGCTAGAATAACTATTTCTCTATAGGTCTGGAAGACAGTTTAAATATCAGAAAATGCTAAAAGGAATGCAAGAAACTAGAAAATTAAAAACAATGTTAACTGACCTCTTTGTGGAAATAATGAGCTTGCCATTCCTATACTCTGGATCTTTAGTATTCATCAAATGATACGAAATAGCTGAGATGATAATTTCCTCAATGTAGTTACTAATTATCATTGTGTCTGCTAGGCAAATTGACCCCAAGTCATCAATTTCCAAGTCATTAGATGCCAAAACCTCCATTATGTGGTTCCTATTATCTTGGATCTGTATAGTTTTCATATCTTCCTCCAATTGAGTTTTCCAATTGATGAGGTGGTCCCCCTCTTCAGGCGGCCTTATCTCTATGGTATAAGGAAATAGGTTACTAACCCTTCCTTCTATGTCTGATGCATCGGTTTCACATTCGAGAACTCTTGAACCAAGAACTAAAACTGGTCCTGATACCTTTTCAAGCATTTTCTCAAACATCTTGTATGCACGCTGAGACCTATAGAGGAAGGCCTCAATGTCCCTTATGTAGAGCACTATTGGGTCACTTTTGGAGATGGACGACAAAACCTGTAAATTTAGATTAAAAATACTAGAATCAGTTTAAAATATTCAATGTGGCAAAAAAAAACACACAAAAGAATGGTGAAGACAGTTCCAGTACCTTATGTAGTGCTTGTATGAGTGATCTTTCATCAAAACACCAACTGCTGGTTCTTTTAAGAGTAGCTGCACAAATTGTAAAGAAATTCTTTCATGCCCGGTCCAACAGTTAAATTTGGAATATCGATGAAATATGAAATTTAAAGTGAAAAAAAAAATTATAAGCTGCTCAATAACCTGTGGTACTGCTACATTGTGATACAAGATCACTAATATCAGAAGAGACCGATGCATTCTTCCTTAGCAAAGGTTTGTCACTGATGAAGATAAACATAAATACATAAAAAATAAATCAGAGTCAAACTGGGTCTTCATAAAAGGTTCTAATTTTTGGTCAGAGCTGACCTGATTGGTACATAGAACCAGAACATAACCAAGCCGCAATTTTGAGAAAAGTAAGGCATCGATTTATACTTGAACCTCAAATTATATCATAAATGTCCTTATCACCCTTACTTTTTTATTTAATATCAAACCAATCTGAAAAGAACAAAAAAATAAGTCAGGAGATATGGTGACATACCTAGCCCCTAGTTCAACACTGCTGCTCTGCCGGCGTAACAACCCTGCTAAAAGGTATCAAAAGAAATGAGAGCATGATAAAAAAAAAATCCCACAGCAAAAAGTCTTATCAATTCCTACAGGATTGTTACCTTTAGGTTGAGGTTGTTCCCTCTTGGGGAGTAGGGAAAGAGATCCAAATAAACCAGACATCTTCTCCATTGTTGTCTCAGATATAGACCTTTGGTGAAACTAGATGTCAAAAAATAAAATAATTCAGTGTTGTCCTTTGAGAAAATCATATATTGTTTTGTATTGATTAATATATAGAAAACTGTAGAATAAGTATTTCTACTCAAGTCATACTGAAGGTTTGTTGACATTGCCGTATTTGCTCTGAAACTGTAAAAAGAAACATATATGCATTAGCAAGAGAAAATTGTAAAACAGTTGCTTCAGAAAATGAAAATGAACTGATTTTTGAGACCTACCTTAAGTGAAAAGTCAGTGACATCAAGCAAGAGTAACTTGGCACCAAAGTAATGAGACAAAGCCTTTGCAAGCATCTGCTGGTAAAGCTCTGAAGACGTATAAAAAATGTATAAACTAAATTATTGTCTAAAGAAGAAAAAAAAAGCTTGTACTTCTATTAAATGCCATCACCTTTTTATAGCTGCAAAAGACAAATCTTAGATTGTGCTATATGCCTAAAAGAGCCCTGTTCAACTGTGAAATACCCTGTATTCCCCCAAAATATGTAAAACGTCTCATGCATCATCCTTCAGTACTTCACGAAAGTGCCTAATTTTATCCTTCACACTAATTTATGGATATAGAGTCATACTGAGCAGCAGTGAAGGCAATTGAGGCATTTTGAAGCAAAAGTTAAAAGTGGTTGCCTCTGGAAGATTCCTCATGCTTGCAGAATTATAGAAAATATAATTTTTTTTTTTTTGCAATTTGAGGGTTGTACTGGAGTTTAGCAAATTCCGGGGATGTATTGCACACACTTCTGCAATTTTGTAGTGATACATACAAAATGATGTCTTTTCTTTAAATAGAATCTAGTAAAACTGAATGTGTAAATCACCTGCAGGGCCTGATAGTAAAATTGCACGACTTGCAGGAGAAAGATTTCTGATGTGCTTTGAGAGGTCAGCTTGCTTCAAGTGAACATATGCTGCACTAGTCAGTACGATTCTGGTCTGTTCACTGCAATTAAATCAATAGCAGAAATTTAATTCCAAGTACATTCAGGGACTAAATGAACTTAAGATTTTAAACTGGAAATATAACTCCTTATACCAACTTTGACATGAAAACCTTTCTCTGTCTTCTCAATTTGGTAATGAGAAAAAGTGAGCGAGTGTACTTGGTCATTTTGCATGATGCTAATTTTATGGTCAACAATTAATACAAATATTTTTTTTGATACTTCCATGATTTACAGGATATTTCTCATTTTTCTCAGGTATAAATGAACTTTGCAATCTAAAAGAAGGGTGCAAAACACACACAAATGAAATTAAATTTGGTGATGAGAATTTTAATATACACACAATAGGTAAACATGATTGAAAAAACCAAAAGTTCAGATATGCATTATGAAAACATTATTAAAATTTCCAAATTAGAAAAGAAGTTAAGACAATGCAAAAGAAATAAACAGCATGTGCTGCTTTCACATAACAACAAGCACATAATCCACTCTTTGAATTAAGAATCGTATAAGATGCCTTTGCAATTATATTTTAAAAGGGATATCTTTGGATTTTCTGATTTGGAGATCCGCATACCAAGTAAATCAGACAATCATGTTAACAAAACAAGGAAACAATAATATAAAAAAGAACTAGAAAGAATCCTATTTTCTAACAATTAAGCACCAGCATAAGCCAACATAAAAGTAATAATGAAATGCCTTCTAAAAGTAAAATACATGTATAAGGAAAACTAAAGGTAATTTCAAGGTTATAGATCATGTATCTTTTTTATGTATTATTTGCAACAAGGACTGTTCCGGGGGTGCTAAACCTTTAAAATAACCATATTTTTCGAGGATCTATAAGGGAAAATTTTGGCAAGGATGATGATTAATTAAAAAGGCAACAGCTTTTCTTCTTTTTTTTTTCTTTGAAAATGCAGAGCAGTTAAAGGGGATACATACAAACTTAGCATATTTAATTTAATTTACCAGATGTAACTTTACCCTTTCCATGTATGAAAAATACAAGGAAGCAATTAAAAGCACCGGATAGGAGAGAATTTACAAATTAAGCACCGACTTGGATTGGATATGCCTGAAATGCAAAAAATGAGGGGAATAAATGTACACAAGGCATCACTTCGGAAGGGACCTCTGATAATCTATCCTTCTCAATGCCTCTGATAATCTATCCCTTGATCAATTACCTTAGATAATAGGGGAAATCGCTGAAGGTGACCCCGCTCTCCTTTCCATCAACGATCAGCCTCCTCAATTCCGCCTCAACGGCGTCCGCCGGAGAGTGAAGCGGCGGCGTGGCCCACTTCACCACCGCCTGGCCTGACGCAAGACCTATCCCCACGCCAAGACCTACTCCGATCGCTGACATCAGAAACGCTCCCTTTTGCTCCATTTCACCTCTCTCTTGTCGTTTTGCGTGTGATCTTCTGAAATTGTAAAGCGCCACATGCAAATCTGAGCAGTTTTTAACGCTAACGCAACCGAAATGAATGAACGGAAGAAGAAGCGAGAAGCGCGAGGGAGGGAGAAATTGGAGTGGATGTGCTATTTATAGAAGTTGCAAAGAGAGAAGACAGAGGTGTACCAGAGAGAAATTAAAAGGCAAAAGTAAGAGAGAGAAAGCGAGCGAGGGAGGAAAAAGCCAGGCGGGAAGGAAGGTCAGAGCGCAAATGAATTTTTTTTTTTTTTTTGAGAGAGAAGTTGGTGGTCGGAAAGAGACGCTGAGATGTATTTCTGTCTGGGCTTGGTGTATTACAAAGAGACGCTAATATATATATATACACTATGAAACTAAACCACTTTTAGTTTTTTTCTTTTTTTAATATAAGAATTCCATTAATATTTTTTTTAATGTCTTTTTATGAAATTTAAATCTGTATCTTTCTTTAAATAAGCGAGGTCTGTCACCACTATGCTAATTTCAATGTAATAATTTAAAATTAGAATTCTAAATATTTAAGTCATATATTATAAATTTATTGTGATCAATGATAGAAGTAGTTTCAGGGTGATACTTATAAATATTTATTTTTAATAAGATTTAGGTTTGTAAAAAAAATATTTATTTCTAATAAGATTTAAGTTTGTAAAAAAAAATTATTTATAAATCTTTGAAGTCCCAACTTCAAATTTCAAACGCAAAAACAAAATTAATAATTCATCTCACATAGTTCAGTTTGGTGGACCAGGTTCATAGAAAACGGTCCGCTTCATGGAGATCGACGTGGCAAAGATGCCCAGTTGAACTTTGACGTGGCTTTGACGTTGGTTGCTACTTGCTTTATTTATTTATATTTATTTATTCTCATTCACTTCTTTGTGTTGAAATTGGATGGTCGCGGTGCGTATTAATTACTTATTTTTTCTTTAATTCTTTCCTTCTTTGTATAATTGCTTCCTTGCGGATTTGAATTGTCTAATCAGATTTCTTTTCTTTTCTTTTCTTTTCTTTTTCTTTTTTTTTGTCTTCAAGTAGGATGTTTTTTATGTAATTCCAACTATTTTTATACGTTCATTTTTATAATACAACCAACTATTAAAATCACATCATGCTAGATTAGACAAAGTTTCTATTTTAATATTGTAGCTTCATTAAGTAGGACTTTATTTGACACATGAAAAAAAAAGCTGGAAATACTTTAGTGCGTTGAAAATCATGTCGCTCAAATTAAAAAAAAAGAAAATATTATAGAGATATTATTATTGATATCGTCATCGATACGGATTTTATTATATACATTAAGTGAAATTATTATATATGTTAATGATTTTATTATATACGATATTTTTATTATTTAACTTAAATATTATTAGTATGCATAATACCTCATTTAAATTACATAATGATAGTACTGTACAAAATAAATTTGCATAATAAAATTATTAATATACATAATAACTTATTTAAATTATCTTATATAATAAAATCATTAACATGAATACTAATTTATTTAATATATATAATAAGTCCGTATCAATAACCGTATCTATATATCAGCTTCAAAAAAAAATTGATTTAAGCTAAGTTAAAACCACATCATGCCAGATATGTTTGGATAGAGTGTGAATAATTTTATTACCAAAAAAAAAATGAATAGCTTTTACAAGAATAGCGTAGCTATTTTTAATTTAATTGGCGGCAATTCAAACGAAAAATGATTGTTCCGAACGGTTCAGAATAGTTTTATTCCACTAATTCAATAAAAATATGGAATAACTTTAACTTAGCTTATATCTCCGAAAATCACTATTCTAAATATATAGTTCAAAAAATATTTTCACTAACTCGAATAGCAGCAAATTAAAACTATTCTCACACTAACTAAAAAAAATATTATTTTGTCTCTATTCTCATCTACTAATTCAAATTGTTTTATTTTTGCTCTGATCCTTATATGATGTTAACGAGCTGTTTATTTGAAATTCTGTGATCACTTAATTAATTTCAAATTATTTACATCATTATTTGCATTGAAAAAAAAAATCTCCAAGTTGATGTACACTAAATCAATTTTTGTAAGTAATAACCAAATTATTAACTCTATCAAAATTGAGTATTGTCCATCCAAAATCCAAATATAGAGAGGTTTGGGCCCCATTTGTCAGATGGACCACATAGTATAAAAAATTATGAACAACAGATCATCAAAACTTCGGAAAAAAAGTAACAAATGCCTTATTATATTGTAAAATTTAACGAGCCCCGATCTTTTATCGCGCAGCATTACGCTACACAACATACGAACGGATGAATTATAAATTTTTTTTAGATTTATTTTGTACAAATCTCAATGCAATCAAATGATCAATACGCTATGCTGCATCGTACAACACATCAAAGGATACAAATCCATCTTTTAACTAGCAACACGTTGTTCCTTGTTAGGTATGTGTACTTACTTGATGAAAACGTATGTACTTCATAGAGTAATTAACTAGCTAGTTGGTTTCTGTTTGAAAGTGAGATAAATTAGAGATAATTGGGAAATAAAATTATTTTCTGTGAGAAGAGGTGATAACTTTATTCTCCACTTATCTCAATTCAGGTCGGAGAAAA
The DNA here is from genome assembly GCA_037678475.1 of x Bolboschoenoplectus mariqueter. Taxonomy (NCBI): domain Eukaryota; kingdom Viridiplantae; phylum Streptophyta; class Magnoliopsida; order Poales; family Cyperaceae; genus x Bolboschoenoplectus; species x Bolboschoenoplectus mariqueter. Next base: position 872,611 of record CM075281.1, read on the forward strand.
AAGAAAATAAATAAATAATAACACTATAAACTATGATCATTTTCATTGAAGAATGATGCCTAAATTTAATGTGAGGTTGCAATAAATAAGCACTTCACCTTGTTAAAATGATATAAAAAATAGAAAAAGACAAAAAAAAACCATTTATTTGTATGTTCACTAACAATGAAAGGTGGTTTGCCATGTGTTCAAGGCTTTCCTTCTCACCAAATCCTTAAAAAAATACTTTATTTTCAGAAAAAAAATCTTATGAATAAGGAAATTGTCAATTTGAACCCCATAATTTGTAAATTTGATTGTTATGCAAATTTGCTGGAAATTGTGGATATGAATATATCTATACAAAAGTACAAAATTGATCATATATCATTTTGCAACATACTTTAACGTGAAAGTATACATTTTTTTTTATAGAAAATTTATAAATTTACACCTCAGTCCTAACTCACCCTCTTTCAAATTGAATTATTGAACTATCAATTAATATAGGTTAGAATCATTTACACTGTCACACTCACACACACTCCATAAAATGTAATTTATATTTTATTCATTACATACTCATATGAAATTCACAGTAGAGTGTTTTTGGAATGAAAATTCATCAAAATTTTATTGCATGAAATTTATAACGATTCATGCTTAATGAAGTTCGATGAAGAATCAAATGATATTAAAATTATGTAAAAATTGGTACATAATCAATTTATAAGAAAATTAATATATTCATATTTTTTTTACTTCAAAAAAAAATTTTGTTAACATAATTAAAAAGCAAGTTGTTAAAATTTTCAAAATAAGTGATTGTTGAATGAAATTTTATCGAGTCGTTAAATGATGTTAAAATTATATGAAAATTTCATCGAGTTGTTAAATGTTGTTAAAATAACTAAAAATCAAGTTGTTAAAATTGAAAAATAAGTGATTTTTGAACGATATTTTATCGAGTGTGAAAATTTATTGAATTACAAGGTAAATAACAAAATTAGAATCTTCTAGACTTGTCACATCGGGTGGCTACAATATAATGAATATATTATATGTGCACTAGATGTAATTATGTATGATAATTAATTAATAAATTAAGGCCAACTAGTACCAACCTTCCAAAACTTGACACTTTAAAAAAGGCGAGTAAAAGAAAATTTGGAGGTTATAGAGGATCCTACTTTTGCACCAAAAAGTTTTTTCTTTAAAAAAAAGAAAAGAGAAGGTTGAATTTCATAAAATCTTCCAAAAGAAAAGTTGGTATTATATTAACATATTTAAGGCCGTCAATGGTGCCCCAAGGACCCAATACAAAATATATTTTTTTAATTTTTATGTACCTAGATAAAAATAGTAATTTAATCGCTTAGTCATGAAGTTCTTGACTAATTAGCAAAGAGAACATGATCCGCTACGTCGTGAAAAATATATCATTAATTTTTTTATTACATACGAAATATAAACATCAACTAATTATATATGAAAAATGAACAATAATCTCTGAGAACACCGTCTTTCGCTACTGTATATAAACAGTAATTATTATTGTGAATAAACAATAATTTCCTCATAATACCTTTCCTCATTACTATAGATAAACAATAATTTATCTGAGAATTTATATAATTATAAATTATAGATGTGCAGTGATCCTCATTTCCTTTTCTGTGGAAGTCAATAACAAAAAAGAAATAAAAAAAATGCTATAAAATTACATGCTCTACCGAATTCACATTCGTCGCCCGCTACCATACTTTTTTTATATACATTTAAATTTGGACGGTTTAAAATTAATTAATGATAGCGAAACTATCTTAATTTTTAATGATAGCAAATACGAACTAATGCTCTACCTAATCTATGATAAATTTTCAAGAGCTAGACTTAAATTTTGTCATCATGTGTATTGTCACATTAATTTCTTGTATCAAGTGAGATTTAACACTGGGACCTACAGAGAAATTCAGAGTTGTTACAACTCAAAAATTTGCTAAAAATAATTAAAACTTGAGTCCCCTTTGGAATTCACACAACTTGAAGTTGTTGATTAATGATCTTTCTTTCTACCTACATAAAAGATAAATTATAAAAATAATTAGAGAATAAAATTATTCTATATGAGAGGTGGAGATAATTTTATTGTCTAATTATCTCTCTTCGAAATAAAACGTATGTAATTCGGGCATTGAGATCAGCAAAGAAATTTATAGTTACTAACTTACAATTTTATCCTAAACTTTATATTATGACAATTAGTCTTCTAAACCTTTAATTTTTTCTTTTGAAATAAGAGATCTCGTTAGTCTGACTTTTATTATTTCTTAAATGTTTTTTATATGATTTGAATATGTATCTATCTACAGAGAAACGAGACATATCATCATTAGTGTTAGTTTTGTAATTCCTAAATCTTTAATTTTTGCAATCAATATCCTGAACTTAATTGATGATTAGTAGTCTGAGGCCATTTAAGTTTTCATAGTTAATTTGTGTTGATATACAAAGTACCCTACAATTTGGCATTTATCAAAGTTATTTTTGTTAATTTAGATACTATATTTTTCAGTTTAAAAGTAGAAATAACAAATATTTATTTTTCTAGTATATTCATTTGAAAATTTAAATATATGAGCAACACAAAAAACTAATTTACTTTTACTTTTTGTGTACATTTATTTCTTTATTAAAAATGGAGCATCTTCAAAATTTTAACAAGTATAAAAATTGTAATAATACAACTACATGTGAATGAAGGTATTTTAAATTATTTATCACACCAAAGTTAATGGTATTAATTGAAGTTTTCTTTCAATTGGTGTAATCGTCACGCATTAAAATATTTGAAAGGTAATTATCAAAATTAAAAATTTTGTTGTAGAGGTGTATTATGAAGTTTCCCCAAATTAGTAATCAAAATAACAATAATGACCGTTCAATGGCTAAAGCTTGAGACAAACTATATTTACATTTAAAAATTAATAATGTCATTGAAGATCCTAATGTTTACTTTGTGACAAATTGAAATTAAAATTTTTAATTTTGACAATCATCTTTATTTCCCCCTTCCTTCAAGTCGAACTATGCATTCAGTGATAATAAGTTAATTAGAATAATCAAAGTTAAGTTTATTTTAGTTCATTTTCTTTAATCCTCATTTTTTTTTCAATATGAACTACATTTATAAGAATTTTTTTTTAAAAAAAATCTAACATGATTAAATTAAAAATCTATGAATAATTAACATCACCATTCACTGAAACAACATTGGCCAACCTAATATAATATTATATGCAAAAAAAAACATCAAAAAGTGCAAGTCTATGAAAATATAAAATTAAATACATTCTAACAAAAATTTATTTTTGCACTTCTTCGAATTTATACATCAATTACATTACAAGAAAAATATAGAAAGAATTAAAGATTTTATACTAATTTGTTATCTGAAATATAAACTATACAAATCTAAATTTTATTAAATTTACATCTCTTCTGATCATTTCTTACATCAAATCTAGACTGAACAAGCCTTAAACAACAAAATGTCAGCCACAAAATCAATTCTTTTCTTAAAAAATATGCATTAAATGAAATCATATGCAGGTCGGCAAATCATAGTAACCTATGGAATCATTAATTAGATATCATTATTAATTAGAAGATACCTATGGAATCATTCACTAATTCTCTCCTTGGTGCCACTGGAATATTCTAGATAGCTTGCTTATCAGATTCATGTCCCCTGATTATCAACCAAACATTATAACATTCTATAATAACAATCTTTAATAGAAAGAATTTAACTTGTGAATTCAGTATTTGGGAAATGCTAAGTGTCTCCAGGGATGGTGATCACTAATTTCGCCAGGGTAATTTGGTTGGTTTTTCTCAAATTCAGTTAAATCAGTGTAGTTATTGTAAAAAATGTCTTGTGACAATTATTTTAACAAATCTGGCATCACTTTGTTATGATAAATTATTCCTACACAACCATATTATGTACACTAATTTATTTATGTTTGTACTTATAAATGTTTATAGTTAGTATATAAAATATTAATCACTTTTTCATTCCTAAAAAAATTCCAATTAAGAACTTTGTTGCACAATAAAAACTATAATTTTCAGAATTTTAACTCTTATAATACAAGATAGAAACACCTTTATCATTATAACTAATCTCTACCTGTTTGGTTTTTACTCATGTATTTATAAAGTGTATTTTTATTTCTAATCTAAATACAACCATTGTTTTCTTTCTTTAATTGAAGTTCTTAATTGGCAACAGAAAAAAAAAATTCCAACCATTTGGGCTTCTTATATATAAAAAAAAATGTCGGTGAACAAATTGGGTAAAGTTGAAGTAATTTTTAGCATTATTTTATGAAAATAGAGCTAATTAATTAATTGCAAGGTTGCAAATTCTTTTAGCAAAGCATGCACATGCCATCCATTGGAAGATACCACACCACCACTAAGCTGTACCATGTATGATTGCTTAGTCATGAAGTCTAGAAAACTAAATTAATTTCTTAAATTAAAATTGCATTTCCATTTGGATTATTTGTGGTGAGTATGCTGTGGATGCATAGGTAGGTGACCACAAAAGACTATTTTTTTTTTTAAATAAGGATTTTCGTTAGCTCTGAAAAAAAATTTCAATTATTTTTTACAGAATTTGAACCTGCATTTTTTCATAGAAAGATGAGACTTATCACTAGTTCACTACTGTGCTAAACCTATAATTCCACAGAAGATTAAATTATTATGTACAATAGTACCAAGCTAATTAAGGATGGAAATTGGTAAAGAATGCATTCATTGGCTACTATTTTTTTTTTGCTTATATTAATTTTAGTATTTTTTTATGAAAATTGAATGTACATTTTTTTTAATATATAGACTTTAGATTATAATTATATTTATCATCATCATTGTCGTAGTTGTTGTCATCATTATCAACATTGTCATAATCATCCTTGCAATATAATTTCGCTAATCCTTCCCTCTAAGTATTGTTGTTGTTGTTGTTGTTGTTGTTGTTATTATTGTTGTTGTTGTTGTTGTTATTATTATTATTATTATTATTATTTATTATTATTTATTATAAAACTAAAACAAGATTTCTTGAATTTTCACCGTTTTCTGAATTAGTAGAAGAAAAATTATTCCTACACCCCACGTTTTACGCTTCTTATCTGCACATCAAAAATATTTATATAAAATAGATAATTTATTTATATTTGAATTTATAAGTATTTATAGATAGTATAGAAAGTGTTTATCAATTTTTCGTTTCTAAATGATTATAGAAAAATTTAAGTTAAAAACTTTAATGTTTAAGTAAAAATATAACTTATATAATTTTCAATTCTAATAATATAAGGTATAAATAATTTTATCATTAGATAAAATACTTTTAGAAAAATATAAATACATCTGCGGTGTATATGAAATATATAGTTAAGTTCTCTTTAGATTAATTTTATCATGAATCAAAATTTATATTATAAATATAAAAAAATCACACTAAAATTAACCATTATAATTTAATAACTATTAAAACTTTGATTCACAACATAACTACTCATAAATTTACTCATATTTTTCGTTTGAATATATCTTTCTAAAATATCAATTTGGCACACTCGACATGAACCTAACTCTCCCCCCCTTTTTGTCGAGTGTATTTGTTTGGACTATAACGCATGTGCAAACTACATATTTTTATTTATATATACTTCTAGTTTGTACTTTGCACACCTTTTGTAGTTTGTCTTTTAATTGTACAAAAGTCAAAATAAAAAGGAAAATGGTCCCTTGGTTTTGGGCTTTTTGGTAATTTGGATGCTTTAATCATGGAGAAGGGGATCTCATATGATATATATATATTTTTCTTTTGCCATTTGTTTTGTTTTTTTTTTTGGTTTTTGAAAGAAATTAATATGATATATATTTTTTTTTCTTTTGCCTTTTGTTTTGTGTTTTTTTTTGTTTTTGAAAGAAATAAATATGGACGGTCTAGCCCTTGTATAGTCGTAATTTATTGATTATATGGGATCTAATATGATATGATGATGCCAAAAAAGATATATATTGCCCCACCTTGGATTTGTTGAATAATGAAATTTGGCAAAGATAATGATGATTTATTGATATTTTTTTTAGAAAGTTTTTTATTTGTATAATAATTTATTTGAATAATTATGAAAATTGTCGTAATTAAGTTGCTCGGGTTTGAGTCAGATCGACCCTTGACCTGTTCCGATCGATTTCGGATAAAATATTTTTGATCTGAATCATATAAAGTAAAAAAAAATAATATCGATCTAACCCAATGAACAATCCATATAAAAATTTATTGTGAAGAGGAAATTAATAAGCAAATTAACAAAATAAATAAAAGTAAATAAAATTATAAAATTACAATAGCTATAAGTATTACTAAAAGAGAGTTGGTACACCGACCTATTCATAGGCAAAGCTAAAAAGAAAGAAAAAGCCTACTCTAATACAAATTATAAACAAGATTATTGTCGTTTGTGTTTGTCACAAATTTTATGCAAAAAAATAATTGTATATTTTGCCAACTTGGCTTTTGTTGGACAGCCACATCAATAACAGTTTATATAAAACGAATTAGGATTGTTGTGATATATATATATATATATATTTTTAAGAAATATGATTTAAATTAAAAATAAAATAAAATTATAGATATGCTACTAATTATTTAGATATGATTGGTATTAAATTTGAGTTCATTTGAAATTTGTTGATTATTCAGCATAAAGTCATTAAAATTCTACCATTAAGAATTTTAAATTATTTGATGGAAGAGTAAGTGTTTTCAAACAAATTTAATACGTGTTGTTAAGATAATTTAAAACACATCTATAATTTTAATTTTTTAATTTAAATAATATTTTTCAAATATTTATATAGTGAGAATTTATTGTATCATAAAAATCACAAATTCATAGTCGAACTTTGAAAATGTAACAGAGTCAAAATCAAATTTTAGTGCTACAACATTTCATATTAAATGGAGATCACTATTAAACGAAAACTACTGAAAATTATAATAAGTGATCATAAACAAACATGACAAAGAACAATAACAATGTTCATGAATTTTCTTTTGAAAAGTCATGGGATAATAATGAAATTTCTTTTTTAACATGTTACAATAACTACTTTGCAATTATACTTTGATGACTTGGATTTGTGTCATTAAAGACCAACATGTTGCATCAAGTATAATATTTTCAAAAGGACCAATGAAATGTAACTAAGATGCTAGCCAATCACTACTTGAAAACAAAAATTTAAAAAAATTAAAAGAAAGAAACAAACAAAAGTTGTTGCCAATTAGGATTCATGGCGGCTAAATCAAGAATTAAAAATAAAGAGAAATTATTTACATATTATTGAAAATATTTATATTAAATAGATAATTTATTTATATTTGAATTTATAAATATTTATAGATAGTATAAAAAATATTTGTCAATTTTTCTTTCTTAGATGATTATAAAAAAATTGAAATAAAAATTTTGTTGTACAAGTATAAATATAATATGTATAATTTTTAATTTTAATAATGTAAGATATAAAATTTTTTATCATTAGATATAAATATTTTTTAAAAGAAATGTAAATATATATAAGATGTAAATAAAAAGTACAGTTAAGAGATGCAGTTATTACTCCTCAAAAAATAAATTTGATAGCTGCACCTTTGGTGTTTTTTGTACTTCAACTTTCTGTTCAATGGTTGTGAACTTGTGATTAGGTGAATTTTAATTACTTTTGACTAAACTAAGAAAAAGAAATGATTAATTAATATAATGTATTTTTTTTATCTCAAGTGGATTGCACGTGTTTTCCGGTCATGATTAAATTACATGATAAACAAACATGCCTTTATTTTCTTTTTTTTTGTTGGTATATTTTGTTGGATATGTAACAACCGAATTTTAATATGCTCAAAAGTTTCAAAGAACCAACCCAAAGTTGAGATGTTTCATCTCATATAATATGAAACTTATAATGACATCAAGTGCAAAATAATGTGGTGCTATAATTAATAAATGCACTCAATTATGACCTTTGAGAAAAAAAATAATTACTATAAATGTTTGTTCAAAGTAATTGTAAAATTATGTTCCACTCATATCATAATTTGTAGCACTGTCCTGAAATGTATTTTCTATATATTGTATGATAGTATGATACCAAAATGTTGGCATCAACTTTTTTAGAACCTTGAATTGTGACACATAAAATTTTGCTTGCTTAGTAACATTAATTATGAAAATAGGAATTCACAAATGATATTATTTTTTAAAAAATTCACGTCAAAACAAAAATTTTTTGAATCAGAAATATTTTTTCAAATGAAAAATCTTTGAAATATTTTTTGCATCACAAAAATAAAAACCATTGGATCTAGATTAGACGCACGGGAGTCGCTAAAATATGTCTAAATTTCATCAACACCACTAGAAACTGAATAAATTTCGCAGAAAAACTACTAGTAGCATTGACTTATGAAGAACCGCAGATTTAGTATAGTGGTGTTAGATTTCGTTTCTTTATGAAGAGATGTAGATTCAAATCCTATAAAAAATATTTTAAAAAAAATATTAAACTAGCTCTTATTTCATAAAAAAAAATTGTTGACTTATAAAAACAATACCTTAATGGTGAGTCCACTATTAATTCATTTATTTACAGAACTTCAATTTCTCTAGTAGCCCAACTTTCTCAATTTTTGCTAAAATTGATCCTATTTGATCAAAGGGAATGACAAATTGGTTATGGGCATGTTCACTGAAGCCCATTGCAATCAAGATTAGATAAATTTAAACTTGCTCAAATAGGATAATAATAATAATGATGATGATGATGATGATGATGATGATGATGATAGTAATGATAGTAATAATAATAATAATAATAATAATAATAATAATAATAATAATAATAATAATAATAATAATAATAATAATAATAATAATAATAATAATAATAATAATAGTAGTAGTAGTAGTAGGCCTAATTAGTAGACTTTTCTGGGTTGCGTTGTAAAAATCAATGGCACATGAAAATTCTTCTAGACTATAAACGGGTCCATTACAGCATGAATCACCATAAAAATTATAAAGGCGTAATAATTAACACTATAGATCCAAAAATAAAAATACTTTCAAGATGACCAAAAAGGAAACTCTTTTTTTTTTTTCTAAAAAAAGGTTAATTTTGCGGATCAGAATTTATATTATAGATAAAAAAATTATATTGAAATTAAAATTAATGGTTGTGATTTATTAACTACTAAAAATTTTGATTCATATCAAAACTGTTTCAAAACGAAAATTTCTGTAAATTCCTGAAATTTTTTTAAAAATAAATTTGGTGAAAACTTTGGAAATACTAGAAGATGCCAAACTTGTTAATAACATAGAAAATAAAGATAAATTATTCTTGCGTCTCACATTTTACACCCCTTATTTATATACAAAAAATATCTATACTAAATAAATAATTTATTTACATCTGAATTTGTAAAAATTTATAATTAATATAGAAAATATTTATCATTTTTTCTTCCCTAGATGATTATAGAAAAAATGATATTAAAAATTTTGTTGCACAAGTATAATACAAAATATAACCACTTTTATCATTAAATATAAATATTTTATGAAAAAAATATAAATACATCTAAAGTGTAAATAAGAGGTACAATTAATGAGTGCAATTATCACTTCTTTACTTTTTTTATTATTAATTTATTATCATTACCGATGCTATTAACACTACGGATGGGTGAGACTCCTCATTACATTTCACATAAGATTATAAAACCAAACACCTCATTAAAAATAAAGTACTGAACTTTATTAAAATTCAACTCAATTTTAAAATTTGACATATGCAATTGAACGAATTAAGTTTCAACGACATGCATGATATTGCTACGAACACATGCAACATCTACAGATCTGAACTAATTTCAGTGCCTACATTTGTATATATTATTTGCGATGTACCGCTAATTAGTAACTAGGAAAATTAAGATGTTATTGATGATGACAATATATTACATAAACAAATCATAAGGCCGTTCTTCACTTTTTTAGGAATTGAAAATGAGTGCTTTGAAAATCGGAAAGCCTTTTCTACAAGTTCACAGCTCTAATCTATGTAGTCTGGTGGACTTCACATTTGGGTCTGGTCCATTTCCTTGTATTGTAGAACGTAAACAGAAAATAGCGAAGTGGGTCCTGATGGCAGTGACGTTGATGTTGCAGGATCAGGTCTATCCGTTCGTTTTGTAAAACAAGGAAGCGTCGCGCTCCGGAATTCGGAAAACACGATCCCTAATTAGTCCCACGACCAGCAATTTGAAGATATTTCCGTCCTTTTATATATCGCTCGAGGTTACCTGATCGTCTCTTCGGAGACATCCGATAAAATTGGAACGATACAGAGAAGATTAGCATGGCCCCTGCGCAAGGATGACACGCACAAATCGAGAAATGGTCCAAATTTTTTTTTATATATCGCTCACTTATTAACGAGATCGATTTTCTCAGTTTTTTTTTCCGTAGAAGTTATAACCTTATATTTGCAGATTTCGGACCAGTAGGACCCTCACTACTCGATTCATTTGCTATTGAAGAGACCTTTTAGATTCAATTTTGTTCCAATGTGTTTTAGAAAATTTCGTCGCTACACCGATTTCAATTTCAAAGTTGTCTTTTGTCAGATTTTTTCGTTGGTTCATGTAGAGACCCAACATTTGTTCACTAATCCAAGAACTCCCAATTCAAAGTTGCGCTTTGTAAGAGATTATGGTTGTTTCATCACCTCATCTTATTGATGTATGAAAAATTCCAACCATATCTACATCTTAATACCAATCATACATTTAGAAAAGGTTGTCTACGAATCCAATTGTACCCAATCATGAGATGCATTGAAAGTGTGGTCGAGAGAGAGCATATAGAGCATATTCCACATGCCAACTCAAGTTGTACAATTGTCCATGAATTGCATCTGAAAAAGCTGCAATTCCTCACTTGGGTGAGTCTCCTCCTCAGCCTTTTTCTCAAATGCATTAATTAACAATTATTATTTTATCCATTTTTTTTCCTGCTTGTCTCACTTCACTGGTAATGAACTGGTGATATATATACTTGTCCAAATACCATTTTCTTGCTAGTGATGTGTGCCCATATTTTGTTAGATTAAAAAGCATAACCCAAAATGATTTAGGATCAATGAATATTAAATTGGATATATAAAACTGAAATAGATGAACAGTTTGATGATACAGGATGGGTTTTTTTTAGGTTTTTATCAAGTCTGTTGCTATAAAAACTTGATTTTTTTAATGAAGAAGATGGCCAATTAGCTACCTATTTATAAGAAAGGTGAAAAATTAGACTGAAATGTTGGTCATTGCATATAGTCCTCATACAGCCTTGACAGTAGCAGTACTGAAATGGGTGTTACTTGCAGCCTATTAATTCAGAGAGCATGGATGTAGAAACATAGTTACATGCGGATCCAAATCCAGAACCCGTTCTAACTCCAGGTTGAAATTTGCAGAAAAATCAGCAATGAATGGCCCAGATTAACCTTTGAGGTAGCATGATCTTTGCCAGATCATTGCTCACCATTTTTGCTGCTATGGTGCCTCTAGTGACAGTGGATTCTCCTGCCGATGAGTGGGTCACGTGCATGAGTTTCAATTGGATCTTAGTTCAGTTCTTGTTCGGATGTGCTGTCATTGGATTGATTTTTTGTGTTCCCCGTTATGTCCCGGCTATAGTTGCTGAAATTGTCATTATTGCATCTTACATGCCGTTTATTTTTATTTTCTTGACAAATCCTTTATAAGAGATATATGATACATTGGTATTCATCTACGGCTTGCTTCTGATTCCTGGTAGCTGCATAATCGCTAGCAAGAGGAATCTTGATAAAATCAGATTCTACACTGATTTGTCTGCTTTGGTCTGGCTGCTCTGTGCATGCCTCGGCGCTGGTGCTATCGTCTTATCATATGTCTATAAGTATAAATGTCAAGGGATTGCTAACATTAATTAAGATGGGAATTTTGAAGTTCAAAGAGTGCCTTCAATTCAAGTTATCAAGCTTGTTTGATTTGTAGGTTTCTTTGGGTAAATATTAACTTTTTTTTTATTACTTATTTATTTCTGATAATAATCTATAAACAAACCAAGTTACTATCATTTGTAGTTTCTCTTTTTCAAATTCAGATATGAAAAAGAGAACTACAAGTTAGCTCTAGTTTTGTCCCATTTAGTTACAGAATTTTCAATTTGATTTGTTCATTCAGTGATAATCTGAAATCTTTTGTAATTTGAAATTGTTGATTTAGTTAGCTCAAATCAGTAGACATATAAAATAATTTTCTTCACGGTAAAGGCCTAGAAAAAGAAATCCATATAATTTAAAACCATCAAGGATGGTGAATTTTTTAGACTCAACGGCTGAGCTACAACACTGATCTTTCTGTTCTCTCCGTTGGAGAACTACTGATCCAATCAATCGTGAAACCGGTCGTCTGGTTTTCGTTTTCTTTTCTACACTGTCTAATATAATTCACATGATGTGTAGTCGTCTGATTTTCTTAGAAGGCATGTACACAATATCAGCACACTGCTGCCATCACTTTCAGTTTTCAAGGTAGCGAATGCGGAATCTGACTTCTCACTCATTTGGCAACTCTCTAAGGTCCATTTAATTTCTGTATCAAGAGTTCTTTCCAAGCCTGAATCAAATGACAGTGAAAAGATATGGGACCTATATATATTTTGTGATTGAAATTGTGCGTAATTTGTGATTATGCGGAAGCAGAGCAGATGAGTCGAGACATTCATGCCGCGTACCGCAACAAATTTAAGCCAAATAATTAATATGGGTTTGGATATACTGCTGTAACTGTTGCTGGCACTTTGGTGGCTATTTGGGAAAAATTCATGTACGTAAGTAATACCAGGATGAATTTATATTAAATGAATTATATCTGTATACTATATTGGTAACTAGATATTCCTATTTCCTAGGTTTAGTATTAACTTGAAGTAAATTTCTGAAAAAAAAAAAGATTTTGGTCTATATCAAAAAGAAAAAAAAAATTCCAGTCGTAAGATTCAAGAGTATATATGTATTAATTTTCTTCATAATAATATATGCAGATGATTTGGGTAATTTAAATATAAACTTGTTATAAACATATATTATGTTTAATAAAATCACTGCGAGTCATAGCTTACTAAAATAAGTTGATGAATTATAAATTTATAATTCTTAGTGTTAGTGAATAGTGAATGTGTCATTATTTAGGCCCAACACAAAAAAACCCAACCAAATTACTAATTTCTTGATAGTGGGCCTGAAATTAACTTTTACCTCAAATAACACCTTGGGAATATTTGGAAATATATTAATTATGGCTTTGTCAAAACAGAAATCACAATATAATGGAAAGCAGTAATAAGGATATAATACTGCCTTAAGTAATGTTCTTTAATTTTTTTTACTAAATTTGTGATTTTTTTTAACTCTCTATCTTTTTTCAGTGACATATTTTGGTCGGCAATCACCAATTAACATTCAAATAAAAAAAAAAATACTCCCTCAAGTAAGTTACCATGAAAAAAAAAGGATTAAAGAACAGTAAGTAAATAAACGTTCATTTAGTATGAAATAAATAAAGAAAAAAGTTTGGGAGATACTATTATTGTTACGTTATCGATACCGATTTTATTATTCATGTTAACGACTTTATTATGCAACTTATTTTATATAATATTTTATTATTCAACTCAAATACCACTAATCTGAATAATAACTCACTTAAATTGAATAATAAAAATATCATAGAAATAAGTTGCATAATAAAATCGCTAACATAAATAATAACTCGTTTAATCTGAATAATAAAGTCGGTATCGACGACAATATTATTAATGACAGTACATGTATATCATCTCCTATAAATAAATACATAAATAAATTGTACAATGTATATACTTAAACTTGTACTACAATACTACTTCCATCTTTTGGAGACTATATATACCATGTATTCACCACAACCACTGTATTTAGTGGTGTACAGTTGGTTTGACAAACTAGATATAATAAAATAACTATATGACTTGTCTGATTTTGTGAGAATGACTTCACCATGTCTTTATCTTAGGTTAAACATTTTATTTTTCCAAGTCTTGGAGTGCATTAATTTTCAAAACTTTCAAGCATCTTCCTCCATATATTCTCTTAAAATTTATCAATCAATATCAAAGAGATGGCTTAGCATGTCTTTGACTTACTATTGTAACTCTTGACTAAATTATAAAGGGGAAGGGAAGGGAGGGATTACTTGACAATGATTATTTTTAATAATTTTGACTATAATTTTTTAATAAATTTAAAAAAAATTTAAAAAAAAGAAAAAGTTATAGATATATTCTTTAACTTATAGATTGATTGTGTGTCAAATTTCATATAATTTAAATAACATTTGATATTTCATCAATGGTTATTAAATTTGGAGCGTTATGAATTACGTAAATTTTAATGACTTTTGATAGATTACTAAATGGTCTTTAAATTGTATGAAATTTAAAACACAGTTGATATATAAGTTTGTGAGTGTACCTATAATATTTTTTAATTTAAAATTTTTTAAGCTTTTAATAGATATTGAGCCTTATCTTTACCTACAAAATAAAAACAAAAAGAAAATGGAAGGGATTCCTTGACAATTATTATCTTGATGATCAATTTTTAAATAATTTTTAAAAATTCTCAAAAATAGAAAAAAATTGGCAAATGTATTTTTTTTAACTTATAGATTGATTATGTTTCAAATTTCATATAATTTAAAAATCATTTGATATTATATTAAAGACCGTAAAATCTGGACCATAGTAAATATCATATAATTTTAACGATTTTTAATGGAATATCAAATAATACTTAAATTATATGAAATTTAAAATACAATCGATCTATAAATTAAATAATACATTTATAAACTCTTTTCTAATTTTAAATTTTTTTTAAAATTATTTAAAAAATATTATTAAAATTGTCACTATAACAGGAGGAGAAGAGAAACAAAAAGAGGAGACCTTTTTGTATTTATTCGGCAGTCAGAACTACTGATGTGACCTACAATATGTACTGGTACTATGAGCGGTGTTAAAATTAAGAAGCTTAAATGCATTTCTAACCCCATCGTTGTCTATCTTGATCTCACAAACACCTTTTTCCGAGAAAAAAGGTGGTTACTTTCTTGTCGAAGTCTAATACTCTTTGGATTTCTTTGGGTTGGAATTTGAGAGAGAGAGAAGAAAAATAAATTATCTTTCGGACTCGTAACTGTAATACAACTGTGATGTAATGCATGCTCTGTTTCTAACGAGAACTACAATACAAGGAATGAGACAAGTTCTAAGATTGGATTGGATTGGATTGGATTGCAAACTGTAGTTGTCGATCGGAAAGATCGAGAAGAAAACGCAAACAGTTGGTGTATTTTGTTTTGTTTTGTTTTGTTTTATTTTATGGGAGAGTGATAATTATATTTTTTTATTTTTATTTTAAATATATTTATGTATTTTTTAAAATATTTATATTTAATGAGAAAGATATTTATATATTATATTATTAGAATTAAAAATTATAGAAATTATATTTATATTTGTATAATAAAATTTTTAACTCAATTTTTTTATAATTATTTAGAAAAATGACAAACACTTTTTACACTGACTATAAATATTTACAAATTTAGATATAAATAAATTATTAATATAATATAAATATTTTTGATGTACAAATAAAAAATATAAAATAACAAATATAACAATAATTTCTCTATTTTATAATTTGAACTTTTTTCTTTCAAAAAAGAACGGTTTAAGAATAGAAAGCACATCACTTAATTGCTGACATGGAGGGAATCTCACACTCTCCAGTTGGATTTAGACTGGAGATATCAAGGACAGTAAATTTTGTTTGGTTTTACATCAAATCCTTTCCAACTTTGCTTTTGTGAATTTTTACATCACTAGTGGATGCTGCTTTCATATATCAAATGATACTTTTGCAAAAGTTACTTTAATTTTTAATTTTTTGGTATATGTATTTGATGAGTCTCAAAATTTATGCAATGAGTTCTAAAAAATGATATCAGAATAAATGGAGATGTAATAGCAACAAATTAATTTAATGATATTGCTAACCGTAAAAATAATTTATAATTTCAAATTTGATCTGTATTATATTTATATCAAGTATAGAAAATGATAAAATTTTGTGGAATTTTCACTAGTTATTAAATTGCTTGAACTTCAATTAATAATGTTTGATGAAAATATTAAAAAAACACTTAAATTGCATGAAGTTAATACAAAAACCAAACTATAAGACCAAATAAATATTTATAAAGTTCTTTTATTTTTCTTAAATTGATTTAAAATTTTATTGTCAAAATTGTAGAAATTATAAGATTTTGACAAGTTTTTTTTTAATTTTTCTTAAATTAATTTAAAATGTCAAAATTTAAAAATCTATTGTCAAATTTATGGATAGAAAAATATAAAATATCTCACAGTCAATGTTTGTATAGTATCTACATTCATTGACAAAAGGCTCCCTTATAAAATTAAATTTGAACCTTCTAATTAATTAATATGGTGATTTGGCAATGACAATTAGTCAACCAAATTTTTACTAGCCAGGTGGTATTTAGCTAGTAATGCCAAATAATAACCACCAACCTAATTAGAATTTCATTCCTTAATAATTTTCAAATGCTAGTCAGAGACAATATAATTTATGAACTTTTATAGAATTTAAAGCTCTTTTTTGGACTATATATAAACTCCGTATACAATAAGTTGGTGATGAAATTAACTTAGCAGCCGCTTCTAAGAATTTCATAAAAAATGGTGATGATGAAATGTTAAAGATTTCTAATATGCTGACAAAATTTGCCTTTGAATTTACTACGCAGATAAGTTTTGTGTTGTTACTTAATTGAGTTTTAAATTTATGTTCTGATGTCAAGTTATATATGTAGCTTTCATGGTCAAAATATAATGTGTTCAGCATTTACCATTGCAACTACATGCGTAAACGAATTTGCTAATTTTTTTTGTCTATTCAATTATCTAATTTTAGTTATGTAAGTAAGTATTTATTTCAGAAAAGTTAAGTCAATAGTAATGTTTTAAATATGTAACATGTTGTGATGTGACTATGTGATTTGAGTATATGAGGTGATGTAATAAAGATATTTTTTCATGTGATGTAATATAATATATAAGAAATTATGAAAAAAAAAGAAAAATAATTTAGTCATAATGTGACTTGTCATCATATGCCGGTCATTCATAATGTGTTAAAACATGTTGTGATAGTCAAATTTAATTCTATTTTGCAGAATTTTAATTTGTTCGTTGAAGATAATTGAAAAAAATGTCAAAAAATGCAACAATGTTCTAAAATGAAGAACATATATTGGAAAGTTTTTTTGTCGCGATAAAGAAATATTGAATTTTGTTGTCCAAAATTTGATTTGTTGATTGAACATAATTTTTAAACTGTGAAAACTTTTTTTTATTTTAATATAAGGAAAATTGTTGGAATCTTTTTTGTCATATTTTACTTCATAAAAAATATATAACTTTTTTATGAGTCGCAATAGAATTGAATTTTGGTATTATGTGATAAAATGTACGTAAATTTGAAAAATATGAATAAATCTCTATTCATGAAATTTCTTGATGATATATTCTGTCACATTTGTGATGTTATTGTATATTTATATAACTTTTCATGACATATCATGTGTTATTTCGTGTCATGTCACATGACATATATTATGATATGTTAAAGCTGCTTTACATAACATATCATATTATGTTAGTTTTTATCAAAAATATGTTAATTTCTATCAAAAGAGAATAAATCACGTGAAATACATGCTCCATCATATGACAATATGAAATACATCATGTGATGGACACACAAAGATTTACATACGTATCATTTCGTAATACATCTCTGCACATCATGTCATTTTTCATTTTCCAGTAAATATGATCAAATCTTTGTTATTGATTCTTCTTAAGAAATATTTATTTCAATTCCAACAACAACTTTGTGCAAATGTTTTGGAGTCATTTGATCAATATTTCCATGAGCAATCTCTTCTAACTTCTTTTTCTTCCAATAGGATGTAAGGAATTTTAACCCTTTTCCTTGACAAATGAATTATAATTGAAGAATTTGAGTCCATATTTTAGTTCTTTGTGGTGCTATTTCGGTGGAAATGGTAGGTTGAAGATTAAAATAGATTATTTTACATGCTTTGATGACAAATCAAATGCTTTCGGTCATAACACATAAAGGATAAAGGATGAAGGATGTGCATGTACCTAAGATTTAAAGCCAAATCCTCAAATCAAAAGCGTTTGATGAATTCAGTATTCACTCACAAAATGGTGCTCATTTGTAGTTAGGAAAAGTGTTCATCTTTTCTTATTTTATATTTTATATTTTATATATTATATATATTTTTTGTTTTCTAATTAAGTCCAAATTCTCAAGCTGTTGTATTGGATGGCATTTCCTAATTCCTACCAATTGCAATTAAAAAGAAATCTCTACATCCTAGGCACGTATCTTGATGGGGTTTTCTCTGTTGCGGGTCATCAAATGTCGTGTTGATATGACCCGCTACACGCTCATTGTGAGCTCACCATGCCATATTACATACAGATCATCAGAAAAGGTGGTACTTTTTGGTCACTCGTGTAAATTGAAGTTGTGAAGGCATGATCCAAGTGAAGCATTTGCATAGCCACTTTGATACAAGATTCCAAGTTTTAAATTATGTTGGTAACTTTTTAGCTTTAGTTTATTAGTATTTTCATGAGCAAGGCACAATTCACAAAAGGAAAAAAAATAGCTTGAAGCATTGAAATGTAAATTAGATTTTGATCACGTATAATTTAATATGTATTTAAGTTTGTTAGAAATTTACTAAATCGAAACAATTGAAAAATTGACCATAACAAGAGTGTTCTGATAAATCTAGGTCCCATAACCATTTTTTCATAAAAAAAAAACTCAACCATTTTTCATAAAAAGAAAAAAACACTCCTACTGAGTATGATTTTTTTTAAAAGAAGTTCCATGTAAACTTTTTTATTTCTTTAAATATTTGCTCTTACTATAAAAAAAAATCCCATTGTTTTAAGAAACCCATTTGTTTTCATTTATCATAAATATTCCTCACAATTCCTACTGAGCTAATGAAGTTACACATGAAAATTTTCCTTTGAAAATATATTGATAGGAAAATGTTTGAGAGATACCATTGTTGATACCGTTATACATACCGACTTTATTATTCATATAAAATAAATTATTATTCATATTAACAACTTTATTATGTAATTTATTTTGTATAGTACTTTATTATTTAACTCAAGTACCACTATTCTGAATAATAACTCACTTAAGTTGAATAATAAAAATATTATAAAAATAAATTATATAATAAAATCGCTAACATAAATAATAACTCATTTAATCTGAATAATAAACTCGACATTGACAACGATATCAATAATATATTGATATCATGGAGACTAGTCTGTTGTAATGTAGGTCCAATACAAATTTAAGCCAACCAAATTACTGATGACTTTTTGGTCTGAAACTCGAATAAATTTTTTTCATAAATATTTAAAATTGAGTGGCTGTGATTCTTAAAAAAATGATTAGTGTTTTTTATAATTGGTGAGAGTGAGATGCCTATACCTTAAACAATACCTTGGGAATAGTTTACTGTGATAAAGAAAGCTCATTGAAGAATATTAAATAAGGAACTTGTCCCACAGAAATCACAAAGGAAATTGATACAATACTTCCTTAAGTAATAAGCAATTATGAAGGAAATAAGAACAATGAGTAAAGAATAATCAATTAAAAAGAGAGAAGAAGTAAAGAACAGTTGATTTTATTATGAAACAATCTCTTAAACTTTACAACTCTTTTTACATACAACCGTTACATGACTGTAATATACATTGATCGGTTTGAAATATTACTAATATGCAGTGATTGAAATAATGGAAAACCTCTCCTCACAATGGCACAAATTGACCAATCTTCACCGGAGAAATCCAAATTTCATCAAAAAGGAAAGCCTTGAAATATCACATCAGAAAATGCTTCCATGAATCTGTATATTTACCAGTACAGAGAACAACTTGTTTAAGAGGTTTCCTCATGCTGAGATAAAGTTCTTCATGCACAATCAAAAGTTCTTTCGAGGGTACGCCGGCGAGAAGAGCAATCGAACTCATATTTCCAAGCTTTTGGAAATCGAAGAATCATAATCTTTGATATCTGAACTGGATGATCTGAAATGAGCAAGCATCTTGCTGAACTTTGGTTTTTTCTTTGTAATGGCAATCGAGATATCATTTGGAAACAGATCCCGCAAAACAAATGCATGAATGATTGTGTACACCAGGAGGGTTGATACGGTAAAGGTCGAGATAGCAGAAAGGCAAATCGACAGGGATCGAGTAACTATATTGGTGACAGCCATTGTGTATTTTATCGTAGCAATTGATGCTCCTGTCATAGGAAATGTGTAAGCCCACCATGCAAGTGAGAACCTATAATTTAAGAGAGGTAATTAAACGTTAGAAAAAGAACTTTCAAAATTTGTGCTAAGATTATTTAAAAAGAAAGAATGATTAATAATTAGCTACCTGAATCCTCTGAAGAAATTAACTCTGACTGCCTGTTGAAACAAATCAAGAAAAAAAACAAAGTAGCATTAGTATAGATCCAAAGATGTTTACTTCTAATTAATTACTGATAAATCAGGAATAATAACAAATTTCAAGAACTTACCAGTGACATATAAAGAAACAAGGCAATGAAAAAAGGGATTTTGGCACCATAATCAAAATGTCCTTCAATCTTGGCCCAAGCCATGCAAGCAACACTCGGTGCAGCAACAAAGAGGAAAAACACTGGATGCAATTCTTTCGGAAGAGCCGCATTGGTCGGAAGTCTCTGATACAAAGTGACGAATAGCACAATGTAGTGAGCCAAGCCGATGGCGAAGAAGAAAATGGGTCCCTCTTTAAGGCCCATGTTGGCTCCTAGTAAGGCGCCGACAAAGTTGCCGACAATTGACAAGTGGTTTGATGGGTTGGCAACTTTGGAGAGCCTACGTTGGCCGCCCGACATCCATTGGCCGTAGATTTTTAACTCAAGCAAAAATATCGGGGACATTAAAATGTACCTGATATTATTAAACAAAGAAAAGTTCAGAATATTAATATCATGACATTTCTTTGAAATATTTCCCTTGAATAAAAGAAAAATTTACATACATACCATATAAATGGCCGCAGATTCACCGCAATCGAAGGGGGGACACCAAGCGCCAAAAACAAACATGCAATCCATGGAGCAAAGAAGAAGTTCACTCTCACCGGGTGGTAGTATTCCCTCTTGACGGCTTCAAAATAGAACACAATTTTCAACAGGTACACGAACGACACGAGCACCATCAGCGCCAGCGAGGCCCACCATAAGATCAGATTCGTCATCGGGCCGATGTGGAGGAAGCTCATAACAGGTGATGTGTTGAGTGTCTTCCATAGGATTGCTTGGCTGCTGACACCTAGGCACATACCGAAAGCGTTTATTGGAAACCGCAGAAGAAACGGCCATTTTTCATCCTCTGGCAGAACAGACACCTCTGTAGCCTGAAATATTTTTTTATGATTAAACAGCGTGTCTCAGAAAATTTCTGTGACTATGACTTAATTTCTCTTGGGTGGCTAAATCTTTTTTTATTCATAAATTTTCAAGAGTTTCAAGCATTTTTCTGGTTGAAGTTCTCTTAAAAATGCATTAATTAGTGAACAGAGATTGCTAAGCATGTCTTTGTCCAA
Source organism: x Bolboschoenoplectus mariqueter (assembly GCA_037678475.1). NCBI lineage: Eukaryota > Viridiplantae > Streptophyta > Magnoliopsida > Poales > Cyperaceae > x Bolboschoenoplectus > x Bolboschoenoplectus mariqueter. The sequence continues at coordinate 894,648 of CM075281.1, forward strand.
CTGTTGTATCTTTTGACAAAATTACAGAAGCATCCAACTAGATAGATTATCAGTAATATTATCTAAATAACCACAGAGAACTCAAAAAGAAATCTAATACTGCAAGTTCTGAATATTGATCAGGCACCGATTCACCGTATATTTAATTAGCAAAAGGAGAATGATTGACTACTAATTAAATTGTGTATCATACCCTCAAAGTATCCAATTCAGGACCTTCAAGCGCATCAAAGTACCGATCGACACCAGGAGCCTCCTGGATTTCTGGTCTCTTTATCCCGCCGGCCTCCAAATCCTCCTCTTGAGTGGGCTTCCCTCTCAAATTAGAGAGTTGCCTCTCGAGTTTACCCGACCAAGTCTTGAACGGGTCGAACCGGCTATCTCTTATAGTATCACTACATACCAACTTTCTCTCTGTTCCCTCCACTACAAGGATTGGTTGTGAGCGGAACTGTTTTTGCATGGCAAGTTGTGGGTTTGGGTTCCCGGTATTGCTTTGGTTGGTGTTGTCGCATTTTTCAGATGGATATACCAGATTCATCTGTGATATGTGAAGCCCAGAAGGAGACGACGGTAGGCTTAGAGAGAAGGAGGATAGTGATGAAGTCATACGTGGTATACTTATCACTACATCTTGTCCATCATCAAGCTTCGTGCTCTCGGAGCTTGATATTGATTCCTTTTGTGATTCCTAATGAAAAGGAAATAGAAAAGTTCAATAACAATAATCAAGAAACAAAATAGGAATGTGAAGTTTGCCAATCGAGTTGACATGAAACTCGTATAATTTGATAGTTGTGACATGTTTTGTTGTGGCTTGTTTCTACCATCAAGACAGAGTACTAGTTGCATTTGTATACTCCAAAGAGGTTTAAGTTTCAAAGTTTAGTACAAGCACCATTTAACCTTTCATTAATTTAATTGAGTTGCTATGGAAAGAAATTTGCATGCATGGATTATTACATGCAACTCTATATAGATTGAAGGATGGATGGATTATGAGGAAGGGAAGATGAAAACAAGAGAAGGCTTGAAAAGATTGGTGAATCAGAGAACAATTTAACAAAATGAGAAACCAAATAGGCTTCTTACTTTGTCATCAGAAGTACCATTTCCTAAAAGATTGAGATCATTTCCGTTTTCACAATCGACACAATCGAAACCCTCGATACTCTCAAACGAAGATTGCTTCAAAACAGAGGGGATCTCTGTTTGTTGCAACTCGCTTCTCTCCATCTCAGTTGTATAAAAAGAAATCACTTGCAAATTTAATTTCACTCCAGACTAGCTAACAGTTGTAATAATATAATGTGATAGGTTGAGCTGCACCCCCCTCCTTTATATAGAGGATTCAAGTTTTAAAAGTACAACTGTATAATGATTAAAATAATATATACATAAAGTGTGAAAAAGAAAAGGGAACAAAGGAAGAAGATGGGGTTCCTTGAATTGAGAAAGAAACTAAAACGGGACACTTTTTTTGTATTCTGATGTGACGTAAAACATGCACCGGTACTGGCACTAATACTAAGGCCAGTATGATGAAAAATTAATCAATAAGCTTAATTAAATGAATGAATTAATTAATTTCTAAACCATCACAAACTACATATTTAGTACAATAATGGTGGATTTCATATCTTTACGAAGAGATAAAAATTCATGTCTTACAAGAGACATTTAAAAAAAATAAATACAAAAATTAACAGAGTCTTTATATCAAAAAAAAAAAAAAATTCTAAACCATCACTATCAGTATTACAACTATATTCTGAAAAAAAGGAGGCAGCTTTCCTAGCAAAGTCCAATACTTCTTTCCTAAATTTTGGAGCAGAAATTAATAAGAAAAGAAAAAAATATCTTTTGAACCATGACTGGAATCAAGCTGTAACACTCATTTTTTTAAAAGAAAGCTCCTGAGCAAAGGTGATGTTTTAGTTTTCGTACCGAATTGGGATAGTTATTTTAGTAGATTGGATTAAAAACGGGAGGTTTGTTTTTGTTTTGTTTTTTTTGTTTTTTGTGTAGCAAACAGAAACAGGAATTGTTGTGTTGTAAGAAATTATGAGAGGAAACAAATTAAATACACATTTCGATATTTAAATTTTGTCAATTTTGGTTGGTAGTCAGAATTTTACAAAAGAAAAATGTTTGGGAGATACCGTCATTGATACCGCAATTGATACCGACTTTATTATTCATGTAAAATGAGTTATTATTATATTAACAATTTTATTATGTAATTTATTTACAATAATATTTATGATTCAATTCAAATATCACTGATATGAATAATAACGCACTTAAGTTGAATAATAAAAGTATTATACAAAAAATCTACATAATAAAATTATTAATATGAATAATAAAATCAGTATCGATTATGATATCGATAACGGTATCTATATATCAACTCTGTTTAGAAAATATATATTTTGATAAAATAAATACAAAGAACCTAACTTTTTATTGTGTAGTTCACCTACAATGTCATTGCTCCATACATCAATTAAACATTTAAAATATACTGTTTCATTATTGAAAACATTAAACCAAGATTTCCTCTAATTATTCGTCACGTCAAAACGTACATAAAAAAATGAAAAAAAATTCTAGTAGAATAATGTGGCAAACATCACAAACACGTTGCTTCTGTGCAAATTTTTGTTCATACATTTTCATATTAATATATTTGACGCGTTGATCACCATTAATTGGCCAGTGGCTGCTAGCTGTTAGCTTGCTAACTACTATCAGTCTCTGATTTGTGGGGCCATGATGTTGTTGACCAGTAATATATTGTAACATGTTTGAAATTTCCTTTATGATGTCAATTGTGGGGTCTTTAATTCGGTTGCCCGTTGCCTCAATTTTGGACTCCTCATGTTTAATTTAAGTACAAAAATAGTCAAAATTTGATGCCATGGAATGAGAAATGTATCATGCATGTATGTTTACAATATTAATTTATTAATATTAATAAGAGCATTAATTGAATTAGACATTAATAAAATGGTTGGATTCATCCAGGGTTGGTGTAAAAATTGTAACAAGTACCGTTTTGTCAAAGTCAAAAATGAAAAAAATCTTACCTCCTATAATATTCAATTAATGTGCCCACCTAAACTCTCAAAAATACAATAAGAAATGAATAATGTCAACATTTTATCATCATCATATGTAGTAAATAGCAGCTAGCTACATTATGGACTCCATTGCATGCACCACATTTTTATTAATTATTTATTACAATGAGATGAGAGATATATTCAGATTTTTCAAAGCACCTTTCATGATATTTATATATTAATTTTTGGAAGTACAATATTTTGCAAGGAGGATATGATTTTAATTTAGTTGGATGTATTTATTAGTATTTTCTCTAATTTGAATAAAAAATAGTTGGTATCTGGCCTTCTATTAGAAAACTTTTTTTTTTTATAAAAGCATTCAAATGGAATATCAGTTTTTTTTTTTTACTTTTTGAAAACAAATGTATACAAAATAAGTCAGACTTCTATTAGAAAACAAATTAATAAACAGATGAAATTAATGCACATACACCTTTCTTCGTTATGAAAGCTATATATGTCAAACATCTGACATAATCAGATCTGGATTCCAATTTGATCAGAACTATCTTTTTCACAAAGTCAAAACTAATTTAAATCAGACTTCGATTTGTTCGGTCAAATTTGTTCCTTAATTTTTTTTTTTGAAAAAAATTAAATTGATTCGAGTCGGATTTAATATGACCTGACTTAAAGATGATATAATATCTCAGATGATATTAAAATGAATGATCTAAAATTTGATCCGATACGATTTAAACTTGATTCGTCGCATTTGATTACCATCTATATATTAGTAATACCTACCAAACCTGAAGAACCCTTCAATTTGACTCGACTTGAAATCGAATTTGAATTTGAACCAATCGAATAATTTCAAAATACCAAACTGACACGAACTCGATCCAAATTGATCCTAAATTCAAAAATGATCCATAATCAAACTGATTCAAACACAATCAATCTGATTGCCACCACTAAATATAGTTTACCTACTGAAAATCACTACATGTAAACGAACACAAATTTTGTAAATATTTTGCATTTTGTTATACACTATACTTTTTTTTTTTCCTTTGATACAATATTGATTCTGATATTTATTTATGTTTGGATATTTCTTGTGAAAAATGAATATATATTTTTTCTCATAGATGAGACACCATAGTTATCATTTGTATGTCTATGGTTTGTATACTCAATAGTATATGATATGACTATACATAAAATAGTTCTTTTTTTAAAAATTTAAGTAGCTATAAAAAGGAAAGAAATAATGTGCTGAGAGCCCATTAAATATGACCTATTTAATTGCTATTTCTATATAAAGTAGATGATTTTCTAAATAATAACTAGCTGCTTAATTACTTAATTTTCATGTACTTCAAAATCATATTTATTATTTTTACTCCCCAATCCGCATGACATGCATGGAATATTGAGAGGATTTCCATGCTTCCTAATTATCAATTAATACTAATTGTTACATACAAGACAAGGTCTCAGAGATCAACAGAGATTCAATCTTAATTTCATTCTCATTTAATAATTTTCCAGTAGTTTATACAGACCTGGTTATGATATCATGGAAATTAATAAACTAAATCATTAAAGCTTAATTAATTAACTAGCCAGTTGGCAATTAATAGTGTTAATTTAATTATAGACCATCAACCTAGTTACAATTCCCAGTACTTTTTAATTGATAAGTTCAAATCAGAGATAAGTTTAATGAATAAATTAATTAGAACTGAAAGCTCATAGTTTGGACCTTAATTGCGTCTTAACAACATAGATAGATATTAATAATATCATATATACAGACAAATTTTGTTGTTGAATATTATGTAGTGCTAACAACATAGATATACGTATCAGAATGCACGGACACATTAAGTTGTTGAATATAATACATATAAAGATAAGATTTGTGTAAACATATTTAATTTTGACTTGTGATTCGATCTGATGTAGTATGTAGGTATATTAGTCAAACAAACATATAATTTGCATGGTACCAGTACTAGATGCAAAATTAAAAAAATCAACAAGTAACATATTTTATCATCTATTTCAATTTTCTAATACTAGGGTGCACATCTAGCGAAGTAATTAATAATATAAAATTTTTGTTTCTAGCTCATTCCAGAAATACCCTTCTTCATTTATTCCACTTCCAACTTCTACAATCTTCTACAAAATAGTGATGTATCAAAATTTTATTGGTTGCTAATTTTGTAGCCATATATATATATAACACTGTTCTTTTAAAATTAAAAAGTACCGAAAAAATATATATAGGATATATTGATTTTGGTAGAACTGTTCACCAATGCAATTTCAAGTTAAGAGGCCTAAATATTTTTAGCACAAACAAGGCATAGGTAAGAGAGGGGCTTTTATGTTATATTATGCTTTTAGCTTTTTGTGTATACAATTTTATCTTTTTATTTATATATATTGAGCTTTTATTTTAGATTACTTTTCCCCTATTTTGAAGGGGCTGCCTCTGATTATTTGGTTTCATTTCTTCCCATTTATATTACTTGGTTGCCCTTTTTATTTTTATAATGTTGATTATAAGTTTAGAATAATTATATTACGCATTCAATATGTATATATATTACATTTTATTATATATTAAGAAAAATGATCGTTGATTTTTAAAAATGCGGAAAAGTAATTTTTAGTAATGAATTCAAGTGAGTATCTTTTATATGAAAAAACTATAACATTCTTCTACCTCCATTTTTTTGTATTTAATGCAAAATTCATATTTTCATCTGCTAATAATATAAACAGGTGAAAAATATAATTTTTTGAATAAAAGGAAAATGTTACAGATTCAAATTGTAGGCATATGATGTACATAAAATTATTTTAAATGATTGTGATATAAACTTCTACCTTCTTTAAATACTATTATCAAAGGAATATTTCCAAAATTGAAACATAAATAGTAACTATATGTACAATTAAAGAACCAGGCTCTCATGCAGAATTTCATGAATATTAATAAACCCTAAACCCTAAAATGTCTTTATACTATCACAATGATTATAGTGCTATAAATTTTGGATGACATAAGTTGTCACGTTCTTACTTTGCCATTATTGTTTCAAATTCTAATTTCAAATGATCAATTCAAATTACTAATTTTATTTCCTTCATGAATTTGTCCATGTAAAATTAAAAATTTATACAAATTTAAGTTTGTTTTGCACAAATTATAAGATAAAAAAAATACACTAAAATTCTTCTATTACAATTAATAATTCGATCAATTCATTTCATTGATTCTTATTCATCCATGAAATTAACAAGTTCAAAAAATATAAAATATTATTTGACCGCATGCCCATGAAAATAAACAAAAATCCACAGTTCAAATGTATCATATAATTTGAATTTCGAAGTATTAATTCAAAAATATAATTAAGAGTATTACACATAAATGTACGTGCACACACCAATTGACTTCAAAGAAAATGGCAGTTCTAATAATGCACGTCTCCTTGCTAAACCTACAATTAATATATGTCACAAGCGCTAAGGTTGAATATTTATATATGTAATTAATTAGCTGTGCTGAAAGCAAAATGCGCCGTCACTGACTTTATAGGTTATCTGACTAATATTATTTTATTTTATTTTTTGTTTCTTTTTGGAGGGGTGGGGGTGGGGTTAGGGTTTTATGATTAAACAGAGTTTCTGATGCAAAAAAAAAAAATAATTGAATAACTGGTGCTTTTAATTAGTTAGAGCGTGATTGTGCATTAGCTTTATGTTATATATATTATAATAGAATAAAGTTGTGGTGAGCTTAAGCTCACCAACACTTTTAATGAGTTTAACTTAAAAACTTATCAAATCGATTTTAAATAATAAATCTAATTAGTTCAATAAATTTTTTATATCAAAATCTTATAGGATACAAAATTTTTCTATTTTTAGAGTTTTTTAAGCATTTGTTTTGAATTTTTCTTGAAATGACCTATTCTAATATTCAAATATTCATTATTTTATTATTATTTTAGAATTATCTTAAAAAAAATCTTAAACAAATAGTTCGAAAACTCTAAAAATAGAAAATTTCGGTATCTTATGAGATTTTAATACGAAGAATTTATTGAGTGATTTGGATTTGAAAATTTAAATTGATACGATAGATTTTTAAGTTAAATTCACCAACTCTCTTGATGAGTTTATGCTCACGCTAGCTTTATTCATTATAATATACCAATACTGTCCTACATCATGTTTTGATGGAGCAGAAAATTATTATTATTTTTATATAGTTATATCATTATAAATTATTTTACTTGGAAAAACATGTGAAAGAATAAGAAAAAAAATAGTGATAATAGTAACGACGGCAACAACAATGATAATGAGAATAATAATTATTGACATTATGATAATGTTATTTAAATAATAACAATGATGATATTAACAATAATACATTAAAAAATTTTGAACAACATAACCATAATATTAATGATTAAATAATAATGACGATGATCTTTATATTTTTGAGTTGCATTGTATGCATAATTAAGATTGGAAAACAACTAAATAATTAACCATTTAGAACAAAATACAAATTCTCCCAATATATTACTATTCAAACAAGTTTCAAACAAATGCATATAATTAAGTTGCATTGCATTGCACCAATTCCAAATAGGTTACACCCCATTAAATTGAATACACACACATTACTACTGATCCAATTCTTCAAATTTTATTGTACCAAAATTTTTCCAAAAAAGAATTGAAAGTGCGCAGCCTACTAAGGGTGCATACCTAAGATAGATTTTAAAGCCATATATCATGAAGTGATTTGATGAAATTCACCACCAAGTGATGATGCTTCACCAGAGTTAGGTAAAGTCTTCTCTTAGCTTTTTTTAGTTAAGTGCAAGTTGATATTTCTCTCTATATGTTACTCATTTGCTCCATCTTAAATCGGATATGCAGCGTCATAGATCACAATGTGAAGGTTGTGTGCGTGTCGGAATTATAACATTATTGCAACGTCAGAGATCATAATATGAAGATTATGTATGTATGTGTCAGAATTATAACATTATTACCGAGGGAGGACAAAGCTGGTAATTAATTATTACAGGATGGGATGAAATTTTAGTGTGCACGAGATATATACTCACAATAATTTTTTTTATTAGAAGCATGTTTTAATTTTTCATGTTTTTTTTAAACAAGCGTAGAAAATAGGCATATATGCAAATTTATTTAGCTAGGGGAAGGCATTTGTTATAATGATACTTTAGTGCATTGTTAATTAAATTGGTTATTTAATTAGTTTGAAGTAGATCAATGCAATATTGAATTTCTCAACATTAATCGGTTTTTTACTTCTACTCAAAAAGCAAATTAAAAGCCGTATGATTCGATCATGGCACACCAATGAAAATATACATTGTTAATTTGTAATTAATATATGTAAAGGATATATTGCAATAGACTTGGCAGTGGAATTATGACATTATCTTGATATACATGCTTTATACTTAATTAGGTCAGGTGTTCTTTCCCTCCGGTTTTTATACTCATTTTTTCTTTAAGGATACTTTAATTAGCGCTAATAGCCACATATATACAATGGAGATGTTAAATCACATTATTGCGGGTCACGGAATGTTGTGTAGATATAACCCGTTACACATGTTCGCAAGCTCACCGTGTCATATTACATCTAAAATCATCTTACAAGGTGGTACGTTCTTTTTGGTACTTAATTATACATTATAAATAAATTAAGTTGTAAAGGTGTACCAAGCAGTAAATGGAGGAAATAGGTGAAACCAATGCATGCACAACCATGATCCAAGCGCTTTAGTTTCTAAAACTGCGTTAGCAACTTTTTCTTTTTCCCTTTAGTTTCCTCTTATCTATCTAAACTTGTTAATTAATTAGGGAGTTGATACACGGATACCGTCATTGATACGCACGGTCATCGATACTGATTTTATTATTCATATTAAATAAATTATTATTCATGTTATAATGACTTTATCATGTAATTTATTTTGTACCGCTATCAGAAAAAAAAAGCTTTGGCAATGATTATAAAATGTATTCAGCACTGGTTATGGAACCGATGCCAATGGAAGGGTTGTTGAAAGTTAGAACGGTTGTTTGAATAATCATTATTAAAAGTAGAACCTTCAGCACCGGTTATTAATAAATAACCGTTTCCAAAAGTGACCTTTTGCACCGGTGTCAAATGTTACTTTTGGACCCGGTTGTTATCAAATAATCGTTGCCAAAGGATAACTTTTGGCACTGATTTCTTCTAAACAACCGGTGCTGAAAGTGATTCTTTGACAACGGTTATTTGATAATAACCGGTGCCAATTCTCCTTTTTTTTATTACCTATTCATTTTTTGTGACTAACCCGGTAATTGCTAATCGAAATTAGACATATATATGCCATGCATATATCAGAATCACAAAATATTAATGAATTAATTTAATTACAAACAAATATAAATAATATTAACACAATCACATTATTAAAATTATACAATCACACAACCACATACTTTAAATTCACACAATTAATAAATAAAAAAATATAGTTACAATATACAAAATTAAATAGTATAAATAAAAAATGTTGCAACCATAGCTCGTATCTCCTCGATGTTGCTTGGAGAGTACGACGGGGGCTCCAAAGTCTGTAAAAAGAAAAACAAAACTTTCGATTAGTTTGATTGAAGAAATAAATAAAACATATATACAAATGTATTTATTTTTTCATACTGTAAGCAATGTTCGCGCATCATTAAAATTATTGATTATGTCATGCATCATTCGCACGACATAATAGCCACACTCCCTACCGTCCGGTTGGTGTGGACCCTAAAATTACAAAAATAACAAGTAATTTTAATAAAATACACAATATTTGCATGCAAAACCTATATATTGAGAAATTACAAATTAAATTCAATTAAGCTGTGTACCCTAATCCTGACATATGAGAATTTTTTATTGTTCTTATTGGTAATGCTCCTCTGCAGTCAATAATACCGAAACGCCCTGCAATATACATTAATAAAGTTAATATATATTATTAGAATTCAGATCCGGGTTAGAATAAAATAACTTACGTATTCAATGCCGCTTGAATGTACATCGTTACAGGTCGTCGAAATTTAAAGGATCCAGGACATAACAACGGAACCCACGGAGGTGCAGAACAAGAAGAATCCGATGTTTCTTACAATTTTTATTTTTCATAAATAATAACTTATGAAATAGATAAATAATTTTTCAAACATTAATCGTTCTAACCCCTCAATATACGGCAAAAAGATGAAGGCGTCCTCATCAACTTTGTTCAAAAAGTCTTGAATGCAACTTGTTGTGGCTGGATAATCGCTCTTCATACTAGCCTCAGAGCAACAATATAGATCTAGAAAGCAAAATCGGGTAATCGCGAACGTGTTGCACCGATCTGCACTAATACTGCAAACCACATTTATAACTTACATTTCATAGTATTTATTAACCAAATATTAAGTTAGAAAAAATCTTACATGTAGAAAAACTGAAGAATAGATGCGTCCAACCAATTGTACTTCAGCATGTTGATGATGTTGAACTCCGCGCCAAAATGGACCTCAAAATTGTCGATTTTGGCCGGTTAGGACATCAACATTTGATATAGATGGAAACAAGTTTCGTCAAGGAGCTTCACCGTTGACACTGTTGCCGTGCCTTCCCCTTCTCAAACTTTTGCGGCGTGTTGTCCTGCACTTCATAATATTAATAATAAAATTTAAATAAGAATACAAACTTCGGTTAATTATAGTACATGCTCACGTAGCTGCATTAAAGTTGCTGGCCATTGGACCAAACTTGCTGCCACTTCATTGAGATTCTCCACGTCGTCGAACGATACCAAGATTTTCACAAACTGATAACCCTTAAATATCGAGTCGACTTGCACCTTAATGTGATCGGATCAGAGAGATTGATGGTGGACCATAACTCCAGGGCCAGACGGATAAACCATCATGTTCGGTATCGCTACAACACCCTCAGCTATTCGAACACCGAGTCTACATGGAGTAGGCTTCTGAAAATTAAATATATTTTTACATTAGGGAATTTAATTTATTGAAAGAACTAAGATTTGCTTCAAATATATACAAACCCTAACCTTAATCCCGTGCATCGGCCATGTATGCATAGAATATGAGCTCGCTTAAGTTTGTGGTACGGTTTCTTAGGGAGGGGCAACAGGATTCGGCGTCGGCATGTAGATTTGTGCAAAAAAATCTTCCATTTTTTTGTCGAACTCAGCACTAAGCTCATTCCTCCGTCTGCTGAGTTCCTCCTTTAACTGTAATTAAACAAACAAAAAATCTACAATGGTAGTACGGTAAATAATACAAAAATATTTATGTTTTAAATGTTAATTTATTGAAAATTTACTTGCAACTTGGAGATGCAATCGGAGTAAATTGTCTTCCTCTTCGCTGATTTACCAAAAATGGATTTCACTCCGGTAAATTCGGAGTGTCCTCTCAGCCTCCTGGGATTCTCGGGCATCCCAATTGCCGATGTCAAGATATCATTCTAATGATATGGAACAAAGTTACCTTAACTGACTTCTTCAAGTATTTCTTCTTGTCGAGAAAGAAATTTATGTTAAAATACAAAGTTACCTTGACTGAATTCTTCAAGCATTTCTTCTTGTCGAGAAAGAAATTTATGTTAAAAATGAAATTTTGAGTTTGTAAAATTACGTACCACTCACTGGAGGACTTGTTGAGTCACCAGTTTCTGGATGATGGCAAGTCCCTAGTTGGTAGAGTTCGCTCGCACCCTCAACCATCTGTAGCTTCTTGGATCGACTACAGAGCTAATTGGAGACGGTGAGAACGAGGACGATGAAATTACGTCCAATTTATTCCATCTCTTCATCGCCCCGACGTAACCAGCCGATTCAAGTTTATGAGGATGAATGTTTTTCTTCACCGCCTCTGACCCTAGCGCACTTTTTTTTCTGTTAATAAAATTAAAAGAGATTATTAGTGTGATAAAAAAATTGACAAATTGAAATCTATTTTATATAATTATTATTTTATACTTGAAAGTCTTCAGACTTCACATGTTGAACAAACTAGTTCCAATCCTCCGGAGTGATATTATACAAATCACATGGATGTTGCTGATCCGGTGTCGGATTTAAAATGTAGTTCCTTACTATCCGGGATTTCCATCCCTTCCAACGCTCGACCATAATTTTTAGAACTTTCAGTTTGTAGGCGTCATTCTCGATATTGCAGAAATCCTAAAAAAACAAATATTATTGATAAATTAGGGTTTAGTTTTTAGCAGTTGAACTTTACGATTTAGATTTTAGCGGTTTACCTTTATTTCGGTCCACATGGCATCCTTTACCCTTGGGTCGACATGCTTCCAGTTTTTTATTGTGATTGACACCCGAACTCTCACTATCACTACAATATAGTTCTTGAATGTGCTACAATTCAGGCCTGATGGCATGTCGTCCTCGGCAAAGTCGATAGTCATATCACCATCATTTTTCACGATGAATTTATCGCAAGTAGTTTGTCCTCTAACTTTTTTTTCAGACCCCCCAGATCCTCTGAATCCCGACATTACTGCATTCGATAAAATTAGATATCAATCCCAAATTACAAGCATAATTAAGGTCTGAAATTAATTTATAAAGATACTCAAATTAATTACATAATCTAATAATCTAACCAATTGCAAATAAATTAAACCAACAATCTAACCATCATCTAAATTAATCAAAATTAATTGCATCAATTAAACCACCTAAACTCAGCAAACTAATTAAACCATCTAAACCATAAATTAATTGTATAAATTAATTACTCAATCTAATTAATCATCTAAACTAATTAAACTAACAACAACTAATTAAACTAATTACATATAAAAAATTAGATTACTAACCTTAACCTTAGGAGAGAGATCGAGGTAGGGAGAGAGAGGGAGAGGGAGGGAGGCAGGGACATAGAGAGAGGCTGAGACAGGGAGAAAGGCAGGCACATGGAGGAGAGGGTCGGCGGAGAAATTTGCTCGGGTTGGGGGCGGCAGAGAAGGGTTGGGCGTGATGGAGAAGGATTGGACAGAGAGAGAGAGAGGCAGGGAGAAATGGAGAGAGAGAGAGGCAGGGAGAGATGGAGAGAGAGGTTGATCGGGAGAGAAGTTAAGGGTTTAGAACTGGAGACATTCGGGTGTTTGGAGGGCAAAAAAAATTCAAAATGAAGACATTCAACACCGGTTTTTCGGGAACAATCGTTGCTGAAAGAAACATTCGGCACCGATTTTTGGAAATAACCGTTGCAGATGGGTTACTTTCAGCACCGGTTATTCATATAAAATTGGTGCGAAAAGTTTACTTTCCGCAACTATTATTTTGTAATAACCGATGCGGAAAGTAAGCCATCCGCAATGGTTATTTCCAAAAATCGGTGCCAAATGTTTCTTTCAGCAACGATTGTTCCCGAAAAACTGGTGTCGAAAGTTTACCATATTTTTCTCCTTTTCGGGTAGAATGACATGTGGACCCTACATGTCATGCTACAAAATATGGAGAATAACAAAAATAATACATAATCACTCAAAATTAAATTACAAATATAACCATAAATTGATACAAAATAAAACATAATTAAATTGATAGAAAAATATAATAATCCTAAAAGTTCATCTAACAATCACATCTAGCTGGTCTTCTTCGATTTCTTTGATTTTCGCTTTTGGGTCCACAATCCTTCTTCGTGATCTGAACGCAAATATGTTGCTTCAAGATTATCGTCAATTGGCATGGATACGATACTGATGGAAAATGGAGGGATTTCGTCGAAATGATCGTAGTCTTCTTCGTCCACGACGTCTCCAATCCCAATAATACGTCTTTTATCCGAAAGGACAACATGCCATTTTTAATTGGCCAGGTCAACAACGTAACACACTTGATTTGCTTGTTTTGCCAGTATAAAAGGGTTGTCGTGATATCCCAATCGGCTGAAATCAACTGATATGAACCCATCTTTGTCTTTTCGAACTCCACGTCGGTTCTCAATCCAATTACAAAAAAATAAAGGGATTCTAAATTTGACATAATTTAGTTCTCATATCTCTTCAATCCAACCATAATACGACATTAAAGTATTTTGATTACTTGATAAAGTTATCGATGTTACTCTACTATTTTGCACAGTGCTCTTGCTGTCATGTTGCCTTGTGTACCAGGTAAATCCATTCATGTTGTATCCTTGGTAGGTGTGCACTGTTGCTTCGGGATCATATGCCAACCATTTCAGAGTTTCACTGATAGTCTGAGATGTTTGGAAATTTACTCTGTCTTCGAACCATTTAACAAATGTTACATTGTGCTCGTTAGTAACCCATCCTTCACTTCTCAAGAGATTTTGTTGTCGCAACTCGGCTAAGTGCTCAATTACGTACGGGGCCACATCGGCGAAGTGTTGTAGGATCTTGGGATGCGCTTTCTATCGCAAGTCATGACCTGCTTTGACAAGTTTGTACCCAATTGTACCGATACCTTGGAGTCTACCCTCATGTCGAGATTTTGGGAGGGCAATAGGTTCAACGTCGGCTAGATAATCTGTATAAAATTCAATGACCTCTTCGGCAACATACCCTTCAACAATACTTCCTTCAGGCTGAGATCAGCTTTGGACAGTTCCTTTCAATTGACCCATTGCCCTCTCGAAATGATTCATGTGTTGCAAGAATGGGGGGCTACAAAGTTTTATTTCCCTAACCAAGTGTACTGTTAAATGTACCATGACATCAAAAAATAGGACGAAAAGTACATTTCAAGCTCGCACAGAGTTAAAATGACGTCCGCATGTAAATCGTCCAATGTTTCGGGATCGATCACTTTGGAGCAAATCGAGTTGAAAAAGAAACTCAACTTGGTGATGAAGTGTCTAACATTTGGGGGGAGAATTCCTCGAATTACAATCGGAAGGAGCTGAGTCAACAGGATATGACAATCAAGTGACTTCATATCAATCAACTTCAACTCCTTAATCGATACCTTTTTGGAGATATTCGAGGAATAACCGGACGAAACCTTAATTGACTTCAAACACTCCAACAAACAAATTTTTTTTGTTTCGATAAAGTATAACACGTCGGAGGTAGGTAAATTCATTTTTCACCTTCCTACGGTGCTAACTCAGGCTGAATCCCCATTTGAATCATGTATTTTCTGGCTTTAACATCGTCTTTTATTTTTCATTGAATATTCAACAGCAAGCTAACCAGACTTTCACATATATTCTTAGCGATGTGCATGAAATCCTAAAATATAGACCTCTTTTTCCATATGTCGTTCGGGTTATATTTGACTTTTTTTCCAAACTGGATATTTATGTCCTTCACAACGGCGTAAACTTTTTTCCCGGTTAATGGGATTAGCGCTTTACGGAGCTCGATTGTGCCGTCGAATTCTTTTTTCTTATGTCTGTAGGGGTGATTAAGCCGAAGGGATCTGCGATGACCCATATACACGGTCTTCTTATAATTACCCAATTGTAAAGAAAAAGTGTCGTCCCCACAAATAGGACACGCTTTGGCTCATTTTGTCCTGCAATCTGACAAATTATCGTATCTGGGGAAATCATTAATCGTGCAGAAAATTATAACATAAATGGGGAACCATTCTTTTCGATTTGTATCAAATACCATCACGCAATCCCTCCACATTGTATCAAGATCCTCAAACAATGGAGCTAAGAAAACGTCTATATCATTACCCGGCTGTTTAGGACCCGAAATCAGCAACGACATCATCAAATACTTTCTTTCATGCACAACCAGGGAGGGAGGTTGTAAATACACAGTAAAACCGACCATGTACCATCCGTGTAGAGCCATAATCTCAAATTTCCGGGGTCATTGCTGAAATTAGGGAATGTTCTGTCAATATTCCTCCATTCGGGAAAATCAGCGGGATGTCTGAGCATTTCATCTTCTTTTCTGCAATTTGCGTGCCATCGTAACAGTTTAGCGTCCTTTGGATTTTCAAAGAGACGTCAAAATCTCGATATTATTGGTAGATACCACAATACTTTTGCTGCTGCTTTTTTTTATTCTTAATCTGATAATCGAACGGCTTGTACCGCGAGACCTTACACTTCGGACATTTATTCAGATCACTGTACTATTGTCGGTATAGTATACAATCATTCAGACATGCATGAATTCTCTCGACTTCCATACTCAAAGGACACAATAACTTTTTCGCCCTATAAGTTGAATCCGGCAATTCATTATTTTTTGGGAGCATGTCTCGTAAAAGTTCGAGTAAGGATGTAAAACTTTGATCGCTCCATCCATTTTTGGCTTTCAGATTATACAATTTAAAAACAACAGATAATTTTGTAAATTTCATACAACTAGAAAACAACGGTATGTTAGAGTCATTACATAAATTTTCAAAAATTTCGAGAATGTCAACAAAATCTGCTACAATATCATTCATCATTTCATTCTATTCATTATATTCCATACATTGTGTACTATCTAAATTTTCAGCATTTTCACCCCCCATTTCAGACTGTACATCAGTGTTCGGATTTGAAAATTCTTTCAAGTCGGGTACAGTTTTGCTCAGTCCGGCATTAATTGATTCTTCAAGGCTCTCACCATGCCATACCCATCGGGTGTATCATTCCTTAAATCCATGACGAATTAAATGATCTCTCACGTCTTCGACATTCCGAAATCTTTGCAAGTTTTGACAATCCCGACAAAGATATAGAATTATACAGTCACCGATCCGCCTCATATTTTCCTCGGTAAAATCCACAAAATTCCGAAGTCATGTCAAATATTCGATTGTATCCCGCTTAATTTCATACATCCAGTTACTACGATCCATCTGCAAAAAAAATATTTTTAATTATGCATACGTGCAACATTAGATTTTATGGTTGAATATATAAACAAGGCTTCAGGCTGGGCAACCATCTTAACCCACTTTTTGAATACTTTGTCTCATTAGTGAACATACGCTAGCCAATTTGGTGTTTGAGAAAAATCCGGCAGCATTTCCCCTCAGCTCCCTAGGTACGCAAACGCACACGTGCATGTATGTACGTACCCGTAGGAACAATTTGAATAAATGCTGCTGGATTTTTCTAAAATACTAGATTGGCTAGCGTATGTTTACTAATCCTAAATGAGACAAAGTATTCAAAGAGCAGTCCCAACGGGGACTATTCGAGATTAACCCCTATTGGGTTAATCTTGAACGGATACCGACTTAATGGGGTATATAAGTTCCGGTGAATTGGTGCCTATATGACAATACTACATCTCAAATGCAACTAATAACTAATTAATGTTATATAATAATATATAATTAAAAAATAATTCACTAATTATAATTAATGTATATAATTAATCAAATATATACTAAATAAAAAATTAAATTAACCTTAAAATAATAGGGAAAAGCAGAGGCTGGGGTTAGAGTGTGTGAGTTGGTGCTGGTGCGTGTTGGTGGTAAGAGCTAATTTAATTCGCCGTCTTTTTGTTGTGGTGAAGTTATTGAGATTTTCGATAAAGTATGAAATGACAAAAAAAACTCTTTGGGAGAGAAGAAACTCATATATTAAGACTTTCGAAAACGATTATTAGAGGAAAACATGTGCTAAATTTATGCACATTAAAAAAATAAATAAACATTTAGTACTGGTTATGATGCAAAAGAGTTGCTGAAGGTCCAACGGGCAGGAGATTTCCCTTCAGAAAAAAATAAAAAAAGGAGATTCGGCAACGGTTGTTTAAACAACCGTTTGTGAAAGGTGACTTTCAGCACCGGGTTTTCCTTAAAAATCGATGCTGAAGATTTGAGTAAACCGATGCTGAAAGTCTTTCTTTTTTTTTTCTGGACAGCTATTTAACAATAGTTTTTTTATTAACAATTGTTACTAAAGTGTTCATATAAATTTCCGAATTGCTGCCAGACACTTTCATTAACAGTTTTCCTGAATAATCGTTGATAAAAGGGCGTTTATGAAAGTTATTTTTGTAGTAGTGTACAATATTTTTATTATTCAATTTAAATGAGTTTTTATTTATATTAGTGATATTTAATTTGAATGATAAAATTATTATAAATAAGTTACATAATAAATTCATTAATATAAATAATAACTCATTTAACGTATATAATAAAATCGATATTAATGATCATATCAATGATGATATCCCTCAAACATTTTTCAATTAATTACTAAAGTTAGTGTGAAAAAGGGTAAGTGTCACAATCAATTTAGGTAGATGTATATCCATTACCATTACCAGTAGATCAGCAACTTGAGTTCTGACAATGACGCACGATCGAGTCAAAAATTTGGATTAAATTTCCAACCATGATCCATGCATGCACAGCCTAGTTATGTGCCTAGGCTAATTCTCTGTCGTCCATTTTTTTCTTTTTTTGATGTGTGTTGGTTGTGTGTGCTAGCTAGTTGTGCATGCGAGATAGTGAAGGATTAGGCACGCGTAAATATATGTATAGATATGCGCAACATAAAGGATAGATTGATAGAATTTTTTTGGGCACTGATATTGTGCAGTGCATTCTGTTGTGTCCCTTCATTTTTTTCTATTGTCTCTGTACATGAGTTCCATATATTAATGATTTTAGGGATTCTATTTATCAGTGATTGTTTGGAACTATATAAATATATATTACTATATATATTACTATCTAATTTTATATGTATGTATTGAAAATGTTCCTATTAATATTAAAAAAATATTAATTTATATGCGATAAATTGAAAAACAAATAAATATATTTTGAAAAAATAAATTTGTATAGTTAATAATAATATAATTAGTTACATAAAATTTTCATACAGAAATACAAAAAAATTATATCATTTTAAAAAAAATATTTAATATTTTAGATATAATAAACATATTTTTAAATGAAAAAGAGAGAAAATGATGGTGTAATATAGTTAAGAAGTCTTGAAACACAACTTCTTTTATAGAGTATAGATTCCTCTTTTTTATATTTTTATTATTTTTTAAAAAAACATGTTTTTAGTACTTGATTATCTAATTAGCTCGGTGAGGGATAAGATTGCCAATTTTTTTAAACCTTAATGGTGACTGTCAAGTATATTAATCATATCAGAATGGGGGAACTGATTTTAAAAGTATATCTTAAATGAACAAAAAAAATATTTTATACACTAAAATACTAAACAAAATTTGCTGATAAGCACGAGATATACGTAGCTTTCAAATTTTGAATCCCAAATTAAAGTTTGAAACTTCCATGGTGGTGGCTCCTAAAGCAAAAGAATTGTCTATATCAAGCGAGAAATAGCAGGGAATAAAAAACTTAACACAATAACAATAGAATTCGTCTTTTTTTTACCGAAAAACATAAATTTAAATTTTATAAAAAATATTTCAAAAAAAAATATTAAAGATAACAACATAAATCCTTATATCAAAAAAAAAAAAACGAGAAACAACACTGCGATTATCAGAAAAGGCAAAAAAAAATTAAAAAAAAAAAGAATAACAAAGAGAGAAGCGTGCTTATCAGAATCTGACTGTGTTAATTTATTTAAGCACGAGAGGAAATGCATACATACGGTGCATTTGTCCCTTTCTGATGTGTGTACAGCTGTCGTGCACAGTTGTATACACTGACTGACAGTAATAGTAGTAGTAGTGGAAAGTAGTACACTTCGACCGTGCGCGTGGGACTGGTGGCTGTGGAGGCAAATTGAAAGAAACGGCGTTTGGTTTTATTAATTTCTCTCCATTTTGAGAAAATATATTATATTAATAATAATAAAAAAATAAAATAAAGTTCCGTAATTAAGGAAAACTCTCCGGTTTTTGCCCTTTTAAGAGAGTTCAGTATTTCTAGAATCTTCTGTTGGTGGCTTAATTAGTGCTGAATAATAGTGAATAGAATAGTTGAATAAATTAAGGTTGATGTCATAGATAATACAATTATGGAAAACAGTATATATATGTTGCCATATATAATGCCATGCCCTGGTGATGTTACTTATATGTAATTAAGCTTGGAATAGACATGCCAGTGGGATAATGGAGATCTCCAGTGTAGTGTGAAATGGAGATGAGTACAGGTGAAAAGCAGCAACCAACGTTGTACCAAGATTTGGCATTAAAGAAAAGAAGTGCCTTCCACGTCATGAGGATGCTCTCTTTTTTAAGTACGGATGTACTATATTGATATTGTTATTTTTTTTAATAATATCTTTTTTTGTCCCTTTGGCCTTTTATTTATAAAAAGGGAGAGCATTTGATCTCCTTTCTCTTCTTTCCTGCTTTTTCTTTTCTTTATTTAGTAAACTGACATAAATTACGAATTAAGTTAACTGATCTGATTTGGATAAATTTTTAAAATAAGATGTTTTCAAAATAGCGTGCTTTTGCTACCAAATTTCGTTAAACCAAAAAATAACTAAAAATATTTATATAAGTAATTGATAAAAACAGCAATACAAGCACTATAAAGAAGAAAAAAGAAAGAGAGAAGATAACAAGTAAATGAAATAGTCATCAATGGCGACTATCTATCTAGAAATCTCAATGCCACTTATAGCCACCATCTGACAGTGGGCCCCACTTGTAAACCTATTGCAGCTCAAGCATAGTGCCATGGTCTAAAACAACCTGCCAAAAGGGAAATGCTTGTTCATAGATTTGCCAATAGAATTAAAAAAAAAAAAGAAGAAGATCTATGGATTATCCTGCTACATGACTTTAGCTAGATAAATCTCATTATCACAAATTAATTATCACGAATTAATTATCGATGTGTCTATTTTAATTAAGATATCGTTGTTGATACTTATCTCGAAGGTTCAATCAAGTCAGATTGTATTTTGATAATTGTTATAGTTATTTTGATTTTTCACTCTTTTTCAAGCTTTTTAAAATGTATCAGACTATTTTTCAATGCACACTTGACATTATATTAGTTCCAATTAAAACATAATTGTTGGCAGTTGTCATAAAATTTTTGATAATTGTCAACAATTATCTTGATTTTCCAAAACTCTTAAAATACATACTTGACTATTGCTCAATGTAAACTTGACATTGTGTCAATTCATATTTATTCAAATTTTTCTTTAAAGTTAACCAAAACAAATGATATTGTTTAGGAGATGAAGGATATAGATGGTTAAGAAAAATAGAAAACTATAACTAGACTTAAATTTGTTTAATTGTCTCAAATTTTTCTAAGCGCCTTTAATACGTCCAACAATTAATATTTTGTTGTATTTTTTGAGAAAGGAATATATTGTTGTATTTCAAACTGCATGAAAAAGTCACAGGCATTTAATATTTTGGTTTGTTTTGAATGTAAAGGATAACTATGAAGATAATCAAATGACATATTTCTTTTTCCAGACCTTAATATTTTTTAACTGTCTGACATCAAATTACATCGTTGCAGAAATGTCACATGTGGGTCACACCACTTAAGAATTTAGAAGCTATTTTCAGTCAAGACTTTTCACAATTCCAGCAGTGAATTTTTATCTGATCTTGTCTGTTAGAAAAAAAACAATGGAAGATGATATACATGTCTTATATCAATTTTATTATTATTATATTGAATAAGTAATGATTCATGTTATCAGCTTTATTGTGTAATTTATTTTGTACAATATTTTTATTATTTAACTTAAGTGAGTTATTATTCATATTAGTGATATTTAAATTGAATAATGAAATTATTGTACAAAATAATTTATATAATAAAATCATTAATATGAATAATAAAGTATAAATGATAAAAAAATAATAATAAATGATGATATCGATGAATAATAAATCATTAATATTTAATTTCAATAATAAAGTTAATATCGATGATAATATAAATGATAATATCTCTCTTACCATTATAAAACAAAATAGTCTTGGGCTTACTAATTTTCTAACTTAAATTAGATGAGTTACCAAAAATAGAAAAAGAATCTGCCCTTCTTTAGTTTATTATTATTATTGAAATAAGGGCTCTTTTAGTTCTTTTATACATAGGAATATTTTATTAGTTTCTAATATACGCCTCCCAAAAAGAAGCCCAAATTATTGACCAAAATCTGCTGGGCCATGTCTCTTTATTTTTTTTCTTTTTTTAAGAAACAAAAATCCTTTTTTTTTTTGAAATAAAAAGGAATCTCTCATTGTGAACTCAAAGACTACCATTCCTTCCTCACGTGTCGCATAAAAGTGTGGTTGGTCTCCTTTGCAATAGAAATTGACAATGTGAAAACTCTTTAAGGTCACATGTTCATGATTCCTTCAAATTGGGCATCTCTTCTTTGATTCTATGATGCATAGTTTGACCACATGGTCTGAAGCAGTGATGGCACACTGTAATGTGATGCTAACATAATATTTATTTTCACATTTATTTTACTTATATGACACGGTTCTCAATTTCATTATTGAAGACAATGTAGTTTTCTACTTTATTTTTTACTTGGAACAGGCAGAGTAACCGCTTTAATATTATTTCCTTTCTTGGAATTTCTAACTGAAAGTGATAGGTGATCCATATCTTGAATCGAAAATTAAAAAATTAGGAAGACAGTTGATCCATATAAGGGAATTTCAGTTGGTCAAAAGGAAAGACCATAAATCAAGACTGCAAGGATATTCCTCCAAATTTCAAAAAAGGTTCTAAAAAGCAGTCCAAAGCATTCCCCAACATGGTCAATTAGTTGAATATATGCTATTAGAGACCATATGAGACGTGAATTAATTAGTCCCAATTGGTCATTCACGAGATTAGAACAAAGGGTTTTCTTCATCCTCTTTTGGTGAAGCATGATTCAATTTATTATTGGTCATTGGTCAGACTGGATGGCTCCAAACTTGAGCAAAACCAGTTGTACCAACCCCCTTAGTATGACCTCTAAGACTATAACTACCTTATTGAACACTGTACCAGTTCTCTGTGGTCACTGGTCACCAGGAAATCAAAGCTGCAATAAGATCAGGTCACATGGCAGCAAAAAATGAAGTTTCTACAACAGGAAGCTTCCATGACAAAGCATTGAACATTCTTATTCTGTCTGAAAGTGAAATTACAGTCAAATTGAAGAATTATAGTACTTAACTATAATTAATTTGAGTCCTACTTTCAATTTTCTTATTCTCAAGTAAACACATTTCAATCAAATATTACAAAGGGAATGAAGAAACCATACCGGTTTGCGGATGGAATCAATCTGACATCCATCCATGTGATGAATATCAGTTTTATAAGCTCAGTATATCAATTCATCATTAAATATCAACTAGCAACAATAGATAATTTTAAACAAAAGACAAGAATTTTTGACAATATGATCTCGTCAGAGTCTACAGTGGAAAGCCTAACTATTTCAGTAATTAGTGTCACAAATTTGGGGCTGATTGGTGCTTAGCAGTACCAGGTCAAACAGCTTGGTACAGAAGATGCTGTGTTGATGCTGTCTAATGGTACAAGCACCAAGTTTAGGAGTTCCTGGAATGGTGAGGATTTGTATGATGGTACCACACCGGACCAGCTTCGTACCAAATGACAGTGGATTGGTACTAACATGCACAACAATTTTTGCAACCCAGACCAATTGACTACCAGCTAATCCTTGCAATTACTTAATCAAAGTTGCTGCCGCAGACTTTGCAGGACTTGTATGAAACCAAATCAAGAATGTGAAAGTAGATTATTGCAAAGTAAAGAACTTTAAATCAATTTGTTCTCATTGTGCTTTTACCCGTTCAAAATCTATGGCATCAAGAAAGCAACTCAAGTTTGATACACATACACATATTAGGACAAAATATGTAGAAATCTGCCAAACTGAACAAATCTCTCGACGCATCAAGCATTATTTTATGGCAGACAGTGTAGAAAATTGCATTCCTCTTTGGTTTGAATTACTTACAACAAACAAAAATATAAAAAAAAACACTATTGTTTAAATTTGGGAATTCTCGAAGAAGAGCAGAAATCCTGATAAGGCTTAAACTTGTTCAACCAGTCTGAAAATTGTCCCTTCAATTTTTCCAACTCGTCAATTTTCCCAACTACCATCTTTGGATAATCAAAATCCATTCTTACTGGACCCACGTCAAAAAGTTCTGCTCCAGCCGCATCTGGATCAGGTTTTACCTGATCATATGATGACTGGGTATTGATCCCGCAAACAAATGTTTCATAGTTCAAATCTCTGCAATCCCTTTTATGTCCTCTTTTCATTTTTTTTGACCTAATAATATCACAATGAGGTTCATAAACAAAGAAAGGTTTGTTTTCACTTGTTTCCTCAGTATCTGCACTCAAATTAGCAGGAAAAATGCTATCATGAACCTCCGTGCATTTCTGGTTTATTATTGTACCCTCTCCTTGAAAAAAGATGCGTTTGCCCCTTTTTTCTCTCTCTTCTAGTGTAAGAAGAACTGGCACAGGTAGAACAGGCCCCACTAGTTTAGCTCTAGGTGCTTTTGATTTCTTAGACCATCTTTGGCCTCTTCGGTATGGCTTTGTGACAATTAAAGGTTGGTGTTCACCAGAAGTTGAACTTCTAGAGACTTCTAGAAGCTGAAAGTTGCTCCCTGTGTCTGCAAATATGTCCGAGTATTTTGCAAAGGCTAGAGGGAAAAGGTCTGGTTTAAGACCATTCAATGCACTCTTATATGCTATTTCAACTATACTGGACGGAACTGTGGCGTTGTCTATGAAGGGAGATAGGGAACGTGTGTAGTTCATGGACTCATGCATCAAGGCCAACAGATCTTCATTGAGAGGAGCATCACATGATTGCCTATTATCCATAGGAAGGATTTCTGATAGATCACCATGAACATATGCATTGAGATATTTCAAATCAAGGAAATAACGCCTGTGAGGTACTTCCTCTCTCTTGCAATCAGGGCAAGCAGTTAACATATCACATGATACTGACATGCCTTCTTCTTTTGTGCACATTTTGTTATCTGGTATATCATTTGACAGGCCATAATTTTGCACCTCTAACCTTCCAAAAGACATTAAACGGATCAAGGTAAATCCACTCAAATCACGTTTGATCCAAGAGTGCTCTGACGGAATCATAAAAAACCCCACGATGTTTTCTTGTTTTTTGAGCCAAGAAATGTCTTTTACAAAGGTACTCTTCCCAGAAAAGAGCTTATCTACAAGCTGTCTGCTGGTCCCACTACAATGGCCAGATAGGAAAATACCAGAAGGAACTCCCCACGCAAAAAGGGAAGAATCACTGGATGCCTCCTGCTTATGTACCAATCCATAGTGAAATAATTTAAACTCGCCGGTAGATAATGAACCAGCCATGATGGAAAAACCTGATCCTGGTACTGGTTCATGCCCATTAGAGGGTTTCAATTCCTCTAATTTAAGCATGGTAACATAATTAGGATCATCAAGTCCATGGTCCCAAGTCAGAATCGGGTGTAATGGCCGTCGCACATCAAGTAGCATCAACCGAAACTTGGTTAATACTGAGAAATGGTAATTACTGTAATTAGATTTGCAGAAAACCAGAAACTTTTCTTTCCTGTCCTTCAAGAAATTCACATCATAAGAACCCAATTTCTTGGGTTGAAACAAAATCCTAGTCTGTCCTTCCCCTTGATCCCTTAAATCAACCAAAATAATAGCTTTTGCACATGCAACAATAATTATCCATGGTTCAGCACCATACTCACAGCTTATAAACCGACCCGGATTGCAACCATTCTTCAACATGACCCTGATTCTGCCCGACTGCTTTGAACAAATGTTAAACAAATAAAGCTCACCGCTTTGTAGGAGAACCGCACTTTCCTCCTTGATATGTGGGCTGAAGCATGCGTGCACTACCGGGGTTTCAAACCCATGATTTGCCAATGGCACCAGAAAGGGTCTTTGTGTCTCTTGACAATCCAACTGAAAGGGTCCAGTCTCGACCCGAAACCAATTTACTGTATATAGTGTAGTGGCCGACAGAAACCCTTCCAAAACCCGATTTCCCGATAATGACGAACCTGAAACTGAACTGAGTTCAATGCCAGAACACAGTGACACGGAGAGGGAAGAAATTCGGTTGAGAGGTTGCTTAAAACCTTTGGTCTGCTTGAAAACATCTCCAGTGTGGTCAAGGGTGAGCTGAAACGGGGTCGACGAATCGGATACGGATGTAACAGAGAGAAAAGCAATGGCATGGGAGTTCTCTCCAGTTGGGAAGAATAGGTGTAAGGTGCGGGGGAGGCGGGAAGGGAGGGAAACGAGGAGGTTAGAGGGAGGGGAGGGGCGGGAAGGTCGAAGGGAAGGGATGGTAGTGGAGGGACGGGATAGTTTGTACCGGAGGAAGGAAGAGAGAGAGTAGTAATGGAGAGAATGGGGAGTGGAGGGGACGAGGTGAGGGAGGAGGGAAGGGGAGGAGAGGAGAGTGGAGGGAGGGGAGAGAGGGGTGAAGGGAGGTAGAGAGGAGGAAGAGGGGAGGTTTGGAGGATAGAAAAGAGAAGATAGAGGGAAGATTGAACGAAACTCGCCGGAGGTGTCCATTAGGGTTTAGGGTTTGGTGGTGGTGATGGCGGTGATAATAACCCACGCTGATCGGAACCGCCGCGAGTGAGGGGGTTCAAATTTGGGATTTTGCAATGGAGGGTTCTGGATGGAAGAGGCCAATTGAAGGCTTGAAGCGCCGCCAGGGGTTTTGTTTTTTTTTTTTCGCTTTAAAATTATATTTTTTTTTGTTTTGTATTTTATTTTAGAGAATTAAATTATTCGGTTTTGTTTGTACCTTATCTGCATACTACAAATATTTATATTAAATAAATATGTCATGGGAGTTGATATACAGATACTATAATCGATATCAATTTTATTATTCAGATTAAATGAGTTATTATTCATATTAACGGCTTTATTTATGCAACTTATTTGTACAGTATTTTTGTTATTCAACTTAAATGAGTTATTATTCATATTAGTGATATTTGAGTTGAATAATAAAAATATTGTTAATAATAAGTTGTACAATAAAGTAATTAATATGAATAATAACTTATATAATATGAATAATAAAATCAATATCAGATTTTGGTATCTCCCAAACATTTTCTATATGTCATTTATATTTGTATTTATAAGTATTTATAATTAGTATAAAATATATTTACTATTTTTTCATTCCTCAATGATATGAAAAATTTGAAGTTAAAAACTTTGTTGTACGAACCGTATGTTTAGTAGAATAATAATATATTTCATCTCTATATAAAAAGACGTAGGTTTAAATTTCGCAAAAAATATTTGAAAAAAAATAAATACCGAGGTTAACGGGAGTCTTTATATAAAAAAAACTTTGTTATATAAAATTTGTAAATTTTTTAATTCTAATAATATAAAATATAAATATTTTTATTATTAAATATAAATATTTTTTGAAAAAATAAATATATTTAGAATAAAAGTGTGATTAAAGAATATAATTATCATTCCTCAAAAAATAACGAAATTAATTAATATTGGTCTTCTCTATCTAATTGAATACATACACAAAGGAGAAACCTTTCAATTAATTATCACAACCTTTCCTCTTCCGACGCATATGCAAATTCAAAACTGAGACATCATACCATGTATTTTATCACAACCACTGTATCTGAATCTCAAAACTACATTTTGTAGGCCTTTTAAAACAAATAAACTAATATGAGAAAGCTAAATTGACAAATTCAAATTACAAAATATTTTCAGATTAACCCAAACAACCTATGAATCGAACAAGCTTGATAACTTGAATTGAAGGCAATCTTTGAACTTCAAAAAAACTCATCTTAATTAATGTTAGCAATCCCTTGACATTTCTACTTATAGACATATGATAAGACGATAGCGCCAGCACCGAGGCATGCACGTAGCAGCAAGATGAAAGTAGACAAAGCAGTGTAGAATCTGATTTTATCAAGATTCTTCTTGCTACGATCATGCAGCTACCAGGAATCAGAAGCAATCCGTAGATGAATACCAACGTAAAGTCGACGATGTACGCATGCAAAATGCCGACGGGCAACAACGGTAACCCGATCAGTCGTTTCAGGGGAGCGTGAGCGAAGATAGCAAAGGCTAAACCAAAGAGAAACAGCTTGAGTGTCTTCAAGCTCTCCTTGCAAATGGGATGGAGATCGGGTTCGTCAGTGGTTACGTCTTCTGACGGGGCAGGAGGGTTCTCTGGATCTTTGGAAACAGATAATGGTAACATTTCTAGTGCTGCTAATTAGTAAAATTAATTAGTAAAAGAGAGAGATCTTTGTTAATTTTATAGCCTATATATTGAGCAGAGAGAGAGCAACATGTTAAATTTAGAGAGAGGGAGAGTGATAGTAGATGATTAATTATCAGTACTATCACTTGAAGATGAAAACTTTGCTGTCATTTTAAGCTAATTTCACAAGTAAATTACAGAATTTTACATAAATTTAATTAAAATAAAGTTTCATATTCATGAATTACATTCTACATGGAAAATCACGCATTGCAACTTTTTTTTTTTAAACGAGGACTCCTGTTAGTTTCGATATTTTTATTTTTTAAATATTTTTTATGAAATTTAAATTTATGTCTTTTCATAAAAAGATGAAACTTATAATCATTTATACTAAATCTGCAGTTTATCACGTATTGCAACCTAAGTTACTGAATCTAGGATTTATTTCTTTTATTTCCAAGCCATCGACAACTGAACAAATTACACAATCGAAAAAATAATTAGAGAAAGTACACTAGTACAGCAAGAACTAGCAACAACGAAGCAAAAGAAAATATAACCTACAAATACCTTCTCCTATTTATACGATCCTGTGTTGACCAAAATGCCCCTACATATATGATGCTTTTGAATTGCAATTCTGCCCCCAACTTTATGTGTCATTCTCATCAAAGACAAATCAAATTTCATTATACATTATCTGTATTTACACATTATTCTGGTAAACTTTTAACCTTTATTTTGGAAGTTGTTATAGTAAATTAAAATTGCTAATTTAATATGCTTTATAAAGAATCAACACCGATACATCCATGCATAAACCAAAATAATAATAATAACAGCAGCAGGGACAATAAATAACAAACAACAAAAATCGACAAGAAACTTCCATTGCCATAACCACTCAGAGACGAACGTACCAGTTTTAAACTGACAAAACAAACCAATCATCATATATCTCTTATAAATGATTTGTCAAGAAAATAAAAATAAACGGGATGTAAGATGCAATCATGACAATCTTAGCAAATATAGCCGGGACATAATGTTGGAAACTTAAAAATAATTTAGATATATTTAAATTAAATTTTCTAATATTTTAAGATTTTTATGCATATTATAATAATATATTTTATAATTTAACATTTTGGTAATTAAGAAAATATAAAGAGCTGGCCACCTGTTATATATTCTTAATGATTTGATCTGTCATAATCATATAATAACTATATTATTAAACCACATTATAAGTAAGCAAGTTTTATTTGAGAATCATTAGCGTTATTGTGATTGTTTAATTGTATCCTTAAAGGGAGCATACAGTAAAGAATTATTAGCGTTAATAACTCAATCCAATGATAGCACATCCGAACAAGAACTGAGCTAAGATCCAATTGAAACTCATGCGCGTGACCCACTCGTCGGCAGGAGAATCCGCCGTCACTAGAGGCGCCATAGCAGCAAAGATGGTAAGAAATGATCCAGCAAGGACCATGCTAATTTGAAGCACACAATCATCTCCCTCGACGTATTCCATCTCTTTTAATTCATCATTAACTGGTGTACCAGTCATTTTAGCAGAGGCCGAATCGATGGGAAACGAAACTGGACATGGGAAGTCATGGCTCGATTTGAAATTTGAGCTGTGTATTTATGCTGGATAAATTTGCTATTTTTGAAATGCATGGGTACTGTATCTTTTAAAGAGAAAAATGAAATATGCTAAATATATAGAAAGAGGAGAGAAACGAAGTTTTGCGTTTCGAACTTGAACTGATGAATTTGACCCTTTGCATCTGCACTTTGAAGCAATGACATATCATCTCATACCTGTGCCGCTGTGTGCCAAAAGGTCAGAGATATATTGATATAAAAGATCAGAGGTAAGTACTGATATAAACTGTCAATGGTAAAGGCATAAACAGCTCATATTGTGAAAAGTTCAACGACTGATCTTCCTGTTTCTTTGCTGGTGCCTATGTGCTCAAATTTCCAGGCGAACCATAAACGGAACTATCAATTGGTAAACATCTTTATAAAGGCTACTGTACCTCTAGGTTTAATCTGGGCCATTTGTTGCTGATTTTTCTGCAATTCAACCTTGAGTTAGAACAGGTTCTGGATTCAGATCCGCATGTATCTATGTTTTTACATCCATGCTGTCTGAATTATTAGGCTGCAAGTAACACCCGTTTCAGTGCTATTACTGTCAAGGCTGTATGAGGACTATATGTAACGACCAACATTTCAGTCTATTTTTCACTTTTCTCATAAATAGGTAGCTAATCGGCCGTCTTCTTTCATTAACAAAAGCAAGTTTTTATAGCAACAAACTTGAGAAAAACCAAAAACAAAAAAAAACCATCCTGTATCATCAAGCTGTTAATCTATTTCAGTCTTATCCAATTAAATGTTCATTGATCCTGACTCATCTTTGTTATTCTTTTTAATCTAATGAAATATGGCACATGCACATCACTAGCAAGAAAATGGTATTTGGACAAGTATATATCACCAATTCCATTACCAGTGAGACAAGCACGAACAAAATGGAGAAAATGATTGTTAATTAATGCATTTGATAAAAAAGGGCTGAGGAGGAGACGCACCCAAGTGAGGAATTGCAGCTTTTTCAGATGCAATTCATGGACAATTGTACAATTTGTGTTGGCATGTGGAATATGCTCTACATGCTCTCTCTCAGCCACACTTTCAATGCATCTCATGATTGGATTTTTCACACCTCAAAAAGATGAGGTGATGAAAGCATAAATCTTTCACAAAAGCGCAACTTCCAATTGGAAGTTCTTGAATTAGTGAACAAATGTAGGGTCTCTCCATGAATCAAAGAAAAAGTCTGACAAAAAGCAAATCTAAAGCGAAATTGAATCGGTGAAGCGACGAAATTTTCTAAAACACGTCGGAAGAAATTGAATCTAAAAGGTCTCTTCAATAGCAAATGAATCGAGTAGTGAGGGTCCTACTGGTCCGAAATCTGCAAATATAAGGTTTTAACTTCTACGGAAAAAAAAAACTGAGAAAATCGATCTCGTTAATAAGTGAGCGAGAAAGACGATCAGCGAAATCCATCACAGACAAAAAAAATTTGGACCATTTCTCGATTTGTGCGTGTCATCCTTGCGCAGGGGCCATGCTAATCTTCTCTGTATCGTTCCAATTTTATCGGATGTCTCCGAAGAGACGATCAGATAATCTCGAGCGATATATAAAAGAACGGAAATATTTTCAAATTGCTGGTCGTGGGACTAATTAGGGATCGTGTTTTCCGAATTCCGGAGCGCGACGCTTCCTTGTTTTACAAAACGAACGGATAGACCTGATCCTGCAACATCAACGTCACTGCCATCAGGACCCACTTCGCTATTTTCTGTTTACGTTCTACAATACAAGGAAATGGACCAGACCCAAATGTGAACTCCCCAAGACTATCTAGCTGATACCCTTTGTACATTATAAGGTTGGTGGGCCAATGATTGAGAGTTATGAACTTGTAGAAAAGGCTTTCCTTCCTAGATGTCAAAATTGGGCTTCTCACCCAAGCACTCATTTTCAATTCCTAAAGAAGTGAAGAACGGCCTTATGATTTGTTTATCAGAAATATTAAAAGTTGGACATGGGAAACACTGGAATTCTACAGTAGCAAAAAAACAGTGTTTTTCACTTGATGTTGAGCCGTGCAATACAGATATTTCAATCTGCGCCCTCTAATCATTTATCGCTGTTGTTGGGCCGGATGGGCTTCCAAGTTTTGGAAAATCTTGGTACTGTAGTATCTTTTATGTTGCATCTCAACTGTTCAAATTTTTTCTTTAAAATCCCAGCCCTTCAATCTGCTGTACAGTCTATACAGAGTACAAGGTCCTCCAGCAGCTTTTTATTTCTAATCTTTGACTTGGAACATTCGGGGTGCCTTTAGCCAGTCCTGGATTTTATGTGGCGTCCAATCCTTCATCTTTTCTTTATGCTTTTCACTGGCCATTAGCTTATTATTTCTTTGATTTTGCAATTGTTTGTTTCTTCGACTGTCGATGTGAATTTGTTCGTATCTTATCCTCCTATCTTTTGTGTTGTGGCCCTGTCATTGTCACAAGTAGGCCTGCTAATGGGCAGCATGGCCCTTGGGCTAAACGGGCCAGATAGTAATTGGGTAACAATGGACAAAGCCATATCTGGGCAGGGCTTACAAGCTCGGCCCGAGTTCAAAAATATTTTTTTAATGGGTAAATCATGGGTAAACTTTGGGCAAATAATGGGCTTTTCGTGGACAGCCCAAGATAGTGAACTATATTAGACGTCTCTCTCGAACTCAAGTCTTAAAATCAAATCTGACTCAAGTATCGCTCTTAGCTCTCTCTCTCTCTCTCTCTGACGCCTCTCGAGTAGTCAAGTCTCGCCTCTGACATTCTGACGGAGCTCTCCGTCGCCTCTCGAGTCTCTCTCTTCGACGCTTCTCGAGTCTGGCTACCGGCGCGTAGCTTCAGTGGTTGGTCCTAGTAGGAAGGAGGAGGTACTTTGTGGCTCCCATTTTCTTTCCTAGTTTTCCTCTTGCTACATTTTGTTCAAGTTTGACATTATTGGTTACGAAACCTTAATTTATCTAGTATTTGTCTTGAACTGAGTTCATAATCCCTCTGTGTGATGGCATTATTAGTCGTGTAGCTTCATTTTTAAACTAGGAGAAAAGGGAGGGTTTATTTTAAGAAATCTAAAACATATCATTGAGTTATCATTAATAATCCAAAATCATTAACAACCTATGGAAGAGAAAACAAATATCATAGAAAACACAATCCCCAGCCTTACTGGTACATTCAGTCTCAACTTTTATTTTGAACTCAACATATCATCGAGTTATCCAGTGTTTCTATGAATACCACTTCTCAACACAAATTGACTAACTATTATGAAGTGCGCACAGCTGAAACACTAGTACCAGTCTCAGTACCTAATAATACAGCTTAACATTATGTCATTGTCCGAGACCCAAACAAACCTTGATGTGGGCGTTATCGGGGAGGAATATGAGAGCAGATGTGAATCAATTGAAGTTAGGGAAAGTCGTTTGAAAAAAAGATTGGTGGTTTGGAACCATTTTGATGAGGTAGGAGAAGATAAAGTGATGTGCAAACATTGTGAGAAGGTGTTAACAACTAGTAAAAGATCGGGAACATCACACTTACGTTGCGATATTATGTGTCGTTGTGCACATATCAATGAAGAAGAAAGAGTGATGATTGTAATGAGTCAAGGACATGATTGGTTCGATCCTTCAACTTTTAGATTTGATCCTGAGTTGACCCGTAGTCTTCTAACATTACTATTCATTGATACTGAAATTCCATTTTCAGTAATTGAAACTCGATTTGGGAACCCGCTATGCAGTCAATGAGACCAGAATATAAATCAATTGGGCGGCAAACAATGAGAGATGATTGTGTAGCAGTATTCAAGGCCGATTCAGATGTAGCATTGAAGGAGCTCAAAATTTTAGATTGTCGCGTGTCGTTCACAAGTGATGTTTGGACCTCGAGTACCAATTTGGGATATTTGTGCCTAACGGCGCATTACATCAATAAGGGTTTTGATCTTCAAAAAAGAATAATAGCTTTCAAGAAAATTCCTTATCCACATACCGGTCAAGCCATTGCAAACTTAGTTGAGAAGACTTTGGGAAAAATTAAATTTTGGTGGGAGACATTTGCACATGAAATGTGCAGCCCATATTTTGAATTTAATGGTGCAAGATGGCATGAGTACCATTCAGCCAGCATTGAAGAGGATTGGAGAGCTCATGCAGCATATTACTTCAAGTGGATCAAGATTTCAAGTGTTAAATACCATTTTAAA
The DNA here is from genome assembly GCA_037678475.1 of x Bolboschoenoplectus mariqueter. Classification (NCBI taxonomy): domain Eukaryota; kingdom Viridiplantae; phylum Streptophyta; class Magnoliopsida; order Poales; family Cyperaceae; genus x Bolboschoenoplectus; species x Bolboschoenoplectus mariqueter. The sequence goes on from CM075281.1 coordinate 928,946, forward strand.
CGAACTTAAGTTGCCATCTAAAAGAGGATTGACGCTCGATTGTCCAACGAGATGAACCTCAACGTTTGAAATAGTTAAAAAAGCTTTAGAGTTGAAGGAGGCTTTGTCAAGTTTTGCAAATGCCACTACAATGGGTGGTCTCACTTTAGTAGTTTTAAATTATGATATGGTACGTAGTTTCTACTTTGTGCCTGACAACTATTTATTTGCTTCCTTACCTGTGTTTGTCTCATGCTTTAAGCTGCCTATTTTCAAAAGCAACATCTCATGTTTGTCTAATGCTTGATTTGTTATGGAGATATATTATCCCTTTTAGGTGATAAAAGTTCAGGTTTCCTTGGTCATTCCTCCACAAAAAGTTTGGGTGATTCTTCCATCTGGGATTGTAGGTGTTGGAATAGAGATTGTTTTGAGACCTAAAGTTATTATTCATAGCATTCGCTTGCTTCACATTCCATTCACTTGACATCCGCCAGTTGCAGTTGATTGACAAGTGATCTGTACCATCATAGATAGCAAAAGAGGTTGTTTGAGTCACAACTAATACATTCATTTGTTCGAATCTTCTTTGCACAGCCTCGACTTGAGCGGTGAGTTTTGTCAAAGCATCCGTCTCGAAGCGCCCTGGGGTGGCTCGAGTGGTTCTCAATAAGAAGTCCACTGATGTTGACTAACCGCCATCTCATAAATGAGATTGAAAGCGTCTGTGGCATTTCGATTCATCAAGCTTCCCCCTGTTGTTGCATCAATAGACAATTTAGTGTTATGCCCTAAACCTTCATAAAATGTTCGTAAAACAAATCATTTTTCAAAACCATGATGTGGGCACATATGCAACAACTATTGATACCCCATCGTTTTGTTTGAAGTTTGTAATTTGATTTCGCAAAGCAGATGTCTTTGCAAGTGGGAAATATTTAGAGAGGAAGGCATTAGATATTTGTGCTCAGGTACCAACGGATTGGGGATCTAATGACCTTAGCTAATTCCTAGCCTTATCACTCAGAGAAAAAGAAAATGCTTTAAATTTAATTGCATTCGATGGGACACCATTCATTTTCAAGGTATTACAACTTTCCTCAAAGGTGACCAAATGTTGATTGGGGTCCTTATGGGGTAAATCGAAAAATTGGTGTTGAGAAATCATATTCAATAAGGTCGGTTTGAGTTCAAAGTCATTGACTTGAGTATTGGGCACTTTGTAGCCTATTTGAATGCCACCCACTTTAGGTGTGGCATAGTCCTTCAGCGGCTTGTTATTATCATTCACTTCCATGCTTGGCTCTCCATCAAAGAGTAGCCTCTGAGGTCTAACTGGTGTGGAAGTCGTCTTTCTTTCTGTCTTCTGAAAAGTTTTTCCTTTGAACATTATTTAGATAGTTTGCCAGCGAGATCGCGTCCTACAAGAGAAATATGACCAAGTGAAATTTATTTTATTTATTTTTTTTGTAAAAACAAAATAAGTAAACAAAAATAAAGGAAAAATGTCTAGTCTTAACTACTTAAGGTTGAAATAATATTCACCGTTGTCCCTGGCAACGGTGCTAAAAAGCTTGACATGTTTTCACTATAGTTAATAAAATATCCTAATTTATCCTAAATTGGTTGCAAGCTATAATACTAAGGTAAAATTTACCAATAATTTTAAAAATTTTCGAATTTAATAATTAAATTAATAAGTTAGAATTATATCACACCAAGCTATTAACGAACACCTGTCACTATTCCAATCTCAACTCTTTCATACCAGCTGCAATCTGAACAAATGAATATTCAAAAGAAAGGTAAGAATAAAACCTGCAACTTTTATATTTTTAATATCATGAAATTTTGGATGTACAATTCCTAGTAAAATTTAGGAGTTCAATCCGTGATTATATCGAGTCATACAGAAAAACTACAGACTCCTTAGGACTATTTTTATCATTTCTTGTACTGAAAAATCAAATTAAAGTGAGATTAAATCCTCTGAAATATTAACAATGATATGTACAACTTTTGTATTTTAAGTTTTCACAAATTTCGATTAGAATATATTAAAAAAATACGTTTTCTCAGCCAGACTTACAAAGCTACGCTGGAGAAATTATTTAGCACCAAATTGGAATTAAATAAAAGAATTAGAAGCCCCAAACATAATTATTCAGATAATTAATCTAAAGAATTAAATCAAGCCCAAAGTAATTAATTTAAACCCAGCCCAACCCAAATCCACCTCTTATAAACCCTAGGTTTAGCTTAAACCTTAAGCCACTCGTTTCCTATTTAAACCCCCACCTCTCTCCTCTCACCACCCTTATCTCTCTCTGTCTCCTCGGCTGCTCATCCCAAGACATCAACCCCCTCTCCTCCATCTCTCCTCTCCTCTCGGTCCCCCCCCCCCCTCATCTCCTTCTCTCTCTCTAGGCCAAGAGCCATCCAAGTACAAAGAAAAATCGATGTTCTCCCGTGACCTTGAGTAAGCTTAACAAACCAAGATCGACATTCCCCAATTGAATCTTAGGTGGTACGGTGGTACGAGGTAATGACTACACCCGAGTTTAAATTCTTAAACAATAATAAAACAAAATAAATATTCATTCTTGCATAATTATTCTTCCTCTTATTTTCTTATTTTCTTCCCTTCTTTCTTGTTTGTCTATTTAAATTCAAGATATAGTGGTGCGGAATAATCACTTAAGAAAATTTGGTTTGTATTTTTTTTTTCTTATTGCTTGTTCATTTATTTAAATCCAAAGTATAGTGGTGCGGACTAGTTATCCAAGAGACTTTGGTTTGTATTTTTCTTTATTTCTCATTTATGTATTTAAATCTTAAATATAGTGGTGCAGAATAATCACCCAATAAATCTTGGTTTGTATTTTTCTTTTCCTTTCCTTATTTCTTATTCGTTTATTTAAATCAGAGGTATAGCGATGTGAAATAATCATCCAAGAAACTTTGGTTTGCATTTTCATCTCTTTTAAATTAAAAAAAAGAAAAAGATAAATACTTAATTATATCAATAATAATTGAACTAGGGTACATTTTCAATATATTAATTCAATATTTTACTTGGAGCTTGAAGTTTTATTTTTTATTTCTTTTATCGGAGCTTTTAAATGAAAAGAATGAATAAAAATCTAAGATATCTAAAAGCAAATGATAATATTAGGTTAAATTTTATTAGGTTCAGAGAGTCAAGAGGCTAACACCGAGTCCCTTAAAACAAAACAAAGGTGCAGATTCCTAGACTTAGTATTTTTCATATTCCAATTTGACATATTTATTTTATTGTTATTCATGTTGAATCAAATACGTTGCTTTCTAAGTTGCTTAGTAATTAGGATTTTAGATAGTTAAGTCTTTTGCATTGGTCATGTGGTTTGAGTATGATGAGTGATATGCATGGTATGTATAAAGTGAAGAAAAAATGTAGGATTAAGTAGATGTTGGGTGGATTCCCGTATCGACAAGGTAGATAAGTGAATACATAAATACTAAAAGTGTAACGTCGAAACAAGAGGAGTGAGCCATTGTTGGATGGATTTTCTCAATGAAACCATTGTTGGATGGATTTTCGCAATAGTAGAATGTTAGAACAGGGCCTGATATATATGTTACATGAGGTATACCTAGGGTCTTTTAGGACCCCCTCTACAACGTGTGGTTAGCGTGGATTCGCAGCATGGGTCTAACCTAAGGCTAAGTGGATTCTCCCCTTAGGCGACAGCCAAGATACGAGGGATGAATTTTCTATTTAGTGAGGCACCCTTCCATGTTTTTTGGATGGATTTCTGAGTTCGGAGAGGCTAAGGATATAAAGTTGACTCGGATGGATTTCTGAGTAATGGATTAGAGCACTTAATAAGCTGGTTTCGGGTGGATTCCTGAGCCAGTATATTAAGATAAAAGTTGAAATACACTAGAATGAACATAAAGAGTAAATATTGCATTGTCGTTATAAAGATATGGTATGTAGAGATGTTAATGTTGATTGCATAGTTAGGATAGTCATCGCATTATGTTGAAAAGAAAATGAGAATTTTACTAAATTCTAGGCTGGAATTAAATCCCGCACTGAGAGAAGTTCGATCTCTCATCCGTACCACTTTGTTTGTGGGTTCCAGGTGATGAAGGAAGCGCAGCAGTGGAAGGGCAATAAGAATAAGGACTTGTGAAAGTTTTAATATTATGCCACTATTTTTGTTTTAGTTAGTTAATTGAATTTGTTGTAATAAGGAACAAGTATGGCAAGAACCTTTATTTAGCCATGACCGTCCTTTCCATTTTGTTAAACTATTTTCTATCATAATGATTTAAATGAAATGTGGCATTTATTTTAATTATATTATTGATAATTGTGTGATGGGTGTATATGTAGGTTTTAATTACATCTGTGCGGCCCTTTTTCGCGGCCCACGCGCGAGGCATCGGCGTCCTCGCTCACGGGGGAAGAAGGTACAGGTACATCCCTGCGCGTGTTTGTGCGCTCAAGGACTTATTGTTTAGGTGATTGTGGGAACTTTTATTTTCCGACGGGCGCAAGCCCCCGCCGTTAATTACCCCGGCTCTCGCCTCGGGAACCTCTGATTAATGGGCTAAACTAATCAAAATATATGGATCAGATTTGTGGCTTTATTTCTTCCTTTCAATTTATTATAATACGTGTTTAAAATAACCCAAAGGTATAACTTTGGATAATAAGACTAAAGACGTATGATCTAAAGTCAGAGAAACGTATAATTTCTCATAAATCGGGGATCGAGGACGTATAATCCTATTGATCTCACGGAGTTCAAATATGAAGCGCACTGCCAACTCGATACTCAAAGAACCAGAGATGTTTGATCTCTGGAAAGGTTCACGTCAAAGACAAGGACGTATGGTCCTAAACAGTCTATTGACCTTCCAGATCCCGAATCTGAAGCGCTATGCCAATTCGAAACCTGGGAAAATTGGAGAATCGGGAACATATAATTCTTTATTCGATTTCCAAAATGGGGTACATTAAACCTGAAGCGCACTGCCAGTTTAATGTTCCCGAAACATGATTTGATATGATTTGGTATGTTGGTATGTTTTTACCAAGTTTTGGACTTATCTGCATATTTGGCATATTTGACCAGAGATTTGGACATATTTGCATATTTGGCATATTTGACCAGAGATTTAGACATATTTGCATATTTGACAGGTTTGGTCAGAAATTTGGGCATATTTGTATGTTTTGACATGTTTGGTCGAATGTTTGGGTTTATTTGCATATTTGACATGTTTGGTCAAATATTTGGACATATTTGTATTGTTGACATATTTAGTTAAATATTTGGGTATATTTGCATATTTGACATGTTTGGTCAAAGATTGGGGCATATTTGTGTTTTTGACATATTTAGTCAAATATTTGGGTATATTTGCATGTTTGACATGTTTGGTCAAATATTTGGACATATTTGTATTTTTGACATATTTGGTCAAATATTTGGGTATATTTGCATATTTGACATGTTTGGTCAAATATTTGGGTATATTTGTGTTTTTGACATATTTGGTCAAATATTTGGTATATTTGCATATTTGACATGTTTGGTCAAATATTTAGACATATTTGTATTCTTGACATATTTGGTCGAATATTTGGGTATATTTGCATATTTGACATGTTTGGTCAAATATTTGGACATTTTTGACATATTTAAATATTTTGATTTGTTTTATCAAAATATAACAAAGTTTAATTATTTTGAACATTTTGATTTGTTTTATGACATGATTCAATCATTTTTGAATATTTTTGATTTATTTTATCAAACTGTGGCATAATTTGATTATTTTGAATATTTCAATTTGTTTTATCAAAATATAATGTAATTTAATTATTTTGAATATTTTGATTTGTTTTATCAAAATATAACATAATTTGGTCAGTTTGAATATTTTGATTTGTTTTATCAAAATATGATATGGTTTAATTATTTTAGAATATTTTAACTTGTTTTATCAAAATATGACATTATTTGATTATTTTGAATATTTTGATTTGTTTTATCAAAACATAACATTATTTGATTATTTTGAATGCTTTTATTTATTTTATCAAAATATAACATGATTTGATTATTTTAAACATTTTTGACAATATAACATGATTTGATTGTTTTGAGTATTTTTGATTTGTTTTACCAAAATATAACATGGTTTGACTATTTTAAAATATTTTGATTTGTTTTTATCGAAATACAACATATTTAGTCATTTTTGAATATTTTTTATTTGTTTTATCAAAATATAACATGTTTAATCATTTTTGAATATTTTGATTTGTTTTATCAAAACATAACATATTTAACCATTTTTTGGATATTTTGATTTGTTTTATCAAAACATGACATAATTTAATTATTTTTGAATATTTTGATTTGTTTTATCAAAATATAACATATTTAATCATTTTTGAATATTTTAATTTATTTTATCAAGATATAACATAATTCAATCATTTTTTGAATATTTTTGATTCGTTTTATCAAAATATAACATAATTTGGTTATTTTGAATATTTTGACTTGTTTTATCATAATTTGATTATTTTGAACATTTTGATTTGTTTTATCAAAATATAGCATGATTTGATTATTTAAAATATTTTTGATTTGTTTATGACATATTTTAATTATCCTTGAATATTTTGATTTGTCTTATCAAAATATGCATAATTTGATTATTTTGAAAATTGTTGATTTGTTTTATCATAATTTTCACTTATTTTTAAATATCCTATTTGGTATTTTGAATTTATTTTATACATATATCATATATCTTGAATTTTCTTTTATTTATAATATAAAAAATAAAATAAAATAAAATCAAAATTGACATTTTATAGTCTTAAAAATATTCATAAATGAAATCATGATTTTTGATATATTTTTCATAATTTATGGGCTTGAGAAATCATTTTTATTTGGTGTTTAAAGTTTATTTTCAAAACAGATTAATATGGGCCGTCAGATTTGGGCCCATGCATCAAGATCTGAACTTAAGTTCAGTTTTTAAAGCATCTTTTAAACTGGGCCGTTGGATCTCTGGCGCGCATCAAGCCTTCTATGGGCTGTTTGAATTTCATCAAGATTCGCACTTTGAGATGCATCAATATTCGTGCTCATCCTCTCCGACACTGATCGAGGCCCTGCCGGCGTCGGATCTCCGATCAGAAGTCATGGCTGGCATCGCCAGAGAGTGGGGAGTCCATCGGTGGTGGTCTCGGCGGCGACGGCGGCCTGGATCGCCGGAGATGGGGGTAGCCACTTGGTTTCGGTTGAAAAATTGGCTGGGATGAAATTTTGAGGAATTTGAGCTTATTTTTGACAAATTAACTCGATTTCTTTGTCGTATGGCATCGCCAGAGCATGTTTAACAAGTTTTTGAGGTTTAATTTGGGTTTAATCCATCAATTTTGCAACTTTGGCCATTTGGTACTAAACTGGTTTCGGGGCATTGGTACCAAATGGTGTTTCATGGCTTCTCATTGCAATTTTCTTCCAATTAACCTTTCAAACATTGTCGTTTAGTATGTTTGAACATGTTTGGATGATCAATTTCATCAATTTAGATATGCATTGTCCTTTATGCACATTGGTTCATTTCTGGTTTTATTTCCAATTTATTTTTTCTTTTGATTTCTGTACATTCTTCTCAAATTGCATGTTTAAGTATGTTTATTTGGGTCAATTGTATGTTTTGAAAATGTTTTACACTAGATTTGCATGTGAATTTCGTTTGTATGTAAGTTAATTTCATTTTTTTCCTTTTCTGGTATTTATTCCAGAATTAACTCAATTTTGATTTTTTACAGATCCAACTTCAAAAATTCATAGAAAATCACAGAAAATACCAAAAATGGTAAAACTTGGTGAGTGACTGCATTAAGGCTTATTTTGTATGCCTATGAAATTTCAAGCTAATTGAATAATCAGAAAGCATGTTTTTGTATTTTCACCAGAATGGACAGAAATGCCCTTTCAGATATGTTAAAAATCAAATTTGGCTTAACCTATGGATTAAAGCCTGGTTTAATTATTCTAAAACCCTTTAAAACATCACATGAGGTGTCATAAAGGTGAATTAATCAAGAAATTCTGGATTTTTAAATCAAAAGAAGAATGAACTTCTCAGTTTGACCCAAAGTTGACTTTTTTGGAGTTTTTGACAGATGAGATTGTAAAATTCATATCAATTCACAGAAAATTCCAAAAATTATAAAATTTATGTGGTAAGCCATTATAAACCCAATCTACATGACTGTGAAATTTCATAAGAAATTAACAGCCAGGCTGAGAGATATGGATTGATCTCTCAGCTGGACAGAAACTGGAATTCACTGGACTCAAGCCAGTACTGATGCTCATTGCTTTTCATTGCTCAATTATGGTTCTGAGCCATCAAGCACATCAAAGAACATAAAAGAAGGAACTAAAGAAAGAAATAAAACCAATTTGCACCAAAAAAAATCATATGTTATAACAAATTGAAATACAATACTCATATAAAACATGGGATTTTGTTTCTCCATGGAATTTTGACAGCATAACAGCTTGTATAAAGCCATTATTGAGCTTTACACAGCCACTGCACATGTGCACAGGGCTTGAGAGAGAGAGGGGATGAGCATGTGCCCATCCCCACGAAACCAGATTGGCATGTGCCAATTGGTTGGAGTATGCTGCCAAAATCCATAGTGAACTCACCATGTGAGCTCCTGAGACTCAAGCTCAGCCACCAATTGAGCTCTGGAAGGAGGGAGGCACATGTGCACCTCCCCAGCCATGGGGCTAGCCATCTCACCCAGCAAGGTGAGACTGGCTCCTTGAGCTCAATTGAGACTGAGCCAAGCTCAAGGCTTGACTCCTATGGCTCTTACCTAGCTATTCAAGACTTGGTTTCTCCTCAGCTAGCTCTTTTTTTTTTGGAATTTGGTGGAGTTGAGATTTTGGCAGAGTTTTGGCTATGTTGCTCTCTCTCCTCCTTCTTCTTCTTCACTGGGGGTCTATTTATAGCCCAGAGGGCATGGTTTAAGCCTCAGGGCTGAGCTGGCATCATCCCAGCCCTTGGTTTGATCAAGTGGCCAGGATTGAGCCAGCCAGGCCTGTGCTGGCCTGAGGCTTGTCCTTGGAAGATTCCTCCAGCTAACTGGCGCTCAGAGCTCTCCATTGAGGTGCCTACATGTGTCCCTGACACAGGCATGGGGAGAGAGAAGGAGCCGTTGGCTTTGTCTTCTTCCTTGGGTCAGTGTGTCATGCCTTTCGGGTGTGAGCATATCCCGAATATTCCTTGGCCTTGCTGGCGCTTGACATGTCACCAAAGTGCCACTGAGTGTGCCCAACGTGTCAATTTGGCTGCTTGAGTGCTGAGTTGTGCCAATTGACCACCCCCAGATCAGACTTGAGTGCCAAGTGGTGCACCTATCAATTGAGTGCTTTTCACTCCAAATTGACACTTCAGGCAGCGTCGTGGAAGCATCTTGAAGCTTCTCCAGGTGTTGGCTTGGCCTCCCGAGCTCCCAATTGCCCTGTCACCTTCAAGGTCGAGGTACTTTCTCCTTCGATTTTCTCCCTGTTTACTTTACTATTTTCAATGCTGTTTGTGGCATTGAACTCCCCTTAGGGTGTAGGTTAAGTCCCTAGAATGGTTTAAGCCAACTCGAACCATACACCCAAACTCCATTTTCGAAGCTCCATTGAGCTCTGGAGCTCGAGGAGGAAGAAAGGAGGGAGAGAGAGAGAAATTCAAAAGGTTTCTCTCGCTTGGGTTGGGTGCACGTGAGCCGTGCTTTGATTTCAAACCTGTCAGAGGGAGAGAGCGCTTGCACCGCGCTCATCTCTCTTTTCCTTCTTTTCTTTCGCTGGCTGAAGCGTCGCCTGGGCGCTGGGGTCCATTGGCAGCGAAACAAAGGGAGTGGGGTCCGCTTGTCAGATTTAATGAGACTCATCCCTCAGCGAAAAACTGAGGGTGAGTTCATGGTCGCGGTTCACGTGAGCCAAAGCACAAGGTCAGTGAGTTGGTTCACGTGGGCTGTGCTCATTCAAACCCCAACAGATACCTTGTGTGTATGACAGGTGGGTCCAGAGGTTTGCTTAATTGTTTGAGACCCCCAACTTGTACCCAGAGTGTTGTGTTTCCCCCAAATTGCACCCAGAACTATCTCCAGTTCTGATTTTGGTATTTTCTTTATTTCTTTTTCCATTTTATTTTATTTTTCATGCAAAAATCCATGAAAAATTACTGAAAAATCACAGAAAATATATTCCATGATTCTGTTATTTTAGGTAATATTTTTGGTATTTTTGGGTGTGAAATTAGGCATTAATTTCACTTAAATCATTAATTGTATATGATTAGGCATATTAATCTTATACAATTAATATTTTGGCATGATTATTCCAAAGAATCATTTTTTTTAATTCCAAGGGATAATATTTGGGGCATTCTTCATGAATGAAATTCATGATTTTTGGATTTGGCATATTTAATTATATGAAATTGTTTCTTGATTTCATATAATTAGGGTTTTGTGCATAGATTTTTTTTTGCACACATGTGTATATATTTTTTGAAGGGGGTTTGGTATGATTATTTCATGAAATTATTTTTTTTTTAATTTCAAGAAATAATTTTATGAAATTGAACATAATTTCATAATTTCAAATCTTTGGTATAAAAATCACATGAAATTATATCATTAATTTCATGCAATTTAATTTGTGTATTTTTCTGGCAACTTTTAAACAGCAAACAACATCTTGTGCAGCAGAAGTAATTTTTTTTTTAATTGATAACAACACAAATATTTATTCTTGTGATAAATATGAATCATATGTATATATTTGTCATATAATATATGTCACATATATATTATTCTAACTTTATATAAGTTGTAGGATATTAACCTTAGTCTCTTGAAACCCTTATCGCGTCCTTGTCACTTGCCGAGCATTCTTCTTTTTCACGTCACCTCTCGGTTTACCTCGAACATAAACAACAAACTAAGAACTCTTGATAGAGGAGTTTCAAAATTTGAGACTTAGATACAATCACCGAAATTAGAGGAAGAAGAATAGGAAGACTCTTCTTTTTTTGTTTGGCTAGCCTCAACGAGAGAGAGAGAGAGAGTAGGTGTAAAAGTATTTTTTTTCCATCCTCCATATTTAGTCCTCTCTCTCTCTTATTTCTCAAATAAACTCTCTTACAAGATTAATTAATTTATGACATAATAATATTATGTTATATAATATTATTATGTGACAAAATTATTTTTATAATGATGTCAATCATTATATCAAATAATAATTGCAAACATACATAAATTAATTATGTATTTAAATCATGTCATAAATGACATTTTATTTTGATATTTTATCTCATATATTTCTATAATATACATCTTATAGTGAGATTTTGTCAATACATTATTGTCACCAAATGACAATAGATAACTATGTCAATCCATAATATTTTTGTATGTTTTTGTCTTATGATATTATAAATATTATGTGAAATAAAATTGTGTCATTTTTACATTATATTCATTTCTTGGTCTCTCAAGTGAATTATATATATATTGTGCACTATATAATCCTACTTTACCAAGGGCGTCCAGTAAGATCATAACTCTTCTGAGGGATAATGATAATATTGATATATGAATTTCTCCTGCACAAGTCATACACATAAATCATCAACTATTCACTAAATTCATTTAGTTTAAGATAATAATCACAATGTGTAATTCTCATGTGAGAAATTCAAATATCTCATATCTTGAATTCTAAAGACACAATAAAATATTAATAACACATAATATATTCTTTATAATATCTTCTTTTGTTTAGTCATTGTTTAGTGTGTAAAAACTCATTTCTACATACTAATGTTATTAAACGATAACTCATATCCAACATTTATAAAACCTCATTGTATTTTTAATAACATGACAATCTTATTTTGGTGATTATTGTTTCCTTTAGTCACCTCAACTTGTGAACATATTTAGAGTTATATATTGTTATTTTATGAGTTCCATGATTCAAAATCAAGAGCATCTTTTTGAATACTTCATAAGATATAACATATTAAAACTCATGGAACAACGATATATTTAAATTACACACTCATGAATAAAATATATGAATTTAATTAACTTTCAAAACATACAATTCTTTTAGTATATGCCATACGTATGATTATGTGGCGGGTTATCTCGGGGTGTGACACAAGCGTACAACCTTATCGAGTAGCAAGTTAGAGTGTCGATCCACAGGAACAAACGTGAAATATTGGTTCTCTCTAGTTCGCTAAGCTAGATAATTAAATTTGAATTTGTTCGACACTAAAAGTAAACTACAACAATAATAACAATAACCAAAGAAATGTGTTTCAAGAGCGAAAGTTGTAAGGGTCTTGGCTTCATATCCACTTGAGCATTCAATTCACTTAACTTATTTTTTTTAAACTATCTTAGTTTTGTACTGACTACCTATTCTAAAGTGGTATAAACTGACATTTTCATGGGTCAATACCATACTCTTAAACTACCTCAAACTTCACAAGTTAGTCCTCGACCTATCAGTCTAAAGTCATAATGATCCTATAGGTCTAGGTTGCACTTGAATTCATATTGCTTCATGGGTCAATACATCACAAAGGAATTCGGTTTTAATCCAGGATATCCGTCTAGGTTATTGGTTTTACGGGTTAGTATTTGACCTCTAACCTAGATTTACTCTTGTGATCCGAGACTCAAACAAATGATTTTTTGCCTAATTCCCTAAGTTTGTGTATTGGAGAATTTAGTGAATCAATGCAATACTCAATTTAACAATTAGTACAAGAGCAATTCACAAACTAGAATAAAACAACAATTCAAGTAAATCGAAATAATTCAAGTTTCAAGTTTTACATCCAATTGCCCCTAAAAAGGAAGTTAGCCTCTCATGGAGCCGCAAATAATAAGAAAAAAAATAGGTATTCATAATTACAAATAAAGAGGTCTAGAAAAGTGAGAAATAGAAAATACCAATCCAAGCTCTAGATCTTCTTCTTCTTCTTCTTCTTTTTTCTTCAAGCTCTCTCTTCAAAATCTTTCTCAAAACTTCAACTCGCTCTCAAAGCAGTCAAAAGTCGACTAGGGTTGTTTTCTGAGGTGGCTAGCTTCTTGAAGAATATGCCACTTCGGTATATATAAAGCTTAGGGCCCTATAGAGATGAAAAATCACTTCAGGCACAAAACAAGGAAAAAATTGCAGGTCGCAATCAGGTCATTACGATCCACAATTAATGCGCAAAATGGAGGCTGCATTTTGGGTCTGAAGATTGCAGGTTACAAATAGATTATTGTGACCCGCAGTGGCACAATAGAATGGCAAGCCAAGGAGGTGTGTTTTAGGGCCTTGGCATTGCGACTCGCAATGCTGCAATGAAAAGCTAGACTGAGAGGGTGCTATTCTAACCCTTTGGACTGCGACTTGCAATGATTCTATTGTAGGTTGTAATATAAGTCTGATCTTACTCCAAGCACTCCATCATGATTTCATTTGCATCCAGGCTTGCTCCAATTATGTTATATTACTTCAGAACCCTAAAAACAAGTCACAAATCTAACAATATCTTAAACTTTGTATGAAATCATTCTAGATTACTCTAAAAACAAAGGAAATTGATATTATTTTAGATGTGAAATCCTTACCAAAAATATATAAAACCGAGACTTATCATATTGTCATCAATGTCAACTTTATTATAGTTTTTATATCATTAGGGTCACATCAAAAGTCAATATCTCACTGTTTGGTCTTTTCCTTTCTTTCATAATTTTGTGAAGGAATAAATATTACTCAATGCTTATTTATTTGCTTTGTGATGAGATCTTTACATTGTAAGAATATTTGGCAATTCGAAGAGGATAATTGGAATATATATATATTTAATCTTCTATAAGGCATAATTTGTCTCTTTTTTTATTATAAGGAATTTAATTTGATCAACTGGTGAGAAATTTTGTGAATCTTTTGATGTTGCTCATTATGACATACCAAAATATCATTGCTGTTTATTTTTTTTAATGTATAATATTAGTCCTTTAATTCCTATTTCTACCTTAATACCCTACCAATAAATGGATGCTCTACATATTTCATTTCAACAAATGAATATAATCATAACAAGATGAAAAAAACAAATAAATATTTTCAAAATGGCATTACTGTTAAATGTTGCAATCATTATATCAATTCTTTTATCGCCTACCAACTTAATCTGTCAAACCTTAGCATCTTAACCCACCAATTCTGTTACAAAATACATTTATAATATTTTCTTATATATTCAATGACAATGTGATGGAAAGTTAGGAAACAACTTAAAACTGCTTTCGTAATAATCGAGCGTAGCGCGATCACCTATCTAGTGTAATATATGTCATCATCAATAACATCTTAATTTTCCTAGTTGTTATCTGAGAAGTAGATGAAATTAATGATGAAATTAATGATGAAATTCCATGATGAGTACAACTCCAGGACTGGCACATACAACATGATGGGGAACAACCTTGTCATGAGGGAGTATATTCCGTGTACAGTGAGGGTGTTGAGCCCAAGTGTCGGGACGACCAGCCCGCCTCCTTTGCACCTTCTGGGCACAGAGATGACATCATATCGGGCGTGTCCTTGGGACGACAAGCGCGTGCTCCGCGGGGTTTTGGAAAGGCGCCCCCGACAAGTAGAGTGGGTTCAGTTCACCTTGCTTACAGAGGAAAGCATGCTCAAGCAAGCGGGGATTTATGAGGCGGTGTACCTCTCGCTTTTTGGATATGCCCAGGACATATCCTTGTTCCGGGCATTTGCTGAGCGTTGGAGCTATGTCACGAACACCTTATTCACGGAGGATCGTGAGATGACTTTGAGCCTATGGGACCTCTCCCAGTTATCAGGGTTGTCGATCTATGGCCTTCCGTATGATGAGCATTGCCTCAGTGGAGTGGATCTCCTCAGCCTGAGGCCAGACGGGACTCCGATGTACCCGACGTCTCTTCGTCAGGTATATAAGATTTATCATGAGATTTTAGGGGACCGAGAGGGTGTATCCTTGGGCCAGTGGGTTTCTTACTTTGCCGATGCCCCGACACATCCTCGTACCTCTTTTGCCGATCCTTGCGATCCTTTGGGAGTAGGATTATCGACTGGTATCATGCATAGGGGGTCCAAACCAGGCTTGGGGTCCATTACTACCAGGATTGTGGACGAGGAAACATTATTGACTGCCTTTCTATCATGGTGGCTGTGCTATTTCGTCTTGCCCAGTTCTCCAGTTGGTAGGATTAGGCCTTCTTCATTTGTTGTGGCTAACATCTTGGCTCGGGGACATAGGGTTTCCCTGGCTATCCCGACGTTGGCCAACATTTATCGATCTCTTCGCGGGTTAGTTTCCTCTCGCGATCCTTCTTTCAGTGGGGAGGTCATTCCCTTTCATTTCATCAGTGGTTGGCTTCATGCACACTGGATGGGTCTTTATACCCCTGTCCTTTCTCAGGAGATACGGGTTATACTACCCTATTTGTCCGACATAGCTTGTGCTTCGGCATCATCCCTTTCTCCCAAAGATGCTCGCTATCGTTTCTTCCGTTCGCGAGGGGCACTCCAGAGATCTGAGGTACGCGCTTTTTCGCGTAGGATGCCCAGAGGTTCAGATAGACTTGTTGTGGACATTCCACGGTCTAGGTTGGTTCAGGGGATTTTAGAGGATTCGGCAGCCACTGAGCACCTCATTAGCATTCGGTGTGGCTTTTTACCTCTACGCATCGGTGAGCATATTATCTTGGAGCCATACTCTCCTCACCGTTGTGCCCATCAGTTTGGATATGACCAGGGCATTCCCGAGTTGCTTTCCCGTCCCGAGTCGCTTTCTGCAGACCTGGAGGGTTTGAGTAGATGTTGGTCTTCCATACTTCGTGTGGGTACGGGTTCCCAGTTTACCATGCCTCGGGCTTCACGCTCGGAGGTGATTTTTACCGCCATGTATCATAGGTGGTATACTCACACTATCTCTGCATATCAGGCGATACTCCCTGCCGATATGGCACGTGTGACTTGTCCACTGCCGGACAAAAAGAAAAATGAAAAGAAGCGGCGGAGATCTCCTTCCTCTTCCTCTTCTCGCGCCTTACTTGATTTTCAGGGCTTCGACAGCAAGGTGCTATTAGATTCTCCTATCGCTTCTCAGACAGGTGATTATTATTTATGGCCTCTTTTGTTTACTGTATTTGTATCCTTGAAGTTTCTTATGTGACTTCTTTATGATATACTGATGTCGGAGAAATTGCAGGAGGGTCGACCGACAGAGAGGCACCTGACTCCGTCTTGGAGGAGCTCTTCATTTTTCGAGCGGGTTTGCCAGGTACTTATATTTGTAAGGTCCTTTACATTTAGGGAAATGATCATTCTTCCCTTATATTCTCCTTGATTTGTTTCCAGGCTTTGAGAGCGCTGACCTTTCTACAACGGAGGCCCAGGAAAACTCACCCACCGTCTTGGGGGACGAGGCGGTCGTAGGTATGATTTTTTCCTTTCAGAATATTCTACTAAATATCCTTCACATAATTTCCCTTGCTTATTTCACTCTTCTTTGAAACAAAAGGGGACGCTGAGAGTCCATTAGCACCAGCTCTCGGCGGAGAATTTGCTTCACCTGCAAGAGTTTCTCCGTTAAGGGAAGCGGAAGATTTGGCTGTCCTTCAGGAGCCTATCATGATTAGTGACTCAGGTATAATTCCATTGTCATTTCACCATCTCACAATACCTTACTCTCTTCATTTCTCCCTTCGGGGATCTTATTCTTGTTTTTAATTCAGACCCTGAAGATTTTGTCATTGCCGAGGCGACCGGCACAGAGTTCGGCGATAGGTCTGATGTCAGATACGACGACAATATTGAAGAGGAGCCTGACGAAGAGATTGAGGCAGAGCCAGAGGTTGAGCTCGATGCAGGATTCAACGTCGTTCCCGAAGAAGGCTTCGAGGCGGACCCTGAGGAGGAGAGACTCTCGGGTGACATTTCTCCCGATGGTACGTGCTCTTATATCCCCTCACTTTGGATCTCATGTTTATATTGCATGTGATGACATTGGTTTGGTTTGTAGGTCCTTCTGTATCGGAGATGCGGCATCTGTTGGAGAAGCTATGTTCCCTTAGCAACTCTACTCGAGCCCACCGTTCATTGGACCTTCGTGTTTTGGATTTGGTCCCTGTTTCCGGGAACTCTCCTGATTTCCAGGGGGTGATTGACGACTTGATCGTCCCCTGTCAAGAGCATTTGTCTTGTATAACCCGCGAGCGTTTGGCCTAGGCTTTCGGGGAGAGACGAAAGACTCTCTCGACTCTCGCGACATCGGTGTCTCGTGCCGAGTCGGAGTTATTCTCACTTCGTCACCGCCTCAGGGGTCTCCAGGATCAGCTTACATGTCACCTGGCTTTCAGTGCAGGTATGCTAGCTTCTGGGGCTGATTACAGGGCTTCTAGCCACCTAGCTGATCAGACCCAGTCACTCAAGAGTGAGATCAAGGGCATGGAGGGTTTGGTAGACACCGCCTTCTCTACTCTTCGTGACTACTCATATGATTATGAGGCCGCCCGAGCTAGCGTAGACGACCTAGTGGCTGACGAGGAGCGTCACTTTACCGCCGCCTGTTCTTTGTTTACCCGGATCGACGGGTTCTTGGCCCAGCTGCGTAGTCGCTATCCTAGCCTTTAGGGTGGGATTTGTTTGTATTTTTGGCATTTTGTTTGTTTTGGACATGGTTTTTTAGTTATTTATTTTGAGGAGCTTAGGTTTGTTATCGTATTTTGTATGATGTATGGATTGAGTATATATTTTGGGAAGATTTATATTATTATCGGTATTTTGGTATTTTGTTATTTTGTTAGGCACAAGATAAAAAGCCTGTTCATCTCTTTATGACTGGTCAGATGAACATACCAGTGTCAATTGTTTACGGTACAAATTGGCAAAACCATTTTTTAATGTGGATCCTTTCTATTCTCTCCACTCATTATTAAGTGTGGAATCCTCACATTTCACTCATTCTCCACGCATACTTATTTATGTATTTGGAGGGGGATTTCGCCCTGATAAATTATCCAAGCTTATCATAAGGATAAGAAGGTTTCATTCATTATAGGGCTTTTTATTTATGCCTTCAATACTCTGTCTTACTATTAATTAATAAGGCAATGTTTTATTCAGCAATGATTTGTTTAAAGCGACAAATCATGACGCTGCCCATTTTCATATTTATTCTGTATCAAATGGACAAACACAATGGTAATTGTATTGGAGGCACAAATACCAAAACCATTTCCCCGCTTTAGTGGCTCCAAAGTTCGGGCGCCGACTTCATCCGGCGATGTGGACAAAACCTTTCTTTTTGGCCTGTCAGAGGTTTTGGTAGCTTTTGTATTAGCCACCACATGTGTTCCTTGATTAACGGCTCAAGGCGACAAGGCCGATTTATGCCCGGAGGGGACATTTTGGTTTATGGTATTTCTTCAGTGGACACCATCCACGTCCCTTGATTAACGGCTCAAGGCGACAAGGCCGATTTATGCCCGATGGGACAACTTTGTTTGTGGTATTTCTTCAGTGGACACCATCCACGCCCCTTGATTAACGGCTCAAGGCGACAAGGCCGATTTGCACCCGACGGGACATGGATAAGTACCTTTTACCCCGGGACTTTAAGCCACCTTTCTTTTGGGCGTATGAGTTTAGCCACCTTTCTTCTTGGTGTTTGAGTTTGGCCACCTTTCTTCTTGGTGTATGGGTTTAGCTACCTTTCTTCTTGGTGTATGGGTTTAGCCACCTTTCTTCTTGGTGTATTATGCATGGTATTTCTTAAGATACCGCCCGTTTATAGGAGGTAATGGTCTTTCGCCTTTATGATCTATGAGTTGGTATGCCCCTCCGTCAAACACCTTCTCAACCACATATGGGCCTTCCCAATTAGGTGAAAACTTTGGGCCGACATGCCGGCCAATTATGGGCCTTCGGAGAACGAGTACTAATTCCCCTTGACGAAAAGTTCTTGAGCGGGCCATTTTGTCGTAGGCCCGTGCCATCTTCGCTTGGTATATTTCCAAGTTTTGTTGGGCTATGATTCGCCTTTCATCCATAGCGTCGAGTTCGTCGAGCCTGAGGTGCTTCTGCTCATCTAACGACATTTCGTTCTGGAGCGCCACCCTTAAGGACAGGAGTTCCACCTCAAGCGGCAGGACAGCTTCGACACCAAACACCAGGGAATATGGTGTCGCTTGAGTGGGGGTTCGACATGTGGTTCGATATGCCCAAAGCGCTTCTTGTAGCCTTTCATGCCAGTCGCGCTGATTTCCTTTCAACGTCCTTTTCATGATTTTTATCAAGGTCTTATTGAAGGCCTCTGCTAAACCATTTGCTCTGGGATTGTATATGGAAGAATATTTCCAATCAATCTTGAACTTTTCCGCAAGTGCGTATACTTTAGCACTTTTGAACGCGGCCCCGTTATCAGAAATGATTCTCCTCGGGGTCCCGAATCGGTATAAGATATGGTTTTTGAAGAAATTCACGACATCGATTGCCTTCACTTCCCTAAGCGGGACTGCCTCGGCCCACTTGGTGAAGTAATCGGTCGCAGCCAAGATAAACTTATGACCCTTGGAGGAAGGCGGGTCAATGGGCCCGACTACATCAGTACCCCATGCATCAAACGGCCAAGATGACACAGTCGGGTGTAACGGGTTTGGGTGTTGATGTATGAACGTGCCATGTATTTGGCACATGTGACACTTCTTGGCATTCTTGATACAATCGCATGCCATGGTGGGCCAATAATAGCCCATGCGCTTTATCTTAAGTCGCATTTTGGGTCCCGGCTGATGTGCTCCGCATAAACCCTAATGAACTTCCTTCATGATTTGGTGGACTTCTGAGTTTGACACACAGCGAAGCCACATTTGGTCGTATGATCGCCTGTATAAGGTGTCATTAACGTAGGCGTAGCGAAGCGCTCTCTTCTTGAGTTGCTCTCGCGCTGATTTCTCATTCGGGAGAACCCCGTATTTGAAGTATTCAACGAAAGGTTGGCGCCAATCGTCATTCGGCTGAGTCACCATGACATCTTCCAGGTCACTTTCCATTTCTTCGGCCATAGCCACCTGGATTTTATCTTTGGTCCCCGTGAAGCATGAGGACAGGGGTCGTCGATTTTTGACAACAATTTGCACATTTTCGTCGCTAGGCTCGCCTAATTCTTTAGCCACCCGAGCGAGCGCATCAGCTTTGCCGTTTGTGGCTCTCGAGATTTTCTTGAATAGGATTTCGGGGATTTCATCTATTAATTCCAAAACCCTAGCGTGATACTTTATCAACTCCGGTTTTAGTACCTTGTATGCTCCGGTGATTTGATTTATTATCAATTGGGAGTCACCAAACACATGGAGTTTTCTAATCCCCATATTCAGCGCAAGCTCTAACCCGGCTATGAGCGCTTCATACTCAGCCTCATTATTTGTACAAGGCTCGGTCAATGCCAAGGCATGACGCATGATTCCTCCTTCTGGTGTCACGAAGACTAAGCCTATCCCGGCCCGTATTTGCGGGATGTTTGGGCCTGCGGTGGGCCGTATTGATGATGCCCCATCAAAGTACATTTCCCAACTTAGGGTTTCATCTTTGGTATGAAAGACTTCTTCATCTGGAAATTCGCATGCCAAAGGAGAGTCGTCGGGTATTGGATGGGCCGCTAGGAAATCAGCCATCGCTTGCCCCTTTATGGCCTTTTGTGGCGCGAAAGTTATATCAAACTCGGTCAGGATTATGGCCCATCTTGCCAACCTGCCTGTAAGCATGGGTCTCGTCATGAGATATTTTAAGGGGTCAATCTTTGAGATGAGGATGACCTTGTGGGCTATCATGTAGTGTCGCAACTTCTTCACAGCGAACACCAATGCCAGGCAATGCTTTTCAATTGGTGTATAGGCGTATTCCGCCCCTACCAGCATGCGGCTCAAATAATAGAGGGCGTTTTCTTTCCCTTGTTCATTTTCTTGTGCTAACAAGGCCCCGAGAGATCCATCCAAGGCCGTCGTGTACAATATCAGCTCTTTTCCTGGTATTGGAGCTGCTAGCACTGGTGGTTTGAGGAGGTAGCCCTTGATGTCATTTAGGGCTTGTTGGCAGGCTTCGTCCCATTTAAACGGGACATCCTTCTTGGTCAATCGGGTGAAAGGTTGTATCCTACCCGATAGATTGGCTATGAATCGCCTAATGTATGCCAAGCGGCCTTGAAGCGAGCGAAGCTCCTTAAGGTTCCTGGGTGGCGGCAATTCTTGTATTGCCTTGATTTTACCCGGGTCTATTTCTATTCCCCGGTGTCGAATAACAAACCCAAGAAATTTCCCCGACGAAACCATAAAGGCGCACTTTAACGGGTTTAGCTTCAGCGCATGTTGCCTCAGACGGTCAAACACGACCTTGAGATTTATGAGATGCTCGTCATAGGACGTCGCCTTTACGACCAAATCGTCCACGTAGCATTCGACAATCTTATGAATTAGGTCGTCGAATATTTTCGTCATGGCTCGCTGGTATGTGGCCCCGTCATTTTTGAGGCCAAAAGGCATAACCTTGTAACAATAAATACCCATCGGAGTGCAGAAGGCCGTATGCTTCTGGTCTTCTTCATCCATTTTGATTTGGTTATACCCCGCGTACCCATCCATAAAAGAGAATACCTCATAGGACGAGGTATGGTCGATGATGATTTCCGTCACCGGTAAAGGAAAGTCATCTTTGGGACAAGTTTTATTCAGGTCCCGAAAGTCGACACATATACGTATTTGCCCGTTCTTCTTCTTTACAGGAACGATGCTAGCCACCCAATCGGGAGTTTCTTCTTCCCGCACAAAGCCTGCATCGATAAGCTTCTTGGTTTCGACCACGACCTTTTCTTCAAGTTCTATTCTCATTCGTCGCGGTGCTTGTTTGACCGGCTTTATACTTGGGTCAATTTTGAGTTTGTGGACTGCAACTTTGGGATCCAGTCCTGGCATTTCTTCATAGCTCCATGCGAAACAATCAACATATTCTTGGAGAAAGGCCCTCAAAGGTTCCCGCTTCTCTTGGGGAAGGGATGCGCTTATGAAGGTTGGCCTGGGGTCTTCATCTGTCCCGAGGTTAACTTCCACCAACTCGTCAATGGTGTTTGGCGCGCCGTCCTCCAACTCTTTTGGTGCATTTTTAGCCACCAGGATGAAGTCTTCTTCTTCCGGCTCCTCAGATACCATATGACAGGTAACTCTTCGGTTCTTGAAGAAACTTCGACACCGTTCGTCGGGATCCCCGTCTTCTTCTGACTCAGAGTCGTATCCCAAACCGCGAGTGTATTTGATCTTGTCATCGAGGCCCCTGACCGTATTAGTCGAGCCATTCCATAATTTCTCAAAATAATACATTTTGGATTTTGATATGGTTTGAGGACACCGGGCTTTTTCCATCAGTTGACCCTGATTCTTCCCGAAATATCGGGACGCCTCGATATTGACTTCCCCGTCGTTGGAGTCTTCTGACAATAAGCCACTCCACTCGTGGATCAGGGCATTATCACCAGGATTGATTGCATCGATTTTGTAGAATCTAATTGATCTATGAGTGACCGTCTTCCCTAGCAAGCGTTCGACCTTTGAAGGAACGACAAACGTCCGCAACTTCTGGATTTGGTTCACTTCCTTGGGAGAAAGGTCCTTGTAATGTTTTTCGGGTACCTTTTCAACCCTTAAAGACGATTCATGGCTCTCGTCAGTTTCGAAGTTGTACGTCGGTTTAACGTGAAACAGAATTTCTTCTTCTGATCCACTCTCCGATTCATATGCCTCTCCATCTATAGGAGCTTCCTCTTTTGACTCATCGTCTGTTGAGGCCCCGTATAGCGGGATAACCCGGCGTGTTGAGATCTTCTCATCTTCTTCATCAGAAGATGCGCCAAATAAGGGAGTGATACCATACACTCGTTCCTTCTTGTCTTCCTCTTCATCAGAGGATAACCCGTAAATGGGTTTATTGCTCAAAGTTGGTGCCTTTTTATCATGAGATGACACCAGATCGGGCGTGGGTTTGGCTTGGTTTGTTTGCATTTCCAAGTCACTTTCTTTCAAGACAGAACTCAGGGACTCCATTAGCGCTTTATGCTGATCCTTCTCCTCTTGCGTTAAGAAATAACGGACGTCGCTAAGGCCAATTTCATGGACCCCGAACGGCTTGATATCCCCATTTATCCTTTTTTGCCTTTCGTCTTTCATGTATTTCATGCATTGGTGAAGAGTTGATGGCACTACCCGGTTTTCATGCAGCCAAGGGCGACCGAGTAAGGCCTTGTATGACGTATCGGCGTCAATGACATAAAATTTGGTCGAGGTTATCAGGCCCCCGAATTGGAGTGTTAGGGTCACCGCACCCATGGCTTTCTGTGAATGTTGATTGAACCCATGAATGGTCACCTTCTCATTCGACAATGGTTTGGTGTCCAGCATTAAGGTTTTCAGGATCCTCAAGGGCATAATGTTTATTGATGACCCCGAGTCGACCAAAATGCGATTCAATCTTTGCCCCTCACAGTCGCCAGTTACATACAACGGCCGGTTGTGATCGGCGGTGCCAGTCAACAGGTCTTCATCAGTAAAGTGGATACCCGTTGAACGGCTATTGACATATGCCGTCTCATGTGATTGCTTTTCAGCAAAGTAGGCCTGGAATTGCTCAGGATTTTGGAGCGCGTATATTAATATGTCGCGCATATCCTTCGACATCATCAATGCATCAAAGACACTAAGCAAGGCTGGGATCTTACGGAGATGCGCCAGCACATTGTAATCTCCTACCGTGAGTTTTGACTTTTCACGGGTGGGTAGGCCATTTTCTGGTTCTTTGCTTGTACTTTTGGTCTTCGCGACATTTCGGTCAGACTCCTTTGGAGGTTGACGTTCAGGGATGTAGGTGCCCGAACGCAGAACGACCTGACATTCTGTCTTTTCCTTTTCAGAGGTAGTGGCCTCATTACCTTCTTCGGGATAAAATAGACTCCCGGGAAAGTGTGCGTCTTCTTCAGAATCGCTATTATGATGTATTGCATGGCACCATTCTTTTTGGTTAGGCGCGGAACGGGTGTATTTGTGAGGATTTGATTGCCCTTCCTCCCTGTTCTCTATTTTAAAAGAGCGTTTTCGGCCGTCGACGGGCCTACCCTCTTTCCTTGACTCAGGATTTATTGACCCTCTCCTTGGGTTCACAACGGAGATATTCCTGGCTTGAGTAGAAACGGCCTGAGACTCGCCACCCCTTTCCTCACTTGTGGTTTCGATCGTTAGCCTTTCTTCGTGGCCGCAATCTTGCCATGCTATGCTTTCCAGCATTTCTTTGTCTTCTATGTTTACTAAAAAGACATTGGGAGGTTTCCTTCGGGCTTGACCTGGCCGAAATGCCTCATTTCTGGATTGATGCCCATGAGAAACTATGATCACCATGTCCTCTTTCGGGCGCCCCGAAGATGAGTTTCCCTCGTCTCGGGTAAATCCAACTCTAAGGAACCCATTCATTTCAGGTCCCTTCTCGCATTCTTTTCTCATTCGACAGGGCATGTCTTCCACTAGCCCTTTTATACCTTCGGGTTTGAATTTCCGAATTGTCGACTTTGAGTCTATGCTAGTTGTCTTTTCGCGATCATCCATGAAATGATGGATTTGCCCGAGAAGCTCGTTGAGATAAAGCTCCTCCCGACGGGGAAGAGTATCAGAGTCTTCCGATTCGCTCACTTCATGAGTTTCTACGTGGGTGATGACACAGCATTCTTCATCCCTGAATTCATCTCCTTCATCTGTGGTTTCGTCTTCATCGACTATACCCAGTAATTTATTGAGAATTTGCTTAGGAATGAAGTCTCGAAGCATGGCCGGTATCGGTTGACCTTGTTCATATTCTTCGAGCGCATCAATGTACTTTTGGAGTTCTGACTTTTCCGGATACTCCTTTGGCTTTACTGGCTTCTTGTCCCGCTTGCGGCTGTCATTTTTGTTCGCTTTCTTATAGAAAGCCACCGGTTTTCTTGGTGGTTCAGGGATAATGGGAGTCACTTCATTTTTCCACAAAATACCTGGTTCTTTCCGGATGGACTTGAGAAGCTTCTTTGCTTTACGGGACAGATGGATACTCCAAGGTTCTACCGAAGAATCCTCAATATTGATCTCTATATGAGAGACCGCATTCACCTGCTCATGCGGGGCTGGCGTTTGGAGGATACTATCAGCCAGAGTTATTTCGCCATTCTTATACCTCCTTTCTATCCAGTCCTTGAATACCCAGCAATCTTCTATGGGGTGCCCAAGTACTCTGTGATATGGACAGTAGTTCGGGTCACTGGATTTTTCCATATCAGCGGGCCGTTTACATTTGGGTAATTGGAGCCCGTCCTTCAAGGCATCTTTGAAAAGTCGTGCGACCTTATCTCTTTTAAATGAGTAAGGCTTGCCTTTCAATTCTTCCAGACTTTTAAGAGGTTGTCCGCTTCCATATATGGGTTTTGCACTGCTGCCGCCGTCATTTTTATTTGACAAGCCACCATTGTTCACAGTGTTGACATTAGCGGTCGTATTTTTGCCGCCGGATTTGCTTGTACTGGCTACCTTGGCCTCGGCCTTCCCTCCTCTTTGGAATCTCTGACCCGAGTAGTTGGGCCATGAATTTGGAGGTGCATTTTCCAGCCTGGACACACAGTTTATCAAATCCTGATATGTCGTAATTTTGGCTATCCCTAAGAACGGTGTCATCCAGTTGTCAACGTTCCTGAGTATTAGTTCGACCGCCTCCCTTTGGGTTATCGGGCGATCACACCTGATGCTGAGGTTTCGCCAGCGACTAATGTATTCCAGAACTTTCTCATTCTTCTGGGGCCTGGTATTGGCCAAGTCCGCAATGCTGATTTTGTCAGTCATGATCGCGAACTTTGCCCTGAATGCATCAGTCATGTCATCCCACGTTTTGATACTCCCATTTTCTAATGAGTAGTACCATTCGAAGGCGGGACCTGTTAGACTTTGCGGGAATTGACGCAGCAACAAGGCATCATTGCTCCCTGTATTCCCACACGAGGCCATGAAATGGGCCAAGTGTTGATCTGGGTTTGTGTCTTTTACACCCTCTCCCGAGAAGGACTTAAACTTCGGGACTATATACCCCTTTGGGTAAGGTATAGCGTCGTAATCGGCTGGATACAGCCTCCCCGTTCGTTTCAAGGGTGAGACGGTAAATCCTACGCCCGCCATTTGCAGTTGTTGACTAATTATCTCTTGGATCTCCTTTTTAGTCAATCCTTGATTCTCATTAGTATATGTGCGAGTGTTGGAGCCTTGAGCAATATTGACTCGAGAGCTCTCTCCTCCACATGGGAGGTCTTCTTTGTGACTGTCGGGGTCTCTGAAGCTTGGATGTTGTGAGGGTTGAGGTCCCGCATGTTTGGAGGGTCCTTCATCTTCCATCCTCTCATTTGTGATCCCCTTTTTAGTCAGAAAGTCACTTAAGGACTTGATCAGGCTTAAAGCCTCTTGATTTTGCTTTCTGAGCTCTCCCATTTCTTGCTCATTTTTCTGTCTATACTCCTCCATTTCTCGTTCTCGTATAGACAACTGTCGTTTTAGTTGGGCGACGAAGTCATTCGCGGAGCCACCGGTGTCTTCCATTTCTGCCTCATTGTGGGCTGATTCGTCGTCAGTTGGAGGGCCCCCTTTTTGCCCTCTTTTGGTCCTGGCTCTGGTCCTGGCCGCATAAGCATTCTCGACATCTCGACCAGGTGGTGGGTCATGGGATGGGCCCACTTCTTCATCGTCAGCCATATATGTGGCGTGACGTTCTTCTTGATCGTCAGAGGAGCTTTCGTCATACGCCCCCACAGTATAGACTGTGAAGTGTTCTTCTTCGTCATCAGCATAGGGTGCCAGACGAGAGACCCGCCTTTTCTTTCGGGCCTGATCAGGAACAGTGATAACCAGTCCTTTGCTTGACTTTAATGGCTTAGGGTCTAGTTTTGGCCCTAGCCTGTCAAACACGGTCGTGTTTGAGGCTTGGGGTTTTATCTTTGACCCCAGCCTATTAAACATGTTTTCACCCTCAATATTTTTTGAGAGAGCGGTGGTTTTGACCGTAGCCCGTGTTTTGGGCTTAGCCACCTTTATATAGGTGGATGGTGTCTGACTTGTTTGGGTCAAACGAGATTTTGGGATCCATGTTTGTTTGGTCCCTGGTGCCCGTTCATATGGGCGGTTCCCCGATTCCCGGGGGAAGTGGACCTGTCTCCCCTGGATTTGAGAGGCAGGAGATTGAGGTTTGTTCCGACGCTGTTGTTTACGCGCCTTAATAGCTTGGTGAGTCTCGTATAGAGACTTACCTAGGTTGGCCTGTTTGAGGCCTGAGGGTCTCCCCGACTCGGTCGAGAAGTTTTGGTTTAGGTGAGGTTTCGGTTGTGGAACCTCCCAAACGCTCCGGATGCGAGCGGTTGGAGAGTTCCTTTTCACAATCCTTAAGGATGTGAAGGGGTTGGAAACAGGAAGATTTGGCTCAGCCACCAGCTCATCCTGGTAAGCTTGGAGAGCCCGTTTCTTGGTGACCTTTGGGGTCACCTGTGTTGGAAGGGTCGAGGAAACTTTCTTCTCTGAACGGTGTCTCCTGGAGCGCTGGGGTTTTGGAGGTAGCGCCAGGATTTTGTTGTCGATCCCTTTCTGGGTGATCCTGAAGGAGACCTCTTCACTATCATCTTCGACCATTGTCGGGGTCGGTGACGGTGGAGTAGGAGGAAGAACGATCATTTGGGGAAAGTCCCCAAATGAGAACACCATATGGCCCGCCTCGTTGAGGGAGACGGGGACAGCAATTGCAAACGGAGAATTCGCTCCAGACATCATTTCCTGAAAAGCATAAACTCCACAAATCAATTAGCCATATTTCATTAAAAATTTATGATATATATTTTTATTTGGTCCATATATTTAATTATTTTAGCCCAAAAGATGAGAGGAGAAAGATATGTCCCACCGGGCATGCCAGAACCTGTGCGGCCCTTTTTCGCGGCCCACGCGCGAGGCATCGGCGTCCTCGCTCACGGGGGAAGAAGGTACAGGTACATCCCTGCGCGTGTTTGTGCGCTCAAGGACTTATTGTTTAGGTGATTGTGGGAACTTTTATTTTCCGACGGGCGCAAGCCCCCGCCGTTAATTACCCCGGCTCTCGCCTCGGGAACCTCTGATTAATGGGCTAAACTAATCAAAATATATGGATCAGATTTGTGGCTTTATTTCTTCCTTTCAATTTATTATAATACGTGTTTAAAATAACCCAAAGGTATAACTTTGGATAATAAGACTAAAGACGTATGATCTAAAGTCAGAGAAACGTATAATTTCTCATAAATCGGGGATCGAGGACGTATAATCCTATTGATCTCACGGAGTTCGAATATGAAGCGCACTGCCAACTCGATACTCAAAGAACCAGAGATGTTTGATCTCTGGAAAGGTTCACGTCAAAGACAAGGACGTATGGTCCTAAACAGTCTATTGACCTTCCAGATCCCGAATCTGAAGCGCTATGCCAATTCGAAACCTGGGAAAATTGGAGAATCGGGAACATATAATTCTTTATTCGATTTCCAAAATGGGGTACATTAAACCTGAAGCGCACTGCCAGTTTAATGTTCCCGAAACATGATTTGATATGATTTGGTATGTTGGTATGTTTTTACCAAGTTTTGGACTTATCTGCATATTTGGCATATTTGACCAGAGATTTGGACATATTTGCATATTTGGCATATTTGACCAGAGATTTAGACATATTTGCATATTTGACAGGTTTGGTCAGAAATTTGGGCATATTTGTATGTTTTGACATGTTTGGTCGAATGTTTGGGTTTATTTGCATATTTGACATGTTTGGTCAAATATTTGGACATATTTGTATTGTTGACATATTTAGTTAAATATTTGGGTATATTTGCATATTTGACATGTTTGGTCAAAGATTGGGGCATATTTGTGTTTTTGACATATTTAGTCAAATATTTGGGTATATTTGCATGTTTGACATGTTTGGTCAAATATTTGGACATATTTGTATTTTTGACATATTTGGTCAAATATTTGGGTATATTTGCATATTTGACATGTTTGGTCAAATATTTGGGTATATTTGTGTTTTTGACATATTTGGTCAAATATTTGGTATATTTGCATATTTGACATGTTTGGTCAAATATTTAGACATATTTGTATTCTTGACATATTTGGTCGAATATTTGGGTATATTTGCATATTTGACATGTTTGGTCAAATATTTGGACATTTTTGACATATTTAAATATTTTGATTTGTTTTATCAAAATATAACAAAGTTTAATTATTTTGAACATTTTGATTTGTTTTATGACATGATTCAATCATTTTTGAATATTTTTGATTTATTTTATCAAACTGTGGCATAATTTGATTATTTTGAATATTTCAATTTGTTTTATCAAAATATAATGTAATTTAATTATTTTGAATATTTTGATTTGTTTTATCAAAATATAACATAATTTGGTCAGTTTGAATATTTTGATTTGTTTTATCAAAATATGATATGGTTTAATTATTTTAGAATATTTTAACTTGTTTTATCAAAATATGACATTATTTGATTATTTTGAATATTTTGATTTGTTTTATCAAAACATAACATTATTTGATTATTTTGAATGCTTTTATTTATTTTATCAAAATATAACATGATTTGATTATTTTAAACATTTTTGACAATATAACATGATTTGATTGTTTTGAGTATTTTTGATTTGTTTTACCAAAATATAACATGGTTTGACTATTTTAAAATATTTTGATTTGTTTTTATCGAAATACAACATATTTAGTCATTTTTGAATATTTTTTATTTGTTTTATCAAAATATAACATGTTTAATCATTTTTGAATATTTTGATTTGTTTTATCAAAACATAACATATTTAACCATTTTTTGGATATTTTGATTTGTTTTATCAAAACATGACATAATTTAATTATTTTTGAATATTTTGATTTGTTTTATCAAAATATAACATATTTAATCATTTTTGAATATTTTAATTTATTTTATCAAGATATAACATAATTCAATCATTTTTTGAATATTTTTGATTCGTTTTATCAAAATATAACATAATTTGGTTATTTTGAATATTTTGACTTGTTTTATCATAATTTGATTATTTTGAACATTTTGATTTGTTTTATCAAAATATAGCATGATTTGATTATTTAAAATATTTTTGATTTGTTTATGACATATTTTAATTATCCTTGAATATTTTGATTTGTCTTATCAAAATATGCATAATTTGATTATTTTGAAAATTGTTGATTTGTTTTATCATAATTTTCACTTATTTTTAAATATCCTATTTGGTATTTTGAATTTATTTTATACATATATCATATATCTTGAATTTTCTTTTATTTATAATATAAAAAATAAAATAAAATAAAATCAAAATTGACATTTTATAGTCTTAAAAATATTCATAAATGAAATCATGATTTTTGATATATTTTTCATAATTTATGGGCTTGAGAAATCATTTTTATTTGGTGTTTAAAGTTTATTTTCAAAACAGATTAATATGGGCCGTCAGATTTGGGCCCATGCATCAAGATCTGAACTTAAGTTCAGTTTTTAAAGCATCTTTTAAACTGGGCCGTTGGATCTCTGGCGCGCATCAAGCCTTCTATGGGCTGTTTGAATTTCATCAAGATTCGCACTTTGAGATGCATCAATATTCGTGCTCATCCTCTCCGACACTGATCGAGGCCCTGCCGGCGTCGGATCTCCGAT
This sequence comes from x Bolboschoenoplectus mariqueter, assembly GCA_037678475.1. NCBI lineage: Eukaryota > Viridiplantae > Streptophyta > Magnoliopsida > Poales > Cyperaceae > x Bolboschoenoplectus > x Bolboschoenoplectus mariqueter. Next base: position 959,917 of record CM075281.1, read on the forward strand.
CAGAAGTCATGGCTGGCATCGCCAGAGAGTGGGGAGTCCATCGGTGGTGGTCTCGGCGGCGACGGCGGCCTGGATCGCCGGAGATGGGGGTAGCCACTTGGTTTCGGTTGAAAAATTGGCTGGGATGAAATTTTGAGGAATTTGAGCTTATTTTTGACAAATTAACTCGATTTCTTTGTCGTATGGCATCGCCAGAGCATGTTTAACAAGTTTTTGAGGTTTAATTTGGGTTTAATCCATCAATTTTGCAACTTTGGCCATTTGGTACTAAACTGGTTTCGGGGCATTGGTACCAAATGGTGTTTCATGGCTTCTCATTGCAATTTTCTTCCAATTAACCTTTCAAACATTGTCGTTTAGTATGTTTGAACATGTTTGGATGATCAATTTCATCAATTTAGATATGCATTGTCCTTTATGCACATTGGTTCATTTCTGGTTTTATTTCCAATTTATTTTTTCTTTTGATTTCTGTACATTCTTCTCAAATTGCATGTTTAAGTATGTTTATTTGGGTCAATTGTATGTTTTGAAAATGTTTTACACTAGATTTGCATGTGAATTTCGTTTGTATGTAAGTTAATTTCATTTTTTTCCTTTTCTGGTATTTATTCCAGAATTAACTCAATTTTGATTTTTTACAGATCCAACTTCAAAAATTCATAGAAAATCACAGAAAATACCAAAAATGGTAAAACTTGGTGAGTGACTGCATTAAGGCTTATTTTGTATGCCTATGAAATTTCAAGCTAATTGAATAATCAGAAAGCATGTTTTTGTATTTTCACCAGAATGGACAGAAATGCCCTTTCAGATATGTTAAAAATCAAATTTGGCTTAACCTATGGATTAAAGCCTGGTTTAATTATTCTAAAACCCTTTAAAACATCACATGAGGTGTCATAAAGGTGAATTAATCAAGAAATTCTGGATTTTTAAATCAAAAGAAGAATGAACTTCTCAGTTTGACCCAAAGTTGACTTTTTTGGAGTTTTTGACAGATGAGATTGTAAAATTCATATCAATTCACAGAAAATTCCAAAAATTATAAAATTTATGTGGTAAGCCATTATAAACCCAATCTACATGACTGTGAAATTTCATAAGAAATTAACAGCCAGGCTGAGAGATATGGATTGATCTCTCAGCTGGACAGAAACTGGAATTCACTGGACTCAAGCCAGTACTGATGCTCATTGCTTTTCATTGCTCAATTATGGTTCTGAGCCATCAAGCACATCAAAGAACATAAAAGAAGGAACTAAAGAAAGAAATAAAACCAATTTGCACCAAAAAAAATCATATGTTATAACAAATTGAAATACAATACTCATATAAAACATGGGATTTTGTTTCTCCATGGAATTTTGACAGCATAACAGCTTGTATAAAGCCATTATTGAGCTTTACACAGCCACTGCACATGTGCACAGGGCTTGAGAGAGAGAGGGGATGAGCATGTGCCCATCCCCACGAAACCAGATTGGCATGTGCCAATTGGTTGGAGTATGCTGCCAAAATCCATAGTGAACTCACCATGTGAGCTCCTGAGACTCAAGCTCAGCCACCAATTGAGCTCTGGAAGGAGGGAGGCACATGTGCACCTCCCCAGCCATGGGGCTAGCCATCTCACCCAGCAAGGTGAGACTGGCTCCTTGAGCTCAATTGAGACTGAGCCAAGCTCAAGGCTTGACTCCTATGGCTCTTACCTAGCTATTCAAGACTTGGTTTCTCCTCAGCTAGCTCTTTTTTTTTTGGAATTTGGTGGAGTTGAGATTTTGGCAGAGTTTTGGCTATGTTGCTCTCTCTCCTCCTTCTTCTTCTTCACTGGGGGTCTATTTATAGCCCAGAGGGCATGGTTTAAGCCTCAGGGCTGAGCTGGCATCATCCCAGCCCTTGGTTTGATCAAGTGGCCAGGATTGAGCCAGCCAGGCCTGTGCTGGCCTGAGGCTTGTCCTTGGAAGATTCCTCCAGCTAACTGGCGCTCAGAGCTCTCCATTGAGGTGCCTACATGTGTCCCTGACACAGGCATGGGGAGAGAGAAGGAGCCGTTGGCTTTGTCTTCTTCCTTGGGTCAGTGTGTCATGCCTTTCGGGTGTGAGCATATCCCGAATATTCCTTGGCCTTGCTGGCGCTTGACATGTCACCAAAGTGCCACTGAGTGTGCCCAACGTGTCAATTTGGCTGCTTGAGTGCTGAGTTGTGCCAATTGACCACCCCCAGATCAGACTTGAGTGCCAAGTGGTGCACCTATCAATTGAGTGCTTTTCACTCCAAATTGACACTTCAGGCAGCGTCGTGGAAGCATCTTGAAGCTTCTCCAGGTGTTGGCTTGGCCTCCCGAGCTCCCAATTGCCCTGTCACCTTCAAGGTCGAGGTACTTTCTCCTTCGATTTTCTCCCTGTTTACTTTACTATTTTCAATGCTGTTTGTGGCATTGAACTCCCCTTAGGGTGTAGGTTAAGTCCCTAGAATGGTTTAAGCCAACTCGAACCATACACCCAAACTCCATTTTCGAAGCTCCATTGAGCTCTGGAGCTCGAGGAGGAAGAAAGGAGGGAGAGAGAGAGAAATTCAAAAGGTTTCTCTCGCTTGGGTTGGGTGCACGTGAGCCGTGCTTTGATTTCAAACCTGTCAGAGGGAGAGAGCGCTTGCACCGCGCTCATCTCTCTTTTCCTTCTTTTCTTTCGCTGGCTGAAGCGTCGCCTGGGCGCTGGGGTCCATTGGCAGCGAAACAAAGGGAGTGGGGTCCGCTTGTCAGATTTAATGAGACTCATCCCTCAGCGAAAAACTGAGGGTGAGTTCATGGTCGCGGTTCACGTGAGCCAAAGCACAAGGTCAGTGAGTTGGTTCACGTGGGCTGTGCTCATTCAAACCCCAACAGATACCTTGTGTGTATGACAGGTGGGTCCAGAGGTTTGCTTAATTGTTTGAGACCCCCAACTTGTACCCAGAGTGTTGTGTTTCCCCCAAATTGCACCCAGAACTATCTCCAGTTCTGATTTTGGTATTTTCTTTATTTCTTTTTCCATTTTATTTTATTTTTCATGCAAAAATCCATGAAAAATTACTGAAAAATCACAGAAAATATATTCCATGATTCTGTTATTTTAGGTAATATTTTTGGTATTTTTGGGTGTGAAATTAGGCATTAATTTCACTTAAATCATTAATTGTATATGATTAGGCATATTAATCTTATACAATTAATATTTTGGCATGATTATTCCAAAGAATCATTTTTTTTAATTCCAAGGGATAATATTTGGGGCATTCTTCATGAATGAAATTCATGATTTTTGGATTTGGCATATTTAATTATATGAAATTGTTTCTTGATTTCATATAATTAGGGTTTTGTGCATAGATTTTTTTTTGCACACATGTGTATATATTTTTTGAAGGGGGTTTGGTATGATTATTTCATGAAATTATTTTTTTTTTTAATTTCAAGAAATAATTTTATGAAATTGAACATAATTTCATAATTTCAAATCTTTGGTATAAAAATCACATGAAATTATATCATTAATTTCATGCAATTTAATTTGTGTATTTTTCTGGCAACTTTTAAACAGCAAACAACATCTTGTGCAGCAGAAGTAATTTTTTTTTTAATTGATAACAACACAAATATTTATTCTTGTGATAAATATGAATCATATGTATATATTTGTCATATAATATATGTCACATATATATTATTCTAACTTTATATAAGTTGTAGGATATTAACCTTAGTCTCTTGAAACCCTTATCGCGTCCTTGTCACTTGCCGAGCATTCTTCTTTTTCACGTCACCTCTCGGTTTACCTCGAACATAAACAACAAACTAAGAACTCTTGATAGAGGAGTTTCAAAATTTGAGACTTAGATACAATCACCGAAATTAGAGGAAGAAGAATAGGAAGACTCTTCTTTTTTTGTTTGGCTAGCCTCAACGAGAGAGAGAGAGAGAGTAGGTGTAAAAGTATTTTTTTTCCATCCTCCATATTTAGTCCTCTCTCTCTCTTATTTCTCAAATAAACTCTCTTACAAGATTAATTAATTTATGACATAATAATATTATGTTATATAATATTATTATGTGACAAAATTATTTTTATAATGATGTCAATCATTATATCAAATAATAATTGCAAACATACATAAATTAATTATGTATTTAAATCATGTCATAAATGACATTTTATTTTGATATTTTATCTCATATATTTCTATAATATACATCTTATAGTGAGATTTTGTCAATACATTATTGTCACCAAATGACAATAGATAACTATGTCAATCCATAATATTTTTGTATGTTTTTGTCTTATGATATTATAAATATTATGTGAAATAAAATTGTGTCATTTTTACATTATATTCGTTTCTTGGTCTCTCAAGTGAATTATATATATATTGTGCACTATATAATCCTACTTTACCAAGGGCGTCCAGTAAGATCATAACTCTTCTGAGGGATAATGATAATATTGATATATGAATTTCTCCTGCACAAGTCATACACATAAATCATCAACTATTCACTAAATTCATTTAGTTTAAGATAATAATCACAATGTGTAATTCTCATGTGAGAAATTCAAATATCTCATATCTTGAATTCTAAAGACACAATAAAATATTAATAACACATAATATATTCTTTATAATATCTTCTTTTGTTTAGTCATTGTTTAGTGTGTAAAAACTCATTTCTACATACTAATGTTATTAAACGATAACTCATATCCAACATTTATAAAACCTCATTGTATTTTTAATAACATGACAATCTTATTTTGGTGATTATTGTTTCCTTTAGTCACCTCAACTTGTGAACATATTTAGAGTTATATATTGTTATTTTATGAGTTCCATGATTCAAAATCAAGAGCATCTTTTTGAATACTTCATAAGATATAACATATTAAAACTCATGGAACAACGATATATTTAAATTACACACTCATGAATAAAATATATGAATTTAATTAACTTTCAAAACATACAATTCTTTTAGTATATGCCATACGTATGATTATGTGGCGGGTTATCTCGGGGTGTGACACAAGCGTACAACCTTATCGAGTAGCAAGTTAGAGTGTCGATCCACAGGAACAAACGTGAAATATTGGTTCTCTCTAGTTCGCTAAGCTAGATAATTAAATTTGAATTTGTTCGACACTAAAAGTAAACTACAACAATAATAACAATAACCAAAGAAATGTGTTTCAAGAGCGAAAGTTGTAAGGGTCTTGGCTTCATATCCACTTGAGCATTCAATTCACTTAACTTATTTTTTTTAAACTATCTTAGTTTTGTACTGACTACCTATTCTAAAGTGGTATAAACTGACATTTTCATGGGTCAATACCATACTCTTAAACTACCTCAAACTTCACAAGTTAGTCCTCGACCTATCAGTCTAAAGTCATAATGATCCTATAGGTCTAGGTTGCACTTGAATTCATATTGCTTCATGGGTCAATACATCACAAAGGAATTCGGTTTTAATCCAGGATATCCGTCTAGGTTATTGGTTTTACGGGTTAGTATTTGACCTCTAACCTAGATTTACTCTTGTGATCCGAGACTCAAACAAATGATTTTTTGCCTAATTCCCTAAGTTTGTGTATTGGAGAATTTAGTGAATCAATGCAATACTCAATTTAACAATTAGTACAAGAGCAATTCACAAACTAGAATAAAACAACAATTCAAGTAAATCGAAATAATTCAAGTTTCAAGTTTTACATCCAATTGCCCCTAAAAAGGAAGTTAGCCTCTCATGGAGCCGCAAATAATAAGAAAAAAAATAGGTATTCATAATTACAAATAAAGAGGTCTAGAAAAGTGAGAAATAGAAAATACCAATCCAAGCTCTAGATCTTCTTCTTCTTCTTCTTCTTTTTTCTTCAAGCTCTCTCTTCAAAATCTTTCTCAAAACTTCAACTCGCTCTCAAAGCAGTCAAAAGTCGACTAGGGTTGTTTTCTGAGGTGGCTAGCTTCTTGAAGAATATGCCACTTCGGTATATATAAAGCTTAGGGCCCTATAGAGATGAAAAATCACTTCAGGCACAAAACAAGGAAAAAATTGCAGGTCGCAATCAGGTCATTACGATCCACAATTAATGCGCAAAATGGAGGCTGCATTTTGGGTCTGAAGATTGCAGGTTACAAATAGATTATTGTGACCCGCAGTGGCACAATAGAATGGCAAGCCAAGGAGGTGTGTTTTAGGGCCTTGGCATTGCGACTCGCAATGCTGCAATGAAAAGCTAGACTGAGAGGGTGCTATTCTAACCCTTTGGACTGCGACTTGCAATGATTCTATTGCAGGTTGTAATATAAGTCTGATCTTACTCCAAGCACTCCATCATGATTTCATTTGCATCCAGGCTTGCTCCAATTATGTTATATTACTTCAGAACCCTAAAAACAAGTCACAAATCTAACAATATCTTAAACTTTGTATGAAATCATTCTAGATTACTCTAAAAACAAAGGAAATTGATATTATTTTAGATGTGAAATCCTTACCAAAAATATATAAAACCGAGACTTATCATATTGTCATCAATGTCAACTTTATTATAGTTTTTATATCATTAGGGTCACATCAAAAGTCAATATCTCACTGTTTGGTCTTTTCCTTTCTTTCATAATTTTGTGAAGGAATAAATATTACTCAATGCTTATTTATTTGCTTTGTGATGAGATCTTTACATTGTAAGAATATTTGGCAATTCGAAGAGGATAATTGGAATATATATATATTTAATCTTCTATAAGGCATAATTTGTCTCTTTTTTTATTATAAGGAATTTAATTTGATCAACTGGTGAGAAATTTTGTGAATCTTTTGATGTTGCTCATTATGACATACCAAAATATCATTGCTGTTTATTTTTTTTAATGTATAATATTAGTCCTTTAATTCCTATTTCTACCTTAATACCCTACCAATAAATGGATGCTCTACATATTTCATTTCAACAAATGAATATAATCATAACAAGATGAAAAAAACAAATAAATATTTTCAAAATGGCATTACTGTTAAATGTTGCAATCATTATATCAATTCTTTTATCGCCTACCAACTTAATCTGTCAAACCTTAGCATCTTAACCCACCAATTCTGTTACAAAATACATTTATAATATTTTCTTATATATTCAATGACAATGTGATGGAAAGTTAGGAAACAACTTAAAACTGCTTTCGTAATAATCGAGCGTAGCGCGATCACCTATCTAGTGTAATATATGTCATCATCAATAACATCTTAATTTTCCTAGTTGTTATCTGAGAAGTAGATGAAATTAATGATGAAATTAATGATGAAATTCCATGATGAGTACAACTCCAGGACTGTTATTTGAATCAACAAGTAGGGATCCCTAAGCTTTTTATTTTTTAGAGACTATTATTCATTATATCTATGTTGCATGTGTTCATCGCAAAATCATGAATGTCGCTGAACTTTAATTTGTAAAGCATGAGCTTGCGAGCAAAAAACACATGATGGCCTGATTTAAATGTGAGATGCTCTATATATATAACCTAAGAATAAAAGAGTGTGAAGTTTGTTTAATTGCATATATCAAATTTTAAAAGATAAGGGATTCAATAACCATAGTTATTGATATTCATGATATCTACTTTATCATTTATACTTTAATTAATATATATAAATCGTTAAATATATTATAATATATCTCAATAACATGCATATAAAAAATTATTGAATTTTAATTTTGTTTCGATGATAATCAAGAGAGTGAATTAAATCACAAAAGTTGGTGCGTTAATTTTTGTTAATGCTTGATGCATATCAAAATAAAGTTAAAATGATGTAATTATTTGTATACAAAATGTCAAATTAATTAGTTTTGTTATTTAAGAGTTTTACAAATAGTTATTTGAAATTTAATTTCATAGTCATTGATGTGACACCAATAATCATGAGCATTGAATCCCTCCTCATTTTAAAATCGTGTTGAATTTTAATAAAGTTCAATATTTTATTTTTATATTATCAGTGAGTTCATATCACAAAAATATTACATGTGATGAGTCAGGTTCTTGCAAAAAAAAAAAATCAGTTTGAATTGAATGGTCTCCGAAAGTTGCAACCTTAGTTCCCTTGTGGCTAAATACTATTAATGTAAAATGTTCTATCAAGAGAACTCAGGGTTTCTTGAATTAATGAACAAATAATAGCATTGGTAATGATAATAAATTAGTAATAATAAAAAACCAAACTGCTTACTATAGATCTTCCCTAGCTAATTGAATGCATAGACAATCGAGAAACCTTTCAATTAATTGTCACAACCTTTCCTCTTCCGACGCACATGCAAATTCATCCATCCCTTCCCTTCACCTTCCTCCTACATTGATTGCTGTCTATCATACATTGCATGCACCAACATGCTTATATATATACACCTGCAGAGAAGAGAAGTTATCTCTGTAACCAAAAGAACTTGATAAATCCCTATCCACAGTACACAGAAATCTGTCTACTTAATTCCTAATGAATATCTCTTCCTGTGTTGTTGATCGTAGAGAACCCGAGGCGACATCCATGAGAATCACAAGGACATGCACAGGCTCACACGTTCAAGATTAATGGATGCTTTTCTTACTATTCACATTTCGGACAAGTTTACCGTTGGTGGATATAATTGGGCTGATCCGATACTATCCTGTGGGTAAATCTAGCAAGGACAACAGTATCGATTTCGGTATCTGGCTAAGAAGTAATAGTAATGCCTATGATAATGTAACAGCACAATTCACCTTTACTGTGCTCAATGCTACGGGACAGCCATCACATCTGAACTCCTCATCTGATGACATGTCGTCAACTGAAGGCATCGAACTGCCTCAAGGATGATTCGTTCATGATAAGATGTACTGTTACGGTTATTAAAGAAACCCGGTTAGAGGAAACTAAGACGTACCTTTTTACAGTATCATCGTGTAACTTGCTTCAGGTACTGGCTGGTCAATTGGAAACCGGAGAGGGGACAAATGTATCATTTAAAGTGAATGGAGAAAATTTTGATGCGCATAGTTGTCTGCTTGCAGCAAGCTCACCAGTTTTTAAGGCAAAACTTTTTGGTCCCATGAAAGGTAAGACGATTGAGACTATAGAAATTACGGACGTGGACATGTCAATTTCTAAAACCATGCTTCATTTTACATATACTGATTTAGTGAAGTTTGGTACTAATTTTTTTGTGCGATGGACAAAATCACTATTGAATCATTAAATTTGATAATTCGCACGATTATTAAAATGTAAGAGCAAAATATTTGTATAAATTTTGATATCATCGAATAATTATTTTATCAATTTTAATCCAATAGACGTTGAAACGCTCCATTTCCTTGAAAGAAACCTCACTGCTAGCAGGACCCGCTTCGTTATATTTAACATAAGGAATAGACCAGACCCAAGTAAGAAGCCCATTTAGCATGAATTTGTGTATCAGTTGGTTCGTTGGCCCAATAAATAAATTGTGGGTTGTTACGGATCAAAATGGAAATCCCAATAGCAAAAAAAATCCAATGAATGTGCGATTTAAGTTGGGATCTGCAAGCTTTTTATTTTGTAGAGACTATCATGCAACGAGTTTATGTTTCAGCCATTCATTTTGATATCATGCCATTAGTTTTCTATAGTAGGGTACAATAAACTTGTAAGGCATGAGCTTGCAAACAAAACGCATGATCATTTGATTTAAATGTTAGATGCTTTAATCTAAGAATAAATAGTGAGAAGTTTGCTCAATTTGATGTATATTGAAATTTTAAACTTGAGTCCAATTTAACTAAATTTCAATGTTTTGTTTATACCATCTCCAAAAACTTGAGTCAAATTTAAATATTGCCCGCTTTGTTAACTCTATTAAACATTTTCAATGATATGTGATTCTTAGAAACAAAGTTGGTTATCGTTTATGAGATGTTGGTGGAATCTGACAAAACCTTTTTTATCCTTAAACGTAAAAACAAGTTCGATTTATGAGAATCACAATAAATAAAATACTAGAAATTATTTAGAATAATATCGCAAAAAAATATAGAGTTTGTTAAAACCTGATTAAATCAGAATAAATCAAATTAGATTTAACTGAATAATAATTTAAATAACCATAAACTTTAACTACATTTATTTTATATAATTAAATAAAAAATAATAAAATTTTGTTAGTGTAGTACTCTAAAAGTCAATTATATTTAGTTTATGTAATCTGAATGATTTATATATATAATATATATGTTAGTTTTGTTTCTTGAGTTATTTTTATCTATTGATCTTTTGGGTTGAAGACCTAAAATGTGAAACTTAATAATATAACATAAATATGATTCTAAAATGTCTCTAACTTATCAATTAAAGAAGAACACTAATTGGACAATATAAATTAGTGTGTGAATTAAAGTAATGATTATGTTTTACAAGTCATGTGATAATTATTATCAATTTAATCATACAAATACACGTTGGAAAATATAATATTAGACTTTATCCCAAGATAAGACATCATAATTGTGTTAGTATCATTGATATTTCATACGTGTCTTAATTCTAAAGTATGAGATAATATATTTCTTACATGAGGAATATGTATTTGTGGGTATTAACCAACGTTGACCATAACTAGTAGCCATACAGATTCTATCTTAGTACGTATTTCTTGTGCAGAGGGAATGTATTGATTAAGAATACCGATGTCCCTCACATATGTCATTATGTGAGGGATGGTATCCATTGACCATTTAATAAAATAATTTAGTGATTGTGTAAATATGATTAAGTATTAATCATTATTACTAGTGTTATTTCGAGAATCAAGAATATGATGAATCTGTAAGGATGATACAAGCTTACCTTGAATTCATTAGGGATATCATGCGATCAAAAATTGACACAAGGTAAATATTGCTTGAGGATTGTGATAACGTATGGTACATATCATTTGTGCCATCTAAGTAGGTGTGATGCACATTATTAGGTGTCGCTCACATCTTATAGGTGGGAATGGTTCTGATACTATTGTCAAATGATATAGATCCCGTAGGATCATATCAAAAGAAAGTGAGCTAAACCAAATATGAGATGCTTGTGCAATGTCATGGGATGACAAACTTAACCCGATATTTATTGGATAAACATCAATCTCTAAAACATACTTCAGACAAAGCTATTGTGAGTCGCAGCAAGGTGTGCCGCGGGCCGCAACAAGGTGTTGCGAGTCGTGACACTATTAGTGTAGTGATTTAGAAGCCAAATATATTTGATTTATGTAATTTGGTTGATTTATATATTTGATATATATTTTCATTATGTTCTTTGGATTTTCTTTATTATTGATTTTTTAGTTTGAGGACCCAAAATGTGAGACTTGATAACGGAACATAAAAATTATTCTAAATAATGTCTCTGATTTTAACAATTAGAGAGGAACACTAATTGACAGATAAAAGTCGATGTATGGATTAATGTGATGATTATATTTCACAAACCATGTGATAATTATTATCTGCTTAATCGCACAAATGCACATTGGAGAACATAGCATTGGGCTTAACCCTAGGATGGAACATCATAATAATTGTATTAGTGTCATTGATGTTTCATACGTGCCTTAATTCTAAAGTATGAGATAGTATATTTTCTATATGAAAAATATGTGCTTGTAGGTATTATCCAACGTTATCCGTAACTGACAGTCATACAGATTCTACCTTGGTGCGTATCTCTTGTGCAGAGGAAATATATTTGACAAGAATACTTGTGTCCTTAGTCAGTATATGAGTGATGATATCTATTGGCCACTTGATAAAATGATTTAATAACTACACATATATGATTAAATATTAATCATAAGTACTAAAGTCATTTCGAGAATCAAGAGAAGAATGGATCTGCAAGGATGACACAAGTTTACTTTGAATTCATTCAAGATATCATATGACAAGGAATTGGCACAAGGCAAAATGTTGCTTGAGGATCGTGGTATTGTATGGTACATATCATCTGTGTCATTTGGGTAAATACAATGTATATTACTAGGTGTCGCTCATATCTTATAAATCGAAATGGTTCCGACCCTTTTGTCAAATGACATAGATCCCGTTGGGCCACACTGAATGAAAGTGAGCTAGACCGAGCATGTGATGCTTGAGTAATGTCATGAGATGATGAACTTAACGCGATGTTTATGAGATAGATATCAATGTCAAAAATTAGGCTTCAGATGGAAGTGTTACAGGCCGCAACAATGGTTGCTACATACCATAACACAAAGCGTTACGAGCCGTAACAAACAGGAGTTACGGGTCGTAAAAAGGGTGTTATGGGTCATAACAAGAGTTGTTGTGGACCGCAACATGTGTACACGTCAGGGCATGCATAGACAGTGTTACAGTCATAACAAGAAGTGTTGCGGGCCGTAACACTCAGCTAAGTCGGCATGTCAACATCAGAACCGACTTGGGCATAAATATCTATGTGTTATGGACCGTAACACACTGAAAAAGTCAGCAAAATCGGCTGACTGACATCAGGGGTCCAATAACAATGTCACACGTGGTGTTACTGCCCGTAACACACTGACCGACTTGGGTATGACCCAAGGCAGCCTTGCCTATATAAAGGGGTGCATGCCCCTTGCTTTAAGGCATCCCTTACCACCAAAACACTGATTAGATCAGTGCAAAATAGTGAAACGTTGTTATTCCACAGTCTAAAAGTTAGTTTCGAGCGTTGAGTGTTGCCGACGAACATCTTCACTACCAAGGAGTCAGTCAGCGTCTAGCAGCTCTCAGGTGGATATCAATGGAGGGTTTCTGCGTTGAAATCTTGACGGTGTAACAGGCAATCACATCAGCGTTTATCGCTAAAAACTCCAGCAAAACAAAGGTACAAAGTTGTATGTATTTATATTCGGTTTGATTCTAACTCCACAAGTAGATCCTTTAGTGTATTAAAGAATTTTTTAAAATTCTTGTTCAGCACTTACACCATAAATCCCGAGGTTTCTACGATCCCCAACAGACACATGATGATATCACGGGGTGACTTGGAGCATTGCTACGGTGCATAACATTGTGCTATGGGCCCTGAAAAATGTTGTCACATGCTGTGATAGGTTGGTTATGAGAGCAGTTGCATGCTGGGTCAATTTCAGACGCTGTTCCAACCGCAAGAACTGACCCACACCCACGCTCACTCATATTTTGTGTGGGGTAAGGCATGAGAGCCCCTCTCTCGGGACTCTATAAAAGGGGGTGCTCGCTCAGAGTTTCAGACACCGCTGATTCCCACGTCGAAACTCTACCGCTTCTCCGTCTAAGACAGTTACAAGCGTTGAGTGCTACCGGCGTAAATCCCCTAGTAAGGAAATCGTCGGCGCTAGCAAGTTTTCGGGTGGATACCGACGAAGGGCTTTTGATGTGAGGCCTCGATGGTGTTTTCTAACAACCCCTTCAGCGTATACCGCTCGACTCTAGCGAAATAAAGGTACAAATTGTTGTATTATATATTTGGTTTGTTTCTAATTGTACGGATAGACCTTTTAGTGCGTTATTGAATTTTTAAAATTTTCGTTCCGTACACGCAGCATAAAACCCTAAGAAACTAACAAATTTAAACTAACAAACTCGTTAACTTTATCAACAGACAAGAAAATCAGCAAATCAGCAGGTCTAAAATTAGTAGAAATACCAAGGAATAGGTCAAAACGGTCTCGTACAAACTCTGGTCCGAGAACCTTATCAATATTGCTTTTAATATTTGAAAAATTATGTTGAACACCCTAAAGGTCTGATTCAAACAGCTAACAAAAGAGTTTTAAAAGTTTGAAATCTATACAAGATTTTTTTCCAAATAAATTCTCGCTATTCAGATATTAAAACAATTTCCACTTATATCAATTAATTGGATTATAACACGTGTCTTGTACACACGACTGCTCACAAATTTGATAAATTACATAAAATATAAGAAAGACACATATAATTAATCCCAAAAAAAAATCAAACAAGTATAACTCAAGAAGACTGAACTGATCATTTGAAAATACTTTATTCAACTTCCAAATAAGATTGTACTAACAATACAAACTCTCTCTTTTGTCTACTTTGATTCCCTTCTGCTGGTATGCAAACAGTAGGAAGATGAAGAAAAAAAATTTCAGCTCTTTATACATATCTCATTTTAGAGGTCAAAAATCAATTTTGCTATTTTATTTTCATACAAAATAATTTATTCAAAATAACCCTGATTTTGTATAATTGGATCGATGTACTTTTTCTTATCTCCTCAAATTAATATGGGCAAAACTGACCCACATCAACTTTGTTCCGGTGGGTTGCATGAGAAGAGAATCCGAGAAAATTTCATGATCAAATTATATTGTATTTAAGATATAATGTAATATTTATTAAATTACATAAAACATAAATGCAGTCATATTCACAATCGGCCTCTAACACATTTCACTAACAATATATACTTTAATGAAATGTATCAAAAAAAGAATTTTGAGTTTTCAATTTTCAATTTTATATTCCGATATAGCTTACAAAAACTAAATTTATGAATGTCAAATACCATAATTTATGGAAGTAAATTGATAATATTTGTATTGTTCATCAACGATAAGATTTATAAATCTTAAACTTCATGTGATGCTGATGACTTTAATTTACAGAAATGGAAAGAAAAATGGAAGTCCGCCTCTAAGAAACAAATTGAACTATAGCAGTTCAAGTCCTTATTGATGATTTATTTTCTTTCTGGATTTTTGACTGTATAAATTAAGAGAAAATTTTTTTATCTCCCCAAATCTATCTCTCAAAATCGTCCCCAGCTATCTCATCTCTGTACTTTCTTTTTTCAGCTATATTTTTATTTTCAACAAATTTTGAATTTTATGATCAAGTATGAACACTCCAATTATGATCAAATATGAACACTCATATATGTCAATATGAACACTAGGGGTATATATTTAATCTTTTGGCTTAGTGTTGTGGCCTAAAACATTGTGTTGTTGCTCGCAACAGTGCGTTGCGATCTGCAGCAATGTGTTACGGTCCGTAGCAGTGTAATACAGCTGACATATATGAACATTGCTAGATTGAATATATGAACACCCAATACTAGAAGTTATGGACACTTTATTGTCTGAGATATGAACACACTTGATTGAAAACTCCTAACAATTAGATATAAACACTCCTGATGGTCAAGTATAAACACCCCTTTCAAGGAGATATAAATACCTTTGATCGTCAGATATGAACACACTAGACTGGCATATGAGTGGGGCATGGATGGAGGTGTTAAGGGAGCAAAATGTGCATTTTCCACATGATTTTAATGTAAAAATTCTAATTCATACACGTTCTAATTCGTGAGTGGAGTTGTTAAGATGTGTGAATAGGATACTCGTTATTTATAAGAATAGTTTTTAGTCCATTTAAAGTGTTCATATTTGTTAGATCAAATGTTCATATTAGAAGTTGAACGTGTTCAAGCCTATCACGTACATAAGAAAAGTTGAGGGATTTTTATAAGGGATTTTTATTGGGGTACAAATAGCTCGTCTCATAAATTAAGGAATGTTAGGTACGCTTTCGAAGGATACTTTATTAAGAATTTGTTGCGTATCTTTCTTCTAGTGTCAATTTGGTTTGCAATGTCTCTGGGCTAATTTTGTTGATCCTAATTCCACCATCGCATACATAATATGTAGATTGCAATCAGGGGTTATACATTAATGGTATTGTACATGTATATTAAATTTTTCATTAGTCTTAGTGACTTACTCATACCTCAATCCTTATTAAGAGCTAACATGTTCGTCATACCATTTATATAGAGCAGCAAACTCACAACACGAACGAATGGGATTAGAGCCAATGCCCTTAAAAGTATGTGCTTTAATGAGCAATTTTTAGACTTATTATTATTTATTGAAATTATTTCAATTGATTCTCGATTGAGAATTAGATTACCACCAAAAGAAGGCACCAACAGGCAATATCTAATCCCTCTTAATGAAATTATATGCGTCATTTATTTATTATATTATAAACATGTTCATGTCGATCAATTGCTGTTTGCATGAATTTACAGATGGTCTATTTTCCTATAAAATAACTTGCAAAAAAAATTTCAAATAGTTTTGATTAGTAATATGCTTTATAAAAGCATACAAATAATTTCATGAAATAATGAATTATAGCACCGTGTAATAGAAAATTACGTACATGTATCAATTATTCATGTATAATCTCATACCACATATAATTAATATAAGGTTAGTTTAATAATTCAAAAAGCATTTGAGCTCCCACATTTTTTGTTTTTGTTGCTATTATATTGAATAACAAGAATAACATTTTACTTAAAAAAATTTAATTCAATTTTAATAAAACCTCCCACATATTCTTTTTTCTTTATTTGTCAAATAATCAGGTACACAACTAAAATCTTGTCTCGCTTTTTAATTTTAAGTTATTTGTAGTTTTAAATTTTTATTCAGCGATTATTCACATTACATTAGGACATCAAATTAATTTAATTTGTTAATCTTTCTTACGAGCTTATCTCTCTAAAATAACAAGGATCCCTACAAAGAAGTTATTTTTTTTTAATCTTATTCTAACATTTTTTAAATTTATTCTCAAATGAAATGTCTGCTTGATTCCTTACATTTTTCTCCAATTAATTGCTTTTTTCATGAGTCAATCCAATTTTGATTAGGTGTGATTATTTTTCTTCTACTAATTTGATTATTATTCATCTTATTTTATCTATTTCCAGTTAATTTTATTTTCTCAAAAAAAAACTATTGATTTGCCTTTTCATGTTTCTAGTTAACATGCTAAAATGTAAAATAAAATTGATAGACCTTTCTTTTTTGACGAGAGTTCAAATGCCTCTACTTTTGATGTCTCTATCATGCTTTCATTTTTCAATTTGTTAATAACAAAAATTTTGAAACTAAAATATCAAAATAAAATCATTAGATGTGATCTATATTATATTCTCTTCATGTAATTATTGACATTTTGACTTTCATTTTATATGAATTAATAAGTTAAAAAATCAACATCCAGAAATTATATACATTAGTGTATTTTTTTGTAAGTTCTTGATATCAAATAAAATAATATCGAAAAGTCATAATTTTTTACATATACATAAAAAAAAGTAATATAAATCACATTTAATGATTTTATTTTAACATTTTAATTTTAAAATTAGAGTTATTAAAAAATTAAAAAAAATAAATATATAATGAAAACACCAAAAAATAAAAACATTTGAACCTCCTCTTCCTTTTTTTTAGATGTAAACATTTTTAAGCATGCAAGAAATGGTACAATCCCATAATATATGACTGCAAAGCACAAATCCCAATATTGAAACCCAATAACGGTAAAAAAGAACGGATGCTTCACTACCAGTAATTTCTCAGGAATTACCAGAGACAAGTCAGCAAGAATTTATACCTCTTACATCTGTTCCCTACTCAGAGTAGCCCCGTACCAGTATCTCTCTCTCTCTACAACAATTAATCATAGAACATGGCCCCATTTCTCAGAAACAAATACGTCGCTCTTCTTTTCTCGTGAAATGAATTAAATGCTACCATGCACTTCTCATACCCCGTGAACCCATTTATTCATCCAAATCCGTATATATATATTTCCAATTAGACCGTTACTTCCCTCCAAAAACCCAACGTCCATATCTCATATTTCTTTGTGTTTAAAAATCAACAACCGGACATGTCATGCATTCAACTTCTATTGCTCCTTGTCGTTATAAATATAATACCATTGATGTTACACGCGGAGTTCACGGTAGTCTTGCCGGACTCCTCCTCGTCCCCCATTTTGGACCCACCGACCCAGCCTGGTGGTGCATCTACTTGGGCCCGCACCGACCCGTCAGAACTGCAGGCAGTACAAGCCATCATGACAGCTACTGGAAATGACTGGGTCAAATCCATACCAGATGTGTGCCAGGGCCGGTGGCATGGTATCGAGTGTGCACCTGGTCTTGACGGAGATGTGTACCATGTGGTTTCGATCTCCTTCGGTGCATTATCAGACGACACAGCATTCCCGGCTTGCAGCACTGGTGCAACTTTATCTCCCGCAATTCTTTCATTGCCTCACCTTCGATCTATCTTCTTCTACCAATGTTTTACGAGTAACCCGCAGCCAATTCCTAGCTTTCTTGGGCAGCTGGGTCCCACACTCAGATCATTGGTGTTGCGTGAGAACGGCCATGTGGGGTCTATTCCGACCGAGCTAGGTAACTTGACTGAATTGCGTGTGTTAGACCTACATGGCAACCGACTTGTGTCGACCATACCTAAGTCTTTCCAAAGACTTCAAAACCTCCAATTGTTAGATTTGAGTCACAATGGTCTCAGTGGTTTAATTCCTGAATTAAAGCTACCCAAATTGAGAATCCTTGACCTTGGCTACAATGCATTACATGGACAAATACCGGAAGGTTTCGGCCAATGCGGGTTCCTTTTGAAAATGGATCTCAGTAGAAACGGTCTTACCGGACCAATACCAAATTCAATAGGCAAGCTAGCTAACCTAATTCTACTCGATTTGAGCCATAATTCACTCATGGGACCACTTCCAGTCACGCTAAGAAAAATGTATGCTTTAAAAGCATTGATCCTTAATAGCAATTCCATGCAAGAATCGACAATTTCAAATGAAATATTCATGGGGCTAAGAAATTTGATCATACTGGTATTATCCGATATGGGTCTAGTCGGCCCTATACCAGACTCCATCGGATATTTACCAAGCCTTAGAGTTCTTCGCCTAGATAGAAACAAATTCAACGGCTCCATTCCAAAATCTTTTAAAAATTTAAAGAATATTAGTGAATTAAGCATCAGTAGCAACCAACTGACAGGACCAGTACCATTTGGTAAGGAGGTGGCATGGAAATTGGGAAATAAGTTGAGACTGCATGACAATTTGGGGCTTTGCTTTGATGATAGAAATTTAAAGTGGTATGAAGGGATTGGATCAATGTCTGGAATTGGAAAATGCAAGAGCCAAAACATAGAAGATCAAGAAAGAAATTTCAATGCTATAGATGTGGGTAAACACCAAACAAAGCATTTGGATTTGAGGTTTAGTTTGAACTTTTCTGAGGCTGAATTTAAATGCTTGGTAAATTATAAGTTTTTGTTGTTACTTGTCTTTCTTCTTGTATTATAGGAGATGAATTAATTTGTTAGGGAGCATGGGCAGTGTATTTAAAAAATATATATATAGAATAAGGTGTTAATTAGGACTTTATTATTTTATAGGGAATGACAAGGGGTTTAATTTAATGTTTTAGAAATAAGAATATGTAATAAGTTTGCATTGTATACAAATTTATGCATCTTCCCAATTAATATATATTGGCTGTTTTCCTAATTTCCTCTAATTGCCTGTATGGTTTAAAAGAATTTGACATGTGTAGGTGTGTATTTTTTTTTCTTTTATAAAAGTGGGGATATCCACTTGTTTCATTTGAAATAAAATATATCTCACAACATTTAAGTTACCAATCCTCTAGTGCTAAAAACACGTCTAACTATCTCCACAAAACAAGCTCAAACAGCATATACAAAAACCTTGATAAACTACAACCAACGACATACTAAAAGAAAACTCAAATCAGTATCATAACAACACACATTTTTGCATTAGTAATGATAAGAAAAAAATATATGTACTGGGCATTTAAGCTTGAGTCATATACATTTTTTTCTTATCAAGTTTAAATATTGTACAAATTCACTAATTTGCTTATGAAAAATGTGCTAATTTGATAAACTACCCTAACCAATGACATTTGACATAATTTCTTTTTAGGGAGCTGATATATATAGATATAGATATTGTTATTGATATTATTTTCGATATTGATTTTATTATTCATATTAAATGAGTTACTATTCATATTAATGATTTATTATATAACTTATTTATACAGTATTCTTATTATTCTAACTTAAATGAGTTATTATTTAGATTAGTGGTATTTGAGTTGAAGAATAAAAACAACGTACAAAATAAATTAGATAATAAAATCATTAATATAAATAATAATTTATTTTATATGAATAATAAAATTGATATCAATGAGAGTATTAACTATGGTATCTCCTAAACATTCTATATATTTTTATATTGGGCCTTACCATGTAAGCTACTAGCAATTTCTGGTCCTTTTTAAAATCTCAAATTAACATGGAAGGCACAATTAATTTAAGGTCACTTGATCACTTTTGTATGAATTATGTCAGTCCTAATTGTAGCCCATTTAAGCCTGGCCCAGCCTGAAATCAAAACTATGTATGATTTATTTGATAATAAAGAGGATCATTCAATCTGAACTAGAAGAAGGTTTGTATCCGTTGTTCGTTTGAAAAATCATGATTATAAGATTTTGTTATCAATTGAAATAGTAGTATAAGAAGAGAGTAACATCCATTGTCAAAACCAATATCAATGGATCCATTCCAACAAATAGAAATAAAAAAAATACATGGATGGTCATTTTAAGACAACTAACCAAGATTCCAAAAAAAGAAACTAATAGAAATTTATGTCAACAAGATCTATAACATTAAAATATTACTATGAGAAACTTCGCATTAAATAAACATTTATTTTTAGTCCTAACCATGTGACTGAGAACTGTGCAGTGACTGCTCAGCTAGGGAAAATAAAGAATAGAAATCCTTTTTCTATTTATTTATTATTCACTGACAACAAAGAAAATGGATATCTCCAGTTTTAAGGAAACAAATATATTTATATCATCATTGATTTATCATAATGGATGTCGATTTCATTATTCAGATGATCATTGATTTATCATAATGGATATCGATTTCATTATTCAGATTAAATAAATTATTATTTATATTAACGATTTTATTATGTAATTTAGTTATATAATATTTTTATTATTCAATTTAAGTGAATTATTTATTTTAATAAATTTAAATTAAATAATAAAAATATTTTAAAAAATAAAATACATAATAAAATTATTAATAAATAATAATTAATTTTATATAAAATAATAAAATTCACATCGTCAAAATATGATGTTACATCTCAAACATTTTTTTCCTTGTATAAAAACTTGGGCAAGAGGAGAGAAGATTCCGATATTGCGACCGTCTCCTCAGTAATTATTACTTTATTAGGTGTCTGTAATGTAATGTAAAAATCTCCAATCAATTTCTCATCCACCAGCAATCAAATCAAATCAAATGCCCTTTCTCTTTCTCTTTCTCTTTCCACACTACGACTACCGAGGTGACCGGCTACTGACCGTCGCCATCACTCCCCTAACCCCACTTTTCCTTCTTTTTTTTCTTCTGTCCTCTCCATTTCAAATAGCAACACACGCACCAGTTCCAAATATTGCTAATCATTTTGTTATGATCATATTTGAGTTCATGATAGCATATTCATTTCCGTAATTATTAATTCAATTATTAATTTAATTAAATAATTTTTCACATCAATTTTAGAACATCTTTATCCCTGCAATTACTAATTCGCTGATGTAATAATTTTTAATTGATAATAAAATGATTTTAAGCAATTTCAAAGATGAAGATGTTCTCATCTCACTTTTAAATAAACTGTAAATGCTTATGTGACATTTTAATAAGACTTTTAATTCGCAATTTTATTAAATCAGTAAGTATTCTTCATCTCTGTAATTGTAATTATAATTGTCACGTATAATTGAATAAATCAATTTGAAAGTGGGACGAAGATGTGCTAACATTCTTTTAACTTCTCCGGTTGGTCTAAAATGGAGAGGAAATGAAGCCGTACATCTCTCCATTTCGCTCCTTTCTTGAAAAAGGAAAACCCGAAACTCTTATTCCCTGTATTGCTTCTACTCTACTCTCTATTCTCTCTCTCTCTCTCTCTCTCTCTCTCTCTCTTTCTCTTTCCCTCGGCACCAAAAAGATTTAATAATAATAATAATAATTAAGAGCAAATCAGCAAAGTGGAGAGATAACAGAAGAGAAGAGCTTCAAATAAATAAATAAATTAGTTGTCTCTGCTACTGAGAGAGCCTTCTGTACTTGTTCCACTCAAATAGGAGAGAAAAGGAAGAAGAAAAAGAGGGAGAGATCATGGCCATGGCGGCGGCCATGACATTCGATGAGGTGTCAATGGAGAGGAGCAAAAGCTTCGTCAAGGCCTTACAGGTGTTTTTTCCCTTCATCTCCGTTAGAGATCTCTTGTTTATTTGCTTATTTGCTATTTATCAGGGTTTATATTTCTTTATCTAATTAATTAGCCCTGATCTTTTGTGAGGGCAAACCCTGATGCTTTGATTGTTAGGTAAGCATTGAATCTGGTTCAAAGTTTCCAACCCTTTATTCTTCAAAAAAGTGTAGAGATTAGATAGGAAATAGGAAAAAGGGGTATTTTCAAATTGTTAATTTGCCTTCTTTTTGTTTGTGTAGGAATTGAAGAATTTGAGGCCTCAACTCTACTCAGCTGCTGAATATTGTGAGAAGTCATATCTTCACAGTGAACAAAAACAAATGTACGCCGGTATTTCATTTTTTAATTGTGATTAAATGATGTAGTTTTTAAGAGAAATTTCTTGAATTGGCTAATTATAGTTAGGCACCGATCGACTGTCTCATCAAACCTTAGATGAAATTTTGAACAATTTACTGTAGAAGTTTATTATCTTGTTACCTTGCGGTAGGTGTATGTGGGTCCAGATAATAATGAAACTTTGAGAATTTTTTTTATTTTCATGTTCTGACTATTTTTAATTTTATTGCATTCCACAGTTATTTGTAAATTGTAATCAATTAGCCAAAAGAACAGAGTAAATTACAACAAATGACGGTAGCAAAAATTGGGATGTCATAAGGGAAGTATTCAGTTATAATCTATATTAAAGTTCCAATGAATTTGTGTTATGCTACTTCAAAAAAACTTTCTGTTATAATTTGTACGGATGTCAATTAAGTTCCTATGCTAAAAATGTACGGATTTCATTACAGGGTTTTAGATAACTTAAAAGATTATGCAGTACGAGCTCTAGTAAATGCAGTTGACCACCTGGGAACAGTCGCTTATAAATTGACCGATATATTTGACCAGCAGTCGTCAGATGCATCTGCTCTTGACTGCAAGGTTTCATCTCTCAACCAGGTAAGCTTTATATTCTAGTTAAATTTTCTTAGGAAAACCATTTGTAGATACGCCATTTGTATTCAGTAGAGTAAATTACACACATGGTCCTTAAATATCATCTTTTTCACTTGGTCCTAAAATGTTACAAAATTCCCATTAGGTCCCTGAGGTTATCAACTTTGACCAAATTGAGCCTATCGCTAGCATTTGTTTAAAAACTGGATAAAAAAATCAATGCATCTGATGTGATGTAAATAAAAGGTTTTCATTTATAAAGTGGTTTTTTTTGTCAAAGTTATCACTCAAATTGATTTAAATGGCATGGACATTTAGTGTCATCATTCCATTATCAGATATTGGTGATATGGATGTTGACATCAGCATTCATGTCACCTTACCACATCATCCTTTCAATTTTAACAAATTTTAACCTTAGGACTAATTTGGTACAACTTGATAACTTTAGTGACTAAAATGAGAATTTGGAATTTTGAGAAGCAAAATGGAAAAAGGTGAAACCTTAAGGAACATTTGCATAATTTACTATATCCACTTATTTGCAAAAGCAGACAGTCATCAACTACCTCTAAAACATTGTTTTAGTGGATCGTTAACAGATGCATACAATTTTTGGACATGTACATGAATTGCACATTTTCGGTGGGCAGAAGTGGTAGGGAACAAAAATAGCTAAATAACATGAATCATTTTATCTGAAATTTAGCGAATATCGACATGCCAAACTTACATTGACAAAGAAGGTTTGAGGCAACAACAGATGTGTGGAACTGCGCCAAAGCTGCATAAACATTACATTCTTCCTTGTAAGATTGTGGAACTAATTTTCCTATTTGGAAGTTTGTCAAAGTATCTAATGTGCAAACTTTTTTTAAACCAGTAATTTTAATTTTCTCTTTCATGGTAGATCCTGGCAATTCAAGAAATCCAGTTATAGTACAGCAGCTTCAAACTGAATTTAAACAAGATTCGAGTGAAATGAAACCACGACCCTACAACTCAGGTGGATTTTTTTTGAAGTTTTCTATTTAATCTTAAATTTGCTTTTGAAAAAAAATTATGCTTCCGTCCTGCAAAACCCGAATGCATCCTGTATACCCTGAAAAGGAGAAATTTCTCAAATATTTCCATTACTATCAATGTACCCCTCCCCCTCATAAAATGCTCAAGCATGCGCATGTAATTTTATGTTTTAAGGATGCCCATCTTGTTTTCTCACCCATTATTGGTGTGGGAGAGAAACAAGAGAGATGCATCAGTGTAAAGAATTCTCTGTTGAACAAATGAAATTTTACTGTGCAGTAAAAACCCTTTCCTGGCATCTTTCTTCTGAAAGCTCTTCATCAAATACTACTGCTCGGACTGTCCAGAGGCAAGTCTTTTTCATTCTTTTTCTTCTTCTCCTTGGCATTTTTCTCACTTGATCTTCAATTGTATGCGTTAGCATATTAAGCATTTGCATGAATTACCTTCCAACTCTGTTAATTTTTTCACTCATGTTTCTATATTAAGTACGTTTTTTAATATTTAATGCAGCTCAGTAGAACCTAAAGCTCATAGGATAACAGCCGACCAGTTCAAGCTTCCTGGTAGCTTTTCTTTCAAATCCTTGTTTCACTTATTTGTTTTTTGGTGCAAATCTTTTACAAAATTACAATTTTCAGTTACTATCTTATTACTTCTTTGAGGTAAATTAGTATGAATTGTAACTTATAGGTGCTGAAAGAGAAAGAGGGACAATACCAATTCCTCTGTCAAGGCAATTACATGCCAATGGTGGTAATCATTCACCAGACATGATTGCACAAAAGACAGGTGTAAAGGTTAGTTTCTATATGCTCCATGTCCTGTAAAGAGACGAGGGAAACCATATAGTCATGGGCTACCATTTCAGTTTGTTAGTATATTGCTGCATACATTCTGGAACTATTACTGAGATGATTCCCAATCTTTTATATTTTCATATAAATTTGCATGTGGTTGTTGATATATATTTGTATGTTTGTCTTATCCAGTTTCTGTGTAGCAGTATAGTACTTGTTATCTAGTCTATAACTTTACTGAATACAAGGGGAACACATGGTGCACATGGCAGAGGTTTCTCTTTATTAACTGGTCCCCCTACTAGTATATATCTGACAGTGCCATCTTAGTTGGCATGTTCCCTTTTCATCAGTCTCTTACTGTTCTTTAAGCAAGTTTCATTTGTCATGCACTGCTACCCCACCTAATCCGGACTATGCGTAGTACTGAGATTAGTCAAATATGCATAGTTTGTAGGTAGGATCTGACTTGATCATTTTTGTCTGATTTGTCTCGGAGGCTCTAATTTATAGAACTACCTGGATTTTAAGTTTGAATTTGTGAAAAGATGGTTGCCCGTTGTTTTGTTTGGTTTGGTTAAAATTTCATATTATTGTTATTCTCTTATCAATTCAGCATGCATCACATGGTGGAAAGCAGATCCCAGCATTTAGATCGTTTGAGAATCCGACTATGGGCCGTCAGATCATAAGGGCCCCACCTCGCACCAAGAACATGCTATCCGCTTTCTTTGTGAAGAACAAAGCTGCTAAGATTAAGAAGATTTCTGTCATCTAATATCTTTTTTTTTCCTTTGAGGGGGGTTTCACAATTTGTATAGAACTACGTTTTTACTAATATCATCCTTTTTAGATATAATTTTGTTGAATGAACAATTGTTTGATATTCAGGAAGGAAGAGACCTCTTCTTCAACGCTCAAAGTCAAGATCCTTAATATCCCTAAGGCTTATATTATTGTGTTATATTGATTTTCAAATCTTGGATGAATGGCTTTTACTACTTTTACTTTTAGAATTTTCGTCTGTTATTTTTAGTCTTTGATGGTGCAACCAATTCGAAACAAAGATTGTGATCTCTCAATAAGAAAAAAAGGCAAAGATTGTGACGTTTAGTACGGATGTAGATGCCTGTCTATGACGCCAGAGAAAGGGGCACCTGGCATTTTTTAACCAACCTCCTTTGGATATAAATCATTACACTTGACACACGAGAAGTGCATGCGCCTCGGTTTTAATAACTGCTCAAATAGTTGGGTGATATTTAACTACTGAAAATTTCACCGGATTTAATAATGTGGTAATTATCCATTTTACATGAACTTGTATCATTATTATTATCTTTCCACGTTACTGAAATTTAAAGAAAAATTTAACAAAATGGTTAAGATTCGAGTTCTTAGGAAGAGTGTGCACTCAAAAGTATAAGTATGCTAAATCAAATGTTTAAGTTAATACATTGAGCTGCATTCTGGCACACAACACTGGTACAAAGGTTGTCTGGTTTCTCCAATATCAAAAACAGCAGGAAAGAAAAAAGGAAAAAAAGAAAAGAAAAGAAAAATAATACAGAGACGTTACAAGAACAGTGAAGTGTTTCACATTTTCATTCTTAGCAATTGACCTTCAAGCGAAAAGAGGTGAGCCCGCAAAATAAATGTAGGGTCATGACGCAATCTCTCTTGATAGAGCAAACAAAACAAGAACAGGAGAAAATTAAAGAAGTTTCTTTAATGCCTGCGTCTTCTGTTTTGAGCGATGGGCTCTGGTCCACTGTTTTTCATCATCGCTACAAACTCCTCATAATTTATTCTTCCATCCTAGAGCATGGAATAAAAAATATAAAATAAAAATTAGAGAAACAAAGGCAAGAAACGTAGTAACAAAGTGCACAACCCAATTAAACCCTGCTGTTCCTTGGTGCCAGAAACACCCTGACAGTGCACAAGTACAGCAGGATGCAGCATTTATACGTTATATTAGCAGCCAAAAATAAGCATTATGTGGTTTTCTTATAACCGTTTTCATTTGAACTGGTCAGGTTTGTACCGGTACATGCCACGTCGTATGACCTGAATTTGAAACTTTCTGTGTTGAATGTAAATGGAAAGTTGAAACAGAATTTACATGATCAGTATCAACTTCGGCAATGATTTCTTTGATGGTCTTCTCATCTCCCATATCATGTTTCACAAGTGCTTCTTCCAATTCCTCTACAGTTATATACCTACACAGGTACAACTAGATAAGCACAGCACATTCTCTGTTTTCTTAAAAAATTAAAATAAAATCAATCAGGCTCCTACAGAATATCATATGCATGTCCAGCAAAACTAGAAAACTTGTACAACCACAAGTCATGAGAAATATCATCTAGTCTGCTCCCTACTTCCTGAAAAATACCCAAAGTATCCCTTTTTTCCCTGACAAAAAGAAAAAGGTTACCAGGCAGAGTTCTGTTATCTTATATTAAGGAATTTTCGCATCTGCACTGAGTGAACTACTACACTATAATTTTGTCAAAAGGCATTTTCTTAACTGAAATAAACCAAGCAACACAGTATCCGTGTATTTAGTACCAATTTGTACCATGAGGGACGTCAGAATATTCAAAAATGCTTAAATTTTTGGTATATTGCGGATTAGGATAATTTGTTACGAATGTTTTTGTTATATAAATTTCTATATTGTAAAGATTCAAATTATTTTAAAGGTGCACCTGTAAAAGCTCCTTTCATTCTGATAAATTAAGGAAATATTAAAACAAAAAAATATACAAAATGTTCAAATTACCCGCTATTATCCTTGTCAAAGTACTCGAATGCTTTGAAAATATGTTCATCCTTTTCTAATCTATTCATGTGCATAGTTGCAGATATGAACTCGAGGTAATCTATGCTTCCATTTCCATCCACATCAGCCTTTTCATAGAAGTAAGATTAAAAAAAATGGGTTAGAGCTGCACTAATCAAGAAGAGTAAAGCAATGGAAAGGGAGTCATTCCTGAAACAGGATGTCACATTGCTGGTGCAAAGGCCAAAAGAGCAACACAAAAGTTTATTGAAAGAAAAATTAAAAGATAAGATTAAAAACATACCGCCTCCATTAATTGTCTGAGCTCAGGTTCTGAAATCCTAGTACCAAGTTTCGGTAAACCAGCTCTTAACTCGTCTAGGGTTATTGTACCACTATTGTCCGTATCTATAGATTTGAACATCGCTTTTAAGCCCATTATCTCTTCTTCTGATAAATTCTCTGCCACCACCTGCTCAAACAAAAGATAGTAGAAGTTCATATAATTCATCTACTTTTTTTCTTACTTGGTTCCTGTTATTTATAAATGTCTTATACATCAATCAAAACGTATTTGATTTTTAGCCATTAACATGATAGATATTTGTGTATGGGTAAAGCCGTGAGGGGAGAAGGGGGCAATAGAGAGAGAGAGAGAGAGAGAGAGGGAGAGAGAGGGAGAGAGAGAAAGAACCTTGAGGGCAACTTTTTTGAGCTTGTTCATAGCCCTAAATTGTTTCATTCTGTTAAGAACTGTGCTGTCAAGTGGCTTGTCAGATGCCTCTCCATCTTCTCTGATCCATGGATGGTCTGACATAATTCCATAAACCATCATATTAGTAAAAATATATTGTCATAAATGAAACAAAATAATAAAATAACTGGAGACAAGAACCATAAACGAAGTTTTGCAGACTAAAATTGAATTCCGCCAGTATATGCAGAGCCAATAAAACGAAATATCGGTACACATACTCAGAATTTCAGCTGCAGTAAGCCGCTCCTTGGCATCTTGCCGCAGCATCTTCTTGACTAAGTCTTTTGCACCAGGAGAAATAGATGGCCAAGGATCTGATGAGAAATCAATGTGGCCTCTCAACACCGCATCAAATATTCCCTCCTCATTTTCTACAAAAGAAACCCAATATGGGTATAATAATCAGGTGCTGGACGAAATAATAGAAGTACAGGCCCAACTGAATTGAAATGGTAGACACCTGTCTTGAATTTAATAAATAGCCATCCTAAAGGATTCAGAATTTTCAGTAGTCAGAGCCCAGCAGATACCAGACCCGTCAGCATTGTTTCCAAATCAGCTATGTATCACTTTTCTCAGGCACATTGTGCAAACAGTTGAAAAAGATGAGCTATAATAACCAAGAGTATGTTTACATACCAGCCCAGAAAGGTGGTACACCAGAGAGAAGGATGTAGAGAATAACACCAGCGCTCCAAATGTCAGCTTCAGCACCATAGTGCCGTCTGAGTACCTCTGGTGCAACATAATATGCACTCCCAACAAGATCCTTAAACACTTCCCCTGCATATACACGTATACTTAATAATTCAGTATCACTATAAAGATCGTCCTGCTGTAACATGAGGAACTGTCTGAATTAAGCTAGTTATATAAAACCTACTAAATTGTAGGCCATACTGTACTATCACGTAAACTCATTATCTACTTAACTGTTGTTCATTGATGTTATGGTTAAATCCATATTTTACCGCATATACACAAAAAACGAAAGTGGCATACAAGCCCACAAAATAAAAGAGTATGCTATCAATTTAAAAAGTTTAATGTTGAGTCTCAAATTCAAACTCAGTCTAGGTTTAGTTTAGTCCCTTAATCATGGGCCAAAATTGAATCTGAATTTGATTTGATTCTGGCCAGATCTGTTTAAATAGGAAAAGGTTGATCTAAGCTATATGCTTATTTGATGCAAAAATAAGATTTAATCATGAAGAAAGTCATCATTATTTGATTTGACTTTAACTATTGTATAATTTAAAATCTTTATTCTATGTAGTTTCTTGATAACTAAGGTTAAGGGTGCAGCATAATTTGTAACTTAAAAAAGTCATGATGAATTTAGATAGTTACCTAGAGCCTAAGCCCTAGCTCTCAATTAAACTCTTCCATTTTGAAAAAAAGAAAAGATTAAAGAAAAACAGTGGCATGTAAATAATCATGATGTGTATCAGTATCACTGGAGCAAAAGTCAAAACCCAATGGTTTAAAACCAAAAAAACAAAAAAGAAGAGATCCAATGCAACTTTTTCTTATGCCACAGAATATTCCACTCTAGATCCTGCTTGAAACAGCAAAAAAGCCAAATTTGTGTTTTTTTAATTGTATGCATGTTAAAATCCATGACAGATCCAATTCATTCACTAGACATAAAATAGCTTGGAAATATTTAAATATTTTGTCATTTATCTTTTAGAGCTCTTGATTCATACCAAAATAGGACTGAAAGGATGCAATCTTTTGTGTACACATAATACGTTCAATTTTGCCATTCCAAAGTTTAAAAAATTACCATTTGCATTTTATTTATCTGGCACCAAGAACCTTTGACATTGAATCCATATTCAAAAATAAAATATCCATTTGATTAATAAAATACAATTCTTGGAACCTAAAATATAGTTCATTGAAACAATTTGAATGGTGCAAAATTGCTAGACCTAGCATGGCTAATTTGAATATTTCCTTCTTTTGAATTCAGAGCTTCTAGACCAAGCATTGCTAATTTTCTTTTTTTTAGCTCATGTGGCTATGTTATGTCCATTTCTACATTTAGCTGTTTATAAATACCTAGTCAAAAATTTAAAAAAAAAAAAGATAATCATGCAACAAAAATGAGATGAAGAGAATGTAAAAACTAAAAAGACGAAAAGCGACAAAATTATTTCTTGCAAACATAAGAGGAAAACATAAATCAACTTGAAGAGTAAATAGTTACCAGGCTTGAAGAAGACAGAGAGACCAAAATCAGTGGCCTTAAGTGGGGAGTCCTCTCTTTTATTTAGAAATAAGAAATTTTCGGGTTTTAAATCCCGGTGCATGACCCCCATTGAATGGCAACTGTGCACCACTGCCACAATTTCTCTACACAGAGCAGCCGCAGCTCTTTCTGAATAGTGTCCCTTTGCTATAATTCGATCAAACAACTCACCTCCTTCGCATAATTCCATTACCAAATTCACTGAATGCCTGGTATTTTACCAAATATGTTAGCTAATCTATGGTTGAATTCTCATTCAATATCATAACAGTCAAGTTTGGTCATTTCTTCACTTAAGAAGAAAAGAAGTTAAGATTATATCAGTTTAACTAATTTGAGGTTTGCATAGTTAGGTACGAATGGTCAGGTCAGGTGGTGGTACTGAATTATTCTAATTATATAAACTGTGATTGCTGGTGCTCAACCAATTTGAGAAACCTACCGGATCAATAATCATGGTACCAATCTGTAACTGTGTTTTCACATGCTACTAACAATATCATACCAGTAGATGAGTTTACCAGCACTCAATACCACTGCAGTATGCCCTCATTCAACATCCATGGTCCAATAATTTACAACAAATTATAATTATAGTTCAGTTGTGTATCAAAAACTGCAACAATCAGTACCTACCCTACAAGCACTGGTACAGACCTCTAGAAATTCACACTTCCACTGACAAACTATTTGAATCGAGTGAAATTACGAACTTATCCTCATAGGCCCCCTTGAGCTCGACGATGTTGCGATGACCAGTCAAATGGTGCATGATCTGCACCTCCCGCCTCACATCCTCTATGTCATCCTTGTGCACAAGCTTCCTCGTCGCGATCGACTTACATGCAAACCTCTCGCCAGTGCCTTTGTGTGTAACCAAGTAAGTGACGCCAAACTGCCCCCGTCCCAGCTCTCGGCCGAAAGTATAGGTCCCACGCACATCCTCCATCTGACGGCCGAGGACACGACCGAGCGCCGCCTCGGGATGAGCCGGAGCAGAGGCCGATTTAGTCGGCCTGGGCACGGCTGGTTTGCCCGGAGGAGCATGAGAGTGACTTTGCGCGTGGGTTTGGGCAGACGCTTTGGATTGATCGGCCCGATGATGGCGCGAAGCTCGGTTCCCCATTGCTAGCGAGAGAGTAGAGAGAGAAGAGAGAGATTCGGAGCGGAGAAGAGGAAAGCGGAGGGTTGACGTGGGAGAATGTGGTGTTTATGAGGACAATCACTGTATCTGTAGGTCCCACTTGTCAATGAAATATGTGGGTCCCAATTTCAGTGTAAAAGGTCAATGAAACCGACTCAAGCTATGACATTATTTTAGCGTAGCCTTTCATCGAGGATACAGAGGTACTTTAATTGATCCTGGATCACACCACAAGGATCTCTCTGCTCGAAATAACTGCAAAAAGGTCCCACATGTCTGTGACTACAGTAGTAACTGAGGTGGTATTCCTAGTGTATGGAGCAGTAATTATTGGGGGGTTTTGAAGAAGTCGGGACTGTAGAGGAAACCACGACGAGGTTGCTGCCTGCCGCGCTGTTGAAGAAATTGGCAGATCCGCTGTCTTGGTCAATGCTCGCTGGGTCAATGCTGCGCGTATGACTGCACGACACGAGTTGCCTGGCTTGGCCGCGTCAAGCCCCCACGCGCACATGGGTTCGGAGTTTCCCCATCCAGTCGGTGTGCCTTGATTGTTGGGGATCATGGGATGGATAAATAAGTTTAATTAATTAATTACTAGGCCACTTGCAGTTGTCACTCGATGAGAGTAAATTCACACGGAATCTTGATTGATTGTGGCCAGATCAGGCCCTTTTAATTGTTTTTAATTCCCCAAGCTCCAACTACCGAATATATGAATAATCGGATGTTATAATATGGTGCCATTTTGATGATTTCGTGGAGCATTTTTATTTATATAATTATAAGTATTTAATTTTTTTTTTAAAAATGGTCTATTCTTATATAAAAATATTCATTATTTTATTATTATTTTAGAACTATCTTAAATAATCCGAAAAAAATAGTTAGAAAACTCCAAAAATAGGAAATTTCGGTATTCTATAAGATTTTAATATGAATAATTTATTGAGTAACTCAGATTTGTCGTTTAGAGTCGTTTCGATAGATTTGTGAGTTAAGCTCATCAAAAATATCAGTGAACTTAAACTCACGCTAGTTTTATTATATATATATATATATATAATATGTATAAAGCATAAGTTATATTTTATTTTTCAAATTCAAAAATATAAATAATTTTTAACTATTGTCACGGTAGTAAAGTTTCCCATCCAATACTATAAACAAACTCCGTCAGACCTCAAAAGTCAGAATTAAATGGTTCACCCGTTCCACACAAACAATTGTCAACATGGACCCATCGCCATCGCTAAATCATATATGCTTGGGAGTATTGCACCGAGAGCACCCAACAATTTACGTCCACCTCCCTCGCACTCAGCTCCTGACAAAGGAAATCTGAAATCAGATAGATAGAGCAAAAACCATAGAAGAGATAAGAAAAGCGGGGAGCGGGAAATGCTAAGCATCTCCAACGAACTCGGCGATTGTACTACGCTTTCCTGAGCTCCTGTCCTGTCCATGGCTAGTCTCGCTTCCCCTTTTCTCGACTCCCCGCAACTCGACTTACACCGTCGACCTAAGCTTTATCCGTGGAGGAAAGCCTCGGTCCAGACCGTCAGAGCCACCTCCTCCTCCTCCTCCTCTGGTAAAAAGTTTACTTATTTGATCTCCTTTGCTGTCACTGGTACCAGTTTGCGTGAGATTTGAGCAAATGATACTGCTGGTAGTAAACTTAAGTAAGATAATTGCAAGAATTGGGGCTTAATTTCCTTGCTTCCATTGGTACCGATTGCATGCTGTTAATAGGGGTTTAATTGAGTTTGATTTATGCCATGAGATGAGTTTTAGAAACTTGGATACTGGTACAGTGGTACTGTAGTATCAGTAATATACCAATGGTACCAACTTGTAGTTATTCCATCTAGAATAATTCGTGGCTTAGCTGCGGTTTTCTCCTTTCTCTATTTCAGAAACTTAGCTGCGGTTTTCTCCTTTCTCTATTTCAGACCCCCTTTTGCTCAGAGCAGCCAAGGGTGAAACGGTCTCACGGCCGCCAGCATGGATGATGCGCCAGGCTGGCCGCTACATGAAATCCTACCAAGACCTGGCAATTAAGCATCCTTCCTTTCGTGAGAGGTCAGAGACAGTTGACCTCATTGTGGAAATTACATTACAGCCCTGGAACTCCTTTAAACCTGACGGGGTTATTCTTTTTTCGGATATATTGACACCTCTGCCGGCGATCGGTGTTCCATTTGACATATCAGATTCAAAGGGACCAGTGATTCGTGACCCAGTTCAGTCTGAGAAGTGCATAGAGAAGTTGAGGCCAATTGATTTTGACAAGGTTTCATTTGTTGGGGAATCGTTGAGAATATTGCGAAACGAGGTACTCACATTATGTTTTTGATTGATTTGATATTGTGAACATTTTTTTTCATTCAGTGATTGGTATTAAACTATTAACTACTAATAGTTAAATAATTATATTTCTGCAGAAGGAAAAGGAAGAAAGCTTCTTTAGTTCTATTATTGCAAGTTACACCGGGCTATGGTTATTAGTGAAAATATGCACATATCAAAATGATGTTAATATACCATAATTCCACTGGATGCCTAAGCAACAAGGTTCTTGAATACATGGATCAATTACCGGAAGTGTTGACAGTAACCTTCTCTTGTCAATAATTAGACAGTACATCTTTACAGGCCTAGCAGGTCTACCAAACTGACCAATTTTTGTAATCTTGTGATGCATTCAATTAGCAAAAGCATGCCACATTTCTTATGTCATAGACTACAGATTGTCGCATTCTTTGTCTTTGCTAGTGCTGGAAATATATGTGTTTCTTTCTGATATCGTGATCACATAGGGGCTTTTCGCGAAGCTCTCTTTGCCTTTCTGCTGCATAAGTTTCAACTTAATCTAACTTCTGCTTCAATATTTGTTAGATTGGCAAGGAGGCCACATTGCTAGGGTTTGTGGGGGCACCATGGACAATTGGTACATACATCATAGAAGGCGGGTCCACAAGCACATACAAAAACATAAAAAGCATGTGCTACACTGCCCCGCATATTCTAAAGGCTCTTCTCTCTCACCTAACGAAGGCAATATCAGAGTACATAATCTATCAAGTAAATTCGGGTGCCCAGTGTATTCAAATTTTCGACTCATGGGGTGGGCAGCTGCCACCTCATGTATGGGAAAAATGGTCAAAGCCATATATTAAGCAGGTATGTATAGTGCTTAGTGTTTCATGCTCGTCATAGAGTATATACTATCAAATAGGTTCTAATTGTAAATGAAATTAGGAATATTTTAGTTAATTTCGACCGAAGAGCTAATGATTAGATGAGAATCCACCTCTCATACAGTACTTAGTTTCAGCATCACTGTATATTATGGAATTAAGTGAGAATCCAGTAACACAAATTGATAAGTGTTCTAACTTCTAAGTCCATGATAAAAAGTAGTAACTGAAATAAAAGCACAACTTGCTTTTGCATGTAGATAGTGAGTGAAGTGAAAAAAGAATGCCCAGATGTACCGCTGGTACTATACATAAACGGCAACGGAGGTTTGCTCGAGCGCATGGTTGATACGGGAGTGGACGTGATTGGCCTCGACTGGACTGTTGATATGGCTGATGGAAGGAGACGCCTTGGGGGCAAAATTGGCATTCAAGGAAATGTGGATCCTGCTCTCCTCTTCTCCCCACTTCCTGTTCTCACAGAGGATATTCACAGGTTAGCATTCTTGTTGTTCCTTGTGTATTTTTTTATTATTTTCTTCGCATCCTTGGTGTTTAATTGCACATGCTTGAGTTTGAGTTGCTCATGAAGAGCACCCAAATAAGCAAAGGGTGCTGCTGCTACCAGACTATGGTAGTGCCCTTGGTCAAATTTGATACCAGTATGTACTCTCACCATATCATATGGCTGTCCTTGGCCAGTTCAAGTGGCATGAGAATGATCAGTTGGTGCACTTTGCTTGTTTTAAAGAGAACTTAGTTAAATCAAGCATATAATGTTTATATTGTATTTGCTAAAGAGAAATTTAATCAAATCGGGCTTGCTTAATCCGATGAGCTGTGAGACTCAATTATAAACAATTCAATAAATGACTGATAGTGTGTATAGTTTATACCAATAATGCATGAACCAAAATTGCTATAATCAAGCTTAAATATTACTCAACCTGACCATGTGTTTTATATCGGTTTCTCATCTTTGATTTCTTTAAGCATCCCCTCCACTTATATTATGACTCAAACATAGATTCTGTCTAGCTACTTGCTATATCAATAATCATATGCTGAACACATAATTCTGAATGATCCAAACCCACAATTTTTTAAAATTACATGGAGGATTTTTGTTAATTAAAATTACATGAAATTGTCTGTTTCTCAAACATTTCAAAAATCTTCTGGTTAGTTTGGTTTTACAGAATATATTTTCCTCAAGAAAGCAATTTGTGGGACAACAGATAGCTGATGTGTCCTTGTTATTTGACAGATCACTTCATACTTTTTGTGTATTATGAATTTAACATAACTGAGTGATCTAACTTGGAAATAGAAAGCTGAGGGTCAGACCTGTCATAGTTGAAGCTTACTAATCTATAGTAATCACTGCCAATGCTATGTACTCACTGTCTATAAATAGCTTTTTCCTTATTTCCTTCTATTGTTTACCCCATGACAGAGTTGTGAAGGCAGCTGGGCCGAGAGGCCACATTCTAAACCTAGGTCATGGTGTGCTGGTGGGAACACCAGAGGAGGCTGTGGCCCATTTCTTTGATGTAACTCGGTCACTTAGATATGAGTCCCTTTTTGAAGGCTTTACACTAGAGCCGGAATTAGAGCCCGTCTCCTGATCTCAATGGGCTTTTTTTTGTAAGTTCTGTTTTGTTGTTAAAAATGATCTCTTAGTAGAAGTCTTCGGTTGTTGGGTCATTTTTGTAGTAGAGTATCATAATTCATTCTTTTACTGAATAATTGAAAAATATTTAGCTTCAACGTGACTATTTTCAGCCTTCTAAATTTCCGTTGATTTAGCTCTGATTTGGTATCAATCGAGTCTCTTCTGGTACCTCTACATGTACCAGTAGATACATCATTGTTTCTTTATGTTCATTTTTTTAAGTTTGTTTTTAAGTTAGTTTTTTAGTTTTTTAAGGTTTGCTTTTGGCCAAAGAAAATTGTTTTGAGCATTGCTAAGTATCTTTTGCCACATCCATAGCCTTTTAAATTAGAGTTAATATCATATATATCCTTCAAGTCTTATGACTTAAGTATACCATATGGCTTAAATTCAACATCTTCTGTTGAACGAGCAGATTGTTTATTAATAATTCTGCCAATAAATGTTATTGACTTCCCCTAATCCCTATGCTACTTGCTTGAACAGGGTGTGTATTTATTATAGCCGATAGGTCTGCTAGGGCATTTAGTATAGCCTTTATAGGTGGGTCCTGTTTTCTATTTACAACTGTGGCAAGAATGCTGATGCATTTTCTAGTTTCCTGTGCATGCCATGAATGAAAGGGGAAATGATAAGGATACAAAGAAAATCCAATGGAGAATAGATGAACGGAGGTGTGCCCCTTGATCCATGTGGGGGACATACTCTGGCATTGCTAGACTTGTCCATGTGTTACAACTTGTTTAGTAAATAACAAATCAACAGAGTAAACTTGAGATCTCATCTTTCTGGTGTAATGGTAGATTTTACTGATCAATTTAAAAGATTGCATTTAGCTAGAAATAGAATAAGGGTAGCAATATTTTTCTTAGTAACTCTGCAAATAGGAGCTATATATAAACCAGAATTTATGTATTTATATTTGAGGAGGGATTCAATTTCTATGGTTATTGATGTCATATCAATGATTATGAAATTAAATTTCAAATAACTATTTATTAAACTTTTTAAGTAATAAAATTAATTAATTGGATATTTTGTATATATTATACTATATAGATGTACAAAAAAATTATACAATTTCAACTTTATTTTGATATGCATGAAGCACAAACAAAAATTAACGGATCAAATTTTATGATTTAATTTACTCTCTTGATGATTATCTAAACAAAGTTAAAATTGAATAATTTTTATATACATGTTATTGAGATTGATTAAAGTATATTTAATCATTTGTATATATTAATTAAAATATAAATATTAAAGTAGGCACTATGGGCACGATGATCATGATTATTAGATACCTCCTCTTTATATTTTGGTTTTGATAGAAACTGAAAAAACTATTATGGGTTGAGTCGGGTTGGACTAAAATCTGTACTCGACCCGCTAGTGTTGATCCATTAAGTCAAAATTTGCAAAATGACAAGATTTCAATGGATTTTAGTTGTATGTTACATTTTACATATTTTCTATATGCATCAACTGGGGTTAATTTTCTGTTTTGTATATTTCTTTCTTTACAAAAGAGGTTAAAACATAAGAAAATGGATAAGGATTAAGTTCAGAGTGGACCCATTTTGCAAATAAATCAAGATGCTGTTGCCTGGATCTGAACTATTTATTTGTTGAGCTGGATTGGGTCAAGAATGGCCTTATCTGCTAGAACCACTGATAGTACAGACAAATATGCGACAAAATCACCCCTTTTTTGTCTGATTTGAGTTTTCAATTTGGATTTAGTATTTAGACTGATGAGTGTTTTTCTTGCTTGACTCTATTTTTCGGATTGTATGAGCAGTAGCTGTTAGCCTGTTACTGTAATAAATATGAATTAATGATCTAATAAATGAAACTGATCAGAAAATAAGCACTTGATTGAATGAAAGAAAATAAAGAATATATTTCTCCAAATGATTTGATGATATTAAAAAAAAAAAGAGCTTGCTGATAATGTAGAAAGAAGCAGATATGGAACCTAGCATGGATGCAATATAAATGGTTTTAATTTCTTCTTTTTTTTATTATCATTCTGACAATTCTAACATTTCACACCTGTTGATTTTTCATGAGGTTGCATTTTTCAAAACTTGGTAGTTGTGATATCACTGACTTCTATGACAATCATTCATAATTCTACATGCATTTGTTTTACATGCAATTGTAATAAAAGGGTGTTTATTTGGTCGCATGCACCGAGATGTTGTGATTTAATTACTTAATGTAATAGCTGGGTGTCTGGTGAGAGGTTTGAGAGGGGTATTTATTCAGTGAATAATAATAAATTTTGGTAGCTGGTATGTATATATGTCTTAAATTATATGCTATGGGATTTTATTTTCACAGCTCAAAATCTGTACTTCTCTTCTTCAAGTATATAGAGGGGGTTTGAATAATATACTGATTGCAATCTTGAATGGATACTAATTATACAAATATTATAAAGGTTTTAAGTTTGGTATTGAGCTCTGTGCAAGTTGGTATTAGCAGATATTTCAATTTTAGGTGAAGTACTATTTTTTTTGGCACATAAACTAGTTATTCTAAGAATAATTAATTAATATGTCGTTTTCTATAATTAATTATTTATCTTAACTCTAATAGTTAACAAGTTGTTTTCATAATTAATTGGTGTTGTCGCACTTCAATTTTTGTAGCTTAAAAAATTGATTGACTAACGCCAGTTTTTGTACCTTAAAAAAATATATTTAATCAAGTATAAATCTTATACAAATTTAAATTTGTAATATTGTTAAGATTTGACAGAACAAAAAAAATGTATAAAATTCATGCTTAATGACGTCAAATCATATACAAATATTTCTTTCATCATGTGTGAAAATCGGTGTTAATTTAAATTTACGGAAGATTCACACTTCTGACCAATTAGTGCATCAAAATCTGTGTTAATTAAATTTAGCGATAATGAAAGGCTCTGAATCAATTCTCAAACTATTTTAATTTATGTATTAGGTAACCTAATACGCTAATTCATGAACATGGCTGGTTAATTTGTTATTCAATCATGATAAATTGATAATGAAGTTTAGTGTGTTGACGTTGTGTACTATTGACTATAAATATTAAATTTTTTTATCAAAGTCTATCTGGCAAGTTTTCCTTACCTATTACATCAAGAAAAAAGAAAAAAATTACTTTCTTAGATTAATCATATAAAATTTTTCGAACCTGCCACCTGTACTTGAACTTATTGCACCAACAAACAATTTTTTTTTTCAAAACCAGCTCCACATCAAATATTCTGAAAATGAACCGCATAATTAAATTTCCTAAATTGTGCTTGTACAATCAATCTCTCTTTTTTTTCTCGTTAACTTAAATATATGGCAACAAAATTGAATGACAGCTAGATTTTCAATTGCAAAATGTCGACCATAAATGACAAGTTTAGGTTAGAAAAGTCTAGTTTCCTCAATCCTAAGCAACATATAATTTATTTTGACAAGACATATGATATTATGATTTGTTTTAACTGAGAACCTTTCCCAAACCCAGAAGTAAATGCGAGTTAATTAATTAATGTAATTAATTAATGGGAGCTGATATACAGATATTATAATATTATGATATTAAAATTGATACCGATTTTAATATTCATATTAAATAAATTATTATTTATATTAACAACTTTATTATACAACTTATTTATACAGTACTTTTGTTTTTCAATTTAAGTGAATTATTATTCATATTAGTGGTATTTGAGTTGGATTATAAAAATACTATTAAAAATATATTGCATAATAAAATCATTAATATGAATAATGATTTATTTTACATAAATAATAAAGTCAATAGAATATTAACAATGATATCTCTTAAATATTTTCCAAGCATTGACCGTCAATTGGAGGTGGTTCGGATCTAAATCTTTAATTTACTGTTCTTTTATATATAGCAATTAAGCCCTTGCTCTCACTGTAAAATAAATAATAATAACGGATGATTTAGATCATTAATTATTTGTTACATCTAACCAAGGATGCATGATTTATTATGAGCCGTTCAATTTTTATAATCTTATTTGGGCCTTAATTTAATATGACTTGAACGATCCCAATTAATTTGGTTGAAATTTTTCAATAAATTTTGTGTAATCGGAGAGGAGCCAAACCAACATGCTAATAATGGATCTGAGGTAATTATAATCATCAAGAAGAATTCTCTAAAAAAAATATATTGTGTATGTATAATATATTAGTATGATTTTTAAATTTTCAAATTGGTTGAATTTTGCAAGAATGAACCCGTTATGGGGAATCACATAAGGCTCGTTATAAAAATGTGTATATATATAAGAATGTATTCGGTTGTCACGAGATTATGCGGGTTAAAATTTTATGGATATAGGATTTCACTAATGAATTTCTGAGAATCCATATCAACGGATAGTACAGGAATAATTATGAAAATAAGTGTTCGATTGTAATGTAGGAACAAATATGGGAATTTTTTTTTCTTTTTCATGTGTTTTTTATGTCAATGATTATTTTCTCATTGATTTAATTTTTATTACTTGAAAAACAATTTCACATGTAAGAGATTTGCCTATACATATATTTTCTATAATTCTACGTTACATTGCATGATTGCAATTGCAAAGCCGTGCAATTTTTCTACCATGAAAATTGAAATATTTTCCTAGGTATCTTTTTTGTGTGTAAATCAAAGAATTCACCTTTACCTTACTGTAAATTGTAATTCGTAAGGTCAAATTAAGATTTGATTTTTCTGAAACAAATGTGTGTGTTTATCTTTTACTTCATTAATTGTCTGAGCTTTTGTTGCTGCAGGGCTTCAATGATTTGAATGATTGAAAAATATGATTGAAAAATGATCTATGCAATTTAATTTTAATATTCAAATTTGATAACTAAAAAAACAAAAATGCATTTATTTTCAAAATTTTAACTAATCCATCTATTTCGTCATGAATAGATAAATTATACCAAGTAGTAGTACGTATCTAAATTTTTATAGAAAAAAATATGTAATGCTCTCAATACAGTACTCCATATTTTTCCAATTATTACAGACAAAAGAGATCTCTTAAAAATATCAGCGCATAGGGCCCATTGTAGCGATAGTGGGGGAAATAGAAGAGCAATATTGGGAGCACTGTATCAGCACCCTTTTTTACAACAGTCCAAACAAAACCAATACTCATGCAATAAAAATATTTAAACTAAATTAAGTAATTAATTAGATATGTTAATTATATAATTTAGTAAACATGTACAAATTGACTTAGACTTGGGAGACCAATACATTAATGTTATGTATATCAGTACATAAGAGGTAGTTGTTGCCTCAAAAAATAAATTATCTTAGTAAATATTATATTATCTTGATAAATATTATAGTAGGACCTACATATAAGTACTATTTGTGGATGTAACTTTTCAGATGGGTCTTGAATATTAATTTAATTATAAAGATTGTTTTTCCTAACAATTGTTAGCTGGATGCAAAATCTGGTTTGTTAGTTTTGCTAATTTAAATTATCATCCATTGAAACACATATTAATTAACCCACAGTGATTGGAAAAGGTGCATGGTTTATATGATATTTGCCATTTTTTATATTTACATTTAATAAATGAAAAAATAAACATCAACTAAAAATAATAAAATAGTTAAGTGATGTATGTATTGAGTCCAAGCAAACCAACATATTATTTGTATTGTTAAAATTTATTCACCTATTGGAATTTAAAAACTATCTTGATAAATATTATTACAGCAATACCTAAATAATTGGTAAATAAAACATGTATCATTTATTTTATGATTTAAAAAATATTTTTATTATTGCTTGCATTTTTTTTTTGGTATTTTATTTCTCACATAAAATCGGTTTCATTGCTACAATCACTCACTCATCAACCAACTGTTTGTACTCTTCCATGAATACAACATTTAGGTATTGTATTCAATTTTTTTTAATTAGATCGTAGCTCGAAATCTAAATATAAATTTTTTTATAAATATTTAAAGTTAGATAATTTAAATTCTCATTTTTATCTCAAAAATCTTCTCTTTAATTAATAAATATTTACTCTATCCTTAACTATTTGCTTTGCCTTCTGATTTTCGTGTTGTTGTTTAATTACATGTTGAGCTACACATTCCCTTAATTTCTCTCTTTTAAATTGCGCAATTTCTATTTTCTGTACGACGCAAATTTTGCAATCTAGAAAAAAAAAAATGACAGAGAACAGAACAGACAGCACGATTGTAAAAAAAAAAAAAAAAAAACTTTCGGAAAGAGAAGCCTCATGCTGTCATCCACACACGCATTGAGAAAAAAGGGGAAAGCGAGAACTAAAAACGCTATCAAAATACGCGCGCAGTATTCCCTGTACTCGCTCTTTTGGCGTTAAACCCATTTGGCGTTTTATTACCACCACTTTGTCGACCAAAAATTGCACGCTCCGTCCCACACTGTCTCGCAGAAAAGAAAAGGCCATTCTTGTTTAGTAAAACGCCCCGGAAGTTCGTGTAAATAACGAGCGTGCCACTGTAGTGTCGTAATGTGACGGTTTCACCTGGTGGATTGGATTGATGGAGAAACGGGTCGGGATCACCGACCCGTAGATGTTACCCCCACAGGATTTAGCTATCGATCGTTACCATTACTCGTTACGAGATCCCTTTCAAGCATTGCTACAAGAACTCGGTCTACGGATGTAAATGTGCACCTGAGAAATGGATGTATGGACCTTGCATATATATATATATATATATATATATATATTTTTCTGAATACTTCTATCATTTTTGGATACATTAATTGAATTGATTAGTGAAATTCACGGTGGGTTATAGTAAATAATAATATGAAAAATATTTGTTGAGTTGAGATCTTTTGAAGAAAGTTCATCAAAAGAAAATTTGTTGAAAATTCATGGTATTGTTCATTTAATTAAAGATTTCGAAGTAAATGTGTTGTCTTTAGATTATTTGGTAATGAATTTTGTCATTAATATGTTTTATAGGCTAGCAAGCAATTATAATTTATTGTAACTATGTATTACTATCATAATTTGTCAT
This sequence comes from x Bolboschoenoplectus mariqueter, assembly GCA_037678475.1. Taxonomy (NCBI): domain Eukaryota; kingdom Viridiplantae; phylum Streptophyta; class Magnoliopsida; order Poales; family Cyperaceae; genus x Bolboschoenoplectus; species x Bolboschoenoplectus mariqueter. Next base: position 1,003,909 of record CM075281.1, read on the forward strand.
GCAAATTAAGTAGAAAAATATATATTTGAAAATAAAAGAAATATATCTCTTTAAAACTAGCATTATATCTAGAATCTATGTTCACTTTATTATCCAAATTTCTTTCTAAAACAGGAATTTCTTCCCTAAAGTAGTAAAAATTCTATTCTAATTCGTAGTTATTTATATGAAAATTCAAAATTTTCACATCTATCATCAATTCCTTTTACAAGAATTAAAAAAAATCATGCTATGTTGCTAAGCTCTTTTATTTTATTAATACTTATCATGTTAGCAATTTCATAAATGAAGTTTTAAATTAAAAAAAAACATATATTGTAATAGAACTTCAAGAAGTTTTTTCTCAATGACATCTTGAGTTTGGCCTCAAAACAGTTCATGGCTTTTCCCGTACACCAAGTTTTTCCGAAGAAAAAGCCGTCTAATAGACCATGTAATTTCAATTACTATAGCTTTCAGTTCAGTATCCAATTCAAGAAAAATCTTCGACCGTTGGATATTTCATCAACGGCTCTCACACTTCAAGCGTAAGGGAAAAACCCCCACTCTGTTTTCTCTCCCCTCTCGTGACACCGCAACACAATACACAACACCTCTCTCTAGCTCTAGCTCCTCTATCGCTCGCTGTCCGGTCTCCTCTCATGCCACCATGGGCTCACTAGAGAATGGCGCTCCTCCGGTGCCACTGCCACCGTCACTGATAAAGCGGGCCCCACTCCTCGGTCCCTCCTCCCTCCGTCCGCACGCGCACCACCGTCCGTACAGATCCAAGCTAGCTCGGTTCCTCCTCTTCGAAAAAGTTGACTACATCCACTTGCTTTGCATCGGAGCGTTCTTCTTCTCTATCGTGGTGCTCTTCGGGTTCTTTCTGCCCGGATCCATGCCCGAGAATCATGTAACTATAAGGAGGCTGGGCGAGAGCGGCGATCAGGCAAGGGAGATCGCTGTTATCGGGTTGGATTTTGGGGAGGGGATACGATTCGAGCCAGTGAAGCTGTTGGAGAGCTGGGAGAAGGCGAGGAGAGAAGCAAAGGAGAGTCTGAATGGGCTGGGGAGACAGGTTCTAAGGATTGGTGTACGTAAACCGAGACTAGCAATGGTAAGTTCGTTAGTTATTGATTTCTTGCTCCAATTCCATTTAGAATTCGATTTAGTTTATCTTGATTTTCTTGAGATTAGGTGTTTGGAGATCTACTGGTGGATGATATTCAGCTGGAGATGGTTAGCGTGGGAGCTGCTTTAAAAGAGGCTGGGTGTGAAATTGAGGTAAAATGGAACATGATAATTCTCAATTTGCTCATTCTCAGTGTGTTTTCCTTTTTTTTTCTTTTTGTTAAATTCAGTGAATTACTATTTTGAGTGAGATGTATGGTTTAGGTGCTCATTCCAGCTCAATTTCAGTTTCCTTCAATTTTGCACTTTTGAGGAGTTTTACAGAAATTCATGCACATTGATGTAACTATTGCATATTTTTAAACTTGAAATGCATGTAGGTTTTCACTATTGAGGATGGTCCAGCTGGTGCTGTCTGGAGATCTCTAGCAATTCCGGTCCACAACCTATCTGTTACCGTGGGGCGATATACTTCCGTCGATTGGCTCGAGTAATTAAATTTTGATTTGACAGTATTGAACTCTCTAACAACATCTGCTTTTGAAAATTCCCTTGTTAGTGTTAAAACTGTTGAACTTGGCTGTACTAAGTTAAGCATCTTCTCACCAGGTTTCTTTACATGCTTTCTGCAGCTTCGATGGCATTTTTGTAAATTCCCTTCAAGCCAGACCTATATTGTCAAGGTAGGGATACCATGTACCTAGCCTCTACTTTCTTAAAAATAGCATTAATGTCTTTATCCAAATTAGCTCCTGTTTTTATGCATGCGCATAGTCAAAGGATGCAAATCACATCACTTACACATATAACGCATGCAAAAAGCATGTTTTGAAAAAGAAAAACATGTACTCATTAATCTTCAAATCATGAGAAAGACACACGACTTTTCCGCTCCTTAGAAAGTGCCCAAATTGCCCTTTATTCCTGATCAACTCTCTCTTCAAGTGTAGTATGCAAAAAAAAAAAAATTGTCTCATGTTTTATGAGGGCTCTAGACAATTGGAGATTTCGAACCTATAGATGAAAATTTTCCTTGTACTTATGCTTGTTTGCAGTCTTTCACAGGAACCTTTCAAATCAGTTCCTGTTGTTTGGACAATTCACGAAAGACACCTAGCAGTTCGTCTGACCAGCTATGCTTCAAATGGACTTACTCTGCTGATAAATGCTTGGAATCAAGCTTTTAACCGAGCCACTGTTGTAGTTTTCCCAAACTATGTTTTGCCGGTAGTGCACTTTTGACTCTAGCTGATGGCTTTAATTCTATATTTGACCATATTTGTTTTCTAAATCTACTTGTGAACATGAAGTATAAACCTGCCACACAAATTTAGTAATTACCGAAAGGAATTTGATTTTCTCAGTCTGTCTAATCTGGCAATGAACTACTAAAGTACCCAAATTTTCTGAAAGACTCTTGTATTGTTTTTGCAACTGTTATTGGTGAAATTGTATGGGTTCTGTACTGAAGGGTTGTTTATCGCCACTGCAAGCAGCGTGAACTTCTATGATAAGCTGAAGGATTTGAAGTGCGTAACCATTATTTAGAAAATAAGGAACATATGAAACTTCCCGAGTTTTATTTTGAGAAGAGCTTTGGCGTAAACTATTTTACCTTTTTTATGCAGGTGATGTACTCCCCATTTGATTCTGGTAATTTTTATGTAATTCCGGGATCTCCTGCTGAGGTGCTGAGAGCAGATGTAGTTCTTAAAAATAACAATGATGTTGAAATGAGGCATAAGTATGGCTTTGATCCAGATGATTTCATCATTGCTGTGGTTGGAAGCCATTTTTTGTACAGTGGGATTATGTTAGAGCATGCGGTTGTGTTAAAGGCCTTAGCTCCTCTGTTGAAGCAATTTCGATCTAAAAATGAGACACATTCTTGTTTGAAAGTACGGATTTTGTGTTCAAATCTGACTGACGCCTACAAGATGGCTATTGAGGTAAGTTATGCTAATTCTCATTCAGACCCACTTCCTCATGCTTATATATTTCTTGTTAGGTATCTTTCCTTATTTTGATACACAAGATGATACTCTTAGGCCTCAAAATGGCCCTCTATTATGCAATTAAGTCTGAAAGTTTCAAATCAATCTCAATCAACCATAAATATTGCATGATTGTTTGCAATGAATGACAAGCATCTCTTTTCATGTATTTATATGTTGATATATTTTGACAATTGCAGGCAGCAGCCCGTAGTGCTGGCTTCCCTAGTGGTGCTGTGGGGTTTATCAGTAATTTTGAAGCAGCCTCAGTACATGTGCTCTGTATCTCAGATATTGTGATATATGGTTCCTTTCTCGAGGAGCAGTCTTTTCCTGGTGTTCTACTACAAGCTATGAGTCTTAAGAGATTGATTATAGCTCCTGACCTCCCAATGATTAGTAAATATGTATTCTCTCTCTCTTTCTTTCTCTCATTCATATTGAATCAAAAGAACAAGAAAATAATAGATAAGAAAATGTGGTATACTGTATATGACAAGTACTTAATGGTAGGTGTCCATCAGATGTTACTGGACGAACTCAATTTTGTACAGGACTTTTATCTGTTGGGTGCTTTTCCATGGCTCCCTAGTTTTTCCTCTCCACCTTAAGGACTAAGAGATCAACTTTTTGTTAGGATAGGTGCAGTACAATTCCAGTCAGGTCAGATGTTAGAATATATTGACCAACATTCTTTCTTGTATTATGTATTGATTGAAAAGTTTATTTATGCAGATTGAAAATGGAGTAAATGGGTATCTTTACCCAAAACAGAAAGTTAGAATGATAACCCATATTATAACTAAGGCCTTGTCAGATGGGAAATTGTCTCTATTTTCTCAAAGAATGGCATCGATTGGTCAAAACCATGCTAAAAACCTGATGTCGCGCGAAAGCATTGAAGGTTATATAAACTTGCTTGAAAATGTAGTCCAGTTCCCATCAGAGGCTGTGAAACCAAATCTGATAGAAATCCCATCCCATTTGAAGGAACAATGGCAATGGCGCCGTTTTGAGAATTTGACAAGTGTGTATTATGTAGAGGACTCTAGAGAGGAGCAAATTTTACAGAAATATGAAAAGGAATGGCTAAAAATTGAAACTGATGGGCAGAATGGTAATTTGAGTTATTCCAAGGGGGATGATGTGTTTGTAGCTATAGCTTGGGAGGAAGAGAAGAAAATTGAAATGGCAAATATCAGGAGGCAATTAGAAGAAGATGAGGTAATAGACTAAAATTCTTGAAATTTTATGTCATGCTTTGTTTGGGCCTTTATGCATAATTTTTTCTCATTGTTTTGTTAATATATTACTAATCTGATATCTTGATATGCACCAGAATATTCATTTATAGAAACTTCGTAGATGAATCATAAGCACAATTATATGAACTGAATTACTATATATGTTCTTATGCTACCATTATACAAAACTGAGATTTCTTACAAGATGACATTTTCATAGTTAACAAAACAATGAAAAAGGAATAATCTTATAGAAACACTGCAAAATACTGATCATCTCATACGGTCCTCTGAAGCAACCAGAAATTTTTTTTATCATGCTGCTTATTTTTATCTTTTCTGAGATAAACGCTTCCAGAAACCTGGCATCCGTTTCTTTTAAGACGGTCCTATTACTATCTGTGTCATGCCTATAATTCTCTATCATCTAAAATGCTCAAAATCACCTCCCGTTTCTTCATATGCATAGTGCTAAACAGTGATAAATGTGATCCTTGTGTTTGGCATGCTGTGTACCCATTATTTCTTCTGGCTGGGGTATATTTGATTTTTCAAGAGGTATACTTGATATTAGGACCGACAATTCTGTAAATTTTCATTAGGTCAACCCATACAGACCAGGTCAAGGCAATCCTTTAACTTTTCTTTAGCAACCCATACAGACCAGGTCAAGGCTGATCTCTTGGTCAGGTTGAGTTCGAGGTTTCTTGATCCGAGTCCACTGCTTAGCCAGTTGGTATATATTATGGTTGACTAGAAGACCAAACTTCCCGTGAACCCACATGCTTTTTCATTAGAAATATATGAAACTTAGATGTATTATAGCTATAAACCAAATGGGTTTGACCATTCCTAATGGATCAAGTTGTGTACATCCTATGGGCCCAACCAGGTTATATTCTAAACTATAAAGTGCTGACCGAGCCAATCTATTGCCACCCTTGAATTTCATGCCTAATTGTGAAAATTGGAAATGCAGTTAAAAGAGAGAACTGAGCAACCACATGGTACGTGGGAGGAGGTGTACCGGAACATCAAAAAAGCTGATCGGGCCAAGAACGAGTTGCATGAGAGAGATGACAGGGAACTAGAGAGAACAGGACAGCCTCTGTGTATATATGAACCATACTTTGGGGAAGGAACCTGGGCTTTTCTCCATCAGGGCTCCCTTTATCGCGGCATTGGCTTGGTAATTACCTCTTTCAAAGAAAGTTCCAAATGGTATCTCAGTTGCTAAGAACCGAGAATCTCTGAATATATCCAATCTCGAAAAAACACGACTCCAATTGAAGGACAAGTTTTGCAAATAATTGGTGTGCAAGTTCTTTTAATTTCATATGAAATTCTTTTAGAACTTCAAATCAGTTTTCTTTATTAATAAGAATAATGCATTTGCTTACATTTTCTGATGCTTCCTCATAGATAAGGCTTTTTGAGAGATTGTACTAATGTGTTGGGGGCAAAAAAGTGCTAAATGTAGAATTTTTTGGAAAAAGCACAAAAAAGGGGTATTCATGAGCAAAGTCACTTCAACTATGTTAGTCTTCGAGTAACAATTCCTAATTTCCTATACTGGACTTATCTTAATAATGTAATAGACTAATATATTCCATTATTGACTTATCTTAATAATTTTATTTTTCTATACAACTATGTGCAGGCTATGAGGGGCAGAAGGCCAGGATTAGACGATATAGATGCGTCGTCTCGGCTACCCTTGTTAAATGACATTTATTACAGAGATTTGCTTGGCGAATATGGGGCCTTTTTTGCTATAGCAAATAGAATTGATCGCATTCACAAGAATGCTTGGATTGGGTTTCAATCTTGGAGGGCTTCTGCTAGGAAGGTCAGATTCCCATTTTCTTTCTTGAATTGTGCTTCATTATTTTCTTAATTTTGGTTTAATTTAAAGAAAAAATTACAATGTTTGATACTGGGAATTAATGGTCTTATCATTGGTGTTTTTGTGGTTACTAGAGCTTTAGATTTAATATTTCAAGGTTGAGGGTTTAAGGTTTCGGTTTTGGTCATGCACCACTGGTTCAACACTTGCCAGAGTAACCTTACACCTAGACCAAACTGATAGATTCAGTTGTTTTTTTTTTTGTTTGGAATGATCTAAGGAGTTCCGGAGCACTTTTTCTGATGCTATGCCTTGCCTTAAAAAAAGGGAACTATTCTACTCTAAAAACCATCTGGCTTGGTATTGTAAGTACTGCAAAGTACAAAGCAAACTATCTGTCAAGTTAATTATTGTCTTAAAAGTTAGAAACTATAATAATTAAGCTGGTTGGTAACTATTGAGCAGGCTAATCTGTCTAGAAACGCTGAGGTGGCTATATTAGAAGCCATAGAAAAGCAGAAACATGGTGATGCACTTTATTTTTGGGTTCGTATGGACCAAGATCAGAGAAACCCCTCTCGGCTCGACTTTTGGTCATTTTGTGATTCTTTAAATTCTGGCAATTGCAGGTATAGGTTTTCTCTATGTCCTTGCTATAAGTATATTGTGTTTACCCTTCTTTGAGGCAGCTATGATGTTGAATGCTGAAACCTGTCCATAAATGTTGTTTGCTCTCAACTCTGAACATTAGTTCCTAAAGACCCTCTAAAATAATAAAGTCTGTTAATTCGTGATGTCCTATTACTACCTGGTTAAAAAGTAACACCATAAGGAGCTCCCTAGTGCATATTCTATCTCAGCACCTCCAACCTAAATCATGGGTATTCATGGATTCTTGTAGCTATAACTTTGGCTGATATACTTTCATGCATATGTTATCTGAAGGTTTGCGGTTGCAAATACTCTGAGAAGAATGTACAGCATAAAACAACAAGAGAATGATACATTACCACCAATGCCTAATAGCACAGATACATGGTCTGTCATGCAAAGCTGGATTTTGCCAACTCGATCTTTCCTAGAGTTTGTCATGTTCTCCCGGTAAATAAATTTAAAGCATTGTTTTAGATTCCTCGACAAATTTGCTCTTTGGATCTCCAATGACTCGTGTTTGTTCTGTATATAGAATGTTTGTGGATGCATTGGATGCTGAGATGTATGAGGAGCACCATAGAACAGGGCACTGTTACCTCAGTGTACACAAGGTCACTCTCTTACTTGTACTTTATTTATATTAACTCCTTTCATTTAATATATACCAGTTGTATGAATTACATTACGGCATCACTGAGTACCTCTGACATTGTGTGGGTGCAAGATCTCAGCAGTAAAGTTATTAAGGTTCAGTACCATAAGAAATGAATAAGACAAATGAGTAACGTAAAATGTTGAAAAAGAAAATAACAATTGAACTATTACTGATTTCTCACTACTACACAGGATCCCCACTGCTACTCACGACTACTCGAACTACTAGTAAATATTTGGGCGTACCATAGTGCAAGGCGCATGGTATATGTGGATCCACAAACTGGATCCATGCATGAGGTACACCACCTTACCGTCCGTCATCATCAGATGTGGGTTCGGTGGTTCTCGTATCAAACCCTCAAAGACATGGACGAGGATCTGGCCGAAGAGGCTGACACAGACCGTCCAAGCAGGCAGTGGCTTTGGCCGGCCACTGGTGAGGTTTACTGGCAAGGGGTTTATGAAAGAGAGAGAAACATTAGGCAACAACAAAAGGAGAAGAGAAAACAGCAGAGTAAGGAAAAAATTGAAAGGATAAAAAAGCGGGCCCGGCAAAAAACCTTAGGTAAGTTCATTAAGCCTCCACCAGAGGAGGATTTGGGGGTAGAATTGAATAGCACAAGGACTAATTAGTGATCTGTCGTCTTTTATAGTGTTTGATGATTTATTGGATTTCTTCTAACTTCTAGGGGTTTGGGTTCTTTTTTTGGTCTAAATGGGAAGCAAAAAGTTTTGATCTCCCCTTTTTAGTGCATTGCTAGTTGTAACATATTTGCGGAAAAGAATTAAATGATGCTCACAGATGTAAATTTCATCTTCATGTTTTTCTGTTGTAACCATCTGATATCTCTTGCCTGAGATTTGCGATTTCCGGAAGCATGTACATCAAGTTATACTCGTTTCCTATTTTTGGTTCGTGTAGGGAAGAAATTGATGCAATTGTCACTTCCTTCTTACCATTTCGTCATAAATCAGAACTCACAAGTTAAAATTGTGCGCTGGGTGATGAAAAGAACAAAAAAAATTAAAATAAAGAAAAGTGCAAAAAGGAGGAGAAAAGGATCTTTGTCATATTTTTCACTTTGATTTGGTTTATATTTGCAATTGGTCATTCTTTTTCTTTTTTTCCGAGGAAACGAAACAAAGGATTACTTAGTTTGTTTGACAAAGGTTTAAAATGTATAAAGACACTGAAATATGAAAAATTAGGGAAGAAAGAAAATATGGCACAAATCTTTAGTACCATTACAGCTCCATTAAATTTTGTAAACGCTACTTGCAAAATGCTATGAGATGAGCGTCGCACACCCAACTGGATCAAGGTTTATACTGTCTGGCAAAGCTTCCTAGGAATTTTTGCTAAAATAAAAAAAATGCATTGATCGTTGCATTTCGCAAGATACAGTTTATTTGGTTATTGCTGTCAGAAAAAATATATTTTTTTTGAAATAAGTGCTCCCGTTAACTCCGTTAAAAAAACTTTCGTATCTCTCAAATTCTCTCCTCTCTCTTATTGACTAATAAGACTGCTCTTTCCAAAATGTTCTAGCATCTACTTAGCCCCATGATTTCATTTCATAATTGATCAAAGACAGGATCAACTACAGTGTTCATGCCTAAGAAAAGAGCTCTGATGTAGTGTTGGAGAACATTGTGCAACTTGTGTTTGATTAATATACTACACAGGTATAAAAGGTTTTACTTCCAAGGGTGGTTACTACAAAAAAGAAGAAAATCTATAATTTCACGTTGGCCTACTTCTTTTGTTTGAAATGTAATTTATATGAGACGATTAAACAAATTCGACCAATATTATGGCTTTTTTCCGCGAACTACAGTAATATAAAGCTTTGAAATAGAGAGAGAGAGAGAGTGGAAGAATGTGAAATAAAACCTAAAAGGATCCATAAGAGAGAAAGCTTTAAATTAGGGTTGTCAATGGATTGAAGTATAATTCAAATGCGAATTAATTAAAATTTTATAAGATTAACATACAAGTCCATACTCAATAAGAATTTGAGAATTTAAATACGGATCCATAATCAATTAATCATCATCATAGCAAATTTAAGATAGAATTTATATCCTATTTGGATGTTCTAGTAAAATGTTTGAAATAATAAAATAAACATTATAACATGAGTAAATATAATTATTAATATTATAGATGTACATGTTAAGAATAATGACTTTAATTAAACTAATATTTTTTATTGTTACGATGTAATTGTTTTAACATATATAATATATGTGGTTTTGAAACAATTCTAATCATATTCATTATATTAAATTAATATTTCTTATCAAGTCCTTAATGAATTTCAAATTCGGATCATGCAAAAATCTACATGCAGATTTGAGGACTATATGCAGATATTAAAGGTCCATATGTAAATTCCAATAACTTAAAGGATGTAGTTTTATGATCCATTTACGGATCCATTAACGCAGATTTACATTGGATTATCAAATTATGAATATTATTAACAGCGCTACTTTGAATTTCTTTGTATTGGCTTGTTATCTTTGCAAATTGCAAGTGATAACAATTAGATGAGTTTACGTGGTTGTATAATACCGATATTTTTTTATTTAAGATAGAAGATAATAAAAATTAAAAAAGTAGCAAAATAGAAAACTTTTTTTTAAAAATGAGATGGACGGATTACCATTCCCCATCCCAGATACTTTTTCTTTAGGAAATTAAATAAAAAATTAAAAAAATAGGGAAACAAAAAACTTTTTTTAAAAAATAGGAAGGACAGATTTCTATCCCCGTCTGTCACCCTTACTGTCCGAATTTTTTTTTCGAATTTTTTTTTCGGATTTTTTGCTTTTGTTTTTTTTCCTTGTGTAATCTCTAATTTTTTTCATGTGTTTTTTTGCCGTCTAATTTCGAAATTTTTTGTCTGTATTTTTTCGATTTTATTTTTTATCCTTATTTATTGCTTTTATTGTTATTGCTGTGTAATATGTACGATTTTATAAGAATTTATTAATTATTATTTGAAAATCTTGTAATAAATATGTATTTTTTATTTTCATACAAAACAAATAATTATGATCAACATTATAACTAAACTCCACAATAATATAAATCCCATAAAATAAAGTTCATATGATATCTTCATAAAATCCATAAAATAAAGTCCATAAAAAATCTCCATAATAAAGTAATAAAAATAACGATCCAAGTTCCTCAAAATAAAAAAAATCGTACTAAATAAAGTCATGACATACAAAAAAAAAGCTAAGAAATACTCGGTGTGTATTTGGATACCGCTCTCTTTCTTCGAAGTCCTCGCCCAGCGGGGTTGTATCATCATGATCCTTCGACAACTGCGATACATCACTTTCGACTTGGATATTCTGCAGATTTAAAACTTTATATAATTACATGACAATAATAAAAAATTAGTAATTTCAAGATAAATATATAGCTACAATACCGCTGACTGTGAAGGCATAACAGTAGTGCAAGCATAGGAGCTACCGGGGGGCACCTGTTGTGCAGCTGTAGGAGGCTCTGATGTCGGATCTGCAAGAAGGCTTTGGAGTCCGTACCACGTCTGCGGCACCTCTGTTGTAGCAAGTGCTTGTGCTTGTGTCACGGGCATCTGTGGCATGGACGAGATTTGCCGCATGGAATATGCATGTGATATCTGTGCATGTGTCATGGGTATCCGTGGCATCTGCTGGACATGTTGCCACACCGGAGGCGCCGGTGCCGAGGGCATATGTGGCATATGTGGCATCTGTGGCATATGTGGCATCGGCGGGGCCTGCCATGTCGGATATGCCTGTGACATAGGAATAGGATGTACAGGACCCCAGCCGTATGTCTGCGCTTGTGGATACCCGTAATAAGGTTGCGTCGATGGGTCAGAAGCTGGATATGGATATTGCATCGACCCTAGAGCTGGATGTGGATATGGATAATGCATGTACGATGAGCCTGTATGAGGTGGTCGTGATACTTGTGTGGCTTCTGGCTGTAACAGTCTGAAAATATCATCCGATCCCAACTGTGCCGAAATATCTGGCGACTCGTGTGCAGCATCAGAAGGGCCAATAGTAGAAGGTTCAACGTCATCATCATCTGGAATATCATCAACATTCGTCGGAAGACCGGACTCTGCTAACACACGATCCAGCTCGTGTACCTGATTCACATCATGAAGCATACAACTTAAGCTCTTCAGAAGAACTTTGCTGATTGCTTTTGTGCCACGCTTGTACAATTTTTTAATTACATGTTCCGTCTGTTGTAGCGATCTGATACCCTGCAAAAAAAAAATTAAGATGAACCAAAATAATTTAAATTATGTACATTAAATTTAAATAATTAAACATACCACACGGCGCAGCCTAAGACCACTAGGAACGTAGCCGAGGACCTCCACAGAATCCCGTGGTGGAGGTAAAGGTCTATCCAGTCCGGCCTCCAAATGTCCTCTAATATAGATTGAGTACATACCCTGCTGCTGGTACCACCGACGATACTCAATCAGACGTGATGGATCATATGGTCGCGTCTCATCAATAAAATATATCCGAGACCACATACTCACGTACCGTCAATGATGGTGAACCCAATCTGACGTATTATGTGCCGTATGAGCAACTCGATCAAGATCGCGAAGATCAGTCCAATGATGTGGGTCACCCGGGGGTATGATCTGATATAATCCGAACTGGCGCATAACCCTCTCTGGATAGTGCCAGGATACGACCCAAAAATGTATCAATCGCATTCGTGCTAACTAGTAATGCCGATCTCGATGGACACGATCGGGAAGTAGATCAAAATACAGCTTGTACGGCTCCCAATTCACATGCACATCAACTAAGTTTTCGAACTGGTTGCGATAATACGTCAGTGATGCGCGAGCTGGACAAAAAGCATATGTATGTGGAGTTACCCATCACACCGCATAACACGGTCTCAACTTAGGATCCTCTCCTCCCAATGGAGGATCTGGACCTCGGCAACGCGGTCGCGCGATATTGAAATACGTCCAAATCCACCAATGGTCTTGGTCCGCGACAACGAGGCTGTAGAAAGATGGCGGTACATAACAGCTAGCACATCTACACAAAATTATTTTTATTTAACAAATACAATAAGTAATTACAAAAAGGAGAATAATTTTTGTATATGTATCCCTAATTTTTTTTGAATTTACTAAATAAATAATATGACTTAATTAATTAAATATTTAAAACATAAGAATTTTCAAGTACCTGCACCCCAATTATATGACGGTGGATTCTGCAAATCCGTCAGAAACTGCAAATACATCGCTAGTACACTATCGTCGGAGGAATCGGGAAAAAATGTCGATCCGAATAAGTCAAGTAAAAATGCTCGAGTATACCTATCCACCTGCTCTTGGGTCGGATTCGCAGGCATCTGACCAAATGTCTCCTGCAACCATTTCAGGTTCAGTTGATATCTTGAGTAAGATACATTATCTTCTCCATCATCTTCATTTTTTCTCTTCCTTTTTCTCCCATTCTTCTAATGGGACATGCCCGAAACAGGCGTCCACCAACTCCATATTCCCTAGTTCACTATGACCGGTTAGAGGGAGACCGCATATCGGCAAACCCCATAAACAACTGACATCCTGTAGAGTGATGGTAACCTCTTCAACTGGTAAGTGAAAAGTATGTGTCTCAGGACGCCACCGCTCCACAAGCGCGGTGACTAACCTCGGATCGACCTGCATCTGAGACAACTGAGCAATCTGATATATCCCTAACTTCCTTAGTGCAGGCTCACAAAGATTGTGATAATGAATATGAGGCCGATGCGCACGTGTATTTAATACCCCTTCGGGCTGAAAATAAATTATAATGAAAAATAAGATATGAAATAATTATTGTCAAATAAGACAAACTACTTATTCTAAAATAAGACATAAATTCTTTTTCCCAAATATAAACGAAATATGATATATTTTCAACTCACATTATCGTGTATGTCTAATATTCTGTGATTGCACATGGGCATAGCGAGTAAGGCGGTGAGAGATCATCTAAGAGCCTCATCGTCCAATGAAATATCGATATCCGCTTGGGTTTCCGCCCGACTGCTACCACCAACTTCTTGTACGTCCGTCATTTTTTTAGTTTCCTACATCATTTAAAATTTGATGTTAGTTCTCTATTTTAGTTATAAAATTTAACAAAACATAAAAATACAACATATCCCTATAAATTTTTATGTTAATATCTATTAAAATAAAAAAATTATAATGGTTCATTAAAATTAAATAAATATATATTATACATTATTTATAATTTAAATTATCATATGTCATATATCATCTCTAACTAAAATAAGCATGTATTGTATATCATTTAAATTATAAATAAATATATATCATACAATACGGTAATTATAATTTCGTCCGTACATATTTCAAATTTATCACAAAATAAATATATGTATTCTTAATTTCTAAACTTTAAAAATATTTTTTTTTTCAATTTTATGAAGTTTCATTAATTTGTACTTCATGAGTTTTTAACAAACATGTATCATTCATAAAAATATCTCAAATATACGTAATTGTATTGTATTCAGATATATTTTTTTTTAGTCATGCAAATTTACAATACGAATATTTGATACCGATAATTAATAACTTCATCATTAAAACAAATATGCAACCAAACAAATTAATATGTTTCTTTTATTGCAAACTAAATACAAATAAATATTATATTAACATAAACATGTTACTACTTCATAATGCAACCAAACAAATATTTCTAATCGATTTTAAATCAATTAAATTAGAGTTAAATTGTTTTTACTATAAAGCATGTTAATAATCATTTCAAGTACATATTTGTACTCAATTATTCAATTAAAATTGGTCATGTAATAAAAAAATAAACTACATAATTATAATAAATTACAGTTAAAATTGATCATGCAATAAAAAAAATAAACTACATAATTATTATATTAAATTACAGTTAATACTTTTTTACGACACCAATCTAACAAATTATATTATTATTTTTAGATTACTATTACCTAATTATAATATTAAATAAATTTCGGTTTAAAAAAAAATTACCTCGCGTGAGATGGGAAGGCAAGGAGGCGAGAGGTACAGACCAACGATGACTGAGACAAATCGACGGCAGTGCAACAGTGTTGAGGGGGGGGAGGAGGATGGATTTGGTGGAGAGAAAAAAGGAGGTTTTCGGTGGAGAAGGGGAAGGAAAATGGGGGAAGAAGAAGGAAGGGGTGGGATTTGGGGACGGATAAATTTATACCCAGCCACCACCACGGACGATCCACCGAAGACCGTACATCTGGCACCTTGACCACGTGGCACACGGTTCGGGGGTGGGAGGCGCGGTCTTCGAGATAGACGGTTTACTCAACCCCGTCCAAGCACGTCGGATCTTCTGTGGCGTCGCGTTGCGTGACGTGGCGCACTATCCTCAAAGTGGGAAGGAAGTCAGTAACTCGTCCGCACGCGTGGGAAGTCGTGCGCCTGGGGTCACGTGGGGAGCCGTGCTGGAGGTTGTTGGATGCGTTTTCTTCCTCCGTCCGTCTCGAACGGGCTCCACTCTCCTCTTGGACCGGGAAGCCTTCCCCGTCTGTTTTTTTTTTCAAATTTTGCCCGTTGGGAGGAAAAAAGCGTTCTTGGACGTGTAAAGAAAAACCCTCCCTCCTACCTCTATAATTTTACCCGTTATTTTCTTACTTTTTTAATTTTTATTATTTTTTTCTTAAACAAAAAAAAATCGGTGTATAATATGCCCTTGATAAACATTTTAACATGACTCCACAAAAGATGTGGACTCAAGTCTAACATTAGTCTTTATTATTGTGATTATTATAGACTAAATATACTAATTCCAAAATAATTTAAAAGAACAGTGTCAGTGCCACAATCTGTTAGTAACACAATCTATTAAATAATTTTATTATTCAAAGGTTCTGAACAGACATAACATACACAATAAGGCAATCATCTAAACAACACCCCAATTATTAAAAACAACAACTAAGACAACCAAACTAAACTGAGAACATCAAGCTAATATATATAGACATCTAGGATGGTTTACCACTTATTCCTCACAACAGTACCTTTCTAATTTGTCCCCTTTTTGAAAACATACTATCACTTATCATCACCAGATTTATTACCCATAAAACCAGATCAAAATTTCAGGATTAGCAGGTTTAATTGGCAACCACATGACATTCAAACCTTTCAAATCCAGCTAAGCATTGTGGTACCAGAGGTTCTAATGCCATCCTCTGATATACCAGGCACGGTGCCTGCATTTACCTGACCCTTGCTGAGCAAAGCCATGAGTCTTCCTCCATGTACCCGTCCTTCAGGCAACCCAACCATACCATGCTGTGCAGCCCCAACAACACCAAATCCACTGCTACCCAGCTCCAGACTAGCATTTCCAGCATCCACGATTTCGTTCATCTCTGGTTTAACCAGGGGCTCAAGATGGCCACCATGGACACACTGGTCCTGGACAAGGGCGCCATGAGTACTACACAGACCAGTCTTGCACCTAGCAAGCTTGTCACAGGCAGGTTCCCTGTCGCCATACCCATGCCCAATTTGTGCCCAAGCACACCTCTTTCCTCCTCCATGAGCTTTACAGAAATCAGTACTACCCTGAGCACTTTTCCCACATCCTGGTTCCTGGCATCGCTTCCCACCCCCATGTCGCACACAAAAATCCGTCCGTCCCCTTGCACTCTTGGTGCAGTCCAGCACTGCACACCGCTTCCCGCCACCATGTGCAACACAAAACTGGGTCCCACCGTGGACACTCTTAGGGCACACGCCGCCTCCTTGAAAATAACACCGCTTGCCACCTCCATGTCCCTTGCAATAGAGAGTGCTCCCCTCGGCTCCCTTGGTGCACCCCAAAAAGGTACACCTTTTCCCTCCTCCATGGGCCTTGCAGAATTTGGTACTTCCCTGAGCCCCTTTAGTACACTCAGGGAACTGGCACCGACGACCCCCGCCATGGGAAATACACAAACCAGACTGTCCCTCAGCACTCCTTGTGCAACCCTCCATGGAGCACCTCTTGCCACCACCGTGGCGGATGCAGAGGCCGGATTTGCCACGGGCTGCACGTGTGCAGCCATCAATGTGGTTGCATCGGCGTCCCCCACCATGAGCAATACAGTAGTCAGTTTTTCCCTCAGCACTCTTGGTGCAGCCCAGGAAGGAGCAGCGGCGACCACCTCCATGAGCCTTGCAAAAGATAGTTCTTCCCTCAGCACCTTTGGGACAGCCAGGCCGCTGGCATCGCCGGCCCCCGCCATGGCTTATGCACCTTCCAGAGGCCCCTCTTGCCCCCTTAGTACAACCCAGAATTTGGCACATCTTGGTATTTGTACCACGCTTTTGGTTGCTTTCATCAGAAGCAACTGTAGCACTCATTCTTGGTGGATTAACCAAGGTAGACCTCAGATCGGATACAGAGGTACCAGCATTAGCACCAGAACTGGTAGTAGAACCAGTGCTTGGACCAGCAAACTGGTTGCCAAACATCCAATATGTTGCTGTAGGCCTTTCATCAAGCTGCTTGGAATGGGTGGAGGAAGGTTGTCCAACCAGCGTAGTTACTGACTCATCTGGTCCAGTGGACAAGCTCAAGTTGAGATCAAACTCAGGGCCAGCAGGCCTCTTCTGAGGATGCAAATTTTCATTTTGACCCAGAAAAAGCTCGAAATTGAACCCCAGATCCATAGATGACTCTTCGTCAGTCTCTTTGGTTGAGGAAACAGTGCAAATAGTTGGAGAACTTAATTTACTGTTGTCTGATGAACTAGGGGACCGCCCCAGACCCAGAGCTAAAGCTGGGATATCTCCATTTGCAACGCCCCATTTTCTCTTTATCCCGTGAGAGCTAGAAATGCATGACTTGCTTTGTGGGTCTAGTCGAAGAGAAGTATCCGGATTGAACCCAGAACCCGGATGAATTTGGCCCCAAAGAAATGCACCGGCGAAAAGTGTTTTGTTTTGGGGTATTTTATCCATTTTTGTAAGAATTTTGTTCTTCCTTATGTTTATCCCTGAAGTGAGAGGTTATAGAAACTACTAGCTAGGGTTAGCATTAGAAGCTTAAGAGATAAATCTCATAGCAACCTCCACTAACGAACCCAGATGTATCACGGCGATCCATCTTGGTAAAGGTTGGTGTATAGAAGGAATATGGGAGATAGAGGTTATGCAAAGTTACGGTTTGGATTGAGCAACTGATGTTGATATCATCCAATTATGTAGCTGAAGTATCCTAAAGAGTAGTAAGGAAAGGAAGATTAGAAATGATAAAAGAAAAAAAAAGGAGCTACACTAGGAAAGACTCTTGGTATTACACCAAGTTGCTACAATATCTGCCAGTAAGTTCAGGTAATTAACACTTATACTTCTTGATTTCTTCAGTGGTAATGCAACTAGAAAGCTAAAAGCAATTACATGATATATAAAAAATGTCTTAAAAGAGTTGATCCCAAGTGTTAATGGTGAAAAGAAAAAAATATATTAATAAAACTAGAAGAATAAAAAAAATTCAATCAGTGAACAAACCAAGAACTCAAAGGAGAAGGTAAAACTACCAGCTACAGCTCTGGTATGCAAGGTGCAAAAATAGACCCCCAAAGGTGGGATATATATATAAGAACATTTTTCAGAAAAAGAAAGTATAGAAACAATGAATGCTTATTAACTTTCCCTCTTTGGAATTGACAACCAGGCAATTAGATAAGAGAATTGAATTCTAGGAAGAAAGCCTTGAACCTATCCAGCTGTACCCAATACGAAGGACATATGATGGGATCAAAGATTTTTTAGAAACAAAGGAATTGTAAGATTCGACGATGATACTCATCAGTATATCCAACCGTATAATATAAATTAATATAAATGCTTGGTCTCTATTTTTATTTGGATAAAGAAAAACAATACGATTTGAATTTCAAATACAACGCAAAATGCCGCGAAAAGATGCTGCTCCAATTTGTAAACGAGGAGATATACTAAAAAAAAAAGCAGCACACCAGCATTCGACTGCCAAATTCACGGAATCCCAATCTTGCGTAAACAAGGAACATTATTGAACCACTCGGAACTGTTTTTCTAAAAATACCAAATTACAATGTGTGGAAAATGCAACTATAGGATTATAATTAGCAAAGTGGTAACAGAGTATATATTTAGTCAAACCGAACCACAGAATTTACAACAGAAGGGACCTCTCAGGTTTCACGATGGGGACTGAAGAGGAACAGATCCACCTTACTTCCCCAAATTACCTTATCCCTTTCCATCGTGACCTTCAACTGAGGGCATAATCGTCATTTGGTCTTTAAATAGACATAAAACTATTCACCAAAACAGTTTTATTTCATTCAATCATAAATATATTAAATCACATTCTTCATCAAATTAAGCTCTTATCTCACACAAGTAGTTTTCTGGTATCAGTTTAGGAAAATCTGAATTCCAATCTGGAAATATTAAGGGGGAAATGATATTCCTAGGTCTAGAAAGCTAGAACTGCAAAATCATTGATCTCCGTAAAACAGATTCTAGAATTTTCGCCTAAAACATTGAATTAGACGAGATTTGAGAGGAAGTGTGTGTAAAGCAAAAGCCCGATTTTAACAAAAAATACTCTCCAAAACTTTCTTTACACATCTTCTATATCCACAGCAGTTTAAGATTTTACAACAATTACAGAAATCAACACAAATAAAATATAGTTTATATGACGAATTCATGAGCAGATTGAAAGTAAGAATTTGGAAAAAGACAGAGGCATGCTTTCGAAATAAGTAAAAATAACAAGTACTAAATGCATAGAAAACATGATACATAACATATCTTATGAAAAATTCAACGAACGAACGAAAGATTTACTCACGGAATCGAACGAAGGGGGGCTCAGTTCGAAGCGACTACAAAACCTAGGTTTTCTATTTCTTTTGTGAGAGAGAGAGAGAGAGTGAGAGAGAGAGAGAGGTGGATGTAACGCAAGGACAGCGTTCGTGTCGTGCCATCAGGAAAGGAAACGCACGAGGAAAAAAAGACACGGGAAGGAAGGGAGAAAATTCTCATTAAAAATAATAATAATAAATATGTAAATCTTTTGCATATGCGCCCTCCAGATATTCAGTATTTTTAACGAGATAGTTTCAGAAAATAATTTGTACAATGATCAAAGAAATTTCTTGACAATTAATTTTTAAATAAATTTTAAAATAATTTTTAAAAATCCTCAAAAATAGAAAGAAATTGATAAAAATATTTTTTTAATTTATAGATTGATTATGTTTTAAATTTCATGTAATTTAAAGATTATTTAATATTTTATCAAAAACTATTAAATATAGAATGTTATAAATCATATAATTTTGATAGAGTATCAAATAATAAATTTGAAATGTAATCGATCTATAAGTTAAAGAATATACTTATAACTTTTTTATTTTAAGATTTTTTAAAATTATTTAAAAATTTATTGTTAAAATAATAGTTGTCAAAAGATTCCCGCTCGTTAAAGAAATGGCAGAAAAATGGTAATGGACCCACTTTTGTGTACAACTGGCTGGTCTAGGCACCCTTTTGTAAAAGTGGCTCTGAGGTATAGATGCAAATATTAATATGTGCGAGGTTGAGACTGTAAATTTCTCGGTACGTTCGTAGAGAGTCGATGTCAATGACACGCTAAAAATATCGAGGCGGCAGCGATACAGGTCCGTTAGTTGAATATCTCTGCAATTATTGGTGCAAATCTTGTGAAATTCTGGAAAAATAATGGTGTTATAAATATTTTGTTAATTTCATTATGTTAGGCCGCAAATTGTATGAAGCTTAAATGTACAGAAATGGTATGAAATTATTAGCAAAGCAATAGATGAATTAATTGTACATTACATTTTTTTATAAAGTAATATATCTACGATAATTTTATTTTTTGTGAAATTTATTTATAGTCGAATTTTTATTTCATTAGAGATTTTTTTAAAAAAAATTCATTTATTTTTAATCTAAAATATAAAATGTGATGGAGGTTCATAATTCTTGTTTTTATGATAATGTTCTACAAAGCTGTCATCATAAATATTTCCTTCTATTCAATACAAACTTTTTTTTATTAAAAATCAATTTATGTTCACTTAAATTCATTCTTGCATCTTACATCTTATATTTATATTTTTAATCATCTAAACAGACTCCTACGTAATATACGAAAAATCCAAAATTAGGGCTTTAATTTATAATTTTACCATTGTAAAAGCACTTACAATTCCTAAAAAAAAGTACCCAAAAATTCAGAATTATAAAAAGAGAATTCTACCTATAGCAATTATCTCTAATTCTAGAGCGATCACACTCTAGGAAATGTGGCGCGGGACTGGGACACACGTACCCATGCTTTCACTAATTACATCTAAACATGGTCTAAACCGTACGCAAAACTCCTCAGTGTAAATCTCTCGTGGGCTCCACATCTACATCAACCAATGTATTTCATACGGCGATAGGATGTATACAGTGTAGTCACTGTGGTGTCCTCATGTAACCGACCGAGCAGCTGGACCGCCTATCACAGAATTTGTGCATGGGTTTTTTTTTTTTTTGGTTCGTACAAATACTAATCAATCTATGAAATAAGAGATGGTGGACAAGGACCAGGCAAGAAACTTACTTTTTCGTTTTCTCTTCTTTTTTTTTTTTTAAATTTTTTTAACCGTTGTAATGTTTTCCTTCGTTTTGCGTTGGTGAAATACAGAAATGCCAGATAATACGAGCAAATGAGAGGAAGAGGCGCATGAGAAGCTTGTTGTGATATGATAAAATTTAAAATTTAACGTTATGGATATGATTTATATTATTTGTTTACGTATTATGATTATAAAATGTGATAAATTTAATTTATATTTTTATTGTACATTAATTATTTTGTGATTTTAACGGTATAAAATTAATGATTTTAAATGCATTGTTAGATAATATGTAAATTATATAAAATTTAATTGTTAGACTATCAATATATCTATTAAAAAAATTATTTTCAATTTTCAATTTTATTTGATTTTTGTAAATTTTTTTGTTAAAATTGTAAAAATAATTATTATCAAGTGATTTTTCATCTTCATTAATTATTCATTATAAATCACTATAAACTAATATTCATTTTATATCCGTTTCAATTGACGTGCGAATTCGTATAAATTTTGACATCAGTTTAGAAATTAATTGAAAAATATTTTCAAGATAAATGTAAAAGTTACACGCTAACCGGCCATGTAAATGGCTCAATCACAAAAAAAAAAAAAAGGGGGGGGGGACCCACGAGATCAGCCGCCGAAAGAAACAACGCGTACACACGGAACACAGGATTCCCTTCACTGTTTGGTGAGCCCCACAAATTTGGTGTATGCTGAGAGAACTTAGAAAAAAGAAAAAAAAAAAAGGTTGGTTTGTTGTGCTTCCCATCTCGTGGGACCGAATACGTCACGCGTGACGTCATCGTTATTATAGGCAGCGGCTCGCAACCGTCGATGGTGCGTCGGCTCCATGTGGAAGGTGGGCCCCACATGCTTGCGTGTTCCATTTGGCCTCTTTTTTTATTAAAAAATTGAGATGGTTGGAGAATTTCGCAGGAATATCCTATTATTCCTCCAAATTGTGTACTGGTGACATGACAGCAATGTGTGAAGGATGTTGGTATGATGATTACTAATTTTATTTTTTTTAGTAAAGGTGAATTAGATGTTTTTTTTTATAATTAATAGATAGGTATTTTGAATTTTAAAAATAATAATAATATTTTTTTAAAAAAATTATGCATCAAATTTAATTATTTATATTGTTAAATTGATTGAGTTAATGTCAACACAGATTTAGTATAACGACAGTATGACAACAAAGCCAACAACTTGAGCATTTTTGTGATATGAAATATGGTTTAAACTGGTTTTTTTATCTAATCATTGAAAGAAAAAAAAACTCAAAATTAATGACTTCATAAGTTTTATCACATTTCTAGCATTCATGAATTGAGAATTTGAGATCTTATCTAGATTGTACTTTTTTTTTGCCTTTTATTTTTTGACTTATTCATACTTATCTTTCTGAACTTCCTCAGAAATTTAGAACATTTAATCCTTGAGGGGGTGGTCCACAATTTGATCTTTTGACAGGGACATGCAAGGAAACCTGTCACGCAAGAGGAGCGGCGTCGTTTCTATTTTATTTCATGGTTCTTTTGTTTGAGCACGGAAAGAAGAAAGAATGCATTTATTATTAGACAATTTTACTATTACACCCTTATAAAACATTATAATTAATTTGATGATACATTTAAAAATAGTTGCAGATTTGTCTTAGATTGTCATAAAAACAAAAAACCAAAACTGGCAAATTAATTATTATAGGTTCCAGAAGCACCATTGAAGCTGTATTTTTTTTTGATATTTTTTAACATATTTTTATTTTCTTCATAGGTGAAGCTTATGTTTTTTAAATAATTTTATCGAAAGTTATACATTCTTGCTAATTTTATGGGTTGGGTTTAATCAACAACAAATTAACTTGATAATCTTATCAACCACAAGAAGTAATTTTTAATTTTGAAATGTAGCTGCTGAAATTTGATCAAAAATTTCATCATTTAATTAAATGATTTGAAAATTTGCGACCTATTCATATTTAGTGACATTTGATAAAATATCAATAAAAGCTAATACATAACAAATTAATAAAGCTAACAACATGTTCGTAATTTTTTATTATTTTTTCTGAACTGATTTGATTTGAGAAAGTAGAAGGCTTGTTATTTCAAGATCAATTTGATTAGAGTTGAATATATGTCAATTTATTCTTTCAAGATCAAGCTTAATTATGCTAAACTTATTTTTCTCTAAGTTCATCCAAATGTTGATTTTATTTAGAATTGTGTACCAATCATCAATTTTTCTCAAAAAAATGATATTTTTCAACCGTAACATTAAAAATTATATACCCCCTGATTATATGTTTGAAATATATTGATATAATGCCAATTCAATCTCTTACTATTTGACTGTTATTTGACAATGTATCAAAATCCATTAATTTGAAACTATAAATTTTAAATATACATCAAAATTTTAAATTTCATATCTCAAGTTTACTCTTATGGCTCTCAAAAAATTATAAATAATTATCAAATAATCTCTTATTATTATCCGTACTTAATGATACTTCTTACTCGCAAATCATATATTATTTTAACCTCACGAATCACAATAATGTGACAAGAATCCTCAAACCCTCAATTGTCTCATTTGTGTAAATACAAAACTACACCAACAAAAAAAAAGAAAAAAAACCAATAAGCTTCCTCATTCTTTCAAAAAGGTAGTGAAGGAGAAGGAATAAATATCACATTGAAAATATTTTCCCTGGGTTATCCACGCGTATAATTTTAACTTTTTGCAGGGTCATGAAGTAAATTGCATGCTCACACTGATTTTAACAAGTGCCTCAAGTGTAAATAGAATAATTTCTAGGGTCAGATGCTTAAAAACACGCTCTATTAAATAAGCAAATAGACTTTGTTTTTTCCTCTTTTCAGACATGTTTTTTTTTTGCTTTTTCGTCCTTATAAAACATTTTATTATGATGGATGGGGAGTAGGGGCTCATTTGCAAATAAATTATTTGTCAGGGATATATTGCCTATACCGTTTGAAACTTCCAGTTGTTGTAGATGTGTTTATGCTGACACCTGACAGAAGTGGCAAATAAATTCGCATTATACAATGATGATTTTTTTTGAAATTATTTTTTAGTCCAGGTTCATCGAATGTAAAATCCGTTATGCTTAACATAAAGCAAGTACAATTTTTTTTAAAATGGAATCAAGACGAATTATTCCTACAAATTAATAAAAAAAATTGCATCCTTGCTATTGCAATCAATAATTTTTTTTTTGAAAATTTGACAATTTTAATAGTCTGCAAGGGAAAATTTCAAAGAGAGACGAAAGGAAAAAGAAAAAAAAGAAAAAGAAAAAAAAGACAGCTGTCTAGTTATAAGAACAAGATAAAATTATTCCTTTGATACTAGGAATATTCCCTTATAATATTCTTTTCTCTCCAATTTAGAACTCCTGGGGCTTTGAGCATTATGTAATTATGTCAATTTTAGTAACAAATGTGGCTTAATTTTTAGTGTGCTTAAATTAGGAATGTAACATCAAATTCGGATCCGGATCTTAATTAATTAATTAAGAGAAGTGATAACTGTATTTTTTTTATTTGCACTCTAATTGTATTTATATCTTTCACAAAGTATTTATATCTTACATTACTGATATTATAAGTTTTGTAAACTGTATTTTTACTTATATAATAAAAATTTTAATTTTTATAATCATTAATGAAAAAAGTGATAAATATTTTTTTATATTAACTATAACTACTTCCAAAGTTAAATATAAATAAATTATTTATTTAATATAAATAGTTTTAATGTGTAAATAAATGATACATAACATGCATACAAAATAATCTCTCATAAAATAAAACCCATTAATTAATTCGATACCTTGTCAACCTTTTTGTGAAACTTTGATTGCACATGATGAGGTGATAAAGAACAAGAGATGGCGACATAAACATTGAGGATCGCATGAAAAAAGATAATAACAAATTGAATTGAATTCAAAATTTGAGATGATAAAATGGTCCCAAAATCTTCAAATCTCAACACCGTGGTGGTTCTTGGGGTACGAAATTAAAGATGTACTTTTCAGTATATATACTTTCATTGGTTGTTCATTCATTAATTATATCAATCATATGTCACTATGATTGACATAATTATTATAAATCGGATTTATTGTTTTTATTTGGTGCTTTTTTTTTCTTGTTTAAGGAAGGTTCAAAGAATTTTAATGATTTTATTTTTTTGAAATAAATGATTTTCATATTTTTAGATAACGACTTATTTAGATTTTGACGGATTCACATTCATTGTCATATATTTTTTTATGACACATTAGTGTCATAGTTTTCTCGATTTTATGATACTTAGGGTTTATTAAAAGAGAACCCTATCATTTAATAAATTATTATCTTGATAATTTTGACTTTTAATTTTAAATAATTTTTAAAAATTCTTAAAAATAGAAAAGAGTTGACAAACATATTTTTTAACTTATAGATTGGTTGTGTTTCAAATTTTATATAATTTAAGAGTCATTTGATATTTTATCAAAAATCGTTAAATATATACCATTGTAAATATCATATAATTTTGATTATCTTTGATGAAATAATATTTAAATTATATGAAATTTGAAACACAATTATCGATCTATAAGTTAAACACTATGTTTATAAATTTTTCTATTTTTAAGATTTGTTTTGCAAAATTATTTGAAAATCCGTTGTTAAAATTATTAAAGTATATAGTTATGAAGAGATCCCCACCCTTATTAAAAATATAAGTAAAAAAATACATGCTATAATTAAATCCAAATTGTTTGAATCAAATCGGATTATTTAAATTCAATGGCACATCTATGAGGAAAAAAAAAACATGCCATCGCACTTAAATCGATGAGAAGCATCTAAATAAAATCCTTGAGCATATTCTTTGAAGTCACTAATAAAATAAATGAACTATTTTTTTCAAAATAAAAGTGGAAGGAAAATTAATTACTAGAGCATTTATTTAATCCAATAGATAGATCACAATTAGCTACCATTAAAATGTCTTATGTGGTGATTGGTGCATGCTTCCTACTTAATTTCCTACCAATTTGACAACCTTATTTTTTTTTTAATATTATGTCAATGAACTATGATGAAAGATCATATACTTTGACATCAACCCACCAAATTAATGTAAATAATAAAAAGAAAAAAAATATTTGACAATGACACACTACATGATCTAATTAATGGTTAAAAGTATTACTCTAAACAATATCTAAATTGCAACAAATCTGAATTTAATGTATAGTATGAGTGTGTATGGTCATGTGATAAAAAAAAAGAAATTTGATTTAAGAAAATTATTTAGGATATATATAGAAGTTTAGGAAAAAAAATGGAAATTTATTGTCATCTACGAAGAGAAATAAATGAGAAAAAAAAATGCCATTCATTAATTCATACATGACAAAGCATATGTGCCTCTCAGAATTATTGGTCGAATAAAATACTACTCCAATTAAATTAAAAAAAAATACATTGAATTCTTTCAATTGTTGACAACTTCACATAAGCTGCTCATAAGCCTACGGACATTTGTTTACCCAAAAAAAAAAAAACTTGACATATCTTTGTACGTCTAGATACAAGGACTAATTCTCTACCGAATCACGTCTAGATACACGCATCCAAGAAAATAGAAAATAAGTACACCGTGTATTAAAGTTTCGGTCACTTTTTGACATCCCAAGCTCTGCGTTTAGCGAAAAGGAAACGGTCAGCACGGTCAGCTCAGCTTTTTTCCAATTTTTGCAAAAAGCCCTCCAAAATTTGACAAATTACATTTGGAAAATAAAATCACAGAAGAAATTTAATATATGTTAAAAAAAAAGTCTATTTTAATTTTATTTCTTCTTAATTTAAGGGAGATTTAGCCATGTGAAACTAGTTGCTTGCATCAACACAATCACATTTAATTAGGTAAAATGGAGATT
Source organism: x Bolboschoenoplectus mariqueter (assembly GCA_037678475.1). Taxonomy (NCBI): domain Eukaryota; kingdom Viridiplantae; phylum Streptophyta; class Magnoliopsida; order Poales; family Cyperaceae; genus x Bolboschoenoplectus; species x Bolboschoenoplectus mariqueter. The sequence continues at coordinate 1,031,138 of CM075281.1, forward strand.
AGTGTTGGCTTTTATTTTTACCCAAAATTTTTTTCAGAAGAATTATTTATACTTATAATTATTTTCCGACCAAAACGAAGTGTCGTAAGATTTCGTATAATGAATAGATTTTTGTAAAAATTATTTGAGACTAAATTTTATCGATTGAGATGAGATGTTTAAGGGAAAAAGATGACTTTATATGTAGATAAGTTTTTATATATGCCTTCAATATTTTCTCAAATTATTTCATGCCATCTGACTAGGGACTAAAATAATAAAAGATATTAAGCAAAATTATGAAAAAGACATAGCGAATGAAAAATGGAGGATGAGAGTACTACCTAATTAAATTAGAGAATACTATCTCACACCTTCATTAAATTAAAAAATTATGAACCGTTTAGTAGCAATGAGTTCTTTTTTAAATATAAAAACACAACAAAAGTAAAAAAAAATAAAAAAAAATAACATTCGGTTCAACAAGTTTTCAATGAGTGGTTTACGTTGAAAAATTTGATTTGTTACTCGAATTTTGAACATCATGATTTGAGTATGAAATATTATCGCATTTTTACTATATGAAGCACTCTTCTATTGAACTTAAATATTATATAGCAGCTTATCCAATACAATTTTTGATGTCATCTTTATTTCTTTTTCATACACAATTATTCAAATTTAAAAATGTAAAAGTATTGTATTAATATCAATTGATATGTTAATATTTTTTAACTGATAATAAAACAATATAGTGTTACAAACATATCATGTCTTAATTTTTATTATTTTATTTTTTGAACTTTTCAATTGAAAAAAATATGAGATTAAGTGCATATTATTGGTTGTACAAGAAACCAAAATATAAAAAAAATGACTATTGATTTATAATTTCTTTTTTCATTTTTTAATTAATGTATAGAAAACTATAATATTATATTTTTTGATTTGATGCTTTTTATTAATTTTGTTTAATTTCTTGTCTGTTTATTAATTTTCTCTAATATCTTATTGTAATATTACAAATATATACAAGAAATCTGAATACAATTATTAGATACATAACTTATTAAATTTTCTACTACAAGATAAATATAGACTTGACTGCTAATGATTTTTACCTTTTTTCCCCTATATATAATAAATTATCTACATCTACACTATGTTAAAAAATATCTAAAGACTAAATAAGTCCATTGTTCAGACAATTTGATTCGAATTTTTCGAATTTTCAAAAATGTCCTAGTGTTTGTACGGTTGGGATTAGAAAAATAAAGCAACGGAAGGCTCTGATTTACCGATCTCCGAAAATTCGATGTATTTTATCTTCTCCAATTCAACTATGTAATTTAGCTTCGCTCAGACTCTAAGAGAGAGAAAGAACACTGTGTCGCTACCTTCTCCTCCCCAAAAATCTTTTCGCTCTCCTCGGCACAAGGAAAACTGCTTTTTTTCTCCCTCTCCATCGATACCCGCTCGACCTCACGCCTCTTCCTTTGCCAAAGAGTCTCGTCTCCTTTTATTTTTTCCCTCTCTTTTCTCATTCGACAAAAATGGGTGTTACGAACATATCATGTCTTAATATCTATTATTTTATTCTATACATATCATGTCTTAAATTTAAGTGCATATTATTGGTTGCATAAGAAACTAAAATATAAAAAAATGGGTATTGATTATAATTTCTTTTTCCATTTTTTAATTAGTAGATTGAACACAATAATGTTATATTTTTTTGATTTGATGGTTTTTATTAATTTTGTTTAATATTCACTGGTTGTTTATTAATTTTCTCTAATATCTCATTGTAATATCTACAAATATCTACAATAAATCTGAATACTATTATTAGAAACATAAATTTGTTAAATTTTCTAGTATAAGATGATAAGTATAGATTTGACTGCTAATGATTTTTATTTTTTTCCCTATATATAATAAATTATAGTTAGTAAATTAAAAATTAAGTGACACATGCATGATGGATCATGTGAAACTTCATCTCTCTACATGCAAAAGTTATTTGATACAAATTCAGATGAAGTTTGCAAAATATCTTTAATGTTAAATTTCAAGTGCATATAATATTATAAAAAGAGTGATTCAAGTATACATTCAACAATTATTATACATCTAATTTTATTGTACATCCTTAATATGAACCATTGATTTCTTAATGGCATTATAGTCATTTTATATTACAAACTAAATTTGGTATCTTTTATTGTTAAATAAAGTAAGTTATTGCATATTAATTAGTAATATATGCTAATTCAGAAGCTTATCCGTAAGGTAGTTCAAGTACATGATAATTATGATTTATTGTCTTCAAGATGCATGCTTCAATTAATTTTTAATTAGATAAAAAAAATTTCAATGGATTTTTATTTCCTTTGGTTTATCAGAACTCCTATTTTTAAGCAAGAAATACTTGGAGCAAAAAATAAAAAAATTAAATCACAAAAGTTAATTTTAGTTTGTCATGACTTTAGTTATGTATTTAATATTTAGTTTTTATTTTTTAAATTTTAATTCTAGAGACACTTTGCTTGAGTTAGTGTGCAAAAGATAATAATATCACGTACTTAAAAAAAAATGCAAACATTAACAATATATGCTTATGAAATCTAAATAAAATTAAGTCGGTTATGTAACACATAATCAATTTTATAATTTGACGTGACCATATTTTTCATTTTGATGATTTAAGCTGTTGAATGTATAATAATTCTTTCCAATTCTAAATTTTCTTCATACCCAATTTATCCCTATTTAATTTTAGCTACAAGATTTAAATAGAAATTATGTTTTATCTCATCAAGTAATTTGAGCCATCAAATGTACCATAAACTTGAATGTATAGTAATTCTCATATGCACACTAGAATTATTCTTATAAAAATATCTTCAATATGTGTACATAAAATTTTGAGATACAGTAAATGGGAAACAATAAATTTGGGATTTCGCTGGGTGCAACTTGGGAGTGCTAAAACATTTCTCATTTTTACCTAAAAAGTTACTATCCATTTCCTATCGGATGGACGGTCAATTTGGAGCCACGTCACGGAGGACCCGATTCGGATTCGGGTCCGACTCGGATCGGAAAAAGAAACAGAAAAAGAAACTCTAGATTCTCTGTGGCAGAATAGAATGTGGGAATATGTTGTAGGATCAAAGGAAAGGAAGGCTCTCCTTGGCTGCTGCTTCCTGACCGTTGGATGTGTCGTCAAAAGCCAAATGGCATTTTTTTTTCTTTTCTTTGTATCTGATTCCATGTGTAGGTCTGTTATTTGTTAGTAAAACATGAAGCCTTTTTGTTGAAAGCTGACGCAAAAGCCAAATGGCACCTTTTCTTTTGTTGTATTTGATTTCCTTTGTTTAAATTATTGCTCAGATTATTTTGTTTGGCACTCAGTATTCATTCATTCATGAATGTATTGTATTGTATTGTGTTGTATATTTATTGTACTAACAGTATATTTGATAAAGGGGAATTAATATGTTGGCAAAGCTCTCTAATTTTAATAACAGCAATATTCTGGTCACTTAATTAAAAGAATCGCTCAAGATCAAAACATGTATTTTTTTGTATATTTATTTTCTGTACAAATATGTCAAACTCAAATTTGCATGCAAAATAAAAAGAAAAGAATTTGTAATTTAAGTAGAGTCGATTTAAAATCTGATAAAACCTGAATAATTTCATTTGGTTCTCATTATATGTTATGTGAAATTTAAGTGCCATCTTTGAAAAAAAAAATAACATTTGCTTTTTATGTTGTGATTAACAAATTTTATTTCATTTTGAATTTGTTTTAACCAAAACAAGTTCCAAAAACGTGCGAACGATGTCTAACATGATTGGCTAAGACATTTTCTCTGTAAAAAAATGTCGCATGTTTGAAATAACAAATGTAATATTTCCTGTACATACAAAAAGTTAAAGCTTGAAATTTAGTTCTCTCTCTTATCTCATGTCACTCATATATGATCCAGCATTCTAAAACGGATGAACCGGATCACCAACAACAATGATCATAGAGATCACGATTCGAATCGGTGAAGTGAATCAGACGGTCCATAACCCCCTGGTGCCATTGTTAGTTGCTATTCATATCATGAAAAACAGTGGAAAACAAGTAAAGTGAGAACAAACAATCTACAATTTATTACATCTACACTTTTTATTATACTAATTTAGTTATTACTGGATTTTGATTTTTGGGCTTTTTTGGACCTATTTGTAGTAGGCTTGTTGTATTTGAGTGTGGGCTGAAAGATTAGAATAACTAGTCTTTGTTTCTTTTAATTTACTCAACATTTTTTCATATATTGTTTTTTCTTCCTTTATTTTTTAACGAGGATGGATTCAATATCTATGATCATTGATTCTCATAGTATTTCTTTTATTATTTATATTATAATTAATTATATATAAATAGTTAGATATAACTTAATCCATCTCAATAATAAAAAATATTGAATTTGGTAGTCATCAAGAAAGAGAATTAAGTTATAAAATTTGATTTGTTGATTTTTGTTAGTGTTTGATGTGTATCAAAATAGAGTTGAAATAATATAATTTTTATGTACTCATATAATATAATATATATAAAATGTCTAATTAATTAGTTTTGTTATTTAAGAGTTTAATAAATATCCAATCAATTAATTCTTCCTTATATTTCTTTTAAGTGTACTAGAAGCTATATTTCTTGCAAGGCTAAACAAAGGCGGAGTGATTGATGCAATGCTGATTCAAACTCAGTTAAAAATCAACTTTATTTATGTATTCACAGTATATATCATCACTTAAAAAGAATTAAAGATTCTTGTTTGCCAAATTATTGCATGAATTAAAATGGAATTTCATGGTCTAGTAATCTATGCCTTTATTTTGGTTCTATCTGCTACAAGGGGAATTGGTGTTCTTGCTCAATTTACAAATCAAGGTGTGTTTTTCTTTTTTCCTTCATTGGTTTGAAATTTTGAATTCATTTGATTTCACTGGGAATATTTTTTTCTCTTCATTTTTTTTAAACAAGTAAGACTTTATTTTATTTATTATAGGTTTTGTTAATCTTGACTGCGGGCTTCCGAAAAATGGAAGTTACATCGATAACGTCATGAATTTGACATATTATTCTGACTACGATACCAGTAGCACTGGTACAAGTTATATCATTGCCACAAACATCATCAATCCGTCGGTACCAAGGCAATATGAGACTGTAAGAAGCTTTCCAAATGGGTCCCGCAATTGCTACACATTAGAACCGGCTACGCAAGGCAGAAGATATCTCTTGAGAGCAGGTTTCATGTGTGGAAACTACAATGGATTGAATAGCAACGCGATATTGTTCGATCTCCATACCGGAGTCAATTCTTGGAAAGCAATTGAGATAGCCAATTCATCTTCACGGTACGAAGCTGAGATCCTTATTGTTGCCGTCACTGATTTTGTGTCGGTTTGCTTGATAAATACTGGTAAAGGAACTCCTTTTATATCTTTGTTAGAAATGAGACCACTGAAGGATTCATGTATCAGCTTGCAAATGCATCTCAATCTCTTGATCTCTTTGAAAGAGTGTACATGAGACCATCACAAGTGAGGTGAGCTAAGTACTATATATGTGATATGGTTTATTGGTTTGTGCATTTATTTCAAATTTTACATGCAAATATTTTCCAGAAATTTTAAAAAATAATTTCATAATAAAGCGTCAATTATGAATAGACAGACATAAACATCAGCTTGTTGATTCACATTTATCCTTTATATTATTTTTGAGAAATATTAGAAACTTAATATGTTGAAAATGACCCATACAACCTTGTAAAATATGATAATTAATTTATGGAATACTTTTTCTAGTTTGAACATAACCAAGGAAAAGAAAAAACAAAAACAAAACATGTGTAAATCATCAAATGTCAACCTCGCATGTATCCATCAGACCCGTTCGACAGGATCTGGCATGCCCGCTGCTCGGAGCCCGACTGGGTCACCATATACACCGAGGAAACAATTGTTAACTATATGAACGACAAGTTTGAGGCACCATCAGCAGCACTTCAGTTTGCTGCCACACCGGCCACCAAGAGCCGTGAACTGAACTTCAAATCTGGAAACAGCCATGCCTCAACTGCGTTTTTCTTCGTATTTTACTTTTCGGAGCTTGTCGACTTTACTGGCTCGAATCAGTCACGAACATTCTTCATTTACATTAATTCCGATACCGTTCCCTGGTACCAAACTTTAATTATTTTTTAAGTTTGCTTTTCCATTTTGCTAGATTTCTCACATTTAGTGACAAATAATTTGTTAACACTCCATTTGTATTTGAAACAAAGATCTATCCCCATAAGCTTAGCACAAAAATTCAGGATGAAACTGAAAATTAATTATACTATAAATTAAAATTTATATTATAAATAAAAATATCTGATTAAAATTAACTGTTGTGATTCATTAATCCCTAAAAATTTTGATCCATAGCTGAGCTACTCGAATAAAAAATTAGGCTTAACTAATAGTTAACAGGTATGGATACAACTTGGACGGGTCAAATCCCCCTTTTTTTTTTTCCTTAATTTGAAACAAAACTTTGGGGCCGTAACGTTTGAATACTTGTTTTTTTTTGGATCAAACTGGGAAATTTCAGGGCCAAAACTTTCTCCCCGCCATACCTTCGCGGGTTCTATTTGTACGCTAACGGATTCTTCACGGGTAACATATCCTATAACTTCTCGTTTCGCGCCACGGAGCACTCCGCCTTGCCCCCAGTTATCAACGCCATTGAAGTGTATACTCGTTTGGTTCGCACTGAAGCCATGACTGATTTAAGAGATGGTATGTAATGTCAATTGCACCTAAGGTGTTTGTGGAATTGCTTGTGTGAGAATGTGTTCATGTTCAGGCTTCAACCTTACAAAGTATCATGATATAGTACAAAACTGCAACTTTTATTTCTCTAGACCAATGTCAATTATAAGTGTTTACTTGCCAATGAAGTCATGACTAATTTAATTCTAGGATGGTATGCATATTTGTCACCGCACATAAGATGTTTGTCGAATTGCTTGTATGAAAATGTTTTGCTTTTAGACTTCAATGATGTCTAGAATGCCGAATACGTAACTTCAGTTTCCTTGTTCATATCAAGTTCAGTACCTGGTTGCAACAGTAATGTAGAAAATTTACCAAAAGAAAAAGGAAAGAAAATATTTGACATTGACCAAGGTTTACTAAACTATTTCGTACTTGCCTGTCAAATGGAAGCATGGAACTATCTGATTTGAAAGCCATGCATGACATGAGATACACTTTCATTTTTTGTATATGCCAGTTAGAGCTATTACGGCAAAAAAGAATCAATATGGAGTTAAAAAAGAACTGGATGAGTAATCCATGCTCTCCAGTTAAGTACGCATGGGATGGCCTGACGTGTAGCTCTAATGGAAATGGTTCGGAAAACATCATCAGAGTGTCAGTTTTATACAACTATTGATATATGCACAATACTGAGTTACTCTAAGGTTGTAAAGATGGTAGTCTAACGGTGGATACTTCTTTTTTGTTTTTTTTTCTCTTTCAGAGAAATGTCCAACAGTGGACTTTCTTGCAACATATCCAGTTCCCTTGCACTACTTAATAACTTGACATACTTGTAAGCTACGACCTTATCTCACATAATATGATCTTTTATTTAAAAGTGGTCTTAAGCTGATATATATCTCTTCAACTTTTCCCATTTAAATTTCAGGGATCTTTCTTACAATAACTTGACTGGAGCAGTACTTTATTCTCTGACAACAATTTGGTGCGAGTTGAGTTCCCATTTTATATGGATTATAAATGAAACATTTCCTTTTAGTTTTATATTACACAACTGAAAACACAGATTAATAGCTTCAATTCTATTTTGATGGCTGTCAACTTACCTAACACGTAATTTCTTCTTTTATCTAATAATTATCAAGGTTAAGTATGACACTGAGGCACACCTACAAAAGTGATGTGTACAGCTTCGGAGTAGTACTACTAGAGATGCTGACAGGAGAGCCTCCCAATAGGAATATCGATGGCGATTCCCATATAGCTAATCGTGTAGCATCAAAGATTGCAAAAGGCAACATTGATGCTATCATCGGTCCGAAGTTGCAAGGAGACTACTGCCCCTATTCTGCATGGAAAATCGTCGACCTAGCAATGTGGTGTGTGGCTTTGTCTTCATATCACAGACCGACCATGGTTGAAGTGGTGTTGCAGCTTAAAGAGTGCTTGGATTTGGTGATAGTCAGTCAGAGAAATGGTAGTAGTGAAGATGAAGTGCAATTGATTTCTGTTGGGGCAATTAAAACTATTAGATCTCCTGTGGCAAGATAAGCATGCTTGGATTTGTGCAAGTAAACCAGGAGAATTAGGTCCAAAATGCATTGCATAAAAGGAAAAAGGGAAAAAGATGAATCTGGTATTCTCTTCCTCTGTTTTTGGCCGTGCCAACTTGATCGTGCATTATCTAATCATGTATTACCATTGGTGTTGTGCATTTATCTTTTGAAGGGAACAATCAGTGCCAAATGTACATAGCTTATTCTTTTATTTGTATGGAACAGTTCAGCAATGTTCTTTTCAGGTGCTTTGTATTATTTTTATTTCATTTATATATTATTTGCTCATTGGAAATGTATAGTTGGTTTTATTTGCTTGTTGGTGGCTATCTGGCTTTCTCAAAATTGTGTTGTAGGTGGGAGAAAAAAGTTAATTAAGCTAATTTGAAAGTTCATCCTAATAGTTGTACAAACCAATAGTCAACTATTTTACCATGCTAATCACAAATACTAACTCAGAATTAACAATTTGACAAAAAAACATTAGTTTCGATAATATTAGAGGTTCGATTAATGCTAATTAATAATAAGAGTGCTAAGATTAGTTCGGCCCTGAAACTTTTCTTGAAACAAGCTAAAGCCCAAGGAAACAAGAGGAAATTTTAAACAACTGAATCTAAGATTATTCAATTACTATATACAATATATATTTTTCAAAGTTAGTCAAGTTTTATAAGTAGCATTATTTAAATGGTCCCACACTGATAATTGCAACTAAGGAAACAAAAAGAATAGCCCTTAAAGATGGGGAAATAAAGAGCTAATTATATATATCTATCCAGGTCATATTAGATATAAAACTATCAACTTGCCTTCATGCAGCCTACTAATTACATTCTTTAAGTTTTATTCTTCTTAATCTTGACAAACTTGTACTAACATTGTTAATGGGTTGAAGAGCTATTGGGGTACTAAGAAAACAAACCTCTCAATTATTAGGTAATTGAAGAAATCTTATTAATCTATATTTCACTGTTTAACATGTTTTCTTCAATTGCTGAAACCTGATCTCATGTTTTGCAGAACATCTTATTTGACTCCTGTCTAAAGCATCTTCACTGTCATGTTTTCTTCGATTACTGATTTAGGCATTTAGCAATAAGTATGCAGCCATTGATTATATGACTTCAGAAAAAAGGCTATCAACATCTTCAGTTTGTACAATTATAAAGTGTATTGAGTTTCTGTCTATCTAATCTAAGCAAAAGAAAATTTCCAAGTTTCATTCCCTTTAAAAAACATGCACTGATAGAAAAGTAATAGGTAACATTCATCTAACGTGCATGCACAGCAGGCCTACTCCAATATTATAGTACCAATTATATTGATTAAGTAAGTTTATAAATTATATAATTGAGCCTCAAGAAGGACCAATTCAAAGCTTATAGGCTTAGCTAGCTATATATGCTATCATATGGTCGTCATAGAAATAGGCCATATGATGAAGCCTATTCCTGAAACATTGCAAAGATGAAGAAGTGGTGCCTCAATCTTTTGGTTATTTTCGTTGCGGTAGTTTTTGTTCATGGCCAAAATTTGGGAGGTCAGTAATTCATACTTGGCATAGACTTTTTTTTTTGTTTTTGTTATTTTCCTACTCTTTCTTCTTTGAGTCTTTTCCCTCGATGTCGATGAACTAACCATAATTGAAGAGAAGGAATGGATCTCTGGTTATGCGAATGATGAGAAAAATCATAATCCGAGAACATTTTTCTCAGACAGACAGACATACAGACACACACACACACACACATAATATTTCATTCTAAAAAAGTTTTAAAGAGTAAAGAAATGTCATAAGTACTTAGTAATATTATGATTTGTCCTCCTTTTTCTTGGCAGATTTTATAAGCATTGACTGTGGAAACTCTAGAAATTACACAGACAAGAACACCAGTTTGATATTCACTTCTGATGACCAGTATATAGATACCGGGATAAACTATAACATTTCAAGCAGTTATGTATCACAAATAGTTCAAGCAACTGATTTAACTCTCAGGAGCTTTCCGGTTGGAAATCGGAATTGCTACACTTTGAAACCCGCAATGCAGAATCGTAAATATCTAGTAAGAGCTTTCTTCTTTTATGGTAACTACGACGGGAAGTACCAGACAAATGAAACATTTGTATTCGATCTTCACATTGGGGTAAATTTTTGGAGGACCGTAAATATCTCTGATGCAGGACAAGCTCTTGAGCATGAAGCTATATTTGTAGCTCAAGCTGATTTTGTATCAGTATGCTTAGTGAACAAAGGTTTTGGGACTCCATTCATATCCTCTTTGGAGATGAGGCCATTAAAGTCGATGCTTTATCCTACTGTAACTGCATCCAACTTTTATGATCTTAACCTTCGCCGTGACTTTGGAGGTAGCAAGATAACTAGGTGAGTAAGATGATTGCAAAAATTTCTCGTCATTCCATGCATATAGTTTTCTTTCATTCCATGCATATAGTTGGTATTTCATTTTATCACCAAGAATTTGATTATTATCTTTGATTCATGTGAATTACGATTACCATCATTTTTGAAATTTATTACATATAACATGCTGAGCATATTATGTAGCTATATATGCATATTAATTTTTAAATTACAATGTCATGATTAATTTTGCTTTAATACAGGTACCCAGATGACCCCTATGACCGAATCTGGCATCCTAGATGCAACCAGTGGACCATAGTCAAGACGAAACTCAATGTCAGCACCGACGACAGTTTTGAGGTACCCAATGTTGTGCTCCAGACAGCAATCCTACCTGTCAATTCTACCGATTCCACCGTCTCGCAGCTGGCTGATCCAACCTTAAGCATATTTCTTATATGGCCTAAAGATCTTGTTGTTAAAAATCCATCCTACTATGTCAATCTCCATTTTGTGGAGGTCCAGCAGCTTCCATCAAATGGCATCCGCGAGTTTAACGTCTTCTACGATAGAGACCCGGAACCATATAGCAGTGATGTCCGTCCATCTTACCTTTCGAACGAACCATACTATTCTGTTTCTCAGCTTCCAGACCCAAATGATCCCGATTCCTACAGGTTCAGTTTTAATTCTACCAGCAACGCAACTGTCCCGCCGCTAATTAATGCGATTGAGGTTTTCAACCTCTTGCCTGTAAAAACTGCCATGACTAAGCTCTCTGATGGTACACTCATGAATTAATTGCCTTTTGAATTTAATTTACTGTGAAAAAAGAGTCCAATTTATCAGGAAATATTGACCTGAGAGATTTGTGACCTAAACAGATATCTTGAAACATCTCGTTAGCCTAATTGCTCTAATATGCACATCAATTAATCGAGATGATTTGTCTGCCGGAAATAACTCTTTTTCCAGATTTTTTTTTGCATCATTGTGATTGGAAATTAATTAATTTCTCCATTTGTTATAGAAATTATTGAGTATTTATCTGAAAAATATAGTGTTGACTTTTTATCCTAATTTTTTTCAGTTGCTGCCATTGTGATTATAAAGGCAGAATACCAAGTGAAGAAAAATTGGAGCGGCGACCCGTGTGCTCCAGCAGAATACACTTGGCAGGATGTAGGATGTAGCAACACAAGCAGTTCTCCAAGAATAATCTCCTTGTAAATCTCAATCAAACAAGCAAGAACAGAAATATCAGACAATTAAATGATCTGTCCAAAAGAAATATTAGAAAAATTATTAGCATAATCTGACATTCTACTTTTCAATGATGATAAATCAAAAGGTCCTATGTTAAAACTGTAGTGACTAATACAGTTACATGGTGTGGAATTTTTAAAAGTTCTGCATTAAATTAATTAGCATAACACAAGGATGATTTTCTTGCAGAAACCTCTCGGACATTGGTTTAAGCGGTCCTATATCGACATCTTTTTTGTTGCTTGAAGCTCTTACCATGCTGTGAGTATAGCCAATATAATATATATTGATATTCAGAAGTAAATGTCTTCATATATCCTAATGAACTCTACTTACATTTGTTTCTTTCCAATCATTAAGGGACCTTTCAAACAACAAATTGAATGGATCAATTCCTAATTTCCTAGGAAATATGTCTTCCCTCCAATTCTTGTAAGTTACTGCAATATTGTTTAATTTGACATGGTAAAATTCTGTTTAAAGTTTCTCATTGTATGCAATTCAAACCGTGCAGGGATTTGTCATACAATAATTTGACTGGTCCAATCCCTGAAGTGTTGCTTACAAGAGCAAATTCAGGACAACTTGACTTGAGGTACTTTTACATTAATTCTTCTGGTATTGATATGATATGTAAGAACCTTTAATTACTTCACTAAATTCTCCAAATGAATATAAGAGTGCATTCTATAATCAGGCTTAAAAATCTCAAGTTAGACCAATCATTATCTTCATCTTTAACAGGTGGTTAAACATCAAGGAATTAATTGATGGTTTTTTGCAATTCTAGGACAAATGGCTCCGGAATCCTCAACGCAGAGTCCGGAGGCAAGAAGTTGAATATCAAATTAGTCATAATAGCCATTATCTCTGTACTTCTCTTACTTGCAAGCTTGATTGCTTGGATATTTCTGCGCAACTCATCACAAGCAGGTAGACTAAAAATGTTTTTGTAAGAAAACAGGACAATAATGCAATTCATATCGCAGCAAAAAGTCACTCTTGAATGTATTTGGACGAAGCATGTGTCTCTCTCACACATGCTAAATGCGCAAATGAGTGTTACATCCTCGGTTCCGTTATAACACACCTATCATGTGCATTATATCAGAAATCTCTATGGCACACAGTGTATGACCAACATAGTTGCTCAATGTAACGGATCTGAAATTGTTATAATTAATAGCCTCACTGGAGATTACACAATATTTGGAGCAAATTGCCTGGTTACATGCATTATAACACAACTATCTGTATGTACAGTAATGCTGTTTCAGTCCAGATTTGATTCAATTCCTCCATATTAATTCAACCATACTGGAAATTAAATCAAAATACATCCAGAAAGATCTCGCCACATGTCTCCATACCATAATTCTGATGATTTCATAATGAGTCTCTCTAATTTATTTTGTGAGAATGAGGAGCAAGCTCTGTAATTCACACCGTAGCCAAGAACTAATTTCCCAAATTTTCATCTGTATGTAACTTATATAAAAAAAAATTATATATCATACTAAATTTAAACTTCTTTTTCAGGGACTAAACTGCATCCGGTACCAAATGATGACCCTAATAATGTACCAAATGGTGACCCTATAGTACACCTAAAAACTAGGAGATACACAAAGACAGAGCTGGAGAGTATTACTCAACATTTCAGGCAAGAAATCGGCAAAGGAGGATTTGGCAGTGTCTTTGCCGGTACCTTGCCAGATGAAAAGGGAACTAGAGTTGCCATCAAGAAATTGTCAGAATCATCAAAGCAAGGGATCAGGGAATTTTTAACAGAGGTAATCCTATGAGGCGATGACCTAATATTCTTACACCATATATTCTTATATATTTAACAAGAACTAACATGTTGCGTTGTGGTTTCTGACAGACCCAGAACTTGGCAATGCTTCATCATAGAAACCTGGTTTCACTAGTTGGTTATTGTGAAGATGTCGGTTGCTTCGCGCTAGTTTATGAATATATGTCTCAGGGAAGTCTTGAGGATCATCTCCGAGGTTTCTGCCTGTATTTAAAATAAAAAGGACTGCTTCGTTAATCAGTTTAAATACCGAACACACATAACTGTTGGAAACTGCAATGATTATAAGATATTTAATAACTTCGAAATTCTGCAAATAATCTACTCTTTTAACAGGCAAAAAGTACCATGAAAAAACTTTGAGCTGGAAAGAGCGGCTCCGTATAGCTTTTGAAGCTGCAGAAGGTCTATAATTAATGAGATGTTTATATATGCTACATTTTGTTATCATAAAATAAATAATATTTTCACTATGAATAAAATTTGTTGATAAATGAATCTTCAGCATTTCACTTTGAAATGTAGGACTAAACTATCTACACCAGGATTGCTCGGTGCGATTTATCCACAGGGATGTCAAAAGCAGTAACATTCTCCTGACCGACGATTTAACAGCTAAGGTTTCTGATTTGGGAATTGCCAGGGCTCTACCTAACCAAATCACCGAGTCAGGACTAGTGACGACAAATGTTTGTGGAACAAAGGGCTACATGGATCCAAAGTACATGCCTTGTGATATCTTTCTCTTGCATACTGATGTGGGAACCAGAGAGACATTTATCTAAATCAACAAAAATAAAACTTGCAATTTGATTGTGAAATACCTATTATTGATTTATTTATTTTAAAATACAGATATGGTCAATTCGGTTTTCTTTCGCAGAAGAGCGATGTGTACAGTTTTGGGGTAGTCATCCTAGAAATTATCACAGGCCAAAAACCTGTTCTGGAAGGTCCAGAAGGTGGCTCAACAAAAAGATGGCCCAACGAAACAGTAATATCACAGGTCAACCTGGTAGAACGCGTCGGACAACAGATGGCTCAACAAAACAGTAATATCGAGAGCATAATCGATGTTCGGCTTCGAGGAAACTATAGTATTGATTCTGTGCGGAGCGTCTTTGAACTGGCCAGGAAATGCACACATGATGAACCCGAACCGAGACCTACAATGGAGTTTGTTGTAGCAGAACTTAAGTATGCTCTAAAGATGGAGCAGGATCGTCTTAATTGTGGCCAAAATGATTGGAGCACAAATAATCAAGGTGTCAACAGGAATTCATCAGTTGCTACAGGAATAACTAATCAAAATTTGAGAACTGCATTGGACACATTTGGTGGAGGTCCAGCCCTGAGATAAGTCGGGTTGGTGATCATTGAGTGATTTTTTTGGGTTAATTTTAGTTACAAGTAATATAATGATATATGAATTCAACTAGTCAGTAATGAGCTACTAAGTTGATTTCTAAGATGTCTTAAATTCAAGCCTGAATAGGCGCAACATGGTGATGGAGCTGAGCGGGAATCCTTGTTTGAATAAAACTTGTCAATTGATGCAATAGAAACTATCATGCACTTAATACCTTCTGAATTACTACTTACAATTATAAAAGAATTACATCCTTTCAATTAATGCTTTAGTAAACATCTTGTAATCTGATTTTAATTTATATATGTATGAATTATTCCTGTATGTAATGAAAATTATTAATTCATATTTTGTGAATTATCACTTCTTGTTGTAAAAATAATCAAATTATTTCAAAAACATGTGAGTATAGATTGAAGCTTTGCTTTCAAATAAAATGTTGTTTGAATTGGATGACTAAATATTACTTTTTCCCTCATAAGCTGATATGGGAGCGTATATTATGGAACTCTTGTTGTTTTCACACTTGACTGCAATTAAAATAAAGTTTTAAATGTAAAATTGTGACAAATTAGTGAGGTAATTAACTTAGGTGGGGGCAAATTACCAGAACCCAAAAATTGTGCAAGTATTAATTTTCTAAATAAGGACATTAAATCATCCATAATTCCATATATTTGGTTAGAGAATTATATAATTAATGACGTACATGGATACTGATAGCTGATTGTATATATATGTATTTGGATAGAGGAAGCTTCGTTGACACTGTTTCGCTGATCGAATATTCAAAGTATAGTATGAGACATAGAGGCGATTTTGTCAAGATATATATAGAGAAATAGTTGGTGTCATATCAAATTATCCATAGTCTTCGTTTATTCGTTTAATTAATTAATTAATTAATTTTTTTTGCTAAAGTCTTCCATAGTTTCTGGGGTTCACGTTCACTGTCTCCTCATCTTGAGTTTAGATAAACATTGATGGAGATGAATTAATATAATAATGATTAATTTCCTATCATGCATCCCAAATGTCCATTTGAAATAAATAAGACGATTATTAGATTGCAACTGACAATAGTTGCTTAATTATTAGCTGGTCAACATCAAATTTAATTTTCAGAAATGATTAATTGGATTTGGATCTGACCTGACTCCAGCTGGTGTTCAAAATTGAAATCTAGGTCTAGGAAGGTGACGCAAGTTTATGTATTTAAGCAAAAAAAAATGATGACATAATAATCACTTAAATGGAACTATCAAATGGGAGTTGATTTTGACATTGATTTAATAAGTTGAAGGACTCTTTCTTATCAAATTTAGTTATTGATTAATGTGAGATCCTTTTCTCAAAGTACAGAACAATAAATTAAGCTAATTAAGGCTGTCAAGGAATTTGATTTGATCGGATTATAGTATTAGTCTCAATTAAATCCATTAATAAATTTAGAGGATCACACATCGATTCATTAATTCCTAAGGGTGTCATGGATCTTAACATATTTTGAATCAGATTGAAATTATATTTCGGATCTTTTATCCCAAATATTAATTTATAATAACAAATAGATGCAAACATTATTGAACATGTAATTATTGTACATTGCAGAAATGCAAATAAAAAAAAACATCAACTTTAATTAAACTAACATACAAGCCTAACATTAACAAAATTATTTTGAATATGTATATATGATGTATTTCTCTAGAATTAAATTGCGAATCACATAGTCTATATGTTAGATACAATCATGAATGAGATATGTAATGGAACTTAAATATATTAGATTTCCATTTTACTTTAATCTTGATTTAGTGCCGATTTGGAAATGTTTTTGACTTTTCATTATTGAAAAACTGCAACCATTCATCAATCGAAAAGCCAAATATATACATAACTTTGAATTATTAATTTATTTAACACTTCAAGAGTAGTGGAGACATTTAACAATGTAACATGAAATCTTAATTAAATTCTAGAAATTGATTATTGCTTAAAGCATCTCCAGTAATTAATAAAGTTGGATATACAGTTGTTGATCTAATCTCAAGTTATAAAATACTAAAAAGCATATTTGGTTATTCATAAATTGATAGTGCACAAATTGCACATATCCTACTACCAAATTTAAATTTGCACCACCACAGTCGTGCAACCACTTTCACACTCTGCTGATATTAATTAGTACTTACCAAAGAGAGATAATTTAATTATGTATACTTCCTTTCAGTAGTGCTCCATCCAAATAAATTAAGGGTTCCAAGTATTAAAATGACATCATTTGCTTAAAAGTTAAAACAGAAACATACCATTTTGACAGAGCCTATTCCAGAAATATTGCATCAATGGAGAAATGTCTTGCTCTTTTGGTTATGTGCTTTGCGGTTGTTGCTGTCTATGGCCAAGATCCAGAAGGTGAGCAATTCCTACTCTAAGAGGTTTTTGTTTCACTTATTTGTTCCCTTTTTTTATTTGCATCGTCTTTTCTTTGTAAATGCATGCATGGTTGAACCTAAATTAAAGCAGTTTAAAGAAAAACTACAAGATTCTCGTTCTAATCAAACTTCACCTTACTTCAGGTATAGAGTTTGATTATGGATCAGATGATGTTGTTTATGTTTCTCAAAACTTCTTTTTGTAGGTTTCATTAGCATAGACTGTGGAAGTACTGATAGTTTTGTCGAGGATATTACAAAGTTAACATATACATCTGATGATAAATATATTGAAACCGGGGTAAATGCCAACATCACTAGCAATTACAAGTCCAGCGTACCTCTCAGAACACTTTTCAGTCTTCGAAGCTTTCCAAATGGGGCCCGAAACTGCTATGATCTGAAACCCGTGGTGCGTAATAGCACATACCTCATCAGAGTGGCATTCTTTCATGGCGACTATGATTCACATTTCAGTGCACAATCTAAGAAGCCGATATTGTTTGACCTTTATATTGGGGCCAGTAAATGGAGGACAGTGAACATAACAGATGCTGGTTTTGACTTCTGGCATGAGGCCACGACAGTAGCTTTAACAGAAGTTTTATATGTATGTCTGGTAAACACGGATCAGGGAACACCATTTATAAGTTTGTTGGAGATGAGGCCAATGAATTCTCCCCTTTATCCATATGTTGATGAGACCCAATTTGCTGATCTTCAGGAGCGAGGTGATTTCGGAGGCTCCAATTTTACTAGGTAAGTCTGTATGTATATATTAATTTTCTACATCAGAAAATGTATTCTATTATTTCTTACCTAGCTACACTAACATGAATATATGTTAATAATTATTTAACAGTGTTGCTGAAAAACTTTCCCCATGTATCAAAGTAACTAACTAACATGCTAATCAATACTTACATAGGTATCCTGATGATAAGTATGATCGCATCTGGTATCCCGTGATGCATGATGAATGGACAAGAATATCCACACGTAATGAAGCGGAGGCTAATTATATAAACAGTGATTCAGAGCTCCCCTCTGTTGTGCTTCAAACAGCCATTATCCCATCCCAGTCAGCTCCAAGTTCATCGAATCTCAAGTTTTACTGGACTAAGCAGGCTGGTGTTGTTCCCCCAATTGTTGTCAACTTTCACTTTGCTGAAGTGACACAGCTTCCAAATAGCAGCAGGCGTGAATTCAACATATACTACAACAGGAGACGAATGTACTCTAATACTAGCTATGAATATTATTTCGTACAAATTTGCTTTGAAGATCATAAATTTGCTCCACAAAATAAATCATTTGAACTTCCTCTTAGAATTAGATAGATAAGCCTTCCATTGACTATAAGAAATGA
Organism: x Bolboschoenoplectus mariqueter; assembly: GCA_037678475.1. Classification (NCBI taxonomy): domain Eukaryota; kingdom Viridiplantae; phylum Streptophyta; class Magnoliopsida; order Poales; family Cyperaceae; genus x Bolboschoenoplectus; species x Bolboschoenoplectus mariqueter. The sequence continues at coordinate 1,050,142 of CM075281.1, forward strand.
CCTATTTTAAAATTTTATGGCAGATACGAACATGTAAAACCGAAGTACCTGAAATCTAGTACAATCTACACTCCTAAACCGCTGAACGTACCTAGCAACTTAAAAGAATATGGCTTCTCACTCAATGTCACTTCCAACTCTACTGAGACAGCACTTGTGAATGCTTATGAGATATTTTCTGTCTTGCCAGTTGACACTAAAATGACTGACCTTGCTGATAGTAAGATATATATACTTATTTCCTCTTTTTTGTTATTGTTGGCAAGAGAAGATGTTATATATATAATCCCGACAGATACGTACAACGGTACAAACCCCAATTATATTTTCCTTTTTTTTATTTCATTTCTCAAGCTGATGCTATCTTGGCAATCAAGAAAGAATTCAAGGTTAATAAAGGGTGGACCGGTGACCCATGTGCTCCGCTGAACTACACCTGGGTCGGGGTGGGTTGCGATTACAGTACAGTCAATTCTTCAAAAATTATCTCCTTGTGAGTATGCAAAAGTGGAAAGATAATTAGTTGAAGTACAATAATTTTATAATTAATTAGGACTTTACAAAGAACGCTTGAATTAACATCTGCTGGTAAATTGCAGAAACCTTTCAAATAGTGGTTTGACTGGATCTATTTCTTCATCCTTCTTCAGGCTACAAAATATCAAGATTCTGTAAGATCCAGAACCAAACCAAAAAGTATTTGACATCAATTATAACTTGATCAATGTAGAATCTCTAATTGTGCATTGTTCATGATAACTTCTTAATTAGGGATCTCTCGAACAACAGTCTAAATGGAAGTATTCCTAGTTTTCTCGCTAATATGGCTTCACTTCAAGTCTTGTAAGTTCTCACATTTTTTTTTCTTGTTCCACTTGGAATGATAATATACAAATGTATGCAAAAGTTATATACATCAGTTAAATCTCAATTTCAGTATAGTCATCAAGTTACCTGAATAGGACTAAAGTATGTGGGTTCTGGCAAGAAATTGAAATTTAGTTTACCCTGGATGTGTGGATTAATTTTCTTATTGCATCATACTAAATGTTACATCTGCATCATATAATTCATGTCTATCGATCTAAAAAAAAAGTTGTTGAGTCAATCTTACCTATTATCTAGTAAGTCCTCAAAGAGAAATGTAATTAGTTGATATTAATGATCAATGCACTATAAAATATAAAATATTATAAATCTGAAAGAAAAAGAATGATCGTCGTACAATTTAACTCACCAAGTTGATGCCCTAGGCTCCCGCTACTTGAGGAAATTGTTTTATAGAATGATATTTAAGATTATCTGCCAGTGGATCAGCCAGATCTTGCAATTATCAAAGCCAGAAACTCGAAAAATTAAATAAGCATGTGACCCCAGAATGAACTGCTGTCATGTTATCACTTATCAAATCAGATGAAGTAATAGTGTAATACATATTGAACAGAGAAACTAAGCATATTCCAAGCTGTTCCTAATTAGTTAATGTGAATATTCATGCAGGAACTTGGCAGGCAACTCTTTTGGTTGTCCAATTCCCTATATGTTACAAAAGATGTCAGACTCCGGACAGCTTCTGATGATGTATGGATAGTTACCATAAGAATTTCTTACGTTAGAAACTTTCATTCATCTTTTAAGCGTGGAACATTCACATTCTATTTATATTTAAGATCAGAGGCATTTTAATTGATGCAATTGAGTGGCGGTGTTAATTTGAGATTTTTTTTTTCAAATGCAAGGACCGACAACAAATGTACAGAAAAGACATCGCAAAAGGCTGGAATTCCTGTGATTGGTTTGGTAATTACTGCAGTTGCGGCGGTAGTATTTGCATTAAATCTTCTTTTTATAGTATTGCAGACAAGAAGAAAGTTGCGACGAGGTAATGTAGTCATAAGAGAGAAATTAATAAATTTTAAAGCTCTATGAGTAAATCAAAGCCATACAAAACAGGCTAAGCGATTTTTGTGTCATTTTTACATCTGCAAGTTGGGAAATTTTGGAGAATTGGGGGCTAAAATTTCTTTTTCTTTTTCTTGTTGTTATCTTCAAAAAACACTCCATACCATAGTACAACACATGCCCCATTAATGCATTAGCACCATCTTTGTATCAGAGCAAGCAGAAGAGCAAAAGATCACTGGTAGTACCTACGAAGTGCAACTAAAGACCAAAAAATTCACCAAGGCAGAGCTAGAGATAATTACTGAGAATTTCACAAGACAAATTGGAGGAGGTGCATTTGGGAGTGTGTTTTCTGGTACATTGAAAAATGGAACTAGGGTTGTAGTCAAGAAGTTATCTGAATTCTCAAAACAAGGGCCAAAGGAATTCCTAACAGAGGTATTTTTCCTACAACACTGATCAGGAATTGAATGATTGTATCAGACACTGGTATGAATCAGCTTGATTACATATTGCAAATTTTGACTTATTAGGCAGAGAAGCTGGCTATGCTTCACCATAAGAACCTCCTTTCATTGATCGGTTATTGTGAAGATGAGAGTTGCTTATCACTTATCTATGAGTACATGCCGCAGGGAACTTTAGAGGACCACATCAGAGGTTTGATGAACTTTAGATTGAATTTTACTTCTTTTTGTTGAACTTTGATTTTCTTTTTTGAAGAAAATATTAGTTGTTAAAACTGGCAAGAGAAAAAACTAGCAATTAATGCTTATGATTCATAGGTAACTGGGGAACTTTGAACTGGAGACAGCGCCTACGCATTGCCCTCGGAGCTGCACAAGGTTATACTAAATCATTAATTGATGTGATTGATCCAAATTTTCAATTAAGTAATAAAAAAAATCAATCTTCAATATTGCTCGGTTTTTGAACAATGTAGGGCTTGAATATCTGCACAAAGGATGTAGCAGGCCTATAGTGCATAGGGATGTAAAGAGCAATAACATTCTTTTAGGTGAGAACTTGGAGGCCAAGGTGTCTGATTTGGGGTTAGCTAGAGCTTTCCGCAGCGATGATGAAGAAACATGCACGGGACCCTGCGGTACACATGGTTACATCGATCCAGAGTATATATATACATCTCTGATTATAAATTTGATAATTTGATTAGAAAATTAAAACATCCCTTACCAACATATTTTTCTGTCCAAATATAGGTTCTTTAGGTCATCCATGCTCACCGTTAAGAGTGACGTATACAGCTTCGGAATAGTTCTTCTTGAGATAATCACAGGCCTACCACCAATTGTTCAACAAAATTGTCACATACTGCAGCATGTAAGGCAGAAGCTTCAGAGCAAAGACATAACTTCCGTGGTTGATAGACGGTTGGAAGGAGATTACGACATTAACTCCATCTGGAAAGTATATGATTTGGCTATGAAATGCACTCAAAAGGAATCTGCACAGAGGCCGACGATGTCACAGGTTGTGGCTCAGCTGGAGGAAAGCTTGGATTTGGAGGCCTATTATGTGAATAGACGGAACAATACACTTGATGGGAACAACAGCATGAGAGGTAACATGCATAGTGACACTGTCAGTACAACCTATTTCACAGCTCCCAGTACTGATGATAGTGTCGGTCATAGCGTACAGAGTAAAAATACCAGCGGGAGAGGAGGTTAGAAGTAATTTTGAAAATGAATTTACAGGAATGATTGGTCCTTCCTTCAGGTAATTACTTACTTAAGAGTAAAATTATGTGCTTGATTTGTCCATTAGAATGTATCTAATTGTTTCTTTTCAAGTTTCCGTATGTCATGTCATATAATGTATTATAGAGAGTATATATATTAATTCTTTGAAATTCCATTGATTGCTGTAAATTTGGTGTGCTATAAAAGATTTTCCAACTTTTCTATATCTTTTTTTTGTCCTTTTAGTTGAGTGCTGTATCTTGGAACGGCTATGGTTATGTGAGATGTCTTTAATAGAATAAAGAGACAAAATATTTTTTACTGGTATATATATAGGTGTTTAACGGGTTCATGGATCGAGATAAAAGCGGGTACAGAGTTACAACATGGATTGGAAGTTGGAAATGAAGAATTGAGAACTTGACTTAGAGAGATGAGAGTGCTTGTTACTGCTATACAACTGATTCATTAATTTCTAAGAAAAATATAAATATTTTTTCTATTTATAAGAATTTTTAAAAATTATTTTGAATTTATTTGAAAAATCATTGTCAAAAGTTCACTATTGTAAATGAATCCCCAACAAATTTCTTATAATGAATTATCTCAAATTTTTTTTTCTTCTAATGAAAAAGCAAGGCAACGCGGTTGGCTGCTGAAAATTCGACGCATAAAAATAAGAACCAAAGGTGACCCGAATTTTTTATTAATGAGCTTCGAAAAATACATAATTTTAATTTTAAGTTCTGTATAACTCGATTTTGATATCTAAGACGAATGCTGACATATATAAAATTTAACATTAACGCCATTGATTAAGGACGTCCAAAATTATAACCAGACGTTGTCAAAAAGAAACATCCGTTGTACATAATGGAAATCAGGCTGTTCAATATCTCTCTCTTAATCATATGGTCAATAATAAATGTCAAAAAATCACGGATTTAGCATAATAATAATAGATCTCGCTTCTTTATAAAGAGACGCAGATTTAAATTTTATAAGAAATATTTAAAAATAAATAGATGCTGAAATTAATGAGAGCTTTTATATAAAAAAATAAATGTGAAAGATTGTCAAAAACAACACAAGGAAAAGTAAAAAAATGCATCGTATTTGATGCCTATATTAATATAAAAAAACAACTCAAGCTGTTTAATAGGAATAAAATCACCTATTATTTCAAATAGAAAAGTTGAGCTCTGTTATTCTAATTTGGATTGTTAGATTGAAACAAACGAATTGAATTTATTTAAAAAAATCCTCCTAAATTTCAAATAGAGTCAATCCAATTCATTCATTTTAATCCGACGGTTCGAATTGGAATAATATGATCCTACTTTTCATTTGGAATAATAGCAGATACAGACTCCTGTTTAATAGGGGTAATTTGTATCCTTTCTCTTCAAAAGTTTAAACAAAGTATTCTTACATTTAAAATTTTTAACAAAATATCATTGTGAGTCCTATTAGCTTAATCATTACCCTTTCCTCTCCTTTTCTTTTCCTTCCCTTCACTTCCTTCCAAATTCATTTTTCATATTTTAAGATTTTAATTTTCAATTTTCAAAACAAAAATATTTATAATCTCTAATAATTCATAATTCAAAAAATTTAACTTCATATTTTAAAATAATATATATGAAATATTTATTTAAATGAAATACAATGCTTCAAAGATGACGTTTCAAAAACTTCAATTACAAAAAAATAAATTTACACATTTTAAATTTTGAATATTTTGTAATCTCTTCAGTTTTCAATTCAAGGTATCAAATTGTGTTGTTTTGAATTATTAAAAATATACAAGTCTTTAAATTTAGTTTTATCAAAATAAATAATACAAAACTAAATTAAAAATATCAAATTATTTGTGTTTATATTTTAAAATTAAAAAGTTTCAACTTAACATTTTAAATTTTTATAAAAATTTTAAACTATTAATGATATTTTTAGAGTTCAATCAATATTACATGGTATTTTAAAAATTTATAGTTCAGATATTAAAAAAAAGACTTTTCTAATAATCCTTTTTCATAAAACTATATGTAAAGTTTATATTTGTTTATATTTTCAAAGTAACACAATTTGATACCTTGAATTGGACTGAACAAATTATAAAATATTCAAAATTTAAAATGTGCAAATTTAATCTTTTGAAGCGTTATCTTTTAAACATTATATTTCATTTAAATAAATACTTCATATGTATTATTTTAAAATATGAAGCTAATTAATTTTTTAAATTATGAATAGTTTTATTACGAAAATTGAAAATTAAAATATTAAAATATGGAAAATAAATTTGGAAGGAAGTGAGGAGAAGGAAAAGAGAAGAGGAGGAAAGGATAATGATCAAGCTAATAAGACTCATAAGGATATTTTGTTGAAAAATTTAGATGCAAGAATAATTTGTTTCAACTTTTCAAGAGAAAGGATAATTAATAAAATTTCCTGTTTAATAGAGGCGCCTTTATTGGGTACCAAGATGTTTTAATTTATCAGATACCATTTTCAGTTAGAGACATCTTCTAATGGTAGTGTCTGTCTTCTTTTTTTCTTTTGAAAAAGTGGTTTAATACCACTAGTTTCATTAGAAACTAGAAAGTTTGAGTATCATAACCTTGATACTCTAGGGATATACTTTTACCTATTTTATTCTAACTAAATTCTTTCCAGTTATCTACTTGAGTTTAGCAATTAAGCAACAAAGCCAAAAAACCAATATCTTGATACCATAACTCGGTATTGTGAGTAAGTCATCAAGGTAAGCACTCAAATTGCATTGTTCTTCTTCATCACACTGGACCTCCATATCTTCACTCTCCTTGCTAATCCGATTCTGGTATTTCTTTGTGCCATATACTTTTAGGCAGCTGTTACAGAAGAGATAAAGGACATAATATAGCTATTTCAATATTTAATGAGAGGATGTCATCTACTAAATTGCAGCTAAGACTAAATCTATTCATCAACCCTTTGTTATCTTAAATCGGCCTCAAACTACCATTCAAAATTATTTAAACTAGATAAATCTTCAATTCTCATTTGCATTTCTCCTCTAGACCCAAGTTCTTCTTGCCATTCCAGATTTAAAACTATATTTTATTGGTACTGCATTACTTGAGAAGGGAGTGCTGGAACATTATATGGCAAAACTAGTTATAAATCATTAACAAAATTTGAATATTTAATAGAACACCAATATTTGGTAGTTGCAATTATCCTACTACCTAAGCCCTTCAATGTTTTACAATTACCCCCTTGAAAAATTACTCTATTTCTTTCTTTCCAAATATACCATAAAACGGCTCCTCTAACCAATTCAGTTATTTGAATATTTTTAAGAGGAATACTAAAAGCTAAATCCCATAATTCTTCAATTGTATGTGACTGGAATTGAAAAGTATTATAAGAAGCTATCCAGTCCTAAATTCATTGTATATATGAACAAATAACAAATAAATGATCAACTGTTTCATCCTCAGAACAGAATACACACTGTTATTACCTTGCCATCTTTTTTTTTATCAGATTGTCTTTAGTTAAATTTTTTTCCTTTGAACTAACCATAAAAATATTTTTATTTTAAATGGAATGTGCTTTCCAAGTAACATTAAATGCTTTACTTTTGACCCCTCCAAATTCTAACCATGAGTAAAAGGATTGAACTGCAAATATTCCTTTTGGATCCCATCTCCACTGCAATTTATCATCTACATCAGTTACATTTACATTACTTAATAAACTATTAAGTTGGACGTTCTTTTTTTAATGACATCCTCTCATAATTATATAGACGCCAAGCCATGATTTAAAAATTATAATTGTCCATTTGCTTTCATGCTTCCTACTAATATATTTTTCTTTTAATTTTTCATATTGCTTGGGTACTATACTCATTTTGATAATGCGCTTGAAAGCTACCATGGAGCTGATTAACCAACCGGAACCTCTCAATTGGCATGATTTATATATAGAGAGATCCCTCTGTTTTTTTCAATGCTTCAAATGACATGAATTTGTTCAACATCTCATGTTCATTTTGAATTCTATTAATTCCCTAGTGCAGCTAATTCTTTTTTTTTTATATATATAAAATATAACTCCATTGTACTTGAATTAATTCAGATTTTTGAACAAGAGCGAATTTTCATAATTTTTTTAGACCTTTTCCTTGCAAATTATTGACCTAATTATTCATATGAAGGAAAGTTTTTGAGTTGTTTCCCATACACTATCATGCACAGTTTAAGTTTATATACATCTCCATCTATTTAGATTAATTAAGTACTACCAATAATTACAAAAATAAAATAAAATTATCAACACTTTTCTAGTCGTGCATACGCTTCTGTACTGTAGCTTCTTTTGTCAAACTAATTAATTACTGTTGAACAAAGAATAATTTATCTATATTTTATTATTTTATTTCAAAGACGGAGTACACACGGCCAAGTATATAAATGCACTTGGAAATGCTAATATCGAAACAAGCCATGTGCTAAATAAAATCTATTCCAGGAACTTTGCAAATTAAAGAAGGAGAAATGGTGTCTCCATCTTTTGGTTCTCTCGATTTTAGTAGCAGCAGTTTATGGCCAAAATCTGGCAGGTGGGCAATTAATTTGTATTCTCCTTGCACTCTTATTTTTTCTTTAATTAATTTCTAATTAACTTGAATTAACACTCCATTTGCTTTGAAGCTTCAAGGTCACTAAATAGATGCCATGCATGAACTATAAACACTTAATTTTCTTTCTTAATATTATTCTTTTGTTTTCACTTTTCAGCTTATGTTAGCATTGATTGTGAAAACACCAGAAATTACACAGATCAAAATACAAGTCTGGTATTCAATCCTGATGATCAGTATATAGACACGGGCATAAATTACAACATTTCAGGCGATTACGTATCACAGATTAATCAAACAACAGATTTAACTGTTAGAAGCTTTCCTACTGGCAATCGCAATTGCTACACTTTGAAACCTGCAGTACAAAACAGCAAGTATCTCATATGAGCTATTTTCTTTTATGGTAACTACGATGGAAAATACCAGATAAACACCGCTTTCTTTTTCGATCTTCATATCGTGGTGAATTTTCGGAGGACAGTGAATATCACAGATGCAGGATTTGCTTTTGAGTATGAAGCTATCACTGTTGCTTTGGCTGATTTCATATCGGTGTGTTTAGTAAATAAAGGTTCTGGGATTCCATTTATATCCTCTTTAGAGATGAGGCCACTGAAATCAATCTTTTATCCTCCCGTAAATGCATTGAACTTTTTTGATCTCATTGTTCGCCGTGACTTTGGAGGCAGTAAGCAAACTAGGTACGTACAAAATAAAAAAAAATATTATTCGTGTGCACAGCACATATAATGCCACCTTTATACTATTTTTTTACAAATTAATACTTTTGATGACCGTTATTACTAAGTCATTAATTAACCCTAATGTTTTGGCATAGTCCGAATTTTTTTGTTTGACTTTTATTCACTTCTTGACCACAAACTCAGTTGTAAATGTTTTGACTTTAGTACATGAACGGAGCTTATTAACAGGAATTGTTGATGTATATGACAAAAGCAGGTACCCAGATGACCCCTGTGACCGGATTTGGTATCCCAAACTCAATCAGTGGATCCCAATCAGCACGACATCAAAGGTCACAAACATCCGAGACGATGTGTTCGAGGTTCCGAATGTTGTGATGCAGACAGCAGTCGTACCATTAAATACCACCAATTCCACTGTGTTGTCTGCTGATCCCACCTCTGGAATAGTTTTCCATTGGCCCGTAGATCCCCTCCTTAAAAACCCCTTGTACTTTGTCAACTTCAATTTTGCGGATGTCCAGTTGCTTCCGTCAGATGGCATTCGTGAGTTCAACATATTCTACGATGGAAAACCATGGTATCCCCAGTACCGTGTAATTGTATAGTTGATAGATTTTGAAGCTGATTAATGAGCGAATTTGAAAGGACATTCTAGATTATTCTGGATAAATGAAGAGTTTATTTGATGTGTTTGGAGTTTAGTTTCTGATGGTTCAAGTTTCAAAACGTTAGGAGATATTTATAATAAGTTATAACAGTTTTAGTAATGAAGGGTCAAAATTTATTATGTTGTTTTGTATTCTGATCTAAGTTATTTTGAATTCTGTTTTAAGTACGAATTTTAAGAGTTTTGTCTAGATCTATAAATAGAATTGTAATTCTGTTATAAGAAGGCATAAGAGAAAAATAAAAAAGATAGATTGAATAATAAAGAGATTTTGAGAATTTTGTCTCTTTTCCCTCAAACGATATACATTTTTTTTCTAACAAATTGGTATCAAAGCTGATGACAAATTCCGGGAGAATGTCGTTGGGGGGGTATGCCACTGCCATGACTGACGAAAGTTAACTATAACAACTAGAGCATCCAGATGCGAGCGCTACTCGAGACCCAAGATGCATGGGACGTAGTCGAGGACAACTACATCGAACCAGAGGATATCAACAGTATGACAGTAAATGAAATCAAGACATTGAAACAAACGCGAACGAAGGACAAGACAGTGCTATACATGTTATTACAAGCGGTTGACGAGTTCGATTTTGAAAAGATAGCAAGCGTGACAACTGCCAAGAAAGTATGGGATACGGTGCAAAAAGTCTTCAAGGGGGCCGATCGAGTAAAGCAAATAAGACTCCAAACACTACGTGGCGAGTTGGAGGGTATGAAGATGAAGGAGTTGGAAGGTGTATCCGACTACATCACGCCTGTGCAAACCGTGGTAAAACAACTCAAGTGCAACGGTGAAACTCTAAAGGATTCAAGGGTTGTGGAGAAAATTCTGCGGTCGCTAATCGACAATTTCGAGAATGTCGTGTGCGTCATTGAAGAGTAGAAGGACCTAGAGGAGCTAACTATTGATGATCTCACTGGGTCGCTAGAGGCACACGAGCAACGCAAGAAGAAGAAGAACGAGTTGCTTGAGGAAGCGCTACAAGCCAATGTGTCTATCAAAGACGAAAATATACTCTATACTTAAAACTTTTGTGGTAGAGGGCACGATCGTGGAGGTCGCAACAATGGTCACGGTGCTGGAGGCCGCGGTCAAGGTGAATCCTATGAGAAGAAGGGACAGTCAAGTCAACAAAATTATCGAGGTAGAAGACGTGGTTATGGGAGAGGCAGTCGGTCAAATTATTCAAATGTCGAGTGCTACAACTGCGGCAAGCATGAAGACTATACAAAAGAGTGCAAATAAAATATCGAGTGCTTTAATTGTGGTAAGTATGGGCATTATGCAAAGGAATGCTATTCTGAAAAAAAGGTAGAAGAAAACGTGAATCTAGTCACGGAAGAGGAGACAAGAGAAGATGGTGTTCTAATGATGGCATATAAAAATACTCTTTCCAATAGTAACACAGTGTGGTATCTCGATATCGGGGCTAGTAATCACATGTGCGGGTACAAGCACTTATTCAAGGAGATGCGAGAGGTTGAAGATGGACACATGTCATTCGAAGACGCGTCAAAGATCCAAGTAAAAGGCCAAAGTACAGTTTAGGAGTTGGCTAAGAAGAACATGGTGCATGGGCTACTGAATATGGACTACACCACCAAATTTTGTGAAGGATGTTTACTCGACAAGCAAGCAAGGACCTCATTTTCGAAAAAGACAGAATACTATGCGACAAAATCACTCGAGCTCATACATATGGACATTTGCGGACCGATCATTCCAAAATTTTTTGGTAAAAAAACGTATTTTATTACATTTATTGATGACTACACTCAAAAAAATATGGGTCTACTTTCTAAAAGAAAAATCTGAAGCTCTAAATTCATTTAAGAAGTTCAAAGTATCGGTAGAAAAAATCACCGGCATGTTCATCAAAGCCATTAGGACAGATAGAGGAGGGGGGTACATATCAACCGCCTTCATGAATTTTTGTGAGGAACAAGACATCAAGCGATTCTTGATTGCACCATATTCGCCTCAACAAAATGGTGTGGCCGAGAGAAATAATCGAACAATTCTCGACATGGTCCGGTTGATGATGAAGAGAAAGAAAATGCCGAAGGAATTTTGGGCGGAAGCGGTGTTATGTGTAGTCTATGTGCAAAATTGTTGCCCTCATGTGAAGTTGAAAGATCAAACACCGCAAGAAGCATGGAGCGGACAAAAACCAATAGTATCTCACTTAAAGGTGTTCCGTAGTATGACCTATGCGCATGTACCGGATCAAAGAAGGACTAAGCTCGATGACAAAAGCAAAAGGTACATCTTTATCGGTTATGATGAAAAGACAAAAGGTTTTAAGTTGTTTGATCCAATAGAGAAGAAAGTAGTGGTCAGCCGAGATATGCATGTAAACAAGTCAAGTTTGTGGGATTGGGAAAGATCAATGGAGGTGATATTCAAGAAAAAATAATCATCTACTAGTACAACCGCTACACCAACAAACACACCAGCAAATCCACCAATAATTGATGATAAAGATGAGTCAAGACAACCAAGGATGCGAACCATGCAGGACTTGTACGACTCGATAAGTGAGGTACATTTAATTTGTTTTTTGGCGGATGCTGAAACAATTACATTTGAAGAAGCAGTACGAAATGAGAAGTGACAAGCAGCCATGAATGAAGAAATAAGAGCAATCGAACAAAATCGAATTTGGGAGTTAGTTGAATTGCCAAAAGGAAGTCAGCCCATAGGAGTAAAATGGGTATACAAAAAGAAGATGAATGCTCAAGGCAAGATAGAGTGATACAAGCCAATGCTAGTTGTAAAAGGCTATCGACAAAAAGCAGGGATAGACTATGATGAAGTCTTTGCCCCGGTTATAAGAATGGAGACAATTCGCTTTCTCATTGCTCTAGCGGCTCAATTCAAATGGCAAATTTTTCAAATGAATGTAAAATCAGTATTTTGGAATGGCATGTTAGAAGAAAAGGTGTACGTGGAGCAACCACCGGGGTACATGAAAACTGGAGAAGAGAAGAAGGTGTTGAAATTGAAGAAGACACTTTATGAGTTGAAACAAGCACATCGAGCTTGGAATACCCACATTGACACTTACTTCAAGAAGAACGAGTTTACTCAATACCCATATGAGCATGCAATATACGTGAAAAAGAATGAAGGTAATTTGCTTCTTATCGCTTTTTATGTTGATGACCTCGTCTTTATGGGAAACAATGGTGAAATGATAGAGGAATTTAAAAGAGTGATGACTCAAGAGTTCGAGATGATGGACTTGAGTTTGATGAAGTATTTCCTTGGTCTAGAGGTGAGACAAGAAAAGACTGGGATTTTTGTGTCACAAGAATCATATGCGAAAGAAATTCTGAAAAGAAATAAAATGACGGATTGGAACCCGATATTGACACCGATGGAACCTAAGACGAAACTTTCTAAGTTTGACAGTGGAGAACGAGTAGATACCATCAAATACCGAAGTCTAGTTGGGAGTCTCCGCTATCTCACATACACAAGGCCAGACATTTCTTACAGTGTTGGAGTTGTAAGTCGATTCATGGAGGAGCCGGTCTACACGCATTTAAAAGCAGTAAAGATAATTTTGCGATATATTCAGGGAATCAAATCTTTCGGGTTATTCTACACCAAAGCCGAAAATTTGATGCTAGTAGGATATTCCGATAGCGATTGGTATGGTGACGTGGATGATTGAAAGAGTACATCGGGATACGTGTTCTTTTTAGGGGACACAACATTCACTTGGCTGTCGAAGAAACAATCAGTCGTGACACTCTCTATGAGCGAAGCAGAGTATGTGGCAGCAGGAGGCTGTGTGAGTCATGTGATCTAGTTGAGAAGATTGTTGAAGGAGCTAAATTTTGCTCAAGAAAAGGTCACCCAAATTTACTTGGACAGTAGATCAGCGATCGAATTAGCAAAAAATCCTGTTCATCACGAAAAAAAGCAAACATATTGACCTCAAGTTCCATTTCATCCGAGAGCACGTGAAGGAAAAGGAGATAGAACTGGTGCATGTGAAAAGCGAGGACCAAGCGGCTGACATCTTTACAAAGTCACTATTCACAAGACAATTTGAGAAGATGAGAAATCTACTCGGCATGAAGGACATAAGAGAATTAAGTTTAAGAAGAGGTGTTGATAAATAAACTTAATTTGTCATTAAATTCGTAACTACACAGTGGAAAAATTTTGAAACTGATTAATGAGTGAATTTAAAAGGGCAATTCTAGATCATTTTGGACAAATGATGAGTTTATTTGATGTGTCTTGGAATCTAGTTTCTAATGGTTCAAGTTTCAAAATGTTAGGAGATACCTATAATAAGTTATAACAGTTTTAGTAACGAAGGGTCAGAATTTATTGTACTGTTTTGTATTTTAATTTAAGTTATTTTGAATTCTGTTTTAAGTACGAATTTTAAGTCTTGTTTAAGTCTATAAATAGAGTTATAATTCTGTTATAAGAAGACAGAAGAGAAATAAAAAAAATAAATTAAATAGTAAAGAGATTTTGAAAATTTTGTCTCTCTTTCTTCAAACGATATACATCTTTTTTTCTAACAACATTTCTACAAGACCCAGATTAAAGAATATAACAGTTGGGGCGACTTATCACCTTGAACTCAAACTAGCTTGTACTATGCACCGAAACATTTGTCTTGTTAAGTTCTTCTTGAGATAATCACGGGACTACCACCCTTAATTCAAGGAGATTGTCATTTACTGCACCATGTGATTTCAGAGAGAAGACATTACCAGCATGATTGACAGAAGGTTTCAAGCAGATTATGATGTCAATTCCGTGTGGAAGATCTTGGAGCTGGCTATGAGTTGCACTCAAAAAGAATCTTCTCTGCGGCAGATGATGTCAGATGTGACGGCCGTGTTGAAGGAATGTTTGGATTTGGAAACCCACTGTGTGAGGAGACAGAGCAACCGTAGACAGAACACCAGCATAAGTGCTCCCATGCATGTTGACAGTGTCAGCAAGGGAGACAGCTCGTCAATCAATGGTGACAGTATTGGCGAGCACAACATGCACAATGAAAGCCTCGGAGTGGGTTATAGAAGTAATTGTGTGGCTGATTTTGAAGGAATGCTTGGCCTTTCTTTGAGATAATTAGCTGGGTAAGATCACGTGTTTGGTTTATCTTTGTGCTAATTTATTTGTATGTCAAATAAAGCACAATGCATCAGATATGTGATAATATCACAGTGTCTGAATGATTATATTCAAGTGGTAGAAGAGATTTGTAATTTTATGTTCTTTTATTTATCGAGGTTCAACTATAAAACTGAGAGTCAGTCTAGTGATTCAATTTGCATTCTTTTAAAATAATATGTTAGCTTAAGAAAGGCATTTTAATTTTGTGCAATGGCTTAATATTGGGATCAATGAAACTTATCATGTGCATGGGCAGCCTTTGCTGAAGCAAAATAACTACTCGTTATGTGAAGATTGTTGTTAGATTGCATCACACCATTGTAATTATCTATTGGAAATTTCGTTGAACATGCATCTCATGTGCGCAAAGTAGTGTACATGAAAATAAAATAGAACGGTACAACGCACCTCTTGTCTGATGCATCCGAAAAGACCTGAGAATCAAAAACTTATCATCCGAAGAGAGCAATTACCCATCTCTATGGTTCTACCTCACTTGAGATCAAGGTTTCGCCATGGCAGTGCACATTACACACCTATCTGCATAGGTACCATGCAGCTTTCTCCCAGACATCTCAGTCCTGTGGAAGGTCAACACACTACACATCAGCATCATCGCCATGGCAGATCACAAGGGATATATGGAAGATCTTTCTGAGGATCTAGAGAGAGAGTTTTTCAAGACCGGTACAGGATCATACATACCGAGCGCACCTTTTCCTTTTCTTTTTTTTGAAGACAGGTACAGAGCCAGCCTTTTCCTTTCCTTTTCATCTTTCTCATCTCTGCCTCTCTCCTCCCTCAGTTCATTCACCTCCCAGTTTCTCAGTGTGACTGTGCGGCCGTCGCAATTCACGAGTCAAGTCTCAAAACTGATTTCTGGACCGAGCAAAATCATGCCTAATTAGTTGGAAATATAGTCTAACAAAAAGCATACTATGAATATTTATATAAAAAAGAAAAGAAAAGAAAACGCTCAAAAATTTCTCAATTGTTTTGGGGTGATCAATTGCGCTACATCTCACGGTCTGTGGAGCAAGCATGGTTCATCAAATCTTGGGAATATTTGAAGGTTAATACGCAATATAAACTATAGGAATATTAGAGGATAAGTTAAATATATATACAAAATGAATCAGTATAAAGTATAAATAGACCAAGGTAACTATTGATCCTGATATTATAATCTCGTTCCGTTCGACCTATAATTAGTGGACCATATCCATATATACCGACCTCACCAGGTTCAAATTGAAACCTCTACTATAAAACAGTGTCATTCGTTTAGATCAAATAAACTAGATTGTAATTATAACAAAAAAGAAAGATATATACGGAGCCCATTATTAGCCTCCTCTAGCCCATAGAGGTGAGCTTCATGTGTCTAGTCTATCATTGACATGTTTTTTTTTTTAAATAAGGTTGAAGTTAAATTATTCAAAAAAAAAATTTATTTAAATTTCAAACATACGACTTTTTACTTATCATTGACAAATTGATTGATGTTATGGTTGATAACACATGGCTGCTAAGTGGTATAAAATTCATTGTCAAAATTCAAGGTCAAAAACTCAAACTATTATTTACTTTGTCATAAATATAAATAGAAAAGGTACATCCGTAACCGAAAGTGATATTATCCAAATTGACTGAAAAATTATATATCCACGCTTGCTAGCGAGAGATGTTTGCATCATCAACCAATCTTGACATCTAATGAAATTTTACAAACAACTGTTTGCTACATGATTAAAAAGAACAAAGTCAGAACGATTGCAATCTCATTAAATTCTTGTAGAAAATCAAGGACATGTACGTATCATAAACAAAAATCATCATATATATTAATATATACACGACGTATTTGTATCAAAATCGATATATACAGATTCTTTTTTGTCCCTGGTTTCAAATTATTTTAACAGTAATTTTGGTTTCTTCAAATTTGATCTAACGGTCCGTACGAATTGTTCCTACATTGTAATGCCCAGTATTTCTTAATAAATGTAAGGATAAACGGGAGTCCTTATTTTAAAAAAAATGCCCAATATTTTTAAGAGTGTCCTTTGATTTGGTCCATATATTCTGCACTATATTGGCCGGAAAATTTTATTGTAATCAAAGTATAATTCAGATTTAATTCTTTAAAAGTATCACAATAAAGTTTGATAGTAGGAAGACCGGGCTTGCAAATTATATTTTTTCATGCTGAAAGCATTTCTATCTCACTTGCAATTTGACTTGCTAATTGAGAGCGTTTTTCTGACATCAACAGTTAAAGAAGAAAGGTTTAATGAGATTGCAATATAATTAGTTTTGTAAAATCTCTAGAGTATTAGATTGTAGTACTCAAAACAATTTTAGTTTTAACATGAAACTGGTGGTATATATCACTATTTCAAAGAAAAAAAAAACAGTCAAAGAAGAAAGGAATAAGAAAATTCTAGGCTGAGAGCAGTGATGAAAAGCTTAAACAGAATATTAGAGGGGAACGGTATATAAATTTGTCTCCTTATTCATGCATATATATATATATATATGGTTACTAGTTCACTTTAATTGACATAATATTTTTTGGATGGAGATCCATCGATAACCGTCAACTTGACAACTTTGATAATAATTTTTCAAATATATTTGAATTAATTCTTAAAAAAGTTTAAATAATAGATAAAAAATTTATAGACATACCTTTGAACTTGATCGATTGTGTTTCGAATTTCATAAAATTTAAGTGTCATTTAATATTTCATTAAAAATCATTAAATTCAAACAGTTATAAATTTCATATAAGTTTGATTATTTTTTATCGAACAAATTTCAAATGATACTTAAATTATATGAATTTGAAACACAAATTGCAAATCTATAAATACTTTTCTATTTTTAAATTTTTTTTTCTAAATTTATTAAAAAAAATAGTTATCAAAATTGTAAAACTTACCATTGTTAATCAACCTCCATCCATACTCTTTTATTAGAGGATGACAAATCCGTATCTAAAACTTCATTAGAGGGTGTCAAGCCGTGTCCAAAGCCAGACACAGGATTACCAACTTAATTTGTGCCTTAAATTTCACTAATTCACTCCACACACTCTCTATGCAGTATACACATATATATTAAAAGCCACTGAATTCACATTCGCTCCCATATTTTTTTCTACGGATTGTGTCATAGTTTTATGAATCTCTGATAAGTAGAGTCCATAAATTATAAATAAAAAGTATTTTCTATAGCTAAATCTGAACCGTTTAAATCAAAGCAGATCGTTTAAAAACTATGACAATGAGTATGCCGTAATTTTTAATGACAATGAATATGCACTCGAAAGCCGCTTGACATATGTGACCTACGGAGCGGACTTGACATTTTTTGTGTTTAAATATTTGCTTCATTTTCTCATCAAATATTATATTCATAATTGGTGTCAAAGAACAAAATAGATAAAATTAAATTTTGATTAAAATAAAAGATTTGCGGCTAGCAGGATCATATATATTGCATTAGGATTACATCAGCAGATTATGAATTCATTTGGACTTGGTATAGGCAAAGCACAGGATCCAATTTTTTTAAAATAAATTATCAAATCAACACTAGTGTAACTCCAATTTGTTTGTTTAGTTTTAGATTAAAAATAATTTAATATGAAAATCAGAACTGTTTTCCTAGTTTAATAACAAAGGAAACATATCCGGACCCATTAATGCTAACCACTCATTTAAACATTTTCTAATTTTATGTTCCAAGTTTCTTATTATTATTTTTATTTTGACATTTGTTTATTAGAAGTCACAATTGAATGGATTTCATGAACTATCATTATTTGATAGACCTCTTTGCGTGTTGATGTTGCATTCTTCATTAAAATAAGAACTCTTTCCGAGAATTGAAAATAAAGAAATTGAAATTCAAAGTTACAAAAATCAGGCAACAAATAAAGAAATCACTGCTTTGGAAACAAATAATAATAAGAAGAAGAAGGCAGCTAATGGTCTAACTCTAGAATATGAACATTAAAAAGTAAAGAATCTTTCATATTTTTTGAGAAGTTGTGATCCTTACGCCTCCTTCCTGTTATATTTATTTTTTAAGAAAAATGTATATTTTAATTTCTAATTTTTTTAAAAAAATTAAATTGATCTCTAATATTTTATTTATATCAAGTTTAAGAATCGGTTTTGGTTTTTTTACAGAAATTCAAGAGACCAATTTTATACAAATGAAAATTTAGAAATTAATTTAATATTTTTAAGAAAATTTAAGAATAAAAATATAAATTCGATCTATTTCTTAAAAAAGAAAAAGAAAGCTTTGTCTTAAAAAAAATAAAAAAAGAAAGCTTTGTCTTAAAAAAAAATAAAAAAAGAAAGCTTTTTCTAAGAATGTGTGCGTTGTGGAAGTGGTCAATTCCAAACAAAGATCAAATCTTCTTGTTCATGCAAGATTCATGACTTCTGACCTAGCCCAGATGCTGATGTAGTTTTCATGACTAGAGTCTGACTCATGTGTTCTCTCTTTTTTATTCAATTGTTTGTTTGTTTGTTCTTTTTCTGTAGTTTTGAACTCTTTTAAATTTGATCATATCTTATGCTTTCCCCCCTTGTCCAAGTCCAATTGCATATTATTGGAAAAGAAAACTCCTTACTTTCTCAATTTTTATTAATTATTGTAACACTTGATATTTACAGTCTGTCCTTTTTGTTTTGAGTATTAGAATGCTTGGTGGTGCATTCATCCTATCAACAAAAACATAAATTTATTATTTATTTATCAGGCTGTGTTTGAATGATAGCAACTCATGAATAAAATTATCACCACTTTATTTTCAATTATTCTAAAAACTCAAAAGTTTTTTGCCCTAAAATATAATATTAGAAAATCAAGTCTATTTTTATTATGGAGTACTTTGTGTCTGAAAATTAATTCTGTATCTTTCACTTTTCCCCCTACTTTTTTTTTATTGTTGCTCCATTCCCCCTTTTCCTTTCATAGACACCCTCTGCTTTTTCTTAATTTGATACACTTTTCTAGCGATATAACTTGCACAAAATAAACATGCAAGTTATAGCAAGATAAGATTTCTATAATCCTTCATTTTAACACTTTATACATAAATGGTCATCAATAATATCCTCACTAACATCTAAACTTTCCTAATACAATAATAAATAAAAAGTCTATAGAAATCATAAGAATTTTATCACCATTACATCCAAGAGCATGAGGTATGACTCCATGCATAGATTTTTCAAAATACCTACCATGACCAAGTCAAAATGCCTTAATAAATTAGAGGCCATATAATTCAACAAGTTGCACTAATCCAAATTTACTTTTTAGAAAAGTAAGCTCCATCCTGATCCTAGCTAGCTAGTACAGTGGTGCCAAATTATTGAAGAATCCTTCAGATTTGACCTCAAAATTAACCCAATAATCAGCCATATTTGTTAAATTCAAGAGGTAATTATCAGTATAAGCAGCATCAAATTCAAGCTGATCAGATAAGAGAAACTCATCTCTCTGTAAATCTCCAGTACTACCCAAATTCATGCAGTTGTGGTTTTCTACCGTGACTGAGGAAGAGGCCGCTGACGACACCTCATCAGATGCCGAAACTGTCAAATTATCAGCTGTTCCGATTGCACTAATTGCATATTTTGGTGCAATTTGCTCATGCATGTATGCCTTTTGCTCCTCTTGGTATAGTGCAAATTCTGTGTTTGCTAGTTCTCCTTGATTCATACTGGCAAGAAAAGACGGTGGTGGTTGCGGTGCGACCATTGGTGTCGGAGGAGTAAGTTCAATGTTTGATAGTTTTTGGACTGCATATTTCTTCTTTAGTTTGGTGTTCCAGTAATTTTTAATGTCATTATCTGTCCTGCCAGGCATCTTGGAAGCAATAACAGACCACCTACAAAATTAATATATGTAATATATTGATTAAAGATAAAGTACTTGCATTATGATATGCATTAATTTTTTTAAGAATGAGTTGTAAGACTTAATAGATCAGCATTATATTAGTATATATCTTGAAGAGCCACCTATATAATACTGTTCCCAAATTAAAGATATTGAGTTGTAAAGCATGTGTTTGATTAATTAATATATATTCAACAATTGGTCCTGAGCAATTTAATAAAGGTTTTTTTTGTTGAGGTGCCATAGTTAAAGAGATCAAATTTAAAATAGTGAAAGAGGTACCATACCTTTCATCAATTGTGCTGATATTAAATATGAGCTTTCCTAACTACTAATCATTAACTATGCTCATTATGCTCATTAAACAGAGTTTATGGAAATCTAAATAATATGAAAAAAATTTGATAAGATAAACAATTTACGCTTACTTGCTTCCGATTTGGTTGTAAAGGGAGATGATGATTCGATCGTCATGCTCGGTAAATCCTCCATGTTTGATATCTGGTCTGAGATAATTCAACCACCTCAAACGACAGCTCTTGCCGCACCGATTCAGACCTGATGTAAAAAAATACAAAAAAAAAATGACAAAATAAGGTTGGAATTAATAGGCTTCAAGATGTAAAAGAGAATATATAGTAACAAAACAGTTGATTTAATTTGTATAGTGTCTGATTCAGATTAATTTATATAAAAGAAAAATTATCATAATGAAGGTGAATAAATAAATACATTTTAGAAATAGAATTTATACCAGCTTTCTGAGGCAGAGCAATCCAGTTTCCACCAGTGCCATTTCTCTCTATATAACCTCTGAGAATTTCATCTTCATCCGGGGACCATGGGCCCCTCTTGACAGTGGCTCTGTCACAGCACGGTGCTCTTCCCATTACAAGATAGAAACAATCAAAAAGGTTCTAATTAAGGAGGTAAAATGCTAAAGAACAGAGACACTGAGAGAGAGAGAGAGAGCAAGCAAGCAAGCTAGAGAGAAAGAGAGAGGGAGAGAATGAGGCTCACGGAGGTAAAAAACAAAGAAGAGGAAGAAAGAGGGGAGAAGAAAGTTGAAGCAGAGGGGAAAAAGAAAAGGAGGTGAAAAGGTGGAGACGAGACGAGACAAAAGAGGTCTCAATAGAGAGAGAGAGAGAGAGAGAGAGAGAGAGAGAGAGAGAGAGTCGTTTCTTATAGGACCAAGCACAAGCAGCCTTATTTTGACCATTTGTATTGTATAGCGTTTAATTTTCTTACACTTTGGTACTAAGTTACATATTATGGTACACTCTATTTTGTAATTTTGTATGCATGCATGTATAGTATGCATGTTTTGGTACACTTGTACTGTGTGGAGTCTCTAGAGAGTTTGACTTCACATCCTCAATAATAATATAGATATAGTAAATAAAATTTGAATAAATTTTAATGTTATTTATTTTATTAAATTTATTTTATAAATAATATTCAATGATATGAATCGATTGGACTGCTTACTTCATATGTGGAGTACTTTAGAGTAGTCGGATTCAAAGAATAGAGAGTGTGTATATATTTTTGGATTTACATTCACTATCATATTTTTTTTATGACATAATGATACATAATTTTGTTAAATTTATGATATATAAAATTTACTAAAATATAAATAAAAAAGTATTTTTTATAGTTAAATTTAAACTTTTTAAATTTAATGATAAAAAATGTGTTGTTTTCAATGGCAGCAGATGCTCACCTTTGGGTATGTATACAATTTTTGAGCTATTTTGCTGTCCGGTTGGAAATGGAAAAGTTTTATTGGATTTTGACGATATTATTATGACCGTAGGATTTTGATCAGATGGACTGAGTTTGAGAGCATTAGTGATGACATGATTCAAATAATTTTTAATTTAATTTACTTTTATCATGAGCGGAGTGCAAAACAATTTACTGAGTGAGAGAAGATAAAATAAAATTAATAAAGTAAAAATAGACAGTCAATCTTCCATTGATGCAAATTTTTAATAGCGGCGGTTAGTCATTTAGCGTTATAAATCATGATACTAGTAATTTTTATAAAATTATTTTTTTGTATTACAAAGTCCAAAAAAATAAATAATGCATTTATATACGAAGATAATGTAATATATAATCTAGATTTCTAACGTTATAAATCAGTTAGCTTGTATTTAAGTACAAAATTTTCAATTCTGAAAGCAGACTAGTACTTGGATTGTTCAATATTTCAAAGTAAAATAGCAAACTAATACTTAAGGAAAAATTTCATATACACCCTTCTAAAAGTTTAAAATTACATATTCCCCCTTCTAAAATTCAAAATATCATATTTACTCTTCTAAATTATTAAAACTCCAAATAAAATTTAAACATATATCAATGCATTATTAATTATGTATTTATCCAATAAAATTTAAACATATATCAAATATAACCAAAAAACTTCAAATAACCTTTTATATGTTTTAAAACTCAATTTAATATTTGATAAATATTCTTTCATATTAATTATGATTTTGGGCTAAGTTAAAATATTTAACTAAATCTGGAAAAACCTAACTTCAAAGTCAGTCTTGCGGATCGCAAGACATACAAGCATAGAGCGGTTGTAGAAAGGCTTTACTGGTTGAAAGAATCAGACTTTATGAGTCGCAAGATTTCTTTGCAGGTTGCAAAGATATGTTTCAAAATAGTTTTCTAACTATTTGTAGACGTTTAAACTTGGAGTTTAGATGTCGGTTATGACAAATCAGTTTAGCCATTCTGGATAGAGTCTTCAAAACGTGGAATAAACTCCATTATTCCATGCAAAGAGGTTTTTGGAGGGTTTTCCTGATACCCATTAAATAGGGTATGTAGCCTCTTCTGTCAAGATTAGTGTTTTTCATTATTTATCTTATGTTTTGAGAAATCCTGCTGAAAAATCCAGTTGAGAGATAAACTAGAGAAGCAAACCTTTCGACTATTCCCTAGCAAGAAGAAAAATTGATGTTTAATCAAGTCCTTGGTGGATACCAATGGAGAACCTCTGTTTTGGGGTTTGGTATGAAAGAAAGGTAACCACATCAGCTTAAACCGCTCGGCTTCAGCGAAATAAAGGTACAAATTATTATATTTTCATGATTTAGTTTGATTCTAACTGCATAGATAGATCCTTTGATGTTTTTGTGAATTTTTGAAATTCTCGTTCCACACCTGCATCATAAAATCCCTCACGACTAAGAATATGTTTATACTAATACTCCAATATCTTTATACTAATATTCAAATATATTTATATAAATATTCAAGTGTATTTATACATGAGATAAAAAATATTTATACTAAGCTTCAAATGTGTTAATATATGGGATAAGCATACCAAATCATTATGTTACAACTCGTGACAAACTGTTATGGGTCGTAACGTATTGTTACAGGTCATGACACATATTAGACCATATTGTTATGAATCGTAATATTCATTATTAGCGACTGGATCATAGGGTGCACAAGATAGGGGATAACAATAATTTCTCAATATAATATTATGAATTTTAGATAGGATTGATTACGCTATGATTCCTAAAGAGAAAGAAATGGAGGAATGCATAATTTTAAAGTTTTCGAAGGGTATATATATAAAATTTTGCCTACTTAATAATTCAGAACAGTATGAAATGGAGACTTCAACAATTAATCTACTAAATCAGTTTTTTAATTAATAATTAATTAGCTAAATATATAGCCAAAAACATTAATTACATTCATTCTTCTACAACAATTTAGCGGTAGGTGTACCAAATATGCAAAACTCGTTTAATCGCCACTAAATTGTTGTTTTCTAAAGCTGTTCAAGTATAAAGCTGATGTAAGCTGAGGCTAACCAAAGTGTTTTAGACTTTAACCTAAGAAATATTGGATTAAACACATGCTATAAATTTGATTGTTGATCTTGATCTAGTTGACAAGACAAGGACTTATATATATTCCTAATTTTTTAGTTATTTGTAAAATCAAGAGGTGGAAAAGTTAATATTTTAGGTGCATTTATTTTAACAAAATTTGAGCTTTTGTAGTCTACTATATATCTTAGACTAGTAGTCTAATTTCAATGGTTTAAATTTGTTATTTGAAATATTCTTAAAGTTAGAACTTGTTATTTGAAATCAATATTCATAGTTGATGAATCTATGGAATTATTTAATTAGTGAGCTTAAATTAATAGGATCACTCAAATTACTGCAGTAAAAAAAAAGATTAGCTATATTACTTTAACCAGGTCACCACTTGCATTGCATTAAAAATTTAAACCAAGGAATCTTTGCAATTATTCGTTATAAGTCCAATATTTTAGTCTAATTTTATATAAAAAATTGGATAGTTCCCAACATCTTCTAATCAACTTCGAATTAAATTCACTAATTTATTTATTTTCAGGTTCATTTCGGCTTTGGCAGGTCGAATTATCTTATAAAATATTATAGCTTTTTTTGCAAAACTAATTATCTGATATTATATTATAGAATCAAAACGCCAATTAAAAGAATCAGCTTAGTTTATATTAACATCTATCTTTATTTTTCATATAGTTTGAAAGAAGGATGTCATTTTGGTGCGCTATCTGAATTTCAAAGTTTTCACTTATAACCTTCACGTTTCGATATATTGATACATGTTCAAAAAAATACGAGTTCCTTGACGAATATATATTTATGAGGAATTTTACGTGTGCATAAATTCAACAGAAAAAAATTTATTCCGGCAATAAATACTTGATTCAATATAGAGGGTCCCAAAGATTTTTTTTTTAGATAAAGATAAAGATCAAATCACTTAATTTTAAGTATTCATATTTAACTTTTTATCCGGATTTTAAACATACGATCTTTCATATGGAGGAAATTTTCTTTGTCATTAGACCAAAAGATGGTTCTTGAGAGTTCCAAAAAATTAATACATATTGTACAAAATTGATACATGTCAATTATGAATTCAAAAGCAACATATGTATAATTTGCATATTGCTTCCAAATGATATTAGAGTGTGAACATGAAAATAATGTATCTTACTTTTCCAAGCCATAATGCACTTGCATAGTTAAAAAAAAGTTTCATTCTAGTGTTTATTAAAATTCTTTAGAATGAAGATTTGGTGAGAATTGATGAAATATTTCTTTAATGCAATGAGAAAAATTCTGCTAATTAAATAATGCTTTATAAAATCTTTTCATTGATTGAAAATTTCATATATTCCTATAAAATGTAGCACGTGGTATATATATGTCCATGGAAATTAAATTAATAATTTGGACCGTTTAGAAAGACTTGTCTAAACTATTTGTATATATCTTAGCCGCAATCAGAATAAAGAAAAAAATCATTTGTGTGATAGTTTATATTTTGATATATTAAGTCGATATATTTTGATATATTAAAAAAATCGATATATTAAATCCGTTATTGATAAGCATTCTACAAGTTTATTAGTATACTAAAGCAGATTCAAAAAATAAAATAATAAAATAATAAATCTTATGTTATCTACATCAATTCTTTTTTCTAATAGTTTATATTTTGTATTGTTTTATATTGAATTATTGATGAGATGAGATGATAGATTAAAAAATAAATTTCTACACATTGTTCTATTTTTTATTTATTTTTTGCAAGTTGTTCAATACAAGTTGTTATATGGTTCCTGAAGTTGCTTATTATTGATGGAATAATACAGAAAAAAATAAAAAAATACTTATAATACTACATATTACATAATCATACTTTTCTCTAATAATATAGAAAGAATGAGTTCTGTATATATTTGCTACAATTTGTAAATTTTGAACTGAATAATTATTGAACTGCTTGATATTGAATTGTCAAACAAAATTCCATCATGCTAACAATTTTTTTTTTCTATTTTAGAGGAAGATAGATGTATATATAATTGAGAGGAAACTTAATTATATTATTCTCTCTTAAGTTACAAAAGTATATGATAGATTGTCTAACAGGTTCAAAAGCAATTTGGGTCACAACATAAAATAATTTTATATTTTAAGTTGATCAAATGACCTAAAAAATGATTAGATATGTATGAATTTTTCTCTACATATGTGTAGTCTAAAATTTTTAAAAGTTAATAATTCATTGATTTCAAAATAGAAAAATATGTTTTGGCTATTTGATACTAATTGATATGCAAAATATATTTGGTGTTTGAGAGCTTTTAATTTGATAAATTTGTTTATTTTAAACTTCATTTTTCTCTCGATATTGATTTATATGCAAAAAATGGTTCAAAACTTGAAATTAAGGACACATATCTCCATGTTTATCTATACTGTTGAAAATTGAAAATCAAAATTTTTAAACAAAAATTTCACCTGAAAGAATTGTGTGTATATATGGACCCAATTTTTTGTCATGTGGTAAAAATATATAACAACAATTGTGTGGAATGGACATCTAATTTAAATTCATGCCAAAACAAACATATTGAATTAAGTTTTGTTTATATACTATTTTTCTAATACAAAACAATTCGAATTAAAGTTAATTAAAATGTTTTTGTATTATCATATACAAAATAAAAAATAAAAAACCTTGACTCTAATATTTTTTTAAAAAACTAATTTTACTATAAATTAAAATTAAAATTATAGATAAAAAAATCAAATCAAAACCAAATTACAATTTCTCAAAATACAATTTTCATGAAAAAATTTGTTGCACAGCAGAATCCTCTTTTTAAAACTCTCAAATATGAGAAAAAAATATATATATATTCCTCCAATCTATCAATCATCTCTTTGAACTTCTTGTTGTTTGAATAAAAAGCAAGGGGACCGTACGGCTTTTATAATTTTCATATATCTTTTCTAGCGACTTACATGATTAATTAATTGATTTGCCATCTATCAAATTAATTTCCTTTGGACTTTTGTTTGAACTTGAAGTGTTCTATTTGAACTTTTGATGTAGACAGTCGAGTTTAATCGGAAAGTTCTACGTAGGTGGCTTTGAAACCATTCATTAAATCCAAATTTGATCAATTCTTAATCAAATTTTGTGGAAATGCACAAAGAAATGAGAGTTCGTATCTTTTACTACGATATACTATATAATATATAATATAATATGTTATTTATCCGATGATATTAAGATTCGTACAAAATAAATTAAAAAAAAAATTATAATTCATTTGTTCGTACGTTATATAACGTAATACTACGTAACAGAAAATCAACAGTTGAGAAATGTGGCATGGAAAAATCATCGTCTTTGTTGTCATAGTCCATGTATAGTTTTTAAAATTTTTCTATGAGAGAGAGAGAGAGAGAGAGAGAGAGAGAGTGACCAACTGACCATTCAAACAAAGAGAGAAATTAGGGGTCTTTTTCTAAACAAAACACAGGGAAGAAATGAAATCTCTGACTGGTTGATTTGTTTAGCTCATTTGGGCTAAAACAACTATTTTGGTACTAGACTAGATAAGTTGATTTTTTCAGAACAAGTCACCAATTTTAAATGTTTCTTGAACACGTCCTTTAGACCAGGATTAAAGTGTCCTTGCACATAATATATATATATATATATATATATACATATATTATTTAACTTAAAGTGAGTTATTAACTATTCATATTAGTAATATTTGAGTTGAATAATAAAAATACCGTCAAAAATAAATTGTATAATAAAATCGTTAATATAAATAATAACTCATTTTACGTGAATAGTAAAATCGGTATCAGTATCAATATGATCTCTCCCAAAATTTTTTTCTCTACATATATATTGAAAACGACAGGATTACTGAAACTGTCATGAGTTTCGCTCTGTCTGTGACTGTCGCTGTTTATTTCTATATTTGATGTTTTCTTTGGCTTTTCAACAAAAAAGAACAGACCTAGATGCTGCACCTCAAAGGTCATTTTTTTTTATCAAGTTGTAAAATTAATAGATGTTGATATATATCATCTCAACTTTATGTATAATTTGGAGTAGAGGTAAAAAAAATTTTACTTGGAAGTCAATAATATGCAATATATATTTGTGAGTTAAAGAAAAATAAGAACAAATATAGTCAGCATATGCATAATTTTAATGAACATAAATTTAACTTATCTCATGTTAAATATAGTTAAGAACTAAGAAAAATAAAAATATGCAAATATATAAAAGGCATATGATTGTCATCAATATATACAATGTATGATTTATGTAGCATCTCAAATTAATGGGTTAGCTTCACAATTTGTTCATAGTACTTACTATTGTTAATTTCTATGATCAATTAATGACAGTGACACTGACATGTCTTATACTGTAGAAATACTTGGTGCAATATCATTAAGAGGTGGTTTGGGATTGGAAAATTAATTGGAGACAGTGTAATAAAAGCTTCTCTATTTTTTTTTTTAAAAAAAATGAGCCATTTGTGTAATTTAGGCATTTCAAATTTCTAGAAACAAATATTGCAACTAAAATTTAATTGAAATAGTAAAATATGCTAGATCTATTAGGAGGTGTGTTTGAATTAATGAGAGGGATTAATGTAACATACTACATACACCAAGAAGACAATTAGCATATGATTAATATGTAAGTAGACTGGAGATCCATTGATAATTGATAATGATAAATTTGATAATTTAATTTGACGATAATTTTTCAAATAAATTAAAAAAAAATAGAAACAATGTAAGGGAAAAAAGAATAGTAATATATGCGTGTCCATTAAAAATTACTATTGAGCTTCCATTATTGATTGGATTTAAAACAAAAGGACAATGGGGTCAACAGATAAATAGTACCAAAATTTATGGAGATAAAAATTAAGTTTTTATGAGAAAAAAATCTTAAATTATACACTAACAACTACTATATATCTAACTATTGTTTATGAAAGTATGAGGTCAAATTGCTACATTAATTCCATCAATTGGCTTTTTCCTCTGTGTACTATAATATAATAAATGACTCTGTTTCCACAGTAAATATTGTGCTTTTTGTTGGATTTATCTATTTTTCTTTTTCAATTTTTTGTTTGAGAGGAGCTAGGATGAATATAAATTTGATACATGCGAAATTTCATCCTTCAGATAGAAATCTGATCATAATAAGCTCAATTATAACAATCTCAAATGCAGAATTAAAACAGAAATTGTTGGCTATGTTGTCAAGGCTTGCTCATCAGATAATTATCAGTTTGAACTTTGAACTTTGTTAGATCTGATAATCTCCAATTTGGTGTGAATAAGCTCAATTAAAACCTATAATTTCTCTTTTTGTGAAGTGATGAGAAACTCAACTCAATTAGTTGCGGAAGCTACTAATAGTATCCTATGTAAAATTCCTCACAAAATCCCGCTAACTAAACAAGAGCGGAGCCAAGTATTGATAAAGGGAAGCAATTACTACTCATCAATTTTTTTTAAAAAAATGTACCTTTAATTATACTTTTGAAATTTTTTTTATAAACTTATGTCTCAATTTCAATATAATTTCGATAATATGTCTCAGCCTAAATTTTTTTTTGCAGAATATCCCTTCTAAACTATAAAAATTTACAAAAATATACTTAACTTTTGAAATAATTATAAATTTAGGTCCTATCTTCAAAATTTTGTATTACTACCTCCGCCCCTGTAACTAAACATGTGAAAAATCCCCACAATAATCCTTTATCAACTTAAAACTAAACAAAAACCACACGGTGAGCCCATTAATTGTATATGCCAAGTCATATAATAAATAAATAAATAAATACCATCTTTTTAATAAAGCCTAGATAGATTTTGATCCTCAAATCTCAGCCCAGCCCAATTCTATCCAATCCAGCCTGTTAAACCAAATTTACAGGCTGTCTCTCTCTCTCTCTCTCTCTCTCTCTAGCTCCCTCTCAAGCTCTCATCCTCTCTCTCTCTCTCTCTCTCTCTCTCTACCAACCGATCGGAGACCGGCGGTTCACCGAGATCCCACGAGAGAAACAAAGGGGGGGAGGGAGTTCAAAGAAGAACAGGGGGGAAAGTGACAGGGAACGAGAAACAATGAGCGTGATCGATCTACTGACACGTGTCGACGCGATATGCAAGAAGTACGACAAGTATGATGTGGAGAAGCTCAACGCCAACAATATCTCCGGCGATGATCAATTCGCCCGCCTCTTCGCCTCCGTTGAGGCCGACATTGAGACCGCTCTCGAGGTTAGGTTTTGATTCATGTCGTCAGATCTGTCAGGGGTTTTGTGTTTTGTGAATTTCGGTTGATTTTTTGAGTGCACTTTTGTTTCCGGGTTGTAGAAATCGGAAATGGCTGCTAACGAGAAGAATAGAGCGACTATTGTCGCATTAAATGCGGAGATCCGACGAATCAAGGCGCGGCTCATGGATGAGGTGCCTAAGCTTCAGAGATTGGCACTTAAGAAGGTACAGCTGTGCTATTTCATTAGATCTGCTTCATCTTTTTATTCAGATTCTTTCCATTATTCTGATATGGAAATTGAGTGAGGTGATTTTCTCCTCAGCTGAGGTTGCAGTGTTCCATTCTTATTATTCAATGGCTAATATTTGATCACTGTGTGTCTCCATTGATTTGGGAGAAATTGACTTGTTTATGGCAACCTTGCAAATTTAACTGAAAATTATTTATTTCAGAGAGCATATTTGTATAATGTAAATGGTCTTTTGCAGATATAGCAGTACTGTAAACGTGGTATTGTCAGAATAACTGAAAAGTTCACTACTTTTATCAGAATTTTTAGATTACGGTGTAGTTATTTGACCCTTTAACCCAATGTTTTAAGTTCCTTAGTACAAATGAACACCGTTATTGCCTTGCTAACATTATAACTAGGTGCTTTGCATTGATTCGAGAAAGTACATGCATTGGATTTATGATAGGTCAAAGGGCTGACAAAAGAAGAGCTGGCAACAAGAAATGACCTTGTGGTGGCACTGCCAGAGAGGATCCAGTCGATACCAGATGGTACTGCCCAACCAAAACAGTCTGGAAGCTGGTTTGGTTCTGGTTCACGCCCGACCAATGAGGTTAAGTTTGACTCAGGTACTTGCACTTTTCATGTAGACTCCTAGAATATTTTTGTTGTTTCTTTTCCTTATTCTGTGTCATTTATATTATCGTATGCTCGTGAACATGTTAAAACAGTGCATTAAGCTTCATAAAATGTGGATGCAGTTTTGGTGTAATTTCCCTACATTCAATTCCGACCAGAATTTTGTTTTACTTCTGAGTAATGTTTAGCTATATTCAAAGTAAAATGTGTGTTCTTACATTACAAAGTTACTGTTCTCACTCATGCACAGTGAGTGATATTGACTTGGTACTTAGCAACAGTAATATTCCAAATTTTCTAGAAGCCTCTGATTCCCCTGCAATATAAATGTAATTTAGATTTTGTTACTATTGCTGGTTCTAGATTATAACATTACTACATAAAGTAGTCTCTGAGAATGTAATTTAGATTTTGTTACTATTGAGCCAGAATTTATGTTTCAGGTAGCATTCACTTTTTTCATTTTTCAGCAAGAAAGTAAAGGTTTTTTGTATAATACTTCCAATTGTGTATAGATGGAAGATTCGAGAGTGACTACTTCCAACAAACTGACGAGTCAAATCAGTTCCGGCAAGAGTATGAGATGCGTAAGATGAAACAGGCAAGTGTTTCCTTTTCTGGCCTGCGTTACCGTACCAGCTGTTTGGTCGAGACAACTGGTACGTCATAGAGAACATTGACCTGAACACTTAATTTCAAGATAGGCTGAGTAGGACCCTGAGCATTATATTATTAAAATGGTGATATCATACCAGCCAGGATCAGTATCCTTATATACGAACAATCCTGGTACTATGGAGATGTCAGGTTCCTAAGTTTGTACCATTTTGTAATGCAAATATTGCTGTATATTAATTGACTTTAACATTTATTACGTACTATACTGACTCCTTAAATAATTGATGTCTTTGTTTTTCCAGGACCAAGGACTAGACATCATTTCTGAAGGCCTTGATACTCTCAAAAATATGGCTCATGATATGAATGAGGTACTTTATATTACTATATTTTATTTTAGTTTTTGTTTTTTTTAGGAGTTCAACACTAACACAAATTGTGTGATAACCAGGAAATGGATAGACAAGTCCCCTTGATGGATGAGATTGACACAAAGGTATAATTTTTCCTGTCCCTACATTACTTATTTTGAAAGCAACCCGATAATGTTGTGACGTTGTTTATTACTTATTTATTTACATTTTTCATTGGGTGTTGTAGGTGGACAAAGCAACGTCTGACTTGAAAAATACAAATGTCAGACTGAAGGAGACTGTTAATCAGGTAACTGTAGTGTTTTCCACATGGTTTAATTTTGACAATTTATTTATAGTCTTACTCTTTATTTTCTTATTTTTCTTAATTTTATGCAGTTGAGATCAAGTCGTAATTTTTGTATTGATATCGTCTTGCTATGTATTATTCTGGGCATTGCTGCTTACCTGTACAAGTAATGGTTTTTTTTTTTTTAACTTTTTTCTGTCAAGTGCAATAACATATTTCCATTGTGCTATGGTGAAAATAGTGCTTGCTCTGATATTATTTCTGATTTTGTTTTGCAGTGTATTGAAAAAATGATGATGATATGTAGTGATGCCACCACCCCCATCATGATGAGATTAGCTGGAGTGTACCTTGTTTTACTTGATTTTATTATATCATAGTTTGATGAGTGTTGAAGCTTGAGATACCTTGTGTATTAATATCTTGATGTCTTCCTTTTGCTTTTTTTTTTCCTGTACAATCCCCCTTGCATTTCTGTGTGTTGAACTATACATTTAAGATTGTCTCGGCCTGAAATATTGTAATGGTGCACCACCATTTTTACTCGTACATCCAGCGTGTATCCTCCATCAAATTAGATTAGATGGTTCATGTAATCATAAATTGCTTATGTTATACTTATAGCACTTGGACCAAATTAAATTGACCAAAAAACAAAGAGGTACTTCAGAACGGTTTTAACTAACCTTACCTCTCTCTTTGGAGGTAATCGAGAGAGCAATGTTGTGGATATGTCATAGAGTAGGTAAAGTGGAGTTATTAAATTGTCCCTTTCATTCTTTTGTGAAGCAAAGGCACCTTAATCCCAGCAGCGGGTCTCTTTCGTACACACAGAGTTGTCCCCAGAAAACCATGGTCGCTTCGCTGGAGACGAAAAAGATCACCATCAATTGTTATCTTTTTTGTGGTCGTAAGTATTCAATTACATTTTTGCATTTGCACATCTTTTTACTTTTTTTTTTTCTTTCTTTCTTTTTGAACTTTTCTCTTGCACATGTCACTATGAATCTCTCTTTTGATTTGTCACCATTTACGTAGATTCAATGTTTCGTCATTGTCCATTGCTGATTAAATAAAGATAAATCAGATAGTCAAAGTACCCACTGTTTTTTAATAAGCTCCTTCTCATATAGGTTTTTCTCGATTGAAGTTCTGACCTACTCGACTAGTTGGTCATTGACCCAAAAAGGAAAAAAAAAGAATAATATGAAAAAAAATCGATCCAACATTATAATACCTACATTAGAGTAGTTATGCAACAATAAAAGGGTGGGAATCCTCTCTGTCAAAGAGATGGAAAGGAAAACAATTGAGACACTTCTTCTCGTTTTGTTAATTTAAGTACATATTAGCAAGTGAAGTTGTGCTGTCCATCAGAGCACATAGAAAATAATAGCATTATTCCAACGCAACGAAAGAGAAAAAAAAGAAGGAAAAGTAGAATTTTGTGTTTTCTTAATTTAATTTGCAATATTAAAAACAAGAGCTTTATCCTTTGTGTCTTAATCTGGACAAGACATGGCACATAGGATTCGTAATCAAGTCTTAAACAACCTTGTACTAAAGATAGTGATGTTCAAGTTTATATAGTTATCTTTTTCCTCTATAATGCAAATGACATTTTGCTCCCTATTTGAGACATCATTAGATGTATAAAATAATATTTTTCATGGAAAAAATTTGATAGACTTTGAAAATAGAAAATAAAATAACTATAGAAAACCCGATTAATATGCGCGCAAATGATGTAATTTCATTTCTTGGAAATTTGCATCAAATAAAGGCCAAATGATGTTAATTAATTTATGCAAAGTACTAGATTCAGTTACAAACTTGGCTAAACAAACTAAAGAGTGAAGGGACAAAGAGAGACAATAAAAACAAGAGCTAGTTGCAACGAGGATTTCAGTAATTAGCTGATTTCACAAAATGATACATTGTTGAAAGATAAAAAAGCAAACATCCAACATAATTACTTAATTTAATGTACTAACGAGTTGAAAAAAGTTATATAAAAAATAACAAAACAATCCAATACTTATTTAGATAAGAAACTACTTACGTATAATGTGCAACCATAACAACAGCAATGATTTCTCCTCTACAAATATCAAAGCAATTCACATTCAATCTACAAGCTCCGCGACCCAGTCTAAATTCGGCTCCTCTACAGTTTGAACTCCGATCTGTTTGGGTTCCAAAGAAACGGAATTGGAATTGCAATTTGAATTTCGACGCACGGCACCAATTGCAACATTTCGAGCACCATTTGCAGTATTTTGAACACCATTCAGAATCAACCTCTCCATTTCTTTTGTGATATCGTTGGTTTGAAACTGAGGCGGTGATTGTGGCGGCGACTGATCCATGCTTAAAACAGACTTTGGTGACATGGCATCGCTCATGTCCTCTAGTACACCATCGCCTTCTCTCAATTCCTCCGCCGAGTGCGCAAAAAAACAAACCTTCCTTTGACAATTATCAAGATCCCGGCACATCTGAGTCTTGTACTTGTCAGGATGGAGCCACGTCTCAAACACGCCATGCGCAAACTGACATCGGTCACCATTCTCGCATTGACCCCTTTTCCTGAAATCAACGCACGGTTTACCATAGTAATGGTACTTCCGTGGGTCCCGCCGCCTCGCTTTCTCACCCAGGTGCAAGTACATGCAATCGGTCCAGACGTGGTGGCCCCGGTTGGTGGGGCACCGCTGTACCTTGAAATGGTACATCATGAAATGGTCGTCCTTCGACTGCGCACTGGCCGTGCCGGTACCATAATCGACCTCCTTCAGTGGATTCAACTCGCCGCTCATAATTCTCTGATCACAGCGTGACAACTCATTGCAATAGCACATAATAGCCATTGAATTCTGTACTTCGGACCAGGGTATCCTCTGCACCGACTGCTCCGAGTTGCAATCGTACAAAGGCATCGCGATCGGGCTTGGCGGCGCCACTTGGTAGAGACGATCGGTGCGGATGAGATCGGACATGGCGAGAGGGGGGTATGTGAATGTATATGGGGAGTTAACTAGGGTTTGATTCGACCTCATTTAGAGAGGGAAGAGAATGATGAGAGAGTGTTTCAATTTCGGAAATAGACATATATATATAAGAGAAGTCTAGTGGCTTCTGGAAAGGAGAAGAGAACCGAACCGACGCCGCTTGGTTTGGGCAAAGCGGCGAGACTGTCTGTCCCTATTTATTCTTTTCTTTTGCTTTTTTTGGTTTCATGTATCTTGCTATATGTGGCCAATCATGTTATATGATATGTAAAACTAATTATATATAATTTTTAACAGGATGAGCTCAGGTAATTGTAGCAAATTTTAATATAGTCAGCTAACTAGGATTTCAAAATATGACTATTAATTTTGAATATTCTTGGTTGGCAAAATTATTTTTTTCTTCACGTTTGCAAGAAAAATGTATATATTAAGAGATGAACCAAGTGGCAAAAAATAATGACATGTAATCTTATTAAGCGCATTAAAGGAGGAGATCTAGAAATTTTAACTGTTTAAAAATAATTATGTTCTTAAATCTAAATCAGACCTCTGTTATTATCTTCTTTATCACTTCACAATTTTACTCACCAGACCAAAGTTCACATGATAATCCGCCACAACAGATCAGAGACCTCAATGAAGGCAAGATTTTTTTTGTCAAGCGATAGAGTTGGCAACAGACGTGGAAGATAAATAAGAAAAAGAATCCCAAACCCAGTTATTACACGGCCACGTGGAGCTCCTTTTTGAAATCAGACATTATGTTTGCTGTTTGTACTGTCATGCCCCATCCCATTAATTGTACGGAAACGGGTACGATGATGGCAGGAAAACTGCATGATAACGGTGAGTAGACTTGGTTTATGGACCTCGTTGGAATAGAGAATTCGTCAGTGAAAGAATCCAAACTGTAGGTTCTGGTGAACCGAGTGTAGACAATTAATTTCTTGAAGAACTGGATAAGGCCTCGGACGTGGGGGATTGAGATGATTTTGTATGTGTTTGCATGAAATTAATAGCAAAAATTTTATGAAGTTATTACGATAATAACTAGATCAGGCAAGCGGTTTAGAATTTTTAAAGTATATTAATGAGAGTAATTGTATACGACACATAAGTTATGAATTTTTGTTTTATTCAAATCATCTAGGAAATAAGTTATGCATTGTTAGGAATGTTCAAATACATAATGTATATAAATGACAAATTACAATCCATATGTACACAGAGGTAATTATATTCATCGCTAATTAAAATATAATTATTAGATTAGAAGAAAATACTTGTTGAAAAATTAAGTGACTTGATTCTTATCTTTATTAAAAAAAATCAATTATGTGATAATTAGAAAAGATTTGACGGTCTGTAAAAATCATGCAAGCTCAGTTATTTTAATTTTAGAACATACATATAAGAAAAATAAAGAGTTTCACTATGGTATTTTTCTTCTTTTTTTTCGAATTAATATTAATTGAACACTTTAAGATTTCGTACATCTAGAAAATAATTTTTCATAGACCTATTGTTTCATGTCAAATTAAATATGAAGCAAAAAGAAATAATTTTTACGAATTCTCAACTAAATAATATCGCACTTTATAGATCTAAGAAAGAAAAAAGAAATTATGTATAAATCTAATTTTTGAATGAGGCAATTATTGTACACCTAAGATGGCGCCTTTTTTTATACGGGGTTAAATATGAGTTATCTATCTTTATCTTTAATGGCAAAAAAATATATCTATCAATTGAATTACTTTTTTTTTCTTTTTTTTCTTTTTTTTTTTGCATTGCCTTAATCACTAAATCGATAAATTATTTTACCTCTAGAGATCAAACTTCTCTCTTTCCTTGTCTTCAATCTTTTTATATATGTTTTTCTCTAATTTTTCATTTTGCACATTTTGCTCTTGAAAAGATTTCAATAACCATTTCATCATATGTCACATCTCTCACCAATCTAATCTGAAGGTTTTCAAGAGAACCGCTCTAATATTACTTAGTTACTTTACATCAACATGATTCATTCAAACGATTCATATTGAATAAAAAGAAGTGTAAAGAAGAATCGAGAGAGAGAGAGAGAGAGAGAGAGAGAGAGAGCAGCAAACATGTAATAGAAAGAAGAGAGATGGAGAGAGATTATAAAACAAAGAAGAAAAAAGAGAGAGAGAGATAAGTAAACTTTGAATAAAAGGTAAGGTAATTGTTCATATGCTGATTTCATTAATCTCCATTTTTGCATTTTTATATATATACATGGTTGAAGTAGGCCCAGTAAACTCTCAGTCCCATACATATTTTCTCAGCCCAACTTAACCTAAATTCTTATTTAATGGAGTATATATATATAATAATATATATATACATATGCTCTTGCACGCTTTTAGCCTTCCATCCATCTCATTGATTACTCAAACCTGACCTGACTTGAAACCTGTTGAGCTAAGAAGCAGGGTTCTCTATCAGCACCGTTGTGTTCTCTTAATTAAAATCTTATTTTCCCTGTGTACCGCCTATATACCTTTGTTTTCCTTTCTCCTAGAATCAGTCTTTGTCTAAAATTAAAAAAAAAAGGTCATGGTAGGAGAACGGAGAGAGTTTAATTTGTCTCAAGATAGCATTTGCAGAGAAACAAGTTAGAAGGCTGCATCATGATTCTGTGCAGTTCAGACTCAAATGTCAGAAAACACAACGAATATATCGATTCTCTGATGATATCTTACTCTATTGATGGAAATAGAGAGGAAACAGAGATTACATACATGTCATTGGAGTATGTTTTCTATTATCTTGTCAGAATTCATCTTTGTACTCTAATTTAAATTAAAAAAAGGGAGATTATTTTATTTGACAAGCTCAAGAGAGACACTAATTAGTGCACTTAGTTTTTGGTCAGAAATTCTCAAAAAAGAAGATTAATTAAATCTTCAACCAAGATGCTCTCTTGTCTGAGCAAAACAAGAAATTCTAACGATACATCAAGAGAAAGAGCATGCTGGTAAAACAGAAAAAACATTGATCTTTTTCTGAAAAAGATACTGAGAAATTCGATGCATATCTATCAGAAAATGGGTCTTGTTTGTTGAATCTTGAAAATCTTTATTAACACTACAAATTAACATGACCAACTTCGTACAATTGCTTGTACCAGTACGGAATCTAAATCATAAACGTACTTGGCTCAACAAACTAAATTAAGGGACAAATTAAGTGGGACAATAAATCACCAAGTCGGAATTCAGAAATGAACATTTCAGATACAAACATATTTCTCAAATGAAACATTATTCAAGGATAAAACGCAAACATCCAGCAAGAACAACTTAATTAACAATTGCAAACATAATTTACTACATGAACTAAAAAAGAAAAAAAATGTACTGTAACCCCACAACTGTCCACAGCATTACTTCTCCTAAAGCTCCTCCGTCAAAAATCACAGCTCTGCGACACAGTTGAAGTTTGGATCCTCTACAAATCGAATTCCTTTTGGTTACGGCTCAACAGATTTAATTGCGATTTGAAACGCTGTCGCGCTCTCTCAATTCTTCAGCCGAGTGAGCAAAGAAACAAATCCTATTTGGACAATTCCCAAGATTCCTGCACATCCGAGTCTTATAGTAGTCAGGATGGAGCTGCGTCTCAAGCATGCCGTGTGCAAACGTACAACTGTCCTCGTTCATGCATTTACGCTGTGTCTTAAAATACGCGCATGGCTTGGCGGAGTATGTCTGTGGGACTCGCCGCCTCCAGTTCTCACCCTTATGAGTCCACGGGCAGTCTTCCCAGATATGGTGCCGATTAATGGGGCACGGGTGTACCTTGAAATGGTACATCATCAAATCATTCTGCAAGCGCGCCCTGGTCATGCTGGTACCTAAATTGACTTCCAGCTCGCCACTCATTCTCTCGTCACTGCCCATCATCATGGAAAAATAGTCTACCCACTCTGTTGTATTCTGGAATTGTGGAATCTGCTGGGCTGACAGCACTGAGTTGTGATCTGACGGAGGCATAGCCCCCTGGTTTGGGGTCGCTTGGTAGAGGCGATTGTTGCCGAGGTCGGACATGGTGGTGGATGAGCAAGAACCTTATGTTGGAAGAAGTGAGTATCTGGTATGAGTTGTCGATCTTGCACAGAAGAAGAACTGCTGATTTGAGATGGAAAGAAGGAGTCTTGTTTTTAATTAATCTGGTGTAATTAAATATAATGGTATACTTCTCTTTAGGAAGAGAGAGAGAGAGAGAGAGAGAGAGAGAGAGAGATTAGGTGAAGAGAACAGTTTTAGTAAAGGAGTATATGAGGATTGATATTATTCACTCTGATGCATGTCTCTTATTTATATATAGATCATCATAGGTTCCTGTTCGTTGTATTTAGCCCAAGCCTATGTGCTTTGACTGGTAAAACCTTTCTAACTGTATTTGATTAACATACTTGCATGTATCTGTAATTAACAGCGATTATTTGATTTTTTACACCGAGGTGAAATCTTCTTAGACGAATTTTAATTACCCTTAATTGATTTTTTTTTAACTTGAATTAATGTCATACAATTTAATTAGTTTCCACATCAAAAAAGTGGAAAGAAATTAAAACGCACAAAATGTGGATGAAGAAAGAATTTTTGCCAAATTACTATAATTTAACAATTATTACTAGCTCCATCTATTGGACGGAAATTTAATGAAAGAAAGAAATTAAGAAAAATCATCTTAATGCACACAATAAATACTTTTAAGCATTAGAATGCACCTGTTTTAAGTTATGCAAAGAAAAATGTTTTTTATCAATTATTAACAACGGTTTACTTGATAATGATTCTTAACTAAATCTTAAAAAATAGAAAATAATTTATAGCTATATTCTAAAATTTATAAATTGATTGTGTTTCAAAGTCTGACGGAGTATAAGTACTTCCTTGGGTCCCATCACTTCACTGTCTCATCCGGCCGGATGTAAGTACAGACGGTCAGTCTAGTCATGGCGGCCCCGGATAGTCGGGCACTGCTGTACCAGTACCTTGAAATAGTACATCATGAAATCATCCTCCAAATCTGCACTCTGTGCCGGTGCCGAAATTGACCTCATTCAGGGGCTTAGATTCGCCACTTATTCTCCGGTCATGGCACACCAACTCGGCATAAATAAAAGTGCATCATACACATGGAATTAATTCTCTGGTTCAGCCCAGGGTATCAGCTGTAGTGACAGCTCCGAGTTGCAATCGGATATTGGCATTGCCGTCATGCTCGGAGTCGCTCGGTGAAGGCAACGAAATGCAAAAAAAAAAAAAAAAGAAAAAGAAAAAAAGATATATAGGGACAGCAAATTACCACCGCTGCAGTTAACTAATTAGCTTTAGGAAGAATTCAACTCAAATGCAGACTATATAGTATAGTTCTGAAAATGTGCACAGTTGGCAAATTATTTATTTTTTTCACGTTTGTGGAAAATGTACATAAATTGGTATTTAAAAATATCAATTTCGTCTTCAAATTATCACTTTGCTGCCATTTTCTTCCATAAAATCTTGAAGATAATATTTTTGTTCTCAAAGTTTTTAGCTTGTATCAAATTGATTCTATATTTAATTGTAATTGCAAAAAAAAATTATTTCGTGATCATGATTTCTTTAGCATTGAAAATAATATGAAAGTTATCAGCAAACAATACAAATAATGTGAAAATAAAATAACTGTATATAACGTATCTCAATTAAATTAGCGGCTATGATGCACGATTCCGCTGAGTTGTCTCACCGTGATCAAAGAATGAGTGGCAAGTGGAAGCACTTGATTCCGATACCGGCATGACTAACACATATTTCGGTATTTGAATGATGATTTCTTGATGTACCGTTTTTTGAAATTATAACTCCGTCCTATTCATTATGCCTCCATAATTAAATCAAAGATTAATTCTCATGATATTATGAATATTTAATTTTAGATTTACCAGTTTTACTACTTTCACATACATCTGGCAGTAAACAAGTTTATTGTTCTTTTAAATTCTTCTACATTGATTTCTTTCCTCTCTTTTTTTCTCAAGGAAAAGCTCGCATGTTAATTTAAATAAAATAGTCTTACATCTCGCGTCACAGTTATAACTTGAGAATAAAATGAAAATAATAAAGCAAACACTGAAAAACAAAAGCCTAACAAGTTGCTAATTTTTAGGGATAAAAGCAACATCAACATTTCTTTCTCGACCAAACAGCCAAGGAAGAAACCTTTGCCTGAATGGAAGGAAGGGTCTCAGCTCTCAAGCAGAAATGCCTTAATTTTAACTGAGCTATTTCCTCATAATTAACTAACTAACAATCAGATCCTAGCTAGATGGCAACATGCTAACCAGACTTGGTACAAACCAGGTCCAAAACTTCCTACGAGGGCACGGGATTCTTTGTGACCGACCTTCCTCTACGTCATACCTGTATATCCGACAATCATAGCCAAAACGTTCGGTGTAATAGATGCAATTTCCCCGTAATCCGGCAGACTCGCTAGCCGTAATGGAGATGCCCGAGACGATAAAAAGAGAATCCAAGAACAGCGCGTGGTTACCGATGCCGTCGATCTTTACCCATCTATACTGGTGGATTTCATTTTGAACTTCGACATCTTCAAGCTGATAGATATCGAAGACATAATGGTTAAACGGAGCCGACTCAAGATCGGACCTTCTCCGATGCATAACGATTCTCAAGATCCTTCCTGCTGACTCGATGAAGCACACCTTGTCCTCATGGCCGTGCATTTTGGGAGGCGGTATCACAAACGAATAGCCGCGAGCAATGTCAAACACATCAGTTTCGCAGGTGGTTTTTTGATGCGCGAAATACATCCCCTTCAAGCACGCACCCCCCCGCGGTGTTTTCCACAGAGGATAAGAGCACCCTCCAGCATAATACCTCTTAGGTTTATGCGGTTGATAGAATTC
This sequence comes from x Bolboschoenoplectus mariqueter, assembly GCA_037678475.1. NCBI lineage: Eukaryota > Viridiplantae > Streptophyta > Magnoliopsida > Poales > Cyperaceae > x Bolboschoenoplectus > x Bolboschoenoplectus mariqueter. The sequence goes on from CM075281.1 coordinate 1,093,143, forward strand.
CATCCTCATAGAAATCGGATCTAAGAAAGCCATATAATCATCATCTGCGATTAGGTTCTGAGACATAGAAACCATACAATAATCGTGAAATCTTTTCCTCAGTCGAAGAGTCACCTCATCTTTTGTGAGTGGATTTAGAAGAGAGTGTTTCCGACAACCTCCGGGAGTATAACGGATGGCATAGAGATAGCCGTATGATGGGCCACACAGTACCTTGTAGCGGGACTGGGGGCAGTAGATGGTGCGCATTTTGCCGGAGAAGATAGAGTAGAAACGTAGTCGTCCGGGACGACCTTCTCTGCTTAGGAGCCAAGGGATTAGAGGAGGTAAGTCATTGGAGATTGAGGTCGATGTGTACCAACTCTTACAAACGGAGCGAAAGTAGATGAAATCGAAGATGTCCGGCAGCTTTCTCGAGATTGTTCGGAGCAAATCAGCAGGGAGGTCGGGCCAATTCGCCTTACCATTTTTCTGGGGGAGTTGTGTCTCTGTGGTCGACATTGATAAATTTTTATGATTGATTCTGGTGCTAGGGTTGTTTTATATAATGATTTGTGCAGGGATGGAGCAACTATTTTTTATATTTATATTATTTTTTGGCCAGAAAAAACTCGTAATTGTGAGACAAGCTAGGCTTAAAAAAGCAAGGAATGACAGTTAATTTTCTTTATAGGATTTAAAGTAACCAAAAAATAGCATGTATTTTAATTGCAAATAAATTATAAAAATCAATGCAACAATTGGAACGTCTGCAATAGAAGGAACTTAAATTAGTCATTAATTTTAGTAACCTCGCATTATAAAATTGTCATGTCACTAATTATAATTATTTTGTGTGTCGTATTATAAGAAATTAAAAAATAAAAAAATATTAATTTGAGGTTACAAAGTAAAAAAATTTTTGAAAGACCAAAAAAGTTATAATAACAAAGCACATATCGGATCTATTGCTCTTGGAAAAAAGTTAACTATAAGAAATAATTTTTTTTTTTACGTCTTCTATTGTACTAGATGTGTTTTAGCTTTTTTATTGCGCCATTGCTTGCTCAATTAATGTTGAATAATCTTTCTCCGGGGTATTAATTGTTACATAAATAAAATATGTTATTTTAATTTATCTTGGTCCGTACTCCTAACTGAAATGTATGAATTGTTGTGCGCTTAGTTTGTTACCTTAATTTGTTTGACAATCTCTAAATAATTATATTTTCTCTTGGCTGGACTGGATCAGGGCTAGGTTTTTTCTAGTTCAGCCTTGATATGGATTGAATCAATTAATGCTTGCTCATATATAAAGCTTTAATACTGTCAAAACGGAAAATTAAACTAAAAGTTTTATATATGAGCAAGCATTAATTAATTCGTCCTTCATTTCTATATTTTCCTATTCCAGCAATAATATATTGGAGGAAGTCTAAAATGAACATGTTGCGTGAAATCCTTAATTTTATGCAATGGCTCTATATATATTTTACATTAAAGTTATGTCATTTGATACTCATCAAAAGACCGTTAAATTTGAATTGTCGCAAATTTCATGTAGTTTTTATATTTTTTTAATTGAATAGTAAGTAGTGCTTAAATTGTATAAAATTTAACACACAATCAATATATAACTTCTTGAATATAGCTATAAATTATTTTCTATTTTTTAACAGACGATCAATTTACAAATTTCATGTACTATTCATCCACATTTTGTGCATTTTAATTTCTTTCCACTTTTGATGTGGAAACTAATTAATTAGTATGACAAAATTCAAGTTAATAAATCAATTAAGGGTAATTAAAAGTCGTCTAAGAAGATTTCTCCTCGGTGTAAATAATCCAATAATCCCTGTTAATTAAGGACTCATGCAAATATGTTAATCGAATACAGTAAATCATGGAAAAGAAAAATAATTTGACCTGACTTAGTGATCTTTTTTGTACTTGGATGTGAGAAGTATAAATTATATACATCCCCTATAAATTGTTCACGAGTTGAGATTATAACTGGGAAAAAAAAGGGGAAAAAAGTAAATGTTGCTGCCCAGGATCGAACTGGGGACCTTCAGTGTGTAAGACTGACGTGATAACCACTACACCACAGCAACTTGTTAATTATAACTGACCACTAATATTATTAGGTCTAATGAGAGTCCTTATATCAAAAAAAGAAAAGAAATAAAAGCAAAATAAAAACAACTTGGTTAATTTAATATTCAAGTAAATAAAATCTTTAGTTTCATCAGTCGTATTTGGTTGGAAAAAAACATGAAATGTAATAAATTCCTATAAACCTTTAACAAATTTTTAACGTGAAGATAAAACATTGAAAATGAGTAATGCAAAATGAATAAAATTAAAAATAAGAGAGAAGTAAAGAGGTATTGAGACTACTAAAGCTTCTATGTTTTTCTCTCTCCAAAAAAATTAGACGCACCACACTTTTCTTTTAGTTGTTTTCATTTGATGAGAGAACCACAAAAAGGATGCTAGAGGTATCCAGTAAATTATCTTTCACCGATACCAAAAAAAAAGCAGCAGAAATTATTTTTCCTTCCAAGTTCTGACAGAGGGCAAATGCAAGAACATAATGGCTCAGATTCGAATTTAATCAAATGGCCGAAGTATCTTTTATTATATATGGGTCTGATTTCATATTGAAGAGTTCTGAAATTCATTTGATATAGACTGGATTCTTTAGACAGTCTATTTTTAGACTGTGTGATTCACATATTATTTTCTGCTGTATTGTAGAATTAGGGTTTTCTTTCTAATCTATAAATATATCTCTCTGATGTATTCTATAATAACAACTTTTGAGAATAGTGAAATTTATATTGCCGGCGGCCGTAGATTTTCTTCCCCTTAAAGATTTCTCACGTAAAAATCTGTGTATTTATCATTTCTCTTTCTCTCTTTCTTTTTTGTAATTATATCATTGCTCTCTGTCGAATTCTAACATCATTTGGACGTGACGCAGGCCCCAGTCCAAAGGCCTTTGGATATAATGAACTCTGCTTCCTTTCCTCCGAACTGCATTTTTTTCTCACTTACCTGCATACCTGCATTCCCCCCTCGCAATTCCCTCCCCCGCTCCAAATTCTCACCCCCATGGCATCAGCAGCTGCAACTAAACCCGGTTCTTAAACGTAGAGTGAGTGGAACTCAGACTGGCTCCTTTCTGTTGGGTCCCACTCGGCGGCGTCTGAAATGCTAAGCAGAGGGGCCTTCATATGTATCTTCCTTGCTGGTTTTTTTTGTTTCTGTATTTTTCTCATCATTAATCTAATTTAAAGATGAATTTACTTTTGAGTTTTGACCATTGCTCTCAGATTTTAAATTGCTGAATATGGATATTCTAGGAGATTTAGCGTTTCAATGTATATGATGCAGTTTTGGGGGTTTCCTTGTTCTTGTATGGCAACAGTACTGAGAAATAAATGTAGCAGTCAAGGCTTTCAATTTTAGTTTTCTCCTTTTTTTTTCAGAAAAGGTGTCTCAAAGCTCCCTGTTTCCTTTGAATTAACGGAAACACTGTACAAATACACTGTTTTCTGGAAAGCTAAACCTATGAAATCACCAGTTTGTTGAAGCAAGGGCTCTTTGGGTGTGCTCTGGACTCAGCATTGAAACATTTCATCAAAATTGTATGAAATTTTGCTAACAAATATGTAGTTGGTTTCCTCAGGAAAACAATATTTGTAAGGTATTGTAATGCTCTACATTACTATATTTTATTTACCACCGCTTATTGTTGAATCATCAGTTGAATGAAGCATTAAATGGAAATATTAGTCAAATTAAGAACAGTCTAATTTAAAGAGAAACAAGTTGAAAGAAAAAAAAATAATGCATTTTACTTTATATTTATTTTGGATAGCTGAAATGACTTGTTACATAATAAATTCTGTACAGTCCAGGCTCAAATGCCAGAGAACACAATAAGAAGCATATCGATGCTCTGATGATAGAAACAGAGGAAGTAGAGATTCAATACTTAAAACAGGACATATCTTTGTTCACACTTTGATCTTCATCTGCAAATAAAGGCCATTGCGCAATCAGCTCGGGGTATCAATTTTGGCAGCAAGGGAACAGAGGCAAAATATGAGGCCCACCACTAGAGGCACTCAACTGCTGAGATGGAGAGGCAAAAGAGAGTTTGACCAGAGGTGCCATGAGATCAAGGGATCAAACTGCTATATTTTGATGTTCTTCTTTGAAGCTCATTTTGCAACTGGGAGAAACCCACGGCAAGCTTAGGACGGCACATGATAGATCACTTGGGAACGAGGAGACACCGAGACAGCCTGCCCTGTCAAGATATTTGAGCAACTAATTGGGGTTAGTTTGTTCATGAATTTCGATACTGGCCTGAAAAAAGAAAATACTTTTAGAGAATAATGTGATTTTTACCTGTGAAACACATCTGCTCCTGCTAGGACTGGTACTTCACATCATGAATTCAAGTAATCGACAACCATTATCAAACTTCAAAGAAAGCAAACATGCTAATCCAAAGAGTACTTTAATAATACTTGGTTACTGTACAAGGGTACATAAATTTTACAATGCAAAAGCATGATAACCTTTTCTACAGGAGAAGATTTCAACAATGTACTATATAAGAAAAGCAACCAAAATAACAGATCTATATTACAATATATACACACATGGAACATGTATGTTTCAGGCAGGCTAATGACTTGAATTCCTTATTATTTTCTCTCAATTATTTTCGCTCAAAGAAAACATATAGCCTATCATGCAGGTTACAAAAGCACCGTAAATATGTCACTCTCGATGACTCGTTCCAAAGTAAAGCACCACAAACCAGACATATTCCCAGTAGAAACCCAATAATGGCACCAACATAAAAGGACATCATCCCATCACCAGTTTCCTTCTTTGAGACATTAGGTTGGTTCGTATCGTTTTCGGCACATTGAATTGAGAGAGGGAAGCCACAAAGGCCAGGGTTGCCTTCGTAGATTGATGGGTCATCGAGCACCTGGAGTTGATGGCCCATTGGAATTCTTCCAGAGAGATTGTTGTATGACAAGTTCAAATCGCTCAAGAAAGTAAGAGCTGACAAATTTGAAGGAATAGCACCTGAGAGCTCATTGTTCGATAGATCAAGTGATTCCAACAACCGTAAAGAACCAATGTTATCAGGAATATTTCCACTCAATTTATTTCTGGACAAATTTAAGTTCGTTAGACCAAAAAGAAATCCAATTTCTTCAGGAATATCCCCGATTAAATTATTGCATGATAGATCAAAACTCGTCCAATATTTGATACCATCCCCATATTCAAGCTCTTGCCCTTTTGTGTCCACCTCCAAACTACCAAATTCAATTGTATATTGATTTGGCGCAGACTCTACATAAAAGGGATCCGCATCTAAAATTTGGCTCTGCAAAATAATTTTGTTACCTACTTGGGAAAATGTAGGGGCCATGGCCATTTGCTTCAAGGATTTCAGCGAACGAGGTATGGAACCAACAAAATTGTTCTGTCCAAGGTCTAGAACTTGAAGTCCACTTAACTCTGCAAGTTCACTTGGTATTGTACCTGAGAACCGGTTCGATCTGAGTGATAAGATTCTTAGAAAGGTTAATTTCTTCCCGATCCAATTTGGTATTCTACCAAAAAAATTATTGTTCCTGAGATCAAGAAAAACTAGGTTGTTGCAATCTTTTAAGAACACAGGGAATCTGCCAGAGAGGTTATTATGGCCTAGATTTAGCATTTTGATGCTTGAACCTAGTGAGCTGAAGGAACTTGAACCGAATCTCGGAGGAGTTTTCTGCATTGAATTGACGTTTTTATTCAAACAATTGGGTACATCTCCTGTTAAAGAGGCTTTCGACAAATCTAGAACTTGTAAGTGTTGCAATTGGCATAGTGACTGGGGGATGGAACCATTAAATGAGTTTTCGCTGAGAATAAGGACTCTTAGTTGAACTAGATCTTCAAAATTAAATGACAATGAACCCAATAGAGTATTTGATGAGAGATTTATTGTGTATAAACTCTTTGGTAATCTCGGTATAGAGCCACTAAAATGATTATCATGTAGGAGTATCTCTATTGCAGACATGAACTCCAAACTTTCTGGTAATTGTCCAGTCAAGTTATTGTTGGATAGGTCCAGATAGTAAGTATTATTAAAAACATGCCAAAACCAAACAGGCAACTCGTCAGCTATGCCTGTGTTAGAAATAGCAAGGGAAATGGTATTTGTTTGCGATTTAAGCCATTTAGGAAACTTGGGACCTATTTGACAAGATGAGAAACTAGCAATAGTTAATCTAAAGGGAGGAATCCAATTAGCATTAACTATCAAGCTGAGAGAGTTGCCAGATAAAATCAAACTTTCCAAATTTACCATCTTAGCAAAATGTTTTTCTGTTATCTCACCGTGAAAGTTGTTGTGATTTAAGTCCAACACAACCAGCTGAGTAAGCATTCCAATGCTCAAAGGTATTGTGCCAGTAAGATTGTTATGAGAAAGCACGAGAATTTTTAGGTTAATCATATTTCCAAGCCCGGTTGATAAATTGCCATTAAGATTATTCCAACTTAAATCAAGTGATTGCAAGTTAGTGCAAGAATATGGTGACAAATTCTCTATCAACTCGGTAATGTCTCCACTAATTTCATTACTTGAAAAATCCAGAACTTTCAGGTTGGAAAGGTTTCTGAAGCTGCTTGCTTTCATATCTGGTAAGTTATTGCTTCCGAGATGTATTTCTTGAATAGAATTCATGCTTCCTAATGCATCTGAAAAATAACTATGCAAGTTGTTAACTGAGAAGTCGACATATTTCAGGCCTGTTATGTTCCCAAACCAGTTAAGAAATGGAGGATTGCTCAACTTGTTTCTACTAAGATCAATGGTCACAAGCTCTGTGAAATTTACATGAGACAGAGAGAAAACTGTATCGTCGATCCCACAATAAGATAGGCGAAGTGTTTGGATGCGTGGAAACATGTCTAATGCTTCCCAGTTATCGACGTTGCTCAGGTTGACATTGCTCAAGTCAAGATACTTTAAGGAAGAGAGATGTGCTAACCATGCAACATCTTTGGAGTAGGATTTATACGTAAGACTAAATGAAAGATCTAGATACTGTAAACTAGAAAGATTGCCGAGTTGGGGTGGTATCCTACCACCAAGTAACGTTGCGGAGAGGTTCAGATACTTTAGTTCCCGGAGGGAACCAATGAACTCTGGTACTTTTGCATTGCTAAAGTTGTTGTAACTAAGATCGAGATAGTTTAAATGTGCTAAAGAAACCAAAGAAGAACTGATCTCACCAGCCAAGGCGTAACCGAGGTCTGGATTGCCCCATTCATCCAGATACATATTGCGAAGGTCAAGTCGGACAACGTGTGTTGTTGTGTTGCTGCATGTGACACCTCTCCATCGGCAACAATCTTGGCCATGCCATGAAGAAAGGCGGTTTTTGCGGTCAACAAGGTCAGCTTTAAATGAAAGCAGTGCAGATCTCTCGACCTCTATGCAACTGTCATTAACCGGCTTGTCCTTTTTGGTTCGAGAAGTGCTTGCTTGGGTTAGCAAAAGCACAAAGAACAGAGAAAATTGTAGAAAGAACTTAGATTTGGTCATTCCTACTTGGTAGGAGTTAACTTTGTTTCTCTCTTTTTTAAAAATGATCAAATAGCTAGGTTATGGTTTTAAAATTGCATCATGAACAGAGCACTTTATATAGAGCTAAAGATAGTGTAGGCAGGGCATGTTCAGGGGCCAAGGGGGCCCATCCCTCTATGTAAAAGTGTAAATGCAAAATTTTTATAAATTTTTGTAAGAGGATTTCTAACAATTGTTGAAGACATTTTCGCCTCAAAACTATTAATCTTGCAAAAATAGACATAAGTGTTATGTGGTTGTCTTAAAAAAATATCAGTTCGTTCTTGGTTTTTTGTGTAAAATTATGATGTATTCCATCATTTAATTAATTGGTGGCCCTGCCGTTGAATAAACCAAAATGACTCTTGAGGTTGACAAATTCAAGGTCATAGTAAATTATTTATGAACTTCGCTCAGAAGAATTGAAGATGATAGTTGCCATCAGAATAATTAATATCCAGTTTTCCTTCAAGCACGGTGTTGCTTGTTTAGTACAGTGTAACTGAATGGAAATAACATATATATATATATATATATATTGGTATAAGTCAAGTTCAAGTCTAATTCCATCAACATCTGACGAAAAAAAACTGCAATTAATAAATTGGTAATTATAGCACAAGTGGTCATAATTCAACTTTGAGTGTAATTGAATAACTTGGCTTTCACAGACTTTAGTAGCCTTTATAGAATATACATTAATAGTATCTCTAATTTATGGATAAAGAAGAGATAGCCAACATGTCAATTTGTGGATAAAAAGGAGAGATATCATATGTATATATATAGTATTGCAATTTGCTAATTTGGGTGTTTTTCCTGAAGACATATATGCATGGCCTAATAAAAGTCCGCATTGACTTTATTAATTCTGGCAGCTCAATGCTGGATTGACGCGCTCAGCTAAGGAATTGAAGGGGAAATTTCTAAACTATGAATACAGATATAGACATGAGTATTTATCTGCGTCTCTGCTACGATATAGATATGGCAATATAGTATTTTCTTTTTAATTTATGTGTACGATATTTTTTTTAGATACATATATTTCTTTAGTGTTTTTTATAATTTTTTATTTATATTATTTAATGAGGAAATTACTTGATTATTTTTTTATTTTGTCTGCAATTTTGGCAACATTTAAAAATAAATTTAAAATTTAAAAATTCAAAATTATAAGTATTATCGATATCATCCATTCATCATGTCTCTAAATTATAATGAGCTTTTTGGTGTAGGTTTCACCTAATATATATAAAGTGAATTGAAACAACTCAATATATTGATGGATAATTCTTGAACATATAAAAATTTAAACCTTGTTTTATAAAATGACTGCTGGTCAAATGCTCAATAATTGGAAAAATATATATATATATATATTTATATAATTAGAGGACCCTCATAGGCCTAAGCTATTTAGACGGCCTACACTAAAACTTGTCATCTCTGCCAATTAATTACAAGCCTACTATTCAGGATTATGCTTTTGCTCGAGATCTTTTGAGATGTATGCTTTAAACATTTAGAACTAACTAACAGCATGTTATTTAATCACAGCGTGGATGGCCAGTACAAGGAGTTGAAACAGCTTCCTGAGTTTAATCTTTTAGGAGATGGAAAGAACTGGTAAATGTTTATTAAATAACACTGTATAGTGGATACTTTCTGTAATGTTTGATTCTCCTCTTTTCACTGTTTGCTTAATCCTTTTGATCCAGGTATAGACTAGAGTGACTTGCTCTGGGAATTCATTTACTGCTGACATGTTCTGACTAAAGATTTGCAATTACAGAAGTCACAACTATAGGTGACTCAGCATTTTGAAAAGATAGATACAGTTTTTGGGGTTTATTACTCAAGGAAACCTGCTCTGAGAAATGGATTTTGTACCCCAGGTTTTCAATTTCAACACCATGTGTTTCCTTGCAATTAACATAAATACAGCACCAATAATTAAGCAACCTATGAAATCATGGCCCGATCAAAGAAAACCTAATTGGGTGTGCTCAGGCCTAAGCGTAGAACGATTTTAGCCAAAATTTAGGAAATCATTGACCAGAGTTGCAATTTATAAATTTTTTTTTCTCTTTTGGACAGCAGGTATTGATGGCAGAAATGGCTTCTTACCTGAAGACTGGATAAAAATCACCTCAGTTGGTTTTGAGGAATTTTACAGCCCCAAAGCAGCAAAGAAATTAGGCATCAACCCAGGTGATTATGCCAATTCTCTATGCCAAGTGATTATCCCAACTGTTAAAAATATCAATTTTGCTTCTGTACATGCCTACCCCGATAGCTGGTACCTATTATGAAACAAACATATCTAGTTTCTGTTACTTGTAGGATGGGTATCATATCATACCGCTCTGGTATAGACACTGATGGTACTGTACTAAACTTTAATTTCCATATTATATTATGCCGTGCACCATCGCTATTGCCAAACTAGCAATCACCTGTACGTACATCCAGCCTTGAATGCAATTTTGTTAGTGGACGGTAGTGCACAGCCAGTTAGTATTGTTTATAGTGCCTTGACGTACTATCTGCAGTTGGTATAATGCGCAACTGGTGCATGCTGTTTCTGGGCCTTACGCTACACTACAGCTTTTGATTGGATGGGGAAAGCCTCAGTTGTAGCTCAGTATTGTTAGCCATCACATGGACAGCGAGCTCCTACTACTTATGTATTACTCTCAAATTATTTATCTGTTTCTGTCTACCTATAAATAAGTTGTCCCAGTTAGCGTTTTCCATTTTTTTTTTAAAAGTATAGCCCAAATTTAGTTAACATCCTTTTTAACAACAGAGAAGAAAGAGAAAATGAAACGAGAGATGCTGAGCATGTACAACTTACAATCAGCCAATGTAACTTGAATCTCTTCTTGTGTTGAGAAGAAAATTTTGCACACGTGGTGAATTTTTGCCGGCATCTGTCCAGTCCAAGCCTACACGTCAGAAAAAACATCAACAAGCATGTCCATGTTCTCATTTCTTACTCTATTGATGTCAATAGTTTAACAATATAAATCATCGGGACTTATCTTTTTTCATATTGTGACCATCATCCAGAAAAAAAAAAGGGGAGTTTGGCAACCGGTGCTGGCAGCAACAGAAAAGACGACAACTACAGAGCACACCACAAGAATCAAAATAGAGATAGATCAAAACAAGAGCTCAGTAGGAGTTGGCATTAGATTAAGGGATCAAATTGATGCTTTTCGGATGTTCACTCTTCGAGGCTCTTAATGGGTAATTGAGAGAATTTTGGGGCTAGTTGAAGCTGGCACAACACTAAATTACATGAAAGCAGCCCTGTCAAAATATTAGAGCAAGAGGGCTTAGCCTGTACATAAACTTCATTACATGGACCGAAAAAACTAATGAGGTTACAAAATAATGCTACTTGTACCTCTTATGAAGCAGAAACCATCTGACTGATCCAGTTTGCTCTTGGTTTATACATCATAAATTCAGGTATTGTACAACTATATAATCTTGAACTATTCAAGAAAATATGTTTACAAAATCAAAAATATATTAGGACCCTGCTTGTTTCCATGCATTGTACTTACCTAGCTTATAAGACTAGTTTTACATTATGGCGAAAACAAAAAAAAAGTATATATATATAAAATTATCTTAACAATGTTCCAATAATTACTTAACAATGTTCCAAAATAAGTAAATAAAACAAAAGGACAAGCAAGACAACTAAATTCACCATATAAAGCTGACTTCTATACTTCATCTTTCTAGCAATTCTGATCCCCATTGTGTGTAATTCTTGCCCACTTCAGAATGAGAAATATGTAAAGCCTATCATATATGTTATCAACAAACACAAAGTACGCAACTCTCCAGGACCGAATGAGAAGTAAAGCTCCATAAACAATCCAGAGACCACTTGCGAACCCAATAATGGCGACATAAATCTCATTTCCATCTTCCTTTTTTGAAACAAAAGGTTGAGATGTTTTTTTTCAGAACATTCAATTGAAAGAGGAAACCCACACAGGCCATTGTTTCCTTCATAGCTTGACGGGTCAAGTGTCTGGAGTTGGCGTCCCGATGGAATTATTCCGGAAAGATTGTTGTATGACAAATCTAAGTGACTTAGAAAAGTAAGGTTGGATAAGCTTGATGGAATTGAACCTGAAAGTTTGTTGTTGGATAAATCAAGAGATTCCAATAACTGTAAATATCCGATGCTTTTAGGAATATTTCCACTAAGCTTGTTTCTTGATAAATTGAGGTTCATTAGACCTACAAGCGCTCCGATTTCTTCTGGGATAAACCCAACTAAATCATTGCAAGATAAGTCCAGGCTTGTAAAATATAAGATATTGTTTTCAAAATCGAGCACTTGCCCTTTTGTATCCACCTCTGTGATAGTCAACCCTGCCTTGTATGCATTTTCCGAACCTTCAATCCAGAACGGGTCATGGTCTGTATTAATCATCATTGCCTTTAGAGTTTTCAATGAACGAGGTATAGTTCCATTAAGATTGTTATGTGAAAGGTCTAAAAATTGAAGTTGCTGTAGTTCAAATAGTTGATTAGGTATTGTGCCACAGTACTTATTTGAACCAAGAAATAAGAATCTTAATAATGGTAGTTTCTTCCCAATCCACGAAGGTATACTTCCAGAAAAATTGTTGTTCTCAAGGTTAAGGAGAATTAAGCTGTTACAGTATTTTATGTATTCTGGGAATTCACCAGAGAGTTTATTATAGCTTAAAATTAGAGTTTTAAGAACTCTCTGTTTTGCAATGCTTTGGTCACCAGATCTCCATTTGGTATATTTTTTTTCTGTTGCATCTGGGTTATTTCTCCAACAGTTTGGAATATTCCCTACCAAAAAGTTTCGTGACAAATCTATGAAAACTAGATGTTCCAATTGACAAATAGATTGTGGGATGGAACCATTTAATCGGTTATCATTAAGGATAAGAATACCCAATGATAGATTTTTCAAATTCGATGGCAAGGAACCAGACAACATATTTCTTGAGACGTCTAGGTAATACAGATTTTTGGGCAATAATTTTGGTAAGGAGCCAGAAAATGCATTTCTTGAGAGATCCAGGTATAGCATGTTTTTGGGTAACTTCGGTATGGATCCTTGGAATTGATTGCCGTCTAATGACAGGGTAGTTGTTGACAAAAACTCCAAACTCTCGGGCATCACACCGCTCAAATTGTTGTTGGATAAATCCAGATGGTTAGCATTGGAAAATACATGCCAAAACCAAACAGGCACCTCGTCAGCAATGCTTGTGTTAGAAATATCTAGAGAACTAATATTTGCCAGCGATTTGAGCCACTGTGGAAATTTGGGACCTAAATGACATGATGAAAGGCCAGCAGCTCTCAATCTAAATGGTGACATCCAATTTGCCTCTACAATTATATTAATGTGGTTCCCACTTAACGACAAGTACTCCAAACTTGTCATTTTAGAAAAATGTTTTTCGGTGATCAAACCCTGAATGTTATTGTTGGATAGATCCAGCTCAACCAACCAAGTGAGCCTTCTTATACTCAAAGATATGGAACCACTAAACTTATTGTAACCTAAATAAAGTGATTGCAATTTATGTAGTGACAAACTTTCAATGAATTCAGTAATATCCCCAGTTATCTCGGAGCCTCTCAAGTCCAAATGTTTCAGATTGGTAAGATTTGTTATATCACTTGCCTTCATATTCATTAAAATATTCCCTTCCAAAAGTAGATTTTCGATAGAATTTATATTTCCTAGTATATTGATAAGACGGCTATCGAATTCATTAACAGAAAGGTCAACATAATTTAAACCTGATAGGTTCTGAACCCAGTTGAAAGCGAGAGGATTGATAAGCAGATTATCACTAAGATCCAATGTTACAAGATCCGTAAAATTTACATGAGGCAAAGAAAAGGTCGTATCATTAAGTCCACAACCATCTAAGTGCAGTGTTTGTAAACGAGGAAGCATGCCTAATCTTTCCCAGTTAATGACACTGCTCAGGTTAACCATACTCAAGTCTAGGTGATTTAAAGAATAGAAATCCCTCAACCATGTAATATCATCAGAGTGAAGATTTTCCATGTTATTAGAAAGATCTAGATACTGTAAACTCGAGAGATTACCGAGTTGAGGTGGTATTCTACCACCAAACTGAGCATATGTAAGGTTGAGATACGTCAACTCCTTGAGGGAGCCAATAAACTCTGGTATTTTCGAACCGCTAAAGTTGTTGTAACTGAGATCAAGATATTTTAAATGTTGTAATGAAAGTATAGGAGAACGGATCTCACCACCCAATGCATAGCTCATGTCAATATCCCAATAAGCAAATTCTGAATCATACTCACTGTATGTATTGCGAAGGTCAAGTTGGACAACATGAGCTGTTGTGTTGTTGCTGCTGCATGTGACACCTCTCCATTGGCAACAATCTTGACCTTTCCATGAAGAGAGGCGGTTCTTGGGATCTACGAGGCCAGCTTTGAAAGCTAGCAGTGCATCTCTCTCTCTTGGTATACAAGTGCTACTCACTGGTTTATCCTCATCGCTTTGGGAAGTGCTTGCTTGGGTTAACAGAAGCACACAAAACAGTGCTAAATGGACGGTTTCGTTTTTTATCATTAGTAAGGTTTTGTTTGTGGCAATCAGAATAGATCTTTTTTATTATTTAAGAAAGAGTGGGTTGTTCAATTGGTATTAAATGGCATGCATTGGATAGTGCTTATATAGAGCTAGCAATTCGCTTTGTGATTGACCATGGTAAGTCAATATTATAGACATATCACATCTCAAAAAAACGATCAGATATTATTAGTGGAGAAATTAGGTGTGTTCTCGTCAACATTTTTAATCTCAAATTTCGTTATCAAATCTTTAATATTGAATATATCTCCATCTAATTTGAAAGATCTTCCTAGCTATTTCCAATTAGATGATTCTTCTAATCAAAATTGATATAATTAATAGTTAACATTTAAATTAAATTCTGAAATGACTAACTGCTTGCATTTGTACAAGAGAACCCAAACAAAGAGGGGAAAAAAATCAGCCGTTTATAGCATTTTTTTTCATTCTTTTGCAAGGAAACCTATATATGTCATAATCGACTATGTAGATTGTTATGAAAAATTAGATAATTATGTCTAGCCCTTAGGATGAAAGTTTAATAAATCGTGATTTAAATTCCGTGAAGCATGAAACCCATAGAGATTTTTTATATAAACTTTGCCTAACACTTGATTCACGTGTTTCTTTTCTTTTCTTTTTTATATAAACTTTATTGATGAGTTGTATCCTGATGCGGGTTATTTGGCTGTTTTATTTTCGGTTTGCTGGATGTATTTAAATTTTTTATCTCTTTTTTTTTCTATTTATCCATCATGTCAATACCCACACCTTGTACCCGTTTTTAATTTTAATGAAGTACAGGTGAAATTGCCTACCAAAAGAAAAAAAGAAAAAGAAAAGAAAAACAGAGAGAGAAAACGTCATTGCTGTGAAGGGGTTTTTTCTTTCAATTTATAGAACTATTAAAGAAGCTGGATTTAATGCATGTCTATAAAATTTTAAAAAATAGTTGTTATAATATATTTTTAATAACTGTTACAAATATATTTTAAAATATATATTATTATAAAAAAAATTTCCTCCAATTTCCTATTTTTTTCTTTTTTTTTAATTTTTAAATATTTTTTAACAATTAAAAACATAAATTTAATTAAAAAATTAAAACACGTCCAAATATATAAACAAAACGTGTTAAGATATGCCGTGCTGTTAGAAGTATTTTTCTTAACACTAATATAAAAAAACACAACACGCTACAGCACGTGTTAATCTTCTTTACACGTGTTTGCACGGCACGGCACATCCGGCTGGCACGTGTAGGCACGGCATGGCAATTTCATAGTTCCCTAACCGCGACTCAACCCGGATAGTCCATCTCTCACTCAGCAAGCTAGTCTACCTAAACAGAGATAACTAATGCTGGTTCCTGTCTGCTGGATGCCACCAGGCAGAGTCTGAAATGATGAGCAGAGGGAGGGGATGGCAGTGTTGCAACAACGCTTCAAGAAACTATTTTTCAGGTTCTCGTTTCCTTACTTTTGGCACTTTACTGTCACAATTAATTTTGCAGAATGGTAATTTAAAGAGGAGTGAATCAACCAGATAGGGGAAATATCCTGCCTCTAATGCAATGTTGTCAATGCACATTAGCTGATGAAAAATTGAAAATCAACCATAAGAGCCAGGTTTGAGTCTGTATGACCTAAATGCTATCTAAGAAACCCTAAAAACATATCCAAACAATAATTTAATAAATTGAAATGTGATTGTAATAAAAAGACAGCGGAATTTTCCACAGAGATAAAAAAAAAATTGATCATCAAGCACCCATGATTAATGAAGCAAAAGTCAATTGAGTAAGGTCATATCAAATACTAAGAACCCAAGAACATCACAGGGCTAATTTAGTACATATCCTATCAACAGTTTAATTACCTTCAAGTGGACATCAGCATTTGCTACACAAACTTCTGCTAATTAAAAAAAAACAGAGCTACTAATTTTAATAAAAAAAGCAACTTCTATTTTTTTTCTTTTTTATTTTAATAACCGTTAGATACAAACAGTGTACCGTTAGAAATAACCGTTAGATACAAATAGTATACCATTAGAGACAAAACTATATAAGCCAACTTGTATATTTATAAATCTGAGGTTAATAATAAGAATCAATTTCATCACTTTATTTCTCAACAGACTGACCAAGGTCAAAGTCAATATTAATTAATTATACACATGTCACATCTCAAGAATGCGACAGGAAATTAATTATAGCAGTTTAGAAAAGAACAAAATTAATCTACGCATCAAACACGGCCATTATTTTATTTCTTCACCCATTTTGGTCACTGAAAAATAATTAAAAAGACTACAATCATTTGTACAAGAGAACACAAAAAAGTTAAAACCGCCTCTTATACCATTCTTTTTTTTCATTTTTTTGCAAGAGGACCTTCTCATCTCATGGACTATATAGGCTGTTATGAAAATTTAGATAATTAAGTCTAGCCTTCAGGATGAAAATTTGAATAAATCGTCATTTAAATTTAATTAGAGATTTTCGTTTTTCCTATTTCAGGTCAATGGCGCAAATAATTCAAAAGAAGAGGTCTTTTGGAACTTTGTTCCTAACGTGATTGACGTGTTGTATTTGTATATACTGTCAGCTGTACGGCGGTTGTTGCCACCAGCTAATAATTTATGATTGCGAAGTTAATTACTTGACCTCAGCAAATATCCAAATTAAACTAATTTTGGGGCATCTCCAGTGTAGATTTTTGAGGCCTGCTTTCATGCGACTTAATAATTATATCAAGATATTTTATACTCTTGTTGGGCCGTGGCCTGCATATAAGTTATTAAGTCGTGTATGCGTAAATAATTACATGACATGAGCTCGGCCAGATTAGTTATAGAACTGACTGGATCAAACTAAATGAACTCGGATGGGCTAAACTAAAATTAACACAAAGACAAGCTGAGTTCAAAAAAATTAAAAATGTTGCTGCCCAGGATCGAACTGGGGACCTTCAGTGTGTAAGACTGACGTGATAACCACTACACCACAGCAACTTTGTTGAAAAGGTTTGTACTTTTTTTTCTATTTCATATTTTTAGTTTCTGTGATTCAAATTTTCGCGGATGAGTGAACGAGCTCCTAAAAATATCTTCTTGCGCGGTCTGAAAATAACATCAAATAACAAATCCAAAGGAAAGGATAGATTCTGGCAAATATCTTTTCCCTGATCCGATTTGCGTTAATACGCATCTCAATGCTCTTTTGAGAGGAAGGAAGAGATAATAATAGCTTCGCTTCAATGGCTGTAGTACCAAAATGCTGCGCGTGCGCGTCTCATGGACCCACCAGTCAGTACCTGAAGCCTCACGACCAACTCTTTTCCTCTACTTCTCTGTGTAAGTGTTCCCTGATTCTACCTTTTTAATCTACGTTTTAAGTTCGGGGTAATAAGTACATGCATATAACATGTTTGATGAAATGCTTGTTAGATGGAAATGCTAAGTCGAGAACCATGGGTTTAGTGTTACCAGAGGAATTGAAGAAACTTCGTATCGGCAGTGTAAAAGCATCTGCTTGTTCATCTACTGATGTGATACAGTCACAGGTAATTCATGAATTTCATTTCTTTTCTTATTTGTATTATATCGCAAAAAAAAACTGAGAAACTAATTGCTCTGATTTCAGGCAAACTTTTACGGTGACCTTCCTCGTGAAGAAAGCACCTCTGATTCATTTCAATTTGGCTTATTGATGGAAAACCTGAATGAAATAGAAGAAATTTTAGGCAGTAACGAAGAACTTTTGGGGAGAGATTTTCTACTACAGATAAAGCAGCTAGGAGCCCTGAAATTGTTTCGTGAATGTCTCTCTCAAAATCTTGCTTCAAAACCTTTTCTAAAATCAGATTTTCTACAATCGGAAGTACAATTGGAGAGCCCAAAAGACAAAGTAACAATTGTTAGGAGCGGAAAGAGCCAAGAGAGAAAATTAAAGAGAATAAAAGGATTACATAAGAGAGTCACTGGCACTGAACCATATATTTTCAAAGATTTTAAGAAAACGCAAACATGCCATCAGCGGATTCTCTCGTTTGGGTGGAGAAGTATGAAACGTCTTACTTCAAAAGAAGAATATGACCTTACAGAGGGTGTTAAGGTAACAAGTTAATCTGTCATTTGACACTGCTGAAACCAAGTGTTATCATACTGTCAGCAGTGGCCTGTACCAGCCACTACTGGACTGATTTTCATTCAACATTCCTGCATTGCCACCGTAACCCCCATACACAAACCACATTTGAACAAAGAAACCTGCAGAGTAACTAGCAAACCATAAAGAAAACAAATGGAAAAGAAAACGGTATTAGCTAGCATAAGTTAATAAGATCACAAATTAGACCGACTATGGTCATTATTACATGTGACGATTTGTTTGGTTTAACAGAAAAGAGTTTACTTTTCTAGGCAGCTTCTAACCTTAAGAGGATCCGTGAGTTGATAGAAAAGGAGATGGGTCAACCTGTTACCTATCATGACTGGGCAAAGGCAGCTAAAATTGATACAGGAACCCTGAGTAGAATACTGTTACATGGTTCATATTGTAGAGATCAACTTGTACAGCATACACGACCATTGATAATATACCTTGTCAAGAAATATATGGGAATGGGAATTGCCCCTGACGATCTATTGCAGGTTATCTTTATTCTTTTGGAAAAGCTTTTTTTCTAAATTTTGCTGTTTTGTCAAGCTTTCTCTGTTAGATCTAATGATTAATACAAAACACAAACACGAAAGGACATTTGCACTTATTTACTCTTTAACAAAGTTTCTTCCCCTACTTTAAGTTATGGTATAGTTGTAACATAATTATGTCAAAATGATGAAAATTGTCCTAATTTAAGTAATTTAACCGCCATTATCAAATCCATTAGTGAATTAATTTCCATCTATTTTACATTGAAATAGATATTGAAGACTACGACATCTTTTCTTCTTTTTTGCAGGTAGGATATTTGGGTATGTTGAAAGGTGCTGAGAGATTTGATGGCAAGAAGGGACGCAGTTTCTCTACTTACATTCGACATTGGATCAAAAAGGCTGTTTTTGAACAAATAGCTCAGCATTCTAGAATATTCAGGATGTCAGTAAGCACCTATTATGAGTAATCATTGCAAAAAGTGGAAAACCAACATGTGATGCAATAAGCTTAGAAATTAAAGTGGCGTGCTTGTCACTTCTATCCTATACTTACTCCTGTTTGAGAAAGTAATTTGACTTTTTCAGGGTTTAAGTAACATCCAAACAAAAAAAAAATTGCAAGGCTAAGCAGAAGTTGATTTTCCTGCTGTTTCTCACATTGTATATCATATCATTTCATAACATGTCCATGTAAAGTGAGCCGCCATCTGTTTTTGCTTGACTTGAATTTTACTGAAATTTTGGATAATAAATTTCAAAGAGAAGAAAATTAAATAAATAAAACAGAAGTCTTATTCAAAGAGTGAGACATTCTGTGCTTGCTGGAATATACTTGACCACCATACTTATGTAGAGGCTGGGTGTTATTTGCAAAATGACCCTAATAAGATGCTTCTTTTCAAGTAAACAAATTGTAAAATTTACAAGCAAATCATTTTTAACACCATTTATATCCTTTTCAAGGTAAGGGCAGAGAGTATGGTTCAAAAGATAGAAAAGGCACAGAGGGAACTCCATTTCAATTTAGGAAGGCGTCCAAGAGATGAAGAGACTGCTAAATTTACTGGTTTTACTTTAGCCAATGTTAGGTTGGCTAGGAGGTGTTCTCGGTCTATTAGGTCTTTGGAGCAATCTATTGGTCATGAGTCCCACATTTCATTAAAGGTATGACCACCCTTTTATTAATATTCAGACAAGATTTCAACTATCCATGCATACGTTATGAAATTTGCATGGTCTTTCAACTAGTTGGGAAAAGAATGGGAAATGAAGCAAAAGTTTGGATAAAAAATGTAAAACAAATTAGATTATGAAATCCAACTTAATTATGAACTAAGCATTGAAAAAATACGAAAACCCAAAAATTTTACTTCCCCGAATCTGGTGCCAAGTGGGTTCTGGTTTGACCCAGACTATACTCACAAATCTGATAGAAATTTACATAGTTTTGTTTATGAAACTTCGAGGACTACAAACAATAGCTTTAGTTCTAATAACTTTTCTGTGTTTTGTTTTTACGATGGGACCTAATTAGATATTGCCTAGCACTCTAAATTCAACTTTTCCCAAACCATTTCTCTCATAACTGCAGGATATAATTCCGGACAAATCTGTAGAAGAGCATAGTTCCATAAAAAGAAAGATATTGAAAGATGGGCTTCTATTTATCTTGGATGAATTAAATCCAAGAGAAAAACAAATATTAGCACAAAGATATGGCCTTAATGATGGCACATGTAGAACACTGGAGGAAGTTGGGAAGGATTTTGGTGTGACTAAGGAGTGGATAAGGAAAATAGAGAAAGGTGCCATTGCTAAGCTAAGAAGGGATGATATAAAAAACAATGTCAGAATACTTTTGCATTCATAGTTTATATGTTTGCGAGTACACAGATAAGGTGTTCGTAAAAATAAAAGCCTGGAGCACCTTGTATAGAAACTTAGTGTTGGGAACTCAACTCATGTAGGTAAATAAGGATTACTTTGTTTTTTCGGTGTTATTTAATGTTGTAAATGTTATACCTTATTGGCTGAAAAAGTACTGTTACAAAATTATCTGGTGCCACATAAAGAGGCTATGTTTCTTTTCAGTTTTACCCATAAAGAACTAATCTGGTGCCAATAGGCTTTCATGTGCTAACAGCCGTAAGTCCGTAACATGTTTTTTACAAGTAGAGTCTCCAGGTGTGTCGATTGTTTGATGTGGCAACTATTTGTTTGAATAAATCCTTATAATTTACAATGCTTAATATTAAGCATGCTAATTAATGTTGTGTTTATTTTGGACCATTTTTCTCTTTACAATGTGCTCTTCATGTAGTACCTACTGAAGTCAGGCAATTAGTCAATATTTTTTTTTATTTCTCACTTTGTCTAACAGACAAATTAAAATGCATCAGTTATGACTTAGACTTAATTCCTTCTGTAACCTTTTTGGTTAGTATTTTTTATTTTTAAGTTAAGAAAAAGAATTTAGTTATTGGTTGAACACGAAATATCCCTTAAGCATAAATCATATTTTTTTTTCTTTTTTCTTTGGGCCGGAGTGTGAGGGCTGTACTATCCAAAAATTTATTGGACTATTCCGACAATTTTGAAACGTTTAAAAATTCATTGGATTATTCTAAATTATCAGGGATCAATAATACGAAATTAGACTCCATCTAAATCTGAAATGTAAAGTTTATAACTTTATATATAGAGAGAGGAGACGAATCTGGGACTGGGGTTAATGCGGGTTTTAAATATGGAAAACGTTTGGGAGATACCGATTTTATTATTCATATTAACTACTTTATTATGTAATTTATTTTAATATTATTTTTATTATTCAACTCAAATACCACTAATATGAATAATAACTCACTTAAATTAAATAACAAAAGTACTGTACAAATAAGTTGTATAATAAAATCATTAATATGAGTAATAACCTATGTAATATAAATAACAAAATTGGTATCGATTTTGGTATTTATATATCAACTTCATTTAAATATTAAAATAAAGTTTTACTAAGCTATTAACTCCCATTTTTTTTCTTATGGGAGCCGATATACAGATATTATCATTAATATCATCATCGATACCAATTTTATTGTTCAAATTAAATGAGTTTTTATTCATGTCAGTGATTTTATCATATAACTTATTTTTACAATACTTATAGGGAACGGATCTTTTGACAACTCTTACCTTGACAACAAATTTTTAAATAATTTCAAAATAATATTTAAAATTTCTTAAACATAGAAAAATATCTGCAGACATATTCTTAAATTATAGATATATTATGTTTTAAATTTCATACAATTTGAGTGTCTCTTGATATTCCATCAAAGACCGTTAAATATGAACCGTTGAAAATTTCATCCAATTTTGATGGTCTTAATGGAGTATTAAATAACACTTAAATTATATGAAATCTGAAACACAATCAATCTATAAGTTCAATAATATATCTATAAATTTTTTCTATTTTTAAGATTTTTTTATAATTATTTAAAAATCCGTTGCTAAGATTGTCAAATAAATAGTTGTCAATAAATCCCTACTCATACTTATATTGTTCAACTTAATGAATTATTATTCAGATCAGTGATATTTAAATTAAATAATAAAATTGCTAATATAAATAAAAATTTATTTTATATAAATAATAATAATGTTATCAATTAGGGTATCAAATATGAACGATGTTATCACTCCAACATTTTCCTTTTCTTATTATGTTATACATAAAAATTATACTGGTACTGACACTGACAAAATGGTACAATAACTGTCGATCAAATAATCATTTGGTGTTGCATGATTGCCACAGTAAAGCGATTAGGACATCGCACATTTTTTTCTATGACTATGACTATGACTATGACTAGTATCTTACAAAAATTAATAATATAAAATGCAAAAAAAGAAAAAGGAAAAATTAAAGAGGTAGAAATCCAAGGCATGAGGGGTTCCACATAAATGGGATAATTCATTGGCTACCTCTTAACCTTTTATCCCTCGACAGATGTCTAAATGAGATTTGAGGCACATGCCTGCATGTGTGATGTGGCTCTCAAAATTCAAATCCCACATGTGAATGTAATCAATCAAAAAAAAAAGAAGATGGAGGGAACGATGGTTTAATTTCTCTGCTCTTCCTCCAATTGCATAGGAATGTAATTTATTAAGAGAAATTATTTTTACATCTTAATTTTACATTATTTATCTATATATTGAAAATATTTATATTATTTATATTTAAATTTATAAATATGTATAATTAATATAGAAAGTATTTATTATTTTTTCTTTTTTAAATTATTATGAAAAAATTGAAGTTAATAGTTTTGTTGCACAAATATAAATACAATCTACATAACTTTTAATTCTTATAATGTGAGGTATAAATATTTTTATTATTAAATATAAATATTTTTTGAAAAAAAAATATAAATATATTTAGGTGTATATTGGTGTGTCTTGAGTGTATATATATTTAGGGTATTTTTTTAGATACTTTTGGGCTTTTAAAATTTATATTTAATCCTAATTTCTATTTGGTAAATCGCAAATACACAGTCTACTATCGTAGTAATCGGAATGTCGATCCACAGGCACAACCTAAAGTATCAATTCTTGCAAGTTTATTAAGCTAGACAAACAAGATTAAATTAGTTTTGAAATTAAAGAAACAAAACAAAACTAAAGTGAAGTCAGTTCTGAGTTGAACAATAATCGAATTCTAGGGATTTTGATTTTTCTATCCACTTATGTATTAATTTACTTGAAATTATATTTTTAATATATCTTGAAATATGTGAGGGTTTTCTATCTCAAAAGTATCATTAACTAACATTTTTGTGGGTTAACACCATACTTGTAAACCATTCAGATTTCTCCCCTCGATATCTCACTCTAAAGGTTTAAGATCTAAATTCTTTGGTTATTCCCTATTAGTTCTATGTTTCTCCACTAGATATCTGACCTAAAATTTAGTACTTATCTCTTGATTTTCAGAATTTAAGCAATTACTTGTGCGTATTTGCCTAAATTATGTGTAGAAAAAAGTGGTTAAACCAATCAACACATAATTTAAATAAAAAATATTAAAAATAAATATTCAAGTAAATTAATTACACCAAGTTTCAAATACTATAACCATAACCTCTAGAGAAAAAACTAATCCCTCATGGATGCAAAAAAAAGCAAACAAACAAATTTTCATTGCAATTTTAAGGATTAGAAACAAAGAAAATAAAAAAGAAAAAGGTTACACCAAATATCTTCCTTAGTTTTTCACTCTTTTTTCAAGAAATCGCTTTGAATTTGTACTAGATCTTCAATTTCAATTATGTTTTTCTCCCCTTCGACGGTTTGTCCTAATTTCTAGCTTTCCAAGTCATCAAATAGCCATTGACTAAATTTGAAAAAGAAATCCCGCCAAATTTGTCAAGATTCGCAAGTCTGATGACTCTTTGCTGGTCACAAACAATTAAATGCAACAAGCAAAGTCTTCATGAAGATTGTTGCGCTGAGTTCTGACTGCTTTGTAACCCACAAAAAACCTTTGCGATCTGCAAAGCGTGCATCCCGGTCCGAGTTGCTTCTGATTTGGTGTAGATTATTATTTCCTTGCTTCTTTAATAAATGATATATCTTATCAATTTGCTTCAATCCTGCAATCAATAAGCACACAAGTGATAATATCTCAAACTTGATATAAAATTATCCTAAATATCTTAAAATCAAAGAAATTTATATGATTTGATATGCAAAATCCTTACCAAAAGCATATAAAATCAAGGCTTATCACATATAAAGTGTACAATTATCACTTCTCTGTATTTAAATATAGAGACAACTAATATGAACACTGGCACTCTGAATGCATAATTTTGTAAAGCTCAAGTTATCTAAAAAAAAAAATAGACAAATAGTTGTGAATACAAATACATGCAGTAAAAAAAATAGAAAAAATAGCTTTCGATTTTTTTAAAAAGAAAAGCACTATCCCTCAGATTCATCCCCACGCTTTTGACTTAATTTGGCCCGCGTGACTTTTGTCATTTTCATTTTTGAAAGTTATTATCTCAAAATTAATTTCATTATTCAATTAGATAAACACATGAGATCAATATATAATTCACTTGTATAAATACCTGAATATTTCATATGATTTGTATTCCACGTATTTTTATTTTCGGAGACACTTTTTCTCTTTTTTTTCACGCGTTTTTTGTTTTTTCAAGATTATCTTTTTCTCTTTCTCTCTCTCATCTATGTCCTTGATATTTTTCTCGTATATTTTTGTTTCCCAAAACTCTTTTTCTCTCTCTTCTCTCTCTCGTTATTTTTTTGTTGGCGACTTATATAAACACTGAGTCGCATATATGAATACCTTAGTAGAAGATATAAATACCTAAGTATATAGTACATAATACAAATATTTGAATTAGACTGTTGGATTTAAACACACGAGATTACTAAATGTACTTTCTTTACCAAAAATAGAAAGTCGGTACACATGAATGTATTTTTTTGTCAAAAATAAAAAATTAGTTAAAGAAATTCTTTATAAAATTTGTGTTGAGATACTATTAATTGTTCTTTTTTTAAATTGAAGATATTGTCGTTACCAAAATTAAAACCAAGTTAGACAAAAGTATGTCCCCTTCGGACATTCTCTTCACTGCAATTACTTGATCATTTTAACATTTTCATTTTCTTCAACTCAACATTTTCATACTCGTTGAGTTGAAAATAATGCATACATGACAAAAAATCAATTCAGCAAATGCAAGTTATATTTATATCTATGCAGTAAAATTTTTAATTTTAATTTTTCTATAATCATCTAGAAAAAATAATAAACACTTTTTATACTAATTATAAACACTTATAAATTCAAATATAAATAAATTATCTATTTAGTATAAATATTTTTGATGTATAGATAAGAGGTGCAAAAATAATTTCTCTAAAAAAAATCAGCATTTTTAATTATCTCAACATATGAGTTCATCAAAATAACTGAACACATACATTGAAAAAAAAATTTAATTAAAATTTTAAATTATTGTTGATAGAGATCTAAAACAAGTAAATGGGATATACAAAAAGTTCTAAAATTTGGGGGTTTATATATATATATATATGGAGACCTAACTAAGAAAGCAACCAGTCATGAGAGGAGACAAGTATGGTTGGCATGTCACTATCCCTAAAAAGTGTCTTAGCGCTTTCCTTGTCACAAGCTGCACAAGGCTATTAATTATACCTTCTACATACATTTTATTAGTAGTTTCTGGACTATTCTTTCTGATGCAATTAATATTAATCGTTGATTCATCTCAAAACAGAAACGTCCAGACATGCATCATTGCAAATTACAGTAAGATGCATGTTGGTTGCTTTTTGAAGACTCTTAACAACAGAGTTTGGCAAGGAGCTCATCACAGATTGAATATTTGAAAGTGTACTGAAATATCAGAGGAATATTTGACAGTCGTTCACATAAAAGATGTGACAATATATACAGTGTGTTGGAAGAAAAGTTTTGGATGTTTGTTTAATTTCCAGAAATAATTTGAATGTGTACTCCAATGATGAAAGAGCTTCAAGTTCAATTTCTTTTCTCCAATTTTCTTACATAAATCAAAGAGGAATATTTTCTTTGCTAAGATCAGAGAAGAGTACATATTTGTATATAAATTAGAAAGAAAGTTGGCCTTTTGGTTGCGTACAAAAGAAGGCTATATTTCTTTAAGAAAAATCTCCAAACTTCTTTCAATATTCTTATGACACCTGTCTATATAAGTTTAAGTACTTAAGAATTCTTATCTCAGTATCAGTAATAAATTGGTTGAAAAGAGCAAGAAAAACATGAGATACCTGCCAAAAAGGGATAATTAATCAAGGTGGTCCCCTGTATCCTTTTATGAATAAAATGACAAATAATACTACTAAATTGGGCCCAAAAATATTATGTCCAATAGTCTATTCGGATCTTGGGTTTCTAACGTGTATTTTGATCAACCTTATTTATTACAATTTCAGCTACTTAGTACCATCAGTTGTCGTCGTAAACGACAACCGACAACGATGTATTTTCACATAATTTATCTCAATTTTGCTCTTCCATGACTACATCAATATCATTGTAATACCAGTAGAGTGCTTGTACAACCACAGTACCACATGCTTGCTTTAACAATCTATGATGGTATCACACAAATTGGATCGTTGGGATATACTGTTGTAGCGTATCGTGTCAGACTGACCTAAATCGGTGGTCAGAAGAGAACATGAAGAAATAAAAAGCTGTTTATTTTGCATTTTTCATTAAATTAATATCGGATAAAGGTAGGTCGATCTGACTGTATTCAGTTAAGGATAACATAATGTGCAACACCTAAATAAATACTTTATCTTGTTTCAAATAAATAAAAAAGAAAAGATTAAATAATGAGTGGAGACAATGCTTGAAAGTTTAACAGGGAGAATCTTAATTTCAAGGGGCCCAAAATCTAATTCATGCCTTGCCAAAAATTACAAATTGAAAAGGAAGGGTATACAAAAGAGACATTATCCTTTTCAGGATAAACACCTCACTGGCAAAAGGTCCTCCTTTCTTTTCCCCTTTTCTTCTCTTTAAAACCTCATTATTGAATGTATGGATCAATTCAGAAATTTGTTTATGTCATATGTACAAGCTTACCAGTAAGTGCCTAAAGTGTTTCTACTCTACATGACCGGGCGGGTACCGTCCCGAAACACAATACAAGATGTTAGTGGTTTTTTGTTTTCTGATGGAACTTGATGCTGAGTTTTAACAGGAAAAAAGAAATAACAGTAAAGCTCATTTGGAATCAAAGGCACCATTAGTTCAACCGGGCCCCATGGCATAATTATTGATGTCAGACTCTTGTGTCTTCGGCTCTTCTTGGTCGATTTCATCAACAATACTCAAAATGAAGGCTCAATTAGTAGTGAGTTACCATGTAAATAAACACCGGTACAGTTTCTTGTCATGGTAAATTTCCGAGCATGCATATTATTTGATCTTTTTTTAGAGGGTATGGAGATGCCGATAAATTGTTGCTGTGCTGGAAAGGTATTTGAATGACATTCGACGAGGACCAGTGATTCTAACAATCCATTGGTACAACTTTACAAACTTTTTTCTTAGAGCAGAGAACTTCACCCCTTATCTGTTAACTCGAATTATATATCTATTAACTATAAATATATTATTGTTAACTGATAAAGTTTAATCATTATTATTAACTAATAATATATTTGTAGTTAACAGATACATAATTAGCGTTAACAAATAAATAATGAATAAATTGGTGCACAGTAAAAGAGTGAACACTAAATATTTTCTTCTTTTTTTTATTTTGGAGCATGAGATATAGGTCGAAATCCTCAAATATTAATTTGTATTAAAATGGAGTTCTTTCATAAAAATAATCCCTACGATGTCATGCATTGAATTCCGAATCTATGACCTTCCACCTAGAAGCAATACCTTAGCTAATTGTGTTAGATGTGGTTCTGAACATTAATTTTGTAAACGAATTACAGAAATTGGGACTTTGAATTTTTTTCATATATATCTTGAGAGAAAAACAAAAAGAAGACTGCAATTAAATAAATAATACTTGAGATAGTGTATATAATGAAGGAAAGTGGGATTTTGGACATGTACCTAACTTATGCTATACTGGATGATGTGGGGACATGATATTTGTATTAATTGAGCACTGGGTTTGTCTTTATTATTAAACTAACATATCCAGAGATTAGTGTGATCCTAATCAAAGCAAAAAAATTACCATTTAATAGTTGATCAGGATCAGAATAAACAACCATATATCTATCTTTATGCCTACCATTTTATGTTGCAACTTTACAGTTCATTAAAACCCACAACATATATGCAAATGCCAAAAAAGCATTGTGCCAATATATATGGGGCCATTTGATGTGCAAAACATGTAGGAATCCTAGAAAAATGTCATAAACATTTCCTATCTCTCCTATTCTCAAGAGATTTGTTTCATTGAGGTGTTTGTTTTGTATGAACATAAGATCTTGGAAAAGTGTTTTTTTTTTGTATTTAAACAGAAAAAAATGCTTTTAATTTTCATCTATTTTTCAGTGGATCAAACATGCCCTGTATATGCAAAAATCTATTACTTGTTAAATAATATAAAATGTTATGTTGTTCTAGGACTTCTTTTCAATAACATAACTGTAAGTCAAGTTTATCTTGACCTTCGTATACTACTTTTGGATATTGGGTACTAAATTAATTGAGAAAATCAAGGAAGAGGTAGCTCTTGTCAAAACCAAAAGCTGAAAGGAAGAAACATAAAACCCCAAAAAAAAAAAGGGAAAAACCTCATACCTGAAGAAATCAAGAGGCACTACTACAGATTACATCCTCTAGAATTTGAAATTACAATTAATATAAATTTAGAAAATAGTACTTCACGAACACAAGTTCTACTCTCATGTTAACAGTCAGCAATGTCGCTATGGTTGAGATCTATGCCAAACTTGTTGGTGGCAACTTGAAAATCTAGATTTAAATTAGACTTGTGAGAAGAGTAGAACAAATCCTTGAACTTCAAATTTCCGTTGATATTAGCAGCCGCCTGCGAGCTGATAACCTAAATCACAAAGCAAGATAATTTGTTACTTACTACTAACATGGCAAGTAATTGGTATTACTGATAAAGTTATTTATGTAACTATCACCCAATATATGTGGCATTAATAATGGATCATATGATTTGGTTCCTAAATTTTCCAAGTATCTGGTATTTGTGTCTAACCTATTTGACATTACCAGGTACCATCAGTAGATATGCTAACCGTGTCAAGAAGGCTAAAACGGCGCTTTTTCGAAGTGTTGAGACTACTTTGTCGAAGAAAGAACTTCTGTGCATGGCTTGCGACCTGCGTTGGTGTTCGTGTGGTCACAAAATTTCTAGAGATGCCCCTCCAGTCTCCTTTTCCCAATTTCTCCAAGCCTACTAGGAATAATCCGTGCTCTTCTTCACTCCATGGTACACCTATGTATGCAAAAAAAAAATTAACAACAAATGTCCCTTATATTATGTGTTAAAAGATCGGTTCTTAGTTATTAAAAGAAAAAAAAATAAAGCAGATATTGCATGAAAGAGGCTTTCATAAAGGAAAAACAAAGAAAAGAGAAGGGACAAAATGAGTTATCATGGAGCTAGCAGAAGCAAAAAAAAAAAAAAAACAAATTTCCTGTGATTATTTACTCATTCAAACTTGTGATAAAAAAAGAACAGTATTTAAAGAAAATATTTTTTTAAATTGTCAAATTGTCAACAAATATACTAGCGAGCGTGAATTATTTAATGAAACACTAGAAGTATCTTTAATTAAAACAAAAACATTAGAAATTAACAAGTAAATTAATAAATATTTAAAGATATATTTCCAACATTCGGTTAAGTATCGAACCTTTCTTTCTCTCTTGAGTGACACCAAGAATACCATCCGAGAGGTACCCAATTGAACCCTTCTCCTCCATCGAAACAAGCACCGAAGAAAAAGAGGAGGAAGGAGAAGCAGAGGCAGGAGGTGATGATGAAGAAACAAAAGAAGAAGAGCTCAAGCAATTCATGCTATTACAACTCTTTAAGCTTGTATTATGCTGTGGCAAGTCTAATTGCACTCCAAACAGCCTCAGACTCCCTTTCGTACCTTGTACCACGGCCTCTTCTTGTATCAAGCTGTTGCATGTCCTTTGGTTATGGCCGTGGTCGCCGCAGTGGGAGCATTTCCTTGCCATTATTTGTATGGTGGAAAGTTTCCCCTCAAGCAGAGGAAGTGCTCCTTTTGGGACTAAAAGCATATGCCTCCTCTCTAAATCTACACAAGCTAAGTGTCTGTCCTTTTTAAGCATGTGTGTGTGTGTGGATGGATATCTTGTACACAATGGGAAATATTCATTTTGCTCCTTTTGATTTTGCCAAATTCGGAAATTACAATTAGTCACGGAATTAGATTAATGGGCTTTTATAGCAGTTAGAAAACCTGCATAGTGCTCTTGTTAATAGTGAGAAAGGTGCTAAGTTTGGCAATGAAACCATATCAACTAGAAATTTCTGTTTTATTTTGACAACCTTGACAATTATTTTTTAAATAATTTCAAAATAAATCTTAAAAATTCTTAAATATAGAAAAAATTTACAAACATATTTTGTAACTTATAGATTGATTGTGCATAAATTTTCATACAATTTGTGAATCATTTGATATTTCATCATAAATTATTAAATTTTAGACCATTGAAAGTTTCTTATAATTTTGATTGTTTTTTATAAAGCACCAAATGACACTTACATTGAATAAATTTGAAACACAATCAATCTATAACTTTAAGAATATATCTACAAATTTTTTTCTATTTTTAAGATTTATTTTAAAACTATTTGAAAAATAATTATCAAGACTATCAAAATATTAATTGTAAAGGGATCCCCTTCCTTATATAATAACTTAACTCTAATTTTCTCTTTCCTTTTTATAAGAATATGTAATAAAGACAATTTCACGGGTCTAGAATGTTATAAGACCTAGGCCAGCCCAAGTACAAATCTAAGAATTTAATCAATTATGGGCTTTTAAGATCTAGGTCTAAATGGCCTTTTTTAGCCATTGGATTTTTTTTTTTTTTGGATCTTTCTGACAAAACAAGGACAAGGCAACAACAAATCTGGGGCGTTCAGAGTACTCGTGAGCTGCTTTCTCAACTGTCGGATAAGCAGCTTATCCAATCTCGAGGCGTCGAACAATCTCCTCCGTTCAATAATGATCAAACGGTCATGAAACCAGACAGCATCATCTCTCCACTATCGAGGATGGATGGTGTTCGATTACTAAAATACCCTTGGCCGCCATCTCCATCCGCTGTCTGTCTCATCGTAAATATCACCAAAGCAGAGTGACCAGTCCAGTAAATTCAATACCTGCGCCGATTAATTATTAGTGAATATTATTTAAACCGCACTATAAGTTATGACTGTAACGCACGATTTTGCTTATCTGGCTCTTTTTTATTGGGTAGTCTATAGAATGATGTATGACATGTCAGTTGTAAGTATATGTTAGTAAAAATCTGAACAGAACTATTATTTCCTGAATAAACTAATCCAAGGAAGCGAGAACAAAAGGGGATTGTACGCAGAGATTGCGGCTAGGGTTTTACCCACTGCTACTTCCTTACCTCACACACCTCTCTTCCCTTCTCCAAACCCTAGCTGTTCGCTACTTTTATCTCCGTCTCTCTCAATCTCTCCATCTTTTTCGTTGATTATACTGACATGGCGATTCAATTTAGAGCTCTTTGCTTATCCCACTAATTTATCTGGTTTATTTGAAAAGCTTGATTAAGTAATCTGTCGGTGTTTCTCTTTGTGCTGAGATGACGACCTTGAACCCGTTCGATCTGCTCGAAGATGTCGAGAGCGACGACCCATCGCTCCTGATTGCGGCCACGGAGAAGAAGATTGCCGCAAAGAAGGCCGCTGCTCCGGCGCCGGCGCCGGCGCCGACATCTGGTGCGAAGCTCCCCACCAAGCCTCTCCCTCCCGCTCAGGCTGGTAAGCTTAGATTAAACGATTGTTTGATTATATTGATTTAATAGTTGCGCGAGCTAGTTTTGGGCTAGATGTTAAAATAGTTTTCATTTAGTATTGGAGAAAGAAACAGATTACAGAGAGGTTCGATCAATGCTTAATCTGACACTTATTGTATGTTATAAGATTTGGTGCTATTGTGGTGGCAGTTGCTCAAGCTGAATCAGTTCCATAATACATTGATAGTTGTCAATTACTAAATTATATAGTGATTTGGGGACACTGTTTAGGACTTTAGGGTACTTGTAACTTGATTTAGAATTTTTCCTTGCATAAATTTTAAGGATTTATGTTTGTAGCTCCCGAATTGGCTCTATTAGTATATTTTTATTAACTGCACTTATTAGTTATTACTATATTCCCGTTGACACTGTTGTGGTTAATAATTATAAGATCATTCTGGTCTGGAATTTGTTTGTTAACAATCAACAATTGAAAGGGTTCATCCACAAAACCTGCAGTTATTTTATATTCTCTTTCTTAAGCTAACTTTGCAGAAATATAACATCTTGTTGGGATTTTTTTCTCATGAAAATCATCTAGAACAATGGAAGAAATATTAACTTTCTGTTCTGTAAAAATTAAGAACTGTTTGTTGTCTCTTTTGATTCTTAATGCAGTCAAGGAATCCAGAAACAGCTCTGCTCCAGCACGTGGTGGTCGTGGTGGTGCCGGCCGTGGTGGTGGCCGAGGTGGGCGTGGGTATGGTGATCGTGACCGTTCGTACCGTGACTATTCCAACACTAACGGGTACGCAAGAGGACCTGATAATGCTGCTGTAGAAAATGGGGCAGTTGCAGCTGGCACTGAAGAAGCCTCAAGTGGTGAACGCGGTCCCCGCGGGCCACGTGGGCCCTACCGTGGTGGTCCCCGCCGAGGTGGATATGGAAATAGCGAGGAAGGTGAGGAAGTCAGGCCACGTAGGTCATATGACCGCCACAGTGGTACTGGGCGTGGGTTTGGGATGAAGAAGGATGGTGCTGGGCGGGCTAACTGGGGCACCTCTACTGATGAGAACCCGGCTGAGAAGTCAGTGTTATAATCATCATGTTTGCTTTTTTGTTCTTGATTAAATTATTTGTTGTTGCGGTTCTGTTCATTGCTCGAAATCAATAGGGAAGCTGAGGAGAATGTGAATGCTGAAGAGAAGCTTGCTGAAAAGGAAGTGGGCCAGGAGGATGCTGTGCCATCTGATGAGGCTGCCAAAGAGAAAGAAGGTGATGCTAACGAAGCAGAGAAGGAAAAGGAGGAGGATAAGGTATGCATTCCCTTTCCTTAAACTTAAAAAATGTAGTAATATTTTGGCAATCATCTTTTCAGAATGCAACCTTGTGTCTAATAAAGTAATGGGCGGAAGACTGTTGCTATTGCTCATGGTATACCTGACACTTGTTGGGTTTTATTTTTACACATGCACATTGATTGTCTATTGCATTGAAGTTATTATACCGGCTGATCCAATGAGTCTTGCTTATTAAAATAGTGAGTTCTCTATTTCACCCAGCCTATATTTACCTCAGCAGCAATCAAGGTGTAGGTACTTGATTAATATTTTGTGTATCAATTCAGGATGCTGCTGTACATAGTTATCCTAATAGAACTAATTTGATTGTATAAGGAATAACATGGTTAAGCTTTTTCTGCTGTAGAATTTGACTATTGTGTTTTGTTCACTTCTGATTTCCAAACATATTTGTTGAATCTTTGTAGGAGATGACCTTGGAGGAGTATGAAAAGATATTAGAAGAGAGGAGGAAGGCACTTCTGGCTCTGAAAGCTGAGGAGAGGAAAGTCGAGGTGGACAAGGAATTGCAGAACATGCAAGTTCTTTCTTTCAAGAAGAACAACGATGAGGTGTTCATTAAGCTGGTAAGTTGGTTTGTTGTTTCTCTACTTGCCAACAGTTGCACTTGCATTTGTTTGATTAAACATGATGTATATTTACATTTTTTTTAATTAGGGTGCTGATAAGGAATCCAAGAAGAAAGAGAGTGCTGAGGAGAGGGCCAAGAAGGTATTTACATTTAATACCTTTGTTTTACTTTTATGCTCCGCAAAAGAGTATTACAAATAGAAAGTGTGAAAGAATTCAGCTTGAGTAGCAATAAGTTTTTTTTTTGTGTGTCATTGATCTGCAGCATGTTTCTCCTTTTGTAGATTTGCAGATATTTGAATATTATGTTTATTTTTAGTTGAGATGCAAGTATGAACATTATTTCTAGATCCTCTGATAATTAAACTCAATCTTGTGATCTCCTGTTAATTTTTTTTTCCTTGTAGTCTTTGAGCATCAATGAGTTCCTCAAACCAGCAGAAGGAGAGAGCTTCTATGGCCGTGGTCGTGGCCGTGGAGGGAGAGGTAGAGGTGATCGTGGCTCCTTCAGGGGAGATAATGGGGGCAGAAACAGGGGACCCACAGCAGCACCATCCATTGCCGACCAAAACCAGTTCCCATCTCTCGGTGGCGGGAAGTGAAGTGAAGTGCCATTAGTTCACATCTCCTTTTCTGAATATTTATTTGCTAAGGTTAATGTCATATTTCTAAATTATGCTGGATGGATTTGAATTGGGAGCTTTTTGTTATTTGTGTCGTGTCAGTGTCTGTGTTAGTTTCTTCTAAGGTGGGTAGTGTTGTCCGATGTACATCAGAGCAGAAAGTCTGTCACAGGGATAGTAAATGCTTCCATGTCTCAATTAATACTTTTGTGGCTGTACTCTGTGCCGGTGATTTTGGTCGTCTGTAGTGAATTCTAAATTTCTAATTTTGTTTTTCTTTGATTATTGTCCCTATGTTTTTGTGTGCTTGATCTAGGATTGTGTACTGGTACCTGCTCAATATGATACAGTACTAGGTAATTGCGTTCATTTACAAATCCTTGAATATGGATGGTGGTTTTAGAATTCACAATCAAGTGGTGTATTGAGAGTAGTCTTTTGTACAAGATTGGAGACCATGGTTGTGCTTTTATGTACTGTGGTATAAATGAAACGGTGCTTTCTCATTGCTCCTGTCAACAGGTGCAGCTGATTTATGTACGTAATAGACTCCGAAGACAACTTTTAAAGATAAAAGAATAAAAGAAAAAAATGTTGGATGGTGACAGGTTTAGAGGTGGCTTAATGAACCAGGTGTTCGGCCCAACGAGCAAAAAAACTTGATCTCACTAATAAATTGAGACCATAGTTTCTATTCTATGATCTTGGGAGAATGTTGAACAATATCTGAATAAAAATGTCCGCATTTTTATAGAATCAAAAATATGTTTCTTTTTTAAGTTGGATCAAACCATCAACTAACGAGTTGGGGTCTTGGTCAGATTCCTACAATAATACAGTTTGTTGTACGTTATCAATGGAAGATTTCGCAGCTTTCATTTAGATAACGAGCTGACTATATTTATAGTCCAAATTCTCTACTTAGCTTGTTTGGCAGAAATTGCAAATTATACTATGAGAAAATGAAGTTAGTGTCAAGAGCTCAAGCCGTTTCTGTTCATCCATCTCTGCTCTGATACGAATTGATGGTAGTTGAAGAATGTGGTTGTTATAGCTTGTTTATACTGTTATAATTATCTATATATACTTGTTACTGGTATTTAGGTTTTTATGTTTTTCTAGCATATTCACAACAATTACTGGAAATTAACAGGGGTACGTACCAAATTTTACAATTTTTTAAATATTATAGTTAATTTTTCAGATTTTTGAAAGATGAGCAAACAAAAAATAAGAAAATAAAAATGTTTGTATATCAAATAAGATCATCGTTTAAAAATCTGAAAAAAATAATTAAAAATTTTAAATAGTAAAATTTGATACCCTACAAAAATTTTATTATGTATAACAAATTGAGTAATTCGGATAGACAGTCTAGATACAAAAAAGCATGATTTAAACCATTTGTATTTCAACTGAAACGCAAATATTTGTAACTTTCTATGCTAGCCTAACTTTATTTTGTTTTTCTGTGATCTCATTTTGGAATCGAGAAAAAAATATGCCAATTGCTATTCTAAAATACTGTGGGAATTGTTATTCGAGAAGACAATATGGCAATTTGACAAATGCCGACATGGTGTGAAGATTTTGTTCAGCATATCTTGACCTCAACGCATGCACTCTCTGCAATGCATTAATTTGGTTGGATTGAGATTCAACTTCCACAAGGATGCCTATTGGATGACATGACAGTAACTCGGCCATCAAATTAACACAGCCAGCATTGCTGGTACCAGAAAAGGGGAAAATGTATAATTAAGGAAGTGCTACTCATAACAATTTATGTTATGGGAAGATTTGAAGCACTTTGCATTGATTTACATCACTTTTTTACTTGTTAGACAGCAGTTGAATTTAACCCTCAACAGTTCAACTTTTTTTTTTCTTTTCTATTGTCTCTACTTATGTTTACAGAGTTATGTAACAAACTCTGAAAATAATAAAAGATGAGGGCTTGATTCTTATTTTTACTCAAAAAAAAAAGAAATAAAATTTTAGTTTGAGTGATAACTGCACCCCTTATTCTTATCTCTTATTTATTTGCACTTTTAAGTATTTAAAATTATTCAACATAGTTTATAACTTAAATTCTGAAATATGTATTTTGAAAAAATATTTATATTTAACATTAAATACAAAGTACAAAACTTGAGGGTAAGGATAATTTTTTTTTTAATTTAACCATACTTTTTAGTTGTGAGCCAAACATCAATTAGTTTTTTTTTTCTCTTTCTTTTGTGGGCCATAAATTTAGACCTACTTGCATGATTCCAACGGCTCTCTGTGAGGAAAACCATCGGAAACAGCTATGCTGAATCATAGTGCATTCAATAAAGATATGGCTGAGTAATATTGCACTGAATGAAGATAACTTAGCATATATTTATATATATAAGTAATAATAATGGATTGCACATAAGGTATGGTTAGTAGTTGCCAGAGAAGAATTCAAATACAGTACAAATATCATCAACTTCGAAGACGAAAGCGCGCATCGATCCACATCGAATTCTTCTCTTAATTCACTTGTAACAATGTCGCCGCCCTCTGATGTTGGTGTCACCGTCTGGGCAGAGCTCCGTCATGCCGAGCCATCCGATGTGCCTTTCCTCCAGCGCATGATCCACCAAATGGCCGAGTTCGAGGGCAATCCACATTACTGCTCCGCCACCGAATCATCCCTCCTCTCGACTCTCTTCCCTTCCCCTCCCCTCCCTCCTTTCCTCTCCCCCACACCTCTCCTCCTCTACCTCTCCGCCACCCCGCCTCCGCAACCCTCGCCTCAAACCTTCTCCACTACCAAGTTCTCTCTTCCCTCTCCCGTTACCGACCCTGAGCGAGACCGCTTTGCTTCACCTCTCGGTGATGGTCGTACTATTGCCGGTTTCTTGTTCTGCTTCCCCAACTACTCAACCCCTATTGCAAAACCGGGGTTGTACATAGAGGACATATTCATCAGAGAGCCGTGGCGAAGGAACGGACTCGGCAAGTTCATGCTATCGGCCGTGGCAAAGAAGGCGGCTGAGATGGGAATGGGAAGGGTTGAATGGTGTGTTCTCAACTGGAATGTTAATGCAATTGAGTTCTACAAAGGAATGGGAGCTCGGGTGCTGCCGGAATGGCGCATCTGTTGTCTCTCTGGATCAAATCTAGACAGTTACAAGGATGAGTAGGACATTAATGTTGGATCCAGTACCAGTTGAGTGGTAGTTGATTTGTTTTCTTGGTTTTAATTGGAGATTAACAATACTGGTCTCTATAGAAGAATTAATTCGGCATGCATTTTATATTCTTCTTTTGATTATTTCTAGTATTTCAAGATTTTATTTTCTTTTTGGCACTCATTTTCTCATTCCATGTCTATCATCTTTAAACAAAACTAAGCAAGAACCAGATCCAGGTTGTCGGATTGAAGGTGTGCGCAAATCATAACATAATCGGACGATCTGAGAAAACAAATCAGGCACAGCCAGGATTAAATAAAGTGAATTTTTATCATCTCCATTTAATCAATTTCCTTCATTTCTTAAAACAACAACATTAACATATCAATTCCTTTCATCTCGCATTTCATCCTTTTTATTTACTTTGTTTAATGATCTTGGAAGCTTAAGATTCTAAGAAATAAAATGATCCATCTTTGGAAAGCATCACTGGAATTAGATGTTATGGACCAGGTATTGGATCCAAAATGAATTTAGACTGAATTAGTTGCTATATGTAAGGAATGGGCCAAAATGAAAAACCTCATTCTACCAAACTAGTGATTCAACTCATATTTGAATTTAAATAATTTGACAATATTTGATCAATGATTTGATCAGAATAAAATTGCTCATTGTTCAAATGTCATTAAGAATATTCACCGAAACGCATTTCTGTCCTTACCGAGTATAAGTAGTTCTCTTTTACAACATAATTGAGCACACGAAATTTAAGTTTTATGATATTTTTTACAAAATTTGAATTTATATCTCTATATAGGGAAGTTAGACCAATTATGGAGCCAACTAGGGTTTTTTTTGGGGGGGGGGGGGCCACACCCCCCCAAATTGCGCAAAATGTCTTGCATTTTGATTTGATTAGAGTTGTTGCCCTCCATACTTGACTAATTTGTCCTTTAACAATTATAGATAAATTGTAAAATATGCAAAGCAGTTATATTTTTTTTTTTAATTGTAACCAATAACTATGGTAACTTTCCTTTCATTCACGGCCCAATGCAATTGTTAAAAGGCTCGTGATTTACTTTATTTAATAGATATTATCAATTTAGAATTTACTTTATTTTATCAACTTATGATAAAACTTTATCCCTACAAAAAGTATTTTCTGATTTCATCGCTGAATAAGATGTATCATCATCTGTATTATATCTGCCATTCTCTCTTACTGAGCTATTTATAAACTAACACTTAAAATGTAAGTAGTTCTCTCTTCCACAACAGAACTGATCAGCAAACGAACTTCAAGTTTCACTGTTACGAACTTGTGTGCGATATAGAATAGACCTTCTGCATCCAACCCTTGCTCATGTTTTTGTCCTCTTTAATGACCGCTCAATAATTAACACTTGCGTGCATTTTGATGCATTTTGCGAAATCATGTCAATCTTTTCATCAAGTTGCGTACTTCTTGTCGTTTTATCGCGTTCTCATAAATCATGCAATACATGTTTGTGCAGTGTCGGATGAGCAGAGGCAGAGCTGCTTAGACTTCAGACATGAAGAAAGCCTAAGAGAAATAGGTCTGGCAGCACTATCTCTATAGGTGAAGCTGTGTTGTACCACCACTACCAAGTACTGCCATTACCAAGTTTAGACCATTTGACATCATTTATAACTCAGAAAAACTACATCTTTTTCACAATTTTTTATCCTTATTCGCATTAACATTTCAACATTTATGGAATGAAATTTCTCTCGTTTTATGTAAAGAAAAATATTTAGAAGATATCATAATTAATACCGTTATTCATATTAATTTTATTATTTCTATAAAAATTATTATTCATATTAATGACTTTATTATATCTCTTATTTTATACAACATTTCATTATTTAACTCAAATACTATTAATCTAAATAATAACTCATTGAATAATAAATCAATTATATAAATAAATTATATAATAAATTTATTAATATAAATAATAATTTATTTAATCTGAATAATAAAGTCAGTATCAATTTCTGTATATCAGCTCCATATAGAAATTCTTCCGATATTGTATTTCCTGCCATCATCAAGATTATTCAAAGTTCTATTCTTTTTTTTCTTTTTGTTTAACGAAGGAAAAAAAAAAAACACATCAAACTCATGCTACTCCGTAATTCATTCTTAACAGAACTAACAACTTTTTACAAATTTTTCAATCCAACCACAACATCAAAAAGTTGCACAACCCACATGTGGGAATTAAGCTTAAGAAAAAAAGTAAAAAAAAATAAAACTTTAAAGAGGAATAAAGAATACACAATCCCCCCCCCCACCCGGTAAGGCATCACGATCGGCGCAAAGGGCTCTCTCGCTCCCGATCCCAAGCCGCCTTCAAAACCTCATATGACCGCTTCCCTTCTAACATCCGCAATGAGTCTGTTCTTACCGCACCTAAATACTCATCTTTCTCTTGTTGTGGCTTCTTTGGATCTGTCATTATACGTCTACTTCTATTTCCTACATCGTAACTAGGGGTTGAAATGTATCCCGACTCCATGACTACATCTCCTTCCAATATCCTTAGCACCTATTCAAAAAGCGAGGTTAACCACTATTAGAGGGAAAAATAGAAAACCAAAGCTTCGGCAATGTGAAAAATTTTCAGGAACTATTTATGAATATTCCAACAAAAAAATGTACCTGGGACATGCGAGGCCGGGAATGTGGGTCCCGTCTGATGCAGAGTGATGCAGCATGCAACATACAATAGACCTCGTGCTCACTATACCGGTTTCCAAGGCGAGGATCTATCAGCTTTTCAATATCATACTCCTCTAGTAAAGGTCGTGCCTGCACTCAAGAATAGGATTTCAACATTTGTCCAGGTCAAAGATTAACACAATAATACTGGTATACCGCAACTAACTCGCACATCGGTACCAGGTTTTAGAACCTTCTGGTAAAGGAAAGCTTTACTAACCCATTCAGTAAGAAACTGTTGCCCCTTCGGTCGATTAATGTCGACCGCTTTTCGCCCTGTGACGAGTTCAACTAGTACCACGCCAAAGGAATACACATCGGCTTTCTCAGTTATTTGCCCACTTTGTGCATACTCCGGTGCCATATAACTGCAAAGAAATCATCAAATATACAAATTTTCAAAATAGAGAACAATATATTATATTGTGAAATTCAACCTCATAATGAACAAAGAGAAAATTGACCCACCCAAAAGTACCAATGACTCTTGTCTCAACACCTGTGTCACCATCCGGCTGCCACCGTGCCAATCCAAAATCTCCAACCTTAAATGACATAAACAACAAAAGCATAAATCCTCTCAGTCTGAAGTTAAATAAGAAAATGTTAGCTAGATCCAAACAGGGTTGTTTATTGAAACCAAGAACGGAATACTGGATGAGAAAAGAGCAAGTACCAAGGGCTCGAAATCATGAGTAAGAAGGAT
The DNA here is from genome assembly GCA_037678475.1 of x Bolboschoenoplectus mariqueter. NCBI lineage: Eukaryota > Viridiplantae > Streptophyta > Magnoliopsida > Poales > Cyperaceae > x Bolboschoenoplectus > x Bolboschoenoplectus mariqueter. The sequence continues at coordinate 1,134,893 of CM075281.1, forward strand.
ATTGTTGGGGCGCATGTCACGATGGATGATGCACCCCACTCTACACTCCTCGTGCAGATATCGTAACCCCCTTGCTGCTCCAACCGCTATCTTTTGCCGAGCTGACCACTCCAAGGTCTCTCGGTTTTGGCGACCTGAGTTCAACCATGTAACAGTAAAATTAGAATAGCATTTTGTAGAAAAATTGAATTGTTTACATACTAAAGTATATGAGGCCCTTTTGGATGGAGACTTGACAGGAATAGGAGGAGGCAACAATCGATATAAAACGTCAGAGAAACAACGGAAAGCCCACTTTTTCTATTATTAGAAAACTTTACTGGGAAAACCATTTAGAGAGATAGAGACTCCTCTGGAAAACCACAGTTGAAGACCCGAAGTAGAACCTATCCAAGGAAGCCTAACGCTAAGGTACAAAAATCCAATTTAACCCAAAGAAAGTTTCAGTACAAAAAGTATGTGGATGTTTCATTCAAGGAATAAGATTTTGAAATTTCTAGAATTAAGACATCTGTCTCATTTTGCTCGTTCATAATGAATCACAACCTAGTATAGAATTTCATTTTCATATCAAAAACCTAGCCTAGATGAAAGTTAAGAATTGCCAATTATGTACTTGTACCTACCATAAAGATGTGAATCCAGCGACCCATTGCATATATACTCATAAACAAGCAATCTCCTCTTATCCTCGACACAAAACCCAATCAACATCACCACATTCCTATGCTGAGCACAGCTCAATACCTCGACTTCAGAGCAGAATTCATTATCTCCTTGTGTACTGGCAAGTTTGTGCTGCTTCACAGCTACAGCCTGTCCATCAGGAAGTATCCCCCGGTGCACTGACCCAAACCCACCCTCAGCTAAAAAGTTGGCCTTTGAGAAACCACCAGTTGCTAGCTCAAGCTCAGCATATGAAAACCACCTAGGCGGTTTGCCGAAAACTGGTGCCTTATGTTGGCAGATGGAGCAGAGGGGAGGTGGCCCTGGTGGTGCATTACGGGACAGAGATACAGCATCCCTGATGCTTCTAGAAAGACTTGAGTCCGATCGATTACTTAGGCTGCCGATCTCAGCTTTGATTTGGTTCGATTGAGAGTTTTGTAGCACGCGCTTTGAAGTAGAGTTGCCGCCACGTAAGATCTCGGCCATCCATGGCTTGAAGGCTGAGATCGTGCCGGGACTTAAGCTGCCACTGCTATCGGAATCTGATGTGGTCACATCCAAATTGGCATGGTTATCTTCGCCTTTAGTTGGTGTCTTCACCTCCTTTTTCAGATTGTTTTCACAAGGGGAGAAAGGTGATGTGGCTGGATCAGAGCTGGAAACTGAGGAGGTACCAGCCTCAGTACCAGTAAAGGAGGTTTCCAGCTCAGGGCTACTAGTAGGAGTCACTGCAGGCCCACGGATACTGGTTCTCGGCTCTTTGGTTGTAGTGGCATTCAGTTTCTCGGTTGATTTATTTGGGTCAGAATGTAAATTTGGGGCAGACAGATGAGTCCCCTTTTCAGGTGATCCAACAAGATTCAACCTTAGAACTTTGGGTTGTGACCGTTTCATTACCACTATGTTGCATTGTAGCTCTTCCATGCATCTCTTCTCCTCTTGCTTAAGCTCCCTTCAAAATGAAAAAAAAACATAGATGGAAATCGAAATGTGTTATATTTGGCTACAAGCTCTCGGTAAATTGATTAGAGAGAGTACAAGAGAGGAGACAGTACTTGTCTAGTACAACCCAGCTTGCATGGGCCCGCTTCGATTCAGCAGCAACTGCACCGGTTGGCGATCCAGATACAATTTTTATCTTCACATTTATCTATATAAATTTTTGAAAGATTGAGAAGCAAACATAAGACAACATTTGGTGAAGAAAACAAAAGGAAAAAAATATATGTAGATTGTACTAGTTTACAAAGTCTAACCTTGTTTGGATCATAGACATCATGGAGTTGAAGCATCATTTGGGAACAAGATTCTGAGATATCAGATTTCTGATCCAATGTGGCGGTCACTGAATTAGACCTCCTGTGGCCACTTGCACAATCCCCAGCAAATCTAGGAAACCCCCAAAATTTCCTCCCTGAAAATCACAAGATACAAATCCTTAAAGACTTTTAAGGCACTAAAATCACAGGGTTTCATAATAGAGTGGTCCAAATGGCTTTAAATTAAATGAATCTTATGTCAAGGTCACACAGTTAAGAGAATGAAAAAGATGGATATGTACAAAACAAAAGGTGAAATTTCAACAAACTAAATTAACAATTTGACTAATAATGGACAGAAAGGTCACTTTAAAACTTTAATTCAAACAGCCTCACAATTTAATTTATGAAAAGAAGATCTTCTACAAATTAAAGTTGAGAACTTTTGTACAAACTTTGCTACTTCATAATAAGATTGTCAATAGAAAATAATTCAGAGCAACAAAACAAGATGCCCCAAAATTAAGAACAATGACCACATAAATAAATGTGCTTACTTCAACATTCTAGGTCTAATTAGAAAACCAAATGAGACAACTAAATCAGAGAATAACATTTAACAAACAAAATTTTAACAAAACAAAAGGGCAAAAATGAAATCAGACCTGAGCTCTGTGGAGGTATCAGAACTAGAAGAATTATACAATCGCCGGGCTGGACGACATGCCTCAGCGCCCAAACGAGAGCCGTCCGAGAAATCTCTTTTGATGCTTTCACAGCCACTACCACCTTCTCAGTTGAAGAAGAAGAAGAAGAAGAATCTGGTAACCCCTTCTCCACCACACCTTTACCTCTCTGTTGCTGCTGAACTGAACCCATCTCTGATCTCCAGACAAGAAAGCAAGAACCGAAAGAAGCTAGTACCACCCTTAGTTATTTGTAATAAATGGAGGTGGAGATGCTCTTGTGGAAATCAAATTATGAAGGCGCACTGTAGCTTTTTCACTGTTTGAAGAAAGAGAGCAATGATTTATAATTAACTGAAGGTCTCAGTTACAGTTATATAGCAAGTGAGAGATGGTGAGAAATCAGGGGAAATTGAAATGAAAATTGGGAGGAAGGAAAGGAAAACAAGAGCACTGTTTTCGTGAATGTACCTCTCCTCCTGTTGGAAAGAAAACGACAGAGAGAGAGAAAAAGGTGATGCGAACCAAACAGATTGTACAGTTACAAACAACCTCAGCTCCTCAGCTCCTTTTTTTACTAAAAAGTTTTCGTCTTTTGCCTTGTTTCTACTTTATCCTACCTCAAATTCCCCCCTCCGAGTAGAACGAGTTTGTTTCCCGATCAAAACCCCAAACAAGCGTCGAATTTGCGGAAACTGGAATTAGAGAGCTTCGATCAAGCCTCAATTTCTTCCTTAAATATCAAAATCCCAGCCAGCGACTTTCCTTCTCACGACGCATCGTGTTCCATGTGTAACCGCTTGAGGTGGCAGATTGAAGTCCAGAGAAAAAGAGAACGAGAGAGAGAGAGAGAGAGCGCGCTCTCGGAGTTGGTCAATGGCTTAGAGCATGATTCGGTAAACGACTGCTTCAAAATCTCCCGACAAAAGGGGAAGAAGAGAAAATCTTAGATCGCCATTGGAAGGAAGGAAGGGAAGGGAAGAGAGGAAACCAGGAATAGAAATAAATAAATTAAAATCGCGCAATGAAGAAAGAAAAAACTCTTACTAATTATTTCCTTCTCTCTCTCTCTCTCTATTTGTACCTCTATCTCCTTCTCCTTCCTGGAAAGGGGGGCGTTCCAACGCTATTGGATAATATTTTTGTCCGACGGGAAAACCACCGTTAGATTATAAAATCTGATAATTCGCACGAATATTAACGCGTGAGAGCCAATTTTGTGCGAATCTTAATTCCATCGAACGGTTTATTTTCTCATTGGACAAAACTTTGGTCCAATAAGCGTTGGAACTACCCCGTTCTCTCCTCCTCAGTTCGTAGTTACTGCCTCTCTCGCTCTATTACTGCGGATCGCCGTAGAATAGTTCGCTCCTGAAATTAGCCTCTGTTGGAGGGTATTATTACGATAATGCCATCGCGCTCTTTATGGCGCCTGAGAAATTTAATAAATGGTCCTTCAAATTAAAAGCGATTCGTTAAACATCTGAGAAAAAAGTTTATTCATTTGCAATAAAATAAAAGAGAGCAGCTTGCTTGAGTACCGAAAAGTTTTTTTTTTTTATAATAAAATTTGAAACTGTTGCTTGTTGTAAGGCGCCGCGTCTGAATACGATGCAATAAATTCATTTAAATTTATTTGATGTGAAGTAATAATTGTAATTTTTAATTATATTTTTTATATATTTTTTAAATATATTTATATATGTTAAAAAAATAAATATTTTTTTATTAAAATTAAAAATTCTGAAAATTTTAATTTTATGTGTACAATAAAATTTTTGATTTGAAATTTTTCATATTATTGAACTATAAAAAAATAATAAATATTTTTTATATTAACTATAGATACTTATAAATACAAATATAAATTATTTATTTATTTAGTATAAATATTCGTGGTATATGAATAAGAATATAAAATAAAAAATATAAAAATAATTTCTTTTTTTTAATATTTTATATGATTTGAGGAGAAATCCTGGCCCAATATAAGTTGTAGTTGCTTGTGATTTGTAAATATGTAGGGTTATTTGATAACTGATGTTTCCCTTGATATCTTGCACGCTTCAAGTATAGACAATTTTCATCTGATTTGAAAAAGAGCTAATATATAAATACGATTTTTGATATAATAGTTAATACAAATTTAATTATATATATATAATAAATTATAATGCATATTAATTATTTTATTATGTAAACTCATTTTGTATAGTATAGTTCTTATCTAACTTAAATGAGTTATTATACATATTAATAATTATATTTATGCAAATTTATTTTATACAGTACTATCATTATGCAATTTAAATGAACTATTATGCATATTAATAATATTTAAGTTAAATAATATAAATATTATACATAATAAAATCATTAGTATGTATAATAACTCATTTAATGTACATAAATTTGTGTAGTTTCACCGTTAAAAAAATTTAACAGTTTAATACTTGAATAAATCACGACTGTTAATATCAATATGATATTTTCATTTATAATATAATTTTTAATCCATAACAGAACTGACCACTGAATTCTTTCAAAGCAAAATTTGAAATATGGGAGAGACGTTGCAGTTGCTTTTCTTTAAACAAAAATTTGAATAGCTTAAAAAAATTAAAAGAACTACATAAAAAGGTGAGATTCCACATTCCAGCAAAAATTGCATCTCATTTTATTGTTAGACACACAAAAAAAAATTCAAAACTCAGCTATTTGACTGAAGCTTTAAATAATTAATGTCAATTTTTCCTTGCCTGATAAAGCAAACAATGTTTACAACTTGATCATAAATTAATTATAGGAAAGATCTGCACTACATAAATTAATTATGGCAAATTGGTTTTGTGTTTAAAACAAGAATTGTTAACAAACCACTAATTTTATATTATTTTCATTTTTTTCAGTTTATTTCACTAATTTCATGTTCCGATACTTACATGAAATTGAGAGAAGTCACTACTTTAAAAAACTTTTACAATGTTATGTGTAAGAGATTGGATTTTTTTATTAACAATTTATTATTTTTGTAAGCGACAGTTGGAAGTTTATAATGTCACGGATAATTTTAATATATATTCAAATTTTATGGTATATATATCCATATGATATTATGAATAATATGTAATTTTCCAAGTTAAAATTATTAATATATTTTTCCTTTTTTTTTTTACATAGAGTGTGTATCGAATTTAAGACAGTTTTTATCCCGATTGATTTTTTATTATAAAATTGTTCAAACTCGAGGCTCGAATTATTTCAAATTGTTTGGCAAAAATCTAAACAACATTAAAATTGGTACATGGCATTAAGTCATTTGAAAAAAGAAAAAATATATTATATGGAACTTACAACATCATTTCATGCACCGTTTTAGTTAAATGTTCAAGAATGAAGAGAATTTAATCTTTTGTAAAATAGCAAGACATTTCATATTTTGTATCTACATGGCATTAATTCTCGGACAATCTCAGAAAAAATAATAAATATATAAATATTCCTATTTTTTTCATGTAATATATTCTTAATTATAGCCATTCTTAGATGTTTTTGTCAACATCTAATTAGTCCTATCTTCGGAAAGAATTACGGATAAAATTAGCACCTTTATATCTAACTTAATTCCGCATAGATGTTTATTTAGAAATATAATTTCTCAAGTATATATATAGAACTTTAAATGGACGTGAATAAGCATTCAAATGCTACCTAATTTATTACATCAGAGCATCGACACACAGAATGCCACATTGTTAATGAAACAGAGAATATTCTGTGGTAATTTTCTTTTTCAATTTCCTATGTTTGATTGCATGTAAAAGATAAAGAACTTTTCAGGACCAAAGTAGAAATGGCAAAATTATAAGACGTGACAACTGACAAGTGACACTTTTCAACTTGGTTCGACCCATTCCGACCGGGCAATTATAAGACGTGACATTGAATTATTCACTAAAGCTATGTTTAATTTTCATCCCATTTAGTTGTTATATAATAATATATTTTGAAATGCAATCATAAGAATTTTTAATATTTTTCTTATGTATTTGAAAACACATTATTAATATTATTAAATTTAATCATTGTTAATAAATTTCCACCCATTTTATTATACTTCGGCGAGAAATTACATTGACAAAAATAACAAGGAAACATAAAACATAAAAGCTAGCTTCTTAAAATCAACTCAAAAGAGTATTTTATTTTTTTTCCTCTCCCATTAAACCTTACAAGGACCAGAAAGTAATAACATAAAAACATCATGGACCAACTCACAAATTTTCCCTCCGGCCGCCAGGTTCTGTTGCTAATCGGGCCCACCAAAACCAGATCCTGACCGTCGGAAATCATTTCACTGTCCAGATCTGACCGTACGGTCCGACGATACAGGGACCATTCTTGGGGAATAGCTGGCATGACATGCCCGCTCGCACTCGTAGTTGCCCCAGATACAAAGTGACACACTCGGACTTATTCGTGGCTCTATTCCCGACCTTATGACTTGGTTCGGGTTGCATTGCCTCGCCTCATTGTTTCACCTGGCGCCTTTGTACGGGGAAATGGATCGACGGCTCTGATCGGTTTGGGATGGATCGGACGGTTGGGATTTGGGAAGAGGATTCGGGTATCTGGGATCACGTGAGGAACCTTTTTGGATGAACTTGGAAGTTTGCATGTGCCAGGACCAGAGAGATACCAGTGGTGGTGTTTGTTCTGCTACAAAGAAATACAGATCCATCAGTATATGATATCTCAAAAGTAGCATTGTGGCCTTTGTCTTTGGCATATTTTGGATGGGTTATGTGATGTCGAAAAGAGATTTATTGATAGTAGTGATAATGGGCAAAATTATTGTTAAATAAAAAATATCACGGGTGTAATATGTTATGCATATACTATGTAATACATATGTCAGATGATTTAGATGGCACGTAGTTGGTGTATAAGTTTAGTATATTTAAAAAAATTGATGGGTTTTTTGTAAAGAGATTTGAAAAGTAAAGACCAGATATGATACTTGTTGTTAACTAACGCATTATTAAATTACATTAAATTTGATAAACATATATGAACCATGAAAGATATATAATTTTAATTTTCATATTTTATGAATTTTAACAATGACTATTGTAGTTATCTTATAAATCGATGGGTCTATTAGAACAAAAGTTGTTCTACAATGTGATTTTGTTCATGAAATTGAATTTGCATTATGTGCAAAGACTCCAAAATTTTGTTTTTGAAATTTGAACAAATCATCTAAGACAATATGATTCAGATGTCTAACTAAACTTAATGTTCAAGTAATATATTTTTTCAAATTTTTATATTGTCAGTCTCAGATATAAAATCAGCATTTTCAAATGTATCAAAACGAATATTTAGTTTTACAATGAAACAATAGTAAAATAATTTAAAAATCCATCAATTTGTCCCGTATTTGATAATTAAGTGCGATTAATTTGATAGCACATCAAAACTTCTACATAATATCCTTTAACGACATCTAATTACAACAATCACTTCTACTTCTTACCATCCTTTAATGCTAATTATTTTTAAATTTCCAAACACAAATAGGTACATTTACAATCAAACATATCTAACAACTTGATACCAATTAAATACTTATCATAACAACAACAAAAAAAACTCAAAAACCCATAAAAATTGCTCCCCTTAAATAATCACATTCAAATTTTCCTAAAAACATCAATATTCAAAGAAAGCTCACACAATACAACAACATCATTGTTCTACTCAAATTCCGTGAACCAGGTTCATGCAAGTACTTACAGAACCCGCTCCGCACCAATAAAACAAGGGAAAGGCCAAACATTACACAGGAGATGAGATCAAAAGAAAAGGTATTCGTTCAGTCTGTTCGCTGTTCGCTGTTCGCTGTTCGCTTGCTCTGCGAGGAGCTGCTAACAGACTGACACGTACTCGATTGCTTTCTTCGTACGGCGTTTTTGTAATTTGTCTGCGATATGATCGTACGTACGCTGCTCCGTTCGCTCGCTCGCTCGCTGCGTATAACATTAACATAACATAACATAACATAACATAACATCATAATTATTATAATTATTATAGCAACAGAAAAGAAAAAGCAAAGTCCCCTGTTTACATGAAAAGGAGCAAGGTGTGAGAACCAGAGGATTTTTATTTTATTGTACAAGGTGCTATCGACTGTTCTCTTTTTCTTTGCGAAGAACAGTGAACCATAACAATTCACGAAGCAGCGAAAGGTGCGCTGGTTCAGGTTTATTTTTTTATTAGTTTTTTCTAGAGAGGACGTGCTGAATTTATGCAACTTTTGTTCTTTTTTTATCATTTAATTTTGTTTTTTTTTTTTGGAAGGAAGAAATCATTTTCAGGTTTTTACTGGACCGAAACGTGAACATTTACACAGATTCTTATTATTATTGTTTTTTTTAAAAAGGGTCGGTTAATAATTGTTTATCAAAAGGTAGTTGATATATGGATTTCTTTTTTCTACTATTTTTATTGTTATCATATTTAGTGTTCATTTTAATATCATTAGTGTTGTGTTTGTGGGATACAATGAGCACTAAACCATAGAAATTGATAACTCAAAGGGTCAAAAATTGAAAATTTTAACAGTGAAGAAAAATTAAACCAGTTATGACTTATGACTGAATCAATTGATATATGTAATTTATTGTTTAGTTTATAAAGTATTTTCCTTGTTTACCTCATAGATATGCAAAATTAATATTTGTGTCACTATTGTAAATGTTTACATGGAAATCATGGACCAATTATGACCAATAAATGGGGATTTGGGGACCACTATTTTTTTCTGAAACATATGATGAGTTTATTGAATTATTTGATATTCTAAACATTCTTTTTGCTATGTATTTGCACATTGATTCAAGTACCAAGTAATGAAATTCCCTATAATTGAGTCACATTGTTATATAATTAAAGCATCATTATCTCTGAAATTTTTAAAAGGTGATCATTTCTTCCACATTAGTAACTTTATTATCATGTAAATAATATCAAATTACCTTCGTTTATGTGATTTATTTTCAATTTGCATGGCCTGTTCAACATCAAATGTTGGCAATTGATTTATAATTTAGATGGATAAGCTTTCACATGTATTATCAAATTGAGAATTATACAAGTTTGAGAATTAATCTTTGTAGTAGTAGTAGTTAAGATAATTTTCTACGTGAAAAATCATATTTTCAAAGTTTAATACTTTAATTAGAAAATATTTTGCAAATATTTAAAATTAGAAGGCTTTAATCTTCATCTTATCTCAAAACAAAACAAAAAAAAAATTATACAAGTTTGAATAATGTCATATGATTCCCGGGCGTTTTGAATTTTTTTTTTTGGATCCATCCAAATTATTGTAACAATAAAAAAGAAATAAAAAGAAACTAATCTATAGTCTAGTAGTAAAGTTAATACTCTTTATGTTGAAGAGTAGCGTCGTTATTCAATATATTCGAAAACTTGTCGACAATATAAGCATATAATCTCCATCACCCGAACTAGTGATTTATAAAAGTGACATGCCTTGTTTGCACGTGCTAAGCATGTAAATGTCAGTCGGACATGATGTGCTGTGCAGATACGTGTAAAAATTAACATATATTGTGTTATGTCGTGTTTTTTACAATAGTGTTAAAAATGATATTTTTAATGGCACGACATGTCTTAACAAGCTGTACTCGTATATGCTTACACGTGTTTGGACGTGTTTTAATTTTTTTATTTTAAATTTCTAATTTTAATTATTAGTAACATTTAAAAATACAAAAATAAATAAAAAAGTTCAGAAAAAAATATAAAAAATTTTACAAGATGGAGGAAAAAATTTAGAATAATATTTTTTTAAAATGTAGTTGTAACAGCCATTAAAAATACATTATAATAACTATTTTTAAAAATTACAAAAATATGTTACGTGCCAGCTAAACACTTACACGCGTCGTGTCGTGTTATATCGTACTCGATGCGCTTATTATTTGACACGACACGTCGAAACACGTATATCATATTTTGACCGCGTCCTCGTGTCACATATTTTTATTAATACATTAAACCGAACAAAGTCAAAGAATAGAAAGAAGACAAAAAAAAAGATGCAAGTGATCCAACAATCACCATACCAGGCTACCAGCTAAACTGGTACCACAGTGGTACCAGTACTGTAACATCCACCCCTCCAAGACTCCGAATTAGACGAACCAGATCCATCCATTCAAAACCTAATTTTAAACAAACAAACCATTCCAAAAATATAGCAAACAGGAAAACACGAGGTGATGCTCAGTTTGAGAGAGAAGATTTTGCTGTTTCCATGTTTGAGGCCTGGTAACCAGCCGACGCTTACTCGATTACTGATTTTACTGGTACGGTGTAATGTTTTCTTGCAACCTTGCGCTGTTGCGTATATCAGCACAATAGCAACAGAAACACTGTTCTTTTCTTTTTCTTCTTTTTCCCCCTTTTTTTGGTGGGGATGGAACGCTATTTATATAAAAAAACAGGGGGTAAATTGATAATAACAGGTAAATTATTAATGGGGCAGCAAAAATCATGCTGGATCATGTCTAGAATTTTACATAAAAGACATGTTAAAGTCATATAATTTGTCATTCTCACTTTGTTGTTTTATGATCCATGCTTTAGTTTTTATTTTTTTTTATTTGTCTTTATACCTATTCCTTCACCCCCAATTGCAACATACTGATATTTTGGAGGGGCCAATTCCAGATTTTCAGGTTACTGTTTGTGTATGGTAATTAATAGATCCTTTGTAGTTTGTCAGTTTTATTTGGAAGTATGTTTATTTCATTAGTGTAAAAATTGTCCCAAATTCAGAAATTGGTTCATTGAAAATTAATTAATTTGTGTGATTTTGTATCTTATAATTATGTTAAACTAATTGTAAGTCTCATCGATTGGTTATGTATATGTTTTTTTTGGGTATTTAAATATCCTTTAATATTCAAATACCATTCAAAATTAAAGTTTGTTGAACAATAAAATTTAGAGCAGTCTACTGCTATTGGTCAAAAAAATTTAGATTAATAAATCACAATCGTTAATTCCAGTCTGATCTATTTATCTATAATATAAATTCTGATCCATAACAGAATTAGCCTAAAATTTAATTTAAATTTCATCAATTTTGTGTTTATGTTCTGTGTAAAATATACATGTATTATATTCAATTTTGTATATAATATGTGTGTGAGCGCCATGAAAATTTATCATTTTAACAAATTTTACTATATATATTAAGTTTGAGCTTCATATCTTGTAATAAAATTTTGCTTTTCAGCCTCCATACTAAAAAAATAATAATAATTATTGTTGTAAAATAACAATATATTTTTCAATTAGTACAATTTTTGCCACCATTAAAAGTAACTTTTCATCCGCCCCAAATCATATTTCAAATTATTTTATTTTCAAAACTACAATCTATTATGATCATTAATATTTTCAAGTTCTTTTGTGGTCCACACTTAATCCCAATTAATAAATCATAGACGATTTTGTCTTGTATAAATCCACAAATAAAAATATTTAAATCCATGTTCAAAGTGCTGTGTCCTGATCGATCCCACACACAAGCAAGATATCATTTAAAATTTGCTCAAAAGAAAATTACACCATTTTATTACAAAATTACAAAATTATTAGGTTTGGATATGTTGTCAGAAATAGTCACAAACTGGAGATAAAAATATTGAACATAGCCACCAATGTGCAGAGGAATACACAGCATCTGACCGAAAAACCTGACCGCAGTGCCCAGTGCGGTCCCCAAATTTTCAGATTATAATTGCTAATTGGTCCTCTAAAATATTTTATTTACATTTTCGTTCAATTTTTATTCAAGCGAAGTGTATGTCATTTATTTTCTGTAAATTAAAGAACCAATGTAAAATATTTTACTTACATACATTGGCTCAACCTCCATTTAGAAAATTTGGTATTGTTGTATGATCCCTGTATTCTGTCAAAATATCAACAACATTTTTTACATTCTTTTTTTTTTTGTTGCATGATGGTATCATTGTCCCTACAAATGAGAGAGGTAAAAAGTACCTTAAAAAAATAAAATCATATATACAACCATGCATTTAATGGAGATGAGCATAGAAAATATCATCTCTGAGTTCTTATTGCTCTGACAATGAAACTAACTTTTTGAGAAATTAAATTGCCTGTGTATCTATTAATTCCTCCACAAATTGTTTGTTGTGCCATTATTGCCATTTCAATGGATTCTCTGTATTCGTGAACTGTTTTGTGTACTTGTGCCTGCTTCATAGATTCATAAATTCATTTATTCCAGTATTTTTAATTAATTTTTGTTTCCAATTGTGGGTTTATGACATTCAATATTTGACCAGGTGAATAGATATAATAATGTATTAGAAAACAGAAATTCAGATGTGAATCTCATCACTTTTCCAAAACAACCAATTTTTATTTTTTTATTTTTATGAATATAATTAGTTATTAAAATTTCAAATCGTTAATTTGATCCTTGAATTTTGAAAATATGATAAAATTTGTCCATAGATTTCTAAGTTTAAAAAGTATTAAATTGAAAAAAAAAAATGTAGCCACTCGAGGAAAGTTGAAAGACTTAGATTTTTTTTCGATATAATAATAAACTCGATGCAATTCAAAGTTCAAGAATTAATTTAGTCTTCATGAAAAAAAATTACATGTATCAATTTGATTCAAAAAGACCATAAGAACCAATTTAATTTTTTTAATATATAAATTTATATACCAAAACTTAATTTTCCAACAAGTAAACATAATAATAGAACACTCTACCCCAACATAGAAAAGCAATTAATGATTTATTGCTGTTCAAGGGCTTGTTCATAAATAAAGGACATTTTCTGGGTTTCCCATGCATTATACATTTTTAATTTCCAAAGTATGATGGCAGGTTCATTTTACTACTTTTCCCTCCTTTTCATTTGAAATAACACAACTTTTTTCTTTACAAAATGGAATACTTTTTGACTAGTAATCCTGTTTTGTGAAAGTCAGTTGTAAAATGATATTAAATTATAACAAAAGGTGGGAATTTATTAATAATTAATAATTTTAATAATTAGGACAATCGTTAAAAATAATTTTTATTTTTAATTTTCTTAATGTGACAAATAAAGTATAATCTACATGTTATATATATTATATATATGAAAAATGATAAAATTTTATAAAATTTTTAGCATTCATCAAATTACATGAAAATTACAAAAGTTCATATTTAACGGCAAAATAATAACTTACATGAAAATTAATACACGACTAATCTACAGAAAAACAACATGATTATAATTTGTCTTATCTTTTTTTAATTTGTTGATAATATATTTTGAGAAAATATTATCGTGGTTGTAAAAATATTTTGTTTTTGACATAAAAGCCCGTAGTCCCAACATTTATTTTTCTAAATATTTTTTATAAAACCTAACCCTACATACGTTTAGTCATACAAAAATAAAATTATTATCATCTATAATATATTTGTGATTCAGTTATAAAAAAAATTTAGTCATTCCGTGACAAAATAGCCTTCAATTCGGAAAGCCTACAAAAAAAAAAAAATTAAACATCCTACAACTTTATAATCTAATACCACCACACAATTAAATTTGGTTCCGGATCATAGTTTACTATTTCCAGTTCCAACAGAAAAAAAGAACAACGCTGTTACAAAATCATTAATTACATTACGCCTAAGATTTATTAGTTGCCTTTAATCACCGCTTTATTAACAAATCATGATTTGATGGTGCCACAGTTTGACCAACAGTTCCCGCCCACATGGGATGGGCACAGCGCGTGGCATTCCAGTAAATAAACCGCCAACCCAGGGGCTTTACCACAGCCGACCTTTTTAACAAATTTGAACGAACTCGGAGGGCGGTGAAGTGAAGTGGGGCCCAGTTCTAAGCCCGACACAAACTGACATGTGGGGCCCAGTTCTAAGCCCGACACAAACTGACATGTGGGGCCCAGTTCTAAGCCCGACACAAACTGACATGTGGGGCCCAGTTATGGGACCTACTCTCCGTTATCGGACGGTCGCCTTCTTCTTTTGGTTCGATTGATTGAAGCGTTTGTTAATTTATTGGTTGGGTTGCTGTGAGTAGGTACAACACTAGGCCTGGCGTTCGGATCCGATCTGACTCGACTTTCGGACTCGGACTAAGACTCGGACCAAACCAGATTTGACCGCTGGTCTTTGACCCATCTCTCCGTATATTTAGGTTCTTATCTGATGGCCGAATAATCATGCTAGATATTTTAATCTAGTATTTTTAATAATTATATGAAATATTAGATTTAATTATTTGATAGTTATTTTTTTATGGGACCTAATTTTCATATTAAAATTTATATAGAAATTTTATTTTTGATATTTTAATAATTATGTAAAATATCAGATTTAATAATTTAATAATTATTCTGTCAGTTGATATTCCCCCATTTCCCTCTTGGTATATCATGTCTTATAGTTACTGGTTATTCTTTTTTTTTTGAGAAAATTTTTTCATGGGTTATTACTATGATCACTTTGCTGAGTCTAAAAATTATTTTTTTTGTCACATCAATGAAATTAAAATTGCATGGCACGAAACAATTATGAAATTGATGTGAAGAATATATTAATAAGTACTAATTTGATAAATAAATTCAAATTTATTATTATAGAAATGAAGATGTTCTTATTATTTGATACTTCATTGATAATTTTTTCTTATTTCAATTTCAAATTATTATTGTTCATTCCTGTATACCCCTCTATATGTTAATAACAGTTGTGTATCTATTATGTTAAAATTCATAGTTGTTAATGTGTATTTATTCAAAAAATATTTGTGTTTTCAAATTTATGTAGATTTTACACATATTTATCATTAACATTTATATTTTTTCACTCAACACAAAACCAAAATTTTTTTATATCTCAAGAGGGGACACATAAATAATACAATATTTCCATATCATGCATTTTTTAACTTTACTACAAAAAGAATATTCAAAATTATGCATATTACGTAATAATTTCAATCTTTATCAACATTAAACAAGAACATTAAATTAAACAAGATGATTGCTCTCAATATATTACATATTTCATACTTCTTTCTTCTTTATATACACCGCGTGTCACATGAAATGTCTCCTTATTCAAATCTTTAAAGTAGTAGATTGAGTTTCAACTAACCAACGATGTGACATAACATTGTTGACTATTAATTAACTAACGGCGTCTCCGTTATCTTTAACGGAGGCCGCCTCTTCTATTTCTCTCTCTCTTTGTTTTCTTCTTTCTTCATAAAAGAGAAGAAAAAGGAATAAAAAAAAAAATAGCGTTAGTTTCGGATCATGTCAAGACAAATCCGAAACCTCTCTCCCACACTGAATTCGAGGGGCACACGATTTTGATAATGACGAAATTATTAGTTTAATAATCGCATTTGAGTTTTTAATACATTGTTACTCTTTTAATTATATCCCAATTACGAGAACCTGTTTAGTTTATTTATCTTAATGGGACCACTTGTGAAGCAGGGGTGTTATTCGTCCCCGACTAAACGTACCCGTATTTCACACGATTGGATGTCGAGGTACGTCCGAGGTTTGTTCTTTTAGGTTGATTGTCGAGCAAGATGTATTTATTGTAGCGAGGTTAGAGTATTAGAATAATTATGTAACGCTTAATTTTATTTCATTTTATCGGAATGAATTAAGCATAAATTATAAAAATTGTCTGGAGTTGTATTGGTGGCTAGATACGTTGCCAATGAGCCAAAAAAAAAAAGAATTTTCACTTAGTAATATCTATTGTTGTATGGACTCGGTGAAGAGCCGACATATATCAACATTCGTTATGTGTTTGCAAGTAAAATAAGGTATGTATATATGATATTTAATTATTCAATAAATACTCATTTTTCATAAAAAAAACTCAAAATAATATTTAGTATAATGCATTAAGCTCTATCTATATATATTTTACTATGCTTTTGCTTAAAGCTCTGAACCAATAGAGAAAATGAAATAGAGATAAAAAAAGGTTATATAAATATTGTTCTTAATTGATGACTTTTGTTTTTTGCTTGAAACAATATCAATTTTATTATATAATTCTCCACAAAATTGACACTCACATGCATAATATAAATAACAAAAATAATTAGTACTCGCATCTTAGTCATTCTAATTACAAAACACTAAAAAAAAAAAGAATTCATGCTAACTACCCATTGACTGTCAAATTCAAAAAAAAAAAAATGAATTGCCATCTTCTCTCCAACAATAGTTGACCCCTTTTTAATTATCAACTATAATTTATAATTAAATTGATTACTCAAGTAGCTCTTCACATCATCTCTTATTAAATATGTAAATCAGGGTGCTCCATAGCCACCAACAAAAATAAATAATACACATATATTAATATATGCATGTAAGTTAAAAAAACTTGAATAATCAGAGGGGCTCAAAGTTAGGTCGTTGAGAATATATATATATATATATATATATATACTATATATATAAATTATAAATTATATTTTGATTTGACAAATTAGGTTGTTGGGAATTGATTGGGGGTGCATGGGGCCCTGTTGCCATCGCTCAATCCAAAGTATGGGTTTGTCTTCTAGCCAAGTTTATTATCTCATTAATCAAATAATTAATCCTTCAATTAAATATTGGCTACTATTTGTTTAATTTGAAGCAGGAAGAGAAACCATTAGGTGATAAGTTAAGAAGAGAGTTCGGGCAGTAACATTACTGCCCGGAAATTTTATGGTTGCGGAAAATAAATGTGATGTCTAATAAGTGAAGTGATGTTAATTTAATTAAGCGCTAGCTTTAGCGGCGGATTCAGAGAATCTAGCAAATTTAGATACAAATTTAATAACCAAGAATGTTAGCTATTTAAGTTTAGGTACATTTAATATTTTGTACTTAATTAATCAAATTGTAAAGAAAAAGTATATAATTATTATTGATTTTGGAAATTAAGAATGGACGCTGAGATGGGCTTACGCCAACGTGCCCCCCCCCCCCCCCCCACTAGCTAGTTTTAAAGTTTTTTAATTTAGAACTACAAAATTAATACAAGTATGTATGTATTTTTGTTTCTCACGGAGGGTCGCATATTCAATTTCGTCAAAAAGACGTCCGTAAAAAAATAATGAGATTAACGAAAACTTTTATGTAAAAAAATTCATTATATCAAATAGAATTACTTGAACATAGTATTTGTTGCGTTTTAATTTCATTTTAATTGTCAAGTGTAAAGGCAAGATAGTTATATAACATGACAACATACTCCTATAATATAAAAATAATCTCAATACTTTTACTTCGTATATTAATTATTTCGTTTTCTCTACGGTGTTATTCAACAACATAATTTAGAGTACATTTTAATTCACGTTAAATAATTCATATTCAGTTGTCTTAATTTATGAGTAAAAGCTAAAGAACATAATTAGTCTAAGTTCAAAATACATGGCCATAATATTTTGTCACAATAAAACTTACAATTTTGAAAAAGTGCTTAACATGAAATCACTTATAAAATAACCCTTACAATTATATTATTTATGGAATTTCTCGGTTAATGTTTAGATGGGTATTGTATTGGTATTGGGCTCATTGGTCGAAAATGGTGTTGCATCGGTTAATGTTTTTTTTGAGCCTAGTGTTATAATAATAAACATATAAATATATAATAGTGTTGTTTTTTGGAATGAAAATTTAATTCCATTGACTTGGTCTTTGTGCACTGTTCGGAGTTGTTGGGACAATGCTCACAATTATTATACACGGCCTATTAATTTTGTGCATGAATCAAGAGCATTTTCCTGTTTCATAAAATATTTTTTTCGAATTTTAAAGAATCATGATTTGATATAGTAAAAAAATTAATATTTTTTATATGTGAAGTTATAGATTTGAAATTCAGATAATTTTTTTTTATAAATATTTAAATTTGAGTGATTTTAACTCTCATTTTTATTTAAAAAAAATTGAATTTTGAATCACCTATGCAAGTATCGATTCATAACTGAGGATTCTGAACCACTGGACATAGATGAAATAAAATGAAAATACAAGATAAATTACAACATAAGTTTGAAATTAGTTTAGAAACAATGAAAATGAGAAGTTATAATAATACAATGTTGTTAAAAAAATAGAGATAGAATGTGTCCATATAAGATCCCATTGATCAAAATGTGTCCATCATATTCTAAAAACATTCATAGTTGAATAAATGTTGGAAGGAAATAAGTGCCACCTCACAACAAATAAAAAATATTTAATACATTTTCCCTGAGTAAAACTATTTTTCTTCCTCATGTTGATAAGATCAAAGGTAAAAAAAAAATTACAGACAAAATATAACAATTGAACATCCAACAAATTTTGTTTAAATTTATTGAAAAATATGAATAAATCAAAATATTTTCAAGATTAAATTTTATACTCATTGTGGTGATAGTACTAATAATAGTATTCTTCGGATGACATGGTGACCTAGATTGTTAGACATTCAATCATGCACCTAACTTAATTGTATAAAATTCAGACAATCCAAATGTTGTACATTCAAGTCACAATATAAATTATGAGACAAATAATTCCATTTAATTTAACAAATTTGTCTTATAAATATATACATTTACTAATATGGTTTACAAAAATCTTCAAAAAAATGTTTGTATTGACCTCACTGAATTTTTTTTTCTACTTTCGTATAGAGTTGTAAACAAACCGAACTCGAGCACGTTAGACCAAACTCGTAATCAGTTCATTAAGTTAACGAGCCGAGCCAGCTCGTTATCAAATTTTGTACGAGCTAAAAGTATTGACTCATAATTGGTTAGTTAGTTTACAAGCTGACTTGTTTAGTTAACAACTCGTTGGACCAAAATCATTTGATATTTGGTAGGATTTTGAATGGAGAAAAAATTGAATTGGATGAATCATATTAATCAATACATATAATGAATAGTTCAAATTAGCTCGCTAGTGAACCGAGTTAGGACGAATCGAGCTGAAACAAGTTCATAATCGGTTCGTTAACAGCTCAGTTCAGAAATGAGCGAACCACAAGTCGCGATATTTTCTCACAACCCTACTATCATCACTGCATACATCTTATTTAGTTAATTTCGACTATGCATATTTTTGACACCGAACTCAACTATCATTAATTCAAAACGTCACTAATTGAATCCAATTTAACCAATTTTTTCTCTCTTAATCGTCAAATTAAATTTGCTTATTTTATTTCTCTCGGAGAAATATGTCTAGTGTCTATGAACTGGTACAATTCTCGCCATGTCGGATTAAAAATTGGAACCACCAAGTTCTCTCTTTCTCAAAAAGATACCGTACAAGGTACAAGTAGTAGAGCCCACCTTAAGATACGTATGAATTGTTTACTAATTTATTGCTGTTTTTGAGAGGAAAAAGGTACCTCAGAAAGGTTAATCATTTCTCTAACTGTACTTGTGGTGTCAGATTTTGGGGTTGTCACGGTTGAAAAGATGGCTCAGTATTTCACCAGTCATCACTCATGACACCAAGTTCCATGTTAAATAAGACAAGATTTCAAAATTCAGACTGTTTTGTTTGTGTTTTGTTTTCTTTCATGCTTCAGAAAATGTATGTTTGTAAACTAATAATTATGAAGGGGTCCAATTTCAGGCTTACATATGATACAATACAGGTTACAGCGTACAAGCACTGTGTAATAAGACAAAATTTGAAGTTCAAAAAAGTAAAATTCCGATGTTACAAAGGGGGGAAAAAGCAAAGCTTTTAACTCAGAGAGTTGATTTGAACCACCATATCCACATGCAATGAAAATGTACAGAGTAAAGGATATAAATATTACTTGAGATAGTGACGGATTCAGATAGTTAAATAAATATAGATATGACATAAAAATATGTATATTTTTTCATTAAATATCAAGCCTAAGTAAATACAATATTATTGTGATAAATTTATTGAATTTTAAGGAAAAATATAATAAATACTGTTGAAATTCAAAATTAAGGATAGACTTGTGTCTAATTTTGCCCATCAGTGGATCCGTCACTGATTTTTAAGAGAATGAAATATTTGAAAAACACAAAGTAGTTCGTATATAATTATCTTTGTGAGAAGGAAATATTTGAAAAGTTTATGGTAGACACTAACCAGGTGCTATGACATTGTTTATTTTGAATCTCAATTTAACAAACAGTAAATACTAGTGAGGTGCATCAATCATTTTCAGAGATCAATCAGATACCAGACCAGAATCAGGTGTCACAGATTTGAGTTGAATGTTGAGGTAATGTATAAGACAAAGAAAAAGAAAAAACTGTTAATTACACAATTTTCCAGGGACTTATCTGCAATTAAATGAGATATCATAGCATGCAGCCTTTTATTGTGAAAAGGACACTGACAGATGTAATTCATAGGACAGTATCAACATCATGCATGAATTAGTAATCAGTTATTATTTTCTCCATGCATCCAAAATTTTTCTTTGTTTTTTGTGTGCAACTTGTTGTGTGTGCTTGTAACAAGCAGAGCATGCTTGCATTGGCATTGCACACTATTTTAGGTTTTCAAGATATTATTAGATGGAAAATAGTGAATTTTCTATTTCAGATAATAACCAGGTCTCCAATCATATAAATTTAAAAAAATATATATGATGATCGATTGATGGAACATTAATTTGATTTTTGAAACAATTTTTTTTAATAAACAACTCAATTTGATATATTAGTAGTCAAAATGAGCATATTTTTGATCCAAATATCATAGTACGACGACATTGTATGTGTGGTTAAGACATTTTTTATGATAATACATAAACAATTAATAAGAAGAATGAAATTTAAAATTGCATGTTTAAAATTAAAAAGTTCACATTTATTATTAGCGAATTGTATTCCTTATCTCCAAATCCGTCATGTACAATATAGTGCAGTTCGCAGACATTATTTTCAAATATCTACTTTCAAAAAAAAAAAATTCTGATTTCGATGTCATTCCACAAGTTTTTTTTTTCATTTCTTGGATTGGATATAATAAGTGTGTTTATAAAAGCTTCCTCATTTTTGGACAACCTTTGATTTTTTGAGTATATAGTTAGAGGGAATAAATGTTGTGATGCACACATAAAATTGTTTGGTGCCTATTAAGGTCATGGCAGGTAGTAGAACTGCTGTCAAAGTCAGATAATTTCCCCTTAGTTTTCTATGCATTTTCTTCTTTTTGGTAAGAAAATAAATTGTATGTAATGTATGGCCATGGTCCTATCTCCTATCACCTATCTACTATATATGCATTAATGCATATTATCCATTCATTCATGTGCCTTGGACCTCCGTTATTTAATGGCGCATTTATTTTTGAGGCATCTTTGCATGTGCACCTCTCCCCCACTTCACCATACCAAACAGTGATGAGGTGCAGTAACAGTGAGCATGAACCACACACACACACACACACACACACACACACGCACGCACACACGCACACACACACACACACGCACGCACACACACACACACACACACACACACAGAGCAGAGATGTTGATAGAAATGTTACACCCAATCAGCATCCAGAAACATTCTGACATGCATGGTTATTTGAAATGTTCAAATGTTATACAAAAATGGCTTCATGTCTGGTTGATGGTCAGAATAGATAATTTTAATTCAAAGGGAGCAATAGTCCAATATATATAATATATAACATTACTTGTGCATAACTAATTTACTAATATCATGCACCGCCACGTCAGTATTTTTATAAATTATAATATTTTATGTATGAGTGTGACCAACTTGACAAGATGATTAATCAACAGAGGATATAAAGACGATTCTATTTCACATGTTTATTTTCTTGAATTTGCATATTAATATATTAAAAAAAAGACAAACAGTGCATGGTAGGGCCCACAATAATGATAAAATTTCCTTAAGAGCCTAACAAAATTGGATTTTTCTTGTGAGTTGTGATTGGTTTGTGGCTGGATTATAATATCCCCTCCAGTTCTCTTTATGCGAATTCTGTATTTACAAGGGAAATGGCGTCTCCAGTCTCCATGCAACTGGAGATGAAGAAGGATAAGGGTTGGTTAATACAAACAGAAAATAACCCCACTGGAGAACTGGTTGATGACTTAAATATATATAGAAAAAAAATTTCTTATCCAACCAAACAACCATAAACCATGCACGTGACACTATTTTAGAGCCTTCTCATCATTTGAATTAACTGTGTATTGTAATAATGTATCATTGTATCTACCTTTTTTCTCTGAAAAATACTCCATGCAAAACAAAATCCGTATATATTCTTTTACGCTGAACTACACTTCTGAGATGTGTTCAATTTTGGGACAAACCCCAAAAAAAAAAAAAAAAAAATCAAAATTTCTGTTTATTCTTGCAGAGTTCAGAATTATCCTTTCAACTATACCAGACAAGAAAAGTGTACTTATCTTAATTGATGAAAATTCATATTTGTTATAATTTTTGAATATTCTAACTTACAAGGAAGATTAAAATAGTTGGTATAACATCATTCATTTCCTCCTCGTGTAAAAAGAAATTGAATTTTGCTTTATATATCTAGGATCCTGATGAAAGTAAACAAATTAACAGGAAGGAAACAAAAATTAGACTGTTTAAGAAGTAGCATACAGTATATTTTACGACCCTCTCATCCAATAACTATTCACTAGTTCAATAATTTTGTCTTTTATAATAGACAAGAAAATCCAAAGGAATCTTGTCAATTTTGTTTTCTTTGAAACTACAATAATACATACATAACAGGTTACCTAAATATTCCTGTTTTGGTTAAAAAAAGGAAGTAATATGGTCTGAAAACATGTAATTATGTAAATTTGATTTCTGGGTTTTGGATCGACGACATAGTAGCAGTCTAATCTAGGCCCATCTAAGAGCCCACTAAATAAGAGCTTGTATACTATCATATCCATTTAGCACAGAAATTGAATGGATCCTTACAGGTTCTGGCACTCCGGTGGTAGGTTCAACCGGCAATGTTGATACTGACAAGTGACAAGAACTATGTTCAAGTGGCTTATTTCACCATCCAAACCACATACTAATACATGTTCTCATTACTAAGATGTCATGCTTACTTGATTGTTTTTGAAATGAATGTATTTGATACCATCCCTGTAATAATTGTCAGCAAGTATAAATACATTATATTCCTTTAAACTGAGTGTTCATCCTTCCTAAAAAATTTTCTTATGTAACACAACTTCACAATCTAGCAAAATAAAATGATGTATTTTAGCAAAAATCACATGCATGCTATGCTACCATGTATAGATAAATTTAGTTATAATTTATCCATTGTAATTACCCAAAGAGAAATGGCCTAAGACATCTTATATCTAGAACCACCATCTCGACCACAGAAACCTCCACAAACACCATCTCTAAATCCGAAAATAACATTGAGTAGGATAAGAAAACCACAAACCCCAGACACAATTTCACCAGTAATCATTGCAAGAGCACTTCCCATCTTTGAAATGGTGAAACCGCTTGTTATCCCTCACAATCAACTCCCTCCCAACAATTCTCGACATGATCTTGATCGCATTGTGGCAATCCCCGCAAATCCTCAAATTCTTGATGATCCTAAGGGGCGTCCTTGCAGGGGTGCTTATCAGCCCATATGCAATAGCCAATCTCTCACTGTGGTACAAGAGTGCTTGCTCCTTTGCCTCTTGGTCTATGTCATGTAACACATACCTCGTATCAGGCACATATACCTCCTCTTTCACTACCTTTTTCTCGATTTTTGGGGGCAGGCGATACTCTCCTAGTTTGTTTCTACCATCTAGCATATTGATCCCAAGGCGTCTTTTTGGTGGCGGGGCCCGGCACTTTTTCAGGTCAGCTTTAGATGGGTCGAGAGAGACCATGATGTCATCTACCCAATCTTCCATGTCTATATCTCCCTGTGCATGGGCCATGTTTCTCAATGCCTCCCAAATCTCAATGGGTGGTTCGAAAGGTAAGTTCTCTATGTACTCCACTGCCTCATTTAAATGCCCCGACTTTCCCAAAACCTCAACCATGCCGACATAATGTTCAATCCCGGGGGTGATACTGTAATATTTGCTTATGGATTCAAAGTGTATGAAGCCTTCTTCTACTGCTTCAGCAGCAGCACATGCAGATAAAACCAACACAAAGGTTTGTGCATTAGGGGTAACATCGGCTAATCGAAACAGCTCGTACAGTTGCAGCCCCTCATCCCCTTTACCATTTATGGTATATCCATGTATCATAATGTGCCAAGACTCCATGTCTCTGTCAGGCATATGATCGAATGTGCGGCGTGCATCAGTCATGGCACCACATTTTCCATACATCTCGAGAACCTTATTGTTTACATGTAGATCGCCACGAAATGGCGACCTGAGGAAGTAGTCATGTACCTTTTTGAGGTCATCAAGCGATTCTGGCTGGGTGCAGAACGAGACCAGAGAGAAGAAAATGTGTGGATCGGGTGCACGTACGCCTTGGCTGAGTAGTTCAATTGCTTCTTTGACCTTCCCAGCATGCGCCAAGGCAGCAAGATCAGACGGAGAAGGAGGGGGTGGGGTCGATGGTGGAGACTGTGGCGGATATTGCTGGTGCAGATGGTGAGGTGGCGCCCCTAGATTAGTCGCAGGTGCAGACCACTGATCGGTGTTAGGTGGAGAGAGCTGGTTTACGGGAGGTGGGCCCCACTGTCGTCCTTGAGTTGGCGGTAACTGGTTCGTACGCGACGGGGACCGCTGGTTTGCGCGAGGTGGTGACTGATGGTTAGAAGAAGAGGGAGAGGAAGGGTACGATGTATTGGGAAAAGAGGCGGCGGAGGTGGAGAGGCGGCGGAGCGAATTGAAGTTAGATCTGGAGAGGAAAGCGAGCATGGAGTTGGCGCGAGGGACCGAGGAGAGAGAGCAGATTGCCATGTCTAGGGTTTAGTCGCAACCCAGTCGATCGGAGAAGACGATTGTGGTTTATCGAAAAATCGGATAACAATAACAGGGGATCTAAGTTCAGATTCCTTTTCTGGGCCGAGCTCGTTCCTTTCAGGTCCAGAGAACCATGTCGCGGTTAAATTTTACATTTTATATATGTCTGATGCTTCTGTAAACATTTCCGCAAAATATTTATAAATTAAATTTTAAAATTTTACGTTGAAATAAAAATTTAAATAACTCAATAAATTATTCATATTAATATATTATTAAAATGCTAAAATTTATCATTTTCAAAATTTATTTACTATTTTTAATGATTTCTAGAATCATTTTCCAAAAATTATTAGTAAAAGAATTCTAAAACTAACAAATTTTAATATAAAAAAATATTAAATTATTAGAATTAACGTTCCGAATACGAAATTTTGAAATTCAATCCATAAATATTTCAAATCAAAATATTTATAAAAACACCCTACCTTTACTCTTTATATCAAAAAGAACTATCTAATATTTCACTGTAGTAGTGAAGTTTGATTATAGGATCAACGATTTTTTAAGTTCCTAAAACAATAGCTCCAAAATCCAAACAATAAAGAAAAGTACAGAACAGAACGCCTAAAGCTTGAATGAAATGTCACTTAGTCATTTATCAAACAATTAAGTTGCAAAAAAAAGAGCTAATCTCCTGCACAGTTGATGATGATACACCAAAGCAGAGACAGACCAGCATTTTTTTGTACAGAGCTAAGACATCTTCTATTGCCCATGACAACAGTACATACTTAGAATAACAGGCTAGAGATGAGCATTGACCAAATTTATTTCACAGAACAATCATTCTTCATCACTATCATTGCCAAATACCGAAGGTACTCTTGTCACAACTTTTTGCTTCTTTGCAGAAGTTCCAGTACGAGCCTATTGTATCATAAAAGATGACAACACAGTCAATTTAAATATAAAGGAAAGAAGAAGTAGAATTTTGTAAATGTGTTTTTTGACCGACCTTGGAAGAGGCGACTCTTGAAAAGCCGAACTTTAAAGCCTGCCGCTGATTCTGATTCAAGTCGGTAACTGTTGACACATTTGTTTTTGAAGCATTCTCATCAGAAAGTTCTAACTCTTCTTGTTTCTCTTGTTGTTGCTGCCTTTTATGAGCATCAACCCTAAATATAATTGAAGTCATTAAAGAAGGTAATTATGAGATTCAACATTAAATTTTCAAGTTTATCATCATTTGTATGTAAATTTTTTTCTTGTTACTTTTTTTTTATACATTTGTGCTAATTTGGCCATTTCTTTCTCCTGACGCAGTTGTTCCCTTTTTAGCCTATCGTCACGGCTGCTGCTGCTCCCATGCATATCTCTCATCTCCTTGAACCTCTAAAGAACAAAAAAGAAACAAAGAAAACACTATCAGATGCTAGAAAGAAATAAAACTTGAATCTTTAAAGGGTTTTATCTGTCATTGCAAACATAATTATATGTTATTTGAGCTATTTGCAAAGAAAAATGACCTAAACTGCTCAAACCAAGGTCATGTCGTGGAAGGGAACAGTAAAACCAGTACAACTTTAATGTCATATCAATTCTTTCATCCAAATGTAGAAGTGCAGTGGCAAAATCAACAGTTTCATTATAATTCAATTGAACATGGAAATACTCCCAACTTTTAACAGGACATGTGCATTTCCCATCATTTAATGAATGGTTACTGGTTAAATATGAGAAATGCCATTGTCCAATTTATCAATGGAAAAACCAAAAGGCCATTTAGAAAAAAAAAAGAAAAGAAAAATGAATGAAAAGACTTGTGTGAACCTTCCGGTGATTATGGTCATAAGAACTTAAATGAGCCTCAAATTCGACAGCGAGTTTGTATTGCTTGTGGCAGAGGTCACAAAAGAAAACTTTCTTTATTTCCTTGACCTCGGTCTGGATTCTGTGCTCCCTTTCTGCCATCACCTGGAATTGTCATACACGTGCAGCACAAAAACAAACAAACCAAAAGGCAATACAGACCACCAAATACAACCTACAAAGTATTATATATTATTTCAGGATGGCTACCGTGAATGCCAATGCTGACCAAAATTAATCATAAGTGCTAAACTTGCATCTAAATTTTGATTTAGATTCAAGTGCTTCAATAAGATTAATGGCCAGAATTCACAAACAACCCTCAAAGTTTTATGATTTCAATTTTAGGTCTCTTAATCAAAATAATTGATGTTACAGTTCTGTTTCAGACCCCTTCCTACTAAATTTGACATGTGGAGGTAATTTTGGATGAAATATCAATTTGGAGTGTTATTTGTGCTCATGCAGTTTAATGGAATATCATTTGTGAGTTTTCTCCCAAATATTGCTAAAGATTTAACACGAAGGGGCAACAGTAAGAAAGCTATTTTTTTCTAGGGGCAGTTTTATCTTCTGAGACTACTTTAATATACATGAACTGTTGACATCAAAACAGCAGTTTCTAAGAAATTTTAGTAATTTTCTTTTCATGCACATACCTCACGCTTTTTCACATGTTCTTCAGTTTCTTCAAGCTCGACTTCTAGTTTCTTCCTTTGCACATTCGATTCTGATGTAAAGTATTCATCTTCTTCGTGCTTCCCAACTCCCAGTTTGGAGTCTCTAATACTAGCTTTTATAGGTTCGGTAATGCCTGTCAGCAAAAAACAATGGTTTGCATCAAGAAAACAGTATGTGATTTATGTCCAATAAATTGAATTTTTCTTCTTCTTCTGAAGAATAGTCTCATCTAAACACCAGCAAGATGTAAAAAATTGGCAAAATTCCTCTCGGCACCACTTGTTTCTTACTTTTTGGCAGTTTATTTTGGAGTGTCCATGATGAATGGTCGAGAGCTGTAGTTTATTTTATGAACTTTCTTTAGGACACTCATAAATTAGTATAAACACCACAGCGCTAACTATAAGAACTACTGGATGACATGTGACGAGGAGATGCATGAAAGAAGACTGACCTGGAGCTTACCATCCTTTCATTTATTCATGGTTTCAGTCTATTTGGCTTTTGTATGTAGTCCCATTGTAATACTGTTACTGTTATATTCTGCTAGACATTTCTATAGCTTTTTGGGTGTATAACTTGCTGTCTGGCTCAACAATGAGCGGTTAGAGGTGAGACTAGTAATACTGATGTGATGTGAATGACATGTGTGTAAGACTTAATTTAATGATTTCTACTTAATTGATAGCATGCCATCCTTTTTCAAAAAAAAAAAAACTATAAACATTACACTGGGCAGTGCAAGTACACACATGTTGTGTGATACTAGATACAAAGATACCACAAATCCATGACCCTAAGTATAAACATTAAACACCTACAACTATACAGTGCGACTTAAGCATTTGGACATGATATTCAATATAATCACTGTGCACCAAATATAAACACCTGATTGTTTAAGATTGAACACCACAAGTATGAATGCTATGATTCTGCCTGTAAACACATGTCAGTACATTTTTAAACACTGCCAAGTGCAACTTTAAAAACTTGCTGGTGTTGGTATAACATCTAACTATATAGGATGTGGCATGATGCAGTCATGGGCATGGCTTTCTGTGTTTTAGAGGGGCAGGGGACCGACTGCTTTTACTATTTATAGTAAAACAGTTGGGGAAGGTCGGAATCTGCTAGCACTCCCCACTATGGCATTTGCTAGTGGCAATTATCGAAACTAATACTCACTTTTCAATGAAACAAGGGAAAAAAGGTACCTTGTTCATTTTTTCCAAGACCCTTGCCTTTCCAACCCATCTTCTGGAGGAGTCGAAAACCGACATTTGATGATGTCAGCTGGGTATCTAGAGAAGCCTGCTCCAGATCTTCCGTGTCCAGGTTCTCTGTGGGACGGTGGTACTTCGGCAATCTGAAATCATCCTCTTCTGACCCATGATAAAATAAACCAGACTGCTCCTGCAAAATCGAACAAGAGAGAAGAAATTCAGATCAAATCAGACAATCACAAATTTGTATCAAACGAATATTCGTTTACTTCATAAAGAGTGTCAAGGCCTCAACAAAAAGTACCAGTATTGATACCATCTCAGTATCAATTAGGGCGCGGTACAGATTTGAAAAGAACTTCTACAGTTCTACACAAAATGGATATGAAGTTCCCTGAAATATTTAAAAAAGAGACAGTGACTACCTTTGCGTCCCCATTTTGGTCCTCCTCTTGAAATCTTGACGCATCTTGATTTCGACTATTGTATGTGCTTTCCATATGATCTCCAGGGGACACTGCTATTACATACTAAAATATTATTTAGCATCCAATCCATGAATTATTATAAATTAAACGATAAACCTCAACAGACTAATTCCTTGTGAGATACAACTGTTCACTTCATCGAGTTGTAAACTTGTAATTGTAAAGATTAAAAGAAAAGATCTTTAAGGAAATCGAGTATCTGACATCTGACAATCAAACAAAAGGGGATCGGGAATCGAGAAGCTTACCAAGGGAAAATCAGTAGTTGACAGAATCTCAGGGGCGCAACTAGAAAGAAAAAGAAAGGTACGAATTTGCTCCGGCGACGACGGCCGGAGAAAGCAGATCGGATCGCAGAAGGAGAGCAGCTGCTAGGTCACGACCTCTTCTCTTCTCTCCAGCCAACGCTGTATCGGATGTCGGATCGAATAATGTCGGCTACTGTCAATTTGAAAGAGGTTGTTTGATCCGATAACTGCCAAAAGGTGCCGCTAATTTGGGCCAATTTTGGGCCAAAACACCCAAATGGAGAGAGAAATTTATTGATTCTTACTAGAATATGAGCCTTTCCACCCAAACTAAACCCAGCCCATTGGCACCAACACCAACACGCTTGGAGAAAGAAAAAGACGCTAGAAGGGATAAATAAGGCATGCTCCCCATTCCTGCAATTTTGCTAATTGTCTGTAACATTATTAATTTAATAATTTTTTATATATTAATTTTAGGATATTTTCATTTATGTAATTACTAATTTTTTGACATGATAATTTTTAAGTGATTAAAAAAATAATTTAAATAATTTCAAGGATAGAGATGCTCTGATCTCATACTACCTCAGTATCTTAAACCATGTTATAAACCATGTTTTGGCTAGCTTAAATGATTAAATTTCCTTGAGGAAAAACCTTCCGTCTTAAGCTTTATAGACGAACATCACATGTTTGACAGAGCTTAAAATTAAAAGGTTCAAACCTTTCATTCTTCTCAAAAAATGAGGCCATGCTCTGACTAAGATCCAACTTATTTTAGTGGAGCAATTCTCTTATTTAAATGAGAACATTCCTGACCACAAAATTTGGGCACATCTAATGAGAGCCACCTGATTTAAAATGGACAGCCTAGATTAACCTTGAATTCTACAATGAACTATAAAATATTGCTATAAAGCACACATAATAGACCTGACTCTTTTAGTCAAATACATAATTTGATCAGCCAAGGCACAACTCAAAACACGAAAAATGTACACAGTACAAATTTCAAGTCATTCAAATTTGAAGCATAATGGTGCCAAGATTCCTACACTAAAACTCTCACTATGCCACCCACAAATCCAATTAGATCGCCATCTTAAGCAAAGCTAAAGAACAAAAGAAAGGAAAAAAAAAGGAAAAAAAGAAATTGTACAACCAATGAAAAGCACCAAGCAGAACCAAATCTATACAAGAGAGGCTGGATAAACATAGCACCCAGAAATTCACAAATTCAAATTCAAATTGCCTCAGAATTTAGCTTTTCTCCACTTGTTCTCCTCCTCAGCTGAATAACCTCCTCTGCCAACCCCTCAATGGTTCCCATGTCCCAACCAATTTTGAATTACATTTGAGCTTCCTCAATTAAAATCTACCAGAAGGTCCAGAGTCTCTACGGTCAGATCTAGTATCAGTTTCACTTGAACTTGCTTTTGACTCTATCTCTGCCAGATGGGCCCTCCTGCTCCTTCGATCCTTTAATTCAAACAACAACAAGTCAAAAATAATAGAGACCAAGTTTTGGTGCTTTAAGTAAAAGCAAAAGTTTTCTGATCTGTCTCAGATTCTTAATCAGATATCATACCAGTTTAGAACAACTACTGCCTACTTGTGATGATGTAACAACTGGCATGTCTGGTACAAGTATTGCACCAATCAGGTTGAGGGTCATCCTGCCATACTGGCACCTACTATACCTGACAGCACAAACAATTTCATCCAACCAATAGACATTGCAAACAGGTCCTGTACCTTACTGATCTGGGCAGGTGAAACAGTATTGCTAGCATTTCAAATAGTACTGCACTTGTTTATATCAGTAAGCTACTGGCATCGCACAAATCAGGTATCCTTCCCCAACCAAATCAGGTAGATCACCATTCTGCTACATCACAGTGCCAATACCGGTCCAGAACTTGCTCAACCTGATCTTGATACTCATATCTTGAAGGCTGTACCAGTTGGTTTCCAGTGACGATACAAATAACCAGACACACAAAAGAAAAATGAAAGAAAGAAACCTCGCGAGAAGGGACATCCTCAGCCTCAAGCATGCGAACAACATGGCCCATCGTGGGGCGCTTCTCAGAATCTGGGTCCACGCATCGCAATGCAACCAAGAGGGCTCGCTTCAGGGCTCGAGTGGCAGGCTTCGCCTCCATGTCAGGGTCCACCACTTCCTCCGCTCTCCTATTTCCCACCATCATCTTCAGCCACTCCACTAGATGTACCTTCAATTCAAGAGCAAACATAAATATAAACCATAAGTACTCTTTTTTTTTTCTGCATATAAGTTTCTACATTGCACTAGGGTCCATGTAAATCTGAATTTGCACTCCAGCCCAATCAGATCTTTGTTTTTGTTCTAAAGATATATGAGGACATTATTCTAACGAATTATGAGGTATTCTTCATATAGAATTATAGAAGTAGATTAATGTTACAATACATCATAGGGAAAGTTCTGATATCAGTCTCCGAACTATCAAAAGATAACCAGATTGGTTCCTGAGCTTCCAAAAAAGCATATTTATTTGGTCATTGAGCAAATTGGTTCTTTTTGGGAATTTCAAAACCACTATCTTAGTTTTTCCCACAAGCAATACAATACTGCATTGCCTTCTAGAGCAAACTTGATCCAGAAAAAGGCCCAAGCTACCCCTCATTCTCTCTCTCCCGTGAATGAGTGAGAAATGGTACTTAGAAGATTTATGTATAGGGTGTTCGGGAGGGTGATGTAGAGATATTTGTCGTGTTCTATGCAGTATACAGAACTTGTCCTCCTGACAAATCACTTTGGGGAATATCCAGTCCCAGGGCCAAAAACAAAAAATTTAACATTAAAAATATTAAATAAATAATACCTCGTTAGGAGGCCGACCATAGTCCACAGGATCTCTCCCTGTGACAGATTCTAGGAGAAGAACACCAAAGCTATAAACATCACTCTTTTCATTAAGTAATCCGGTATTTGCATATTCTGGAGCGACATACCTGGAATGTTGTTTAATATTTTCAGTTGATACAATATCAGAAATGTTTACAAATCACAACTTATACCAACAGACAGCCGAAGTATTTGTGATAACTTAGGTAAAAATAATATAAATGGGAAAAAAACTTTCTTGCAACATCAAAAATAACAGTTCCCAATAAAATATGGCCAAAATATTTCCTCCGCACATTTGTTTTTTGACAATCCTTGGACCATTTTCATTTTAGATCTTATGATAAGATAAGGGCCAAAATTGAAAATCATCGTTTAACTTACATTCATGCATATATGTGCAAACAAGCATATGACAGAAACTATCAGACTACAAGACTCCAAAGGTACTAGTGCTTTCAATTTAAGATATCAGACAAACAGATATGTTATGCTCTGCGAAAGATACTCATAGCATATGAATTAATTTCATACCATAAGACTTGCCTAAACAGAAACAAATGAAAATAACAAAAAAAAAAGATCTATCTTCACTACCAAACTTTCTAATTGAATACAACCAGAACATGATAGAAATATCAATCTTTTCAAATTTGCATGAAATATATATCTTTTATCATATATAAGGTGCAAAAAGAAAACCAACATTACTTGGTACAAACACTATGGTAGAAATAACCATAACATGATCTCCAAGAAGCCTAAATGTAATTTAGTAAGCTTACCCAAAAGTGCCCATAACTCTGGTTGTAATATGGCTCTTTCCCGCACCGAGAAGCTTTGCAAGACCAAAATCAGAGAGCTTGCCATTAAATTCTTCATCGATTAATATATTGCTTGATTTGATATCTCGGTGCACAACCTTTGGCTCTATTGCCTCATGCAAATAAGCGAGACTACATGGCATTTTCAAAGGAAATCACAATTATTAAGGGCTTGCATAAAAATCCAACTTTAAGGGAAATTAGGGTAGTATCAGGGCATCCTTGCAAAGTCAATTTGAAAGATAATACATTTACAGAAATGCAATTGGCAAGTTTTGTCAAATTGTATAATGCACATGTGCTTAAGCAAATATCTACCCAATTCATGTAATAGATCAATGTGACAAAACATCATCCATTATTATTTTACCTGCATGGTGTTTTTGTTGTTTTTAATACTATATCATTTTATGGCTTTTTTTGGCTAAATAAAAATGACCAGTCTTGTAAGAATGAAATTTAAATTAATAAAGTGTGAATTTTACAAATATAAAATTAGATACTTATTTTCCTTCTTAGTAATTATGAAAGACCCACCTCGTCGGACAAAACCACAATCAAACCCACAAAGCACATCAAATTTAAAGAAAAAATGCATATTTCCATCATCCAGAATGCAGGGATATATCAAAAATAATAAAAAAAAAACAATGTGGTCTTTCATGTAGAAAACTCAAAGAAAAGAAATAATTGGTCATACGCTTTGGCAATTCCGAGGATGATTTTCATCCGTGCCTCCCAAGTAAGCACCCCACGTTGTCGCATGGCGCCATGAAGCCACTGCTCCAAGTTCCCATTGCTCACATATTCATACACTAGCATCCTGAATGGTACATGTCAGACAATATTCATAAACTAACATCTTCTGTTTACGTGAGTTTTATACTTGCTCAGTCAACATGTGACCCACTTTTGTGAGAAATTTGCTCTGATCAACTGAACCAAGAATTGTTTATAATTTTCAGACAAAATTATCTTGTACCCGTTGTGAAAAAGGAAAATGCCATAAAGGAAAGTATAAAAGTAACCGCTTGACATCAGATCAGGCTAATATCATTAATCCTGATCAGACATAAAACGTTATAAAATACTGCTGCTTTTCGGAATATAATGATATCAACTTTTGAATCTCCAAACCATAATTACATTTTTTTATGTGTATTCATTATAAGATAACTACACGCAAACATATACTATTATGTGTCTTCTCTACAATCATGCACATCATAAAAAAAATGCTGTAATATAAATAGACTGTCACTTCCAGTTCTAAAATTCTAAGAACCATAGAAAAAATTATCAAAATGAACGACCTAGAAAAGAAGTACCTATGGATTCCTTCAACACAATAGCCAAGAAGCCGCACCAGATTCTTATGTCTCACATGCCCAATCGCTTCCACCTCCACCCGAAATTCTTTCTCAGCTTGACCCCTGCAAAATCCCATAATCCAACAAATGCATTGCTAACCTTAACACAATGTACCAATAGCTCAATGGTTTGTTAAAAAACTAGACTAAACACAACTTCTTTTCAAACAATACCTAATAATTCAAAC
This sequence comes from x Bolboschoenoplectus mariqueter, assembly GCA_037678475.1. Taxonomy (NCBI): domain Eukaryota; kingdom Viridiplantae; phylum Streptophyta; class Magnoliopsida; order Poales; family Cyperaceae; genus x Bolboschoenoplectus; species x Bolboschoenoplectus mariqueter. The sequence continues at coordinate 1,170,392 of CM075281.1, forward strand.
CTAAGCATAATCAGCGACAAGAGAATAGAACTAAATCACTCACAAGTTGTTAAGAAGCTTCTTAATGGCCACCTCGGTGCCATTTATTAGTTGTCCCCTATAAACAACCCCATAACCACCTTCTCCAATCACATTCTCCTTACAAAACCTATTCGTTGCATGCTCCAAGTCCCTCATAGTAAACCAGTGACCCCACCCAAGATGTGAGAACTCCGGCAAGCCCACCAAAGGAGAAGCCGACACAATAGCATGCTGGTAATTTTGCTTCCTTGCTGGTCCTGACCCACTCTCATCACCTGACCCAAAGTGGTACACCGAGCTACACTGGCTTAGATTGTCAGCATCGCTAGATTTGCTTCTTGCCAGGTGTGCCAGCACTTTTCCTGAATTATTATTCTTACCGGAACTATTGTTGTTAAAATTACTGTTCTGGCTGTCAGGGTAATAATGGGTGTCATGGTTTGTTTGGAGGGTTTGAGCTAGGGAGTGATGGGACCCCCCTACCCGGTCTACAGATATTTCCTTTGATACATCAGGGATTTGGGAGATGGGAACCTTGTCAAAAGTAAAAGTTGTGCGGCTACGTCTGCGAAACATGGCCCACATGCATAGGAAGGTGAGAATGAGGAGAATAAGCACGCACACACTTATTCCAATCACTACCCATAATCTCAGACCGAAAGGTGGTGTACGAGTTGAGAGCTCAGAATTTAGCCTGTCACTGGTTGACATCTTTAATATCTGAAATGAGAGGTAGAAATTTTGTGTCAGGCAGATTCTTAGAAAACTGAAGTTGCTACAGATACAAAACATTCTAATAAATTGGTTTCTTAAAAAAAACTAATGAAAGAGTTCTTAAATATGTATAACTAAACGAAAACAAGACCTATTTAACTTAGACTAGGAAATGCTTAACGAGTACATTTTTGTCATTACCATAAATACTCTCAGATTCATGAAATCTTTTTTTTTTGTTTACTCTTTTTTTATGCAAATCACACTAAATAAAGCTACATTGCAAAACCTAGCTAGCAATCAAAAATATGATAATGCAAATGGTTATCAAAATGAATTCTGCTCCAAAAGGCACAATCTTTCAGAGATTAAACAAAAAAAAGGAAACGCGTGATGGAACTCTTCATAATCTTGTGATGTATAAATCTCATTAATGCAAAAAGGGGATAGTGATAACAACACATCATTCTCAATAAATGCAAACTACTAAACCACTATCAGTCCCACTAGTGTCTAGGTCACAGTTAACTCCAAAAGATCTACAATTATGTGATTAAATGAACAAGAATTGAACCAATGGGAGGTGCATTACAAATTTTTGAAGGGCTGAATTTAAAACCTAATTAAAGCATTTATATTTTTTCACCAAAACCTAAATTCTCGCTCTAATAAAAAAGGAATAGAAAGGAATTAATTACCTCTTTTTAAGGATTCGATCTGTTTTGGTGTGGCTTTAACCTAGGGAAGAAAAGAATCTAATCTTCCCGGAAAAAACCTTCTCTAGGTCACTTAATTCCATGGAAGCTCTAAACCAGATCGATTCTCAGTTATTAGGAAAAAAGAAAATAACTGAGAAAGAGTGGATTCCAAGAGAAATATGCCCAAATGTGGGTGGTAGGTCCAAAAAAGACCATGCACTAAAGATAAAGCAAAGTAATAAATAAACAAAGCGCGAAAGAGGAAACGAAACCCCGGGGTACAGTTCAAGTGGAAGAGAGAGAGAGAGAGAGTAGAAATCAGTGTCGATGAGATGAGAGAAAGGGATTGGTTTGGTGACTCGTTAGGTGAATGTTATTAGCGTTAGCGTTATCTTACTCTTTACCTTTTCGTTGTAGCTCGCCTGGGGTTTGGCGATGGAGAGAGAGGACCATGAAAGGTAGAGCAAAAGAAGAGCAAGCGCTTCTTTTGCAATTGAGAGAGAGAGAGAGAGAGAGAGATTGTGTGTGGTGTAAAGGTGGAAAGAAGGGAACAGTAAAAGGAAAGCAACTTATAAGGGGTTAAATTAAAGTAAGTATGGAGAGAGATGTAATAAAAGAGAAAAAATGGGCATGGAAGCAAATGATAAATGATAAATGCTGGGGCCAGGCATGCAAGGCCAATTTTGAAATGTTGCTCCTGGACTAGGTGTACACAAGTACATCATGATCCATAAACCCTAACAAAGTTACAAAGCATGGCTTATGCAACAGGATTGGTTTTATTAATTGTGGGGTAAATTTATGTCATGTATATGGTATTTAATTTTAGATTGACACAAATATACTGATGTAATAATATGTTAATAATAATTAGTTAAAAGTGGTGGTAGATGATTATGTTTTATTATGCATGTATCAGTAGAGGTATATGATTTTTTATATAAAATTAAAATTATTAATTACTAGAGATAATGCATTATATTTTTTTTTTCTTTAGTCATTGTAATGAGGAATTTACTATGGTAGAAAATGTAAGTATGACATGTATATTCAAAATTACATCTCATTATATTTATGCTTGATATTTAATTTATAAACGGACAAAGATATACTGACATAGTATATTTATATAGTAAGTCGATGGCGGTGTTAATAATAAAGTTTTCCACTTATGTGCATACTTTTTGGATGCGTATGGTATTTTATTCCAAGTAAGAAATAAGTAAGATAAATCTCTCAACTTTTTATTTGTTCAATATAACTGATTTACTCGTGCGACAAAAAATGTCGTATATGATATGTACGTTACAAGACCACGTCTTAGTATGTTGGATAAAAAAAAAATAGAGTGTATCATCATTTAATTTATAAATGGACAAAGATATACTAACATAATTAATACTTTCCACTGGATGTTCAAGAATTTTTATATAAACTTAAATTTAGTGAAATAAATCATATTTTTTATCAACATCAATATAGATATAAGTTGTTAGTATAATATAGTAATATAAAAAAACCTCTCCTTCTGTTAAAATAAAATGGCATTTTTAAATAAATTTAAGACCTTTATTTTTATATATTCCAACAATTTATATCCATTCAAAGTCCATTCACATATTACACTTCCTATATTTTGTATGAAAATAATATATAAACAATGGAAATCAAGTGATGACGTGGCACAATTATAGCCCTTTGATCTTTTTTTTCTCCGTGTTATCATCATATCACTTATAATAAAAATATTGTGATTTTTACTGAGTGAAATTTCTTAGTTAATTTATTGATCTACATATTCAAATTTTGTTCATAGAATATATAACTTTCATTATGTAGTGCTTTGCATCTTAGACAAGCTTCTCTGCCACAGAAAATCCACATATACATCAACAGAGGAGAAAATCATTAATAAAAATATAAAATATAGCCTTGCCCTCTTTAAGAGGAGCTAAGCATTTAACATCTAAAATATCTATCTATTTTGAAAATAAAATATACTAATATTTCAATTTACATGGTTGCTTCAATTTATTTGTTTTGTAATTTGTAATTTTCAAAATCAAAGTTCAAACTGAAAATTAAAACTAAATAACCTATGATAATTACCAAACACAAGGGAACCAAATAATTACTCCAAAATACTAGGTCAAATGTCTAATTTCAAATGCAATCCCAAGATTACATATATTCCATATCAAGAAGACATGGAATACATATATATATAAAAAAAATTTATTGTATGATAAGGTCAAATCAAATCAGGCAATAGCCAGTCCAATTCTAACTATTTCTTATTAATTTTTTGGGCCTTTGAATGAAATCAATAGGAAATTAGGGATATGATATGTTCTATGACAGTTGAATTAAATGATCATATTTTTATTTGATGTGCCCATACTAAATGTTGGCATTCTACAAACAATCAATTTGACACATAATTAGGGGTTCATAATCTTTATGTACATCTTTGACCTTGACAGACATGTGGGCCCCCTCAGCTTTGCTTGATACAATAATCTGTTCTTTGTTTAGGTGTTGAGGAAAAATTGAAGGGAAAGGATTGCTTGACATGGTTGTGACATTAATTTTCAAAATTAATAAGATATGACATATATTATGTATAAAATTTGTTTATAATGTATTTAAAAATTGTTGGTGTGTATTTGTTATTGTTTTTAATCAGTATATGTCACATTTATGATTGAGGAAAAGTTGAAGGGAAATGATTGCTTGACATGCTTCTAACATTAATTTTCAAAATTAATAAGATATGACATATATTACGCATAAAATTTGTTTATAATGTATTTAAAAATTGTTGGCGTGTATTTGGTATTTTTTTTAATCAGTATATGTCACATTTATGATCTCTAATACACAAAAATTGACTGATTATTTATAAAGATGTTTCCTCTACAAATTAAGATATTTATTGATGTTAAATAAAACAAATATATGTAGCGTATTATGCATAAATTTTAATTAGAACATATTTGGAGTTCGTTTGGTGTGCGTATGTTATTATTTTCATCGATTTAGGCCATACTATGATTATTAAATTGCAAAAACTTACTGATAACAACTTAAAATTTGTTTTTTATGTGTTCTTGATATTATTTATGTTAAATAAAATAAATACGTGGCATATTACGCATAAAATTCAATCATAATGCATTTATATTGGATTTGTATGTGTTTGTTCATGTTTTTGATCATTTTTTTCCCATTTATGATTTTTAAATCACCCATATTAACTGAGAACCTCTATTACTATTACTAATATATGTCTTTTACATGTTTTCAATATTAATCATTCAAATAAAAAAAATGTATATTATGCATAAAGTTCCTAAACTGTACTTAAAATATGTTTGTACTTACATTTAATCAATATACATCACATTTATGATTTTTAAATCGTCAAAACTGACTGATTAATTCTAAAAATGAGAGGAAATACTTTATTATACAAAATTTAAAAATACATTAATTAAGACTTAAGACAAAAAAAAGAGGCTATTTTATGGATGCAAAAATCCTCTTAAAGCTTTATATTGTTGCAATGCTCTTGTATAATTACTAAATGTATATTTGAGAGGTGAATCTCTAAATAGTTGTGGCTTTGAAGATTTATTTATGAAAACATTTTTTTATAAAACCCACCATTTACAATCAATTGCAATTATTTTTTTCAAATATAATTAATTTTTTTTGTGTTGGCAATAATTATTTTCTTTTGTGATTTTTCTCTGATTTTCCTGACATTTCAACTAGTTGATCTTCTACATTTCCGATTGTACAAACTTCCGTGTGGCAGTCAAACACTGCGAAAAATGGACAACATATTTAATTAATTTCATAATTCCCAAAATAATTTTGTCATGAAAAAACAAAAGGAAGGACAGAGAGAGAAAATCACGTGCTCTGCACGTGTCAGAGTTGATCTCCCACCGATAGCTACAAACAGACAACCACAGAAAACCACACATAAAAATGACGCGGTTTCTTTCCGGGATCATTTGTGCACATACTCGTGTAGAGAAAGGTACTTCGGTTTATTTTTAGTTGATTATTTTGTTTACAACGTTAAAATATACAAAGTTATCGCCACATGTACTGTCAGTGTGGATCTTGGAAAGGTAAAAAAAGAAAACTGTAATTATTTTCACATGAGCACAATAATAACAGTATTTGGATTAGAGGATGATGAGGTGAGAATAATGTGTAAAAAAATATTAACTCAAATAATGTCAAAATAGTGATAATTTTATATTTCTCATAACATTGCAAATATGATTTAAGTTGTATGATGCAGAATAGTATCAATTTACTATTCATACAAACTATTAAATTAGTAAAATACTACTAATCTAATACTCATGAAAAGAAAAATGCATTGAAATTATACCCAAATAAAAATAATAACACTATTTTCAAAGTTATCGCTATTTTACATCTAAACATATCCTCGTCGTATTACGGATCCATATCCCTTATTTTTTTTTTCAAATAGGATATTAGGGTTCCATTATTACAATTTGAATCGTTGGATTTGTTGCGCCAATCTTTCAAATTATTATTTTTTAAATAAAGACTCAGCTAATTTTAATATTTATTTTTTCTATAAAAAAATACGATATATCATCATTGTATTAAATTTACGATTCAATCTTTTCAATTGTTATTTAATATTTATTGATAAGAATTGGTTTATGGTGCTAATCTGTAAAAACTCTGTATGTTTGCTTTTGTAAAGGCATCATTACACCTCAAGTGTGTGTTTCTTTTTTTCTTTTTTTAATTTTTCTTTTCACCAACTCTTGTGCATATATAATTTGATTCTTCTGTGAATATGTTTGGAGGTTGAGACTTGGAAATATATTAATTTAAGAGAAATCGAGAGTTTGTCTTTCGAAATTCAAATCGAAGAATAATGTCATGCAAATATCATAGTTCTATTTATGTTTATTTTATCATCAAATATTGTATTATTTATAGCTTTCGTATCATTTTGATTTTTGAAATTTATTTCCTTCTTGGGTAATTACATAATATTTTTAAAATATTTTATCTTGTGACAATTAGCTCCCTCAAGTTTTTAATTTTAATAATTATTATTTTCGAAACTTTTAGTGTGTGATTTTCACCTTTCCAATTGTCAGTCTCACTTAAATGTTCTTAAATTTATCAAAATATCCTTAAACATATGCAATTTTATAGAATATTATTTTCAAATCAATAATACTTTTGTATATTTTATATTATTTTAATATAAAACTAGAAAAAAAATTGAACAATTGTTATTTCTACTTTTGAATTGAAAAGTATACTTTTTTAAATCAATAAAATAACTTCAATGATAATAAGTTGTGAGGATATTTTTGTTATATATCAACACAAATTTACCATGTTAATTGAATTTAATAGTAGGAAATTAGTTATCATAATTGAAAGTTTGAATGGATAATTTGTAATACTTATTTTCACGAGATGAAAATTCGAGTTATTTCGTTTAAAATGAATATATTAGATCAATTCGTTGTAAAACATCATTCAAAAGATAAATTTTATAACGACAACGAGTCGATCTGATGCGTTCGTTTTAAGTCGACGGTCCAAATAAATAAACAAAGTCCTATAATCTCAGCATGGAATAACAACAAAATTATTAAACATAAGAGTTCATCTAATAAAGCAAACCCCAAAAAAAAAATCTAAAAAAGATCTTAATCCATGATTAAATTAAATTTTTGGAAGGGACCACATAGGCCTTTCCACAAAGTACCAAGGCACCTTTTCTTTTCTTTTTTCTTTTTTTTGTTCTTCATGGATGTACCAACCACTAAGAACACTTTGGCTGTAATAAAAACATCATTTGTTGATTGTAACAGAGAGATTAAAAAGCCAAATCTTGTTTTCTGTCCAATTTAGGCAAGCAGATGAAGTCAACAATGCTGATTTAACAATTGTTGATTTAACATCTGAGAATCAGTCTTTAGTTTAGGAATCAGCGGTGGAGCTTGACCAAAATTAATTGGGGGACTAAAATATTATTTTTCAATATGATTATATGTCTCGATTATTTTTTTTGGAGGGTCTGACCGTAAATTACAATAAAAATATTTAATTATAATAAAATATTTTAAATTATTAATATATATAATTAATTTTCAAAATTTTTGAGAGGACTAGTCCCTCTCGATCTCCACTAAATTCCATCCTTATTAATAACAAATATAATATTCTTTATGTAAAAAATTATATATTTAAGATTTGAAAGATCATTTATAAATATTTAAAATTAGACGTTTTTTATCTTCATTTTTTTTTCTAAAAAAACGTAGCAAAACACTGTAGCACTTCAAAGAAATAAATAAATAAATACTGTGTCAAAGAGTTTTCATGTAGAGAACAAAAAAAAAAAAAAAGAAGTTGCAATAAGAGTGTCTTTGAAGTTACTTTTTAGTTTTTACAGATGGCTGCCTTTTACCTAAAACAGCCAAGTGTCATAGCCAAACTTTTGGCTGATTTTGTGCAAAAGGGGCACAAAAAAAATGATGCCAAAAATTATATGAAATGAAGTAAATTAAAATAGAAACAATAATGACTAATGACAAGCAGTCTTTTTCTGAGGTGCAATTTTGTTTTCATCTTTATGGAGGAAGGTGTAAGTTACTGTTTTACACATGAATCCTTCTCTTTAATGCAAAAATGTTTGCCAGGGAACAGTAATGTGGTCCTTAAATTTGAAAAGAAAATTAAACAAGGAAACGAAATATGGAACATGAGAGGGGTTTAAAGCTTATAAACAATTGTACGGATTATTTATTCTAGAGTGTTTCAAATAGATTATCGATCAGCGCAAGCAGCTTTCCTATCATATTAAATACTATCCGTCCGATCTAAATCACACGGTGGTTTATGTCTAGTACAATTGATTAGTAGAACACCAATTGGAGAGGATCCGACCACATAAATAACCAGGCTTCATAAACCCTTCTAAACTGTAAAAACTTCAGATCTCAAAAACTAAAAACAGAGCACAACTTCTGGGCTCATAATCCCCTAAAAAACCCAAAAGAACTGGGCCCATAACAGCAAACAGCGATCCGAAACTACACTGCGGAGGCGGGAAAGGCTTTCTTTCTGAGATCCGCTGCACAAACATCAAACAGCGCCAGCCGAAACAATCCGTTTATTTCTTGCCACGTATCTGGTTGCCTTGACACCGACTAATAATCCTTACACGTAAGCGGTCCCATTGCGACGACACCTACACCTAGACAGCAGTTCGGAACCTCCGCTCGCGCGCCGCTCGGCGGTTCGTTTGTCGTGTTGCCATCCGTGTGGCTTCAAAACATTTAACGCATTTAATGCGCTCTCTACGCCTCTCAATGTTCTCCTTTCATACTCTTACAAAGCATCAGTTCAACTCGAGCTGCATATCAAGGTGCTTTGTGTTGATGTATGATATCATATTTATATTCACAATTTTAAGCTAAATGTTTGCTTTTCTCTGTGTAAAGCACTGAACTTTGCAAACTTTTCTAACATATCTATTATATTACTTAATATATTTTGGTACAGTTGACCATTTTTAAATGGCCTGACATTGCTTGTTTCTCTGTTATACAGATACCTGACAAGTAACAAACAGAGATGGATCAACAAATTATAGTGACCAAAAAGACAGTAAGCAACAAAGGTAAACAAAACAACGGTATGCCTGGTACCGACCTATGGACAGATGGCCTGATTTGCGCATTCGAGTTTGTTCGAAACCCGAACCTTTCTTGTGCCAACTCTTCAGCATCAACCAAGGGTCAGGTATTGAGAACCAGTACCTTTGAACAACAGACACTAAACAAATACACTTCATCAAATTTGGCGCCGCTGATTAACCTGAAAGTTGAAGAGGGGGATGTCAATGTAAGTTCAAAGCCTTTGAGGGGGCCACCAGAGAGTCATTGGGTACCAATCGGGTGGGGCCGGATATCAGAGCTGGTACAGAAAATAAATTCTGGTACCGATATGGATGACGAGGCGATAAACGATCTAATAGAGGATGGAGATGACCTGACTGTTGCTGATGTGGCGGCACCTTATTTTGAAAGACCTGTGGGGCCCACGTGGTGGTGCCACGTTGCTGCTGGACACCCAGCTGTTGACAGCTGGCTTAGAAATGTGCACTGGCTTCATCCCGCTATACGTATTGCTTTGAGAGCTGAGAGCCGGCTTATGAGTGAGAAAATGAGGCATCTTTTATACGAGGTTCTTTGTTTTAATTTCATTGTAGTTTTCCTATATTAATTAGTATTAATGTGGAAGCGCAGGCCTGTATAATGGTGATAATGCTCGTCTCTCTATAAAGAGACGCATGTTGAAGTCTTGCAAAAGGTATTTGAAAAGAAATAAATGCCGGGGTTAATGGGAGCTCTTATATATAAAAAACAAAATCAGTATTAATGTGTAAATAATGAGAAATTAAGCTAGAATGACATGTGACATGACTATCATGTTAGTAAGGCAAGAATATTTGATTCATTATTCCAAGACATATAAATGGCTTAACCATATAATCTTGTGTTGTCACTGGCAAACAACTCAGAAACCCGTTTTTTGTAGAAAATTGGAAACGAGGTTCAAAGAAAGGAAAAACACACTGTACCCTATAAAAGAGTAAAAAGTTTGTCTCATATGTAACAATATTTTGAGAACCGCAAGCCTAGTACAGTGATGATAGGCCTCGCCTTTCTACGGAGAGATGCGTGTTCAAATCCCGCAAAAGGTATTTGAAAAGGAATAAATGTCAGGGCTAACGAGAACCCTTATTTAAAAAAAAAATGTAACAATATTTTATTCAAGTTTCTACTAAATAAGAAACCACCTCAGTGGTAACATTTATTCATTTTTCAGGTACCAGTAAGAGTAGCTGGAGGCCTACTATTTGAGCTTTTGGGGCAATCAGTGGGCGACCCAGAAAGAGATGAAGACGATGTGCCGATAGTGCTGAGGTCATGGCAAGCCCAAAATTTTCTCATAACTGCATTGCACGTGAAGGGACCCAGAACTACCACTGGTATTTTGGGTATAACTGAAGTCCTGGTACTGTAAAATAATATGAATTTTTTTCAATGCATTTGCATTGGCACCGAGATTTTTCTTTTGAGATTGTATAATTAATTTTACTATTATTTGCTTAAATTATGGAAAGTAAGTACAATTTTCAGGTTGTACTCCAATCGTTTTCTTTTGTTGATATTCTTATTTGTTGTCTATTGTGATCCTGGTACAAACCAGTTGGTATCTAAAGTACTTTACTAGTATGATATACAATTTTCTGACAAAGTAACTGGTATTCAGGAGCTACTTTCAGCTAATGGAAGCCTGACACCGAAGCATATTCATGAAGTAATTGCACATTTGGCCTCTCGGCTTGCTCGATGGGACGACAGGTCAATTTTCCGTGTTTTTGTATATTTCTTCATAAATCTACTGGGGACATGCAACAGTACTTAGGTTCTGTTATCATTCGTAGGGTTTATATTATAGTTGTTATATTATATCTTTGTGGAAACTCTTGACATTTTTCACTGTAATACTATGAATAGCGATCTTGTCTTCTCTCATTTATTATGCACTGTTGCCTGGTCAACTAGGAAGTGGCTTTACATGGATGTTACATATTAAAAAAAAATAAAAAGGGATCTTTACAGGGATATTTGATCCATTGGCACACAGTTGCCTGACAATATGTGTGGCAGGTTGTGGCGCAAGTATGTCTTTGGAGCAGCTGATGAGATCGAGTTGAAGTTTGTTAATAGGTACCTTTTTCTCTTTTACAAAAGCCGATCTTCTGTATACATATTCTTTGCAACTGCTCTAAATAAGAGTATACAACTGTATGCAGGAGAAATCATGAAGATTTGAATATGCTTTGTCTAATATTTAACCAAGAAATTAGAAGATTAGCCACTCAAGTACGTACCACCCGAAACCCAGCTCTTACTTTGCTATATTTTATCCTTGACTGCATATGACATGGTTATTTTTACAGGTTATAAGGGTAAAGTGGTCCCTTCATGCAAGGGAGGAGATAATTTTTGAACTGGTGCAGCATTTACGAGGTACTGGTACAAAAGTGATGCTTGAAATAATAATAAAGGACACGAGAGCTATGATAGAGGAGCAAGAAGCTGTGCGGGGCCGCTTATTCACAATTCAAGACGTGATGCAAAGCACTGTTCGTGCTTGGCTTCAGGTTAAATGTCTCTTACTTTGTTTCTTTAAAATATAGAACACAAAAACTGCCCCTCTCTGGCACTACTAATGAGACTTGTGTCCTGTAGGGGTAAGAAATTGTAATTCTTTGTAAAAGTATCTGATAAGATATGCAAGAAAAGAACTAAATAAAACCACCAGTTTGTATATGTCATAATGTACATGCTAAGCTTGAGAAAGGAGTTCTTGTAGGATCATATTGGCAGGTGTTTAGAGTTATTGATCAAACAAAATACTTTTCAGGATAGAAGCTTACGTGTCACCCATAATCTAACAATATTCGGTGGTGCCGGCTTGGTGCTCTCCATAATAACCAGTCTTTTCGGGATAAATATAGATGGAATACCAGGGGCGAAGCATACACCATATGCTTTTTTGCTATTTTCAATTCTCCTGATCTTCCTGGGTCTGATGCTTATCGGGCTTGGCATCATCTATTTGGGGTTGCAAGACCTGGTAGCTGAAGAACAGGTCCAAGTGCAGAAGCTCGAGTTACAGCAATTGGTTTAGCATGTTTAAGCACGATGCTGAGACACATGCGAAGGTCAGAGAAGGTGTCTCGAGGCATAATTTGCCACCTACTGCAGCTCAATTGATCTCAGAAAAATGTGCTCTCTTAATTCCATAATAGGCAAAACTTCTTGTGTATGTTCTTTTAAAATAAGATTTGATATTGTCACAAACAAATTTGAGAAGGATATTGGAGGGCTACTTTCAAGTTCAATTATTCTGGTGCTGTTGACAACATGACTTTGTTGAGTTGCTGAGGAAAATGTGAAATGACAGAAACATTGCTTTCCAGTTTTTCACTTCTTGTTTTAATGACTTCCATCAACCAAGCATTATGTCTTTATTCCAATAGTAAATTTCAAACAAGCTCCATTTTCAGAAACGAAATTTTACAACACCAAAATGGTGCAAAAGGCTCGTTCCGAAAAAAGCTTAACAGAAAAACAAAACACCCGCTCGATCGATCACCACAAACCATCCTCACTTGCCAGGTACAAAGTTGGTAGCAAAGGCCCAAGCATTGTTGTTCACAGGATCGACAATGTGATCGGCCAAGTTCTCTAGCGGTCCCTTACCGGTCACAATTGCCTGAACAAAGAACCCGAACATTGAAAACATTGCCAACCTGCCGTTCTTGATCTCCTTTACCTTCAACTCGGCGAAGGCCTCCGGGTCCTCGGCTAGTCCCAAGGGGTCGAAGCTGCCACCTGGGTACAACGGGTCTGTCACCTCTCCTAGGGGCCCACCGGCAACACGGTACCCCTCTACTGCTCCCATGAGGATGACCTGGCAAGCCCATATGGCCAGGATGCTCTGTGCATGGATCAGGCTTGGGTTGCCCAAGTAATCGAGCCCGCCTTCACTGAAGATTTGAGACCCAGCCTTGAACCACACGGCCTCGCCGAATTTGACCCCGTTGCGGGCTAACAATTCAGGGAAGACACAACCCAATGCACCCAACATGGCCCACCTGCAGTGGATGACTTCTAGTTCCCTGTTCTTGGCGAAGGTCTCTGGGTCGGCTGAGAGGCCGGCGGTGTCCCAGCCATAGTCACCTGGGAATTCACCTGTGAGGTAGGATGGTGCCTCACCAGAGAATGGGCCCAAGTACTTGACACGGTCGGGCCCGTACCATGGACTGCCAGAGGCTGCGGCAGGTTTAGACTTGAAGGCCGTCTTGCGCATAGTCACACGTGACTCGCCAAACATGGCCTCTAATGAAGATGACCCGAGTTTCGCGGCCTTGCCGACAATGGCCGGGGAGGAGAGCATCATTGTGGAAGCCATTTAGATAAGAGGAATGGTTTTGTTGGTTGGGCACTAGTGAATTTTTTAAGATGTTTAGTGCTGGTGCCCTGTGGTGATGAGATATGGTGCAAAGTGGAGATGTTTAAATAGATTTTGCTGGGAATGGGTAAGGATAGGGGTACTTCATTCTTTTATCTACAAGTATTTTGGGAATGTTTTAGTGAGATTTCATTGGTTGTCATCCATGTTGTATCTGACTAAGCATATTTCATGGATTTGAGATGGCCCCACAGAGCGGTCTAACCTTTTTCTTTTAATATGAAGATTCGTATATGGAAGGACCAATAATCAAATGCCATCTGTCCTCTTAAAGTCTGAATTGGATAGGCTTATTTTCATATTTCTTATGTGCATGGATAGAGTTGGTTCCTTAGCATTATTTGACATCTGATTATTCGTTCTCATGTTTCTGTTAGTTCACTTTTTTTTTATCTGATAAGCAGGCGAGAAATAAAATTTCCCAGATTCTTTGTCTAAGCTTACAAGTGTCATGGATATTGATAGTCTCGGATACATATACGGATTGGATATTAAATAAATATGAATATTGTTTGGATATTAAATGAATATATATACGGATATATTTCGGATATTAAATAATAATATTACACATATCGTTAAAAAATAATTGCATAATATTTTTTCATAATACAGTCACCAGTTATAAAAGTTAAATATTAATTATAAAAATTAACCATTATTTATCATTATATTTTTAATTTAATTGTACCAAGAAATTATAAAAAAATAAAATATGAGCCCAAATTAGGTCTAAAATTAATTAGATTTGTAATCTACATAAAAACTCGATTAAAAGATATATAATGAGCCTTAAAACGGATATCCGAATTTCAAAAAAATTCGGATCCGGATAATCATCTGAATCCGTATCGTATCCGATTTCAAATTGAAAATCATATCCGTATTCATAGAAAAATTAGCCGTATCCGATAATATATGTATCCGAATATTTTCCGGATCCGGATAAAATCGGATAATATCTAATCCGTTTACATCTCTAGTATCAGCTCCCTAGAAAAAATGTTTCTTTTTTTCAAGTTAAATATGATGGTCATTTTTGTCAACTACTATAAACTATAGTACTACCATTTTTGTTAACTACATTTTTATTTTTTACTGGCATTTGGCCCTAAAAAACAATAGAATTATAGGTTGTCTGATAGGAAGATAAGATTCATATTTTTATCTCAATAAAATTGATGATAGGATTTATTTATGTGCGTGTTTGAGCGCATTCTAGATTTTGCGTAAATCCGATTTTAATGTACATTTTGCAAAATAATCGTTGATTTTCAATAGCTAAAAAAGTAATTTCTAATAGCAGTATAAATTTGAGTATGCTTTTTATATGAAAAATTCTCATCAAAATCTTTTTTAATCACTCTAAAATCTATGATTTTTCATCTCTTACTATTTTGTATGAACATTTGATTTTATAGAAAATCTTTTTGAAAAGTTGAAAAACCGGTCATATATGGACCAATGATGATAAATTAATCATACGGATTTGAGGCTCATCATCCCCTAATTCTAATTAATTTCTTTTCTAATCTATTTCTTGATATACATACATTTGACAGTAATTAGCCTTAGCTGATTACTTGTCCCAGTAGCAGTACCATGTCTCTGGCTCCTACTGCTGTTATTATCTTTACCAGTATTGGTACCAGCTGGCACGACTGCTGCTGTCTGTACCAGTTCCATTAACAGATAGCACTGATGATGGTAAATGTATCATCCTCCGAATTGACGACAAATAGTTTATATTTAATAATAGTTCCCAGTGATTTTGTGTTGTTTGCATTATATTTGCATGCACAGGATGATGCAAAGAGAACCAGGCAGAGGAAATCAGTTCAGATGCTTGCGAACATTTGGATACTAAAATGATTTCTACACAAACAAGGATTACAATAATTATATAGCCATAGTATACTGGCAAGAACCAAAAACCCTCTTAGGTTTTTTCCTTAAGTAGCATGCATATAGTAGAAGAAGCTGAATATTTTTTTATATGCCGACAGGTCCTGGTACCAGCCTCCAGTCCCCAAAACTATGAATCTTGAGCTTCTAAATGTCAGTTGCTTATCAGCAAAAGTTATTTCATAAAGTTTAAGGGGCGCTTTTTCTGAATTAATTCTGGAAGGTTCAGTAAATGGCTTATCTGAAAGGTTATTTCATAAAATTTAGGGGCTAAATATAAGAGTTTATCTATTTTCTGAGGATATGTGAAATGAGCGAAACTTTTCTTTGCAGTTTTTCACTTGCTGTTTTAATGACTTCCAGCAATCATACATTTTACAACACCAGTGATGGTGCAAATATTTTACAACACCAAAATGGTGCAAGAGGCGCCCTTCAAAAGCAATCCAATAAAAAAACCTCAATTCATCACCACAAAATATCCTCACTTGCCAGGTGCAAAGTTGGTAGCAAAGGCCCAAGCATTGTTGTTCACCGGATCGGCGATGTGATCAGCCAAGTTCTCTAGCGGTCCCTTGCCGGTCACGATTGCCTGAACGAAGAACCCGAACATTGAAAACATCGCCAACCTTCCGTTCTTGATCTCCTTTACCTTCAATTCGGCGAAGGCCTCTGGGTCCTCGGCCAGTCCCAAGGGGTCAAAGCTGCCACCCGGATACAATGGGTCGGTCACCTCTCCTAGGGGCCCACCGGCAACACGGTACCCCTCTACTGCACCCATGAGGATGACCTGGCAAGCCCATATGGCCAGGATGCTCTGTGCATGGATCAAGCTCGGGTTGCCTAGATAATCAAGACCGCCTTCACTGAAGATCTGAGCCCCGGCTTTGAACCACACGGCCTCGCCGAATTTAACCCCGTTGCGGGCTAACAATTCGGGGAAAACGCAGCCCAATGCACCTAACATGGCCCACCTGCAGTGGATGACTTCTAGTTCCCTGTTCTTGGCGAAGGTCTCTGGGTCGGCTGAGAGGCCGGCAGTGTCCCAGCCATAGTCACCTGGGAATTCACCTGTGAGGTAGGATGGCGCCTCGCCAGAGAATGGGCCCAAGTACTTTACGCGGTCGGGACCATACCACGGGCTGCCAGATGCGGCGGCGGGTTTAGGCCTGCCGGCCGTCTTGCGCATAGTCACACGTGACTCGCCAAACATGGCCTCTAATGAAGACGACCCGAGTTTCGCGGCCTTGCCGACAATGGCGGGGGAGGAGAGCATCATTGTGGAAGCCATTTAGATAGAGGAAGTGTTGTTTAGTTGGGGCACTGAAGAGAATCCTGTGAGATGTTGTTTAGTGCTGGTGTCTGGTGGTGACGAGAAATGGTGCAAAATGGAAGTGTTTAAGTAAGTTTGGCAGGGAATGGGTAAGGATAGGGGTACTCCATTCTTTTATCTCTGCGTGGATTTTGGGAATGTTTTAGTGAGTTTTCATTGGTTCTCATCTATGTTGTGTCTGCTTGGCTGGATTTTGATGTGGCCCCACAGCTAGGTCTAAACTTTTCTCTAATAACATAATTAGATGTGTGCAACGTGCTGTAATTGTATTCCATCAAATTTTTTGTACACATTACGATGTCTCTTTTGTTAGTAGGATATGAAATCTGGTCCAAATAATTCAAAACTTGATTATACTCGAGCTGTGCTGTAAAAACTTTCTTGCATATTTTCATGCAAATTAATTCTTTTTGTCTTTAAAGTGTGATCTTTTTCTAATTTCAATTTACACACACACACACACACACACATATATATATATAAACTACTAGTATAACGTCTGTGCGTTGCTACACGTGATTTTATAATAATAGATCAAGTCAATGATATCGCAGTATAAATTTATGCAATATATAATGATAGATCAAATTAGTCAATGCATTAATTATACGGCGCACAACTCTTGATATACAACCTTTTATTTTACAAAAAAAAATTATTCATTTTTCAAATTTCAAAACGTAAAAATATGAAAGTACAAAAAGGTATTGTTTGTATATTATACCTTGTAAAAAGCAAATTCTTTGTAATCATGGATATTTTTCTACCTACATGTAATAAACAACTTACAAATAGTAATAGTGCCAATAAAATGAAAGTATGAAAAAACTTGAATGATAGTAGATATATAAGATCTCATGTTTAATGTTTAATAAAAAGAGAAAAATGTGATGTTCCAATCTTTCATAGAGTAATTGTCCCATCTTTTTCTAATATATCATATGCTTTCCTTTTCATCCAATAGAAATATCTCTTTAAATACAATTATCAATTTTGTATGAATGTAAATTAATCATATATATTATTCCATAAATGTCTCTCCATGCTAACACAAAATATGCTAAATTTGCTAATTTCTAATACAACATTAATTGCTATAATTATAAGCCTTATAATTGCTATAATACAACATTAATTGCTAATTTCTAATATAACATTAATTGCTATAATTATTATGGCAATATTCCTTATTTTGACCTTTTCTTTTATGGTAACATTCATTGTTTCCTAAAATCAGGGTAACTCACTTGCATAAAATGGAAGGAACATAATTAAATTTCAACTTTTGGTAAAAGGTCCAAGGAAATAAATGGAATAAATTTGTATCTTCCTAGTAGCATAGCAAGAACATAATTGGAATAAATTTCCCCAAATTAGATATGAGCACAACTTTTGCTAAACAAGGTGGAAATATCAAATATACCATCAAATAGTAAAGCAGAAACCATTTAATTCGATTCAAATCCAATTAAAATGAATTATAAATGGAAACTCAGGAAAAGGATCAAAGTAAAAGAAAGCATATATGCCAGAATATAATGGAAACCTTCACAATCCAACTATAAAAAAACAGGTTATTGTCTTCTTTTACAGAATAAAAAAAATAACTGTTAGCAATTAAAGGGCCAATTTAGAGATATGCTGAAGTAAATTTCTCAAAAAAACTGGAAAGAATTTAGGGGAAAAAACAATAATAGCAGATGCAATTTATAAAAAACAAAAAATGGTAAACCGGAACAACAAAGAAACTGAAGAACAAAAATTACAAAGGTAGGAAGAAAATATTTCAACATCAACAAATTTATTGAAGTTCATAGTTCAGTCCAAGAAAAATAAAAATCCACACAGTTTTTAAATTGGTCCCCATAATATAGAGCCAAAAAAATGCATATAAAATTAGAAAATAAATGAAATAAAATTCAAAGGAAGTCAAGAAACAGAATTTGGATAAAAAAAGAATGGAGAAATAAAAAGGAAATAAATTAGCAAATTACTAAAAGAGGAATATAAATTTAGCAAATCAAATTTCTTACTCTTGAATTTCTCCTCAAGTTTTTGTGAGTTAAATTTTCATTTTGAAAGATATGCCAATAACTTTATGCAAAAGAAAAAAAAAACAAAAAAGGATGTTTTAATAAAGGAAAAAAAAAACAAAATTAAGTTGCAAAAAAAGCTACCTTCAATTGACCAAAAATTAAAGCAACCCTCAAAGATGTGAAGCTTTTTTTTGGTTTGAAACTTGTAACATCATCTCCACCTAAGAACTAACAAGAATAATTTAGTATTTTTAATTGCTAAATAAATAAGAAACCCAACTGAATTGCGATAAATAATACCTAAAAGGACAAAATTGCATAAAGACATTTAAAAACTTGCTTGTACATTTCATAAACAAATATTATTGAAAAACTTGCTTGTACACCTATGTCATGTCAAAAAACAAAAGAATTTGTTCTACATATAAAAATCTAATTAAAATTTTTTTTTCAATCTTTGCCTGGTTGAAATATAAATCCAACTGATATCCAATCTCATCCCCATTTAATCCCCATCCAAACAAAGCCCATAAGCCCATATTTTCTAATTCCTCCTAAAATCAGCCCAGCCCAAATATGTACTGATTATATAAGTATGCTTTTATATAGTTTTATGTATTTAGTAATTAATTTATGACCATATTCATTTATTTAATACTTCAATTTATGGGTAATTATTCGTTTCCAGTTTATTAAATTGTTTGGCGTTCAATATGCCGAATTGTTTGCCTTCCATGGTACACCAAACTTTTTTAGCAGAATTCTCACTTTCGTGATTTTCATTTTTGAATGGTCATTCAATCATTCTAGTGATTTTCATTTTAGTTTGACTATTAATAAAAAAAAAAATTGGTGTTTTTTTGCTTGCTTTTTTCATTGTAATTATGACTCCAACATATATAAGTATTTTTTTTGATAAAGATGAAAATCAAATTATTAAATTTTGAGCTAATAATATCTCATATGGAGAACCGATTTTTATCGCATCTTTATAATCTCTGGAAAACACATATTCATTGACTTAAACTCAACAACTTCGATTAAAATATATCAAGACTATATGAATATATTCCCTTTTCCTTACGAAACATCAGTGAAATGATAGAAATATATTCCCTTTTCCTTTTCTCTTTTTTTACTCCTTCACTATTCTACTTAGTCTTAACGAGATAAATAGCATCAGAAACAAATGATGGATGTTGGATGGTGCGTACAATTTATAATATGACACACCGTAGTCAGTCACGATATAAAATATCACAGAACATTAATATTACGTAATTACACATAAAACTATGATGTGACGTGCGTCGCGTGTTCCGTAACGTGTCTTTATTTGATAGAAATCGATATGACAATACATAATCACATATAGACACGCGATACCATTATAGTACGTCATAATATATAATTACGTATAAACACATCATAATACGTAATCACGTATAAGTATGGTCATAAATTAATTATTCAATCAAGATTCAAATTCATAGGTTGATATTATCCGTATATTGGGATGACATTCCGTACTGTGTAGTTATGGTTATGTATATGGTTATGTAAAAGGGAGATCTCCGTTGTCTCTTTTACTATTTAATTTTTCGATTTTCACTCCAATAAATTTTCATAAATTCTTTTAATGGATATTATAATATAAAAATTTCTTCATTATTTTGTATAAAGTTCTATGTAAATATAAAATATTCACAAAAGATGAAAAAAATAAAAAAATAATAGAAGATTGAAATGGAAAGTAGAGAGATGTCATTCATCTATTTAGCCTCTATCACTCTACTATAGCCTCTTTGTTAGGGTGATTTTTGTATCGGAAAAAAATTATAAAATAAAAAAATATTTTAAAGAAATTTAAAAATTAGAAAAATCACATTTTTAGAGTGCGATCTTTCCGTATTTTATTCACCTCATTCCCTTCTTTTCCTTCTTTTCTGTCTCTCTTCTTTATCATTTTTCTCTTCTCTCTATCTTTATTTTCAAAGAAAATCACATTTTGAAAAAACGGCCTTTATAAAGAAGACTGCACTCTCCGAATATGATTTTCTTTCCTAAATTTATCAAATTATTTTCTTATTTTATAATTTTTTTTTCCGACATAAAATTCACTCTCCATCTAACTATGCTTGATACCTTACATGATCATACCTCTATGGCTCGATATCTTTGAGTGTGACTAAAAACAATTTCTATCACTCTTCTACTCTAGCCAGTATGCAGCTATGCCTCATAGCTAATAATACCCCATATCTCTATTCCTTTGCATGTGACAGGAAACAATTTTTTCATTCATAGATCATAAATATTATCATATTTTAGCGAACTCATTTCATTTAACAATCTTTAATTCTTTCAATCTCTCTACTCTCACTCACTCACTGCTCTCGTGCTACAAGTTTATAACAATTTAATAGAAGCAATCAAGCAACTGAAAATTTCCTTGGTTTTTTGAACAACTTAAGGTTAGTATTTTAATTTTAATTTAATATTTGTTAAGAAAATATGTAAATATACATGAATTTTTTTTTTCGATATTTGTAAACTATAGTGGACGAACTGTCAACAAATTTAATGTTTGGTGTCATACGGAGGTAGAGCACATTTTATATTTGTCATGTATTACAAGCCCTTTCTTATTCAAAACTGAGATTAAAAGGCTAAAATTAGTTTAATAGCCGCAAAAAATAATGGAAAATTGACTTCTTTGTGAGTTCTTGATTTATCTAGTGTAATTATATATTTAAATCAAAAAGTTAGAGAGGTTGGGCTTAAATGCTTAATATTAATTATTAAGTTGACTCAGTTGAAGGCTCCTAAGTACCACAAAGCACAATATTATAAACAAGTAAAAAAAGGTACGAACTAATCAAATTTGGTATAATGTTGTATAAATGAGAAAAGTTGTGTAATGTGTAATATGTGATTAAGGGACAAGGGTACACCGGATCTTGATTTCATTTTAGCAGCAAATAGTCAAAGACACATACCTTGATAATTTTTTTATAAACCCATTTTCTTGTCCAAAAAAGTCATATATTGCCTGCTCTAAATTCATCAAAAATTCATTTTAATTTTTCCCAATAATTTTCTTTATTGTAAAATAATTTTGCAATTTTTTCAACAATTTTAAGTATTTTTTTCAAGTTTTTAATCAACAATTCATTAATTTAAAATGTAGACAAAAGTTTAAAATATATTGTCTTACCATAAAGAAAACTCCAAACATTATTCTTTAGTTTTAATTTTTTTTTTTACGAATTTATACATTTTCTATATTTTTTTTGGTGAACAATAACATAAATCCTAAATACAAAAGAATTAAAAATAAATAAAAGTGTCCAAACATGACTAACATATCCAAACATGTCAAATGAGTTACATATCACATCATGAAATGAGACGGAATGCCATAACATAGCGTGTCTATATGTGCTGTGTCATAAACGTGATGCATCTCTCTTTTATCATTAGTGATATATCACGTATAAAAATTTCTATAGATATGTTACATCACGTATAAAAATTTATTTAGACATGTCAAGCCACATAACCGAATCACACCGTATTTTTTGGTGTGACATGGAACATTAATTCAGTACATTTTTAAATGGTTATGCTCTCTATATTAATTATCCGACCTCTCCGCTGATAATTTAATTAAATATTGACAGATATAGTAGTAGCATACCACATTTTGAGTTAATGAAATTTAGGTATTATACCTTTTTAATATCTGTCTGAAATTCTCTTCAGAGAACACCCGGCATTGGATTATTAGTCCTCCTATAAACAAACCTCTCATATTGGAAAAAAAAAAAAGGTTAGATTTCTCAGTGGGGCCGCAAATCCAGCTAGTGTGCTTGAGCAGATACAACATGGATGACATCCAATGAAAACTCACTAAAAACATTCCCAAAATCCTTTCAGAGATAAAAGAATGGAGTACTCCAATCCTTACCCATTCCCAGCAAAACTTACTTAAACACTTCCATTTTGCACCATTTCTCATCACCACCAGACACCAGCACTAAACAACATCTCACAGGATTCTCCTCAGCACCGAGTGCCCCAACTAAACAACACTTCCTCTATCTAAATGGCTTCCACAATGATGCTCTCCTCCCCCGCCATTGTCGGCAAGGCCGCGAAACTCGGGTCGTCTTCATTAGAGGCCATGTTTGGCGAGTCACGTGTGACTATGCGCAAGACGGCCGGCAGGCCTAAACCCGCCGCCGCATCTGGCAGCCCATGGTACGGCCCCGACCGTGTAAAGTACTTGGGCCCATTCTCTGGCGAGGCACCATCCTACCTCACAGGTGAATTCCCAGGTGACTATGGCTGGGACACCGCCGGCCTCTCAGCCGACCCAGAGACCTTCGCCAAGAACAGGGAACTAGAAGTCATCCACTGCAGGTGGGCCATGTTGGGTGCATTGGGCTGTGTCTTCCCCGAATTGTTAGCCCGCAACGGGGTTAAATTCGGCGAGGCAGTGTGGTTCAAAGCCGGAGCTCAGATCTTCAGTGAAGGCGGTCTTGATTATTTAGGCAACCCGAGCTTGATCCATGCACAGAGCATCCTGGCCATATGGGCTTGCCAGGTCATCCTCATGGGAGCAGTAGAGGGGTACCGTGTCGCCGGTGGGCCCCTAGGAGAGGTGACTGACCCGTTGTACCCGGGTGGCAGCTTTGACCCCTTGGGACTAGCCGAGGACCCGGAGGCCTTCGCTGAGTTGAAGGTAAAGGAGATCAAGAATGGCAGGTTGGCAATGTTTTCAATGTTCGGGTTCTTTGTTCAGGCAATTGTGACCGGTAAGGGACCGCTAGAGAACTTGGCCGATCACATTGCCGATCCGGTGAACAACAATGCTTGGGCCTTTGCTACCAACTTTGTACCTGGCAAGTGAGGATAATTTGTGGTGATGAATTGAGGTTTCCTGTTGGATTGCTTTCGAAGGGCGCCTCTTGCACCATTTTGGTGTTGTAAAATGTTTGTACCATAGTTGGAGTTTGTTGGAGATTTAATTTTGGATTGGACAGTGCAGATGGCTTTTAGATATGATGTATGATTGCTGAAGGTCATTAATGAAAAACTGGAAAGCAAAGTTTATCTCATTTCACATTTCCTCAGCAAATCAACAAACTGGTATAGTCAATTTCACAAAGGATAAATGAAGGAATAAAAAAGTTGATTTAGGATGGATGGCCAACCGCACTAGAATAATTAAGCTAAAAAATAGACACTGAATGTTGTCAACAAAATTCCTATCTTATCCTACTTTTTATCTGTGACATATCAAAATCAAATCTATCCAGCCAATACCAACCATTTGGTGCCATTCTGATCTGGTATATATTGTACCAAATTACCAATAAACCACAGGTTGTAACACGACCCTGCCATTTCATTAGTCAAACAATCTTGTCTGATTTGATCGCATTTTTTTATTTCTTCTCTTTTCCTTTGAGTCTTACCAGTGGGTGTTTAAAATTTATATAGGAGCATTTAAGTGCACAATACTGGTACCCTACCGGAACTGGAACCGGTAAAGCTGCTATTTCTGGTACTGGTACGTACTAAAACCTGTAACAGCAGCCTGTAACTTCTTCCTTTTTTTTAGTGAATGTTAACACTGATATTATTGTTTTCACCAACAATTTTATTGATAAAGTTTACAATTGATAAGGCTTCAAGAAAATATCATTTGATACTTTGTGAACATTGAACAAGTAACTTCATTAACCCCAATACGCTCAAGTAAATATATCAAGTGTGATAAATTTCTTAGTGAAAGTCTAAAAGCAATGTGCTCAAGCAATATATATTTATTGCTGAAGCACTTATAAAAGGCTAAACAACTTATAAGTTTGTTCGAGTTTGATGAACTCTTATCATTCCTTTATAATGAAGAATATAATTATTACTATATATATTTTTTTGGAAAAGAGTTTCAGTGTCATAAGTTTTTTATGACACAAAATATCACAAACTCTTTTTTTTATTTATATTTCAAACTTTGATATCAAAAATTCAAATCCAAACCATTGATCTTATTTATTTTAATGAAAAATGTATGTATTATAAAAGTTCGTGATTTTTTGAGTTTTTTTTATACTTTAGATCAAATGAACAAAAAATAAATGTATTAGAATTAATCAATTATAGTTAACTAGATTCGTTCATTTTTTTTATCACTAGATTTTATATAAAATGAACTAAAAAAATTATAAAATTTTATATGGATATATCATTCATAATAATAAATGAGATTACGGTTTGGATTTAATGTTTGAATATCAAGATTTGAAATATAAACAAAAATTAGGGTTTGTGGCATTGGAAATTTTTATTTATTTGAACAATAGTTTTGAAAATAAGAAATAGATGACCATGAGGTGTTAAAATGTACCCTAAAATTGTCGTTTACATGCTTTGTGATTATCATTGTACTTTAGAAGAACTTGGTTAGCATTTTTTTCTTTGAGATTGATTGATTGACTGCCATAGCAAGTCCATTAATTTTGAGTGCCATGACAGCTCTAAATTATCATCAGTCTATCATGTTACTATGTAGTCTATATATATGTGACACAACTAAAAAGGTAGAAAAGAAAAGCCTCAAGTTCAGCTCAAAAGGAGGAAAGAAATGATATCAGTGACAGAGAAAGAAAACTTCTTTGGTTTGTTTGTATAGAAAATGACAGACTGATTATTTTTTTTTATTTTTTTTTATGAAAGATAGCTATCAAATTTTAAATATTCATAATAATCTGTCACACGTAAAATATTATCTTCATCTCTAAACTATGAGTTGGTTCTCATATTGATTATTTTTGTTTTAACTTAATTAAAAGGAATTAAAATATTATCTTCATCTCTAAACTAAAAGTTGGTTCTCATATTGATTATTTTTGTTTTAACTTAATTAAAAGGAATTATTAGGCGCAAAAGAAAGATAATGTAGCAATTTAATTTTTATTTTCCGAAAAGAATTAAGGACCAATATGAATGTAAGGAAGAATACATGTATCTTATTTTCTACAAAATTACCTTTATATAAAATCATATGCAAGAAATTTTACAGTCATTAATTTAAACATGTAATAGTTGTGTGATATTAGAGAGATTGATTTATGTGATATTCCTAGCAGTATTGTTTTGATAAGAAGATGATATATTTAAATAATGAAACTAACAAATTATATATTTTTTGTATTATATTTTCTGGTATTATGTACATACTATTGTTTATGAAGTATGTTTACTTGTGTGATATTTCTCTGGACAGGATCTAAGAACTTATAATTTATTATGATTTTTTTTTGTTTTGCCTTAAAACAGAAATATATAGGAGAAAAGATGAAATTTTAAAATTGAGATATAGACTATCAGGTTAATATAACAAAAAAATATATAATTTTTTTTAATGTAGAGTCGGACATTATAATAATTTGATTCATGCATTAAATTAGATGTGCCCCCAATAAATTAAAAAAAACAAACATGAAATAATTAAATACATAATTCTTTATAATCCATCAAAAATATTGTGAACCCTTAAATTGTACAAATCAACAAAAAAAAATAATCAAACAGACAAAAACACATATGATGTGACATAGTTAATAAAATATAAAATTTAACCCTCTGTATAAATTATGAGTTTGATACTTATTTAGTAATTTCATTGCCATAGAATTTTTAACAAGTAAAAATAATACAATTTTTTAGTGAAAAATTATATGCTAATACAGCTAATTCTTCATAGAATCATAGTTAGTGTATTAACAAAAATATGTGGCACGTGAGCATGACATGGATGGTACGTGTCTAGGCACGGCCAAAACACAATATGCGTGCTTAGAGGTGCCGTGTTTGACGTACCACATGCTATATCCTTACAAGTGTCATGTTAGACGATAAGTGTATTGAGCACGACACAACACGATACGTTCAAGTGTATAACTGACATTTGACATATAGCACGACTATGAAATTTTAAAAAATAATTGTTATAATATATTTCTAATAGCAGTTACAAGTACATTTTAAAAAATATATTATTATAAAAAAAATTCCTCCATTTTTCCTTTTTTTTAATTTTTTATTTTTCCGAAATTTTTAAATATTTTTTAACATTTAAAAACAGAAATTTAATTAAAAAATTAAAACACATCTAAATACATATAGATACGTATAGATACGACGTATTAAAATGTGTCATTCTTAACATTAACATAAAAAATACAATACGACATAACACGTATTAATCTTTATATATATTTACATAATATAATACATCCAGTTAATATATATATACTTTATATATATAAATACATACGACACGATATTTTCATAATTATTTATTTATTCATAGGTAAAGATATAAGGTACATCCATCCAATAGCTACTTTATTTGTTGATGGCTTTACTTGAGAACAAAAAAAAATGGAAGGCATGATTGCTAGTTGTACCTAGGCTTACAATATAATTTTTCTAGATTTGCATCACCTTAGATGCCATCCAGGTGGCATCGTTTAGAAATTTTAGGTTTTTTTTTAATTTTTAGAGACCAATAATGAAAACAACTAGGATCCTTTTCATGTCCAACTTTATGAATATATATTATCAATTACGTGTACAAATTTTCTTCTCTATTTATTTATAAAATGATTAATTTATAGACAGTTATTTTATCATCCGTAAGAATTTCCATTCTCGCTAATTCTTCCACAATTTGAGATACTAATTCCTGTCAAGATCTGGAGCGTTCAATTTGACAAATTCAATTTGTATATGATGACTAGAATCATAGATCTGATTAGACTAATTACATAACTAATTTTCTTACATGCCTTGGATTTACATTTAAGGGTTAATTGTTGGTGTATTCATTTAAACTTTTAAAAGAGCTAATTTTCTCAGCAAAACATCAAAATAATCTATTTTTCCATTAAAAATCAACATCAGTTCCTTTATCCTCTTTTCTTTATGTAATGTATTGTAAACCTTTTACTAGGAAAAAACAATGATTAATATATCCCTTGAAGTTAATGTGCTCCAGTGTTCATCTCCATTAATACATATTTGTAACCATCTAGCACATTCTATGTAAATAATTTTTCAAACTTTTAAGATTTTGTGAATGCTCTCCAGATTATTTGAAATAGTATTTGGGGATGTCACACATGATACTGTGCTTGAAATCTTTTTTTTTTTAATGAACGCAAAAAATACCCATTTTTGTTTCAATGAAAATAATTTACATACCCAATACTTATAATATTTCTCAAAAATAAACCCACTGGTACCATTCTCAGTATGATCTAATACACACCAAAGCTAGATGTATAGTGGAGCTGATACTGAGACAGGTACCAAGTAAAAAATATGATAAAATGAAGAAAAAGAATGGAGATAGAGAGAATAGACATATTAGTCAATTTCTTTTCTAATAATAAAAGGTTCATGATATATAAATTAAGAAATAGGGATAAAGGAAAGGAAGTTGAGTTTTAAATTTTAACAGGGAAATGAGCCATTTTGATGTTTCGATGAGGAAATTGATTATTTTGAAATTTTGGATGGATATGCCAATAATTATTTCTAAATTTAATTTTGGAAATATTTGACCGAAAAATAGTATATCCAAAAAATTAACAGGGACAACGAACTCGCTTATACATTAAAATTAGCATCAAATATTCAAATCTGATCTCTGTTGGAAGAAATCCAACCAGATTCAATTTTTAGGCAATCTACCCTTATTTTCTAAAATTGACTTTTATTTATAGATATGCAATGAATACTAGTTAGTAGTACTCCTTATGGTAATTTCGAAAGAAAAAAAAAATATTACAATACCCTAATTTGACAAACTTATTTAACAACGAAATAAAATATCGACAAAAATAATTATTTGACAACCATAACTACTAATTTAACGATCGCCAAAATAAAAAATTTCTATGATTTAAATAAACTCTAGATAAAATTTAATATAATTTAAAAGTTAATTAGAGGACAGCAATCCATTCAAATATTCAACAATCCTAATTGACACATTATATACCACAGGAGATTGCCACAACGGATCTGGATTATTTCTAAGGAGAAAAATCAACGATCATTGATCAATCGCACTCGCACACGGGAAGTGCGGGTAATAAATTATTTGTTACTTCACAAGTTTCGCATCTGACAAATTTACTTTTTAACCCTTTTTCTTTTTGAAACAAAAGAAGCTAACTTTTTTGGTGCCTTATAAATACACAGAGTGTAGAACTGCCCCACGGCTCCTTCACAAAAGACCCACCTGGTAGTCTGGTTCTCTTTCTCTCTTTCTCCATCCTCCGCCATTTTTGGAGCTTGGAGACGAGAGGGATAGATAAAGGGAGAAAACAGAATCAGAGACGACAGAGAAAAGGGGAAGGAAAAGGAGAAAGAAAAGAGAAATGGGTGTGATGGTGATATTTGATTTTGACAGGACGATAATAGAAAACGACAGCGATAATTGGGTGGTGACGAAGCTTGGTGCCTCTGCTCTCTTTGACCTTCTCCACCCCTCTCTCCCTTGGAACTCCCTCATGGTTTATTTTTCATTCTTCCCCTCCCTTTTTTTATAATTGTGTGGACGATATTAAACCATATTTTTTTTACATAAAGAGTAGTCATGGCTGCTAGTGACTCAAAACAACAAAACGAAAATAAAAATGAAGAAGAGAATTGTACAGAATATTGTAGCTACATACAATTCACAAAAAAAAAAGGAATGCTATGTCAAATGGTCTTTTAAGTTGTTTTGAAGTTTTAAAAAAAAAGGTACACGGTGGAGCTGATGTTATGTACTGATTTTTTTTTCCTCTTTTGTTTATTGTTATTGTTTATTTCACAAATTAGAAAATTCCCAATTGAATCAAGATGATAAAACTTGAATCATTCCACTGATTCTAGTTGGTTTTCTAATTTTCTGGTTCAGGATCGAGTGATGACAGAATTGCATTCGCAAGGAAAATCGATCGACGACATTGCTAATTCTTTGAAGGAAATGTTTTTGGATCCGCACATTGTTTCCGCAATCAAATCTGCTTACGCCCTTGGGTAATCACTGTTTTTTTCGCTGTATATCTCAATGTTAATCACTCAGAAGAATCAATTTAACAAGAGCCTGACATAGTTATGTTTTCTTTTGTTAATAACTTAAATTCGTTTATATAAAGGTGTGATTTGAGAGTGGTGAGTGATGCCAACCTATTCTTCATAGAGACTGTACTCAAGCACCATGGCATTTTCGACTGTTTTACCGAGATAAATTCAAATCCGATCTTTGTTGATGAAGAAGGAAAGCTTCGGATCTTACCTTTTCACAATTCCAGCATTTCCCCTCATGGCTGCGCACTTTGCCCTCCAAATATGTGCAAGGTTCACATTTAAGCATTCTTTTCACCAAATAGATGTACATTTAAATATGATCTATTTTGAAATCCTTGGTAAAAAATATTATTTTGAGAAAAATGCAGGGGAAAATCATAGAAAGGATTATTTCATCAGATAATACGGAAGCAAGGAAGAATATCATATACCTAGGAGATGGAAGGGGGGATTACTGCCCCTGTTTAAAGCTAAGCAAAGAAGATTATGTGATGCCGAGAGATGAGTACCCTCTCTCTCATCTGATATCTGACAATACCGATCTTGTCAAAGCCAAGGTGTATCCATGGAGCAACAGTGAAGAGCTCGAAAGGATATTATCATTGCTGATTGACAAATTATTAGGCAGAGACCAAGCAAACAATAGTTCGCAAAATTTGTCGGGCGAATGCAAACTTGAGGTGATTCCAGTTTCTTCTGAAGAAGGCTACTCGGTTGCCATTCCAGTCCGACGGTGAAAATAACAAACTATTAGTAAAATAAAGCTCTAATAAAAGCATATGGTGTATGCAATTATCATTCTAGTTGGAAACCTTTGCAAACTATTGTTATTTTTTCTTTAAATAGGAGCTCCCATTTAACCCCAATATTTATTACTTTTTAAATATCTTTTGTGAGTGAATTTGCATCTCTTCATAGAGAAAACAGATCTATCACCATCTGTGCTAGACTTATTTGCAGTTCCAAACTATTAGTTACTAATATTGCGAAAATCAAGTGATGTGTACCTGTGTAAAACAAAGTGCTCAATGTTTGTGAAATAATTAGGTTGATGCTAACTTGGCTGTGTCACTCTGTGGCTCCATGCTGAAAATTTAATTATTTAACCACATTTTTTCGGCACCACTATTGTAAAAGAACTCAAAATTCAACTGCTTGTCATTTCAGATGTTACTAATGTCATGCAGATTACGATATATTTTTTTGACCAATTAAACTGTTACTGTTTGCTGATGAATGTTCACAGCATCCCATTTGAGTTGCATCCTATCTAGTTAGAACATGATTTGAGGGAAAACAACCTATTACAAAAATACTTTTTCTTTCGCTTTAATAGTGTACACTAGGGATACAAGCAGAAAGGATAAGCACCTAAGAAACATATTGCATCATAACTAAGCCTCAAAAGGTTTCGCTAATATAGTGGTATAACAAGAACATCGAACTCTAAAATTAAAGGGCAAAAAAGGAAGGATTGTTTTCCTGACCACATTGACGGGAACAAAATGCAAGAAGATATGAACCCTTCAAAAGCCTCATAAGTTTCTCTCCTCCAAGGCTTCAAGTAATCAACCAATCAATCTGTATCGTCCATTTCATCATCGGATGAGGGATTTTCAACCTCACTTCCACTACTAGCTCCCTCACTAGACAAATAGTCATTTGCTGAATGGTTTATCTTATACTTGAGTGACTTGAATAGTGGGCCCGACTCATCATCCCCTCCCAATTCTTTCCTCTTTCTACTTCCATTTTCACTAGAAAATTTCATAGACTGGGCTGCTGCCATGAAAGCCCCATCCATCATGTCAATGTCATCATCATGATCTTCCTTTGACTCGGCAATAGGAACCCCTTTATTGTCGAAGAAGAATAGCTCTTCATTTGTTTGCTTGGAAAATAAGTTGGCATTCAATTTTTGAAAACCAGCTCTTGATTCATCAAAAACTATTTTTTTTCGGTATTTAAAGATGTCACCAAACAGTCTAATGCCCTTATCCTCAAGTTCTACTAGCCACTCTGTGCAAATTGAAAAATAAGCAAACATTTTATATTAAACACAGAACTTCAATTAAGCATGATGCCATCATTAAATCAAGTAGAGATACTTACTGAGAAGAGATTGAGGTGTATAAGAATTAGGTTTCTCAATTTTCCCAAATTGGGTCTGACTGATAACCCAATTAATCATGCAATTAGGGACACTAGATTTAGAAAAGGCATCTATGTATAAGATGGCCTTTGACTGGTCACCTCCATTCCTGTTTAATGAATAGATTCAAATCAGAACACTATAAAATTTTAGCAAATTAAAAAAATGCACAGAAAACCTAAATAAAAATAAAAATAAATCATACCCCATGAATGGTAACTATAAGACCAAAAAGAAAGAAATATAAAATATTGACTGCCTTTATGGTACCACAGTACAATTATTTTTTCCTATTCAAAATATCAATGCAAGAGTAAGTGATCACACACCTTGCAGCCAGGATAGCCACATGAGTCAGAATCAACCTTCTCAGAAAAATCGAAATAAGATAATTGTCAGATTGTTGCATGACAATCTCATAATTAAGGAACGAATAGTCTGACAAGATCAAGGCATCACATAGTATGTCCCTGACCAAAGTTTCTTCTGTTGTGTCCTGATTAGTAGATTAAAGTAAGATTAGCTCCAGGCACACTCACCTAAACAAAAGAGCATAATCTGACGGCAGATGAAGCAATGCATGATAACATGTTATATATATATATATATACACACACCAAACCTCTTTAGACTGAATAATGAACAATAACAGTTTTAATATTGGTACTGTTAGACTGGAAGAAACAACTTGAAATTACAATATTTTACCATTTCTGACACAATAGTTATGCTAATGGTACATAGCAAGAGACTACATTGTAGTTAACAGGTTCTTATAGATGTAGAATTGAACAGTAACGAATTAACTCCATTGCACCAGATTGCATACAGTGTTTCAAAAAATAAGTCACTGGTAGGATTTTAATTACTGAGAATGACTTACAAGGAAAGTGAGCATTGGTAATGAAGTTTCAAGCAGAAGTTTCAACAAAATATCTGTAAAAAACCAAAAAGAAATTAACCTCCAATTAATTAACAGCTAATCTAATTACACAAATGCAACTCAAAGTGTAATTTTGAATTCTTAAAGCTACATACCTAAGAAAATCGAATTTTGGAAAACTGAGATTGAACTGACAGCCCAGATCCTGAGATCCTTTTGCAGCTCAGATTTTGTACCAGTACTGCTACCAGCACCACCTTGCACTTTCAAGCTCAATCTGAGTAAGAATGCCTCAGCCACAAGCACACCAGCCAAATAACCAATTTGACATCCTTCTTTGCGAAATTCGTCTCTAATTTCATCACTGACCAATGGAAACAAAATACTAATTGCATCTTTTCCATTCTCATGCCTCACTGTCCAAACCCTAACAAAGTCAGAGAAGCCAGGGAGTAACACATCTCTTTCTCCTCCATTTGAAGTCTTACCACTACAGATGCTGATGTAACTAAGTACAACTTCAATCAAACACTCAATCTCTTTTCTAACCTTCTTAGATTCTTTGCTACTGAGGTTTTTTGAACTGAGGTAGCAGTAATACAACTCAGAAACAGCGGGTGCAAGCAATGCAATAGATTTCAAGCCATCGCAAGAGGCCGAACAAGCGGAGAGCAGCTGCACTAGATCCTTTATCGCAGTTACAATCGCAAAAATGTCATTTTGATATGAAACTGCTTCGTGAAAACACACAGCCGAGTAGAGCCATACAATCTCAAGAGGTGGATCAAGGCTTGATTGAAGTAGACGAGAGAAAATCGATCGAAACCCGGATAAATCGCGTGATTCCTTCCTAATTTCGATCAGAAAACGATCGATCGAGTCGTTCACGATCGATTGGAGGTTCGGGTGGCTGTGCGAGCCGAGAGAAAAGGGATAGGCCGCCATTGGCAGGGAGTCGACAAGAACTGAATCCATTCTCTAAAGCGCGACACCGATCGAAATTTCGAATTAAGGATCTAGCGGGAACGGGAAGAGCGTGTGAGAATTTGGGAGGGAAGAAGCAAAAACCCCAGAAATTCGGGTAACAAATTTTCTAGGGTTAGGGTTTTGGTCGAAACTGGCTAAGGTTTAAGCGAGTGAGATGTGACCGAGCGACCAGGCGTCGAGTGAGTCTCGAGTCAATTTATAACTGGTTGGTCCAACGGATAATTGACTAATTGATTCGATGACTCGATTTTTCTTTCCTTCTTCTTCTTCCTTTTTTTTTTTTTTTTTTTTGGGAATCTTTGTTTGGGCCATACTTCTTTTTGAAACTACTTGAGCTTTATTTGGGCCGTAATTTTAAATAGCACTAGAGGAGGAGCTAGGGAATTATAAAAATGCGTGTCGTGTCTATATATGACAAGCACGCATACTAGTCAGACGTGTTGTGTCGTATAAGTATATATGTAAAGATTAATATATATTGTGCCGTATCGTATTTTTTTATACTAATGTTAAAAACGACGCTTCTAACAGTATGACATGTTTTGACACTTGCCTATACGTATTTAGATGCGTTTTATTTTTTTTTAATTAAATTTCTATTTTTAATTGTTAAAAAATATTTAAAAATTCAGAAAAAAAGGAAAAATGGAGGAAATTTTTTTATAATAATTTATTTTTAAAATATGCTTGTAACAACTATTCAAAATATATTATAACAATTATTTTTTAAAATTTCATAAACGTGTCTAGACATGCCAATTAGACACTTGAACGTGTCGTGCCGTGCCGTGTCAGTACGCTTATTGCCTAACACGGGGCTTATAAGGGCACGACACGTGGCACGTCAAACACGATATGTCTAAGTACGCGTGCCATGTTTTGACCGTGTCCAAATATACGTCATCCGTGCCGTGCTTACGTATCACGTGCTTTTGTTAATATGCTAAAAAGAGTTTTACCTTAGGGTTTAGGCTAAAACATTAAAGATATGCATGTCGTTAGGAGTAAAGTAAAGAGCATTCTTAAGAGCTAGAGCGTGATTACCCTCATTAAGAAAGTTGGTGAATTTAATTTAAAATTTATTAAATCGATTTCAAATGATAAATTTAAATTGTTCAATAAATTGTATATATCAATATTTTATAGGATATTCAAATTTTTTATTTTTAGACTTTTCTAGCTATTTTTTCAGATTTTTTTAAAATGGTCTATTGCAAACATTTATTAATTTATTATTATCTTAAGATCATTTTTAAAAATCTGGAAAAATAATTAGCAAACTCTAAAAAAAGATTTTTGGTATGTAAAATTTACTGAGCAATTCGAATTTATCATTTAAAGTTGATTTAATAAATTTTTAAATTAAACTCATAAAGGAGTTTAATTTTGCAGGAAATTAAAAAAAAAAAAGAAACCAAGTTTCTCTTGCTACATTTTTTATTGCTTTTGTAATTAGCACCTTCTGGCTTCTTACAAATATGACTTGGAAATAAGTACATTATTCAACTTATAAAATATTAATTATACCAATTTTTGTTGCTTCTAGAACTATCTTTTCAGAAATAACAAAATATCTCTACACTGCACGCACATACAGAGTGCTATATATATATATATATATATATATATTTTATACTTGGCAACTTGTTTTTGCACGACCCTTTCTGCTTGTCTGCATCAACTGAATTAAATTAAATTTGGAGCATGTTGTTGGTGATGTTTTGGAGCAATGTTATGTACCTTTGACATTCTTTCGAGTTGAAATTAGACTCAAACATGTTGCCATGATTAATTATCGACTCGTGTGATTACAAATAAAGAAAGTTACGTGGTTCGTAAGGTTCATGCTTAAAATTCAATCCTGTATTTAACACCCAGGTGTCTGTTAAAGTGATATTTGCGTTGCCATGCTCTCACTTAAACACTTCGGAATTTGTTTAAAAGGTGAGGATTCGTTTATAATGGTTAATGGTTATAATTTTGACAATGATTTTTTAAATAAATCTAAAAAAGTTAGTAGAAGTTGTTTGAAAAGAGAAAAAAACATTATAGATTGTCTTTGAACTTAAGATCGATTGTGTTTTAAATTTTATATAATTCAAATGTATTTGATACTCTATCAAAGATCATCAAATTTAAATGGTTGTAAATTTTATACAATTCTGATAATCATTGATAGAATGTTAAGTAATATTTGAATTGCATGATGTTTAAAACAAAATCAAATTTATAAATTTAAAAATATATCTCAAACTTTTTTCTATTAATAATTTTTTTAATTTATTTAAAAAATTATTATCAAAATTATCAAGTTAACAACAACGGCAACAATAATAACAGCGATTATATGATGTAAAAAAAACATTAAGAATTAGATTCCTTGTTTCTATGAATTACACACTACCTCCGCTATAACCAACTACAATAACAGTGATTATGATGTAAAAACAACATCAAGAATTAGATACTGACCGGGATTTTCATAAAAAGGATGTATGAAAGAGATAAAATTCTCGATCTGAAAATTTACTAGTAACAAAAGGTGAAAGTTGTATTTTTCACAAGGGTCAAATAGCAAATACTGTTATGAGGATACATGGAAAGCAACAAGAAATTAGATTAAGAACTGCCTTTACCAAATCCAAAAAAGAAAGAAAGAATATATGATCCTATCATGGCCATAAACAAGTTAACAAAGAGAAAAACGTACAAATAACTCCTTAATGCCTCAGAAAAAAACTTACAGGGGGAAAATTAGATATTTCCCGGAACCAAAAAAATATAATAATATCAATAATCAGAAGCTAAGCTGCCCTCCCGGGAACAACAACAAAATAGAAAAAAGAAATAAAATAACTCCTCGTGGATTAAGACAGCCCTTTCTCCAATTCCCAAGAAAAACAATATTACAATTTTGGCACCAAATCCTTTTGAAGACTCCATTTTAACCTTGACTGGATGCATGAAATGCAAATGCTCTGACAAGTGGGGTCAATTTTATTCTGTTCACCCCTCAAGCATAGTACATGTACAA
Organism: x Bolboschoenoplectus mariqueter; assembly: GCA_037678475.1. NCBI lineage: Eukaryota > Viridiplantae > Streptophyta > Magnoliopsida > Poales > Cyperaceae > x Bolboschoenoplectus > x Bolboschoenoplectus mariqueter. Next base: position 1,207,456 of record CM075281.1, read on the forward strand.
GCTATTGGCTGCAGCACATGCAATCAAATTCTCGGTTGGGTGCCACGCCAAATGCAACAACTTTGTGGTGAAATCATATGAATTCCCATTGGCATCTGTAACTTGAGCATCTGTACCTGTGTAGTATATGTTTTACGGATGGTGATATTTGTATCAAGTAAATAAAAATAGTAGTTGGAATTAATTCTATTAATACTAACCTCGTCTGCCAACAACCCTGGTCAAGCTGGTCAATGATGATCTGGCTGGCTTTGCAGGAGTTGCGACTTGTCTCCTGAAATAAAATCAATAAACGAAAATTAATACATATATGGATATCAAAAAGATTTGAAGTGTTATCAAAATTCATTTACGGAGATTAAAATACAAGGGTACCTCATTGGGTTTCGACTAGCTTCCAAAGTTGTTGCTTCCTTGCTCCCATTTTCAAAAACTCGGAATAGGTTGCTACATCCAAAGTATCACTAATTATTAACACATAAAAATGGAACAAAAACTTTCTATCTACAGCATGAACTTATAAAACATGAGTGCAATATACTCTGATACCACTCCCTCAATTCACCCTTTCAAGGATAGAGGGGGGGGGGGGGGGGGGTTAACACACAAATTTCTTTTTCTTTTTGTAAGTTTATTCTGTAGCAGTATACAGGGGCTCCTTGCTGTTCTGTAAGAGCAAGTATAGACATGGCCTTTTAAGTTTAAAAACATCTGACATCAAACATATTAACAAGTATCAAAACACCTGTATGAACCAGTTGCTACTCTTGATCCATCTCCACTTTGACAACACTCGAACTTGTCAAATATTGAGTCATTTTCATACAAGTCACATAGCTGTCATGAGAAGAGAAAAACAAAATAACCAATGAATTTATGAAACAGATGATTTCTATTTTCATTTTCTTTTAAAATAATAGATCACCTTGGGCCTTAAATACTCATGAACTGGGAAAGTTGCAACAGGCCCAGAATCCATGTTAATGTCCCAAAGCTGAAAATACATGACAGGATAAGAATTAGTTAATTTAAATATACATTATAACAGCCTCATTCGACTGCAAACTTTTTTTACGACCTTACTTGCAAGTACAGTAAAGCACCAGTGCAATAGTAACCAAAGTAAATATCCACTCATACAAGTTTGTATAAAATGCCGCATCTTCTGGGCCCTTCTCTATTTTCTACCTTCCTTTACTTCCTTGTTATAGGTATAAAAAAATAAAGCTTTTTTCTTCCCCAAACTGCACCTAGCATTTTGCAATCTTAGTACAACTACCAAAACTGAGGTTAAGCCAACCAAAAATCACAAAATTAACCCGCTTAAACCCCCTCTTCTACTTCCCAAAAAATGAAAAAAAGGCTGAAGGAAGTCAATATTAGCAACTTCCAATCAAAAGAAACAAACTCTCTTCATAAGTCGGCTCACAATCTTTACCCAAAATATCAACCTGGTTAGCTTCATTTTAGTTCACAGTGGAATGAAGGGGAATATAAAACAGTTACTAGACTTAGGGACAATAAAATATCAATAATAACAGTATGGTGCATCAACTAACCTAGATAAACAGTTGGCTATTGTTTGCAATTGAAAACATATAGAATGTATGTCTATCTTGGTGAAAAATGTGAGGTATGCTGCTGTGCTCTCAATGACGATAAGCAATAGATGTTATTTGAAAAAATACACTTGAAATACCTTTAATGTCATATAGTCACGACTTAAAATGTGTCTCCCATCTTTTGAAAATTTAACATCAGAAATTGAAGCAATAATCTCAGTAAAAAATGATCTCGAGCCTGGTGCCTCATGCTCCTCAAATCTGCATCAAGCAGAGACTTATCCAGATCAGATATTGCATAATCAGGGAAATAGGGCTTCAATCTCCAAAGGTAGAACAAAATAAGGAGCTAATTAAAAAAACTTACAACTGAGAATGGTGGTCGCACAAAGCAGATTGCCTCATATCAATAAGCCGGATAGATCCCTTTGAACTACTATATGCCAGTGTGTTACAATTTATTGGATGGAATTCAGCTGATGTTATCACCTCTGCACAAGACAAGATTGATAATAAACAGTATCAAATCTGGGGGAAAGTAGGGGGGGGGGGGGATGTATACGACACATTTCTTTGTTAATTTTACATTTTTCAAAGAGCACGGGAGGTATTCCGGACAATGGCAAGGGATTCACTTATACGAAAAAGTACAAGTACCTGTAAGGTCCTCCATGTTTGGGGGTTTTACATCAACAATGTTAAAACTCTGGTTGCTAATTTCCAAATTCCAAAGATTTATACGCAAATCGTCAGCCGAGATAAATGTTTCCCCATCACTATAAGAAAATAATAACATTCAGAGTCTAAACAACTGCAATTTGTAAGTAAATACAACAGTAAGATGCAAATGTACTCAGGAATAAAAACCTGTTATTTGAAATGGAATTTATATGATAATCGTGCGCATGAGCATAGACCCTCCTACAGTTTGCAACAAGGTTTGTCTCTTGACTCAAAACCTGACATCATTTTATATAAAATTTAGAAAATATGCACAACAGGAAGGAAAAGAAAAGCAGAAAAAAATCGGGCTTGATTACAACTACCACAGGCAAGCGCAATGATGCAAGACCACCTGCCGGGAATGAAAAATCACCATTAGGTACAGACCATCCAGGACTAACACCATTTGATTTAGCATATGAGTCCAGATTCATTTCTGACACCTTCTTTACCTTCTTTTCTTGCACCTACAGTAGATACAGATCACAGCACCTTGAGTTTTTACAAGTATACTAAAATTATATCTACTATTATTTAAAATTTTACCTTCCAAAACTTAATTGTTTTATCATTGGTAGAGAGAAGAAACAAGGCTCCATTGGCTGTTTGGCACCACTTTATCTTGTTTATCTTCTCTTCAATTTCCAAACTTTTAAGATAATCAAACTGTGTCAAACCAACACAATGTCAAATTAAAGAAATAGTTATTTGAAAAAATATCTAAATCATGGTACTGAGAAGCACAACAAAGAATACCTCAGGTTCATGGCTTTGAAACTCTGTCTTGTACCGAAATTCAGGATGACGGCTAACTGTATAATCGGAGTTCTCTAAATCTCTTCTAGTTGAATTCTATACACAAAAACCAAAAAGGAATTGAGAAGTTGAATTTAAACAAAAGATAGGATCAAGTGGAGAAGAGCTTGATCAGTTTTACATTTTGTTCAGCTAAATTGTAGTTTGATAAAGAAAATTGCATCAATTCAATATATAAATTGAACAAAATAGAAAATTTTTGAACAGTTTTCCTGATATTTCATTGAATATTTATACTTCAATAATTTCAATTGGTAGATTTTGTGACTCACATCCTTGAGGTCTGTCCTTTCAAATAAAACCACACGGCCACCCCGATCTCCAGTTGCAAGGTGACTCCCAGATTTATTAAATTCTATAGCTGAGATTATGTCCACTGAAAAAAGACATAATGTCAGAAAATTGATACTATCATGCCAGTAAATATAATAAGAGCAAAAACAAGTTGACAGTGATTTCCTACATTTGCAATAAAAGTGAAATGTGTATAGGTACATAATGGTTTAGAAAAACAAATGAGAATTTTTTTTTTCCTCTCTAGTAGCCATATTGGATGAGGTATATCCCATGGAAAAGTGAAACAGTTGCAGTGAATTAAAGTCTTATATGACTTAGCACATATAAGTCTATCCAATAATTGATTAGAATGTTAAACCTTGTCAGAATTTAGTCGTCTTTAAATCCGACTGCTATGCATTGATTCATCTAACATATAAGACAGAGCTTCTCTTCAATTAGAAAAAAAAGAGAGAGAGAGCTGAAGGTGGGCAGAGGCTTTTGATCATCAATCAATTCAAAAGGAGAGCTTAAACTGATTACTTTAGCTGAAACCAAGTCAAATTTAACCATCTAGACCTATGATATTCATAATTACCAGCTCAGAATGACAGAGATTAACCTTGTACAAACCCAAAATCCCCATTTCTAATCACCTTAGCTTTTAAGCAATCCAAACCAACGAGGGAACAACCCTACCAATCGATCTAACAAAACAGAAACCAATCACACCGGAAATGGCAAAAGAATCTTAACAACACTTTTCAAGAACAACAATGAAACAAATTTTCCACCATCAAATAAGCGATTGAGTGAGGGGAAACGATCTGAACCTTCTTGCACCTCCTCTCCGGCGGCGCGCTCTCCGAAAACCTGAGAGAATTTCCAGTCGAGAGGCGTTGAAGAAGGCGGAGGCGCGTCAGATTCTGAGCCCATCATTGGCGATCGCGCAAACCGACGGGAGAGATCAAGCGCATCAACGATCGGACAGAGATCGGAGCTCCGACGAGAGAGAGGAAGGCTGGACGGAGGCGAAGAGCTGGTCTGACTTGTGGGGCCCGCAAGAGAAAGAGAGGAGAGGGTTTGGGTTTGGAGGAGAGAAAAATGGGGGAGGAATGGAATGGAATGGTGGAGGTGGTGGTGGGGACTGATTAGTGATGCCTCTTGGAGAAAAAAAAAATCACTTCATTATTAAAGAAACGCGGGAGTTCCAACGCCCCGTACACCAAATTTCGATCCGACGGAAAACATAACCGTTTGATGGAATTAAGATTCGTACAAAATGTCTCTCTCACGCTTTAATATTCGTGCAAATTATCAGATTTGATGATCCAACGGTGATTTTTCCCGTCGGATAAAAATATGGTTCGATCAGCGGTGGAACACCCCAACCCCACAATATTAAAACAAGGATAATTGGTTTTTGAAAAAACAAAATGAAAAAAGAATAAAATAGTTTAGGAAAACTTTTTTATATCTAACCCTGCAAGGATTGGAAATATCAAAGACGTCTCCATTGGCCGTAATTACTGACAAACTTATCTATCCTTAAAAAAATTAAAAGTTAATTTGCCATGTCATCCTTGTTGTTGTTATTTCTTGAAACAGAAAAGAGTGAGAAATCAGGTGATTATATTTTTTTATTTTCCAAGGTTTTTTTTAACTCAAATAATTGTGATTGGTATTTTGTTAGATTTGAAATGGATATTTTTACCTTCTATAATTTATTAAATTCATAGATGTTGGAGATCATTTTTAAAATTTTGCTGATTCAAAAAGAGAAATGTTTTTATTCTCCGCTAAATAATTTCTAGTCGAATTTACGATCTAATCAAGTCCGTTGCTATCTACTTATCAGTGCACTTACAAAAAAAATTTCCACCATAATATCCGGATTCATTTTTTAGATTTAATCAATTTTGTTGTTTTCATTTCAAACTGTCTCTTTGTCCCTCTATCTTCATGAATTGAATCAATTATTTTTTTTTCAACTAAGTAATCATATCATGTTTGAAATTCAAATAAATTTTTTTTTATAAATATTTAAAAATTGAATAGTTTAGATTTTCATCTCTCATAAAAAAAAATATCGTATTATATCTCATCTTATTTGATGTTAGTTATATTTTGCATGTGATACAACAAGATTAAAGGTACAATAAAATTTTGTGGACATTTGACATGTGTAGAGAATATTAAATAGGGAATATTATGGATATTTAATCATATCTTAAATATATGTCACATGATTGTTATACAGATAAGTGTTCGTACCTTGTCTTTTACACTAGATAATGAACTTACTAAATTTTTTTTGTGAACTTAGTTATTATTAGTTCTTTATTTTATTTGTATAATACTTTTTTGGTACTATAATTACAACACTTTATTGATTTTAATATTCAGTTTTTAAGGTGCTTATTTGATAGATATAAACACCTTTACAAAAATTAAATTGCATCTTTGTTACCCATATAAATATTTTCATAGAGAGGTGCTGAAAATTTGTATGTGTATAAAATTATGCCTTTTTTATTGGATTTGAATTATGAATAATTTTTATGTACTTTTGTATTTCTTGATCAGTGAGTATCAACATTGTTAATATAGTTTTTTGTATCATTGACAATTTAATTGAAATTAAGTCGTGAATACTAACGGAAACTTTTATTTCAAAAAACAAAGTCGTGAATACTAACGGGAACTTTTATTACAAAAAAAAATCGTGAATATTTTGTTCACCTCCTCAACATGTATGCCTCCGAAATTAGAGAAATACATAATTTAAAAAACAAGTACAATTTATTCTAACCTCTATTGTTATGTCATCTCATGTTATTAACTATTATTAGTCGCATTTTTTCGCATATCTACAAATGTTATTTTTTAGATTTTTGTCGTCGATTTTGCCCATCGAGTGCAACGGACGGGACGGAAGAATTCCGATCGTTCGATTAACGCATACATATACATAGGCAGATATTAGAAAGACAAAATGTTTAAAAACATGAATAATAATTTACATGGTATCTATTTCTGTGAAATACTCTAAAATATGTAAAGTCCTTTCATGTACATTTTTTTTTCTCCCAAAAATGATTTAGTTATTTTCCAAATGTGTCCTTTTTTCTTAATTTACCAATATACGTGCAATTCCATGCTAGATTTAATTTGTTTTCTTTGTCTCTTTTTAAGATAATAATATATTTATGATTTCACTATCCAACAATACACATCAATTTTGCCACAACGCCTTTTTTTTCAAACCAGTGGATTTGTGACATCTGCAAATGTCATTTTCCTTCAGGAATTAATGTTTATTGGAGAATATATTTATGCTTTGTAAAGAATATATTTTTATGAACTTTTTATTGTGAAAATGAGTGATTGGTTAACACCATCACGGAACAAATATCTATGAACAAATTATATATATTTTTTGGTTTATTTATGTCGGTTAATTTTTATTTATTTGTTCCAATCAGATTATTCCATCTCGGTTATATTTAAATTAACATTAAAAGACAATCAATCTCCAATCTTCTCTATTACATTATAGAATTTTCAATTTATGACTAATTCATAATATATAAAAAGGGTCCGAGTTCTCTATCTTCTCTGCTACACCACCATATTAATTGGTTATTTCTAATTTGTACGCACCTGAATCCTGAATCGTAGGTCTAGCACAGTGATGATAGATTTCGTATTTTTACGAAGAGACGTAAATTCAAATCTTGTAGGAGATATTTAAAAAAAATGTCAGGATTAAATCTTTATATAAAAAATAAATAAATTTTGTACACCCCTAACATAAAACCAATAATATTATTTATACTTAAAATTTAACCTAAACCCATGGGCCTTGAGTCTAACATTGACCCATAAGGCAGCCCGTCTCTCATTAGGCCCGCTTGGACCGAGGAGCTACCCTGCCCGAAGAACCGGTCAGTCTGACCTGGGCTCTCGGCCCGGTCACTGTCACAACTCGCCGCTGCCCCAATCGGATGGGGCAAGCGGGGGCGTTCCAACGTTCAATGGACCAAACTTTGGTCTGATGGGAAAAATAACCATTCGATTGCATGAAGATTCGCACCAAAGTTTCGCTCCACACTTTAATAGTCGTGCGAAGTATCCGATTTCATAATCCAACGGTGAATTGTTCCATCGGACCACAATATGGTTCTATGGGCGTTGGAACGCCTCCGGTTCAATCACCCCGCCCTCTCTCGCTATCGCGCGAGTGTTCTCTCCCCCCTTTTCTCTCTCTCTCAGTCTCAATCAAGTGCAGTTCTTCATAGTTCGTACTTCGAATTGTCCGAAGGTATTCTTCTCTTAATCTATCCATTGTTGATCAAAATTTCTTCAGATTCGCACCTAGGAACTGAACTCTTTCATGTTGATCTCTTACAATTTGTTCTCTCTCGAATCGTTTTACTATTACGGATTTCATTCGACATAAAATTGACAAGTAGTATGTTCTTTTTTCAAAGTTATCTGTGAAAACGATCTCGATCTTTCCGATTCTATCCTTGTTTTGATGTGAAGAGTTTGATCTTTTGGAGTAGATATGGCTTCGAGGCTGACTCAACTAACTGCTAAGGCGAAACTAGCATCTCAGTTCGTGGCGCAGAATGGATGCAAGTATTACAAGAATCTAATGGAGAAGAACAAGAAGTATGTTGTTAATCCACCTACTATTGAGAAGTGTCAAGAACTCTCCAAGCAGCTCTTCTACACCCGTCTCGCCAGGTCAATATTTTCTAGTATTTTTCTGTAGTTCTTAGTTTTCCAAGTGTAGTCGTTAATTAATGGCTTCACTGGATTTATATGATTAGTTTGGGTGATTTGCTCAAGTTATAGAAGGATTATATTTTGGTCCATTTGGATATGTATTCCTTAAAAGTTTGAGAGATATATTGGAGATTGGATTGTTAATTGGGAGTTGTATGAGTAAGCATGATGCTATTTCTCTTTGTTTCAGTGAGCACCTTCAAAACAACTCTAGTTATGTAAGAAATTGCTCCAATATTGTTTTCTGTCTAGTTTCCTGACTGTTATTGCTATAGCCTACAAAACCCTAAACCCTAGTTGGAAACTTTGCTGCTAAATTGTGCAAATTGTATAAATTGAGTCAGTATATGAATATTTTCTTCTTCTGTAACAGTATGCCAGGTCGGTACGAAAGTTTCTGGAAAGAAGTGGATGGATTGAAACAGTTATTGAAGAACAAGAAGGAGCTGAAAGTAGAGGAGGCTGGCATAGCTGTCATGTTTGGGGTTGAACTCTATCTCTGGTTCTCAGCTGGTGAAATCATCGGTCGAGGCTTCACCATTACCGGCTACAAGGTCTAGAAGAGAAATTAAAACTTGCATCCTCTTCTTTTGTTGCATCTGTCAAATGTAGATAAGGTTAACTTTGCTTCACTGTATGAAAGCTTTTTTCTTGTGTTCTTTTTCTGAAATTTAACTGATTGTAGAAAGGCCAAAACCTACTTAGGTGTTATAATTGAGTTGACTATTTCTGCTTTTTGCATGAATCAAAGCTTTTGTTTTGAATGTTCGTAATTTCTCATGTTGTGCCAAAGTTGTTGGCCTAGGATGCAGAACTGACAACTACAAAATACCAAGAAATTTATCCAGTGATGAAGGTTTGGATGAATTGATAAATAATCTGGCAAATATTTGTTTTGACTAATCAGTCCTATAGCTAAACATTTCCTTTTCTACTGGAATCTGTTATGTAAAAATTTGGGATTTTTCAAAGTTGATTCAATTATATGTGAAAGGTTCAAAGTGTTTCTTTTTTTCCCCTCCAAAAGTTGCCACTAGAAATCTACCCATTTGACCTATTGAAATCTTAGTGAATTAATCCAATAATTAGTTAAGTCAATGTCTTGACTTGTGCATATTTGACTTTGTGGTGACAAAAATGATATAAATGGATAAAAAATGAGGACAAAAGACTTGTAACTGGATTTACAAAACTGAACCTTTATTCTGTTTTCTACTGATATTCTGCTATTCATCAGCTTATTGTTCTGATTTGAAATGGAATGCATAGACCATTCTTTTGTCTTGAAATTTTGCTGATGAAATGAAAACACAGCAACCATTAAGAAAGCAGATGATCTGATAATTAGATAACCATTTCATATATGCGCAATTATATTTTGTTTCTGTACGTAAGGGATACACTTTGAAGAACTTGGAAAGAACAAAGAGCGAAAGGTACTTACTAATGTATACACTTTGAAGAACTTGGAAGGAACAAAGAGCGAAAGGTACTTACTAGAAGCTGAAAAGAACTACAAATGCTACAAATTCTTTTGTCATTTTTCCCCTTAAAAACAGTAAAAGGTGCTATTACACAAAGCTTGACTTCACATTGCATTTTTTTTTTAATTTAATGGGGCAGAGCTATCTCTTTTGAAAAGAAGAAAAAAGATATATAGGAGACCTTGTAAGCCACATAAATAATATATAAAAAACCCTCCTTTGAGAGGATATTTATTTAATATAAATATCACTATCCAAATTACAATGAAGGATTATATTTACCAAGGTAATTACATCTCCATTTGCTTCTTGTTTCTTCACCAAAAAAGAGAAATAAATAGGAATACTTTGCCAAGTAAATTGAAAAAGAAAATTGATCCTCTTTTGAGGTACTATTTATTTAAGATGAATATCACTAAAAAAAGATAATTAAGAGTTTATTTGTACAATCTTTTACTCCTCAAAACCCCAAAAAGGCAAAAAAAATGCTGTATATATTCTAACAAAACCACCTTGTTCGCTGAGAGGAATTTTTATCTCAGTGCAGGGCTCGTATCAGGAAATCCCTGTCCAGTAAAGAAATAACTAAATTTTCTTCAGCGGCTCTACAACTGAAGAAAGACCAAACAAAAAATAAATAAAATATCTTCCTAAGGTTAAGGTTCTATGGTCAGTGTTAAGGTCAGAATTTAACAATAAATCAAGGTGACTAGCGTTGTCATGACACTGCTTACTAGTATGAGAAACCAACCACTACTCGACCTAAATCGATCACATGCAAACTTGAAGATAGCGAAGCATGTGAAGAACAGACTAAGCGTCAGCACTGTTAGCTCTTTGTTTTGCATCATTTCTTGCTCATTCTGTATTTTCTCCACGCTAGATCTGCATAGAAGAGTAGATACAACACTAGTTAGGTTTTAGTGCTGGCACACTACTATTATTTGTAACATTGGATGATAATAGTTGTTCCAAGAATGATTGAGTTAGTTCTGAGCCAAATTGTATGGTGATACCTACTTTGTCTATTAGTAACTCGGTATACCATGATGCACTAGCATTGACTGGTCTACTGCAATACCTTGCCATGCATGGATATACTGCTATGGTGGTACAAACTTGTCAGTGACTAACTGTGGTCAGACTTGCTGTTATGGTGGTACAGACATCTTAGTCTCAGTAACAAGGCACACAGGAAGAGAATTGTAGTGTTATGATATGACTGGTACTGTATTGGTATAAACTACAAAACAGTATTGGGTATACTGGTAGGTACAATAGTAACGGTATGTCTTGGTACTGAGCAATGCCAAGACAGGACCATTTACCTCTTTACATGTTTTTCAAGAAAAAAACAGTATTTGCACCTGAGTAGGGCATTGTCTTTGACCAACACCTCTATTTCTTTTGACATGCTAGATTTCCAATCTTTGATCTCACTTAATTCCTTCTCCTGAAATAAATAAACACACAAGTATATGCCTATTGAGAGAATATGAGTCTGACATTGTATTAGAAAAGGGTAATTCTTTCCCCAATTTCTTTGAACAAATGACTGCCCTGCCCCTCTCTCATTTCTTTACCTATAACTAAGCAAGCATGAATAGTTTCGGTGATTTCAGGAGAAATTAGAGGTTGTGTGGCATATTTTATATACATTGAATGGTCTCATATTCAGGTTTAATAGTTCTTGCCATGGAATTAACAACAAAATATAACAACAATACCTTTTCCTCTTTCCAATCCAGTAAAAAGCCTAAATCTGATTTCAGTTTCTGAGCTTCCTTCTCATTATTCGAAATCCATTTCTCCAAACTTGGGACCAAACTGCCGTAGTGTCTATTAATTTCCTCTAAAACAGAAAAACTAAGCTCCAGATTTCTCACTTTCTCAATCAAAATTTTCAGAACTGTATCACTTGGCATCCTCCCTTTCACCTCCTTTGCAACCTCATTTTTGGTACCATTTGAATGCACTAAATTCGGGTTACTCGAATCAGTACTAACCCGGCCTGCTTCAGAACTTTCTCTTTTTACTTCTATTTTAGAGGCATTAACAACCATCAAATCCTCTAACATTCTCTCAATAGCATCCACTCCATATACCTTGATGTAACTAAGAGTGCAATAGAATTCAGACCCATAATGACTAACTATATTTAATCTCATGTATCGGGTCCATTTTGGTACAGGAAGCTTGAATCTTTGTGTGTGCTTCACATTTTCAGCGCTAAAAATCCCCAGTAATTCCCAATTTTCAGTTGGGTAAGTTAAGCTCCCTTGCAATTTAAACTCCTTAAAATTCGAGGAATAATGCTCCAAGTTTGCCATCTCTATCATGTCAACTAGGGTTTCTTCTGACAATTCAACCACAACAAATTTCTCACTGGCCGAACAAGGGTTTCTTAGGTAATGGTCCTTGTCTTTTCCCAAAATATTAGCTGCCCCCTTTGCCTCTTTATTGTTTGCTAAAACCTTTGCACCTTTCGAGGCAGATGCATAGTTGTACAACTGTGTGGTGCCTGGTTCGAGTCGGTGACTAATTTCATTGACCATCTGATCACCGTCAGTTTCATTCTTTTGTAATGTTGAGTTATTATGAACCCTGTCTACAGTTATGGGTGTATGAGACAGATTTGTCTGTAAAGCGGTTTTTGTGTATGAGTCGATCTGCTTGGGGAAGGACTTGGTATCGTTTGCTAATGTGTCTCCTATGATCTCATTGACATGGTTATTATTTTGCACAACTTGGATTTTTGTAGATCTGCACATACTAGTATTGTTGCTGTTGAAAAAGAAAACGTAATACTCTAGAGTTCTGACTTGACAAAGTTGGAGTTCTTCAATTTGGTCCCTGTAGAAATCTACAAATGCAATCATGCTACAGATGTTATATAAAAGATTGAATCTTTTATTTTTCTTTTGGTGGTTGGGGGGGGGGGGGGGGGGGTGTTTCGAAATTGCCTTTCATAAAATAGAACTCCTATATTCGGTCTATCTTTCATCAAAAGACATCTCAGATAGCAAATTTCGATTGATCAAAGATTGGCCAGAAGAAGCATAACAAAGATAGTAAATTTTGATAATTCAAAAGTTAGCATAAAACTATCTACTATCTTATATATATTAAGGCAAATTGGAGCTAGGTACATACTGGCATATACATTAAAACCGCAACTGTACCACGCTGGTTTCTTTTTGATGTTTATGTAACTATCAACCAATTTTGTTTAGTCTACATTCTACAATGTATTAAAACAACATACACATTTCATACAAATTACCATGGTTTAAAGAAATAAGAACTGTAAAGCAAAAAGAAAAAGGAAAAAAGGAAAAAGAACCAAAAAGACAACAAAACAGTGTACCTACCTAGACGAAAACTAGAATAATGGTGAGGTGAATAATCTGTTGTAAAGAGACCTCGGATTCCATGCGAAGAACCGAACCGGGAAGGGAAGAGAAAGAGGAGGCACCAAGCCGATACAACAACCGAAACAGAGAGCTCACATATGCCTTTCCTGCCTCCTCCTCCTCCTCCTCCTCCAGCTCCTCTTTGCAATGTTGCCACGTGATCAGATCTTCTTCTTCCCTTCCTCATGAGCGAGATTGACGAAAGAGAGGCGAGAGAGTTTTGTTTTTCTATTTATTGGTATTTATTGTATTTTCTGCTCTTTTATTGTCTGTTTTCTGTATTTTTTGCGTCGCTTCAGCATTTTTTGGCGCCAAAGTCGGAGCGAGGTTGGACTTGTCTGTCAGTGGGCCCCGTGGCACTCTTTCAAGAGTTCTCGCCTTTAAAAATTTTCTTTTTTTTTTAATTGCAAGAAGTAGATTTAAGAAAAGACCTAAAAAAGTAAATACTGTGGTCAGGATTTCTGGTCATTGGAAAATATTCCTATGGAGAATGTTTGGGATATACCGTCGTTGATACAATTATCGATATGTATTGATATAAATTTTGTTATTTATATAAAATGAGTTATTATTTATATTGACGATTTTATTATGTAATTTATTTTGTACAGTCAATTCAAATATCACTAATCTGAATAATAATTCACTTAAATTTAATAATAAAAGTATTTTATAAATAAATTACATAATAAAACTATTAATATGAATGTAATGTATTTAATTTGAATAATGAAATTGATAATGATAACGATATTTGTATATGAGGTGGTCCTATTCCTATCGGCTTGTGAAAAAAAAACGAAAAAAGGGAAACAATTAAAAAAAATTATAGGATCATTTTCCCATCAGTCTCGTACATATTTTAGACAGTGCGATTGGATTTTTTTTTCTTTTTTTTAGCATGAGAGTAAGAATTCTAAAATTACTTTTAATATATATTGTTGAATTTTGAAAATATGACCTCTCATATTTTTTTCGATTAAATTTTTTTTATCGCCATTCAAATTTTTCTTAGTCTAAAATTTGCAATGTATAATATGACTAGATACGAGACTTTGCGATGTTAAAAATTTTCATTTTAAATGTTTTTATATATAAGATGTTCAAAAGTGTTATAATGTTTAATGCAATTTGATCAACACACGTAATTTTAGTATTGCTTTTGTGTAAGAAATAATAAAATTAGAAACTAATTATACATCTGCAGAAAAATATTGCCAACTAGATCCAATCCGATTTTTTTTATTTAAGAAAATTATTATTCAAAATTAAATAAATAAAAAAATCAGATGAAAAAATACCAATATAAGAGGGACGGATTTTGAAAATCTGTCCCCTAAACGTCGGAACACTATTTTAGTATTTTTTATAAAAAATAATATTGTATTAAGGACGAATTTTGAAAATCCGTTCCATATTAAAAATAATATTTTATCAAGGGACGAATTTAATATTTTTTAACATTTTTTATAAAAAATAATATTTTATTACATGACGGATTTTCAAAATCCATCCGGTAATAAAATATTATTTTTTATAAAAAAAAACTAAAACAGTATTCCATACGTTTGATGACAGATTTTGAAAATCCACCTCTCATATATTTGTAATTTTTCATTCAATTTTCTTATTTATTTAATTTTAAGTATTAGTTTTCTTAAATTAAAAAAAAAATCGGAGATTCAGAACCTTGCAATGTTTCAAACCGTTTTGTTAAATTTTTGTTCGTACATTTTTCATAGATGAGGAATTGAAAGTTTGTTAAATTTATTTGGCAGTAATATTTGAAGTACGTTTACATGTCTTGTGTAAATGTGTAATCTTACTTGATGTAATACATATATTTGAATGCTTTTAATATAAAATAAAATAAAATGCCTATCTACTATATCAAAACTCAATGAATCGATTAATATGAATTCCACAAGAATTTTTTTTTTACCTAATTATCCGAAAAAAAGGCAATTAATACTCTTTGTTTTTGCTGCAATCTTTTATTGATTATGACATTAGTACTTTTCAATTTTAAAGTAAAAAAGGATTATTTTGATGTTCTTATCAACTATACTTGACAAAAAAAATTATTTATCATAACCAATATTATCAGGGGCTTTTTTATTTTGTAAATTTAAATACTATCTAAGATAGGGGTGAAAACGGATCGGATAGTGGTAAAACTGTATCCGTATCCGTTTTAATTTTTCGGATACGAAAATACTCGAATATGAATATGGATCGGATATTAAACGAATACGAATACATCTACAAATATAATCAGATATGAATTAAAACTTATTTAAGTTTTATAAAATTCATTGAAATTTATCATAAAATAATTCTTTCAACACTATTAGTTATTAAAAAATATATAAATATCATTGAAAACACTAAAATTCATAATATATATCTAATTATAATGATGAATAGCATAATTTTTTTTCATAATATATATTAAATTATATAGTCTATATTTACTATTCGGATACGAATAATTCAAATTTAAAACCATATCCGTATCCGTATCCATGCGGATATTCGGATATCGGATATCCACATCAAATTTTCAGATATGGATCGAATATGGATCAGATATTATCCGTATCATTTTCACCCCTAATCTAAGAGCATCTCCGTTCCACTTATAAATAACTTATTAATGTTGATGACGCATTTACAATTACAATTTTAGATATGTGGATCATTTGCTGATTTAATAATATTTTTAAATTAGCAAGTCTTATGTCAGCATTGAAAGTAATTTCATTTCTTAAATTACATAAAGTAATTTCTTTACAAATTAGAAATTGGTGAAATGTCTCGTTTCTCTATCAAGAGAAATAAATATTTGAGAAATAATAAATGTCAGGGCAAACACAAACCTTATTTAAAAAAAAAAGGACTTGCTACTTCAAACGGATTAGCCATGAGACATTCTGAAATTAATCTGCTAAAATTTGCTAAACTAATGTTGTAACAAATAAATTCAATTTATGCAATTGCAGTGACGTTCTCTTCCACGGTGACCTGCTATACTTTCGGCTGTTGAGTCTATGCCATAGAAAATCCCAAAAAGAAAAAGAATGCCATTCCAAATTATATACATGCATGGTGAATTTGAGTGTTATGCACAAACAAATACATTTGGTAATAACAATCTCATCTCACAAGTCCTGACATGCACATGCCGCGTATAGTAACTTGTACATGAATATATACGATAGCGGATATGGAGTGACTGTTAGCTATTCACACATAATTCGGACTTGATTACAAAACGGGTGCGAACAATTTTGTAAACTCCGATCCGTTATTTCTTCTTTTTGCTTGATATTATTGCGTATTTACGTCCTAGTTTCAACAGACTAGTGCTAGCAGCGATTGAGTCATGGGTGACACGTCATCCGTAAGAAACATCGTAAAATTTGTTTGTTCGTAAAAACAGCACGTTGTTTCTTCTTCTTCTCGGGATGCTGTGTCGATAGCAGTGCACAAAAGACGAACCGAGGTCAGTTCGGTCAGAACGAGCGACATTTATTCACCTCCGCCACGGCCCATTGTCTCCTCTACTAGGATCCTCAATTGTCGTCCCAAGTCTAACATTCGTGTAGCGGGTACTATATAAACAGTCATAAATAACGAAACAGGGTAGGCTACTAAACAACAGATGCAGAATGTATGAAGTATCTTTCTTTTCTCTTTTAAGAAAGACAACGTCCGTATGCGAAGGACAACTTACGGTTCCCCTGTAAACACTAGACGTGAACTGGAACCGTGTGGCGGGTCACAAAATATTCAATTACCTTGGTTAATTCGTCACTGCGAAAGTAACTCGCACATTTTTTACACCTCTGTATTACTGTATAAGCTACAGAAAATCCGAGCACAATATGCGTACGGTCTAACAAACCGCTTCCCCATTTATTGACTGACTCT
Source organism: x Bolboschoenoplectus mariqueter (assembly GCA_037678475.1). Lineage (NCBI taxonomy): Eukaryota > Viridiplantae > Streptophyta > Magnoliopsida > Poales > Cyperaceae > x Bolboschoenoplectus > x Bolboschoenoplectus mariqueter. The sequence goes on from CM075281.1 coordinate 1,224,457, forward strand.
CTCTCCACCGCTATAACCGGTGGAAGTTTTCACATTTGCAAATTTACCCTACATTTATTTCTCTATTATTAAAGGACCCTCTAATTAACCTACCTTCTTTTATTTTATGATCCCAGTAGTGGCTTTATCGAACACTTTCAGTTTTATTGGACAAAGACTACAAAGACTAGTGGTAGCATTACATCTTGAGCTTAAGCTTTGTCTACCACCTTTCTGCGCGCAAATCTCGATTCAACCATTATTAATTTCAAAAGGAAAAAAAAGAAGCCTTATTATCCATTTCAATATTAATCATAAACAAATGCATAGATCGCATACTTGTGTATCACTAAATTTATAAGTTGAACGCCATTGGATCAATGGCACGGGTGCATTTGAAGAGGACGTGAAAAAAATAATACAGTTAAGTGAAATAATAAACAGTAAAAAGGCATGATTTTCAAATTCACCCTTCGATATATTCTATTCATTAAAAGTTACCGCCTTTACCATTATAAGAAACTAACCGCTTCCTCTTTCTCATGATCTCATCTCAGTTCTCTGTCCGGTCTCACTCACACTGACTCTCCCATGGCGGCTCCTCCTCTCCTCCGCCTCTTCCCTCTGCTCCTCTTTCCCATATTCCTCTCCATTTGTTTCACAGATGGATCTCTCCATTACGAGACGCTGCATCTCTTCCCGCTCCAAAACCCTACCCCAGTCTCACACTCCTCCCTCACTGAAACCCTAACCCTAGACACCACCTCCGCCACCTCTCTCCACCTTCGCATTGCGCATCGCGACTCTCTGTTCCCTTCCAACTCGACTCCAGATGAAACCTTCCTCCGCCGTCTCTCTCGCGACTTCTCCCGTGTCTCATCCCTCGCCTCGTCAAACTCACATCCTAATCCTAACCGTAGTTCAACACCTCGACCTCACGCTGGGTCAGGGTTTACGAGCCCGGTCATCTCTGGCCTCTCACATGGCAGTGGCGAGTACTTCACGCGAATTGGCATTGGCACTCCTCCTACCTCCTCCTTTATGGTGCTTGATACAGGTAATGGCGATAGGATCTTTTAGTCTTTTCAAATTTTCAGTGTATAGTGACAATTTGGTTAACATTTTTCGTAGGAGCACACTTTTCCTTTGAATTTAATGACATTTGCATATCAATCCCTTGTGTAGAGAGGTTAGGGGTGAAGGATGAAAATATTGAAAAATTGGGGGCTATATTGCAAAAAGTTTGGAATATAGATCCCACTGGATGTAAAAAGAATGTGGTAGATCTGATTACCTCACGCGCATTGGTTTGCATTTTCCATATTTATGAGATAAAGATACAAAATTCTAGTTATTGACATGACGTCACATAATCTTAAGGGTAAAAGAGAGGGAATAGTCTGAAAAAGTATAGATAATGATCCAATTTCTGGTATTTATTGGTAGATTTTGTAGGAGCTGATGCTCGTGCCCAGAGAATTTTGACTGGCTTTAAATGTTTAGCTTCTTAATTATAATTTGGTAAACAATTAATATCTGAAACTGCAATTTTGGTACTTTAATAGGTAGTGACATAATATGGCTGCAGTGTGCCCCATGCCGACACTGCTATACCCAAGTGGACCCAGTCTATGACCCACGCCGGTCCCACTCCTACTCTGTGGTTCCATGCTTCTCTCTTGTGTGCCGCCACCTCGACTCTCCGGGGTGTGACTCGCGCCGTAGATCCTGTCTTTATGAGGTCTCTTATGGTGATGGTTCTTTGACTGCGGGTAATCTGGTCACTGAAACCCTGTCCTTCTCTGGTGGGGCTCATGTGTCAGGCGTTGCTCTTGGTTGTGGCCATGACAACCAGGGTTTGTTCGTTGCGGCTGCAGGTTTGTTGGGTCTCGGCCGGGGACCTTTATCGTTTCCCACCCAATCTGGCCGTCAACATGGACGGCGATTCTCATACTGCCTCGTAGACCGCACCTCTAGCTCAACCTCTACACGCACCTCATCTGCTATTTTTGGTGACACGGCAGTACCTAGGAATGTTACATGGACTCCCTTGGTGCGGAACCCAAAAATGGAGACATTTTACTATGTTGAGATGACAGGTATTAGCATCGGTGGTACTCCGGTTGCTGGTGTTGCTGCCTCAGATCTCAAACTGGACCCTGTAACTGGCAAAGGCGGTGTGATAATTGATTCAGGTACATCAGTGACCCGTTTGGCAGGACCTGCATATGCTGCCATGAGAGATGCATTTAAGGCCGGTGCAGCTGGGCTGAGAGAGGCACCGGGAGGGTTCTCTCTGTTTGACACGTGTTATGACCTGAGTGGTCACAAAGTGGTGAAGGTGCCGACTGTGGCGCTGCATTTTGCTGGAGACGGTGTAGTGCAGTTGCCTGCTGAGAATTACTTGATCCCTGTGGATACCAAGGGGACATTTTGTTTTGCATTCGCTGCTACAGAGAGCGGCGTGTCGATCATAGGGAACATACAACAACAAGGGTTTCGGGTTGTGTTTGATGGCGAGAATGAACGGGTTGGGTTTGTGCCCAGAGGGTGTTGATTGATGGTAAGTTTGAGCCACATTTCGGGTTTGTATCGATTTCACGTGCCACTCTTAAGCTAATACACTGACCATGTTAGGTATTTAGTGAGTGAACATGAATTTTTTGGTTCCAACGGTTGAAATGTTGATATGTTGGAGACCAATCCATGTCCAGAAGGTGGTAGATTAGAGTAGAATTTGTGAGGTGATGCTGGCCTTCTTCCCTGGGAATACATTAACTAATAATTGGTGAACTATTATTAGAGGTACTAAATTTTTAGTATTGAGAGGTGCGGGGATCAGGGGGCATGTTTAAAGTGCTTTGGCTTTACTTTATTTGTAGTGTGAAAGAGTGAAATGTTTCTACGCGTTTCTTGCGTCTTTATTGCTTCTTTTCAGCTTTGATCTGAAAAAAAGAATGTTTTTCATGCAATTTTCTATTAGCCACCCATAATCTCTGTTCCAGTTTTCTTAGTTTTATTATTTATTTATCTATTCGATCGTCAATACCTATATCTATATTTGTTGTGTGCACATGGTTTTGTAGTTGTCTTGATTCAAGTGCTATTACTGCTTGGGAGTGCTTGATTTTGTAGCTCAATGTGGTTCCCACACATTTCGCTTCTGATTTGCAAATATCAAACTTTGTTCCAAATAGTTCTCATTATAAGACGTGGTTCCACGTAGAATATTGTTTCGGTCATAAATTTTAGTGGCATCTTTTGATAAATTAATAACATGTAATGTTGTAATTAGCATGCAAATGATAAGCCACTCGGTTACATCACAGGTTTAGAAAAGAAGTTTATTAATTGCTGAAATTAATGTATTCGTACGCTTAATTAATAATTATTGATATTGGTTTTGAGACGAATTTAAACGAACAGAACATTTGATGTACTACAGAATTCTGAAAAAAGTGCAAATTTATTTATTCATTCATTTTATGTACTATTGATCACGATCCGTTCATGCCTTTTTGGATGTAGTTCTCATCTGCTGAGATCTGCATGAGCTTTCATGCATGCTTTGTGAGGCAACTTGCACAAAATAAATTCTATGAATGTGGTGGTTGTACTCAATTTCATTTACAATTTTGGGTATTTGCATTTGCTTTTGACTTTATACCGAATTATTCAGATATTAGAGAAAATCAAACATAAAATAATATGTGAAAAAATAATTGAAAATTTTGAAGAAATCTAAGCAGGAAACCTGCTGAGATCTGCATGAGCATTTTACAAGAATTCATCTGAATACAAAAGTATAAAATAAAATGAGTATTTCGTATATTTATGGATTACGTGTATCAATTATTAGATTTTTAATAATCATTGTGTTAGATTCTAATTTTTATTGTTTAGCCATGTACAAGAATTGACAATCCACTTAGTCAATAGTTAGCTAAGTCAATAAATTAACTAACTTATAATTAGCTATTTGTAAAGGAATAAGTAATGTAAAGAGATAATTTTCAACGAGTGAACCAACTTCCAATGAATTGACGCTTGCTAATTAGTCAAATTATCGATACATTATATCTGGATGTAACTCAGTGTTGTAATTCTATAAATAAGAGACCACTAATGAAATATAGATCTGATGTATTTACATAATATAAGTCTTTCCCAGCCTATCCAATTTCGAATACCATACAACACAGCTTCCAAATTCTAACTTTTTCCTCTTTATCTAAAATTCAAGACTCGTCGACAATTTTAAAGAGAGTTAAGGATTTAAAACTTACTGCAGGAAAAAACAATGATTTTAGAGAGAAACGGAAACAATTGCATAGCCTATACAAATGAACGGATAATTTGTTTTAAGAGGGAATGAAAACAATAACATTTTCCATAACATCTGACATCTCCACTTTTTCTTTTCTTCTTTTGTTTCTTTTTTATACTTTTTCCCACTTTTGATTCTGATGATCGAGGCGCGTTCCAGCACTAGTACAGTTCGGCATCTTTTTTAATTTTTTTTTTAATTTTTTTTAGTTTTTTTAGTTATTTAATTCTTCTGATTATTATGTGTTTTTTTTTAGAGTAGATTAAGAATTCTTTTTATAGCTTTTTTTTCTTTCTAAATTTTAATTCTTTATCCGTTCTTTAAGAAAACCCTCATGAATTAAACTTCCTTAGCTTTCACGCGCGGATTAAAGTTACCGAATATAAACTCCTTAGTATGAATTAAAATTTAATCCTTAATGTGTTGCCGAACGGCCTCTTCGTGATCTGTTCTTAGGGCCAAATTAGTTCATGCAATTTTTAAACTATGAGGAGAGATTCTCTCTTAATAATTTTATGTGTCAAATCGTATTATTATAATTTAAAATTTAAATAACTGTTTTTTAATTTTTAAAAAATAAAATTAATTGATGAGATATATTATATATTTTATATACTATATGTATATAAATTTTTATATTATTTTAATTTTATTTGAATATGCATCAAGAACTAATAAAATCAATGGTCCAAATTTTAACGATTTGATCCTTCTCTTGATGATTATCAAAATGAAGTTCAAATCTTATGATTATATATATATATATTATTGAGATAATATAGAACATATTTAATGATTTAAATTTATAAATTTAACTATAAATAATAATTGACACCGTTTGACACTAATAATCATTGACATTTCATTCCTTCCCTTAGACTATAAAGTTAATTGGTTTTTTTTTCAAGAAGAAGATAAGTACCAAATTAAAAAAAAGATAAATTTAAGAGTAAGTTACATAATAGATCTTAAAGTATTATTTATTTATCATTTTAATCTTTAAAATTTTAAAACATTAATTTAAACATTAAAGTATCACTTAGTTTCAAATTATAGTACTCACGATTTATATAAAGAAATCAATTTTGTTTGGTTAAAAGTTGTATGCCGTTAGTTGACGGATATAAAATTTAACTATTAATTCTTAAATCAATTTTTGTTTAATTTTCGTAATGTTAATCGAGTTATTTAGTAAAATGAAAAATTAAGTTCATTGTACAATCTTAATAATGTTTTTATTTTTATTTTTTTTACAAAAGTGAAGTTCTCCATTAAAAGTTTCATTAAAACTGAAAAGAAACAATCTTAATAATAAATCTATAATTAAACTTGAAAGCTCATCATAACTTTTCTTTTCAGTTTTTATTATATCTACAACATTTTTTTCATGGAATACTCTCATTATAAATAATTATCAAGCGATCTCAATTCTATTATCCTATAATTAATCAAGCCGAGATTAGACGTATTAAATTTGGGCCAACTCGCTTAGAATTCAATGTAAATTATTATCTTTTAGGCCTTTGGTTATAGATTATTTTTATGGGCCTTTTGGATTTAATAGGTATTTATCCACAGCTAGTGGAGCCCACATTATTATATTTTTCTTTTCAATAAAATAATACACAGATCCTACTAAACTCATTATTATTATTTTTTTGAGAATCTATCTTGCATCTAATATTGCACCCTTTATCTATACATTAAAAATATTTATACTAAATAGATAATTTATTTATATTTGAATTTGTAAGTGTTTATAGTTACTAGTTAGTATATAGAATATTTATCACTTTTTTTTTGTTTTTAAATGATTATAGAAAAATCAAAGTTATAAATTTTGTTGCACAAGTATAAATACAAATTGCGTAATTTTTAATCATAATAATACAATGTACAAATAATTTTTTCATTAGATATAAATACTTTATGAAAGAAATATAAATCCATCCGGGATGTAAATAAGAGATGCAGTTAAGAAATTCAAAAGGCATGAACAATATGTTTATATATGATTCTTCCATCAATGTTGTATGAATCATAATTAAGCCTATATAAACGAGCAACTAACGGATAAGAGAGGGAAAAGAAAAAAATAATAATAATCAAGCCACTTAGAATTATATTCCAAAAAAATAACTTCATTATTATTATTTTTTGTTTTGGGAATTTTAATGGCTTTGGATATTTAGATTGAGATACGAGAGGATATTAAATAAGAGCATCTTTATCGTAACTTACAAATGATTTGTTACTTTTGATGTGCCATTTACAATTGTAATTTTCGAGATATTAAATACTTGTTAATTTAGTAAAAATTTTAAATTAATAAGTCTTTTTAAAATGTCCAATCGACTTTTATGATTTATTTGTAAGTAATACGAGAGTATCTATATTTTTGAAATTGTATACGATTTTTTTTATCGATTAGAAATTGACACATCAATATACAATTATAGATATAGAGATATTTTAAAATTAATATGTAAAAAAGTTTATGAATTGATGACATGACGAATAAATTTAATTTCTCAAATTATAAGGATGAATATGCTCTACCTAAATAATGACTTTAATGCAATATTTTTTTTTTAGATTTTTATTCATTTCATCAACCAACAATGTATTACATATGGCAACAATTGTAAAACTCTTTGGTGATTGATGAAATAATGAATTAGCAAATTTGCATTAATTGTTCATAAAGTCTTGTATGAGATTTTGATATTTACAAAACATATTATTTTCTTAGTTGTACAAGACCCTTAAGCAATAGAAATAGTAATTTTTTTGTCACATACAAAATAAAAATATTTAGCCTAGTTTTAGAATTTGAAATGTAAAGTATTTTCTTGACTCAATGTTGATAAAATTGCACCATTATTGTGACCAATATTATTATAAAAATGAGAATCAATTTTTGATCTAATAATTAAAACAACGTCATTCATATATAAGGTTGTAAATTTATTATTCTAATAGGAAATTCTTTACAAACATTTAAAATCAGTTAAGTTTGATTTTCATTTTATCTAAAAAAAATAAGAACATTTTTACAAAAATAATCCTTACCTCTTGCCAAAAAGTGCAATATCAGCACACTCCTGGATTGCCAAATCCTTCTTGGAATTTTTTATAAAGATGTTTTATTTATTTATATATATATTTATTACTTCTGTGGTGCACTTTTTATAAAGTGTGACCTCCACACTTTTTTGTCACATAAATTTCAAGATATGCTGTCATAAATCATAATTTTAGTGGCATGATTATATATGCCATTACCATCACTCTTTCTTATTCATCCGATCAAAATCGAATGTTTATATTAGATTCCAAAACCACATTTATTGTCAAACAATCATGATTAATTATATCATTGCCATCACAGTAATAATGGACTAATTTTGCACCATTTCAGTATTTTTTTTTATATAGAATATTTCAGGATTTTGTTAAGCCTAGTAGTTGCCAGCACAATCAATAAAAAGGACAAAAAAAGACCTAATTTAATCCCCAAATTAACTCATTGGACACTGATTTTTTTAGGAAAATACATTGTCAAAATTTGATATCAGAACTTAATATTTACATCCTAGTCTGAAATTTTCTTTTCATTATAAACCTACCGTTTGTCCCATCCATGGCATTGAAATTGCAGCTTAGTTGCTAAAACTAAATTGCAACCAAATTAAATCATTCTGAAAGAAAAAATATATTAATGGCGGCATATATTCGAATGAGAAACTATTTTTATGTCTCATATTTTATAACCCTTATTTATACATAAAAAATATTTATACTAAATATATAATTTATTTATATCTGAATTTGTAAGTGTTTATAGTTAGTATAAAAAATATTTATCACTTTTTTCTTTTCTAGATGATTGTATAAATTTATCACTTTTAAAAATTTTATTGCATAAATATAAATACAACTTGCACAATTTAATCATAATAATGTAAGGTATAAATAATTTTATAATTAGATGTAAATACTTTTTGAAAGAAGTATAAATACATTTATGTTGTAAATAAGGAGTGCAGTTAAGAGGTGCAATTATCACTAGCAGTTATTTTGGTGAAATTCAACTAGAACTATGCATAGAAATCCATTCTAACTATACTTAGGTTCGATATCAACTGCATAAATCTCCATATTATTCACATAATCAAGGACTAAATTACAGTGGAAATATATCCTACAAAAATGTATACCTAGGCAATTCAATAAGAGCAGCACCATGCTCTTTTAACTATGGCAAGTTAAGGGAATTAAATATAATTCCCTTAACGCAATAGACTGTGAAAAACCAATATTATCATTACATGACCGATCACTTAGTCGTTTGTTAAACAATTAAAAATAAAATTATATTTAATTCTTTTTTAACCGATATGCATTGTTAGTTGTCATACATGTTAATGGAAAAAAAAAGGCTTATATTAAACAAAATAACCTTGAAACATCTAGTGCATTTCCGTTCCTTTAGAATTGAAAAAATTAACTGCCTATAATTTAAAACAGTAATATATTAGATGATTTTGTATAAGTAATAAAAAGTAACTCATCACTAACAAATTGTCAGTACTAATAGTATTATTTACATGGTGGTGGTGGTGGTGGTGGTGGTTGTTGTTTCTCCATTTGTTTGTATTAATATGCACTATTTACATGGTATCATGAGCCGTTAGATCTTAAAGATTTGTGGTGTAAATCACTTCAAATTGTTCATTTTTTAGTTCTTGTGCACTTCTTTGCTGACAAATGAAGGAGATGTGGATCATACTCATGTGCAAAAATGTCACTACAAAGAAAGATTTGATGTGTCATATTTAAATGCAGATAGAAGTGAGGATGAAGTTAGAGATCCATTTAGGGTTGTTATAGTTTGTTGCATTCTATGCATCATTGTTTTTATACACAGAATATCATGATCTTTTTCAGACGTTAAATGTGAAGAAAATGATAGAATAAACCTAGTATTTTTCAACATTTTTGAAATCTACAGTAGTATAGTCAAACACATGATCAAAATCCAACGTTGCATATATTCATTCTTTAGTTTTTTTTGAAAAAGTAATATACATTACAGAAAAGCTAATAACTTGAAGAGATGCTTACAATCTTTTACGTGACAAAAGCACAGAATACTACTATCTTCTGTATATTGCACGGATCTGAAATAACTGGAAGAGCAGAGGAAGCGTCGAACTTTCAAGGTGAAATCTACACCGTCGAGGATCCAAATCAAACGGTTGAGATCGCTGAGGAGCCAGCATTCTCATCTACTTAAAGGAGTATAAATTCTTTGTTAAAGAAAAAAAATAGAAATACTTCTATTTGAATGTGCATTGCACTGCAATCGTCTATGATCCTATTTGAGGATAAAATTATCATTATTCTTCGGTGAGAAATGATTTTTATCTTCTAGTTATTTCTAACTTGTTCTTCTCTTTCCAAATATAACTTTAAAATTTAGAAAGAGAGAGTTTTAATGTCGATCAGATCAAATTTTAGTCCGATGGATAAAATAATCATTGGATCATCAAATCTGATATTTCACACGATTATTAAAATTTGGAGTGAGCGAGATTTTTATACGAATTTTGATACTATCAAATAGTTAGAGCATGTTCGGTAGATTCCCATCTTCACTGGAAACATGGGATTTTCTATTTAATGAGAAAATTTTATCTCGCATGGATTGGTGCAATATTTCTATTCCATATTCCATCTGTGTGTTATTTGATGGAAAAAAAAATTTCACTCCGATCTAATTAATTTTTTCCCAATGGCTTTGTTGTTCTCGTTCTCTCCTTCTTATTTTATGGCTATGTATTATATACATACAAAATCTGATATTTGTAAAAAACATCTCATTTGTTGCATTCTTTATCTGTTTTTCTTTTGCTTCTATCTCCGCACACATTTAGTTGGGCAGTGTTTTTGTTTGTTTTATTATTTTCTAATTTTAAATATCAATGAATTTGATATATTTTTTTAATGAAAGCTATTAATTCTAATAATTTTATTTTTAAGTTTTATTTCTATTAATTTATTTTTCTTTAAGAGCATATTAATTTCTTATGTTTTGTTTAATATTACAGTATCATAATTTCATATTAAATATCTGATGTTTTTTAATATACAAAAGTTTTTAAGACAACAAAAAAATAATAGTTTCCTATTAAATATATGATGTTTTTGAATATACAAAAGTTCTTAAAAGAACAAAAAAAATATAGTTTCCTAAGACAATTGCCGTATTACAAAAGACATTAATTTTGATTACAGTAAATTTAATGCCAATTTTAATTTAATTATAGTAGCACCTATAATATTATTTTAAGTTTTTATGTAATTAAATGAATAATTTTGATTTAGCATATATTTTGATGCAATTGATATACTTTACTAAAAATATAATAGAAAATTTTCACAATTATTTCCATAGTGCAATGGAACCTCTATATAAATATTATCCCAACCATCCTACAAGCATGGGTTCTCATGAAACGATTCGTGGGATCCCATACCCATATAACCCCATCCCGCATAAGTGGGATACAACCGGACATGTCTTTATTGTGTCCATCAAATTAAAATTTGATCCAGTGAGCGTTAAAACACTTTCGTTTACTTTAAATTTTAATTTAGACAAGGTCATATTCGGAGTCACCCACTCTGTAGGAATTAGTGGGATTTTGGATTCAATGTAAATTTTTTTTCATGAACCGTTCGGCTACCTTTTTATTCTAGCATGGGATTGAATTTTTTTTTCCAATCTCTTTAGAAATTGATGGGAAAAAAATTACATCAAATCAAATTATTTTTTTCCCATAATCTCTTGCTTCATCACTCTCCTCAAGTCTTAAAAAAAAAGTTGAATTATATTAGTGCTTAGCATTGGACAAATTATATACTTATTTATACTTGTTATATTTACATCCATATTTTGTAAAAAAGTTATGTACTACCATAAAAAATATTAATTAAATTTATAATTGCAAAATAATGCTTTATTTTTTAAAAATCATATTTTTTTTGTAATTATGTTGATAATGTTATTATAATAAATTCAAATGAAAATTAGTATTAATATCAAATATTTAAAAAGAAAATAAATATTCCCACAATAATTTTCGCAGTACAAACGAACAATAATTTCGATGCATTCCCATCTCATTTTCATGTATATGGGATTCATAAATAATTTTTTGAGTTTCCGTATTCATGTGATCCTATCTCACATAATTTCGTGACAACCGGTGCTCTAATAAATTATCCTCCATAAATTTTTTAAGGCTTTTTATCCTCGGTTATTTTTTTGGGCCTTGGTTTTATTAGGCAATTTATCCACTAAACGAGCTTGTTTTCAACTCAAAAAATATTTCTTTTGAACATCATAGACGATATGCTACTAACAAATAAAATTGCTGTTGAGAAACATATCGTTACTCAGTTCGAACCATATGAGTGGTCTTATATTATTTGTGTGATTCTTCAAGCAATTATGCATGAATCTTGAGCCTATATGTGGCGCAACTAATTTGAGATAACAAAAAAAAAAGAAGCAAAACTTCATTTGCTATTTTATAGTACTATATGAAACAACAAAATTTTGATATTTTTCTTTCTGAGACCTTAATGCCTTATTTAATGAAATGAAGCCATCAAAAATAACTATTTTGATATTTCATTGAGATATTAGAGTATATCAAATTACTAAATAGACCGTTTATAAATGGATAGATATTTTGTCCTCGCTTTGAAAATATACCGCTATTCGTTGGATTTTTCATAAATTTTGTCAGAATAACGACCGTTTATAAATGGATGAAAGTAAAAACAAATAAATCTAGTGATAAACTAGTCAGTTCTATTTATTGTCTGAAGCATATTTATGTTTATGACATTTCACAAAAAATATTTCTTCGGTACCAATAATTTAAAATATAAAAACACATTTTAAGAAGTCAATCTCAGCACATTTATAAGAATAATGATCGGTGTATTTTCAGAAATAGCTAAGTTATATATTTTCGAGGTTTAATAAAAAGATGATCATATGAAATTATATGCGCTATCCATTATTTGGTTTGTAATTATACGTAACTAGTTTAATGAAATATTTATATCATGAATTGTGCAAACAATCACTTTGTTTTGGTTTGTACTACCATATAATTTAATAAATATAGAATCATATAAATCAACTGATATCAATTTTCTTAATTTATTTCAAATTATTCATTTTGATTGCTGGAAAATTAAATTTGTCATACAATTTGAATAACTAATCCAAAATTAAAAAATTGCATATTTATTTGATAAGCTTGATTAAGTTTATTCTAACTTTTCTTTTCAATTTTCTAACCATGACTATCCTCTCCAACAAATAACATTTTATGTTTTCTCGGCAGATAACTTGATAGATAACCATATCATAGTTTCTTCAATTCTTACCCCCTTATACCTTTATATATCCTTTTATAATCTTTAACAATATAGTGGAAGATATTTCCCTTATCCATGTTGTATTAACTGTTATATTTTTTCTACCACAATAATGAAGTATAAATGTGTTAACTTTCACCATCCCTTCACATCTACGTTGCAATATTTCTGTCATCATTTGATCATTTGCAGATAGATTAAAGCTCTATGTATGCTTTCATGTTTTATCACAACAATCCCCTTATCACAAGAATTCAATGCGCATCCTATTCATTTTTTTTAAACTCACACTTGAAGTATACTCTATACGATATCTATACGATATAGTGTGACAGATTCGTTAAAATTTATATCCTCTGAGGTACTTCACTAACACTAGACAAACTCCTTCTACAAAACTTCCTGCATAAATTTCAATGATGTCTGTTATAATAAACGCTTGTAATTTCTGCTTCCTTCATCCTTTGAAATAGCCGTCCATTTCAGAGAATATGAACTTGATTCATTGAGGGACAAGTCTAGACTCTTAATTTTCAATTTCAATAACATTTGTTATATTTTTTAAAATTCAATAAATTTAACATAATAGTGTTATATTATTTAGATTTGATACTTAATTAATGATAAAAAATGTATATAGTTTAAATTTGTGTTCATACTTATTTAACTATCTAGATCCATCACTTCAGATGTACACACAAATAGCATGTAGAAGACTAGATTGCATTTTTGGAACAAAAAAATAAGAAAAAGAAAAAGAAAAATTATATATATTTGAAATTAGAAAATTAACATTTTAGTTTTGAACGGATAGAGATTTTTTATAAATATTTAAAATTAAGTATTTAAAGTTGAGTGATTTTGATTTTGATTTTTATCTCAAACATTTTAATGTTGAATCAGCTTTTAGTTTACATTCATTGTTTATGAATCAATTTTAAATTTTTAATTCATAGTTTTTGTTAGCAAACCTACTGCGTATAGTACAACGCTGATGTTTTTATAGTCAAATTCTTGTCTCTAAACTAAGTTTTACATCCTAATTATAAATCTTCCTTTGCTTTACTGGTGATATTTTATCATTTTTTTGGGTTTGTAGAATTTGAGGCACAGATAGATTAAACAGTCCCAAATGGTACTATTTTTGAAAAAAAAATGTAAAAAATGCATGAATTTTTGTATTAAAATTTTTTTTGGTTGGTAGAGATAATATTTTCTAACATATTATTGCACATATTTTAGTTGATGTATAAATTTTGAGTTGTTGACCAATAAGCTTTTTCAAATCTCTTATAGATTATAATCATTCCTTATTTCTAATCATAAAAAAATCTTGAAAAACATTAATAGGAAAACTCACACAATCCAAAATGATTCTAGACCGTTAGATTAGGTAAAATATAATAAAATGAAAAATAAATTGATCATTTCTAAATTCCAAATGATCTCCTCTCCTCATCCAAAACCCCTTCATTTCACATTTTCACTCACACAACAAAATCAGAGAGGCATAAACCCTCAATTGATAACATCAGAAAAAAAAAAAACCTCAATTGAGCAATGGCCATGGGTCTCTCCAAGCCTCTCTTTTGCCACCTCCGTCCCACCCCCTTCCCTCTCTCCACCCTCCGCCGCCTCTCCTTTGCCACGCCGGAAGAGGCTGCGGCGGAGCGCCGTCGTCGGAAACGCCGCCTCCGCATCGAGCCTCCCCTCGCCCACTCCCGCCCTGCCTTACAAACCCCTCCCCGCCACCCTCGCCAAATCTCAAACCCTAACGCTCCTAAACTTCCCGAGTCCATGTCGGCTCTTTCTGGTAAGAGACTCGAGTTGCACAATAGAATACTGGCGTTGATTCGCGCGAACGATCTGGAGGAGGCGTCGCTTCTGACGAGACACTCCATCTACTCGAATTGTAGACCGACAGCTTTCACTTGCAATGCTGTTCTGAATGCATTGCTGCGCCAAGCCAGGTAACTGTTTGTTGTAATGTCTCAGAGAAATACAAACTGTAACTGTACCCACTTGTTGTGTTGTAGCAGTTGTGTGCCAGTTTATACTTGACGGGGATTAACCTTGTAATGGTTAACCTGTATACTGTTATGTTAGAAGAATTTTTACGGTGATCCCATTTAGACATGAAACAAGATGAGGGAATTGAGTGAGATTGAAATTAGACCATACAGGTACATACACTGATAAGATCTGGTATTGTAAACCCTGTCTTGAGAACCTTACGAGCTAGATTTGATCCATTTTACTTGCTGTAAATGCATTTACAGGTACTCAGACCTTCTGATATTGCACCGGTTTATAACCCAAGCATCTGTGCCACCATCCATTGTCACCCACAACATACTCCTACAAGCATATTGTGATTGTAGAAAACCTGAGACAGCCCTGGAACACTTACGTGTTCTACTGAAGGATAACTCACCACTAGTGCCTTCTCCCACCTCGTATCGCATTCTTGCCAAAGGACTTGTAGATGTGTCAAAACTTAACCTAGCTGTTGAGTTAAAGGATGGTATGCTAGAAAAGGGTTTTGTCAAACCTGACCCGCAAGTGTATAACTTCCTAATGGGTGGGTTTGTAAATGCTAATGAACCTGATAAAGCAGTGTCTCTGTTTGAGGAATTGAAGGAGAAGGCTGGTACCAGTGAGGTACGAGATGGAGCTCCTTATGGGAACTTGATGAAGGCATACTTCTTGAAAGGGATGGAGGAGGCGGCCATGGAGGTGTACAATGAGGTGGTTGTAAAAGACGGGTCTATGGTGAGGTTTTCAGCTACAAGTTATAACTCTGTGCTTGATGCCTTGGCGCGAAATGGTAAACTAGAGGATGCACTCAACCTGTTTGATAAAATGTGTAATGAACATAATCCGCCAAGAAGAATAACTGTTAACCTTGGTACATTCAATGTCATAGCTGATGCTTATTGCCAGGTGGGAAAGTTCGAGGAGGCAGTTTTAATATTTCAAAAAATGGGCGAGAAGGGATGTGTACCTGACACACTGTCATATAATAATCTGATCGATCAGTTGGGGAAGAATAAGTTGCTTGGTCAGGCTGTAGAATTATTTGAGGATATGTGTGAAAGAGAGATTAAACCAGATGAGTACACCTATGTGCTATTGGTAGAATCATGTTTTCAAGTGGATCGCGTTGATGATGCGGTTGGCTATTTTAGACAGATGGTTGAGTCAGGGCTCCGACCCAATGCCAATGTGTATAATAAGGTCATTGCTGGGTTGGTAAAAGCAGGTCGTATCGGTGATGCAGAGGAACTATTTGATGAAATTCCTCATAGGGAAGCCAAACCTAATATTACTAGCTATGAGATCTTACTGAAGGCTTATATTGAGCAGAGAAGACTACAGGATGCAATTAAATTTGCTAAGAAATGCCTATTAGATGAAGGTGTCACCTTTACAGAGGAGATGAAAGAGCTTTTAGAAGCTGCACTGAAGAAAGAAGAGAGAGAAGTTGAGATGACAAGATTGTATGAGGAGGTTGAGAAGGAAAAGGCAGAGGCAGCAGCAAGGGCAGCAGAGGAGAAGGCAAGGGCAGAGGCGGCAGCAAGGGAAGAGGAGGAGAGGAAGAAAGCAGAGGCAGCTGCCAAGGAGGAGGCGGCAGCACGTGCTAGCAGAGCGGCTATGGAAGCAATTCTTGGTGGAAGCAAGGGAGGCGAGAGAGGAGTCTCTGGCTAGATAAGATGTCAGCGGCACTACTAGTAGCACTGATGAAGGTGAAGTAAGACTGTAAGATACACGCTAGGGAAAGTTAGAAGCTTCCCACAGAATTAAGAAATGTCTTTTAGGAGCGAGTGAGAAATTTTCTGTTGATTTGCTCTCTACTTTACTATTTTGCATATCAAGTGCTTCTGTTATTCTTTAGAAAAGAGGGGTAATTTGATATTATGTTAAAACGATTTGGTGAGAGGGAGGGTGGAGGAGAATCTGTGTGGTTTATTGCGATAATTCCTATTTTGTGGGGGTTTTTGGATATTTTTGAGAGATAATTAGGAACACTGAGATGGTAGTAATGATACTGTGATAGATTGCTTAGTGTTAGAAAGAGGTGTGTTCATTTAATGTGAGGTAAAGAGTAGATTGTGTTTTCTGGTATATTGTAACGAGGGATCTGACAGTGGTTATTGTGGCAATCTTGACAATGTATTTTCAAAATAATTTAAACTAAATTGAAACACAATCTATAAATTATTCGCAGAAGTGAATACAAACAATTTCAAAGCTACTTAAATTAACTTCTATGCTACCCTGGATTCAAGGTTAAGAAAATATTTTGTTTTCTTTTTCTTTTGTCAAAACCAAATTTCATAGTCCTCCAAAGGGTTCCTTTTATTTCTTTTTATCAAACAATTTCCTATGGTTCAATTAACTTTGGAATTAATTTCTATTAATTATAAAATTATATAAGCAATTACAAAATTATATGGGCTTATATGTAATATAAATATATATTGAATAATAGACCGTCAAAGATCTAATTAAATCCGTCATGAAGTGATCAAATTAAGTATTATTTATCGGGTTTCAATATGTGTTATGAGAAGTGGGGTTTTTAATGTGTAGAATACGTATTAATAACTTTATGATTTATTGATAGTTTAAATTATATAAAATTTAGTAATAATACAATTATGTTATTGGTCCCTGGAGAATACAATTAATAGACAGTTTTCTGATTTTGAAAGTAAATCCGTTAAGAGAGAAATTGGATATGATATTGATCCGCTATGACAAAATCAGTGGTTTGCCAACCTTTCGGTTATTGACACCCATTATATAGGGATCTTGATCCGCTAAGACAAAACCAGCGGTTTGCTAACCTTTCGCTTATTGACACCCATTATATAGGGATCAAGAACCGTCCTCTCTCCATGATCGTCATAAGGCAGAAACCAAAAAATTCCTCTCTCAAATTCGGGTTTTCTGAAAAGAGAAGAAAACCGCGGGACCGATTCTCTTCATCTCTCCGTCAGATAAGAGAAAGATCACCGCGAAGGCTTAAGGTATCCGGTGATCAACGGGGTTGTATCTTTTCAGAAGACCGATAATATGAATCAAGATAATTTTAATTTAAATGAAGAGTTGACTAGAGGTTCATGGGTATATACTAACATGCTGATCTTCTATTTTGTCTTCTGTCCTGGTTTGTGCTATCAGACAGTTGGAGGCACATGGCATTCGGAAGTTTAGACGAATCTTTTCAGGCCAGATATCATTGTTTATTTTCTTTGAGAACCTAAGACACTAGAAGAGAAAAGAAAAATCCATGATTCTGAGAAAACATGTGGATGAAAACAGACAGTCACTTGCAATCAACCACCAAATTTCCCTTGAAAAATGAGGAAAAATATTAGTGCAAAACAGATAGACTATTTTGCTTGAATGTAGGGAATACATCTCATCCCTGATTAGATATTATAATGACACCTGAGAGGAATATTTATTGGAATATCATTCAGCACTATTTCCAGGAAGAATTAGAAACAGGTACACTGATACATTATCACATCAAACAAAAAAAATAAAAAAAATTCTCTGTTTTTTTCTTTTCACATCAGAGAACTTTGAAAGCACTGATGCTATATGTTCTGCACACCACTCAGTGCCATTTCCAGGAAGAATGAAATTATTTCCATCTCCAAGTCAATCCAGGCCACTTCAATTCAGCAAATTTTAATTCAAACCTGAAATCTCTCCCTCTTTGACTCCATTTGGCATCTTTATCAAAGCATCTGGGTGTTATCCTGTCATATCACACACAAGAGATTGTAATTAAGATGGCATTGGCATATTATTTTTTGCTGGTTATTAGAGAACTAATCAAATGGTATCTGTTTAACAATGCATGTTTTTGTTAGAGAACTAGTATGTGGTATCTGTATATAAAATGATTATCAACAATTTAACATAGTCACTAATTCGGAAAAAGGACAATTACTTCGACGATTCAACATATTCACTAATTTGCGAAAAAAAGACAATTACTTGAAAAATACAAATATATTTCCTAATTCGAGAAAAGACGATTGAACATTATATATGTAGTGAATCATATGATATCTCTGTTCCTTTCATGGTGGTGTGTGAGCACTGAGCGCACATTACAGAGGAGGTTTCAAATCAGCACCATTAAAGAGAAAGGTTCCAAATCATGGTGACATGAAAAAAAAAGAAATCTAGTACATTCATGCTTGCAACAAAGAAAAAGATATGGTCCATTACTCCATTCACATGTATTACAACAAAATATAATGCATCAGTATATATACAACAAGATTGCTGATTTCTACAATGAAATGAATTGCACTTGAATTAACTTAAAATTAATTTGCAGCCAAAATATGAACTTATATGACTGCTACAGCTTAATAATTACCAGTGTTATACATTAATACACAATCATTTGCAGATCAACTCATCAATACTGCGGTTTATAAGCAATTCGGTTCATCATTTTCTATACCTTATTGTTTGTATCTATGTCAGTTTGGAATGCTGACATGGATTCTTACGTATCATGCATCAAAGTCAAAAAGTTTCTTTTTCAGCGTGCTATCAGGATATATGTGTTGGGGGGGGGGGGGGGGGGGGGTTGAATACAAGGAGGCTTATGGTTTCTTGTTAAAATTGAATGTGTGCTTTGACATTGTAAAACCAAGCATGGAGATAGAGATAATGTGATGATATCAACGCCTCTTTGAAGCCCATGTATTATGACTCAAATTTGAGATTACTGTCGGCTTTTGGATGGAAAGAGATATTATATAATAAAGATATTTCTAGCGTACATCCAACTCCTATTATATATATTTTGAAAATTATCGTTTAAATTAGAAAATTAAATTTGTAGATATGTTCTCAATTAATTGGATAGGGTGTATATCAAATTTGAATTAATTTGAAAAATATTTAGTCTTTCATCAAATAATTAAAAAAATTTAATAGTAGAGTTTCAACGGCATTATAATGAATGACCAACTAAATTCATAATTGATTTAAATTTGATTCACATTGTATCTAAATAATTAATAACACATGTATAATTTTAATTTTTTAATTTGAATGATATTTCTGAAAAATATATATCATAAGAGTTGCATGTAGTATAAAAATTGAATATATGTTAGAAACACCCATATAATAATGACAAAATTAAAAGACATAAAAGCTCAAAATTGAGGAAGGCAAAAAGAGAAATTGGATAACTTGAGGACTAAAACGGAAAAGCGGCAATATTTCCCTAATTTACTTTGTGGTCTCAAGTTTGTTAGCATTCTATAATTGTTTGATTAAACTAATTAGGTGTCAATTACATGTACGATATAATCTAAACAAACGGTTTTTTTTTTGAATTTTATTTTCTAATATGATTCTTAGAGGGTAGATTCCTTGAACGCAATTGGTGCACATGCAAACATTTTCAGTTAGAATTTCCTTTTCAATAATGGAGATGAGAAAATTATTTGTGCAAGAAATAGTCCAAAGCACCAATAATTGAATTAATAAATTCAATAATATGGAGCAACAAGACGAAAATACTTTTTGACCAAGAAAAAAAAAGAAGAATTTTCATTTAAATTGCCTTGTAGAATGCTAATTATCTTGAGAAAGAATAATATGCATGTGTTTTATGACTCGTTGGAAACATCCTTTAACTAATTATTAGGTCATCTTTTTATATATATTTTTTTCTCAAATTCCATGTATTATTTGTACTCTATAAAAAAGTTTAAGTTCGAATTTTTTTCAAATGTGTCACATCATCAATATTCTTATCCATTTAGTTATATTCTCTTCAATTATTTATTATGATTGAATGGTCCATATTTTTTTTTCATGCTCTCTCTTCTTATTTAAGAGAAATACACATGTATGTTTCTTTGTAGAAACTTTTCATGTAGTTAATTATTTTTTATTATATAAATTTGAAGTTTTGAAAAAAATATTTATGATGTCTAAAATTTATTTAATTATAAATTTTTTTATTAATTATCATTGTAAAAACTTAATTTATTGTGAAGTTGACATTCTTTTTTCGGAGCAAAATCCGAGAGATAATCCTAGTAAAATTAATTTAAAGATATTGACAATTATTTTTGTCTCAATGTCCCAAGTGTGAACTTGTATAAAATCACACTTAGTAAAAATATATATATATATATATATATATACACATGATTTATGCTCATGTATATATACAATTACATATGTATACAACGTTTATATTTAGAAGAAGCAATTATGCAGGATTACACTTAATGAAAGTGTTAATTAATCTTACATAAATTAAAATTTATAGATAGTTCACACTTTGGTCCTTTAATTTTCAAAATTTCTCATTAGTTTAGCATATCTTTTTGCTCAGGTAGATCTTTTTCCAAGTAAAAAAACAAGTTCTATTATTATTATTATTATTATTATTATTATTATTATTATTATATTTCTCTTTCGGTATGAGGGCCAAAAATATTTATAAGAAAATGAAATGATTGCTCAGCAAACAATAAGGACAGTAGGTATATAGTTGGGTGATTATAAGTCTTTTAAATCTAATAATCCAATAAAAAAGAAACTTTAAAAAAGTACAAGCAAAATATATATTAGATAATTAAGAGCCACTTTCTCATATAGATAATAGCAACTAAATGATTATGACCTCTCTTATTATTTGTTAGAACATGAGTTTAAATATATGATTTTGATTAGGAATAGAAGTTAATAGATTATATTTTAAAAATATATAAATGATAAAATAAAAAATAGAATTATGTAATCCATGTGAAAAAAACTCTGTCATAAAATATATTCATTTTAATTTCCAGATTTTATAGAGCAACATTATAACACCAAAATTTGTTCTTCTCTTATGGTTATATATGCTTTTTTGGTCTAAGATCATATATCACCCATCATAATCCTTATCCATCAAACTATTGTTATATATATCTCTTAAATTATGATAATAAATAAAAGAAAAAATATTCCTACACTCAATATTTTACACTCTTTATTTGCACATCAAAAATATTTATACTAAATAGATAATTTATTTAATCCGATTCTGTAAGTTTTTGTAGTTAGTATAAAAAATATTTATTCTTTTTCTTTCTCAGATAATTATAGAAAAATTGAAATTAAAAATTTTATTGTACAAAATATAAATAAAACTTGTATAACTTTTAATTCTAATAATACAAAATATAACCATTTTTATCATTAAATATAAATAGTTTCTAAAAAAAATATAAATATATTTAAAATATGAGATAAATAATACAGAGTATAATTATCACTCATCAAAACAAAACAAAATTCACATATGGAGAAAGCAACGTCAAACCCATCCCTCATTAATGTGGTTGTAATAATGTCAACTTTTAAAGTCAATATTGAACAAATAATAAATAGGAAACAATCTGAGATGTAAAGTTTGGTGACAAGTAACATTGCTCTTTATTCTTTATTCTATTTTATTTATATATATAAGAGACCAACCATTATACAGTGCCCAAAGCACCGAACCTTTCTTCCAACTTCGCAACATTTCCATTTCTTTTCTTCTAACACAAAAGCTGAGGTACCCTTTTGCATATATATTTCTCCTTTTTTTTATTTTTTTTTAATAAATTTAGCTCTTTTCCAAGCAAGATCTTGAGCATATAACTAGTATTGATTGTTTTCACTTTCTCTACATGAAAGCAATGTTCTTTTCTCTTAAAGCAAACCTTCTCCTTTATTGAGAAAACAGAGAAATAAAAACTTCTTCTTCTTTCCTGATCAAATGGTTGAGATGAGTATGGACTATTTTCTCTGAAAAAGTCACAGAAAAAAGGGGAAATCAGTGGTGATTTGATCAAGTTGTAAACCAAATAGCTAGAGTGTTTGTAAACTGGTAGAATTGGCATTTAGTCTCAGCTTAACATTGCCTATATAGGTTGGTTTGTGTTGTAATCTGGTTTGGTTTAATTGGTTGGAGATTTAGTTTTATTTGCAGTTAAAGAATTATTCTTTTGCTTTGAATCTGATGAGGTGTTAAGTTGTTAACCCAACAATTATCTCAATTTTTCTTTGGTATAGAGAAAAACATTAGAAGTGAGAATCAGTGCAATTTCAAATTCTTAAAATAAGTGTATTTAATTAATCTCCTCAGGTCAATGTTGGGATTCCCAAGTTAGATGTAATCATGGTACCAAACCATTTTTTGCAAGCGTGTAATAATTGGATTTGGAGCTTTATTACTGCTTGATTTTTGGTTAATTAATCTATTGTTGCTCTTCATTAATTCATTTGGTGTAATTAAGTTGGATCCATTTTGATTTTTCAGGTTCTTTTGTATTTCCTTTTCTAGTGACAATAACTTAATATGGGTTGTGTGTGCTTTAAAGATGCCAATGTCAAAAAACCTGGCTTTGAAGATCCTTTTGTTCTAGCTTCTGAAACAGCATGTAACTATCTCTCTCTCCCTCTTTATTTTTTTTTTGGGAATCTCTCGCTTGAGTCTTGACCAACATGTAACTCTCTCTCTCTCTCTCTCTCTCTTCTCTCTCCCCCTCTCTCTCCTCTCCCTCTAAAAGACAGTTCATGACATTCTGTGGATAATTGACAGTTTCAGTAAATGAAGTGGAAGCATTGTATCAGCTATTTACCAAATTGTCAATAGAAGCAAAAATTCACAAGGTATTATTACTTCTATTTCCTGGTATTATATGGTTAATTTTATTTTGATGTACTGGAAATGGCAAAACCAATAGGTCAGTAATTTCAATGAACAAATAAAAAATGAAATATCAATGTTACAAACAAAACGGTCCGGCCGGATGTACTTGACTAGCAAAGATAATACAAAAAAGGAAAATCATACATCATACTGTCACATTATTAGATTTCAAAGTTTAATATTTTTATTTCATTTATTTGTCTTTTGTTGTACTTGATATTATAGGAAGATTTCCAGCTTGCTTTGTTTGGGAACCGCAATAAGAAAAATCTCTTTGCTGACAGAGTAAGAAAAATTTCTTTAATTTTTCCTGTTTCAAAAAATGTCTACGACTTCGGTAAAATTTTTCTCTTTTAACACTCTGCATATGTTTTTGTAGGTGTTTGACTTATTTGATGTAAAAAGGAAAGGCGTCATTGAGTTTGGAGAATTTGTGCGATCACTCAGCATTTTTCACCCTAGGGCTTCCATGGAAGATAAAATTTCATGTACAAATCTTAAACCTTACATAATCTAGTGTGGTGTTTCCTAATTACCGAGCTATTAACTATACATATATAGGGGTATTTGATGAAAATTAAAGTCCGGTCACGTGAGATGGATTATTGGTCTTTTATTTGCATTGCTATTTGATGAAAATAGCATCAAAATATCCATTTCAATATTCAAATCATATTCCTATTCCTATTGGTAATTGACTATTTATCTGTGGTTTTATTGTACTATTCATATAACTTGATGGTTTAATATCTAAACCATACTGGTACGACACCTTATCCGTACCTGTGTTTATATAAAATGAGCAAGCACAAACGGTTTGATTACTACTTAATCTGGATCCACTCTATTTTCACATCCCTCATATTCATCTCTTACTTTTGTTTTAACAGTTCATTGAGTTTCTGTACATTTGAGGTATTTATCGTACTTTTTTCTATGCAGTTGCATTTAAACTGTATGACTTGAGACAAACCGGATTCATAGAGCGAGATGAGGTATATATACATCAGTACTGTTTCTTTCATTCTCTTTCTGTGCACTCTTTTTTTTTTTTGCTTTATCATTATTTGATGCGTCATCTGAAACAAATAAATTCTTATTTGAAAAGTTGAAGGAGATGGTATTGGCTCTGCTAGATGAATCGGGATTGCATCTTGCTGAAGACGTGGTTGAATCGATCATCAGTGAGGTAATGAGGAAAAATCTCCAATTTTTTGTTTACTTATTTATATATGTATCGTGTATTCATTCAGTGATTTATTTTCATCATTCATTTATTTTGCATTTTGCTTTTCTATTCAGACTTTTAAGCAGGCAGATATAAAAGGCGACGGGAAAATAGACGAGGAAGAATGGATTGTATTTGCTAAGAGAAGCCCGTACCTTCTCCGAAATATGACGTTACCGTACCTTAAGTAAGCATATCATACCAATTGGATATTAGATTTATTTTATTTTGATTTTTGTTGGTTATTCAGATGCTCGATTTATTTTATTATTGATCAAGAAAATGTTTCATGCTATCAGGGATGTAACAATGGCTTTTCCTAGCTTTGTGATGAACACAAAAATTAGCGAAGCCGATATGGTCTGAAATTCAGGGGAATACAACTTCAGTTGAATCGCTAACAGAGATCATACGGCGGATAAAGAAGACGAATCTTTCGTCAATTGTACATACATTGAGTCATAGAGATCAAAATTTGGATCCAAGGATTATATTGTATGCAAACCTTTTTTTCCCCCCTTCTTTTTCCATATAGAGGTTTTATGTAATACTTGACAGAAATTGGGATAGTTTTCCTATTATGTCAGAGAGATTTTTCGCTTAGGAAATTAAGGTTATATGTGAATAGATTGTATAAGTTGGAGAAAAGATTGTTGTTTGCAAGCTGAGCCGCCATCATGGCCGTGCACGGTAGTGTCGAGAAAGATATGCCTCTAACTGGAGATGATTTAAGCCTCTACTATATAGTAACATTTAGTTTGTATATTCAAAATCACTTTTTAAAAGGTTACAATTGATTTTTTCAATAGAAATTGAGGTTGTAATTATTTTAATGTTGCTAGCTTTGTTTCTTTTTCCCCCCAAACCTACATAAAATATTCCAACTCTGTCCTAACCAATTAGAAAATCGAAAATGTTATCATATACTTCATTTCTACTTTTATTTTTTACAGACATAATTATTTTGTATTTAATTTTGCCTGACTTGACTTGGAATGAAAAACATATACAATACAAAGTGCTATTTAATTAGCTAATTGAAAAAAAGATACACAATTTGCTACATTGATTTCAAATTAGATGGTTGTTCCAGAGGGTACTATCATCTAAGAGTAGGATGGCAAATCTTTTGTCAAATTTTCTCCAAAGTGGCTTTTAATTTGTAAATCAAAATCTGGGATTGATTCATTCATGCATACAAATAACATGCTGCTTTTGTTTCAGTCTCAGTCTCAGTCTCAGTCTCTCAGCTGTTTCGTATTTCCCAATCAGGTGTGTGAATGCACTCTTCTTCCTCTTCCAAAGTAGAAAACAAACAAGGCAACCTTTTCCATTAGGAAAGAAAATGGATCTGACCTGACCGTGCACAACTAGTAGTAGCTTGACCGAGTGCTTCATTTGTTGGTTTATCGCTTCAAAGACAACAAAGTTTGCTGTTTTCAAAGGTTCCCACTTCCAAATGCAAAGTTATTGTTTTCTAACGCCATGTCACATGCACGCCGAGGGAACTTTATAGATTTCCATTTTTTTTTTCTCAATTCTGATTTGTTCAATATTCGCCATCAGTATTTTAAAATATTCTGCATTTTTTATATACATTTAAAAATATTTATACTTTAATGTAAACTTTTTTATATTGAATGCTCTAATAATAAAATAATCAAATTAAAAATTATGTTGAGCAAGTAAAAATATAGTTTTTTATATTTATAATGTAAATAATGTATTAATGTAAGATATAAATATAATTTTCATTAAGTATAAATATTTTTAGGTCGAAGCATAAACACATTAAAATACTTGTGGCTGATTTTAGGCAGATGAAGAGTGACGTCAGCAGCTCTTGAATCTGTGCCGTGTATTTTCATTAAAAATTCTTGCCGACAAATAGATCAAGATCAAGCGGCTTACTTTCAATCCGATCAAAATCTGCAACCGCAATCCATACATTCAACCGTGTAATGAGTGGAAATGTAAAGGGTTCCAGGTGCAAAGTTTTAACTACACATTCGTACGTTGTTCATCCCGTCATAGAAGATCATAAAAGGAACAACGCGTTTTAGCTGACCTTACCTCACCTCACCCATGTAGTGGGGTCCACGAAGCATGGGCTGGATGGATGGTGCGATTTCGCACCGTCTGATCAAGTCGATCGGTACATTAAAGGTGATCTCCACCGTTCGATCTGTTTTGTCGTTGAACGTCTTTTTCTTCCTTTTCTTTTTACCTGGCCCCGAAGGCTTCCTATTCGTTGACTCACGTGGATAGCTCCTGATCTTCTGCTTCGCAGCACTGCGATGCGCTGCATACGGACGGACAGATTGTAGGGTGAGATTTACATTGCACGAATCTCAGATCGATCGGACGGTAGAATCTATGTTCTGTACGGTAAAGCGCAGCAGAGGATCCGATCGCACTTGTAAAAGTACCTCTTCTTCAAGCAAAAACAATTAAATCACAGACCATGACATGCTCCAATCCAGTTTCCTTTCTCTTTCAAGAAAAATTCACAAGAGGTTGCATGATGGACATGGAATTGCATGCCCGCTCAAGCACCGCCACGTGTCGCAAATTAATATTGGATATTCTGTGACGTTTTCCGTATTTGTATCTGTGTTGCCCCGAATATTCAAATCTTGTTTGAGATATATTGTTCACAATTTTCGCATGAATTATCACTTGTTGTAGCGAGAATTATTACTCGATAATTTGTGAACTATTACTTACCTGTTGTATAAAGAATAACTTTTTTTAAATTTTTTGTTTCAAAATTTTGCATTTTGTTTTTTTTTTATTTTCACCGGTATATATAGTGATCGAAATAGAAACAATTTATTTGTTACTTTCTGTATTATTTAAATTCAGTAAATTAATAAAATAGATAATTATCACTTGCATGAAGGGAAAATTTGCTTGCATTTTTTTCATCATTTTTGTAAAAAAAATATGTGCCAAAGATGTAGGGCTGATATTCGCATACATCCGCCTCCAAGAAAAAAAAAAATGAATATTTGCATACATCCACCTCAAAAAAAAAGATATTCGTATATATCCACTTCCAAGAAAAAAAAAAGATATTTGTATACATCAATTGTGATGCAAAAATTCGAATGCAAAAATATTAAAGACTTTATTATATAATTTGTTTTGTACAATACTTTATTATTAAACTCAAATAATAATTCACTTTAAATTAAATATTAAAAATATTGTACAAATAAGTTGTATAATAAAATCGCTAATGTGAATAATAATTCATTTAATATAAATAACAAAATGAATATCGATGATGATATTAATAACGATATCTACCAAGTGACAGTTGTGGGACAATTAGTTATCAAAACCATTTAAAATATGCACAAGTTTGACCTAATTTAAATATTCCCTTATTTCTCTTTGTTTATATCTTTTGCCAAAAAAAGAAGGCGACGTATCCTTTTATTTTGCTTTTATCTTTCGATTGATCGATACAAATAGAAAGATACGAAAGAACTAAAGTCAAACAGATAAAATAAGACGCATCGACTTGATATTGTTTCTTCTCCAAATACAATAAACTATTATTATTATTATTATTATTATTATTATTATTATTATTATTATCTTATTGGATAATTCTGATAGATTTAAGAGCATTTTCATCTCACTTTTAAATTAATTTATTTAATTTTATGTATCAATTATAATTATAATTATATTTGCTAAAATATTACATAAGTTTTACAATTTATTTAAAATTATCTTTTTTATCAATTAGAAATTATTATATCAGTGAATTAACAATTGTAGAGACGAAGATATTCTAAAATTAATATATAGATAATTATTTATTTAAATTAGTAATTGAATTAGTAATTGCAAGGGTGGATGACAAGTTGGATGTCTTAATTAAATCGCATCTGAATCGTCCGATCTCAAATGGACGGTTGCCAGTTAACAGAACCATCCGACAATTGGAGAGGATCCCGTTCTGATCGGCGCTAGGTTCCTGCTACATGTTTTATTTATTTCATTTTATTTTTCTTTGAAGGGGGTTGGTCTCATCCAAAATTTGTATTGTAGTATATCTTTGTTTCAATAATTGATTAAACAATAATTAAATATCCACGACTGCAACCCTACCACAGCCTAGAGCAATAATTGCATTTGTTTTCTAACCATGGCCGTACAATAATTGCATTGTTTACTCAGAATTATGACTATAAAAATAGATGGAACTTGGTACCTTTTTTTTTTTTTTTAATTTTGACGAAAAGACACCAAGTCAACCTCTTGTTTTTTACGAAAAGCACACAGAAATATTACATTAATTAGTTTTCAAATAAAAATCACACTAGTTAGTTTGGAAAGCCAATATACAACAAAGAAAAAAAGAAAATTAAACATACTGTGGAACGACATATTTGCAAAAAAATGTTTTTGCCTCCTCCTCTGTTAAAATTATATCAGCTAATTCTTTTTTTTAATGATGTTATTTTTTTTTTCGACATAAAAATTTTCGTTAATTTCGATATTTATTTTTAAATTTTTTTTTATAAATTCTAAATATATATTTTTTAGGTGATCTTGCTGCTGATGTCATCTCTTAGTATTTGGGAATTATTTTCCTCTTTTTCTTGCTTTGATTTTCTGCATTTGTTATCCCTAGCTGCCCAAAGAAATAAGAAAATTAAAAAAAATTGGGCGGTCAGGGAAAACAAAAAAGTGAGTAGACAAATTTTTAAGTTAAAAGTTTCCTTTTATAGAGGAAAATTTATGTTGTATTTTTCTTAAATTTCAACTAGAGCTGAATTTGAAATATCTATATATCTCTTTCAACAAAAACAGCGTCTAAATAAATTATGTTAGAAATGATTCTAATATTAATTGCACAAGTATGAATCTTGGGTGTGTTTTAATCTTAGACAATGAAAGTACAAAATAACAAGTGTATATTATACATTAGTCAAATGTACACTGTGTAATAATGAAATTCAAATGCAAAATTATGAAATAGTGAAGTATATATTTTGGGGGTTCAAGTAATGAATTCAGAAGATTTAGTCAATTCTTGACGGTTGTCAAAATACATTTTGAATTTGGTCAAAATCATATGACATCTATCAACAATTATTTTATAGGGTTTAGGGTTTAGGGTTTCATGAAATATTGAGTGGAGGGTGTTATCATGTTTTTAAAAAAAAAGTAATATCTATCATTTTCATTTGTTACTTAAATGATATAGTACTATATAAAAAAAATGAGATATCATATCTATTATGGGTCTAATTGATATAGCACTAAGTTTCAAACCCCAAAAAGAAAAACAAATAAATGCCAAGAAAATGTGGGAGGAATTGTTTGATTTGTCTTTTTAATTGACCAGGTCTAAAAGAGAACAAAAACACGTTGCAAATAATAAGAATTTAAAATGAAAAAGAGAAGATTTTCTCCTGATTTGATCTTTTTGACCAATTTATTTATGACCAAGAGGAAATTAATTTTATGGGTCCCAAGAAAAATTAAAAGTGTGAAAAATGAAAACAAATATATATATATATATATATATATATATATATATATATATGAACATCAGCTATGACAATTGAAGAATACCAAATCAAAATTTAATAATAGGTTAATTGACCACAAACTATTATGACAAATAGCTCAAACCAAATAATGAATAATAATTTGATATTTCAGTGCAAAATCGTAATGTATAAATATACATTTCAGATTAAAATTTTTTCTTCCCATGCACATTTTCTCATCATAGTCCATAAAAGTATTATAATTTTTATTCAAATATGTTATATGCTAATTTGTCCATGGTCAAAAATTGCAAGACTAAAATCATTCCTAACAAATTTCAATCCTATATATGTTTGAATTCGGATGTTATATTACATGTGATACCTATTTAATCTGACATATGTGGCTGATGTATGAGTGTGACAAATTATCCCTATGGACCCACAAAATAATCCAAAATTAAAATTTTAAACCTAGTGGGATATGAGGACCATAGGAGAGAAAAATAGGTGGATTGGTCTGGAGACAGTAAAAAACCAAACTTTGAATTTCCATTATTCCATTGTTTGAATTGGAAAATTGAGAGGTTGGTGACAGGAATGGCTTTAAGGAAACTTAATTAAGAGGAAAGAAGCACCGCCTTAATAGTTAATGTGCTCTCTTGTGCTCTCCTTTCTTCTTCTTCTACAACTCTCCACAGAAGTTGAGAAGTTTGAGGTGCTTTTTTCTGATTCTCCCCCTAGAAAGCTATGTATTTGCAAATGTTTTATGCATTCAGTTTTTTATTGCAAGAGTAGACCTCTCTCTCCCTCTCCCTTTGTGGGTGTATTTCTCTACATACATATACTGATATACGTTGTTCTATTTATTTGTTTTGCATATAGTTCATAATTATTGTTGTCGGAGAATGCGTATGTTATAGCTGGTAATTTATACTGGTACCACCCTGTTTGTACATTCTGGCGCAGGATTAACATAATGGGATGTATACTAATGCCGAGTTATAACAAAATCATGACTAAAAAGAAAAAAAAAACTCAAAGAAAGGTAGCAGTATGGTATGTACCGGCTAAACCCTACATAATGTCACCAGCCAACCACTCGGAATCCGGAGGAAATAAGTAGAGAAATTTAGAATCTATTGATTTTGGTTTATCTGTGTTCAATCATTCAATCCTTATAACAGCTTATAGATTTGACTTGATTAGTCTTGGGTGTAATAACTATTCTATATACTTTGATTTTAATTGAAACAATTTTCCATTGGGTTAATTTATATTCATTTTTAGGTTATCGAAACTTCGCAAGTGTTGATAGTGAATATGGGTTGTTTTTGCACAAAGCTGGCCAAACATAAACCAGCTTCTGATCTCAGAATTCTAGCTTCTGAAACAAACTGTATGTAATCTCTCTCTCTCTCTCTCTCACACACACACACACGCAACAAAAGAAAATAAGGGAAACAGAATGTTTTATCTATAGAGATTTTTAAGGAAAATATTTGGAAGATACCATTATTAATTGATATCATCATCAATACCGACTGTATTATTCATGTAAAATGAGTTATTATTTATATTAATGATTTTATTATATAACTTATTTTATATAGTATTTTATTATTAAATTCAAATATCACTATTTTGAATGATAGAAATACTGTATAAATAAGTTGCATAATAAAGTTGCTAATATGAATAATAACTTATTTAATATGAATAATGAAGTTGATATCGATGATGGTATCAATGATGATATATGTATAATAGCTCCCATTTTTAATGGTCCTCATTGGAAGCCTCCTCTTTTCAAAGAGGCATTGTGCTCTGATACCAAGCAGTTCTTAGTTTGTGGCTGATTAATTTAAAACTTTTCTTGGTTTCCATCAGTTATTGAGAGACTGGAGATTGAATTTATAAAGGGAAAAAATTACAATTTGTGAGATTTTTACACGTGATTCCATAATTGACAGTTACTTTAAATGAAGTGGAAGCATTGTATGAGCTATTTAAAAAATTGGGCCATTCAATGATCAATGATAAACTTATTCATAAGGTACCACTCCCTTCTATATTCTTCTTTTTTTTTTTTGAACAATTGTTGAGATGCCTTTATACTTTTCATCTTAAAAGTTCACACTTTACTTGAATTTTATTGTTTTATTTACTTTTGTAGATAGATTTTCAGCGTGCTCTGGTTAGAAGTGGAAAGCATAACCTCTTTGCTGATAGAGTAAGAAATTAATTTTTCGTTTTGCGCCAGTTTGTAGAGCTTAGTGCATGAAGTACCAAATGCAGTATCGATTGACATGCACCAATACATTACATTGTGTAGTTATTTGATTTATTTGATGAGAAAAAGAATGGTGTTATTGGGTTCGGCCAATTTGTGCGGTCGCTTAGCGTTTTTCATCCGAATGCCTCTGAAGATGACAAAATTTCAAGTATATACCTCTAACTTTACTAAATTCAGCACCGATTTTTAACTCTCAATTTCAAAATCATGCATAGCACTGTTGGTGAATACACTGGGGATGATTTGAAACTGGATGCCTACACCAGTGATGATTTGAGAGCTTTGAATATCATCTAATACTACAAAAGCCTCTCAAATTCTTTCCATTTATTTTAAATTTAATTTGTTGGCATGAATACATGAAATTTGACTTCCTACACACACTCACTTACACACAAGGCTTGGTTGATATAGTCTTAATCCTGCAGATGCATTTAAGCTATACGACTTGAATTGCACCGGATTCATTGAACGGGATGAGGTGAGTGTGTATACATTTTGTTTAACATTTCCTCAATTTGGTATGAACAAAGTACTAAACATTTGGTTATGTTTTGTTTTGTCATCTCAAATTGACAGCTGAAGGAAATGTTAACAGCTCTTTTAGACGAGTTGGACTTGAAGCTTACAGATGACGTACTCGAATCGATCGTTAACGTGGTATGGAGAATTTTAATTATCTATCAGTACATTTAATACTATTGGTTATCTTTTTTTTTGTCTTTTAGATACTTTATAATTTATATCATTTGTTCTTCTCTAGACATTTTCCGGTGTAGATTTGAACGGAGACGGGAAAATCGACAAAGAAGAATGGATTGAATTTGCCAAGAAAAGCCCATACTTACTACAAAATATGACCTTACCATATCTCAAGTATATATGCTGTTCTGATCTCTGTTCATTTCATTTTTTACTTTGTTTTCAAAATAAGTTTATCTTTAAATGGTTGATCCTTGTATATATGTGTGTGTGTGTTTATATATTACAATTAATGATCTAACATTGACTTTATCAGGGAGATAACCATGGCATTTCCTAGCTTTGTGGTGAACACAGAAGTTAATGAAACTGACATCATAATCTGACAAGTGATGCTAGTGATAAACCGGATCGACGGCTAAGATCATTCTTATGTGCTTTTTTAATTTATTTTGGTCAAATTATAGAAAGTTCTTGATTCTAAGGTTGTTATTTTGTTGACAAGAAAATAGGAGGAGGGAATTGTAAAAAGAAAGATGAGGAATTTTGCACTGGATGCTGATAGTTTTTTTTTTCGATTATTTTTATACGGCGAAATACAATTCTGAACAATTAATTAACAAAACTGATGAAAAATCAAACAAACAGAAAGTCTCTTCTGCATCTGATCTCTTTCTCTCTAGATTGGTTATTTTTCTCCCAATTAACTACATTTGCACTTATAAGAAATGTTCATGCATAAATTTAGCTTAATTATGCGATAACCGTGTGCTTTGCAGGTGAGCCATCAACCATCCTCTTTACCATAGTGACAAGATTCACAAATTATACATGAATAATTCGTGAATTAATCAGATTTAAGCCTAACAGATCGGCGATTAAGATGGCAATTCGCGAGAAATACATTTAATAAGCGAATTATTAACGGATTCTACAAATTAAACGCATTTTATTCGTCATTTTCTCAAAGAACCAGGTCGATCTATTAATAAAAAAAAATGAATTATTTCCGAACTTTTCCCGAATCAATAAGTTTGTCACTATGCTCTTCACTTGTGTGTGTTTATTTGAAGGTTTACTAGTGATTATGTGTGGTGAATGAAAATTGAACTCTCTTAATTATTTAATAACAATTAGGTAAGAGTAATTAAGACATTGTTTGGGCTGGATCAAATGGGCTTAAATAAATCTTTTAAAACCGAAATCATCATAATTGAAGTGATAGGAGGAGGAGAAATTTGGGGCTGAGAGATGTAATTAAAATGGGCTGATACCTTGTTTTAAAAAAAAAAATGAAATGAGACCTTTTATAAATATATAATTGGGCTTATGAATTTAGTGGGTTTTCTCTCCCTCTACAGAAAATATAAACGCTTGATATACTAGATGCTGATTTATTAAGATTTTGAAATGAATATAAAGTTGGTGATTTTGCTAACATTGGTTCTATTTTTAATAATATATTCGTTTTATCATACATATTATTTCTAATCGGCCATGGAGAGTTGAGATGAATATAAAGTTGGTGGATTTTTGAAATTGTTAGAAAACTTTCACTCTAATTTGACCTTTTTGTTTATGTAGCTGCTTGAAAAAAGAAATAATTTTGTTTTAAAAAAAATATCAATTAAGGATTAAGGAGAGCAGTTATTGGTTTCTTTTGGAAATCATGCTCTTATGAGAACCAATACGAGAGATATGTTGAATTGATTTGTAACCAAGTTATTTGCTTTAGAATGCAATAGTGATTAAAAAATATTAAATTTATGGTAAAGATATATTTAGTTTCATCCTTCTGTCCAATCAATGCTGCTCCTTGATTTATTTATTATTTTACTTTTTTTTTAAAGTTAAAGCCTCTTGGTTTAATAAGCTTTGTAGAAGAATTGACTAAAGAAAAACATCCTTCAGAAAAAAAAAAACATTTTTAAAGTATTTAATCCAGAACATTTCTCTCAACTTAGTCTTGAGTAGATTTGTTTTCCAATTGATCAAGTCAAAAGGACTGCAAATATGCAATAGTTTAAATTAAAAAAATGTGAGTGAAATGGGAATCACAATTTCAATCAAGAAAGTGGTCACATTTTGCTATTTTTTTTTGATATAAGAGCTCCGTTAACTCATGCATTTATTTTTTTTAAATGTTTTTTTACGGAATTTCAATTCGAATATCTTCGTAAAGAAGTAACATCTATTACTATTATACTATACCTGCAGTTTCACATTTTACTATTCTAACCAACAAAATTTTTTTTTGGTCTTTTACCCTTTGATATTATCTAAACAAATTATTTTTTCATCCGGGGCAAAATCATTCATAATTCATCAACTAAAAGTATCAAATTTATATGTAAAACTGAAAAGAACTGCTTAATCACATAAAAAATGTAAATACTTTCCTTTTTAGTTGCATATAATGTCCATGCTGGGGTTTATTTAATTCAACAATATAAAGTTTTTTCTTATCAAAAATAGTAAAAAAAAAAAGAACAAGAAATGAGAAACGATAACAGTCAAGTATTATTTCTTAATATATATTTTCAAAAGAAATGAAAGCTGATAATTTGTCTTGAATTACTATTTTTTTTAAAAAGGTACTTCTTAGATCTAGCATCAATTCTTTTTTTTTTATCAACATCAATCGAGTTCATTTTCATACACTGATGGCTTATAAGAACTTTAAATGTATTTATCAGTTATCTAAAATCGTAATTCGGAGACAATAATTATTGTATCTATCTATCTATCTATCTATATACACAGAAATTTGGTTCAACAATTAGTTTACTGTCCAAAAAAACAAAGAAAGTGTTCCTAAATACTGACCTAAATAAACTATTCCTATTATTAGAAAAAACACTGCCAAAAGATAAAATTAAAATTTAATATAAGTACCACGGTCAACGGTCAAAGCACAAAGACCCCGTTAAGCCCTCCAACCCATCCCTAATCCCAACGGTCATGTCCCCTACACAAAGAGATAACAATCAAATATTTCTCCACCCCTCCAATTCATACCCCTGGACATGTCCATTCTTATCCAAAACCACACAGTTAGTTTGTAATGGACATATCCAGTGATAATAAACCGGAGAGATTAGGAATCCAGCTTCTAGACGCATCGCTTCAAATCTCCTCGTAACAGACGCGTAGATATCGTCGCGCGCGCGCGCTAGGTTCGCTTTAATGGACGGAGATGCGACGCCAACCAGAAATCTAAACCCAAATCAGAACCGTCCAAACTATTCAAACCCAATTATTCTATTCTCCCATTAATACCTCCATCTCTCTCCCTTTCCAATTCGATTCGCTCCTCCCCTTCCAAAAAAGGTGAGAGAATCCATCGACCAATCGGCGCCAACTGGTGGAACGCCTCATTTTCATTTGCTCCGATTTGGTTTGGTTTGAGGTAGGATGAACCCGATCGCTTGGAGAGACGTGTTTCTTTCCGAGCTAGGGTTTGTTATTTTTTCTTGATTCTCGTGCAGTTTTGGTGTAGTATCGGGATATTTCATAAAAAATTGGTGAGATCAGTTTGTTCTATATTTTGTTTGATAGCGCTTTGGTTTTTGTATCTCCTATTTCGATTGGGTTTTGCTTTGAAACTCAGAATCTATTTAATTGCTCCTACATTACCAAATTGTTACCCAATTTGATATTAGTTTGGAGTTTCTTCTCTTTTCCTTGCCACATTAATTGGAAAAATAAAAAAAATACTGATACTTTAGATTGTTATTGTTGGGATTTCCTGAGGATAGAATCTCTTGGCAGTTTGGAACCGCATGTAAATCATTTTTCTAAGGTTTCATTAGTTCCTTCTCTTTGTATGGTTTCTCTTAGATTTTCCTTAGACAATTTGTATGTCAAATGCAATCATTGGTAGATACATATAGAACCAAAGGGGAAGAATTCTCTCTTTCCCCTTTTCTTTCAAAATCCTTGAAATCACCAAACTACACTGACGAATCAATTACTGTATACCTCTCCATACCGGGTCTAGAAATTGTGCCAATGCGGATTCTTGAATCTGACTCCATCGCATCCGTTAAGCTCCGAATTCAAAACACCAAAGGCTTCATGGTGAACAAACAAAAGCTGGTTTTTGGTGGCCGTGAACTGGCACACAACCTATCCCTGATTCGAGACTATGGTGTTGTAAATGGTAACATTTTACATCTTGTAGTTCGGATTTTGGATATCCGTTTCGTAACAGTTAAGACCATTTCTGGTAAGGAATTCAAGTTCCATGTCGAGAGGGGCCGTACCGTTGCTGATGTAAAAAAGGAGACTGCGAAACGGGATGGGAGTGGTATTGATATCTTGGACCATAACCTTGTCTTTAATGATGAGGAATTGGAGGATTTAAGAATGATCCATGACATTGGTAATGTCCACAATGCTGTGATCCATTTGTTTGTTAAGAAATCTGCTAAGGTCAGAAGCCAATCCATTAACAAGGATCTCGAACTGTCATTTGTGCTGCCTAGTGTTTGGGTTGAGCCAGTTATTCCAAACCCGAAAAGCAAGTTCTCTCAACCAGTTAAGGACTTGATTGAGTCAACTCTTGCCGGATTGGAGAAGGGGCATGTACCTCTCATGTCAAGTGAAGGTACAGGTGGAGCCTATTTCATGCATGGGTCATCAGGTCAAGAATTCGTGTCTATTTTCAAGCCATCAGATGAAGAACCGATGGCAGTGAATAACCCTCGTGGATTGCCCATTTCAACAAATGGAGAAGGTCTAAAAAGTGGTACACGGGTCGGTGAAGGAGCAATTAGGGAGGTTGCAGCATACTTGCTAGACCATCCATTAGGTGGACCCCGCTCGCCAGAACTTGCTGATGCCATTGGGTTTTCTGGTGTACCACCGACTGTGCTGGTACGGTGCCTGTATGGTAGTTGCAAAGAGTATAAAGTCGGGTCATTGCAAAAGTTCATTAAAAATTGTGGGAGTTGCGAGGAGATGGGGCCAGGGGCCTTTCCAGTGAAGGAGGTGCAAAAAATCTGTGTCTTGGATATACGCATAGGGAACGCAGATCGCCATGCAGGGAATATCTTGCTGTGCAAAGATGGTGATGAGGCCCGGTACAAGTTGGTCCCGATTGATCATGGCTATTGCTTGCCTGAGAATGTGAGTCTCGCTCTCTCTCTCTCTCTCTCTCTGTGGATCATGGCTATCTACTTATCTATGTATCTATCGTTCCCTTCCGATCTTTTAATCTAACATTGTCACTTTTTGCAGTTTGAAGATTGCACATTTGAATGGCTTTATTGGCCGCAAGCCCGCAAGCAGTTTGACTCAGAGACAATTCAGTACATTAACTCACTGGATGCCGAACAGGACATCTCCATTCTGAAATCCTATGGCTGGGATCTCTCCACTGAGTGTGAACGAACGCTCAGGATCGGGACCATGCTCTTAAAGAAAGGTGTGCAAAAAGGGCTCACTCCTTTCCAAATTGGCAGCATCATGTGCAGAGAGACCATAACAAAGGAGTCCAAAATCGAGGAAATAATACGTGAGGCGAGGGAAATTGAAGTTCCACTACCAGAAAAAAGTGAAAGTGCTCTCATGGAGTGTGTTTCAACTGTCATGGATCGAGTTCTCAATGAAGTATAAGGCGAGTTCTACAAAAAGGTCTCACCCCTCTCTGTACATGTATGATTCTACTACTTTTATGTATATGTATGTATGTATGTATGTATGTATGTATGTATGTATGTATGTATGTATGTATGTATGTATGTATGTATGTATGTATGTATGTATGTATGTATGTATGTATGTATGTATGTATGTATGTATGTATGTATGTATGTGTGGATGGATCGATTGATGTGTATGAATCATCTTGGTGGATGTTGGCTGTATTGTATTGCATTATGGAGTATTTTGTAATTATGCGTGGGGTTTTCTCATCAGTAGAGAGTTGCTGGACCCCGACTCCATTGCGATGGAGAGGTGAGAGGTCTTATGGTTGGTGGCAACTCTTTGCTCTTTTTCCTCAATTGGAAATGCTGTTATATTGTTGTGGAAATAATGCATTACATTACATTACATTACATTACATTACATTACATTACATTACATTACATTACATTACATCACATATAAGAAATAAACGAAGCATTTTATTTTTATAAATTTTATTAATTTTTGAATAGGAAATGGTTATACCTTAGTTGGCTAGCCTTTCATTTTTATCTACTACTGCTTTTTGAACATAAATGTGCTTTTGTCTTTTGATTTAGTAGTAAGACATTCATTAAATGATTTTAAGAGAAAATGTACAAATATCATCTGTCTTTTACCCCAAAAAAAAAAAAGATTTTAAGAGGAATTAAGGACAGCTTTAGATGATTGCTGGAAAAAGCTTCGGCATCTTTTACCAGAAACGGAAGAGGAAATGGAGGTGCAAAGAGGTGGACTGGTATTATTGGTACCACCTGTAAGACCCTTGAGATCCTTTCCCCTCGGTAATTTCATATATTATGATGGCATTCTGAAATACAGCTTTCATCCTCCACTTGAAGAAAACTAAATGTCAGGAGGAGAATACCAGTTCTTCTGACATTGAACTGGTAACTTGCTCAGAGTTGTGAATGCCAGTGTTGCTTATTTTGAGATGGTTAGAATGAATATAAGTGGAGTTTTTGAAAGAATTATCTACAGTT
This sequence comes from x Bolboschoenoplectus mariqueter, assembly GCA_037678475.1. NCBI lineage: Eukaryota > Viridiplantae > Streptophyta > Magnoliopsida > Poales > Cyperaceae > x Bolboschoenoplectus > x Bolboschoenoplectus mariqueter. The sequence goes on from CM075281.1 coordinate 1,264,389, forward strand.
AGAAACTTTAACTATGATGTCATATTTTTTCTGGAAGCTTACATGAGATTTCATCAAGAAGTTGAATAAACCAGTAAGTTCAAATTTTCACTATAGTTAAAAATGATAAAATAAACAAAAAGGAAAAGCCACAAAACAAACAAAAAGAAATATTGTTACGAAAAGAAGCAACATTAATGTAGAATGCAAGCAAACAACATCAAAATTTTTCTTACAGTTAACTGAGCAACTACATATGATTTTCTACAAGCTACTAATGATCTGTTGTAAAGAAGTGTATGTTCCTATAACAGCAACTAACACCCCGATAATCAGAATAAATATGATTGCCACTAACTCCAGACTAATAACCCTAAAACTCCTATAAATTTTTAGATAACATAAGCATGGAAACAAAACAGTTGCCATTATGCTCAGAAATGATCCTATAAATGACATCAAATAGCCGAAAAAAGGAACACTCGAAGCCAGTACAACAGTGCTCAAAAGAACTAGGGTTCTTATGGCAAGGCTTGTAGACCTTTTGACAAAGATAGAGATTCTTTCTTCTATGGCGCAGGTGATTGGAGAAATCAGAAGTGCGTACTTCGCAAGTGGATTGATTAATGTTGTGTAGATTGCGATCTTTGTGTAGATCTTTTCTGAGGGGAGGTTTAGTGTCACCTGAGACTGAACTTCATTTCCATATATCAGGTAACCAAGTACTGCCGTGAGGCCATAGTTTAGAGTGCATAAAATCGTCGATATGAACAATACCTGCATTTTTGAAATATCTCTATTTAGTCACTGAGATGACAAAGAAGTTAATTAATTACTAATTTTACAAAAGATGGCATATATTAGAAACTGAGATCAGCAAAAACATAATTGGTAACCTTAGAGAATTGATTCTTGTTCCTCATTGAAGAGTAGATGGTCGGGAAAACGGCATGGCCAGTGAAACACACAAAATACAACCCGAGAGCAGTTGGTAAACCTTCTAAATTCAACATGTCTCCTTTGGCATGCTGAAATCCTGTGTCAGCTAGACATGCCCAGATCAGAGACCCGGTCAACACAACAGATGCTACTAATCCAATAGCCGACACATATGCGAGCACCGCCAGGTCTTTGAGCCACGTAGTCGGCAAAATTATGCCGGCAGCAAGTAGTATGAACAATTTCTTCCCTTCCAATGTCACAAAAGAGAACTCGACTTTTGTGCCAGGAAAGAGCTTGTCTAAGTTATCTCCTTCTAGGATAAGAAAACTAATCGCAACTAGATATAGTTCAATGTACATGAAGGCAGCAATAATATTCTGACCAGTGGGGCCAAACGCGTAGCGGCCTATGTCTGGATAGCTATGGATGGATGGATTGGCATGCATGCACCGTTGGATCAGTATTCCTGTGTAGTAGCATAATATTCCAACTAATAGGAAGATTGCGAGGCTTAGCCATCCTCCTTGCGAGAGAGCGTATGGCATTGAGAGGACACCGATGCCTAAATTCAAAATCAAAGAAGTACCGAATTATCATCAAGAGCCTAATAAAATGGTGAAAGGGATCAAGACAAGATAGATCACACGATCAGCATCTCTGCTTTTTTACTTAGTAAATATTCAGAATTTGAGTGTCGCCACGCGCACTCAATTTTTATCAAACGATCCTCTGCTATTTTACTAATTTGGTGTGCACTAAAGACGATCAAGACAAGATAGATCAATGAATCATTTTAATCACAAACTATATGAGAAAATCAACCTGAGACAACATTGATGAGATTGACAGAAGCCTGAGAAAATGAAGCACCATTGTTAAAGGGAATTTTCCTTTCTAGATGGCTAGAACTAGTACTGTTTTCTAATGCATAGTCTTGGTTGTTTTCTCTTGAGAGAAGAGCTCTTGTCAAGAATAACCTGTCGTCTCCCTCCTCAACCGCCATGATCCGAGCTTCAACAGGGGTCATTTCTCTATCTCTATCTCTATCTCTTTCTCATCATGACAGACATTAGAGAAAGGCCTATGTTTAGAGAGAGAAGAGAGAGAAGAGAGAGAGAGAGAGAGAGAGAAAGGGAGGTGCTAATTTTATCCAATGCTTATTTAGGAAGAAAATAATAAACTTGATTTGTCCTATCTCTATTTTATACAACTTTTTAATTCAAAGCTATTCTAGACATATTGTTCCGATTATATCAATTGTGTCAAGTTAGTGTACACCAACACTTAAACAACATTGGAGACACGTGGAGCTTGGGTATTGTTTATTTTCTAATTCATCATTTGCTGTTTGGAAAATGAAAAAGTAAGAAAGCTTTGCCCATTTGTTCCAACCTTACCAAACAAAAAGTAAAGAAAAAAAAAACACTAGCATTTGTTGTATTTTCTAGCTAGGAAGACTTTGAACAGTTGAACTGTGAAAACAGAACAAAATTGACTCTGTCTGTGGCACTACAAGCTAATTTCTTTTGTTTTTTTCTCTCTTCAAACTTGTTTTCTTTGTATATTGTTATTTTAGAAAATGCTCGTTTAATGTTTCTTTTATAGTGATGAAATTATAGGGTTGTCTATGTTTCTTTTATATTTTCTGCGCGATGAGTGGATGAGAGGTTAGATTGTTTTCGGAACGAGAAATTCAAAATAATAGTATAAAACATATATAATTAAGAGGATATCTTGCATTAGAATATTGAACAAGAAAAACAGTTGCCAGGTTGTAAGTGATTAGTAATAGTTGAAACTGTTAAACCAATTAAAGCATTTTAGCAAAAAAGAACTAAATTAGGCATATATTCAATTAGTGTAGGTGAATGTATTAGACCCAAAATAGGCCAATGACCCAAAATAAACCAATGGAGGCTTCAAGCAAACTTAGAAGTTTATATTTATTTCTATTAAAAAAGGTTTAATTAGGATTCAGTTCCTTAATTTGAAATTAATCAGTACAAAACTAAAGCAGTGTCCTTTGAGTCTCAGTTCAATAAGGAAGGAGTCTAAATCAGTAGAAAAAGAGATATAAAATGAGAGAAGAACAACCTGAGACAGCATTGGTGAGATTAAGACAAGTTCTGGCAAAGGAAGCACCATTGTTGCAAGAGGGAAGCTGCCCTTCCAAATCCCTCGTGTTTGTGTTTAATTGGTTCACCTCATCACATGCATGCTTATAATATTTTTGTGAGAGGAGAGGTTTTGTTATAGAAATCTCATCCTCTCTCTCTTGTACTGGCACCACATTAACAGATTTAGTTGCCATGTGTGTGTGTGTAAGTTATGGGAGAAACAGGTGCTACCATTACGTGCTTCTTATATAGCACCAATTTGCTTGTTTAGTCAATGGCACATGGTAGATCCACCAAATTATAAATATAAATACATATAATAAGTTAAACATGAATGTGATTTAAATGTAATTGGTCTAGAGCAGCTCTCTTTATCACTTTCTCTATCCATTGCGTAGAAAACAATTAGGAAAGAGACATGCATTTAATTAGACGTATACAGAAACAACGCCGTACTGTGACCAAGAATTTCTCAATCAATAGAATTGTCGGCTTCAGCAACCAATAACAAAACTCACCCCACTTGAATTGACACAAGTAGAAGCTAGATTAAATAGGATTCATTGGCTTTATATTTATTTGAATATCTGATAATCGACATAAATAGAAGTTAAAATCTGAAGACAAACAGTTGAGAGTATCTTATTTCGATTAAATGTAAATAAATTTTTAGATCCAGATTTTGGATCCGGAGTAAAATGATTTATCTTCTGGTTCAGAGAATTTGCATAACATATTGCAAAAATATATGTTCTTTTTTAAAAACAAAAATATATAGAACAACTGTTTTAATGACTAGTTATTCTAGTAATTTGTGAAACTAGCTTAGTTATTGATCATGTAGGCTAGCATAGGTAAAGCTCCTAAGTCCCAGTTTGATAAGAAACCACTTAATTATATGTAATAAAATTGAGTATAAATGCCTCATAATCTTCTCTAAATTAATTAAAAAATTCTTTATAAAAATGAAATGGTATTATAATATAGAGGGTGTTTATTGCATACCAATTATGCATTCCAATCCCGCACCTTACTAGATTCTGTGCATAAATTCTCAAGATTTTGGGGATAGATCAATTCTATAGATCAGAGATGAAATATTCAAAATTTTCAAGACTCATACTCTCCATTTCATACATATATACAAGATAAAAATGTTCATATTAACATTCAAATATGTTTATATAACATTTAAAAGTGTTTATACTAACATTTTAATGTATTTGTACTGTCATTTAAATGTATTTATATTAACATTCAAATATATTTATACATGAAATAAAAATATTTATACTAATATTCAAGTGTGTTTATGTACGGGATAAATACAATAGACTACAGTATTATAAACTGTAATAGATTGTTACTGGCCGTGACAATATGCATGTTACGGTTCGTGACAGATATTGAATCGTGAGGTATAGAAAGTGAGAGATAACAATAATTTTTTTATAATATAATAATAGTAGCATCAATGAGGATGCCGACAATGTAGGTAAGAGACAGGAAATTAAGAAAGAGAGAGATTGAGAGAATAGTGTGTCTTTGACAGGCGTCATTTACAATCAACTAGTTTCTACTCAAATAGGAATTGATCACTTCTGAGTTTCAATCTTCTCGAATTGATCTCTCTCTCTCTCTCTCTAAAAGTTTATTTCTTCTTTTTGGGCAACATAATTCTGGATTTAGTCCGACTCTATCCGATTAATTCTATCGTATTATCCTTGGTGGCATGCACACTGCTGAGATAAGTTCAAATATTACTTACTTTATAGTTAGTAGACTAGATAAAGATTGAATTATTTGCATATTATTAGTATGAATTAACAGCGACATTTATAAACAATGTTAGGCGATGCTAGCTCTTTCCATAAACAAATGATTTTTGTACGTTTCGACGAACAAATTACATTAGAAAAAAACAAGCATTGTTCTTCTCTGAAATCAAAGTTGGAGGCATGACCAGATTGTTTGATTGGTGGGAAGTTTCGTCCTTTGTACGTCACGAGGTTTGTTGTATTTTTTTTTTAACACCTACATATAATAAAATTAAGAAATTTAACAAAGCTTGTAAAGATTGAATTCAAATAATCTTTTGGACAATCATATAAAACAAATCAGGATTTTTGACAATGATGCACGAGGATGTGTTATAATAGTTATCCATCTTAGCCTAGGGATAGGAGTAGGACTTTGGATATTGATTTGAACACCTCTATTAAAATTGGTTCAAATATATAAATGATAAGATATGATAAGATGCACCTGGTTGACTTGTATTTAGGGATGTAAAGAAAATTAAATTTATGGGTGTCAGCAACCCCTTTTTTAACCTCCTTTAATTTTTTTAGTTGCTTAATTCTTCTAAACACATATTCTTTAGCTTTTTTTTGATCCGAACTTTAATCTCTTGTCCGTTCCTTAAGAAACCCCTTATGAATTAAGCCTTCTTAGTTTTTTCTTACGGATTAAGGCTACCGATTATGAGTTCCTTAGCGTGAATTAAAATTTAATCCTTAATGTGTTGCTGAACGGCCCTGTGAGAAGCAGAACTATCTTCATATATACTATATTAAATATTGAGTAGACAAGAATATGAATACATGTGAGTAGATAAGAATAAGAATATCAAAAGAATGACAAAATTCAAGGCCATATATATGTATATGCACCATTGTAAATATAGAACCGGATCATATAATGGTTTGATCGGAATCAAATGTCAATATTGATAATTGACAAATACAAGTATTTACTTAAGTACTGTAAAAATATGGAAGTATAGCGAAAATAAGTATTTCAGAATAATGACATGATAATTTAAAATTACAAGATGGATGATAAATGTGTCCATATTATTTGATATTTGTATAGACAACAAAATATATAAAATGTATAAATTAAATATCAAGTATTATAAAAGAAATTATGAGATACGCATCATAGAAAATTTTATAATTTTTGGTGATCATTCTGAATCATTTTTTTACTATATTTAATAATGAATTCCATAAAATATGAAAACTTACATGAACACATGTCTTATGAAAATAAACAAGATCAATGGTTTGTATTTTGCATTTAAATTTTAAATTTTGAAGTAAAAATAAAAAAGTTAGTTTGTGAAATTTTGTGATACCAAATATTTTTGGTCTTAACACTACAGAGATAAAAATTCTTTAGAGAATTTTAAATAAAAAAGAATAAACTAAAAATAAGATACTCGTATGATTTGAGATTTATTAAAAAGTTAGTCTCCAAAATGAAAATAAAAAATATATTTTATTTATATTGCATGCATGTTTTTTATGTATGTGATTCTATATTGCATGCATAAGGTACGTTTTTTTTGGGGACGAGAGTAATTATATGATTTATATTGTCCAGCGTTGACATTGTTTTTCTTTCTGAATGTATATTATTATTGAAAATCAGCCTTTAATTTAATAATAAAGATAATATTTTCTGAGAGATTGTATGTTTGAAATTTAGATGAAGAGCTTTTTATAAATATTTTTAAATTCGAATGACTTAATTCTCTCATCTTTATTTAAAAAATATATATCATTACTTATATAAAATGAGTCTAGATCATCATTAATTTAATTCATAAAATATATAGCTTGAAGGTGAACGAAATATTGAGTATTGACCGTCCATGTAAACATCATACGTGTTTCATGTTTACATGAAAGTATCTATCATGACCTCTATTTTTCATACATACATCGTTATCAGACTTTCATTTTATAATATAAGAAAAATTGCACTCTAAAAATAAAATTGAAAACATTATAAACACGTGTAGATATTTTATTGCTCTCGTGTTCACTTCAGCTATCAATGGGGCTAAATAAAATTGAAAAAAAAAAAAAACACGTGTACATATTTTATTGCTCTCTTGTTCACTATCAGCAGCTAATCAACGTGGCTAAAGAATTTTTTTTCACCATCCTTCTTACAACTTGCAAGAGAAATTTTTTTAGCATTCCTCATTCAAAAAACAATATAAAACTATATCTGCTATTATTCTAATAGCATGCAGTAACAACATTTTGTGATGAGTGAAGATATTTGGTAACTATTAATTTGATAATATTGATAAAATATTTTAAGATAATTCCGAACAATAATTTAAAAATAGAAAAAAATTATAAATATGTTTTTCAATTTTTAGATTGATTGTGTTTCAAATTTCATTAAATTTAAGCATCATTTGATATTTCATGAAAGATCATCAAAATTACATGATATTTACAATGGTCCATATTTAATAGTTTTTGATGAAATATTAATTGACACTTAAATTACACGAAACATAAAAAGACAATTAATCTATAAATTTAAAAATATATCTATAAATATTTTTCTATTGTTAAATATTTTTAAAAATATTTTTAAATCATTTAAAAATTTATTATCAAGATTATCAAACTTTTAGTTGTCAAGAGATCCCCATCATTTTATGATATGCTTGAAATTTCTGTTCGTCACAAAAACATGAATTGTGATAACTTTGACAATTATTTTTTAAATGATTTCTAAATAAATCTCAAAAATTATTAAAAATAGAAAAAAAATGTAAATATATTTTATAACTTATAGATTGGTTATGTTTCAAATTTTATGCAATTTAAGAGTCATTTGATATTCCATCATTTGTATTAAATTTTAAATCATTGAAAGTTTTTTGTAATTTTGATGGAGTGTCTAATGACCCTTAAATTGTATAAAATTTGAAATATAATTAATCTATAAGTTATAAAATATGTTTGTAAATTTTTTCTATTTTTAAGAATTTTAATTAACATTTATTTTGAAATTATTTGGAAATGGTTGTTAAGGTTGTCAAAATATTAGTTGTCAAGAGATCTCTTCCCTTATTTTATAAGTTTGAGGATCGAAATAGAGAATCTTAGTATAAAATATGAGGGTCAAACTGATACATATAACAAAAATTTCTCAAATAATAATAAAAAATTAATACTATCCTACAAGATTTTGAAATAATATGGGAGTAAATTATACCATTGCTCCCAACTAAATCTACCACAGAAAGGGCACAAACAATGTTTTTTTTTTTAGACTATTTGTAAAAATAAGTATAGTTTTAGAATATTAATACAATTTTTTTAGTAAGTCCAATCATATACAAAAGAATTCTATTATTTCAATTTGAATAATTGAATTAAAACGAATAGATTAAACACCCGAGAAAAGATTAATTCCTAAATTTAAATTGAATCAATTCAATCCGTTCATTTTAATCCAATAACATAAAATTAAATAATAAAATCCTTCTTTTCCATTTGAAAATATAAAGGATATATATAACTCGGTGTCACATTACGTACAAACTTGTGGAAATGGAAATTTCTTGAATCTCTGTATGAATTGAACACTTCTTTCTACCTCGTACACAGAAAAAAGAATCGTATTTGGTGAAAAAGTTAAAAAAAAAGAAGGGGCAAAAATCAAATGGAAGGATTGGATTTGAACAACGACAAGACAAGAGTGGCGCTATGAGATCTTGTCTCTGGGGAAAGCAAAATCGAAGTTGGAGTGATGGAGACATTTGGAAAAAAAAGAGTTTATATGATGATTTATATGATATTGATGAGTGTTATTTATTTTTTTTAAAGGGGGAAAAATAACATCAATATAAGTTTTGTAATACATTCAATTCTTTTGATTGATATATATATATATATATATATATATATAGTAAAACTAGTGTGAACTTAAGTTTATCAAGTTTTTTTATGAGCTTAACTCAAAAAATGATCGAAACGGTTTCAAACGATAAATCCAAGTTTCTCAATAAATTCGTCATATTAAAATCTTGTAGAATATTAGAATTTTCTATTTTTAGAATTTTCTAACTATTTTTTTGAAAATATTTTAGAATCATTTTTTAAAATCTGAAATAAATTCTTCGTATTAAAATTTTGTAGAATACCGATATTTTCTATTTTTAGAATTTTCTAACTACTTTTTTTTTCAGATTTTTTTTAAAATGGCCTATTCTCATATAAAAACATTCATTATTTTATTATTATTTTAGAATCATTTTCAAAAATCCAAAAAAATAGTTAGAAAACTCTAAAAATAAAAAAAGTTGGTATCCTAGATTTTGATATGAAGAATTTATTGAGCTATTCGGATTTGTCATTTGAATCCGTTTCGGACATTTTTTGAGTTAACCTCACAAAATGGCTTAGTGAGCTTAAGTTCACGCTAGCTTTACTCTCTCTCTCTCTCTCTCTCTCTCTATATATATATATATATATATATATATATATAGAGTTTGGCTAATATGGTTTCATAAGCATTTCGGCTCGAAACGCTTACGGGTAAAATTTCAAAATTCCGTATCCGAAATGTCAATTTAAGTAGCTCAATAAATTTTTCATGTCAAAATCTTGTAGAATACCAAAATTTACCTTTTTAGAGTTTTTGAACTATTTTTACTGATTTTTTAAAGATGACCATTTTTTGACATTCAAAAATTAATATTTTTCTATTATTTTTAGGGTCATCTTTAAAAAATCATTAAAAATAGTTTCAAAATCCTAAAAATGGTAAATTTTGGTATTCTACAAGATTTTAATATGAAGAATTTACTGAGCTACTTAAATCGATATTTCAGACACGGGATTTTAAAATTTGACCCATAAGCGTTTCAAGCCGAAATGCTTATGGAAACATATTAACTAAACTCTCTCTCTATATATATACGGAGTAAAGTTAGCGTGCTCCTACCTCAAAGACTTATCAAATCAATTTCAAACGGAAAATCTAAGTTGCTCAATAAATTCTTCATATTAAAATCTTATCGGGTACAAATTTTTTCTATTTTTGGATTTTTTTAACTATTTGTTTCATATTTTTTTTAAAATGACCTATTTTTATATGCACAAATTTATTATTTTATTATTATTATTAGAGTCATATTAAAAAATCCGAAATAAATAGTTAAAAAATCCTAAAAATAGAAAATTTCAGTATTCTACAAGATTTTGATATAAAGAATTTATTGAGCAACTCGGATTTTTCGTTTGAAGTTGATTTGATAGGTTTTTGAGTTAGGAATTCTGAGGGGTTCATGTTCCTAGGAGCATGTTTACTTTACTCATATAGAGTAAAATTATGGTTCTCCTAACTCAAAACCTATAAAATAGACTTCAAACGGAAAATCCAAGTTGGTCAATAAATTCTTCATATAAAAAATTTGTAGGATATCAAAATTTTCTATTTTTGGAGTTTTCTAAGTATTTATTTGAGATTGTAATGTAGGATATATATATATATATATATATATATATATATATATATATATATATATAAAGTTTGGCTAATATGCTTCCATAAACATTTCGGCTCGAAACGCTTACGTGTTAAATTTCAAAATCTCGTGTCCGAAGATTTAAGTAGCTCAATAAATTCTTCATATCAAAATCTTGTAGAATACCAAAATTTACCATTTTTAGAGTTTTTGAACTATTTTTAATGATTTTTTAAAGATGACCATTTTTTGACATTCAAATATTAATATTTTTCTATTATTTTTAGGGTCATGTTTAAAAAATCATTAAAAATAGTTTCAAAATCCTAAAAATGGTAAATTTTAGTATTCCACAAGATTTTGATATGAAAAATTTATTGAGCTACTTAAATCGACATTTCGGATACGGAATTTTGAAATTTGACCCATAAGCGTTTCGAGCCGAAATGCTTATGAAAGCATATTAGCCAAACTCTATATATATATGAATAGAAATATTAATGTCTTTTCAGTTATTTAAGTAAGATGCATATTAAACTAAGTTAGAATTTGATTAATCATTCAGTATAAAGTTAGCACAATATTAATGTTAAAAATTTTAACTTTTATATAGAAGGTTAAATAATTGAGCACACATTTTTCAGTTTCTACTTTTGAGAAATTATTTTTTCACCCTATATTTTGCACTTCTTATCTGCACGATACAAATGTTTATACTAAATAAATAAGTAATTTATATTTATATTGGTAATGGTTTATGGTTAGTGTAGGAAATGTTTATTATTTTTTCATCCCTCAATGATATAAAAAATTTTAAGTTAAAATTTTTATTGCATAAGTAAAAATAAAATTTGCAAAAATTTATATTCTAGTAATGTAAGTTATAAATATTTTTATCATTAGATATAAATAATTTTTTAAAGAAATATAAATACATTTGGGGTGCAGATAAGGGGTGTGATTAAGGAGTGCAGTTATCACTTCTTTAAATATGGACTATTGTAAATTTTATAAATTTTAATAGTCTTTAATGGACTATCAAATGAAATTAAAATTGTATGAAATTTAAAACACAATCAATTTATAAGTTCAAGATATGTCTATAAAGTTTTTTCTATTTCTAATTTTTTTTTGAATTTATACGAAATTTTATTTTCAAAATTGTCAAAATAAATATTTTCAAGTGATCCATCCCCTATCAAATATATGTATCATAGGAGTACCATAATGTCAAAACACTATCTTTTTCATACATGTCAAAACACTATTTTTGTAGTGCATGTAATGAGAAGTCAATTCGAGTCGCGCACTATTATATAATGATTATTTAATTAAGTGTCTATAATGTTTAAAATAGTTAATAAATTTTTGCAAATAAAAAATTCATATAATATAAATATTTTAAATATTATACTATATGTATACAAGGACATTTTGACCATTTC